>OX401995.1:0-1463514 GCA_947859395.1 Eupithecia insigniata | reverse complement strand
AAAAGAAATTTATTGGGATCTTATATTTTCGTGTGCCAAGAAAGAATACCTACCACGATAAATCTATCAAGAGGAATCCCTCTTGATGGATTTTTTGAACATATTAACGAAGGATTTAGAATAGGTTGTGAATTTATGGAAAATACACACAGCATAAACCTCTTATAACCAACGCTCGAAGACTGCGAAAAGTAAGCATTTATGGCCGCTTTCGACTTTTGACTTAATTCCTGAATAGTTTGGTTCTTAAAGATGAGGTTAAAGAAGCTTTATTTCTCATAAAAACTATAGAAGTTAATTTACAATGAGAATAAGTAATTCGTAAATAATGTTTAAATTACCTCTAGGACTTACTTATAAATAGTTTTAGGTAATCTAAGTTCTTATATAATAGTGCTATTTAACATAATTTAGGATAGATAGGTACAAAAGAAATGTTATTACAAACCAACGATCATTAAAAACAAAAGATCATTACAAAGATGTGACGTTAGAGAATCATGTTGGTATGTCAAAGGGAGTTGCTCTAAATAAGTGCATTGAGATAGATGGCATCTCAAAGGGAGTTGCTCTAAATAAGTGCATTGAGATAGATAGCCACACTAATAGGTTTAAATACATATGAATGTCTCGTGCGCGTGTCCTATTGCCAGATTGATTTGTGTCTATCTATCTATACGATCGATAGGATATTGTTTCTGGAACACGAAACCTCACGTGAGCCACTGTGAACAGAATGTTCTTAACGAACTTTTACATGTGGTTCAGACGATCATGAACATTGCATTTTTTTGTTTACAATCTTCTGCAGAATGTATGCTAGACAGACACGCAACACTTATCCGATCGCAACAGGACAAAACAATTATGTTATCATTCCATTAAATGAAATACCTTTTAGAATACGTAATTAGGGACTGTATTTCGACTGATCTCTCCAAATTTTATTAAATAAATAAAAACATGAAATATCGAAAATTATACTGTAAAGACTGTAGAAAAACCTAATGGGAAAAATTACGAAGGCCGCAATGTTTTTGAAGTTCATGGTGAAAGTTTGATTCTATTGTATTACATATATCTGTAGACTGTTTGCAACAATTAGCATTTAAAATACTACTTATAATTTCTTTCTTTCTTTATTTGATTGTATTTTCCTTTGTTAATAAATTATTATTGATTGTTACATAATGCCTGCCATACTTCAGTTAACCTTGTTAGCTACTTTAGCTCGAGAGTGCTATGTTCGGAACTAATCAGTTTTTTCAACTCTTTAATTCTTGGCCTCGATAACCAGCGTTCCCGCATCTACGTCTTTTTACGTAGATCTACTAACTTTAGGCCTTTCCTGAAAACCTACGAACTTCAGACCCAGAATCTACGTATTTTTTTAATCAAATTGTACAAATTTGTAAATGAATATTACTTTTGAGGTTGAATGGGTATAATTTCAATTTCCATTTCATTCGTGAAACAAGGTATCAAAAAAGAAAGTTTCATTTTACACAGTCACAGCAATAAAGGTGTGACTTCGTAAAACGGAATGTTCGCTTTGCAGAAACTGTCACTAGTGTCATTGTCAGAAACATAACCTATAAGCCATTAAACAAGAAGTTGAAGTAATATTTCGATTCAAATTAATTTATAAAACGAATTCGAAGTTGTTTTTACAGAGTACATACTGTTTATGTTGTTTTGTTTGATTTCTTTTTCATAGTTCATGTTGATTTCTAACTGTAAATAAATCCTCTAATTTTCTAACTATGGAAACAAGTAGTGACAGTGATGAAAAGCGGAATGTTGCTACTCCCACTAAAAAAAACAAAGCTGCATTACGAACAAAAATACTCAAAGTCGTGGGAAAAGGACAAAAAGTATTCAGGTTGGGTCAATAGAAGCAGCAAAGGGGATTACTATTTTTATTGCAATTCATGTAAATGTGACTTGAAATGCTACCCTACTCTCTTCATTTTACTCAGAAAAAAGTCTACGAACTTTTTATCCGAAATTTTTACTAAATCTACGTCTTTTTCTAATGTGGTCTACGCCTTTTTCAAAATCCGAGTTGGCAACACTGTCGATAACGGCATGCAGATTTTTTAGTTCATTAGATGACCTGGCATACAGCTTTTTATTCGATTAATTAACTGCAGGTTTAAAAAACGCTGCGGTAATTAGTAATTTTTTACACAAACAATGAAAACTTTAGTACTTATTTTTTTATTAGTTTTGCGATTCGTTTTAGTTTATTTTAGCACGTACAAGTAATTCTGACGGCATTCAGCTAAATATTGAATTGTGTCACGAGACTCAGGTGGTGTCGTAAAACAATCGTAAACATGGCGATTGGCAAGCGATGTATCCGTTCCATTCTTTATTACTGTTTTAACGAACTAAAGATCTAGGTAGGTAACTCAATTCTAGGCCTGAGTTCTGATCAGCATATACTTTATGTATTTATTTCCACCGTAAGTACACATGTTACACTTGATGTCGTTAATTCTAGCTATCTTATAATATTCACACAAACTTTTCACATGGGAAACATCATATGGGATAGTACAAAGAAAAAACAGACAGACATGACTTTTCGTGCTTCTTTACAAAATAACATTTAGGATGGAAATTCTAAGATTTATCTAAGTTATACATGGAAATTAAAATGTGATTCGATGCTTTTGTCGTTGCGTAAAATCTCAGGTTTTCCGGGGCGACCCAAGTAAAAACATGACGTGTTTTTAAAACTCGCCTAACCAGATGAGATGTCGTTTAAATTGAGCTGAAAATGACAATTGCCTTTTTTATAAGACTGCTGCGAAAAGAGTTTCTTAATTTTTCCGCTGAATGGTTACAGCATTCGGTTGACGTGGTTAAATAATAACTGGCTATCCCAAGGACACGCGACAGACACGGTAACATCAAAAGGTACTCACGCATAAGCCTTCGATTCTTGCAGATGCACCATCCCTTGCTTGAAGAGGTCATACGCCGCTTTGGAGAACTGCGTGGATACAGACAGCAGATCAGGCTGGTGCGCAACCTCCTTCTGCCTTTCATGATTAGCCGGATCAGTCACGATATTATGCCTCATTTTCATCTTCTCCAGCATCCTGGAAACTTTCCGGGGCATTTCCGGGACCGCCGGCGTCTCGGTCTCGTGTCTTGTACACATGTTGCACATTTTTGTGTAGTTTCGAACGCGGTCGTTACACGTATGGAGAGCTAGCGCGCCGGTCGTGAATATAAGACGGACATTTCGCCTCCCCTCCACTTCGCGTCACCGCAACGTCACGGCGTGTGCAGGCGCCGGTGATAAGGACACAGATTCGCTGTTAGTTTAACACTTCCACGATTGATTAGTCATTTTGATCTAGTTTCAAACTGGTACTTGTTAGCTTTGATCTAAAAGGCTATTCGACGAATTATAAGCCAGGCTGGCGTAGTACCGACTAGGTATATAATTATGTACCATATAGATATTTAGTTCGAAGCTCTCACTGCCCATATGTACTTATCTACGCAGTTATTCTTTGGTTTGGCGTCAAACACAGTGGATGTTTTTGTTTAGACTGAGATGGTTAGCTAAAGTCGGTCAATAGATTTATCTTTTCATGAAAGACCCGTTGACTGTAGGTCTAATAATTTATTGTCGAAATAAATAATTTACTCGAGAGTATTTTTAATATTATATCTTCATAAATAGTTTAGGTAATTCTATCATCTGAGTCAATCTTCTAAGTCATCACATCAGAATCGTTAGAAAATTCTAAAACTTGAAATACACGTATCAACCTAACTAGCTGCTGCCCGAGTCTTCACTCGCGTTTCATCGGGATAAAAATTAGCCTATAATGTTATTCCAGGTACCAAACTATACCCATACGAAATTTCAGCCCAATCGGTTCAGTAGTTTTTGCGTGAAAGAGGAACAAATATCCACACCTTCATACTCACAAACTTTGACATCTACATATAATATTAGTAGGATTGGAGATTTTATGCAACAAAAAAATCCCCTCAACTTTTTTATATCAAGAAATTTGGTCGTCTTTTGTTTTTTACAACAAAAAGTTTTTGTTAAACTACAAATAAGGAAAAGATAATAATTGCATCGTTTCCTTGTAGTATTATTAGGAAGAGAGAGACTATTTGAGCATATAATGTTATTTGCTTGTTTTCATATAACTATATTTTATACAGATTGCTACTTGGTATTGTGATGTCTGTCTTCTTAGAATAACAAAAAAAACACAACAACAAAATTAATAAATGACGATACGCTTGAATCATCTTCAAATGTTGCAGTTTTTAGTTGTTATGGCTTTTAACATAGTCGAAATTAAGTTTATTTTTACATTAAGTACAAAGGTGTTCTTAACTTACTAGCTTGTACATTGTTAAGTTTACAGTTGTAATAAAGTCTGTGAATATTATTTAGGTCAGACTAGGTAATTTGTCCCTCAAGGTACTACCTATTTGTTATTATGTAATAGTGTATATATATTTATATTTGGTATATGTGTATTAGGATCATTTTAGTTTGTTTAAGTTTGAATTAGTTTTATTGTCACATTTAACACCTGCACCGCCTTCCTTTGATATTTTTGTTTAAGCTTTGGTTGCCTGGAAGAAATCACTGTAAGCGATAAGGCCTTCAATTCTTAAACTGTTTAGTTTTAAGTTTTTCTGAATAAAGCATTATCTATCTATTGTTTTGGTGGCATAAATCAACCCTTGCTACATCACCATCTCAGCACGTTAACACCTGCTTGTCTCTTGTTGTATATCGGCTATGTGCGAGTCTCATCTATAGTACGAGAGCCCACGACCACAACCATGTATCATAGTAGTACGGCCGAAACTGTATAAAATCGTCGGAATATATGATTCTGAACCCGACTAGATGCGTAGTAATGGTCAAAAGTGTAGCAACTACGTGGGAGGCTATTTCTGCTGTATCAAAAAAAAGGTAGTCGGTGTACATAGATTTTATAATTTTATGACGAAAAAGTTTGTTCGTTTATCGTATGGCTGCCGGGAATGTCCGGGATTACCAAAATACAGTTTTCGAAAATTTTCCTTCAATTTTAAATTGTAACTCAGCACCTCTTCCCTTACACCCTCATAAAAGGGTGGCCATTAAAGTTGATTCACCCATTTTTAAAATCCGGTCATGTCAAACGCTACGCGGAAATCGTCTGATATTGGTATTCTAAAGTTCAGAATAATCGAATCTATCAATTTGATGGTTTTGGCTGTATTGCTAATGAGACAAAAAATTTGGTCGTGGGCTCTCGTTCTACTAGTCTTCCGTCTACCCTAACGATATCGCCCGACCATCTGGGCCCGTACTCTTAAAAACGAAGGCCCCCTGGTACATGGTCTGCTTCCTACCGGGTCCTTAACCGCCCTGGTCCATCCATCGTCGTCCTATATAGCAACGTCTCCGTTTCTTACCTATCTCCACTATAGTCTGTCGACTTGCTTTACTCAGAAGATTGTTGTTGTTGACTCATTAAAAAGGTTTATTCTGAAAAAAAAAACGGTGTTTTATTTGCAGATAAGTATAGGAATCCTAAAGGTCAATGACGAAATCTCTTGGAATTTCTAGATATGTATGTAGGTATACATTTCTTAAGGATATTTATACTATACCTACCCAAATAATTTTATTCAAAGTCAAGTAAAAACCTATAGAAGATTTTAACCTGCAGATTTCACCAGACATCCTTGTACAAAAATACGGAGCGGAGCGTCAATCACATCATCAATATTTTTCAATACCTAAATAATTAAACTGTATTATTAATATTAAGTTTACCAACGTAAAGAAAACAATAAATGGTATAAAAATTCAATGGCAACCCTAAATTTCATTTATTTATCACCAGTAGATGAAAAAATTTTTTTTACCTCGTGGACGATCAGGGATGGGTAACCAAAGGCACGCGTGCCATTTATGGCATGCGACACAATATTTTCGGCACGCCATGGAATAAGGTATTTGTCATCTAAACTGCAACAACAGATATCACAATAACTTTACTATAATTTGAAATACACTTAAGTTCTAAATGTATTTTTTGGCAGAAAATAAAGACTTTTGAGTCGATATGGTAATTTAGTTTAATTATTTTCCCAATAATATGTGTAAAAATTACTTTTATTTTATATTATTATTTGCCGGTACGTATATATGGCCTCATTATTGTTCTATAAAAAATGGCACGTTAATGCAAAAACATTGGCCGCCTAGAGAATTACGGAAACCATGGCTGACTGTATAAAAGCTACAAAGTAAAGTTTCAAACATTAGTGTATTTACATTTCTGGATTTATTATGTTCCTGTTTAACTCTGATGTTAAACAATTTGTTATGCAATAATAATCACTGATATTATATTCATTATAAATCAATGCGTATTTTTGATCCGAAAGATTCAAGGTTTAGTGAATAAAAAAAGTTTTTAAATGACGTAATATTTTATTTACAGTAATAATATTTATTTAGTTTTTTACCCGAAAATATTGTGTAAAGTTGGAAAAAAATTACAGATATGAGATTTTTTTTAGGTTAAAAGAACAATCATAATTGTTTTCATTCTAACAACTGCGTCCTCCCATCACCTACAGTATCTTGTGCTTGGATAAAATTCATAGAATTCTAGTACTGAATGAAATTAAGTAATTACATGTTTAAAGGCGGAATTGGGTTATTAAAGCCTTTTAGAGCCCTTCTAATGAGTGCCACTCGTGCTACTTTTCGTAAATATCCTATTTTGTAAATCGGCTTGGGTAATGTGAACCTCGTACATATTTTGATTCTGCTAGGTATATTATGTTAGTGTCTTTGCTGCCGAATTTGTGGTGTCAATTCAATAGGCCAATCACAGGGATTGTTGTCTAGACAATTGGAGGTAAAAATGTATATTACTTGCTAAATTAATTTAAAAGTAAAAACGCTATCACGACATTATACCAATCATTCTGTAGGGAATCATTGCAGCTACACAATAAAATATTCAAAATCAAATATTTCTTAACTGCGACACTGGTCACTTTTTTAACAAAAAAAAACTTTAGGCCCAAATATCTCGAGACTGGGCAGAACAATCCCTGTGATTAATAGCATATTTAAAAAAATATTACATTGCGTCGCCATCGATTGCGTGAAATATTTAACATCCATTCCTACAACTTTAATATTTTATACTGCAACCACAACTACAACTTTATTTTTACACGATAAATGACGATGCGCAGTAATTTTTTACTTTTCTATTCCAATTTTTTTGCGACATTAGTACAAGGCCAAACTAAAACAAAAAAATTGGTATATGTATAAACTAATTTGACAGCACAAGAATGCTGCTTTCCTTTATTTCGTTTAGTATGAGGGATGGCAACATTTTAAATGTCAAATTTAATTTAGTTTTGGCGAGATGTGAATTGACAATGAGGAATATCTCGTCCAAATCATATGTTAAATGGAATATCATGTACATATTTCATTTATTGCGTAAAATATCTATTAACCAACTCAGGCACCGAAATCATTTTATCTAGGATTGGCAAGCAAATGATAGATTAGTTGCAAAATAGATAAAAATCTTTTGATGTCCATATCACATAGATTACTAGATTATAGGCCTAAGTAACCGGTCCATGATAAACAACTCAACCTGTATGGTTGAGTTTTTGAAATGGGAGTGCATGCCCGATATCTACCATGACAGTTAGAGAAAAGTCGTGAAACAATTTATGAGAAAACTTATTGTTTTCTTGTGCCTGTGCATATTTTGATTTTTTTGTATTTTGGCAGGAAATCAAACTTACTGTTTTTACAAATAATATGACACCCTGTTATTATTTATACCAACGGATTTGGTTGCTGTAATGGATCAATCTTTGCAAAGAGACGCATTGTTGAAAAAGAAAGTAAATAGCTATTTTTTTTACAATTTTAGTTTGAATACGATTGTTTAAATTTTTTTCTCATAGATTCCACTCATAACTCCGTTCACGACTTTTCTATAACTCTCATAGTTTCAGACTTGGCCATCAACTCCCATCTTCAAAAGCCACCCTGAAGACACGGTTCTTTAGAAGGAGGCGATGACTATCCATTCTTATGTTATACATTTAAAAGTTATTTTGTCTGTTTCTCTGTGTTTTTCACCCGTAAGCGGATCCTTATGAAGTTTATACATACATACACAGATAATATCTACATATATTTTAAGATCTTTAAGTGAATAGATCCCGGGAAAGGATATTGGTTACTATTTATCCCTGAGACAGCATGCGAAGCCGCGGGCGGCAGCTGTTACCAATATAGGAAGGTACAAGTGGCTCCACCAATGCTAGTTTCAAAAGGTGCTTTGAAACTATACGTGGTCATTTGTCAATTTTAAGAAAATCATATATCATGTGGGTTAAACGTATTCTTGAGTGGAGACCGCGTCTCAGCAAGCGTAGTGTAGGACGCCCTGTGGGAAGACGATCTACGAAAGACTGCAGGCAGATGCTGGATGCGGCAAGATGAAGATAGGGTGCTATGGTGCTCACTAGGGGAAGTCTATGTCAGTGACTTTTATGGGCTGATGATGATGCAGTAAGCACGGACTTCATAGAACTTAAATAAAACGCGTTTTCATCATAATTTGGACATATCTTTGAAAGCTTTTTTGAAGCAGCAAAGGGTAAGTAGAAGTGTATGGAATGTCAGAAAAGTATTAATAAAATAATTTTGTGTAACTGTATATTCCGTTCAATACGAGTATGTGAGTCCCTGCTTTTTACGAGCAAAACACAGTTAAAAATCTATTTTCATATTCAACGGTGAGGTCAACTCCCGCGGGATCAGTTCGAGCGGCTTCAGTTGCCTAAAGACCCTATTCGGGTTATCCTCGTCTTTTTTATTAAGAAATTTACGCAACTTTAGAGTTTAACATTATCTGTAAATATCTGTCGTCATTGCTAACCTAGATAAAATCGCAGGAACTTCCTTCAAAGCCATTGCGAATTATTTGACCCCATCAATTAGTTCTCCGCACGTAGCGCGGATGTATGACGTCATGAAGCGTAGACGCCTACGGGGTGTGTCTACGTGCCTACGTGACTAGGCAAACTTATACTAAGTTCTAAGAAGTTACCTCCATCTGGTCCACTTAGGAAATTCAAGTTAGTTGCACTACGCACCGCGTGATTTTAATCGCGCGTGCCCAAGTCATTAACTAAATAATTAAAACAAGTCTGCAGTTATCTAATCTAGCTGTTTCTTGTAAATATTAACTTTTCTTTGTAAGTAAAATAAATGTTGCTGGATATTTCACATAGCATGAGTAGAAACATCGTAAACAATAAGTAAAATAAATAAAAAAAAATATTATTGGAAGGACATGACTCATAAAATTAGTCAACAGAACTCATACAATTTAAACAAAGGACACAGAACCGTATTTGAATAGATGCTGCAGAACCAAAAAAGAAAGGGGTGTAGAGCAAGAAAGCTTTCCTTTTCGATGGTAATTTTACCAATACCTACTGCCGTAGCTGCCGTGGTGTTGCTGACGTAAGAATGGACCCTCCAACTCACCCCGTGGATGTCGTAAGAGCCGAATAAAGAAACCAACCAGAAGACGGGCAGCAGCTTCTGTCTATGTATGTATATTTAATATCGCCACTGTAAGCAATCATCAATGCGCCTACTAGGCGTGATTATTTATTTATTTATTTATTTTTATTTATCAGTGGACGTAAGTAGGTATTGTTATACCCTCCCTACCCTATTTGCGCTAAAGAGGAAAGAAGATGATTTTCTTAGATTTCCGTGTATGTCAGTATGGCTGACATATTGTGACATATTTTCTTTTCTTTCATTTTACTTTGTAACTATTCTAATTAAGTATTAAACTGTTGTATATTTTCCCGACTACCAACGGAGGAGGGTTATGTGTTTGGCTCCATATGTACGTAGCCAATTTTTATGTTCCCACGTAGCGCTGAACCTGCGGTTGACGACTGTTTACGATTTTAATAATGGAGTCGACGAGGTCATAGATCTTGTAAACTGAGAAATATATAGGTCAATTGCAGTCTTTCTGTGAAAGAACCAATGTTTTCTATTTAACCTTTTAAAATAGCATTGGTCTCGTGATCCATTCATATAGCCATCTTGCTTGTGTGGCACAGATAAATAGCTGTTAGTACCGCGTCCGTCATGTGACAGTGACAGTGTCACATGGTCGATGTTTATAAACTTTCTGTTATAAAACTTTGTAGAAAATAATAGAATTGTTGAATGGTGAAGAAACACTAGGAGGAAAGACGAGTTGAGTAATGAGTCTTTCATTACTTAACTAGAGACTAGAATCTTAAAATATTTTTTACAGTTGTCTGGGAAATGAAGGAAATGAATCCTACATACGCATACCTAACCTGCAGTGAACTGACAAAGTAACATTTCCGGTTAAAAAAAATAAGTTTTCGAGCATTAATTAGGTACTAAGGTATTGCTCGAAGAAATTTAGGTTAATTGATTACAATCTGGCCATCTGATGAGTAATAATGTTTCAGATGGTCTTTAGATAGTAAATCACGATGCACTGATTCTCGTGAGACGTTGGCAATAGGTACTTTCGTAAGTCGTCGAGAATAGGTGATTCTCACGTGAGACACTGGGTATAGTCATGCATGATTTGTTGGGATTAGTCTCATCTCATGTATGACGTTGGGAATAACTCCTAATTTCAGCCAGAATTTTGTGACACTTCCCCCCTCCCGCCACTCGCATACCTTTTACTCCTTGAAGGTGACTATGTATTTCTCGTGCGAGGACTCTATCTCTTGTTTCTTGCTATTTCTACTGAGTCCAGGAAACCCATTAAAACTCCCTTCCCTTGGATCGGCTAGGTGCACTTTGCCTACATACTCCAAAGGTTGTTGCACTCATTGCAAATAATCAAAACTTTAATTTGCGGTCACGACAACTCGTCTGCTATTCAACCAAAATTACACCTTATCAGTTTGGTTCTAAATCTATTTTAGACGGGCCTGCAGCTGTTCAAATACTGTTATTGAGGGAGAGGTTGCAAATAGGTGCCTTCCCGCTCCGTCCCTTCGGTTGTATGTCATTTGATCGTCTCGGGAGTGATGGAGTTATCTCTGTAATAGATGTGAAACTGCATGTTCTTTATTGAACTACATTCGATCAAACAAACACAAAATGCGTTTAGATATTAATTATTACAAAATACGTTCTTCTGGAGATAATACCCGCACTAAGTAGGTATAGCTTCTATAGTTTTCTGACAGTACCATAAACATTAAATCAATAGAAGGGTTGATAAGTTACGTAAAGCAAACATTGCAGAATAAGCACACATGTCATAACCATAATTAATATTATAAAGAGGAAAGATTTTTATGTAAGTATGTTTGTAACGAATTGGCTCAAAAAGTACTGGATTTTGAATGCTACATTATCACTGATACGATATAGGCTACGCCCTGCATTTACTGTACATTTATGCCTAAATGTTTAAAAAATAAATGTCCACCCGTGCGAAGCCGGGACGGGGAGCTAGTCTTTTATAAAACTGTACAGCTGTCTGGGTTCTACTTAGTAGGTGTGTATAAATTATAGTACTACTAGCTGTTCCCTGCGGTATCACCCGCGTTAAATTCGTAAGCCGTATAAACCGTAAATCGGTCATTGGAATTTGATGGTTTTCCAGGGCAAAAAGTTGCCTATGTTATTCTCCATCCTTTCAACTAACTCTAACTTAGGGCGTGGAGGAAGGACAAACAAACAAACACACTTTCACATTTATAATATTACTTAGTTAAGATTCCACTGTTTTATCGCTCATGCACTCCAGTTTCGTCCAAGGTCAACTCTCCCCTCTCATCTACTTTAGCTAGGACTGATAGAACTAAATAAATTAAATCTCATGAGAGAAATAACTTAAAAAGCTGCAGAACCTTTTAAAAGATAAGCCTAATAGCCCGGCTACTGAGGATGGGAGTTATTGGATATTTTGGCTACCGGTTATTAGTTGGGTATTTTGTTTCAATACCGCTAGTACCAACTGGTACCCAATAACGGTACAATACTCTATACCTGTCCTGATTTCTACCCAATATATTTCTAACCGATTTGGTTAGAAATACCAAATACTTGTTGCAGCTTCATAACTTTACGGGTGAACGGTCCGCTAGTACCTATGCGTAGATGATAGTTAGGTAAGTATAGGTATTGAAGCGTTGGGTAGTTACGGCTCACGGTTGGTTAGGCGCGATGCTCGCTTCGCACAGTTATTCCCTAGCGGTATGCGGATTTTACAATATCGTTAGATATTTTAAGTCCATGCACTGAGTTAGTACTGACTGCATGGTACTGAGTTAGTTATTGAATACCGGACTCATCTCTACCGGCTACACGCTCAAACATTTGTGCAAATACGCATGCACAAACACAGTTTGCGCAAGCAAGATGGTGCGTGTGACCGGCATCAAACCAGTTTGCTCAAGCCAGATGGAGGCTCATCTTGCTTGCACAAACTGGTTTGTGCATGCATGTTTGCACAAATGTTTGAGCGTGTAGCCGGGCTATAAGACAACAGTTAACCGATGGTGTATAATTGAAAGCATATTGGAATGTTCACTGACGTGCAAACGTCGTAAAAGGTAGATCCGAGCCGGGGAAGTTCCTCAACTTAAGGTAAACCTGTGACCCGTCTCGATTCTCGGGAGAAAGGTTTTATTTAGCATTTTTTGAATTACAAGTGGAATTTACAAATCACTTGCTTGTGGTTATCAAAAACAATTTTTAAATTAATAATGGTTGTTCATACTAACAATACTTGTTTGTTTAATCTTATAGTACCTGGTTGACCGACCTCGGTATTTTTTTTGGTATATTGTATTTTTTAGAGATTATATTTAACACGAGTTAAAAAGACACAAATAATATAAATAAACAATTGTTTTACTTGGTCTAGCCTCAAACCAAACACTCATTGGCTTCTTGCTGGAGTAGCTTTAGTGTTGTTGTGTCGTTAGAGCAGTTAGTTGCTCCCAAGGTTGCTGCCACTTTAAAAAATAATAGTAATATTATTCGTCAATAGATGTCAGGAAGAGTCATATTTTTCAGTTATCACGGCTTTTAATGAACAAAAATAATGGACTTTATGTCTATGGGTTCATCTATCTTAGCCTCGGATCTTAGCTGACAACCTCCTTCCTCCCCCATTGTAACGTCATAACCGTTTATGTGCAGGAAACAAGAATTTTTTATACTAAGCGTTAGATAGTATATACATTTCTTGTCAGTAAATACCATGTCTGTGAGTAAATTAAAAAACTGTCATACATGATACATGAAGGCTTTGTGGCGTTGAAATCTTGTCTATGGGAGTGCCCTATAATACGAATAAAACTACATTTTCTAAAAATGAATCCAGCTAGATCGATTTATCGCCCCCGAAAACCCTGTATACTAAATTTAATGAAAATCGTTGGAGCCGTTACCGAGATTCATAATTCATAATTCATAATTCATAATTCATTTATTGTTTGTGAATCAGGTAATATTACAGTCAGATAATAAGACTTATTATACTATGTAGATCGCTAGATTCTGCCACTCGGGCGTACAAACATTTCAATATACCTAACATACATAATTTAAGAACATTGCAACATACTATGTATAACAACTAGACAATTTAATTTTATTTAGAAGTATGTCAATATAATATAATTTAAAGCAATACTCTTCTTTATGAAACCTGGTCAAATTATGCAATTTAAATATCATAAAAATGTCTGTAAGTGATGAATATGTCAAAATATTATTATTTAATTAAAACAAAGGTCAAACAAATAATACGGTCCATAAATTTCACAATTTTCAGGTCAAAAATATTTAAATAACAGAATAAAATATATGTTGGGTATGGAAATAATGGTTTGCAGAAAGAAATATAACTTATTTACATAGTCACAATGTTTACAATTATTATTAATGTCGAACAATACGGTCATTTAAGAAATCATTTACAGAATAATAAGATTTTCCAATTAAAAAATCATTAAGTTTTGCACTAAATTGGTTGCTGGACAAATCACGAACAACTTTTGGAATTTTATTATATATTTTTGGTCCCATACTAAATACACTTGAACGTAACAACTTTGTTCTGCACGGCACATTGCGTAATCTGCCCTCAGACCGGCTTCCAACTGCAAATCTTTCAAATAGGTCGGGATTGTTTTTTACAAAAACTGAAACTTCGTAAATGTATAGACACGGAAATGTAAGTATTTTTAGCTCAGTAAAGTGACTTTTGCATGAGTCTCGTCTTCGTAAACCACAAATTGCTCTTAAACAGCGTTTTTGTGCTTTGAATACTCTTAAGGTTGTCCGTCGAGTTTCCCCAATACATGATGCCGTATCTTAAAATTGAAGACACGTTTCCGTGATAAGCAGTGAGCAAGGTGGATAGATTTGATACCTGACTTAATTTAAAAAGAGCATAAGAAAATTGTTTTAGTCTTTTACAGATAATGTCGATATGATATTTCCAATTTAATTTATTGTCGATATGAAGTCCTAAAAACTTAGTAGAGTCTACCTCAGTCACTTTGGTGCCAAAGTAGTCAATACCAACGTCAAGATCTGCATGACTTCTTTGTTTAAAATTCATTAAGTAAGTTTTTGTCAAATTTATCTTTAAATTGTTAGATGATAGCCAATTAATAATAGATGTCAAGGTAGATTTAATGTCCAATTCAAAATTATGTGTCTTATCATTAATAAATAATACAGTACTATCATCCGCAAATAATGTTAAAGGATGCATAGTCACTTCAGGCAGGTCATTAATATAGATTAAAAATAGGAGTGGACCTAAAACACTTCCCTGGGGAACCCCATGTGTTACCACTCTGGGGCATGATTCGTAAATGGTGTCTGTGTGTGATTCTAGACATATTCTATTAATTTGGGTCACCTGACTTCTGTTACTGAGGTATGATTTTATGAGATCATTTGCTGTACCTCTGATACCGTAGCCATCTAGCTTACGCAATAGTCTAACATGATTAACATGGTCGAAAGCTTTGGTCATGTCCATGTATAGCGCTATTACATTTTTGTTATTATCCCTATTAGTCATAACATTATTGAGAAAGTCAAAAATAGCTTTATTTATAGACCGACCTCGTCTAAAACCATACTGATCTTTACTCAAAATTCCATTGTCCTCCAAGTAGCTATAGAGTTTGTTATATATTACCTTTTCTATTATTTTCGAAAATACAGGGATAAGAGCTATAGGTCTATAATTTTCCACACTATCTCGTGTTCCTTTTTTATGTAGAGGTTTTATTATGGTCATTTTAAGAGTATCCGGGAAAACACCTTGTTCTAAACAATTATTGATTAGAATGGATAGAATTGGTGATATGAATAAAGCAACTTCTTTAACGATTGAAGTAGAAATGCTATCAAAACCTACGCTTTTTGTATTTTTTTGGGAATTAATTATTTTTAAAATGTCGTGGGGTACTGTAGGCGTCAGAAAAATAGAATTTGATTTACTGTATTTAGTATTACAATTAATGTCGTTACTATGGTCAATGTTATTTACTATGTCAATGAAAAAATTATTAAATATATTTGCAATGTCAGTCGGATTGGTGATTATATGTCCATTTTCTTTTAATTTACTAATATTTTCTTGAGGTGCGTTACTATTATGTTTATTAATTATATTCCAGGTAGCCTTTGATTTATTTGCCGCCGTTTTAATATAATATTCGTTTTGTGATTTCTGTGTTAACTTAATTATTTTATTATATCGTTTTGTGTAAGTCATAAACATTACTTTGTTATGTGTGTTACGATTCAGCCTATAGTTCCAAAGTAAGTTTCTCTTATTCTTACAACAAAGTTTTATGCCTTTAGAAATCCATTTGGGCTTTCTTCGTGTAGGTATTTTCAGCTTTATTATCGGGAAGCACAGGTTATAAAAAAGAATAAAAATATCATGAAATGATTTAAATGCCAAATTAGGGTTATGCATATTTGTAACGTCTGAAAACGAAAGCTGACTGATACAATTCCTGAATTTAGCCCGGTTATCATCACTATAGTCAGTTTAAGAGTGTACCAGTGTTTCAATGTACATGTCTTTTTTATTGGTACTTTAATAAGTTGGCCTAAATGATCTGACAATGCAAGATCTACAATTTCTCCACTAGTGCCTGTTATATTGTGGGCCACATTGTCTAAGCCTGAGTTACTATCTGGACGTGTGATATGTTTAAATTGAAGTTTAAGATTGTAAGTAGATAGTGTGTTTTTAAAATCTCTAGTTACTTTACTGTTTTTTAAAATATCAATGTTAAAATCACCGCATATTAACATTTTGTAGTTTGCATAAAGTGTATATTTAGAAAGTAATGAATGAAGTTTTGTGAAAAACTCTTCAATCATCGATTTGTTATCTCTCGGAGGGCGGTAAATACAAACAACAATTAATTTATGTTGTGGTAAGCGTATAGCAGAACACTCAATGAGCATAGGTATAGATAAGTCTACTATACTTTGTACGTTTTCGTAGTCGAGGTAGTGGTCTCGAATTAGAATACATGATCCACCTTTACGGTTAGATCTACAGAAAAGGGAAGCTATTCTATAATTTGCAATTGGAATACGTGAGAGATCGTCAAATATCAAGTTGTGTTCACACAAACAAATAATACTAACAGTTTTACCTAGTTGTTCGAAATTGTCCAAATATACTTGCAAAGGGTCGGATTTAGCGATAAGACCATTAATATTCTGATGAAGTATATGTATAGAATTAAACACGAAATAAATTATTACTATTATTAGTCCTAGAATCATTATTTGTTAGGTTTATACTTGTACAGTTATTATTATTACTATGTTCAAAATTTCCAATTTGCTCATTCATTAGGTGATGTAGGATAGTACGTAGTCCGTAGTTATTAACTTTCCTTGTTGGTTTGTGAAACATGCTATAGTCATAGATAAGATGTTTGTTTGTATCGAATACGAGCGCGTATTTATGTTGTAGTATATCTTGTAGTAGTAATTCATTAAAGTTGTAGATCCTGCGATTTATTGTGTCTGTTCCAAATCCGTAGTAATATGTTTTTGTGCAAATTATTATGTTTGTGTTTGTGATTTGATGTACAGTTTTCTTTATGTCAGCTACTAAATCGGCATATTTTATTCTGTGTACAAAATCTTGGTCACTGATGAATATGATGCAAAAATCATGCATTGTAAAGTTTGTTAGTTTTGCTTGAAGTCCAATCAATAGTTGTGAAGTATGCGCTTGAGGGGTTAGATAGTGGCATAGATTATATATAAAGCTTAGTTAGAGCTTCACACAGTGATTATATATAGCTCTTGGGTTTCTTTACTTTCATGATTTGCTTGCGGTGTTTTGAGTATTCAGTAGTTATATTTAAGTTTAAAGATCTTTATTTTTCCTATTTACAACAAACATGTTACTTACATGAGAAACTTAAGCTAAGTATTAATATAAATGTTACATCCTCGGATATATACTTTTGCAATTTAGTTTTAAACATGCTAAACGTTCCAGCACCTTGAATGTCTTCGGGTAACCTGTTATTGAGCTGGGCTCCTTCAAAAGTACTGTTTTGTCAATGTTGTTGAACTTTTCACATGAAAAGTTTCACAGAAATCATGGTCATAATACCTACCTATGTATTTATTTTAACCAAAGTCAAGTGCCGAACCTCGAATATTAAAACGCAATGAAATTTTTACTGCAACATGCTGAAATTCGACCTGCTACTTGCTAAAATACGACCTGCGTCTTGCTAAAATGCGACCTGCGTCGTGCTAAAATGCGACCTGCCGTGCTAAAATGCGACCTGCGACCTGCCACGTGCTAAAATCAGAGTTGATATTGTGAGTTTGAGGGTCCTCAAAGGAATTAATAAAACCATCCCAAGACTGGTGATGACAGGTTGTGTAGGGTCTGCAACCGTCATCGGTGGTCAGGTGGTCCGACACGGACTGATACTGATGATGTTAATAAGCATAACGGTTACGCTAAAATTAGTTTACAACAACAATTCCCTCCTAATCTAGAATTTTCAGGGTAATTATTGAGTCAATATTGATCTGCTGTGACTAATGATATTGAAGCACTTAACGATTCGATTCGTTGATAAGAAAATTGGTATTTTACCTATAAAAACATTTTACGTAATATAAAAAAAAAACAAAGACAAAGGTGAGCTCATAAAATCTTTTATAAGGGCATGCGTGTTTTCTTTTCACTCTGGATTTAAGTTAAACTGCATAGAGAAACAAATATAAGCTCTTTCGGCGGGACTCGAACCCGAGTCCGTCCCTCAGTACGGGACCGCGCTAACCAATTACGCCACGAAATCAAGTACCCGACGACCACGAGTCGAAAATCTTTGGGACTTCCTTCGAGTCCCGCCGCAATATAGATATATTGCAGCGGGCATAACACAAAGGCGAACGTTTAAGAAAATGTGATTCTGATCCGACGCCAGACAACGCCAAACCTACCAAACGGGTCGCGCTGTTTTGCACGCATGAGGATCTCGACATGGATTAAAATATACTTTCAACACGGAAAAACGCGTGATGCTACGGGCAGAAGCGCTACATCACTCTAATTAAAACACTAATAAAGACAGAATTTTTATGACATAAATGATTTTTTCAATGCAAGATCCTCGTAAAAGAATTAGTTATACTTATTGCATGCTATGTGTATGAATTATAGTGAGAGTAGACTTAATACCCCCTTTATACGATGTTTGACGCAACGGTTGATTCTTTTCAATCTTTTAATTATGAATCAAATATGCATAGACCTTTATCGAACACACGTGGTGTTTACATGAGAGTCCAGGAGGCCTACTCGGAAAAGGAAAATCGAAGTTTCTATTTCGTGTTCGTACAAAACCAACTCTTATGTCCATTGCATAAGATTAGCGTTTGCACGAAAAAGAATCAGAAACTTCGATTTCGTTTTTAAGATTACGGGCCCAGTAATGTCTGCGTCATCGTAGAATCTTATTGTTGCTCTGATAATGCAACTAAGATTGATTTGGCATGTGTGTTCAGCATGTATCATTTGATACTCCTTTTTTCATCCCTTGATAAGCTTGCTAAAATTACTGGCACTGACGACGACGCGACGGTACAATTTCTCTCGCGTCTTCCGGATTCTCCGGCAGTTGCAAGAATAACTTTAAGGAAAAATTTGCTTGCATTTGTGAAACGTGATGGGGCGAGCTTCTAGGAAGGAATTACTAACCTCGGTCCTAGACTTTAAGGCACTACTAACCGAATATTATAATGTTCTTCCGATACCAAAATAAAATAATCTATCTGAGTAATAAAAAAAATATAAATAAAAACGTCAAGTGTGAATTGGACTCGCGCACCGAGGGTTCCATTATTATAAGTCCTTGTTTCATGCTAAATTTCATGGTCTGTGGGATGTAGGCACCTTATATGTACTGATCGATTCCGAAAAGCAAAATTAAAATTGTGAATAAGCTAAAAATTTACTGTTTTCGGATTTTCCCCTTAAGTTGTGCTATAAGGCCTTGCTTCTTGCCAAATTTCATGGCTCTAGGTCAACGGGAAGTACCCTATAGGTTTTTTGTGCATGTGATTATCTTGTAAATTTAAAAAAATGCTCTTATTCTATCTTCAACTTTTGATTGCGTTGACTTAGAAGTTGTAATTTGTAATTTATTTATTTGTATAGAACAAAAACATATACAGCTAAGATACAATGGAACACTGGAAAAGCGCATAAGTTTAAAACTGTGTCGCACGTCCCAGCGCCCAAACTCGGGATACGGGCCAATATCACCAAACGGAAAGCATAGTTTAATATTAGTTTAATACAATGGGTAAGTGAATATAATATTTTTGTTTGGTGAAATCGGGCTCTAGGAGATCTGACGTTCATTTAAAACAATATTACTTAATCTATTATTAATGAACGATAAGAAAAAAATTAACAGAATTTATAACTAAAATGTATGTGTGTGTATGTGTGGAGCTCCGGAGGACACCGGTCTCATAAGAGTCCGGGCAACAGGAGCTACCAGTGTTGTGTGTGTGTAAGTGTGTGAGCGCGTATTTGTGTGTGAAGCCCCTGAGGACACCGATCTCATGAGAGTCCGGGCAACAGGATTTTTTTAGTTTGATTTATATCATGGCTCCAAGAAGTTACGGACCTGGATATTGTATGTTAATTACAAATCGATAGCTCCACTCGTTTCTGAGAAAAGAGGGTTGACAGGACGGACAGACCGATGGACAGACAGACGGACAACAAAGTGAGCCTATAAGGGTTCCGTTTTTCCTTTTGAGGTAGGGAACCCTAAAAATGCTAGGCCGAAGCCTACAATAGGGATGTTTCCTAGGTAAAAAAATAATAATTCTAATTAGTCCGTCATGTCAGTTAGATTATCAAAAAATATTGAACACATATTTTTTGTTTAATCAAATCAATCAAAATTGATAAAGAGTACGTTATCTTTATCAATTTTGATTGATTCAAGTTCGGGAGAGGGGGCTCATGACGTCACTTCGTGGTAAAAGTGTACCGAATCGTGACGTCACGCGGAACTTCATCGCACCATATGTTCGTCATTTTTTGTTTAATTGACAAAAGAAAAAATACGTGTTCAATATATTTTGGTATTTTTTTAAATCACGGACTAAATAGATTTTTTTCAGGAAGCTAGCTTTCTAACCTATTCCTTAGATTGGCGAAAAGCGTCTTTCCTAACCAAGTAAACCTAGAGAGTCTAATTTCATACATCGTGCTCCATGATGAAGAAATACTCACGTCTGTGCTTCGCGACGCAACTAAAAAGTTCAAAATGAGAAATAGATGACTGAGAACTATTATTGACAAAAATTTAGTATGGAACCTTTTAAATAATGTAAGTATGGAACCGTAAGTATGGTATCCGTAAAAATGTTTATACTCTCACATGTTCAATTTTTGTCAGTACACAGAAGAATGTTCATATTCCGTTGTTTATAATTCCCATTAAAGATAATCATATCATACAACAATCATCGTTTCGCAAACACTCGACTTGTAAACAGATACAAAAGTATTTACTTCAGTTATATTTACTTATAACCACACCTTTCCATACTCTGGTCTAAGCTCAGGCAATCGTGTGCCAATAGTAGGTAGAGCGATGATGAGAATCACAGAGTTATCTGAGCCAAGTAGGTTAAGCACAGGGATCGTTGTCTAGCGTAGAGAAAAATTACGTCACATAGAATACAATACTTTATATATAAAATGCTTTATTGTAAACCACCAGATAACGTTAAAAAGAGACATTACAAAAAACTATTTTTGTATTATCAATTTGGCATGATTGCTTAGAAGCGATCCCTTCCAGGCAAACTTTCGTTGTCACATCGTCATCGAATGCGTAAATTGAGGATGTTTTGCTGTCAGGGCATTTTATATTACAGTCGATGAAGAACATTTAGCTTCCAAAACCGCCTGATACTAAATGGTAAAATGTTTTAAACTAGCTTCTGCACTCGGCTTTGCATGCTCTTTTTGGATAAAAAGTAGCCTGTATGTTATTCCAGGTCCAGCCCCGCTAGCACGGGCTTTTCATTTCTACTCTACCTAGATTAGAGAAGAAAGTTTCTTGTCTTCATAATCTTTCTCTTGCCCGAATATGCCGTTTCCGTCCGTTCGAACAAACCCTAGAAAATAGTTTCTTCGTAGAGAAGCGCTTTCTATAGCAACGGGAACCAAACCACAGAAAAAATATAATGCTGTAAAAAGTTCATTCTTTGCGTTTCATTATCAAGAAAATCAACATAAAACCAGCCGTATCGTAAAACGAAACGTTTTTTGATTACACCAAAAATGTCACTTTATTGTATTTGTCAATGTCAATTACAATGTTTTGAAGCGTAATAATTTCTTTCGTTCAAAGATATATTTTTCTATTTTCTTTTATTGGACGAAAGAAATACCGAAATCTTTTCACAAAATGTTTCGGTGAAATACTGTCTCTGGCAAAGGCGGCAAATGAAGATTATTGAACTCATAGCATATACAATACAGAATAACGGAGATTAATTTGGTTTTGGAGCAAACAAACAAACAAATTATTCTCCGATATTTTATGTTGCATTTGCTCGTAATGGCTGCGGTGCCATTAACTAGACACAAAACCCCAAAAATCAAAGTGTATTATAATAATATAACTAAACATCCAAATATTGCGAGATGCGAGGGAAGAAAGACCTTGTCTAGGTCTCGAGAGGTGTAGACATTTTAGAAACAATGTTTCTATTCTCCAATGTCAAGAAACGAGTAAATTGATCCCCATGTTCGCATCAGTAGACTCATCTCTAGGGTAGAATAGAAAACATCTCTATCTTTCTTCGTTCGAGAACACGGCGTTCGGAAGAATAAGTTCCGAACGCCGTGTTTTCGAACGAAGAAAACTTTCTACTCTGTACACCTAAATGTCATTTTTTATCTATTCTACCTAGACAAGAAATCCTGTGCTAGCCCTGATCTATATGTGTACAAAATTTCAACAATGATTAATTTAGACGTTTTGGCGTTGCCTTCTCGGCCAAATATATCATCACAAGGGCACAACGGCTTTTAATATTAAAGTATTAGTTACCTACTAATACTTTAATATTAAAAGCCGTTGTGCCCTTGTGATGATATATTTCTTTAACTTCAATAATTTACGCAATTGATGTGGTGAAAAACGAACAATTATAAATATATAAATAATATTGGACAATCCACACAGCATCTAGCCCCAAGCTAAGCATAGCTTGTGTTATGGTTACTAGATGACTGATATACGCCACAAATAGCGGTCCTGAGCCGTCCCCATCCATCGACTCCCTGCGACTGCTATGATGTCGTCGGTCCATCGAGTGGATGGTCTCCCAGGTAGGGGGGGTTTTGCCGTATCCTCATAAGACATGAGCCTTATAAAAAAAATCAGAGGTTTTTTTATGCTAAAATAGGATTATTACGGTTCAAATAAGACATTATACTAACTAAAAAAACATCTTTAATTTTGATATTTGGTACAAATATTTGTACCTCAGGTCTATGCCATGTACATTTCGCCTCTTTCACCTTATTTTTGGGTGTGAAACGTCTCAAAAATCCAATTTAACTGACTAAATTACATAAAAAAATCAATCAGTTATCATGTTTTTTCATATTTACCTGTTATCTAAAAGTTTCGCGTCGACGTCGTGAGAAAAAATGGTGCTTCAAACTTAGGTACGATGAATTCAAATAAAAATCCACTTGATGCGCTGCAACGCTTTCTCTACGGTTTTTTAGGAACTAGTATCATTAGTGAACACATAAATAGTACCAAAAGCTGACAAAAGTTGTTGCTAATTTATTATTAGCGACAACTTTTGTCAGCTTTAGAAAATGAGATTTAATAAGGTACACGTACATATGTGTACCCCAGGTCTGAAGAGGATAAATACCACGCTTGGAACGCTACTCAGAAGGAAGCTGCTGCCCTTCCTCTGGCAGGTTGGGTTGGAGTGGTCGATATTCGTACGCCGCGGCCCCACGGCCAGTTTCCTAGGGTAACTTTGACATCTCCCTTTTAATATTCGGCTTTAAAATCATATCAATCTATTACCAACAATATTTTATCTATGAATCAGCATCATTCTTATAGTTGAACAATCATTCCCGCTATCAGTTTACTCACTGGATCGAAAGATCATTGCGATCGTCTTAAAAATGTTGTGTACGTGAATTGCTTCACTAAAAATAATTTATCGTTTGGTAATGCTTAGGGTTCATCTCTATGGATGACGATTGACGATTAAACTGTACCACTTTAACACTTTCATCGTAACCAATGCACATGGACGACGTCTACTGCAGTTGCGGCGCGCTGCTTGAGTCGCACCGTAGAATCATGGCAGTGAATGCGTTAAGTACTGTGCTGGTCATTTCTCTACCTACATGATGTAATCGCAGCTATAATCCTAACTTTTTTATTGCAATAACTAGAAATGATCCCTTTGCTGATAAAGGCAACTACCGGCGGCGCCAGCAAAGTACTCATTTACATGTCTTGAAACCAACCAGTCTCAAATTACTGAAGAAAAACTAACTACACTTGCGAGCTATAAACTGGAATCACTTCATCGCTGGTTTCTGCAGACCATATTTTACAGTTTCCATAGAATAAACTGCAGATTGGTGTATAACAACTGAAAAGAAATTTTGTTAGCTTTAGAATGGTATAAAAATTATTTAAATTTAATTAAGTTTCCTACCTTCATTTAGTGAATTCTTAAAATAGGTCGAAGTTGTGGATATTAAAATTAATAAGAAGTAATATGAAAATATCAAATTTTTATTTAAATCTTTGTTATTTCCCGCTTAATATTTTGTATTAACCCCCCTGGCCCTAATGACTGCTTGTAAACGGTTTTTCATTGACCTAATGAGTTTCCTGATGGAATCCTGTGGAATTTCCTGCCACTCTTCGATAAGAGCAGTTTTTAGGTCTTCTATTGACGCCGGAGCTGGAGATCTTCCTCGTACCCGCCTTTTCAGCTTGTCCCACAGGTGTTCGATAGGGTTCATGTCAGGGCTGACGGCTAGCCAGTCTATTGTGGGAATCCCGACTTCTTCCAGGTACTGTCTAGTCGCACGAGCGGTGTGGCAGCGGGCATTGTCGTGCATTAGCAGGAAATTTTCGCCAATAAACCCGGCGTAAGGGAGTACATGGCCCAGCAGAATGTCGTTGATATACCTTTCTGCAGTTAGTACTCCTCCCCGACCTCCACCGGGTACGAATACCAGCTCCGTTTTAGCTTCAATCGAAATCCCCGCCCACATCATACAAGACCCACCCCCATATGCCACTGTTTCCGCTATACAGCATTGTGCGTATCGCTCTCCCGGTCTCCTGTAGACTCTCCGTCGACGGTCGCTGCCATGCAGGCACATCCTAGTCTCGTCCGCGAACAAAACTCGGCACCATTGCTGTATATCCCAATCTAAGTGATCACGAGCAAACTGAAGTCGGGCTTGTCGGTGGGCTGTAGACAATTTGGGTCCCGTTGCTGGCCTTTTTGAGGTCAAGTTAGCTTCTTTGAGTCTTCGCCTCACTGTCCACTCGCTGACAGTTCTCCCTCGAACTTCTCCGAGCTCCCGCTGGACGGCAACGCCGGTTAGATGTCGATTTCGGAGAGAACTGCTGACAATAAATCGGTCATCTCTCGCCGAAGTGCATCGCTGTCATCCAGATCCTGGTCTTCGGACTAAGTTTCTAGTCTCTCTAAACCTCTTGTATACTTTGGAGACACAGGACTGGCTGAGATGAAGCTGTCGAGCGATAGTATTGTATTTGTATTTGTTTATTATGCAACTAACACGATTTTTACCAAACCAATTACATTAGTTACTTATAATTAACACATCATCATGCTTATACTTATTATAAAGAACATTTAAAAATACACACGTAATAAATCATAACAACATTAAAAATTAAAAGCTTTTCAGTTAATGGGAAAATAAATTAATTGAAATAATAAATAACATTTAATTATAATATTGAAATGATTGATGCCGATTAAAAATAATAATAACAACAAAACGAGCAAGTATCGTATCATTCATCACTCTCACAAAATCTCAGGCATACTAACATTAAATACTTCCATTCATCTGCGAAGATATCGCAGTCTGGGTTCTGATCTAGGAGTCTGTTAAGTCCGGCGAGAGTACGAGGCAGTTGACACGAGCGACGGTTCTACTGAAGGGCACAGAGAATATTCTGTGGTTTCTGTTGCGGATGTAATTGTCCGGAAGGTAGAGCCGAAACAAAAGGTTATGCAGATCAGGAACGTCGATCATACCACGAAGCACCTTGCACATTGTTGCCGTCTGATCGTACGCTCTTCTGGTCTGGAGGGAATTATACCCGAGACATCCTTGGAGAAACCTAGTTGGATACAAATATGGGTAATACCCAAATTCTCGCTTAGTTTGGACAGCAGTATGTCGTTATTGACCCTATCAAACGCTTTTTGGATATCGAAGTAGAGCACGTCCACCTGACAGCCAAGATCTAAGTTACTTGAGATATACTCTACAAGCGTCAAAAGATTAGAGCTGACCGACCGCTTATCTCTAAAACCATGCTGGGCACTGCATAAGAAATTCTTGACTTGAGCGTAAATGATTTTGTGTAAGGTGTTTTCAAAAATCTTAGCAGGAGAAGACAAGATGGCGATCGGACGATACTCCTCAACAGCAAGCTTATTCGAGCTTTTTGGGATCGGTGTTACCCTTGACACCTTCCACTGTGCTGGATACCTACCTGTCCGTAATGCTAAATTAAAAATGTGATACAGTGGAGTCACCCAGCTTCTACTAACTGACTTTATAAGAGCCGGTGGTACGGCGTCTGGCCCTATAGAGCTTTTAGCTTTTAACTTTTTAATTCCATAGAGCACATCTGACGGTGTAAATTGAACAATATTAACATAGTTACTGTTACAGCTTTGGTCACAGAGATTAATATTGTCAGCGTCTAACGCTGGGACATCTGCCAGAAAAATACTTCCAAAGAAACTCGCAAATGCCTCAGCTGCCGCAACACCCGAAAACGACTTTCCCTTATAGGTAACATTAGCATCAAACCCACCCTTAGCTCGCAAACTAGAGATATGCCGCCAGAATTCGCGCGGGTTTAAAGCAAGGTTGTTTTCAATATTTCTTAGGTAGATAGTACGCTGAGAGAACCCTTGCTGGATTAGGGTGACGATTTGAGCGGCTTCTATTGGTTTGGTTTCCATTTTCTTGTAATTCCAGTATTTTGAGTGACGTGATACACTATGACAAAACTGATGACAAAATTGCATAAATTCCGTTTTCGTTTTTATAGGGATTCAGGAGTTTGAAAAAATTGATGTTTCGTTCCAAAAATTTATGTCTTTT
This sequence comes from Eupithecia insigniata, assembly GCA_947859395.1. NCBI lineage: Eukaryota > Metazoa > Arthropoda > Insecta > Lepidoptera > Geometridae > Eupithecia > Eupithecia insigniata. Next base: position 1,436,428 of record OX401995.1, on the reverse strand, counting down.
GTTTTCACGTTCCATGACATATGATGAACAATTTTTATCGCTATGATATCGAAAGAGTTTGAAAGCTATAAAATAATCTTTAAAATAATATACCACAACCTACAGTTTATTGCATGGAAACTGTAAAATATGGTATGCAAAAACCAGCGATGAAGTGATTCCAGTTTATAGCTCGCAAGTGTAGTTAAGTTATTTTCATATTTAATAGACTAGCTTTTAATTTACGATCCGTTAGAGCCAGGATGGGAGTGGCAAAGGATGACAACGGCTAGACCATAACTTCATAGATTTGGTTTGATTATGATTTAGATGAAGATAAAGTGGTTTTTCATGCAAAAACGTACCTTTACGCAACCAGCTTATCTATACGGGTACTTGTTGAAGAAGGCTGCGTTTTTTGTGGACAGGAGGAGCGGATTTTACAGTTTTAAATGCTGTTACAAGTGATCAAATAAAAACTATAAAAACTAAAAAATAAAAACTAAAAAAAAACCTGACTCGGTCCTCACTTTTTAATTTTTTGCCTAATGTGAGGGCAAAGGATAACAAAATGTAGCTAAGAACCGGCTAGATGAGGCCCCACGTACTTTCATACCTCATTTATCAAAATTGCTTCAGCCGTTTTGATGCTTCGAGGTGATAAAATGTGTCCGCCTAACACATTAGGCATCCCACGCCACGCGGGTCAAGATGCATTTCCGTTTCCACCGATCAGACAGCAAAAAGCATAATAATTTATCCTAGACCTAGTTAATTGCGTGGTTTACCTAGGTCAGGGTAAACTAGCTTAGAGTACGAAATCTGAGTTTTATAACACATAATACGGACGGATAGATAGTTTAAGTAAGTATACCTACAGTACTGTAACTGTTATAGATGTCGTCTACCCCGACTCAATCAGAGCCGCCATCGAATTTATCTTATGTATTTTTATTTTTTTGAAAATTCCTTTGTTTATCGTAATGATACGATAAAATAAGTGGCGGCGCTAGTTTGGGTTTGGGAACCGCCTTAACGTGTTTATTTTTAAGTAGGACTAGCAAACAGTGGCAAACGTATAGCAAAATTAACATACGTACAAATAACCTACTATTCATTCATAAATAAATTCATCGAAACATTTACATAAATATTGGTAGGACGGGTTTCATGCGAACATTTAGCCTCCGTAGCAATTGGACAGATTCGCAACTGGACAGATTCTCAGCTGGACGGATTCTCAACTGTACAGATTAGCAACTGGACAGAGTACAGTCGTGAGAATTGTAGAGCTCTATTTGACAATTTAAGGAAGTTATTTAGGTACCTACATTTGATCAACATTTCTGTATGAAATGTCCTCCATTATGATATAACTAGCTGTTACCCGCGCCTTCGCCCGCGTTTTATCGGGACATAAAATATCTTTAAGTTTATCCAGGTACCAAACTATACCCATAGCAAATTGAGCTGATCATTGAGCTGATCAATCAATTCAGTAGTTTTGTGCGCGAAAAAGGAACAAACATCCATACATCCATATCCACAAACTTTGTCATTTATAATATTAGTAGGAGTAGGATTCTATTATTATTATTATATCATCATCTCCCTGCTTACTGCTGTTTTTCTGTCAATTAAAACCTGGGTCTCTTCAAAACAAGAGTCTGCTAGATCTTCGTGATACATCGTCGGCCACATCGTCACTTTTCATCAGGTGAGATAGAGGTCAAACGACGGTCGACTGATAAAAAAAATCTAAAGCAAAATTTTATCCACTGCTAGGAAGAGACCTTCCGAGGCTTGTGCCACCCACAGGGCTCCTCGATTTGTAATTGCATTTACATACATTCAATGGCATGTAATCTTTTCAGACGGTACCTAATGAAATTTAAATAGCAATCCATACCTAAGCAGAATGAATTGGAATTAAATGAATTTATTCCGCAAAACAAATTTTATATTCATGACATTTCCATAAAGTTGGTAATCCTTGATTACTACTCCATTACGCTTTGATGTCTTTTATAGAGCCGCTCGAATCTTCTCCTTAGGTAGGTTATACTTATAATACAGGATGGTACATACATACATGCTTATTATACAGTATAATCCACGCGCGATCAGAATGGGATAGAACCATTTCGAACTGACACAAGCGCGATCGGGCATTTACTTTGACAAGGTTTTATCCAATTTTGACTAAGACTAAGGCGGATTCAACCAGATTTGTGACATAAAATATTTACTTTGACAAGGTTCCGTCCCTACCTGATCGCGGACTATAGATATCTACGTTATGAAGGTCTTTGCAGGTAGAAAGAGTACAATGTTGCGAATTCGCGCTAATGCCCCGGTAGAATGGGAGCGAGATCGTTGCCATTTCGCAGAGATGAATGCGTGGCTCCATTGTCGTGCGAAACGGTGAAGGCCGTTATATCATATCGTAAGTATATCGTACAATGACGGGCACAATAGCAAGTATTTTTTGCGGGTTGTGCTATTTATGGATTGAAAAAGTGCCTAATAAAAACTCTAGTAGACTAATCGTAGCACTTGCTACGCGTGATGTAGACTAGCTACGCACGTCGTAGCGCTTACTACGAGTGATGTAGCGATTGCTACGCGTTGCGTAGATATACTATCTTTGTACTGCAAAGGCAGACGCGTAGCAAGTATTCATCGTTAACGAATAAGTGCTACGTTTGGCGTAGCCATTGCTACGAATTATTTAAGGACGCAGAACGACACGCACGATGAAGAAGAAAATTGAACATTCAGTTATTATTTCGTGCACGAGTTGCACGCACGAGAGCACATACCTATGTTTTTGTGCACGAATAAAATACAAACTACTAAGAGGGCTCAGTTTTTACATGAAAGTTATTCTCGATCTAAGAATAATAAAAATGGTTTTATTACCTCTGAAAAGTTTTCCTGCATTAAGAATAGATGTAAAACTAAATGAAATTATCGTTTCACATAGTGACGTGAAAAAAATCGTGACTTTTTCATATCTCGACATTTCTGTCCCCCGCACCGCGTATCAATGGAAACGCACTACCGAGTGGCGTACGTGCGCGCGCGCACGTCTCGTCTCCCATTCCAGCCGGGTTCATCAAGGTGTTATCTGCCTAGCGCCTATTGGAACTCACCTAACTTGATTCGCGCCAATCAAGTCATTTGCGCATTGTTTTGTTTGGTTACGACTTGTTTGTGTCGTTGCTATGTGGAAGAAATTATCAATAGTCTGGTAGGTAAACATGGCCTTTGTCTTATGTTTTCATTGACGATCTGGCGAGTAGCAAGCGAGACTGAGGTTAGTTCTTTCTAAACAACAGATAAATCTGGAGGATCTCTTTACCTTCACATGAAGGGTTCTTGCAACGAAAACTAAGTCGGTAATCGACTTGAATAGATTGTTATTTTTGACATTGTGTGTGATATCATATTTTGTGTTAATTAAATAGTATAAATTTAAAATTAATATTTATAGGTAGGTACCAAGCATGTTATGTATTTATTAGAAATTGCAAAAAATTAAATGCATTTAATTTACTTTTTATCTCTTTATTATGTTTAGGCGGGCGATAAACAAGTGGAGTAGAGAGTAAAAATCACTACAATTATTTTAGGCTTTTACGTAGTTATTTACGAGTAGGTAAGTACAATTTTTTTAGCTCCGTGGGTAGCATATGTATGTGGGTACATGACGTGGAAATAACGTCACATGATTTTGTACATTAAATGGCCCATGATAAGTTTTTGGAGATTCTATTGAATTACCCATTTCAGTATGGAAATACTGGGAGTAACAATCCTACAAGATTTGATTTTAAATATTCTGCTGTGGTCGAAGGTACTGTTGCAGATGTCAATTCTCAAGTCACCAAAATTAAACTAAGGGGAAAGCACAAAAAATTATGTCATCATCATATTTCAGTCGTTGTGAAAGGGACGGCAATATTTTTAGTCTCCTGCCTGTCAAATTAGCTTTGGCGACTGAATTTACACCAACGAAGCGGCTTGCATTAGAGGTGAATGTGTGGGACTGTGTCCCTCAAGCCAGCGCCAATTTGCCGGTTTAATTTCCGTCACGACAAATTTTGAAATAGTATTGACATGAATGAAAAGATACTGTCTTGAAGAAGATGTAGCATCTGATTTTGTACATTGTGACTCATATTGTATTGTACGCAGTAGTACATTGTGACTCATATTGTATTGTACGCAGTAGTACATTGTGACTCATATTGTATTGTACGCAGTAGTACATTGTGACTCATATTGTATTGTACGCAGTAGTTTTTGAGTGCCTAATCTTAAAAACAGTTACTATCTCGATCCTATTTCCAATTTTAATCTTATTATCAAAATCAACGAATCCGCTTCCAAATATTTGAATAGTTCAATAGTTCAATAGTACTTTATTGATAACAAGGTGTTACATGTCTGATTACAAACTTGGCTAAACAATTATATTATAAATTTTAGCTAAGCGTAGGTACATAATGTAAAATAACATTTAATAATATATCTATAAGATAAAAAGACTTATAAATAATACAAATAATATACAATTAAGAAAAAATCCATTAATAAATAATAAATAAATAATGCATGGGCAATCCGTAGATAATCATCTAGCTCGAAGCTAAGCAGAGCTAGTATTATGCGTACTAGATGACTAATATACATATGCTTGAAGGTCGGTGCTTCGTTTAAGCTTAATTGAGCTATAGACGTTCATTTTAGTTTCAGAAATTCCACCTGAATCGATCCGTTCTGATTCCAAGGTTATATATGTTTCAAGAGCGCTGAATTGTATACGATCACTTACATTTTTTGAAACGCTAAAGCGATAAAATATGCTCAGATTGCCTTAAAACCTAAACAGACTGACGCAGAAAAAAATCCAAGCCAAATGATATATATAACTCATTTTGGCCATATTGGCGCTTAAGCAGTTTTTCCTTTCCACTGACGATATAATATATCGATGTATGTATGTGATCGAGTTTATATTTCGCATTCTATCAGTTGCTCCCTAGATCATTTACAGATGCTGCACAATAGCTCAACCATTTCTTATAATATTTTGTAAATGCTGTAGGAGGGTCCTACAGCATTTACATACTACGAGTAATTTAAATTTTTTCTGTAATAAATAAATGGTTTATGATTTACTAGCGTCCCGCCCCGGCTTCGCAAGGGTGCAATACTGATACTAAATTATACATACCTTCCTCTTGAATCACATAATCTATAAAAAAACAGCATAAAAAAAGTTATCTGATAAATTTATCTTATGAGGGTTCCGTACCTCAAAAGGAAAAACGGAACCCTTATAAGATCACTTTGTTGTCCGTCTTTCTGTCCGTCCGTCCGTCCGTCTGTCTGTCAACCCTCTTTTCACAGAAACGGGTGGAGCTATCGAGTTGAAATTAATATCAGATATCCAGGTCCTCTTGGAGCCGTGATATAAATGAAACTTCTAAGTCAACGCAATCAAAAGCTACAGACGTTTATGCCAATTTTCTTGAAATTTCGAAGGTGCACACAAAACCTATAGGTACTTCCCGTTGACCTAGAATCATGAAAAATGGCATGAAGCAAGGTCTTATAGCACATGTAAAGGGAAAAAATCCGAAAACAGTAAATTTGAAGTTTATTCATGCATTTCTTTTGGAAGTGATAAATGTCTATACGTAGCTTACCAACATTCTGGTGATCAAGAATCATGAAATTTAGCAAGAAACAAGGTCTTATAATTACGGAACTCTCGTTGCGCGAGTCGCAACTCGCACTTGACGTTTTTATATTGTCTTTGACATTTTATATTTAAATCACAAAGTGTTTGTATAAAGGCAAGTAAAGGAATAAGTCAGCATGATGAACTCATAACCATTGTTTCCGTTTTAACTTTCGTTTTAAATACACACCGTTACCTTTTACAAAATATTTTGAAAGTAAATAAACATATGGCAACCTTCAACCTGTAAAATATTATGCATAATGACATGGCGAGAGATCAAGTAAATGTTATTTTCTGATCAGCTGCCGGTAGATTCCCCTGCAAACTTCTACGACCCGTAACATTTAATTGAATGGCGTCGCCCCAAAGGACACTTCGGTCTGCCTCCGAATACTTACTCCACTACTGAAACTGACGACACTAAAGACTACTGAAGTGCACGCTCACCCACACAGACGTGAAAGTCTAGGCAACAGTAGATGGCGCGCATATAGAATGTGTATGTTTGTGTTATTGTATATATAGTGTAGCTGATTATATACCTAATGTATTTAAGAGGGCTACCCCGACCCAATTAGAGCCGCCACCTATTTTATCGTATTATGGCTAAACAAAGCAATTTTCAAAAATCCCTTGGCCCGTATGTGATACCTATCATAAGCCTATTTGAATGCCTCTGTAATAGTTTTATATTGTATAGCTTAGGAGGAGATGCGAAAACCAAGTTTGGTGGCCAAAAAGTGCAATTTCACATCTCTTCCTAAACTATACAAAATAAAACAATTACAGAAGCATTAAAGAAAAAGCTTATGATAGGTATCACAAACTGGCCAAGGGATTTTTGTAAATTCCTTTATTTAATGTTATAATATGTAGGATAAAATAGTAGGTGGCGGCGCTAGTTTGGATCTGGGAGAGATTACGTTTCGATATTTATTTAGTTTAAAAAATTCCTTGATAATAATTTTATATTGCTAGACGGATGATTTACTAATAGATGAAAGTTCATTAATTTTAGTGTACATACACATATATGTGCCCGCCGTGGGGCCGCGGCGTACGAATATCGACCCCTCCAACTCAACCCGTGGATGAATAAGGGAACCTACCAGAGGCAGTCTGAGTATTTTTAAACACCAACACTGCGATCACCAATCCGCCTGCCAAGCGTGGTGATTATGGCAAATCCCCCCTACATGGGAGACCATCCACTCGATGGACCGACGACATCGTAGCGGTCGCAGGGAGTCGATGGATGGAGGCGGCTCAGGACCGCTATTTGTGGCGTCGTACTGGGGAGGCCTATGTCCAGCAGTGGACGTGTATGGGCTGATGATGATGATGATGACACATATATGTATGTACATATAGAGAGAATGTATGAGTGTTTGTGTGTAAATTCAGTATTACATTAGCTTATACTAGCTGCTGCCCGCGCCTTCGCCCGCGTTTTCTCGGGATAACAAATAGCCTAATGTTATTCCAGGTCCCAAACTATAGTTTTGGTTACTTCTTTGGTATGAGTATAGCCATACCAAATTTCAGCCTAATCGGCTCGGTCGTTTTTGCGTGACAGAGTAACAAATATCCATACATCCATCCATACAAAATTTCACATTTATTATAGTAGGTAGGATAGGATTAGTAGGTAGGTACTTGAATTACCATTGAAAGATAAATTGCAGCCTGCGAAAGGTTAATTTCTGCAACCTAAAACACTACAACCAACCATTTACAATTTTAAATGGATAATAAAAAAAATTAAATAAGAAATAGTAAAATTTGACTTGACTTCTTTGTTATTGGCAATATATCTCATCCCTGGGCAATATCAGTAAAATTCACAGAAATCTAATAGGGAAGCAGAAAAAACTTTTCTAAAACTATGCGTGCCAATTACACCTACATACAAATATCACGTACACATGGACAATCAAAAAATGGGGCATTACAACTGTGGCATTATAATCTATTCCGATTAATATACTGCCACATTTACAAATAAATAAACACAGGTTGTATGTTCTTTATTTTTAAACAAAATACTTGTTTTAATGATTTCTTTCCGTTGAATTACTTTGCTTAGCATTAAGTTTTATTCTTAAATCTACATAAAATTTAACAATAGCCTAAATCAATAAATGCAAATGATCAAAATCGTGTTCGTCACTGGTCTTAAAATCACAAAAATAAATAATTAGATTATTAAGATATATATACATAATCACACTAATAAAGTGTATATTCTTTAATATGTTCTTCTTAGAGATGAGTCCGGTATTCAATAACTAACTCAGTACCTGTTAGCATGGTCCTAAAATATCTAACGCTATTGTAAAATCCGCATACCGCTAGGAAATAACTGTGCAAAGCGAGCATCGCGCCTAACCGACCGTGAGCCATAACTACCCAACGCTTCAATACCTATACTTACCTAACCTATCATCTACGCATAGATACTAGCGGACCATTCACCCGTAAAGTTATGTAGCTGCAACAAGTAGTAAGTAGTTTGGTATTTCTTCAAATCGGTTAGAAATATATTGGGTAGAAATCAGGACAGGTATAGAGTATTGTAACGTTATTGGGTACCTGTTGGTACTAGCGGAATTGAAAAAAAATACCCAACTAATAACCAGTAGCCAAAATATCCAATAATTCCCATCCTTAGTTCTTCTTTTTCTTATTTATTCAGTTCATGTTTACCAACCAAGTATTCGTTTGGTTTTCATGCTGTGGAAACCTAAAAAATTTTAATATTGTTCAATAAATATATTATTCAGTCTATTTGATACCTATCAAAGGGTTTCTCAAGAATGGATACTAAACCATAAAACTGCAAATAAAACTTCGTCACACACACTTCTAAAACAGCTAGACCCAAGCTGGACCTAGATGCGGCTCTTGAAAATCATACATGTACAATACATATATGAAAAGTCAAAACAAAGCAACAAAGTTTAAAAAACTGATGAATGTTATTACAGGACTATTTTTAAGCGACCTTAGTACATGTTTTACGAGATCCTGGACATATAACAGTTAGTCACTGTATAAATAATGCTGAATTATCGCCAAATATCCACACAGTGAAAGCGTGCTCCATCTTACATCAGACACCAGACATCAGACATTGCACACCGTAGAGGTAGAATACATTGACACACACAATTATAAAAACACCTGTACCTACATGTATTTCATGCAATAAACGATTACTTTACTTTACTTTACTTTAACTTAGGCCACATCTTCACTTTCCCGAGTGAGATGGTGGTCAAACGCTTTACCATTATAAATAAAAAAAAAAACAGTTATCAAAAACTATTTGAGATATTGTAAGGCACAACAAAACATACCGATGAAAAGTAATTTCGGGTGTTTTCCAATACGATGCCTTGCCGCACAAAGGTCACTACACTTCGCCATGTATTTCAGTCTTTTTCTTACATATTTCACGAGATTTATATAAAATAAAGAAGTAACAACACGCACAATACTTTCATAACATGACAATTGGCTGACATTTTTCATTTGTTGCTTAGCAACGTGGCATGGCAATTTGCTTCATCTTCAATTTTGGCTTATTAATTTTTGGTTAGAGAAAGTGACCAACATTATTTGATTATTTTCTATGTACTTGTGAAAATATGTTTAGTCTGCTTTAGGCGCAGCTAGTATCATGTCTGTGGTAAGTATGTACTTATTAAATCCATACGACTCATGCATACGACCATCTCGACTTAAGGTTGTCAGTTATGCTAACTCATGTCAGCTGTTAAAATGAGTGATTGATCGATTGTTCGAGCGCAAGCGCCTAGAAGGTAGAGATTTATTTCTAACTTTCTTGTCTACATTTTTCGTAAAGTTTTCCCAAAATTCTTAATTAGAATTATCAAGTGACCCTTGTGATATTCTTATCAAATTATTTGCTCTAATAAAACGAATTTATTCATGTTTAACATTACTGAGGCTTCTTCGGCGAACTCCGGTGAAAAGAAGAAGGTGAGAGCTGATGTGATTATCCTGGGATGCACCCTGCCCGGCATCGTCACAGCTCATAAGCTGAAGAAGCGTTTTGGAGACACCATGGACATCGTGGTGCTCGACCTCGCGGCGCCAGCCAAGGCTTCCTCCAAGTGTAATGTCTCCTTTCAAAAAGGAGTTGAAGTAGATGAACCTGGAAAAGGCGTTTATATGGCTAAAACAGAATATCAAATATCAGCCAGAAAGCTTGTAGACAACGTCGCAAGGTATTACCTAGTCAAATATGCAACGGACCTCAACCTTCCCCTCCCAGAATCCATCATAAACCCAGAAAGAGTGAACCAGAAGCTGAACAAACTATTTCAACACATTAACGGCAGCACCGTGGAATGTACGACAGATTACCACGATTTTCACTATCTCAGTTTTGTAGAGAAGTTCGAATTGACCCAGTACCAATCCGTCCTCGATATAAACATGAAATATCTCTTTCAAACCAGTAGAGTGGACACGATAAAAGACAGAAGTATGCTGATGTTCTACGACAGAACAACGATGGAGCAACATATTTGCGGCGCTCTACTCTTTGCGAACTGCAGGGATATTATGCGTCTAACCGTCAGACTGGTTTGTGGAGCCTCGCCAAAAACTGTTTCTGTCCTGTTCTATCTTCATCAATGCTACAGAACTAACGGTTCTAGAAATCAACTAGACGGAGATAACACGAGATTTCGAGAGAAACTTATGGGCTACTGTAGAAAACGACTCGCGGCCAGACTCCTACATAGCATAGCCGATATTACTCACGAATCGAAGCCGATCAAACGGATTAAATCATGCCCGGACGAACGAGTCGTTCTGGAGACCATGAAAGGAGGGACCACTTACGTATGCAATTTGTTAGCAATGGCTTTAAAACCTGATGACCTTCATCAGATTAAATTAGATGAGCAGTTGTTATCTGAGGAAGATATTAACTTAGTTAGAAACATGAGTCCCGGGCGGGTGAGGAAGTTCTACGTCCAGTACAAAGAAAACTTCTGGGCAAGGCAAGGCTACAGCGGGGATATCCTCAGCGTGCGCGGGCCAATCATATGGGCCATGGAGCGGCCCGAGATGTCCGACACAGGCAGCGTGGACCGGTACTCGTCTCTCATGGGCTACCTGATGATAGATGAGGACGACGAGGACATCAGTAGCAGAAAAGGAGTTTTGGAGCAGCTTGTGAAATTATTCGGAGAGGAAGCAGCTGATCCAGTGAGCTACAGAGAGACGAGCATAGCCGACGTCTTCGTCCCTAAGTGCGGCGACTACGTGGCTCTAAGGGGGTTGACTACAGCGTGGGAGACTCCGAGACATGTCGAGTGGGGAGCCTTGGACGTATTCGCGGATGGGGACGTGGCAGCTGCGCTCGAGGCCGGCCACACGGCGTACCTGCACCTGTTAACCTGCCTCCGGCCCCAGGCCCAAACTTTCGAGGACCTCAGCACATATCAATGGCCGGTCACACTGGACGGCGAGAGCATCCTGCATAAATGGTTTTCGCACATCAATCTGATCAATAGTGTGAAGTGGTCGATTATTCTTGCAGCCTCGATGGTGACCGCTAGTATAGTGCGATCGTACTTTTTAAAATGATGTATTCTTCGTGTTGTTGGGATGAAATTTATAATTACGTGTTTGGCGTTTTTAGATATTAGGTACCTATTTTATTTGTTTACATGCCACATTTAATACAAATATGATTACTTGATTACCAAACCTTCTTTAATTTTAATTTCATCATCTTTGTATTCATAGAATGAACGAGGAAATGGTTAGGTAAGGATATCGAAGGGAACGCGAGTCACATCACTTATTATAATGGGTTTGTCTTATCCATTCATGGTGCCATAAGACCTTCGACCGGGTCGCATGAATCAGGTCAAGTTCGTTCTCATTTACCGATGAACATTTGATTTCTATTAAGTACAATGATAGTTAGGTACCTACTCATCCTGGTCAATAATGTAGGTATGTGTAGGTTGCATGAGTGAACAATTAGGTCCGAGTTGCAAAATACTTGAGATGCGTCCAACCAGGTATATGATAATGACGGAGTATACTTTATTCGCAATGATTTGCTGCTTGTGACACCTGTTTTAGAAGTAGTTGCAATCCAATACGCTTGCTATAATTATTTTAGTAGGCATCTTCTATATTTTTTTCAAGGTAACGAGGTTTATACCTGAAATTCCAATTATTCTAGGTAGGTATACCTACTCGTTTAAAGTTCTAGGGTGGAGTAGTTTTTTACATAAAATTATGTCAATAAGTAGATAATGATAGGATTGTAGTTGCAAACATTAAGCGAATATTCTTATCTTACGAATACATAAGCAAAAAAAAAAAAAATATTACTCACGACGGATACTTCGTAATCGAAAAAGAAAGAAATAATTTAATATTATGCGCGAATTGAGGAACTGATAAAAATGCAATCATAATTATATACTTAAATAATATAGTTTACCTATAGTAAAATTAGTTAAATTTTTCAAAGTGCGATCTTTTTATTTCGGACTCTTGACAAAAACAATATCATTTTAAAATTCAATAGTTTCGGTTTCGCTCTCAACATTACAGTTGTAGATAAATAAATGTTCACTTCGACACCTTCACTCACCAATTCTAGATGAGTCATTTCAGTCATTTGTAAAGAAAATTCTAAATTTCAACAAAACTTCGGATAGACTTCTCAAAACTAATAGCCATATGGCTTTTACAATTATTCGGTTTTGCCTGTTTGTACTTAAATTTACGTATTCTTTGAGATGTTGCCAACTGTGGAAACACAGCGAGCTCTTGGAAGGCTTAGACAACATAATAAACAGATAAAGAATACTTTATCATCGGTTTTGAATATCTGTTTGGATGACCCAGTAAAATATTCTTTCCAGTAGCTAAAAATCCGTAAAAAACGGTCCGGTAACAATCGTTTATTGGATCCGGAATACTGTCAGGTGTGTGAACTCGCTCCTACAACTATAACATAGGCCATCACGGAAAAATAAATGGATCCTGTGAAACGGATGCTGTGTGAATGAGCCCTCAGCTACACTATGATATTGGACGGACCAATGCCAATGGTAGATAGGTACTGGATCTCTCCTTCAAGTCCTTCATAGTTTGAACACAATAGTCAAGATTCAAAACCCTGAAACTAAGAATGTGTTTATTTGTTTAGTTTTAATGTATTTTCTTATTCATCAGAATCTGTTTTTACGTTTTATACATCGTTTAACATGATTGTTCTTAATCTTTATTTCAGCCAAGGTTCAGAAGAACTTCCGGGGCAAAAAGTGGTGGCAACTAGGAAATGTGGTTTTCTGTCCATTCCGCTTCGCAGCACAGCTTGCAAATTGGTAAATAGACCTATTTATGTACTTACCATAGCATTCAACCAACGACTTCCTCTTTATAGCTATTATTCAGTTATCAAATGAAAAAATATTGTACCAAAAAAGCCATAAAAGAATGGTAAGTTATCCACCATCTCTTACTTACTACGACATAAAAACAACGTGTAAATTATGTATAAAATAAATTAAGTTGCTTCACAATGGAATTGTAACAGTATTGTAGGTCAGTACCACACACGCCAAGCGGTAACATAGGGGGCATGACAAACACTGCCGTAATACACTTTCCATTTGTCATACTCAAACACGTTATATTACGTATAAATACACGTTATATTACGTATAAATACTACGGTGGACGGAGATATTTTGAAGATTTCGCCTCTCTATAAACCCAGTAGGCACAATTTTGTACACGTATAGTGTTTGCAAACACGGCATGCTAACCATGCTCCAACACTACGCGCGCACAAACTATTGAATAAATTTCTACTCGAGTTCCAACATGTAGACCTGTTCAATGATAACCTAGGTTCCATTTATATGTATCTGAGAATGTACTTAAGTTAATTAGTTTTAAAACTAGATAGTAAGCATTTTTGTGTAAACTGTACGCGACTATAAACTTGAAATAAATAAATAAATGTCTAAATGTCTTTGATGCATGGTCCAACGTGATTTTTTGACGAGCTCGGGGGATCGTGCACTATTTTGTTTCCCGGCTGACTCTATGTCCCAAGTGTAACGATAACGATAGTTAAGATATTATTAGATAGAATGTTTTATCCAACTCGATATCTTGACTTTAAATTAGTTTAAACTGTAAGCGGGTTAACTATGAACCTAGTTTAGAACACCAACGTTTCATCCCTTAAGGCGAGGTGAGCCCAGCACTTTAGGTATTTTAGCCCCCCATGTTGAGCGCGCGACGTATTCATTTACGCGTCTGGCAGGCCGGGCGCCACTAGAACTTGCATGACCGCGTACGATATCTTAGCGCCACAGTATAGAAAATCAAGGTACGTACGTATGTATACTATGAACTTACTCCAGGTAGGTAATATAAATAAAAATACGTTGGTTCCGTGTGGCACATACAACTTTTTATTCAACAATGAGAACATAGAGATAAAAAATACAACTTGTACAAGTAACAAACAATTATAGGTATTTATTGTTATAAACAACACTAAACAAATTAATTTTCCAAAGCTTGCTGGTTTCGTCTGGCACATATAAATTTTCGATTCAACAACGAGAACATAGAGGTATAAAATTATATAATTATTTTATATATGGATCAGTTGGGCTACCTTTAGACTGTTTGCAACAGTCTGCAGTTACCTCAAATGTTTCAATTGTAAGTACTAGTTTTAGTTTGTTTCTATCCTTTGATTGTAGGGTAATGTCGGGTAATGCCAGTCAGTTGGCAATACCGGTCACCTACCTTTCTAACAAAATACTGCGTTTATTTAACTGCACTCTATGGGAACAGGTACTAAAGTTCATAAAATTGTAGCTGCCTAGGTTTGCATGGACCAAACTGGACACGAGGTTGGATTGGACTTTGAATTTGATCCATGTGTTTACTTGGATCTGGCTGCATAGGTATGTCATTATTTTCGTCATTGCATGGACCAAACTGGACACGAGGTTGGATTGGACTTCGAATTTGATCCATGTGTTTACTTGGACCTGGCTGCATAGGTATGTCATTATTTTCGTCATTGCATGGACCAAACTGAACACGAGGTTGAATTGGACTTTGAATTTGATCCATGTGTTTACTCGGACCTGGCTGCATAGGTATTTCATTATTTTCGTCATTTTCTTGTAAAATTATGTCTCTTATTGGCATACCGCGAATTTGTCGCGGGTCTACAATTTCTGGCAAAAGGCATTTCGTGTAAAAAACAATAATATTTTTTTCTATTTCCACCTTCCAAAATTCGTCATCTCTAGAAATATATTCTATTATAAGCGGATGATTTTCACTGGACCAAATTCCAAAAATGCATTGGTTTCTCTCGGTTACATGAAGTTGACCCTGTACTTGGTAATACCAATTGCTCCTTTTATTAATGATTCGCGTATTGTTTTTTTTTGTTATATTTATATATTTGGATTTTGTTTTCCTTTATAGCAGCTTCTATTCCGGTCTTAAATGCCGTTATGGGACACTTAACTTCTATAATTTTATCATAATCAACTAAACCGTCGGGTGTAGCTCCAATAAATGGGTATTGTTTATCTATGAAAAGTCCACAGGGCTCGATGATAATGGTTTCTTGTCTCTCCATTTGTTGCAGCGCTTGCTTTTCATTTTCTACGCCATGAGCTACAGACATTACGTGGCCTATATTCTTTTTAAATAGTATTTTTTTTTGTTGCTGTGCTTTTGGACTGTCTCCTTTTACAGATTGCTCCAAAATTGTTATCAGGCTTTTTCTAAGTTCCATCCACTCACTGCAATCTCGTTTTAGAATAGTGCTCCTTTCAATGTTCTGTCTATCATTTGTCATTACCTTTAAATTTTGTAGGAAATCTTTCTTTGCCCTTTCCAATTGGACCTCACTCATATCTGGAGCCGAACTTGTAGGTCCATAGTTATGCTGTACAGAAACTCCTTCAAACCTTCTTATCTTTTTTGTGGGGTGCTCTCTGTTCAATTTCCTCTTTAGCGACCTCCTTCTTTCTAATTCTTTCACTTTTCCTCTTGGACTTCTGCCCAAAATAGCTTTCTGGACAGATGATACCGCAGATTCCCGGTTAAATGAAACTACAGCAGCAGAACATCTTGCTTGATATCCTCGTCTTTGTGAAAAATTAACTCTTTTGCCACCAATGAATTTAGCAATGACGCTATTGAAACGTTCGACTGTATTCGTATCCACATCTTCTATGAGACTGCGAGCTTTACTTGCTACAGTAGAAATGATAGCATTTACCCGAAACAAGAAAGCAGAATTCTGTATTTCATGAATTTTACTATCATTAGGATTTTTTTCTTTTGAGCATTTATAGTCATAACAAAGTGTATGATCCCCATATGAATGCGCCAGCGAATTGGTGATGTTTTTATGGAGCAAATTTATGGATACGTTTTTAGAAACGTCTGCGCTCTTGTGGAATTTAATTGACTTGACAATCACTTTTCGCATACTCATTACTTTTTCATTCGTTAGCGTTTTTCTGTGTTTTATTAGATATTTTGTCTCCTTTACTCGTAATTTATTACAAAAATTGCGTAAGATATGGTTTCTACATTCAATTTTTTCAACAGTATGGTTAAGATGGTCATATGGTTTTGCTTCCAATACTTTATTATAGGTTGATGAGTCTCCATCTCCAATCATTCTGGCATAAATTATACCGTACATTTCAACTGATGACTTAAACCCTTCAGAAATAATGTCTGCTTCCATGCCACTAGAGGCTCCATTATAGTTTTTAAAACATATATGATCTTTGGGAGCTAGCTCTTGTTTCTTGGCTCGGGCACAAACAAGACAGTATTTGTTTTTTACTCCTATGTACATTACCTCTCCGAATCGTTTGCCTATGATTGCTGCTGTCCCTGACATAGCTCTATAGTTGTTGCCGTAAGATCTTGAACCCCATGCACCATCAACATACACATCTACCAAAGCCATTCCTTCAAATAATTCATTATGATGCGCTTTTTCTTGAAGTTGCGACATAAAGTAATTTATATCAACAATTCGCCGTCCACTTATAGATGTATATTCATTTTCTCTGCTGCTGTCTATGATCAGAGAAAAGTTATCCATTTCCTCCATTCTAAAACAAATAAAATGTTTTTACTATTGAAAAGTTAACATTACATACCTACTTAGTGCCTATGCAAACTGGGCGTTTTTCCACTGCAACAGTTCGGCGATTAGAAGCTGCGGCCGAAAATACTCGTACATTTTGTTCATCACACTTGACGTTCGAGTCGCGAGCCGGGTGCAGGCTTGCAGACTCGCTGTATACAAGACCATTTATTCCTCACAGCCACAACAGTGTGACACAGAAGAAAAAACCATGTACGTTATGACGGCACGGGCGGGATTATAATATTCGCTTCCGTGTTACACTTGTGAGACTGTGAGGAAAAAAGTGCTTTTGTGGTGACTGGGAGGCTGCACCCGCAAAGTCGAATAGGGACTAATCGCGGCGACAAAATGGCCAGTTTGTGCGGGCACTAACAACAATGGGTACTAAAGATTACTACTTACTCATTCGTATCATTTTCAGCTGATTCATTACCATGTTCGTCAGCAAGTGGTAAATTGACATGGCTGAGAGTTGTTGAGCTGTAACAGTAAAATATTCGTCCCTTAGAATATACATATGTTTTCCCTAGGTCACCCGATCCCCCTACACGTTTCCGTAAAAAAAACATACCTCCTCCTCCTCCAGCTATATCAAGGAGAACAATTATGTCAGTCAGTCAGCCAGTTAGTCAGTGATCAGTGGTAATCGAGCTATATATAACTTTATATAATATTAGAATAGACTTAGAATTTACAAATTTTTTATGTTTCCTTAGTTCGTTATTTCATAATTATGTACGTCCCATGTCCCATCCCATTTGCCCCACCTACCCATTTTTTCTAATTACCCCGACAGACCCTAGGTATGTTGTATTTTTCTCTATGTTGTATCTCTCTTATTTTTCGTTTCTAGCATCATTTCTGGATGAGGACTTACTTGTGGCTGTGGAGGCCAGAAGGACCAGCAGCGTGTAGATTTTTTGTGTGTAGATGTTCTTTTTTTTTACGGCGCATATCAACTCTGGAAGGACGAATAAAAAATTAAAAAACTGTCTCATTACTAAACAGCGGTCAAATGAAAATGAATATGATTATAACACCACTTTTTACTGTAAAAAAAGCATACAGTAAACAACTAGCTAAAAAGTTAGGAAGGAAGGTAGGTAGGTAAGTACACTTACGCGTGGTTCTGCAGCATTTTCTTGTGAGCCTTGCTCTTCAATGTTTTATTTTTGTTTCTTTTATTACCCATTATAGAACACTTCAAAAATTGCACGTAATTATTTACACAACAAATATTTGAATGTAGAGAGCGTAAACGGCAAGGCGCGGCGCGGAGCGACGTGACCACTCTCTGTGACGCCTCGGCGAGTACTGAGCAAGACGGTGCGCAGACAGCCGAGCACGATTTTGTAGTTATTTTGGTGTTTTGAAAAATATTTGTATGACACATAAAAATATTTTCTAGTGAAGTACTGCGTAATAACGTTTGCAATGTTTTGGTATAAAATTTGTGTCATTTTATTCATTTTTCTATTCACAGTGATCATTTAAAGTTTCATTTAGAGGTAACTTTGTCATTTTTTTTGATCGGGTGAAATGTCACCAATCGTGTTTTTGTCTAGTGATGCATTAGAAAATATCCTCAACTATAATATGTTTGAATTTCAAAACTATAGGCCTTCTAGTTATTGAGATACGGAGAGTTAAAAAATCCCTAAATCCGGGTAACCCAGCCTTAAGGAGGGACTTCATCAGGGTGAGTGCGGTTCGCGTCGCGAAACGTTGGTGTTCCTCCAACACAAACTAGGTTCGTAGTTAACCCGCTTACATTCATAATGAATTCATCAAACTAGGAAACATTTTATAGTAAAACTAGCTGACCCAGCAAACGTTGTTTTGCCATCGACCACTGAGGGTTTTAAAAAATGGGGGTTGGTGATCATCATCATCAGCCCATACACGTCCACTGCTGGACATAGGCCTCCCCCGTACGACGCCATAAATAGCGGTCCTGAGCCGCCTCCATCCATCGACTCCCTGCGACCGCTACGACGTCGTCGGTCCATCGAGTGGATGGTCTCTCATGTAGGGGGGGATTTGCCATAATCACCACGCTTGGCAGGCGGATTGGTGATCGCAGTGTTCGTGTTTAAAAATACTCAGACGGAAGCTGCTGGGGTTGGTGATAGAAAAGTGAAAATTGAGGGTTATACGTATTTTTTAATCGCAAATCATAAAAAAAATGGAAATATTTTTTTGTCTAAAAAACAAACCACCAACATTACAAAACTGTTTGTTTGCTGGCGTGGGCCATCCTTATCAAGTTATCACTTAGGGGTATAAAAAAATAGATAACAACCTATTCTCACACCTACCGAATATCGGTACACAGAAAAAAATCATAAAAATCGGTCAGGCCCTTTCGTAGGAGTTTGGTTACAAAGGCGCAGCTATCATGTCTGTGGGTTACAACCACTGTTACACGAGATTTTTATATATAAGATTGTAAATTGATATTTACAAAAAAATACATAATTATAAATTATTCCTATTTATTCTGCTAAACCTATTTACTCCTCAAAAAGTCCTGTTGGTCCATGTACCAAGAACACTGTGTAAGTACCTAACAATATCTATTTTTAAAGGGTTACTATGATTATGGAGAGTGTATCGATGATTTTTTATCTAGAAAGACAACACATTGCGGTTAGGCTCGTTCTAATTTATTTTACTGCGTCTATAAAGTTGCTGCGCTGCGTCTACGAAAGTGGTACGCTGTCTGTTGAAACAGGTACTCCGCGGAGGGAGTCGGTGGATGGAGGCGGCTCAGGACTGCAATTTATGGCGTCCTTTGAGGGAGGCAGCACGGTAATGACGGTCTTAAACTAAGATGTCCTTGCTTGGAAAAAAATTAAGAATAAATCACACTGATATTACAAATGTGGATGTATATCAAGCTGAGGCATAGATATATGTATGTAGTTCTAAAACTGGACTAACATAAGTAGGTACACTTTTTCTCGCGGGAAAACGCGTATGAAGCCACGGGTAGAAGATAGAGGTATTATTAGTGTGAAAGTTTGGATAGAGATTTTTCAAGCCAAAATTACTGAACGGACCCGACTGAAATTTTGCAGTTTTGTAGTTTTAGAACTGGCATAACACATGCTACTTTTTTCACTTTGTAACATGATTAACAAATAAAGTGTCTCTACATTTAAGAGTAGTAGTCATCTACCCATGTTATTAAACTGCCTAGATACCAAAACATTCTTTTTTCTTCTTTTAGGCAAATTGATGAAATGCGATGTTTTATTTGTGATGGGCCGTACTCAGTATGTACGTTCAGGTCAACTTAGTCTAATTTGAATATATTATTTTACTTTGGCGAAGTTAGCAGAAGAAAACAGAAAACTATGTAGAATATATAATCAATAAAACTTATCAAAATCAGGTTGATTAGATCTGTCTCTATGTGTGTATCAATCAGTTTTATTGTTTATAGTACCTACACTTAGAAACGTACATAATATATATCTTTCTACCTATATTTGTCTGTCCCTTTAATTCAATTGCATTGATAAGGGATTTCACATCAATAATAAATAAATAATGTTGGACAATCCACACAGCTTCATCTAGCCTCAAGCTAAAATTTATAAGTTAGCGTTAAAGTTAATTATAGCTAATTAATTATACCACTAAATAAAAAGAATTTACAGATAACTTAGTACAAACATTTACATACTTAGGTATATATATATATATATATGTATATTATTATGTACAAACATTTGTCCCAGGACGAGATCGAACCCGCAACCTCCTGCGTCGCAGGCGGACCTTCACCCGCTGCGCCACACCGGTCATCATTTACACCCAAATAGACGCAAATCACTCCAAGTATGAAGGGGTGTACCGTAGGAACCGATATTACAACACAAATATGTATAAAAATAGGTCACTAAGTTGTATATTGTACGTACTACATAGAAAACGCCCAGACCCGGAACAAATAATGCCAAAACATAACATGATGTTTCCATACTAGTAAGTGCTATGCACTGATTCTCCGACCAACGTTACTCGTATCTATCTAGCTACCACAATATGGCATTTTTTCTACTATCTCTAAATCCACCTGTACTACTTGGAAAAGTTATGCTGATTAAACTATATTCTACCCAAATTCAATATGATATGTTTGTAAACGGACCAAAGCTTAAAAAAATAACATTAATAGTTACATTTAAGTTCTTTAATTGGCGTGTGACGGAACGTAGGCTCGGCGGCGTGCGATTACTTTGTACCTATATAGTTGCCACTAACCTGAGATTACCTCATGCCTCTACCACAGATTTGTTTTGATAGAAGCGCACTTGTTGTGTGTTGTCTCTATAGGTACCTACATATCTATCTTCCTTCCTTTCATAGGTGCATAATACCTAGGCATAGCAGATTACAGAAATACTCGTAATCTGTGTACCTAGGTACCTATACAATTTAATTTACCTACTACGTGACAGGTGCATGACTAGAGTTAGCGTCTATTGTTAGTAATAGAAGCAAATAGAAGTAGTACTCAATGAAAATACTTTCAAATTGAACGCGTAGCCTGTTATTAATTCACTGTGTGTAAGTGTTGAATACGCATCACGTAGGCTGAGGTCAAGTGTCCAGCCTCGGAGTAGGTGCCTACGTGAAGTACGTGATTGCAACATTCTAATTCCCATGTCTAATACTTCCAGAGCTTAGGCACCTATCTACGTATACATACATGTACATAACCTAACTTCTAGAATATGAGTAAACAAGATTGTTTTCGTTTATTCTTATGCTACCAGGCAGTATTTCCAGTAGTAGGTATTTGTAGATATTATGCAATAAGATAAATAGTTAGTCGAGAAATAGTCCAATAAGTTTATTTAGCCATAGAGAAATGACCTAAATTAAACGCATATTAGTACCTAGGTAGGTACTTACTAAACCAATGCCACCGCACCAGCTGCTGCCACAGTCCCACCCCGCCCCGCCGCCACCGCGCCGCCCCGCCGCCACCGCGCCGCCCCGCAGCCACCGCGCCGCCCCGCGGCCGACGCGCCCCGCCACACCCCGCCGCGTTACTCCTAGTTTCAGCCCTGTGTGAAAACGTTCCGTTTTTGTTTAGCTTGACCATGAAGCTCTAGCTCTACATTGAACCTGAAAAACAACTAGTATATCTACCTATGTATTTACATCGGTCGACAAGTTTTCTTAGTCACTGCTTTCTACCATCGGTAGAAAGTAGTGTAGTTCATGGTAGACATGATGTCCGAATGCTGGCCGAATGAATGTTCTACCTACATTGTTTCTTATTTTCGCATAACAATGTAGCACTCTACATTGTTATGCATAGTAGCCTCATAATAATAATCTTTCCTTTCATTCATCCCCCCGATTACCGTACCGAGGCGATATGGTTTTTTTCGCAAAAAAAAGTTCAAATCGCACTGCAAAAATCATAAAAATTCTAGGTCAAAAATAGTCTAATTGGCGACAATCGGCTAAATTAAATATTCATTCAACCAAGTTTTGAATAACAAACGATTTCAATGTGCTTCTGCAACAGGTAGTGTGCTATTGTTTTGTCCATCCGACGACAGTTGCTGGCAAAACGTAGTGCCCGCGTTTCGGAACGTCAGTCGGCGTGCGGCTCAGCTGAGATTGACATCTGGCATTGACGTACATCAGTGTTCTATTTTGTAAACAAAATGTCAGGCAATTTAATTAGCGAAAAACAACCAATCGATGGAAAATTTAACGGTCTAAGTGCTTTTACTGATAAAAGTTTAGCTCCCTTGAACGGGAGATATCGGTCGAAGAGTTTATCTAGTGATAAGTTGAATAAAACGAACGAGGACCGTGCCGCGATCTTAGAAGATGTGGAGGCTCACCACATCGCAGCCAAGTCAGAAACGCCTGGCTGCCTGATCAGTAATTGCGTGATGGACCAAGGAGGACAGCGTACAGTCAACGGGTAAGTTGTAACATTCAGTTTTCTTGACGAAAACCAATTCACTAAATCTGGATGGGTGTTTCATTAGATAAGAAATTTCCATGAACTGGACACTGGCAGAAAAGTGGCAAACGAGACACATATTGCCAATAACAAAGAAAGTTCAAGTTTCAATTCTTTCAAGAGATCCTGCGTGCAATTTCTGAAATTGTACATAAATGTTACATGCACAATCAAGAAACAGTAGGTATAATTTAGTAGTCATTTCTTGTAGTTACCATGTTCGCTACCTGTTGATAAAATAATTCAGATTATATGGAATCAAAGATTACTGATCCCCAACTGGTTTAAAGGAAACAGTGAATTTAGGAGATTTTTCATAAGATATTTCCTGTTATATATTTGATGTCGAAGTAGGTACTCTTTATACTACCTATAATGTGAGTCATACAGTGGCAGGTTGGAATTGCATATTATGTAAACAAACATTATTGATAAAAATCTTGCTCATATCACTGTTAAACAAATTTCGCACCTTGTTTCAATATAACTACATTTATGATTATCAAATCTACTTGACCATGTTACTTAGATAATTGACTCATATTTAAAAGTTGTACCTATTTGAAAACACTTCTAACAAATTGTTTTGATAACTCGGATGGTTGCTAGAACACAATTGAACAAAAGAACTGGAAATAACTGGACAATGTGTCCTATTTTAATGCTAATCTTAAGCGACCAATATAATTTTGTTTTAAATAAGTTGATTACCTAAATAAACTAGTCATGTAAGGCATAGCCAATCACATATTTTTAACATGAATTAAGTATAGGTAAAATTGACATCAGCATCTGACTTCATGGTTAGTTTGTTTCTTCTACGATAATCATCAGCATCTGACTTCATGGTTAGTTTGTTTCTTCTAGGATAATATATTGGTGCCATAAACCTAAGAAAATACTTGCATTGATAAATTGATAATTCACCTTTATGTTCAAGTTTGTATGTACGTCAAACTATACATATACAATAATAAATTTATTCAATATAATTATCATGAAATTAATAAATAATGCTGGACAATCCACAGCATCATCTAGCCCCCAGCTAAGCTGAGCTTGTGTTATGGGTGACTAGGTGACTTATATATTTAATACAATACATACATAGATAGATTTTTTATTATACATAGAAAATAGCCAGAACACCTGGACAAATACTTGCATATCATACAAACATTTGTTCCAAGGCGGGAATTGAACCCACAACTTCGTACGACGCAGGAAGACCTTCGCTCGCCGCGCCACGTCTGTTGTCATCAGTATTTTTTTTTATCTACTAATATGTATGTAATAGAAAAGTGGAATCCAAATTAAAATTGTTATTGTAAATATCATACCATGTTATTTTGTTAAGTTATTGAAGGCACATTGATAGTGAAACCAAATATTTGTGGTAGATAGCAGTTCCGGCCCTGCTGTTTGTGGCTGTCCAAATGTCAGGTTTTGAAGGTAATTTCACACAAGTTTTTTATTTTTATACTAGGCTTGGCTCTATTGCTAAAAAGCTTAAAAGTTTTTACCAAACACTAAGTATAAATGATAAAAAAATACCTGTACTTTAAATGACATGCTAGCTGCAGTACAGGTCGCGCGCGTCTCTGCCGCAGAGGCCTGGTAACACATTCGTGTTAATATTATTCTGATAGTAAACAACTTTTTTATCTAGCGTCTAATGTCGGTTTCAAAAGGCGGGTTGTATACATGATTAAAAATTATCAGTACCTAGGCTGTGTATATGTAATTTACCAATAATCTGAATCATGATTGTGTCAGTCAGACTGCATGGCCTTGTTAGGGGCTGCTAAATATTATTTGTATTTAAATAATCTATGGTACCTACTTGGATAAAACATGTAGGTATTATTTTATGGGTTGCATATGCAGAGGTTATTTTGTATAGAAAGGTTTTTTAAGATTTTGTGATGAATGCAAACACATTTTTAGTGCCCATAACACAAGCTGAGCTAGATGATGCTGTGTGAATTGTACAGCACTATTTATTTGTTTATTTTAACAATCACCTTGGCAGAAACAATGGTACACTGGTAAACTAAGGCAATTAAGTTGATAGCACACATATCAACTTGGAAAGGGACGTCACCGTATCAACTCGACCCGTTTAGTATTCTTTGTATGGAACTCCCTACTGCATCGCACACTAATCAAAAACGTAACGTAATGTCCTTAATACTGAGATGATTAAATTATACATGCTGTGGCACCCATTAATTTAAAAAATACTAGACGTAAGACCACTTTCTTGTAATGTTTCGCTTGCTATGTTATTTTTTTGTTGGTAGTCCTCAAATTAATAAAGATTAGTAATAATGAATAAAGGAAAAGACGCAAGAGGCGTCTACGTACCTGTAATGCCATTTATTATATCGGGCACTTATGGTTAAATAGGTAAACTATAGCCCTGAGAAATTAAGATTCAGTGTATCCCAAGGTTGCCATCATAGATCTCAATGGTGCCTAACTTTGCTAGAACATAGACACGCCACTTTCAACTATTTTTTTTTCTATACTAACGTAAATGCAACTGTTGATAACGCCTACCCTCGGATACATCAAATAATCAGTCAGATACCACTCACTGTTTGTACCGGCTATCTTATCACAACTACCTACAACTCGACAATATTGATAATTTATTAGATTCAAATTAGTGCTTTCGCGGTACTGATGTGAAGTGCCGTGACCTAAAATGAAGTAGTGCTTGAAATTATCAATTCTCTAGCTAAGTGTATGTAATCAGTGATTTGTTCAGATTTATAGCTCTGTTTTGAATATATTTTGTGCAATGGACGGATCGGATAAAAGGCCGCTGTTGTCGTGAGTTACTTTACAAAATATAGCTAGGCAAATGTTTTCATTGTTGACTTCTGTCTCAATGAAACATTTTCTTCGTATACCTCCAGCCAAATCCGTACGTCTAGTCACAATTACGGATTTTGGCTGGAGTATACGTACTTAAGTACTACATAATTCGCTCATTCTTTAATTTAAGGACCTACATACTTGTGATCTGTGACGAAAACTTACCAATGTCTCGAAGCATTGATTCACAATCTTTTAATTAATAAGGTTAACTAGGTACATTCACGGTAAACGGTGATTTAATCTTAACTAAAAATTTATTGCGGTTTGGGTTCATTCGTATTTACCATTCAGTAATTAATATTTTTATACTTACAAAATGACTTGGACAATAACCACAGGTAAGGAAATTAACTTCTAGCTTCTAGTATAGATGGATTTATTAAGTGCTCTTTAATTGTAATCCAAATTAGGCCCTTGGCTCATCATCATCATTTGATTGATGTTTACTTGCGAAAATGGTCATAGAACGAATAGCTAATCGCCAATAAACTACTATAACGGCAAGTTACAGTTTCGCAGTAGCTCGCCATTTAGGTACGACAGGTAGGTCTTCTATTCCTAAAGTAGGTAGGTAGTCTGTGATTCAATAATGCCTATTCATAGTGTTGGCGGCTCTGTCAACACAACACATTATTTGGTATTCCTAACCAAAATACAGCAGAAATGGAACCATGTCGATAATTATCGCGTCTCCTTTTGTAGATTTGGCAATACAAACATTTGGATCGCTTAGGAAATGTTCAATTTGAAATGATTTAAAAATATTGCCTAAGTCTCCAGTCTCATCCAGCACAAAACCAGGGCAGCGGCTCCAACCAACCAAGTCCCTAGATGTCGTAGGACGTAGAAGATGAATAAGGAATTACCATCAGGCTATCATAACTATCATATCGTTTACCCTTACAATGTGTCTAGCATTGATTGACTTAACACAGGCTCGCGAGCAGCCTGAACATTATACCTACTACCATAGACTAATTACCTCTAGTGTTTTGTTAGTCTATGCTACTGCCTAGCACAGCGTTGGTTCTAATGTCTAGGGCGTTGTATTGTACTAGCCTCGAGTTTAAGATTGTAATGTAAATATGGCTCATCCTGTTATAAAGTAGCTTAGGATCCTACGTTAGTTAAAATCTTTTTTTCTACTTGCCCTGTTAGCTTGTATGGGACATATGTATGTATCTTGCAACCGATTTTATACCAGTTTCCCTCAACCGATTGAGCTGAAATTTGAAATACTAATGGAAGTACGGTGATGATAATGCAATATCATGGTACCATCGAGCTGGTCTGTTGATGGAGACCGAAGGTGGCCATAGGAACTCCAACACAATACGACTAAACCAAGTCAAGTTTGGGTACGTTGAATTTATCTTCCCAAGTACTTACTCTGGTCCTAGATGCTATACCTAATTGATAATAATAAGCTTGCTACATAATTTTAAAATTAGGTATAAAAAATCATTACATTATCTCTTACGTCTGCATAACTTCGAATTTAAAATTGAATTGAATTTCACAAATAGATATAATCTTATGCTACAGATTCTCGAGCTAGACTAACAGATATTATGTAATCTGTAACCAAACATCAAAGCAAAGCTTTTGTAGCCATAGCAACCGAGTGTGAAACTTTGTGTGAAACACCTGCAATGGTAGTAGATGGTATTTTTACATCCTTTGTTATTTTAAAAAGAAAGATTATGCGCGACATAATGTATTACACAGTGCTTGGACAAATTTCACTGGCTAGCCACTACACATCTACGCTTTTATAAGCCAAACACAAAACAATTCGGGTGCACTTCCGAAAAGGGAAAACCGAATTTCGTCACCAAATTTGGCACACACGTTCCTTTAGGGCTCCTGACTCCCCTTAAAAGGATTTTCGGCGACTCGAAATATTTTTCATTATTGAATTTTTTGAGTACGCTGTTTAGCACGCTCTGGTATATACATATCTATATATATTTGTCGCCACGCTATATATGAAATATCAAAGTGCCTTATTTCCTTTAGACCTTACAGGACTATTGGACACGTCACAAAATTACATAAGTAAAACAGGGAAATAAAGTGATCACTTTGATTTTTTGGTCACTTCAATCTTTTTAAGGTAAAGTAAAGAAGCGAACAAGAAACCTTTACCTTGTTAGGTTGTTAGTTTTCGAGTTAGGTGATTATGTATACATATGCACACACATATATATATATATATATAGTAATGCGTATACATATATATATTCCTATGTACAAGACTGTATATATAGACAAGATATATATATATATATCTACGATTATGTCTTCTCTACGATTTAAGCCTGGGTTTTCGCGTGCATGCAAAGATCAAATCGTTCTGCGATTCAAACCCTCTACAATTCAAACCCGGGGGTTTTTAGCCCAAACCCGCCCAACTATTGTTTTATTTTTCCAAATACAAACTTTTTATATACATGTGTGTGCGTCCGGGCAAAGTTTAAACTCTTCTTCGATTCAAACTCTCTACAATTCAAACCCGGGGTTTTTTTTCCTTTTAGTACCGGCCACACCCGCCCGACAATTTTTTTCTATTTTTTTATTTTCCGGGATAGACACTCTTGGAGAGTGCCGTGGGGAGCCGCAGCGCGTAGCGGGTCGTATACATCGGTCATACAGGTATATCGGAGCGTGCTAAACAAGCAGACTCAAAAATTCAATATTTTTAAAAATATTGCGAGTCGCCAAAAATCCTTTTAAGGGGACTCTTAGGAACCCTATAGGAATGTCTGTGCCAAAATTGAAGAAAAAATTCGGTTTTCCCTTTTCGGAAGTTTATCCAACAATTCCTGCAGCATTTAGAAACCTAGATATCACCTAGCCCCTTGTGGACCTTCAGCTTCTTTGGTGAAGATTTATGGTTCTTTGGAAAAAGTGCCAAACAAATTGGGCTAAAATGCTTAACAACAATGTAAAAGACATTTCATTCATCATTAATTTGGCATTTCATCGCATAAAACACAGCATTGAAGAACAATCCAGTCTAGCACCGGGATTGTTTTTCAATGACAAAAATGACATCGCATCGCAATACATTGCGCCATACATACAATGCCTACATTATGAATTTCAAATTATTTACGCATTCGATGACAAAGTGACGTATTTTTCTCTGTTCTACCCTAGACAACAATACCCGTGCTAGGGGGGCAGAGCAAGTTATGCTCATTAAAATAGCATCATGATTTCAAACTTGTAATCCCCGCTCCCAGTAGTAATCCAACTTGTTACATTATAAGGTAGTTATCAATACTGATAACATTTGGTACATGATATGCGTATCTTATCGATATAGGCGTAGTCGTCGGCTCAAACATTTACACGGAAAAGGGTTTATTGACCTACTTACGACCTTGATTAGGGCGAACGTGATCGGCACGTGAACCTTGGTTCACGCTTGGGTTTACACTTTATAAGTCCCAGGGCTTACCTACTAGATTCTAGTATATAAACGCAGATAAACTGGATGATGGGTATAGTTTACATCTGAGGTTATGTACACCAATTATCGGTTTCACGGTATTGGCGCACTAAAATCAGACGCCACTTTAAAAGTGTCGTATAGAAGGATTTTTACTATAGTAGGTTTTTTTAAATTAATTCCCGTTTGTTTCGGACATCGAGCACATACCCGTTTCGGACAATGTGTACAAGTTACACTGGAAGAATATTGACGTGGAAAAAAGACACAAAAAAATAAAAAACAAATAAGTATATGGTTTCATTTTCGCTCAACCCCGAAGACCACTAAAATAAGCTTTTTTGTAATTATTTCTGTAAGAAAAACTCACGTCGAAATTACATGGACTTTAAGTACTATCTGGGTGTCAAACCAACAGTCCTGGCTGTTCTGGATTCAGTCTCACGTCTAGTATTGTTGGTTTCTGATAGGTGTGTTTCCGGGTGTCAGTCTACCCATGTTGTATAATTTGATTTCTACATAATTTACTGACATCCAATAATTGATTATGAACAATGATAATGAAGCCTTATCAAGTTACATGATGATAAACATATAATATCCTTGTACTCGTATGTATGTCGACTACTAGATGGCTTATGATGATTGTCTGGGGTTTACCTTCAGGGTTTTCTCAATTTATTATCATACTTAGTTCTCTTCTCAGACTTAGATAGCAGTTGCATTGGGTTGCGCTAAAGAGTGTACTTAGCTGATCATTATACATTCTCTGGTAGCAGCCTGTGTTCCTTGTTCCTATTTATCTTGTCTATGGCAAAGAGGCCTTGACAGCCGATAATTTTGATATGTTTTATTATTTTATAATTTTACATCAATTACATAAGCAATTATAATAACCAGGCTGGTTATTATAATTCCTTATGTACTTAAATTTGACAATTCAAAGTGTTCTCTATGTTCCTATGGTACAACAAATGAACTGAAACTGAAACATAGAGTACTAGAGCCTTGGAGGCTCTTAAATATGTTCTAGTCAGCCTTGCACGAAGGCCGCCATTCATGGTTCACGAGAT
Source organism: Eupithecia insigniata (assembly GCA_947859395.1). NCBI lineage: Eukaryota > Metazoa > Arthropoda > Insecta > Lepidoptera > Geometridae > Eupithecia > Eupithecia insigniata. Next base: position 1,406,050 of record OX401995.1, on the reverse strand, counting down.
CGTTACAAATACAAACAGGTTCCATAAAAACCTATGACGGTTCAGTAGCTTAGCTTCTTACTTCATTAGTCTTTTGTGTGAAGGTACATATCGTTCCGGATTCCTTTATCTTAATCCACGGACCTTATTTATGGCCATGAAGTTAATTTAGCGCAGGTCCGTTCATTGTTGCGTTTGGGGAGGCCATTGTGGTCTACGGGGGAGGTTTTTTGTTCAGCAAAGAAGGTCTATTATACATCTATTCGTCTATTCGATTTGTGCCCTTCCAACGAGCCTTTAGTTCAGAATTATATTATTGTAATAAAATTGATAAACCCAGGTAAACATACGCATATAAACTAGGTACATGCAATAAATAACTTAAGTTATTATAAAGTTAATGTTTAATTAAAAAACTACACGTATTTTACGTTACGTAAACCAAAGCTCGTGGCTTAATTTTATTGTATTGTAATCTAATTTGTTATATTTTACATTTTTTTTAAATCATATTTTTAGTTTAATTGTAATTCTAATGCTGTGGGTTTTATCTGAAAATAAATAATACAATAACTAGATCAAAACAGTTAGTGAACCATTAATTTTCTTGAACTCGCGCTTATGTAGTTTCCAAGGGTTTATAAAATTTTATTTTAAAACTTAGTGTTTCCTTGTCTCGATGTAACGAAAAATGAGAGTGCCAAGCTTCCTAAGAGGGCATCGGAAAATGTATAACGACGATGTGAAGGAAATTAACTAAGGAAGTTGACCCCGCCACCATATCGGATAAATAACAGTCAAAGAGAGATAGAGGCATTTTCATGGGAAATCAGTACTCTACATAGTTATACGTCTCGTCACGGTTTAATAGCGCTCGGCGAAAGTGGAGAGGGGTTCTGTGCAGGTGTAAAGCGGTGTAAAAATAAAGAACTTGACTTCTGCGCATCAAGGTCAGCGCTATTAAACCATGACGCGACCTGTGCCTTACCTTGCACTGAATGATTAATCGTAGTTCCGATGTGTAGCGTATTTTCAATAGGTAATAAAAGTCTAAGCAAACAACGTAATTATTTTGCAAACTCATCTACAAGACAATAGTACCATACAAAGAAGTACCTATGCGGTTTGATATAACATTATGTCATAGTATAGTATAGGGTAGGTAAGGTACGGATCGATAGACATTGAATGAAACGTATGCACATATGTACATACCTACGTTTCCATGAACTTTATACACAATTGCCTGTAATCGACATATGTAATTGATATGTTTATTAGAAAATGAGATGCTTACTTGCTGATAGCAATTTTCTGATTTGCATAAGTGATTCAGTAATTCATTTATTGTTTGTGAATCAGGTTGATATAGTCAGTCATTGGGATTTAGTAGATCGCTAGATTCTGCGACTTGAGCATACAAACATTGATTATTACAAATATTGGTTTTTATAAAATAAAAAAACATGACTAGCTTATTTTTTAGATTAAACAGCATGCAAAACATGAATAATTAAACAAATATCAAATCATCATTCTATCTTCAAACAAATATCAAAAAATTTATGTCAAAATTAGACTTTTTTTTATAAATTTGTCTTTTATATTATACATTATTAAAATAATAATGATGATGTCAATAGAAAGAATAAACAGTCAAATCAGAACCAAATTTAAACAATGGTACGGTCAGTTAATTAGTCATTTACAGTTTAATAGGTTTTATCAATTAGAAAACCATTAAGGTTATCAAATCACTAAATTGTTTATTTTTTACGAAAACTGCTACCTCATGAATGTATATTCCTGGAAATGTAAGCAGTTTTAGTCGAGAAAAATGAGTTTTACAGGAGTTTCATTTTTGTAAGGCACAAATTGCCCTTAAACAGCGTTTCTTGAGCTTTAAACACTAAGATTGTCGTCGAGTTCCCTCAAAACATAACAACAATGTAATGTTCTGAATCGTTTGGTGTAGTACCGCCAGCCGCCTGTTTGATTTGTTTCAGTTATTACATATTTCTTTTGATGTTTTGATAATTTCATTACGATATCAGTGAAAAGTAGAGGGTTTGCTTTTCAGCAAAAAAAAAAACACTGAGTCATGCATGGCACTTTTGTCACGCTGCAACACACAAAATTACCTGCACTTATAAAAAAATATATAAAATTCTACCGATTTATTTAGACATTTATTTATTAAAAATTGATAGTCGCGTACAGTTTACACCAAAATGCTTACTATCTAGGTTTAAAACTAATTAACTTAAGTACATTCTCAGGTGCATATAAATGGAAGCTAGGCTATCGTTGAACAGGTCTACATGTTGGAACTCGAGTAGAAATTTATTCAATAGTTTGAGCGCGCGTAGTGTTGGAGCATGGTTAGCATGCTGTGTTCGCGGAGTGTGATAGGCGAAGAGTCGGTGATGTCTACGACCGCATCTTGTATAGTTATTCGGAACGTATAAATTGATAGTACCTAGTATGGATGGATTGTTCACTATGCTTCGCATAATTAGGCAGTAGTGCATAGCTAACTGCAGTTTGCGCCTCAGCTCCAGTGAATCTAATCCGACCATACCAGCCACAAAGAGGGAAGGGAATAAGTACGGATAGTACCCATACATACGTTTGTACAAATACCTCGCAAACTTTCTTTGAAGTCTCTCAATCAAAATAGTGTATTTGGCTTCTCGCGGATCCCAACTTATTGCGCTAAACTCTAGCTTGCTTCACCTTCCACTTTGCAACATTAAACGCGATCCTATTAAAGTACCATGGGAAGATCATTAATCATCGCCAGGAAGAGAGCCTTGACTGACACCAGATCTTGTATAAAATTCCTGAGACCTAAAGTTTTTTAGCTGTACATACTGCCTACGGTCAGATAGATAGTTAGCAAAAAACCTCAGTAATCTGGGAGAAGCCCCTAAAGCTGACAGCTTTTTTAAAAGACTGTCGTTATCCACAGTATCAAACGCTCGTCTAAAGTCAAGGTATATGGAGTCAACCTGTCTTCCAGCGTCCATCTGATTCGCAATGAAGTCAATAAACGTTGTATGGTTCGTAGTGGTGGATCTCGCTTTACGAAAAACAGGTTGTGCCTCGTCATAAACACACTCTAACTACCGGGTTATATGCGAATTCAAGATAGATTCGAATACCTTAGCAAAAACTGATAAGACAGCTATTGGCCGAAAATCACTGACCTCAGAGGATTTGCTAGTTTTCGGAACAGGCGTGACTTTTGATAACTTCCAACAGGCAGGATAGTGACTCTTGTGCAGGGATAGATTGAACAGGTGGTGTAGAGGCTCTACGAAGGCGAATAAGCAGTCTTTGACCACGAAGGGGGGGATAGAGTCAGGGCCAGCCGCAGAAGATTGTTTTAAGCGACGAACGGCGCGGCGTACATCTGTTTCCGAGATCGACTCTACCTGTACCACCTGGGAGTACCCCGAACCACTAGCGTAACTCTCAGCTGCGTGGGCGTCTAATACTGGAAAATCGTCGAGGAAAACAGAGCTGAAATATTCGGCAAAGGCAGTTACTGCATCTTGACCTGCAACTAATACCCCATCGACCGAATAAGTACGCGTCTGACACCTGTCCTTGCGTCTCTCTCTGACGTAATTCCAGAATTGTGCAGGATCACGACTTATATTCGCTCCAATTGAAGCTACGTAACGGTTTATACTTTGTAAACTATAAATGTGTGTATTTTATGTGACAAATAAATGATTTACGGGATGGTGGGAGGCTTTTGGCCTGCGCCAAAAGCCTCCCACCATCCCGTAAATCATTTATGCGCCTGCCCTCCATCCCCCCTCATTTTGTAGGAAATTATTCGGAATTATGTTTTGTAGTTACTATCAATACAGTAGACGCTTATTTACAAACCAGAACTTAAATAAACTATGCTCGTTTATACAAATATGAATTTTAGCCTGCTTGTTACAATAATAGCATAGCAGTTTGCTTGCATCGACTAGTGGGTAACTTTATATACGTAAATATAAGCTCTATGTATACGTTCAACCTAAAGAGTATATAGAACTAGGCCAGGAACTAGATCTCGTAACAAAGGGAATGCTAGTGTATATGTACTTAAACTAAATATACAATGTTTGATAACATTGCTCCCATACTTAGCTTAAAAATCACTGTATTGCTGTCTATTTTGGGACAAAATTTGCACTACTTTTCATTTTGAGCTCTTTCCTGCAATGCTTAACGTTGACAATAATTTTACGAACACCACACCAAGATAATTATAGAGTAATAAACTCTAAAATTATCTTGGTGTGGTTGAGAGCTTTTTACAAAGAGATATTGAGAATTGCTGTAGTATAGCATGAAGTGTAGGCGCTCGGGGCTCAGTATAGTCACACGTAATATTTACAGAAGCAGCTCGATGTCGCGAGTGACAATATTATAAACTTACAGACAAAAGAGTGGCAAAAATAAATACTTAATGAGAATCAATAACTTAATTTCTTTAGGCTTACAAAATAAGCACTTAGACAAGTAATATTTTATACTATAAACATAGTTATTGTTATCAAATAAGAAATAAGGTGTTATTGATATTCTCTTCACTTCAATTTGGTCTCAATCGCAGCATTACACACTTGCCGTGATGTCTCGTCGAATGTCTCGGGCACTCGTGCTCTCAACGAGAGGCACCATTGCACTCGTTGTCTCATTGAACTGTGACCGAGACAAGACGAGAGCACACGAGGGACCCTGAGAAAGACGACTACACCGCACACACTCGTGAGCGTCCTGTTTCTGGGTGTCTCGTCGTTTTCTGCCGTTATTATATTACAAAGAGATTATCATTTACCAGAAAAATATTCTTATTCTGTTGTACTTATAGCAATTTCGATTTATAAAATTCCAACTCTTTGTCCGCAGATTCAAAGATGGCGCGGTATCGTACGGCACAGACAGCCCGGCGCGAGGTCGCCGCGTCATATTCTGCGTCCACGGCAACCCTTCCACAGGCTGCTGCGCCGTCATCGAGACCAACGAGGCAGGAGAGGAGATCGAGAGGAGGAACGGCAGCATTAGCGAAGTAGAGCGTACGTATAGTAGAGTCAAGATCATGATCTCAGCCATGGCTACCGAGCCATGGCTGACCTCAGGTACACCGGTACTTGAGGTTAAAGAAGCTTTATTTCTCATAAAAACTATAAAGTTCATTTACAATGAGAATAAGTAATTCGTAAATAATATTTTAATTACCTCTAGGACTTACTTATACATAGTTGTAGGTAATCTAAGTTCTTATATAATAGTGCTATTTAACATAATTTAGGATAGATAGGTACAAAAGAAATGTTATTACAAGCCAACAACTATCAAAAATAAACAGGGTAGATTGCAAAACTATTAGCAGTATGACTCCGAAGAAGTGTTATTATGGTGTATGGTATAAGTGATGAGAGGCAAGGAAAATAATTAAGTAATGAGTTAATGACACAGTTCGCTATTTATCTATGTTGCACATATTTCAGTAGGCTCTTTTTAAATATTTTCATATTTTCACATTCTTTCACATCGTTAGGTAAATTATTATAAAGACGGGCTCCCTAAGATATTATTGTTCTCTTACCATAATTAGTCCTACTTTTTGATACTTTTAATTTAAATTTATTCCTAAGACTGTATTTATTTTCTCTCTGATTGAGACCTAGTTATCATATTCTGCGTCCACGGCAACCCGGATGCTGCGGCGTCAGCGAGACCAAAGAGGCGGGACAGCATTAGGGAAGTTATAAAAATAATAAATAAATAATGCGGGACGATCCCCACAGTATTATTTATTCTAGCCCCAAGCTAAGCAGCGGTTGAGTGATGGGTACTAGATAACTCAAATACATATGTACGTAATACAGATAATATATTATATATAGATATTTTTTAAAAGCATAGAAAACATCCAGGACACCAAACCGCAATTTCTTGCGTCGGTCGGACCTTGGCATCGCCATATTTTGCGTAAATTATTGACACCGAAGGAATGAATTTCAAATAATTTACGCATTCGATGACAAAGTGACGTAATTTTCTTTATTCTACACTAGACATAAATCGCCGTGCTTGCTCCGCAGCGGTGTCCACATTTTTTTTTTCGTATTCGAAAGACCTTCCTTTGGCTACTATCTCACGTGATGGAGAGTGACGATGTGGCCGTATCACGAAGGTCTAGAAGACACCTATTCACTCCTACTTGTGGGGGGTCTGCCCACACTGCCCCTTCCGGTACGTGGATGCCATTCGAGAGCCTTACGGCCCCAACGGTCATCAGTTTCATTTAAAGAAATTTTCTTCCAGATATTATGATTTTCACTTTGCCTATGCATACTGCTTACCGTAAATTCGGATTACTTTGGCTAATTTTTCCGTATATTTTTAGAAATCGTAGCTATGTTTATTTGTGACGGAATCTCTAGCAGAAAATTAAATTAAGAAGCTAGGTAGTCTTTGATAATTGGTAGCACGGTGTAGATAAAGTTGCCCGTTAAAAATACTTTTGACCAATGTTATGGTCGTGTTATATATGTATATAATATAAACTTATTATCATTGATTAGCAAGCAATAATGACTTGCTATTTATATTTTGGTGTTCTCTTGAATCATGATTTAGCAAAAAGTTTTAGCTGTCTACATGCAAAATTGATCCTTACTCCTTAGGTCACAGAATTCGATGTAAAACATGAAACAACATTAAAAATAAATAAGTAAACTTAGGTTCTTGTTGAGACAATAAACAGAATGTGTTAGCCAAAATATATGAAAACAAAAGTTTAGAAACAAACACACGTTCAAACTCTTAATAATTTTAGTAGGTTGGAGTAAGTTCAGGCAATTCATCAAAATCTAAGCTTTTTGACCTGAACACTGCACTCTGTGCTCTCTCTTCCTTGACCTCGGATCCTAAGTTTATTTTTCTTTTCCAGGGCATTGTCACAGATCCAGAAACGAGGAGATAGACAAGCGCGCGCGGCGGAAACTCATCATCGCCAGCATACTATGCGTTGTGTTTATGATTGCAGAAATTATAGGTGAGATATTTTACTTTTATAGCGGCAGAGTACATAATATAAGCGTTACGAAGCGCGCGTTTTAGTAATACGCCATTTAAAATCCATCTGGTCCGCTTCAGCCATCCGTACACTATAATGTTTGAAATAAAAGATATTATGTTTCTCTGCTTTTGGTTTATTGCAATTATACAAGTGTACAATACAATACAATACAATAATTTATTCAATCAAAAACATTACATTTCTGCTTCTTAGTCGCTACACTCTTGACAGAGTGGTCGTGGTCGTCACATCAGGGAGAGTGGCACGCTTCACAATCCGGTGCCATTATTCCCGCACCGCCGCTTTCCTGGTGCATTAATGTAGGGACCTCCCTTCAGCGCAGCTTTGATTTGGTCCGTCCAGTGCATAGGAGATCTACCGCGAGGTCTTGTGCCGTCAACTTTCCCTTACCGCAAGTCGTTCCACAGACGCGTCTCCTCGGCGCGAAAACATTACATTTAGGCACACTTCAATATTAAACAAGGAAACTTAAAGCTAGTACAATAATTAATATGTGATTTAATGTGCTATTCGGCATCTTATCTTTTTGAATCCATAGACCATTGGCATGTGGTCTCTGGTTTTATCCATAGAGTTAGATTGGTACAAAGGTCATAGACTACTACATACCTAAAAGCGCGGTTCTATTCAAGCGCGCGTCAGATGTTGGTCTGAAGACTCGTGGCGGGTAGTACGGGTGCGCTTCAAAAGCCAAATTCAAGAAGACATTGGTATTGTTAGATGTAAACAGAATAGATCTGGTCATTATAGGATGTAACTATAGTCCATTGTCGATGTCTAATTGTATTGTTAATTGATATCAGAGATGCATCCTATCTAGTAGTCTCTAGATAAGTTGTAACTATAAAATTTTCATTTATTTTATTATATACAAAATATACCGTTTTTTCCGTACACTCGTACTAAGCGGTTTTCCCCCACTTTAATCATTCGGACCGCTAAGGATTGGAACTCGTTGCCTGCTTATGTTTTTCCTGCCAATTACTATCTGGGTCACTTCAAGACAAGAGTGAGTAGTTATCTTCTAGACCTTGGTGACACACCGTCGGCCACATCGTCACTTTCCATCAGGCGAGATTGTGGCCAAACGAAGGTCTATTCCATAAAAAAAAACAAATATACATCTTAATGAAAAAAAACATGTAGTACTCTTATTTATCGACTTTAGTAAGGCTTTTGACACCTTGAGACATGATACCCTAATTGAGAAACTCGGCAACACTGGGATTAGAGGCCCACTTCTTGACTGGTGTAAAGACTACCTAAACGATAGAAATTATCTTGTTAAAATAGGAAGTAACTATAGCGACAAACAAGTGGTCAGTGAAGGGACAGCACAGGGCTCAGTTCTGGGCCCACTGCATTATTTGGCCTACGTTAACGATCTAGAGAACGTTATTAAAAACTGCAGTATATATCAATACGCCGACGATACATGTTTAATCGCCTCTCATAAGAACCTTCAATAGCCGCACAAGATATACAAAAAGATTTCACAAAGGTAGCGAAGTGGGCACACGATAATGGTCTTGTCCTAAACGCAAGCAAAACAAAAATTATCCATGTACACTCATCCCACCTCCCAGCCGTAAACACTTTTTCCATTATTGCGCATACTCACGATTGCCTTCATTTGGATGCGAAAAGTTGCACGTGTCCCAGCATCGAACAGGTTCAAAAACATACATACTTAGGCCTAATAGTAGATAACAGATTCAACTGGCAATTTCACGTTAATTATGTATGCGATAAACTGCGTGCCATCTTAGCTAAGTTCTATATACTTAAAATGAAAACACCTTTCAAAATATTGTTAAATGTGTACACCGCCCTAGCGGAATCAATAATAGGATACGGGATAAGCAGCTACGGAAGAGTGTACGGAAAAAACGGTATATTTTGTATAAAATTTTTATACAAAATATACCGTTTTTTCCGTACACTCGTACTAAGCGGTTTTCCCCCACTTTAATCATTCGGACCGCTAAGGATTGGAACTCGTTGCCTGCTTATGTTTTTCCTGCCAATTACTATCTGGGTCACTTCAAGACAAGAGTGAGTAGTTATCTTCTAGACCTTGGTGACACACCGTCGGCCACATCGTCACTTTCCATCAGGCGAGATTGTGGCCAAACGAAGGTCTATTCCATAAAAAAAAACAGTATGGCGGCTATACCAGTGATGTGCCGTTTAAACCAGAGAGCTTTACACACATATACAAAAACATGGTCGGACTAACCTCACCATTGAATAAGACTTTTTCATACAATTTTTTTAATTGAATTACCAATTTTTTCTATACGGAAGTATCATGTTATAAAACAACAATGACTATGTGAAGCATTTATTGAAATCTACTAAAACCTAAAAACACGCAGCGTGGTGGCACGACATATCGTCCAATTGTTGACAGAGCGCGGTCGTGGTTACGATGCAATGTGCAGCCATCTGTCAACTCCTCTCCAATGTGCCCGATTTCTTGTGGGCCAGGCAGTCGGTCATGGTGCACTGTATCAGATAGAGGAGTTATGAGAACATCTAGTTATAGAACGACCACGGAACCTGATATCCACTCGAAACCCTGGACTGCTTTACGTTTTCGATAGATTGACATACCTGACATGTGAAATTATAAGACGCTTAACAAAATCGAGACAGCACAAGTTTGAAACAACTAACTTAAGCTTTAGCTAACTTAGGTCCAACTAACTTACATATTCACCGTTTGTTAAACTATGTTCAGCTTGAACCAGATTAATTTGCGCAATGCGCTGAGCTGAGATTATCTTAATGTCGATCGCGTTCAATTACAACTGTGAAGTTGGACCTTATTGTTTGTATGAAATCACATGTGTATCTAATTCCTCTTCCGATTCTAATCCGATTATTTACACTTTGCGCATAATTTACCTTCGTTGATAATATTAATTGTGGATTATATTATAATCAACATTATTTGTTAGCTTATTACTTATTATTATTAGTGATTGAACCTACCTACACTGAAGCAGGTTTCAAGAGCAGTGTGGTGCATTTAATCTCGCAGTAGGGTGTAGTAACTATATGCCCCTTTTAGTATCTGTAACAGAAAAAAATGCTCTTTGTTTTTTTATTCTGTTTCATTGAAAATTTGCTCATTTATGCATGTTTTTGATAACAAGGACGCCATTGAAAAAGTTTTTTTTTTATAGTATCTAGACCTTCGTTTGACCACAATCTCACCTGATGGAAAGTGATGATGTGGCCGATGTTGTATCACGAAGGTCTAGAAGACACCTGTTCACTCTTTTCTTATTATCTTCTTTGTTCCTTTCCAATACGCGTTTCTTATCGAATAATATCCTAGCTTAATCCAAGTTGTCTTATTCCTTTTCGTAGCGTCTGTAGACCATCGTTCCGTCTTTACTAGAGTCAATCTTCCGCGTTTCTTTGTTGCCAAGTCTCCCTCCCGCCCATTTCTACTTGAAAATGCTAACCTGAAGTCTAACACATAGAGACTACGCTCAAGGCCACAACATAATGGAGTCTACACACCAAGGTCTGCAACACAGCTCGGCCGGTTGATGCGACATTTTAGTGTATAAATATTTTTATTGGAATGAATATTCGCAATAGCTGCTGCGCTTGGTCCTGCGCCTGACGTCTCCGGTCGTGTCGGTCTGTCTTCTCATCGGATTATGAGAGTGCACCTGTGTTTGAGAACACCAATATATTGTGTTCTGCGCACATGGCTAGTTGGGGCCTACATAGATAAGCTATCGAAGAGACTACAGCGTATGCACTATGCAGTCAACAAAATCCGTAATCTTACTGACGTAGATACATCTAGACTTGTTTATTTCAGCTACTTTCATTCTCTTATGTCTTATGATGTACTGCTGTGGGGGAACGCTGCAAATATATTAGTATTTGCGCTGCAGAAGAGGGCCGTTCATACAATCTATAATATGGGTCCCAGAGAATCGCTACGTGATAAATTAAAAGAAATAAACATAATGACAGTACCTTATGTAAAATGGTTGTAAAGTCATAGAAAAATCAATCGGTTCCCAAAAAATGGCAATATACATACCTATAATTTAAATACTCCAAATAAACAGAGTTGTAAAAATTATCAGTAAATAAATTCAAACAAATTGTTAAAAATCCTGTGCAAAAAGGCTTATCATAAAATATCAGATTATATAGTCTTCCAGAGGATAAATACCTTGGGATGGGTTTTGCATAATTTGCATCATTTCGAAAAATAACGACTAACAGGTTAAATAAAGGTTTCTTCGTCGTTTCTTTACTTTAGACTACATATTTCAAATTCAATTAGACGGAAATAAAGAGTTTTTAATTCTTGATTCACTATTCTCCATTGACACTTGTCACCGTGGCCGAAATCAGGCTAGGAGACAATCATTATCATCATTGTGGGCAGCCAGGGACAGTGTTTTGTCAACTAGTCGGCGGCTTGCCGACTATCATGTAAAGAGTAGATTTTTTTTACGCTTTACCGTAACAAAAGTCGACAAATTAAGATCGACGAAGGGCCCAGCAGTGAATGTGTAAGTCTGCCGCAATTGCCCACACAACAAGAGCACATCATTCTTCTGCTGAATCGTGACTGTGGACTTCCACCATTCGCTCTCGTACGGACCTTTGGACACTTCTTGACTCTGAAAAGTTTAAAATATTAATTCCACTTCTGGTTTGCCGAAATGGATTAATCACTAACTCTCATGACAATGTGATGGTGGTCAAACGCGTAACCATCACCAACAAAATGACATTCTGGGAATGTGGCGTTCTAGGTCTGGGAAAGGGATATTTTTAGTTTTGGTCTACCATTCTTGTCTTCACTAGTAGTCATTCAGCAGTGACTAAATATTACTAGAAATTACCTTAATAAAACAGTTGTTGCTTGGCAAACATACAATGTAAAGTTGTGCTACCCCAAATATCAGGTACTGTGCTAGAAGAAACTTTTGAAGAAGCTGTGTTTCCGACTGTAATAATAATTTTTTTTACCAGAAGCTATACCTATTTTATCAGTAAGTAATTAAAAATCTACGTATTGTAAAAAAAAAAAGATACTGACTGCTAGTTGAAATAGGGTTGAACATAGCATAAGGGTGCACATTATTGTGTATATAAACATAACCGGAGATAGAAGAGAGTTGAGCATTCTGCAGTGCCTGAAATATAAACGTTTTATGAAATGGGAACATCAAACTATCTTAAACATCCATAAAATGTAATGAAGAGGCAATATAAAAGCGACAGCAAAATACTATAAATAACATACTTAATCAATTCCACATGCATAGAATGTAGCTGTCGCAAATTCGCTTGAACTTCTCCTTCGCTCAAACCTTCTCCTATGCCGAACAAGTCCTTGCATCTCTCTTGCATCAAATCCAGTTTACCCCCGAAGAATACAATCAACACCACAACAGCAGCATCGTAAGCCCCTACTAATATAGTACCGTTAATGGCCACAAAATAGTGCCAGGTCGCGTGGAACCAGCAACCCGGGGACGTTTCCTTATCGAACGCCGTCCACGAACTAAAAAGGTGCGGGAACGGTGCGGTCCCGTTCTTCATTTCTTCTCGATAATCTGGTTTTAAGTACAGAACCACAGAGCGCCCAACAACAGATAAATGAGTGTTTAACATTATAACCCAGTAGATATACGTCGCTTTTCGACCATACCGCGTGTATTTCTCTATGATCTCCTTTCTGACATCATCTTGGGTGTCCCTCTCAAACTGATCCGCCTCGGTTATGTAATCGATAATATTGTGCCATGTTTTTTGAAAGAATATAAAGGAACAGATTTTGAATAAGGCCGTCGAGCTCAACATTGCGAGCTTCAAGTTGGTTAGGAGGACATCTAAGTTATCTCTTAAGGTATATAATTCTACGAACTGCGTGATAATTAAATAAAATAGGTTTCCGTGTATGAATAAGTGTAGTAATCGACCGATTGGGTTTTTCGGTAACAGCAGACCAGCGACTCTTAAACTGCTGGTAGTAGGACCCAACAGACGCTGTTTTGGGTCTTCTAAACTTTTTAAAAAGGCTTCAAACATTTGGTACAATATCGTACACTGCAATCAACTATACCCAGTCCGTTCCAACACCCGAATGATAAAGCAGTTAAAGGAAAATTAGGAAATGTTATTTGAGCGTGAATTTACCTGACAGGCTGCAATTTGGACGACACATGCTAATGTCCCATTAAAATGTAGGATTCTCATAAGCTATTATTACGACGTGATTGGAGAATTTCACTTTACACGACATTTTACTGATGAACAGGTATTTAATAAGACAAGAGTGAATGGGTGTCTTCTAGACCTTCTTGATACATCGTCGGCCACATCGTCCCTGTCCTCCAGGTGACGTTGTGGTGAAACGAAGGTCTATCGACTATAAAAAATTATCTTTGCTAAGGGCTTGATTACACAGTGTGAACTATACTTTTTGGCTCATCTGACTGAAATATTACGTATCAGATCAAGAGATTTAGTTAAATTATGTAAGATAAGTTTCACCTGGGTCTTCGCACGCTTTGTTTCTGGGATAAAAATAGGCCTGTACATTTATTCAAAGTCATCAAATATAGTTTTTTTTATTAGAAAGTTTTTTATTTATAAAAATTATTTATTTTAAATCGTGTTTCTTCGAGATAGTCGTGTTATCTTATTTAAAAAAATCTTGTTTCAGGTGGTTACATATCAAACAGTCTAGCGATAGCGACGGACGCTGCCCATCTCCTGACAGATTTCGCCAGTTTCATGATCTCGCTGTTTTCCCTCTGGGTGGCTAGCAGACCTGCCACGAGAAAGTAAGTGTCCGCGGCTTCGCTGTTATGATATCTGCCTAGAACGCAGCCTATCGCATTCAAGGATAACGTAGCTTTCCATTAGTGAAAGAATCTTTTAAACCGGTTCTATAATTCCTGAGTTTACCATTTAGTAACTGTAGTAAGCCGTGGGGTCGCGGCGTACGAATATCGACCCCTCCAACTCAACCCGTGGATGTCGTAAAAGCCGACTAAGGGAACCTACCAGAGGAAGGGCAGCAGCTTCCTTCTGAGTATTTTTAAACACCAACACTGCGATCACCAATCCGCCTGCCAAGCGTGGTGATTATGGCAAATCCCCCCCTACATGGGAGACCATCCACTCGATGGACCGACGACATCGTAGCGGTCGCAGGGAGTCGATGGATGGAGGCGGCTCAGGACCGCTATTTGAGGCGTCGTACGGGGGAGGCCTATGTCCAGCAGTGGACGTGTATGGGCTGATGATGATGATGATGAACTGTAGTACTTCATTGGGTTTACCCATTACATACAACATGCAAAAGCTCTTTTAATATTAAGCCATGTCGTATGGCGGTCGTGGCGTAAGAATCCACCCGTCCAACACGGCCCGTTGATGCCGTAAATGGCGACTAAAAGAGCCTTGAGGAACAGTATCTTCCTTCTTTGTAACACGGCCCGTTGATGCCGTAAAAGGCAACTAAGGGAGTCTTGACGAGCAGTATCTGCCTTTGTATTTTTAACAACTCCACTGCGGTGATCAATCCGTCTGCCAAATCGTGCCTACCTGAAACGACAAATTTTTGCATAACCCCCTTGTTTTGGGGGAGGCACGCACGATCATAATAGTGGACGTATGAGTGCTGAGGAGAAATATTTTAAAGGTACATAGAGCTCTGTAGTCAAAAGCGATACGGTCGCATACAAAAGAACGTAATAAAATAACATAGGTTGTGTATTTTTTTACTTTATTTTCCAAGATCGACCTATGTTTACTGCACCGTCGTCGACGCAATACAGCAGAATATAACCCTCTTTCTTGCGCTCAAAATGGATTTGCAACGATTTGATTTCCAATCACCGTGGTCCAATCGTATATTTCTCGTGAACCGACCAATAAAAAAACTTGCCTCCAAGTACCTTCATCGATTGATTAACGAGAACGATACAGGAGAACCTTCATTCAGGAACAAATTACCGCGAATCTATGAAATGCAGAGAATACTCGAAACATAGTGAGACGTATTTATTATGCTAATGGAGAGCTTTGATAATAGTTTCAATATTATACGTCATGCTAACCGGAGACAGCTCTTGGTCGTCCATATTAGCTTTCAATTATGTATATTATCATATTTCAATAAACACCGCCTGTAGTATTCTTTAGATTTCATTTAAAATTTCAGCTCAAAACAACCCGTCGAGTGAATCACCTGTGCCAAACAAATGACTTTTTCTTCGTTTTGAATCGATTAAGACGACCAAGGAGCACCGACCATCACTTATGATGTTTGATGCTCGTGCATCGTTCTCGTTAACCAATCCAAATAAGGACTTAAAGGCACTAATATTATTTGAGATGGTATCGGGACAAATGTTGGATTAGCTACATAGTTCTCGAAATAGCTCTTAGAATTCACTCCTATGATCCCCGTAGAGTGCACCACAGGTCCCCCTGAATCTCCAGGAGCCAATATCCCATGGGGATTCTTGCAAGTCGAAGTGGCGCACAGGGAAGGGTACTGCAGCTCCTCGCATTCAATGATCATCCCATCTACGACTTGTAAGGGCAAGCCCAGAGTCAGGGTATCAGTTAGCGCCTTGGAGTGCTCCGTCAGCCCGTATCCCATTAAAATGACTTGTAGCCCGTAAAGGGATCGGTAGTCTATCGAGCTGATCCTCCCGTAGCTGCTGAGTTGTATCGGCTCCGTCCTCACGATCGCCAAGTCGTCAAATATCTCAGGGTGGTAGACGTTCCGCGCCGAAGGCAGATATATGCAGCTCAACATATCGCTAAATTTGTCCTCTTCCATTTGGCCGGATCTGTACCTTATAACGTGTTTCATAGCTATATAGACGGATGCTTGCTTTTCGTTCGTCTGGAGTTCATCGGCGCAGCAGTGGCCTGCCGTGAGAGTCGCAGTCGGAGTGAGGACTGTGCCGGTACATTTTGTGTAGTGTATGTCTCGGGTCCGTTCCATGGACAGAGTGGCCAGGATCTCAATGCGCACCACGTATGGGAATTCTCCTGATGTCACGTTGCGACCGCTTTTTACCCGTAGTGATTGAGGGATGAGCGCTCCAGAATTGTTTCTACACATTGCGATAATGATAAGGAAGATTTTTGTCGAATTGTTGTACATATTGTTCAAACGGGCTTAGCAACTTTGTAACAGTAAATTTTCACGGTGTTTTTGTTGGTGAAGCTTTGATTACGACCGCACTGTGGTTATTGGCAACGATAATAAAACCGATCAGGGGTTTTATGAGCTCGGGTATAAAATAATCCATCAAAATGAACCTGGAGATAAATTGAATTCAAATCGTCACGGTCATAAAATGGACTAGCCAAAGCAAGGGCAATATTACCACGGTAAATTTACCTCTCATTGTCACTACATATTTTCAACTGTAAAAAAAAACCATTCCGGACACTTCGCTTACAAATTCCGGGGCCAGGAACAAGATCTAACCTCATGCCTAGGCGAAGTTTTTTCCTAAGCTGATTGAAATAGAGAAATCTTCTTAAAATCCCTAGACAAGGCCTTGTCTGTTCTATCCACTGTAGAAGGGTTGGGTTGTCGAGCGATTTACTAACTCGCTTCCCCTCCGCAAACTACATTAAAACGTTCTGATAATGTTAAGAACGTTTACGAGGGAACACAATTTTTGTTGCGAATATGAGCTTAACCGTTAGGCTATAGCATTACCATATATTTACTCTATCGCTTTACTTGTAAGGCACGCATGATAGGAGTACGTTCTATGATGCACAGATTTTCATCAGCACATAATTGTACTTCCTGAACGTGCCTAACGCCTTCGTGAACGTGCCACCCCCAAACGCCTGTCGCGCGGTAAGAATCCTCCACCCCTCAAACTCAGTCCGTGGATATCGTAAGAGGCAACTAAGAAAACCTACCAAGGGAATAGTAGGGCTACCTTCTGAGTATTTTTAACACCTCTACTGCGATCACCGATTCGCCTGCCAAGCGTGGTAGCTTTATTTATTAAAGTATGTCAAAGCCACCCTGTTTGGAGGCAAGTTCAGCAGTGGGCGTATGAATGAATGACATGAATGTATGGTAGGATTATATCATTATTATTATATCATCATCGCGCTGCTTGCTGCTGTTTCTCCGGTCAATTAAAACCTGGGTCTCTTCAAAACAAGAGTCTGCTAGGCCTTCGTGGTACATCTGTGGCCATATCATATCACTTACTATCAGGTGAGATTGTGATCAAAAGAAGGTCTTTTTTTACAAATAAATACAACAATAAACACTTTATTGTATAGGTTGCGTTATGTAAAAACAACGCTGGCTGTCAATCTGCGCATTAGGCGATTTATCGGACTTTCGACTTTCGTGCGTGAGTGTACCTATGCGCAAACATACCCCCTCCACTTTCTTCCAGCATTCTTTTTACGTGACGCGAAATGAAGCAACTTAAAATTATATGTTATAAATTATATACATAAATAAAAAATCTTATATCTAAATTCTACTAATATTATAAATGTTAAAGTTTGTATGGATTTTTGTAACTTTTTCACGCAAAAACTACTGAACCGATTAGGCTGAAATTTGGTATGGGTATAGTTTGGGACCTGGAATAATATATAGGGTATTTTTAATCCCGATAAAACGTGGCCGAAGGCGCACGCAGCAGCTAGTAAAAAATTAACACAAAACAATACGCGGCCTTATCGCTGACAGCGATGCGTGCTTGCGTATGCTGACAGATGTCCCTTTTGTTTTTAATAAAATAAATGAAACTTTTCGAAAAACCCTTTCAGAATGTCATTCGGATGGTACCGAGCGGAGGTGATCGGCGCCCTGACATCGGTGCTTCTGATCTGGGTGGTGACCGGGATCCTAGTCTACATGGCGGTGCAGAGAGTCATCTACAAGGAGTTCGAGATAGACGCTACCGTCATGCTGATCACCTCGGCTGTTGGAGTCGCGGTCAATCTTGTGTGAGTTTACCTTTTTAACCTACTAAGAAACAATGAGGAGGCTTTATACTGCACATAGACCCTTTACATTCAGTAATATAAATATTCATTTAAATGTGTCAAGTCAATCAAAATGCAAAACAAACAGAGAATGTGAATTGACTTAGATGTCTTCATTATACTTTGAACAGGTGGTCTCGTAATGTAAAACATTGTGCGTTTCCAAGGTCGCCTGTGGTACTGGAAATATAGGAAGGGAATTACTTTGTTGTATACAGAGATGTAGGTATACGTTTGTATGGGGGCTAAGGCTTTCCGTTAGTGTTATTTATTTAATGGTTTAACGGTTTTCTACACCGATTACACCGACAACTACCTGACACCGAGCTGCATTTGTGAATTTATTTTCCTAGAATAAACCTAATAACACTAATCTTGGCCCGACCCGGGATTTGAACTGGAGACCTCATTATCAGCGGTTGAGCATGCGACCGCTAAACCAACGAGGCAGGTTTTTAAAATAATTGAAGTATAATTGTATGGTACAAAACAATGAGGTTCCTGAGTTGAACTCAGAGTTAGCCAGTTTGTTTAAAGTTATTTTATGCATTCCAGCATGGGTCTAACCCTACACCAACACGGGCACAGCCACGGCGGCGGCGGCGGGCACGGACATTCTCACGGGGGCAGCAACCCCGTACTCAATAACAAGGTAAATGAGCAATATGGTACCCATTTTTTTAAAGTGTTTCTCTATATAATTACGAAGCCGTCTTCCATGGTAATATTTAAATAAAAATAACGTTGGTTACGTACGATACGAAAATAATAAAAATACAAAGCTTTAGGTACGCTGATGTTGACACTTTTTGGCGGCTACTATTTCATAGTGTTAGAAAACAGATTAAACACTTTGAATAGTTATTTTGTTGTTCTAAGAACTAAAACTAATATTTTTCTACTGCTTTTTGCGTAAGCTTATATTTTTAGAATTTTTCTCGGTTTGAGTGAAATACCCTAGGGGTCGTCCATTAATCACGTGATGTTTTTTCGCATTTTTTAAACCCCCTTTCCCCCATGGAATTACTTGTTGAGGTTTAAGACTAACCCCCCTCCCCTACCAAAATCATGTGTATTTTTTTGTAGGTACTATCTTCAAAATGAATATTCTCTTTAAATAGGTACCTACAGGTAAATACACACGACACGTGATATCTCACTACACCCCCTTCCTTCCTCGTGATATTTCGTGATTTTTGTCGAACCCCCTCCCCCCGTTTGGAGCCTCACGTGTTTAATGGACGACCCCCTATCGGGTAGGTCGGTCGTGAAGCCGCCTAAAAAGGTTTCAATTTAAACAAATCTATAGACGGACCTTAAGATCAAATGAAGTGGTTTGTTAGTGGGTTCCGATCCTCATGGACCTTCAGATCAAATGAAGTAGTTTGTTAGTGGGTTCCGATCCTCATGGACCTTTAGATCAAATGAAGTGGTTTGTTAGTGGGTTCCGATCCTCATGGACCTTAAGATCAAATGAAGTGGTTTGTTAGTGGGTTCCGATCCTCATGGACCTTTAGATCAAATGAAGTGGTTTGTTAGTGGGTTCCGATCCTCATCAAATGTTTTCCATGAATTTGCTGCGATTTTCCTGTCATACAAACTTACTGAATGGAAAAATATTCTTATTAGGACCGTGATATTTTCCATACCCTGTAAAACCCTCAAGTACGTACCAACCTAAACAAACGGAAAATTTTAGATGTTATCATTACCATCAACTATAATATTATAATCTCTAACAAAATTCATTTCAATCCCCAGAAAAACGGCAGCGACTCCGACGCCGAAAGCTCAGGCTCGCACCAACACGGCCAAGCTGAGAACATCAACGTACGAGCCGCTTTCATACACGTGCTTGGAGACTTTCTGCAGAGCTTCGGTGTGCTAGTTGCAGCCATCGTTATTTACTTCAAGGTAAATCTTTATAATAGCGCCATCTAGTAGTGAGCTAAGCAAAGTATCAACTTTAACTTCTTTTTTAATGGCGCCGCTTGCTAAGCAATGTACTTGTTCCTAACTGTATAACCTGTACATTCCAGCCGAGTTGGAATCTGGTGGACCCGATCTGCACGTTCCTATTCTCTGTGCTGGTGCTCATCACCACCTTCAACATAATCAAGGACACGCTGCTGGTGCTCATGGAGGGCTCGCCCAGGGGGATCGACTTCCAGGTATGATAATAAAGCTACAAAGAGACTGAGCCCACGACTACAACGTACGCATTATGAGATCTTGGCGCTTGAATTTACATGAAAACAGATGGCCTAGCTAGTTAGTTTCCTATATTTCGTCGCTTACGTTGCGTGGCATGGACTTTTTCTTTTGATACTTAGGTATATGGAGGTAAAGATGCGCGACTACGAATTATCTGTCTAGTCGAATGATGAACAACTACTAATTTCCTCATTCGACTTGAATATTAGTAATATACTAATCCTCAAAGTCGACTGGAACTACTAATTAGTAATTACTAATGTCTCTACGAATGGATCATTCATGGCTCCGGTTCGACTTTGTTAGTCGACTGTAAGTTTTGAGTGATGAATGAATTATTCGTCGCTCCTGCGGGGATTGAATGGAATAGATTGGTAACTAATTTTATCATTCTTGTGCGGTTGATGTGTAGTTTTTCAATTATAATATTTTAGTTTTTAGCCTTTATTGTAAATATGTATATATAATGTTAGTGTGGTGGACAGCTGGTGAGTCTACCCGGAATCGAATGAAATATAGGTATAATACTATCTCTCTCTAACTTCGAGCGCGGGCGACTATCCACGTCGAATAACGAATCGAAACCGACTCAGGCAGTCGAACGAACGACTCGCGATTACTAACCAAATTAGTTACTAATTTGTCTAGTCATTCGAATCGTTCGAATGATTTGTCAAATCGAATAATTCGAATGAAATCATTCACAGTCGCGCATCTTTAGTCGGAGGCCATCATACCTAGGATACAAGTATGAACAAAACAGCCTCCGACTACATAAGTATCAAAAATGATTCTTAAATGTAAAATGATAAGGATTTTTTTAATATATTTATTTTGTTTAGAAACTAGATCATTACAGGTTTTTCGAGCCCTAAGGCGATGCTATATCAAGGTTATATTGTATTTAAATATAATTCTAAGGTACAAATATTATAGGAACTACATTACAAAATTGTCTGTAATTATTACTTTATTCAAGCGAATTGCGTACAAACTTTTTTATTAAATAAGGTTCAAAATTCAAAAGTAATTTCGTCACTGTTATTCAGTACGCTGGAATGATTCACTTTGTTCGCACTTATCGAGGAACCCTTTGCCTCTTTTCGAATAGATGGTATGAAAAATGTTTGTTTGTATGTTTTTAGGAGGTAGCCAACACGTTCCTGTCCCTGCCGGGCGTGGTGCGGGTTCACAATCTGCGCATGTGGGCACTCTCGCTGGATAAGACAGCTCTTTCTGCGCATCTCGCTATCCGTGAGTACTACTTGACACATTGATTGCCAATGACGCACATGTAGTTCTGCGAGTCCTACAAGCCGCAGGTCGCGCCGCAGAGGCTGGCCAGTGAATTCGTGTGGGTTCCAATAGGATCACCAAATATAACTTGATGGTTGTGCGATATCTACAATCAATTTGAGAATTTTTGGCGGTAATTAGGTTCTGATTTTGAGATAAATTTTACTATGGAAAGATAAATGAAGATATGATGAGATGGTCGAACAATTCTGCTTTTTCGCGAAGTGCAAGAGTACCACTGACCTGATAGATACTAGCTGCGTTGGGCGGGCGGCGACACACCAACAATGGCCGAACGGGTGTCCTTAGGTAGACCTAAGGACAAGCTAGATGGTTAGGTCACAATCACAGCACTCGAGAGAGAATTCACAGCAGAAAAAGGTTCATAGGTGGTTGATAGAACGTCTATCTAGGACATATCTAGTTTGATAAAGTCCATAAAGCATCCGGTGGAAGTAACGTCTATCCTCTACGGAGTCCACGGCACGTGTGTTTTGCCGAACAACAGGGTTCTCGTTTGGACAATGACACCGAGCAAAAGCACGTTATCAGCAGAATTGTACAATGGTCATGTCAAGCTGTTTTGACTTGTATAGTAGTTTTTGTAGTCAAGACATTCGTTTAACCACAAATTCACCTCATGGAAAGTTACTTTGGAGGAAACCATTGCTCCGTCTGAAACGTAATTATGTTCCAATCGTAGTAATACAACGCAAACTATTATTGTCAATTAAAATCCAGTCTAGATTATTTATTTTTGATATAATTTTAATTCAATCAATATTGGTCATTGATATGGACCAGTTTTGCTATTAGTAGATTATTTGCAACAGTCTGTAGAAATATAAATATAAATATTTATAATGCACATTTTATAAAAACCATGTATACTTAAAACTATAACATGGTACTTATAACATTATAAAACAAAAACTTACACGAAGGTATAAAGTATAAACATTCCAAAGATTTTGTAAACGTAAATTTACGGAAGGTTAGTTTTTTAAGCATACAACTTAGAGTCTTTACCACCCACGCTAGTACCACTGTGTTACGGCGTGGTAGCGATTCTCGTCCCTTGCATTAAGACTGATTTTAGAATGCCCATTCTGCAGCTCACTCGTTATCACTTCGATTTACCAATAGTAATACCTCTGTAGTTAGCTCAATTGTTTCAATTGTAAATACTAGTTTTATTTGTTAATAAAGATATCGAATAAAGATTGTTTTAATAAATTAATATCTCCGTGAGGCCTACGTATCTGTTAAAGAATTTTTCAAATCGGTTCAGTAGTTTCGGAGCCTATTCATTGCAAACAAACAATCAAATCTTTCCTCTTTATAATATTAGTATAGATTAAATAATACTGTTGTTTAAAATAGTATAATTTGTTTCATTATAAATTTGTCAAAATTTTACTTCTCTATGAGCTTATTTTGTAAACCTTCAGAAATAAAAGTTATTGATTATAATCATAATGGTTCCAATTTGTTAAGTCAATATATATATTTCACCCTACTTAAATAGGTATTCTATGTGATGATAATGTACATCCCCAGGGTCCGGCGTGCAGCCCCAGCGAGTGCTGGAACAGGCGACGCGGCTGGTGCACGACAAGTACAACTTCTTCGAGATGACGCTGCAGATCGAGGAGTTCAACGACGGCATGGAGGACTGCACGCAGTGCAAGATGCCTCAGACGTAGTCATATTAACCTACGAAACCTACTAATAGTGTCTATTCAAAGCCCTGAGTTCAGTATGACGAAGTATCGATACTTTATCGTGACGTCTCATATTTCAATGGGATCTGGCACAGCGTCTCTAGCGTACGGAACTACGGAAATCCTGTTGAAAAATTAGAAGTTACGACGACGCTTCGTTAATACGGTCAAACGGAACTCAGGGCTCAGATGTGACAAAAACTAAACGAATTCGTCAACACCAAATATATGCCATTCTTTAATTTCGATGGAGAAGAAAAGGACGACATCGTTTTAGTGCTGTTCAATTATTTTAGTTAAAAGAAATTCAATAATATCCCAAAATTTTACGAATCCGGCGGGACTTGAACCCGCGCTTCTTTGATTAACCCAAATGCACTATAATAACAAAAACATATTTTAGTTTAGCTTTTGTAACATCTGAATTGACTCTAATGTTAGTGTCGATTATGTTTTTCCTTACACTAAACGCTATTGTTGCAAAGACAGCACTTAAATGTTGTGGTCCTTTTCATTTCCATCGTACAGAAAGAGACGGCAATATTTTAGAGTTGTGTTATGGATCTACACACCAAAATTGGCGGGCCGCTGACAAGCAGACAAACTTTTGGCTGCCTACAATATACAGTGAAATGTTGCACCAACAACGCATCGGGCTGTGTCGCTGACTATAGTGTGTGGATTCCATTAGTTTTGTTTATTGCAACAAAAAACTTAGCAGTCAGCACCAATACCCCCCTCAACCCCCTATCTGAATGTTTTGTAGAGAAGGGCCATTCTTAATTCTGACGCGCACTGTACTCACTGGTTATTGAATACTTTATTACTCTGTAAAAATATTTTTTTTTGAAGTCCATTCCTAATCAGAAGAAAAAATCTGTCATTTGATTAAAAGTGAAGTTTACAATTACAAGACTACCGCACCGATTCTAAAAACCTATCAGTGGTTAGGTACATTATTCGTAAATGCTAAGCAAAGTTGTATACAAGTAAGCGAAGCTAGGGGCATTAGCTAGTGTATCGCTATGATGGGAATCATATATACTTCTGTAAAAAGTTTCCATACATTAACTTGAGAATTTCTATGTAAAATGCATGGTTTTTCCATTTATTTAATCCTAAAAGGATTGGAAGTAAATATGTATTAAAATTATTTACTATTAGAATAAGTAGCCAAAGTGAAGACGCGTTCGGTCTTATTAACGATATTGATTCTATAATGAATTTAATATCAAGAAATCGCTAAATATATTTTTATCGGGCTATTTTAGCCACGATAATACAAAGAAGCTTGTATTTTTGAAATTTTATTAAATCTAAGAACTGTTTACAAAATTAAAAAAAAAAACTTGTTTAAAATCACACATATACAATTTTTGTAAAGGTTTAAAAATTATTATAAATATTCATATATAATTAGTATTTAAAAGAGTTCGACATCGATATTACATAAGTCTGTATAGTGAAAAACAATTGTAATATACAATGGGAAGGTATTTATATTAGTATTTCCCTAAGTAATTATGAATAAGTTTTAAGATATTATAAGTGTCCTTATTGTGTCTTCCAAATAAGTTAATTAACTTGAGATGTAAATGAAATAAATAATAACATTTTATTTGTCAATTTATTTGTATTATTTAAATTACATTTCAGTTTTGTAAAGTTCTTAGGTACCGACCGCTACTTTCGTCCATCTTTGCTACTGAAATTAAATTGGTACACAAATTTAAACATTATTCATTTTAAACATAAGGTCGAGATAGTCATCTGGTATGCATTTCGTCTTGGTTACTTGTTGGAAAAACTTCGCAGAAAGACGCGGGGTTCGAGTCTTCATCGGAGATTTGTAGTCCACTTCATACAGGCCGAATCGTTCTCTGAAACAAGGAAATATTCAATTTGACATCAAAAAGAACCTTAAAATTCATAATAAGTAGTCCTACATGAAAAAATATCATTTATGGTTTTACTAGCTGCTGCCCGCGCCTTCGACCGCGCTTTATCGGGATAAAAAGTAGCCTTAACGTTATTCCAGGTCCCAAACTATACCCATACCAAATTTCAGCCTATAATCGGTTCAGTAGTTTTTGCGTGAAAGAGTAACAAATATACATACATCCATACATACAAACTTTGACATTTATATTATTAGTAGGATAATAGGATGACTCATGTTCGCAAATAAATGACTTGATCCGATGATACAGCGATTTTTCTAATCCTAGGGTTGAATCATAGATCACGGTACTTGCCGGCCCTAATCAAACAAACAGTAGGTATAAAATAGATAAAAATGCAATAACTAATTGAAGAATACTCACGAGAACCCCCTCATCCACTCAAAGTTATCAATCAAGCTCCAGTACGTATAGCCGACGACATTGCACCCGTCCTGCACAGCATCGTGCAAAGCCTTCAGATAAGTCGCGATGTACTGGACCCGCTTTGTGTCGTGGAGGCCGGGGGCTGAAGACACGCCGTTCTCCGTGATCAACATTACTGGGTTGTTGTAGGTTGTGCGCAGCCAGTTGAGGGCTTTGCGGAAGCCCCATGGGACTATCTGTGATGATAAAAGTTATGATTTGAGGTATAGAAAAAAGGAAATACATATGTATATTATGTATATGTACCTACTAATTTATAAAGTATAATATATTATATATAGTATAATTTTATAAACATTAATTAACACTTTTGTTTCTGCCCCGAAGACATCATATTTACATTTATAGAGCACTAGCTGCTGCCCGCGGCTTCGCACATGCTTTTCACGTACCCTAATGTCCGTCCCCGGGATACCATCCACCTCCCTTGCAAATTTCACTAAGATCCGTTCGGCCGTTTAGGCGTGAAAAGGTTACAGATAGACAGAGTTACTTTATTTTTAATATCAGTAGGATGTTCAATGGTAGATATCAGTAGGTACTTATTACATGGATATTTATTGCTCCCGGGAGAAATCCTTTGGGAGAAGGGAGAATTCAATAGATGGACTAAACGATATTTGTTACATTTTATTTTGCGTTTGTTTAGAGGCTCGGTTGTTTAGTCATTTTGTCCTACTTAACACCTGTAGATGGCACATGGCGGCGACGTAGTCACCTTTCGCCAAATTACAGTTTAAAGCAGAGAAATTGTCTTGTCCTTTAGAAAAATACCAATAAGTAGGTAGACCTTACTCGCAGCCACGTAGAGTTGGATTTCGGCCAGTCGTCCCTTTGCCATACATTGACTCCGACATCGTCGCTGAAGGACGGATGCTTGGTGAACCGTCCACTGCCCTGTGCCACCACGCGGGACGTGTAGTGATTCACGCCCAGGAAGTCGAACGAACCCTGGGGACGATCATAGTGCATAGAATTATTAAGACATCTCGGGCTTTTAGTAGGTAGGTATAGTCAGCGTCAAATTGATATGAGCGTCTAGAGTAGTCAAAATGAACTGAAAAACATAAATGCAATTTGACACACGAAAGGTGTTCAAAATATCTTACTACTCATTGTTTCATATTTATATGAGCAGTCAGGGTGTTCAAAATTATCTTAGCAAACAAAACTCTCAAAGTAATCTGTGCATACAATGTACTCAAAAGAGTTTGCATACTACCATTGAGAGCTTTGTTTGACTGCTTATATAAATATGAAACAATGAGTAGTAAGATATTTTGAACACCTTGGGCTTACAACAATATGATGATTCGAACTGCGTAAATGAAATTGCATTTATGTTTTTCAGATCATTTTGACTATTCGGCATAAAACGCAAAATGGTTACTAACCACCTGAATTCATCTGATAGTGTAAGAAATCTAATAATTAGTTCATTAGATAGATTCCGACCATCCACTCGATGGACCGACGACATCGTAGCGGTCGCAGGGAGTCGATGGATGGAGGCGGCTCAGGACCGCTATTTGTGGCGTCGTACGGGGGAGGCCTATGTCCAGTGGACGTGTATGGGCTGATGATGATGATGATAATGATGATTCCGAATTTGAAAGTCGGTCGGGTAGAGTAGCTGCCGTTGCTGCAGAAAGGTGTTTGCCCGCTGCGCCGCCGCCGCCGGCATCGATAGCTACATCGAAAAAGGGGAAAAGGAAGCAGCGCCAGCGTTGCGAATCTGTTCGCGCCACTGCGCCCGTTCCGGCTTCTTGTGAGAGAAAGCCATGTGATGCTGAAGGGTTCACTGAGGTAGTGATGAGGAAAAGAAAGCCCAGCAGCCGAACCCAGCGTGGCGTCGCTCCGACCGGACCTAACTACTTGTTACGCCCGGCCGTGCCTTCGACGTTACTCTACGTGTCTAGGCTTCACTATACCACGAAGGTGGAGGAGATCGTGGAGAATGTTAAGAGGAAGACTCCTTGACCGACCGACGACCTTGAATGAATGAATGAACACTTTATTGTACTAGAAAATAAATACATTAATTAAAGATCTTATATCTAAACAAAAATTAACAGTACAAAAGGCGGCCTTATCGCTGAGAGCGATTTCTTCCAGGCAACCCTGACCTTGGTGAGGGTCGAACGGTTGGAGTCGCGAAATAATGATTTTAAATAATTTGTGGTGCGTATTCCAACTGAGAATATTTCGAACTACACTAATGAAGAATTCTGGCCGAAGAATGTGCTGTTCCGGCGTTTTCGCGGACGATTACCGGTCACGACACATAATATTGCGTCACACGTCGCCGACAATACGTGGTAGTAAATAAGTTAATTTTATGTCTTTTAGACTAAGGTATACATATATTTTTATATGGGCCGTAGTTTTTGAGTTTTTTGTACATCCTGTACTGTTGCCTGAAATAAATGATTTATTATTATTTATCTATTATAGCTAGGCTACAAAGTTAACCTATGAAAACTTGATTTCTATTTTTGGACGTTGAGATTTTTGGTAGTGAAGTACGGATCCCTCCTGGAGTAACAATCAAGTACCTACTTAGATACCTTGATAAGTTGCAGCTCCTCTTTTGTGAACCTCGGCAGTCGTGAGCGAGGGAACCCTTGTTTCTGGGAGATAAAGTCTATTCTTTGCCTCATGATGGGAGGGTAGTCGCCACCATTGGAGAAGATAGGGTGCGCGAACCAGCCAAACTGAAAACAAAGGGGTTTTGTCATTGTAACTTGGAGACATTAATACAAATTAAAAAAATATCGTTGAAATAATTGCGCAATGTTTCAAAAACCTTCATATAAACTGCCTTTTTGTGACTTGTCATGGAGCATCATCAGGGGTGGTTAGGTAAGAATCGAACGAACGACGAAAAACTTAAAAAATCATATCGGCATTTGTAACCAGACTTACGGTAAACTGGAGAGCAGTTTCGGCGGCTGTTTTATCTGCTTCGGACGTAGAGTTTGGCTCTATCCAGTTGATATCAAGAGTTATGCCTATGTAGCCTGAAAACGGAAGGAGGTACTTAAGACAGGGAAGGAATCTATTAATAATGATAACTTGGACAGACTTCATCTTAAGTAGGTATAGTACAACAGAATTAGTACCTACTACATAGTACACAACATAGTACATAACATAGTAGCTACTTTAGGTACACAGTACATAATCGGTTCCTTGTCCATAAGACCATGTATAGCACAATTGGAAAACGGTGCAGCGGTGGTCTCACACCGAGAGCTGGGTCTTTACTTTTTTCTTCTTTTCATTTTGTACCTACCTATATATTTTTATCTACATACCTATTACTGAGGACTAGCAAACATTGAAAAACAGTGACGTGCGTTGTTTCAATACCCTCTGCTAGTACCAATAATAAAATTCATCATCATCAGCCCGTGCACGTCCACTGCTGAACATAGGCCTCCCCCTAACGACGCCACGAATAGCGGTCCTGAGCCGCCTCCATCCAACGACTCCCTGCGACCGCTACGATGTCGTCGGTCCATCGAGGTCTTCCTACACTCCGTTTCGCATTGCATCGCGGTCGCCACTCGAGAACCTTTACTCCCCAACGGTTGTCGGTTCTACGAGCTATATGGCCTGCCCATCGCCACTTCATCCTGCTGATTCTGAGAGCTATGTCGGTAACTTTGGTTCTTCTACGAATTTCCGTATTCCGGACCCTATCGCGCAGAGAAACTCCAATAATAAAATTATTTATATTTATTTCATGAAAAACTAGATGAAATCCTATCAAATATTGGTAAATACTATTTACCAATATTTGATAGGATTTCAACTTATCGAAAATTACAGAATAAAAGACTTTTCTAAGTTTTTTCATATACCTGAAAAACTTAGAGAAGTTTTTTTATGTACTTAAACAGTAATTTATATGTTACAAAATATAATCACGAGTAAAATAGGGAGGTACATAAGATAAGATACTCTACGTATATAATTGATTGCTTACCTGACTGCTTCCTTCTATATTCCTTCTGGTACAAGTCGTACACCCGTCCATGCGCGATCAGCACGTGATGCGTACACATGTAGTCTTCGAACCCGCTGGAGCGGCCCCCAGGAGCGTCCTCGCCTCCGTAGCCGGCGCCGCAGAAGGACATTGGCTCGTTAAAGGTCGTCCAGGTGGTTACTTGGTCCCCGAATGTATCGAAGAGGACCTGGGGGGGGGGGGAACGTTAATTGATGTGTCTAGGTAGGTCCAAATAATTGTCTTATTGTCCAACTTGTAGCCCCCAAGTTCAACGTAGGTACTATCATATTGAATGTCTGAGACCCTAATACTCGAACACATCAGATTTGAGCACGTCTCACGTCGCTTCTTCTTTTGATGGCATGCAATGAAAATCTGCAAAAAATTGACACATGAGACTTGTTCTAGTTTGATTGTGTTTGATTATTCGGCCGTTTTTGTCACGTAGAGCAGAAAAGAAAAATATTAGTTTTTTTAGTCCATCTTGAATTGTAAAGCAGAACCTGGAAGTCAAAGCAGTGACTGACCAAGAACTACTAAAGTGGAGAAGCTTCTCTCGTCTTTCACTACAAACTTTGATGGCTCCAGCGAGTGTGAGGCAGCCATTTGCCTCGCCTCGCTCGCCTTCCACTCGATTGGATCTAAGTAGCACCCACCCTAGCGTACTCTACAAAGTAGTCGACGATCAGCGGGTTGGTCCATCCGCCCAGGTCCTGCAGACTCTGAGGGAGGTCCCAGTGGTACATTGTGACAAGGGGGATGATTTTCTTCCGTTTGAGCTCGGCTAGCAGGTTGTTGTAGTATCTCACCCCGTCGGGATTGATGTTGCTGGAACAGAATGAGAGAAAATGTACACCGGTCGTTGGGAAACCGTGTGAATGGGTTTCGAATATTGTGAGTTATTTTACTATAGAGTTCAATGATATGTTGCAATAATTTCCTCGCTTGATGTGCGAGACTGACAAAACACGAGTGGTTTTAAATCACGTCAACGACGTCAACAACAACACGATCTTATTACCTGGATTGATTCTCTTGCTGACCATCCAAGACAATTTCATTACTGATGGTAGGATTCTTACCTCGCATTTTCTAATTATCTACTTATGTCACTTGTCTACGCGATTAGTTAGAATTCTATAGTTGGGGTAATTGGGTCATATCATAATCTTTGGGTTTATTAATTTCCTAATCTTTTGCTTTCCTTGACACGCTACAAAGTCACATTTAGATTTTTTATGTGGAACCAATTTTTTGGTTGTATGAGCGGTCTCACTTGCTGATCCCATCAGGCAGGATCCTGGTCCAGGACATCGAAAACCGGTAGAAATCCACTCCTAGCTCCGCCAGCAGGCCCACGTCGTCAGCGTAGCGATGGTACGAGTCATCCGCGTCGTCGCCGGTGGTGTGGTCGAAGACGCGCTCCGGGTGGCTGTGAGTGTAGTGGTCCCAGATGCTTTCGCCTTTACCTGGGAAACAAAATATCATTATCATATCAGCCCATACACGTCCACTGCTGGACACAGGCCTCCCCCATACGACGCCACAAATAGCGATCCTGAGCCGCCTCCATCCATCGACTCTGCGACCGCTACGATGTCATCGGTCCATCGAGTGGATGGTCTCCCATGTAGGGGGTAACAAAATATACAAACAATTTTTACAAACCAATACAAAATACAATCGAAGCCTATTGTTACTAATTATTTAAAAATAAATAATACAATAATTACAAATACCTACAAATTCCAAATAAAACACAACCAATAAAATACAGATTAAATAGGTAACCATTAGGTAATAGTAATACAAGTTTGCATGTTTTATTAGGTCTAAAAACAAAAAAATATATCACGCTCGACGCATATACAAAGCTGAAGAACCAAGCTGGAGTCAACAAAGCATTCATTTTTATCCCTACTTTATTTACACTTTCTATAAAACCAAGTAATTTGACACAAGCCTAAAATGTTTTAAATAATTTTCACTAATAGTATATAATAAAACTAGATTGTAATTTCTCGACATTGTATTTAACAAGCTCCTATTTCCCGCGGAGTGAAGGGCCTGGTGACCCGTACCACAGGTTTTTTCCTAAAACCTATCACAGTCACCAGTTCTCTCACAAAACAGGTCTTAGTCGACGATTTAATACCTATACCCAGAAGATTATCTTCTACAAAAGTTCCTGTACTTTGTGTTACCTTTAGATAAATTAGAACCTATTGTGAGAGATAAATAAATGCTTTATTATTTATTATTATTATATACAGTCTTCGTTCTATCGCGGGTATAAAATATTCAAGACTGTACTCTGTCCAGTTGCTTATCTGTCCAATTGCTACGGAAGCATCTATACCTATCTACCTTCTATAACTTTACCTGAGACATTCCAAGCGCCTTCAATCTGGTAGGCAGCCGTGGCGACACCAAAAGCGAACCTCTTGTCGAAGCATGCTGGACCCTCCGGTGCACCCTGTACTGCTCTGAAAATACCATTGTAAAATAAGTACCCTGTACTCTGCTTTTATATATACGTCTTAACGCTTTCCCTGCCCAGTCTCTGAGGCGAGACCAACAGAGATAGGCCTCAGTAGGACTTCAAGAACTACTTGTAAAAGTGTTGACGTAAAATTAAGTATTTTGTATCGTTCTAAGAATTTACATAAGTATTTAAAAAATTATCGACTGAGAGTAGATGGAGAGTTGTAGAGTCGTAGGTAAGTATAAGTTTATCGACGGGTCTTCGACCGAAACAAACAACAACAGAGAGGTCAGACTATTTTTGCGGTTGGCTGGGAAAACGGATGTCAGTAGTGAGTGACGCATTATCATATTAATTACATTATCCTATTCTATTAGCAGTTATTACATTATTATAACTATACCCGAAAGTTTGTCTAATGTGAATTTTATTTTGTTACCTTCAAACAGATCAGATGAAAACAGATGAAAAGCATACATAATATTATGTAGATAATAGACTACTTATTATTTTACGTATGAATGTGGCGCGGCGGGCAAAGGTCCGCCTGCGACGCAGGAGGTTGTGGGTTCGATTCCCGCCTTGGGACAAATGTTTGTACGATCTACAAATATTTGTTTAGGGTGTTCTGGGTATTTTCTATGTATCATAAAAAATATCTATCTATGTAATTTAATGAATTATGTATATCAGTCATCTACATAGTACCCATAACAAAAGCTCTGCTTAGCTTGGGGCTAGATGATGCTGTGTGGATTATCAAGCACTATTTATTTATTATACTGAAAATACGCGTGCGAAGCCGCTGGCTAAAGCTAGTAATAAATAGATATAGTAAAGTTGTTTATTACCGCAAAGCCTCAAAATAAGACGAGGTAAAGCAGTCTACCAGTAAAAACCAATGAAATATTTTTTTTTGCCTTTATTCTAGGTTTTTTGTTATCTATTGCGCAGACACATCTTTGTTAGATACCAAATATTACCGGGAGTCAAATAATGTTCATAAGTACCGAGTATTTCTCTATGTTCTGAAATCTCTACCAAGTATATACATATATAAGATACAGTGCAAAATCTTCTGGTAAACAGAAAATAAATAAGCATATCGAATAAATGAGTTAAATGGACTTACATAGCAATAAATGTGAGTAGTAACCAATGCACGTCCATTTTGTGAGATGTACAGCGTCCCTCTGACACTCCCCGAGTAGGTACGTACCTACTTGGACCTAATTATGAACGCAAGTACCTAGAATTGGTGGGCGTACCTATCTACAATACATATGTACATTTTAACATAATTCAGAATGTTTCATCCTACTGTCCTAATAAATGCGAAAGTGTATTTGTTTGTCATTTCTTCAGGCCCTGTATAAGAAACAAATCGACTAGATTTTTGGCATAGAGTTATTTGAAAGATGTTTGAAAGGATGGAGGCAGACATAGGCTACTTTTTGTCCTGGTAAAACATCAAATTCCCATAGGAGGTTAACGGGAAAAAATACTTTTTTATCCCCCTAGAAATGTGAAATTAGAATGTAACGCGGGTGAAACCGCGGGGAACAGCTTGTGTACGATAAACCTTATGAAATCAACGGTGTAAAACCTCGTCCCTGGCTTACACCTTACACCAACGTAAATCAAAAATCAATACTATTTATTGCTCTATATAAATAAAATATTAGACTCTACTTACTCTCTAGTAAAGACCCTAGCAACCCTAGGTCCGTGGGGTAACACGGCTCTACGGGTTTTAAAAATATTGTCTGAGCGTCTGGTCGAAGCGACTTGTGTTGTGAGCCGAGAGCTGTATCTGGCGCAGCGCATCGGCCATACAGCGGGGCAATGCAGCCAGCTGGCAGCGTCTTGCGGACGTTTCCGAAGAATATAGATCATTTAAAGCTAGCGGTAGTTTTTTTAACAGTCTGCTGTTAGTTCAATTAATTGTAAATATTAGTCCTTATGTTTGTAATTGTAAAAGGGACATAAAGCCTTTATTGACAAAGAAAATAACAATCAAATAATATAAAGAAATTAAACTAGTATTTACAATTGAAACAATTGAGCTAACTGCAGACTGTTGCAAACAATCTACAGATAGCTCAACTGGTCCATATCAATACCAGTCGGAAGCGTCCCCAAGACGCTGGCTGCATTGCCCCGCTGTATGGCAATGCTTATGCGCTGCGCCAGATACTCACCAGCTCTCGGGTCACGCGTCGCTTCGACCAGGCGCTCAGATAATTTTTTGAAAACCCGGAGAGCCTCGGTACCCCACGGACCTAGGGTCTCGACTCCAAGGGGAGCAAATGCGTAGGCTCTGTCGAGACCTGCATATTTGCGCCTCTTGAGATCCTCGGCCAAATCTGCCGCCGAACCAGCCCTCACGGATGTCCTTGAAAGATGGGAAGGCGCAAGTGTGTCGACACATGTAGCGTCCCACACAATAGGCCTCCCCAGCTCCCAAGGGACTAAAGTCATGCCGTCGGGCCTCTTACCATCGTCACGCAACAGACCATTCGGTTCGAGAATAGCTGGTACGCTAGCGGTGACAAAGGCCCACCCGGATGATGTCGTTAAGGCTGGCATGGCGAGAAAGCCGACCTACAGCCCTAGTACACGATAATCCGTGATGACCAAGCTGTTCGACAACAGTACCGCACTGGCATCGATGAGGCGCGCAACACCTTGCACCCAACCGAAGGCATGTTGCTATACGGAAAGTTACGGGATCCAATAGAGTGCCAGTATTATATGAAGGAAGTGCTTGCAACCAATGTCCTGACTCTCATTTAGAAACGGCCAGGAGACGGGCACGATCTGCAGAGCTGGAGCACGTTTGTAACAAACAATTCCGTGTCAACTCACACAGAGGCCCGTCCCATTGCCGTTGGGACAAAATAGATTTTGGGGGAGCAGCATCAGGCCATCCGAGCCTCGTCTAAAAACGAAATTATGAATGAATTTCCAGGTGAGACCAAAGACAGAGAATTTTTTCCACTAATGAACTAGTGCTGTAGACAGAAGACAAGAACGCTGGCAGGGCGACACTTGAAATTTTGCGGATACCTAAGCCTCCC
Source organism: Eupithecia insigniata (assembly GCA_947859395.1). NCBI lineage: Eukaryota > Metazoa > Arthropoda > Insecta > Lepidoptera > Geometridae > Eupithecia > Eupithecia insigniata. Next base: position 1,370,701 of record OX401995.1, on the reverse strand, counting down.
AATTTGACAGGCAGGGAGGCCTGCGACCATGCCTTGTCTTCGAAACAGATATTCAAAACCGATGATAAAGTATTCTTTATTATGTTGTCTAAGCTTTCTAAGAGCTCGCTGTGTTTCCACAGTTGACAACATCTCAAAGAATACGTAAATTTAGGTACAAACAAGCAAAACCGAATAATTGTAAAAGCCATATTAATTTTGGGCTATTAATTTTGAGAAGTCTGTCCGAGGTTTTGTTGAAATTTTGAATTTTCTCATCTACAAATGATTGAAAAGACTCATCAAAAATTGGTGAACCAAGGAGGCGAAGTGAATATTTATCTACAACTGTAATGTTGGGAGCCAAACTATTGAATTTTATTATGATATTGTTTTTGTCTACACAAGAGTCCGAAATAAAAAGCTCGCACTTTGAAAAATTTAGGTCTAAACCTATTTGCCGAAATTCATCTGTGATGATTTTTAGATCATTAAAAACTGTGTCCACGTCTCCCCCTATCGTTCCGTCATTATTGTAAAAGACATTACTCTACATTTAATATCTCTACATTATACTATTTGTTGAAAGCGCCATCTAGTATTTATCATATAAAACAACAACAACCACAATGATATGCTACTCCCCGCTAGATGGCGGTAGTGAAACTTAAATTTCTAGAAATGTCTCGCAAGCTCGCTCACCGAATGTTCTATAGACATCTTTATCAAGTACATATCAATATATAGAGGTGGCGCTATAGCCAACCACGGTATAAATACGGGCGAACGCGCTATTGCGTCCATCATTTTATTGAGAAAACTTGTGAGCTAAACCACAAACGCTAGAACCGGCAAATTACTTTCCAAGTCATCAAGTTTGAGTCTGAGGTGTGAGTGAGTAAAATCAAACGAAAAAATGTCGCTGCTGCCGTTTTTCTACGACGTGGACCGTCGTCCCTTTGGACTTTTGGAGAGAGATCTCTTCAGAAATTTCTTCAGAGAGCTTCATCCTTACCATAGAGGGGCATTCAGCCCTTTTTTCAACCATTGGGACATCATCCAGCCACTTTCTGAAGCCATGAACCAACTCGGAATGAACGACGCGCCAGTCTCTCCGGCGAACGACGACGACAAGTTTCAAGTCAGTGTGGACGTCCAGCACTTCGCGCCTGAAGAAATAAACGTCAAAGTTGTCGACGGACAAGTTTTGATCGAAGGAAAGCACGAGGAAAAGCGGGACGACCACGGGTACATTTCAAGGCAATTTATACGGAAGTATTCCCTACCAAAAGGATGCTTGCCTGATACTGTCGAGTCGAAACTGTCTTCCGATGGTGTTTTGACTGTGATAGCGCCGAAAGTCTTGGCTTTACCGTCCACTGGTGAGAAGATTGTACCGATCACGAAGACTGGGCCTATTAAGAAGCAGATCAGCACTTACTCCCCTGAACCTGAGGAAGAAAAATCGTTGGAAAAATGAATCTTATCTTAATCTTATCGGTGCCAATATTTTTTTTGTAAAGACTGATTTAGTTCAGACTGGTTCTAATTTGTATTACCTAGGTTAAGTGCAAAACTAATTTGTAAATATTTATTTGTCTTGTCATTAAATACATAAAATAAAAAAAAACAAGTAATGTTTTATTAATTTTTATTAAAATATAGCATGATGTGATGATTAGGTATAGAATAATAAGGCAAGTATGTAGGTAGCTAGCGACACTAGGGTATGGACCCGGGAATTCCCGGTTCTAAAATAAAATAAATATATGACCGGTCTAAGGAAATCGTAATTGATTTCCCGGGACTTTCGCGAAATAATGTTATTGTGGTTCCACTTCCACGTATAGTAATTAGCATGAATCAGGTCGGTATGCTAGTAATGCTGAAGTGATATTATAGATTGACTTAAAATACCAATCATCATTGAACCTAGTCTTGGGTTATACTAGGCAACCCCGATACCTGTGACTTAAGTTACTGTGACTTCAAAATATTTGTGACAAATACTAGTGACAAAATACTAGCTAGCATTTCTACCAATCACTTACAAATTCATTGTTTTACTGATTGAATGATATACATATTTATTGCAGCAATAGTACCGCGCTACGTAACAAAAATTCCTCTTGAATTGTATGTGTATATCGCAATGTAACAACTTTGTTACATTGCTTTTTGATACATTTCATATTTCCAAGTATAAAATACTAGGTGTGTCTCATTCTGACTTAGTGATACTATCAAAGAGAGAATATAGAAGCGATTTATTGCGTAGGTACCTAATAAAATAACAACGATTTAATATCGGGCACTCATGAAACTGGCATTGCCTGTGTGACAGTCACAGATATATTTAGTTTCTGTCACTGTGAAATACCGCCAATTTTCTGTACCTGTGACTTTTATCAGTGCCGATAAATACGCTTCAAGCCTAATTGAACCTAGTGTCACTAACAGTAATATTATAGGGAAGTAGGTCATATAAAAAACGGGGGTTGGTGTTAGAAAGTTGTGCTGTTGTGTGATGTTTTGCATCTCTTCCTAAACTATAAAATATAAAACTATTACTGAGGCACTAAAAAAGCTTATGATAGGTGTAACAAACAAACCAAGCTGTTTTTGAAAATTCCTTTGTTTAACGTACCCAATATTATGATAAAATTGGTGGCGGTACTAGTTTGGGTCAGGAAACCATCTTAATACGTCAATTAATGACCGTCATACGGTGTCATAATCTACTAAGTATAATTTATATTTACTTAATTATAAATAATGTTAAATAATCCACACAGCATAAGACGCAGCATCATCCATCAGTGATGTACATATTTAAAGATTCTGCGAACTAGGCCTCTAAGGTTTGCCGCTCCATAAGGTATCAAAAAAAAAAAACATCATCCAGCCCCAACTCAGAGCTAGGCAGAGATTGTGGTACGGGTACTGCCATACTTAACAAAACAACTGAGTGTGGTTATTTAATGAAAAAGGTAAAACAAGAAATATGAAAAATAATTATTGAAATTGGTTAGAGATAAAGGGTCGTCCATTAATGACGTGAGGCTCGAAAGGGGGAGGGGATTCGATAATAATTACGAAATTTATTTATTTATTAATTTTACAAGTGGACTTACAGTTAAATAAAACCAAAACGAAATATCACAAGGAGGAAGGGGAGGGGGTTGTTGCGACATAATAATCACTTGTAGGTATTTATCTTGTCGTTGAAAGCCAATTTGAAAGCGCGATTTTTAAATAAACGAAAAGCGGCATGTGAGCTTGAGTCGCCGTTGCTAGGCAACGATTCCCCCGCCCGCTGTGACAAATGCAAGATTATACTTATTACTAGCTGCTGTCCGCGCCTTCACTCTCGTTTTAGCGGGATAAGAAAAGCCTATATTTTATTCCAGGTCACTAACTATACCCATACCAAATTTCAGCCCAATCAGTTTAGTAGTTTTTGCGTAAAAGAGGAACAAAATAAACAGAAGAGATAATAATAATTATCTGTCTGTGTAGTAACAACAACAACTCAAGAGGTCTAGTTTTTTCTTTGAATTTATGTTACTATGTTCCCGTAGGTACATAATTAAATAGGCAGAATATAAACAAAGTGTCGCATCTTTGACTCATTAGCCGCACCCCGCGCGCCCCGGACTGCCGCGCTCATTGCCGCGATATGTGTGCTTGTTGACAAACAACTCTATAATATAGCTCAATGTCCGCAACCTCCTGCGTCGCAGCGGACCCACCACGCGCCCCGCGCCACATCGCTGGTCGCTTTAAAATAATGCAATTCAGCTATGATGTTAAAAGTTTAGATACCTACTACCACCTATTAATGACACTATTGTTTTAATTAGGGCAATGGTTAAATTGGAACCACTTTGTGATCTCGAAAATCCGTTCTTTTGTTCCTTTATAGTACCTATACATGGTAGTTACATTAACAAGATAATTAATATGATAGGAAATGAATACAAATGAACCTGGTTATTCTTTTTGTTTGTGAAAGCAACATATTTGCTGGTTTTTTTTCGTTGGTACTACCAAGGTATTTAACTTTAAGCATGTTATGTTTTAAAAATTAAAGGAGTAAGATAGTCTACCTACTCGTATATCTAACGTACACAATGTTGGATAAGAAAAATACTAACATGTAACACGACAATATGGAATCTTTATTCATCATTTTAGAATGCAGTTATAAGTACTTACATAACTATGTTTTTGGGCACCTTGAAGTCTTACATTTTTTGTAAATAATTTCCATTATCAACATTAATACTAACACTTATTTCTACCAATTATTTGAATTCTAAACTTAACTAAACAAGGATTTGGTACAAACATAAATTCTTGAAGGGATCAACTGACCAAGAACATTTTGGCTGTTACATTATTGAGAGGAGAATGTCCTTGCCAAAATAATAAAAAAATGACTCAGCTTTGCTGATAATAATATTAAACGGCACAGATGTTGAACGACCCAGGCGCAGGGTTGTCGATTACGTACCTACTTTATCTTTAAGTTTTAGGGCAGGAATTTACTTGCGCGTAAGTCAATATCCGTGTCAGTTACAACCATCGTCTCTGGTTACAACAATGAATGTCAAGGCCAGACTGAAAATACACTTTCTTAACCTAGCATGACAAAACTGTCTTTGGTACCTACACATATCTACACACTAATCACTGTCCATGTCCATAGAGTCCTGATCCGAGCCGTTGTCATCATCATCAGTATCATCGTCCTCCTCGTCGTAAATCATGAACGTCTTCTCTGAAATCTCGTCGATTATTTTATCAATCGCTTTCAGGTTGTTTTCTTCAGCCTCTGCCGTTCTGCTGCCCAATACCCAGTCTTCTAGTTCCAAAGAGTATATTTTCTCTTTCGCTATCTTCATCACACTGTCCACGGTGAAGTTTATTATATCTTTTCCGACGTAATTTGGAACCGATGACAAAACTGTTTTTATGGGATTCAAATCCGGATGGTGGGGTGGTAGTCTCAGCACTGCATGACCGTGATCTCTAAGATAAGCGTCCGTTTTATAATCCCCGCACTTATCTTTATTCATTACCACTAATTGGTACAATTGTGACTTGTACATATCTACAGAATAAGGCACGTTTCTCGCAGTCAAATAGTCCATCATCTCTCGCTTCCTGGAATTGGAGTGTGGCGTCGGATTCGATACCCTGTTGTTGAACGGTGATGCTCCGTCCACAACCACAATACTACCGGGCTTCAAATTCGGTAACACAAATATCTTGTACCACTTCTCGTACTGTTCGAAATACTCTCGTTTGTACTCAGTCTCTTCCTTCATGTCTTTTTTGTTTCCGTCGAACATAAACAGCGTATTTTTGAGAATTCCGTTCTGATCCCCGGCCAATAATATTACGACTTTCTTTTTTGCCGGTTGTCTGAGGATCGTGGAGCTGCCATCTGGTTTGGGTTTGGACGCGGTCCGTTTGCTCTCGATTACCATTTCGCCGGTGTAAACAATGTTGCGCCCCTGGGCGCGGTACCCTTCGATTTTGGTCAAGTATTGTATTCTCGCATACCTGACGTCGTGTTTCTCGATCAAGATGCTATTGTTGTCCGCTTTTTCTATCCATTTAAAGCCGAGTTTGTTAACGTGTCGTCTCAATGTGCACAATGAACCTTGGTAGTCAAGGTCGCCTTTTAGAATGAGGTACAAGTCCTTCATGATCGGAAATTCTTCGTCTTTGGTGTAAAAGCTATGGATGATCCTGCGCATGGCCTGTGCGTCGTAGTCGTTGGCAACGATATTCTTCTTACAGCGTCGCCGCGTCGCCGTCGTGCCGGGTTCAGTCTTCACTGTGACGTTTGGTTTCTCGTTGATGAGCCGTCGGAGTGCATAAATCGATACGCCGGTCGCGTGCGCGACGAGCTGCCCGGCCGTGACCGTCGAGTTCGGGTCCCGCTCGATCTCAGTCTCAAAATATCTATATATTTTCTGCAAAACTTCTTTGGTTTGGTTCTTGAGTGGCTTGCCCCGACCCAGCTTAGACGACGGAGCCATGTTTGTAAACAAAAACTTTATTTTTACACTAAAACATTTGGCTTGACACACAAGTGTTGTTGATAATGAAAGGCGAATGACTGATGTAAAAATGAACGCGTAGACGTTTCGACAAAAAGAGATGGGAGCATGCGACGCCACACGTGACAGAAAGAGATAAATAGTGGACGGTAGAGTCCGCCAGACGATAACAAAATTAGCGTTGCAGGAGTTTTAAGCGGTAGGTTATGTTTGGTCTAAAAATAGCTGTAAACTGCATACTAATACAAATTGAGAAAGAATTATTTTTCGTTCCTTGATTACTTACTTCGGATGCCTTCTTAAATCCCTACGGTCTATAGCTTTCCAAACAAATTTCTGAGATACCTAGCTACAAAATTCGATAGGAAAACACTATACAACGAGTACCTAATAATTAAAAATACAATATTTTCTTCAAGGATTGATAAGTTAATTGTCAAAACAAAACAAAGATTAGGTATTTTTAAATATGTAGTAAGTACATATTGGGCCATCTCTTATTGAATAGCATAAAACTAAAATGTAGAGCAACTTCGGAATAACTCTAGAATGTCCTGGAAGCTTAGTCTCGCTACTTGCCACAAGGTGGCGTATTGCAGGGCTGCTAAACATTTTGAATTTCAGATAGTCTCGACGACGATGTTTAATCAATTTTTGTTAGTTCCACTTTGCTCTACTAATATCGATAATCATTTAATAATATAATATGTGTTACTTACATAATTAAAACATTATGTAAAGAGTACTAGTAATATAACTAATTCAGCTTATTTACATATTTTTATCGGAAGAAGTGTTGTTAGAAATGTTGGAGCTTATCTTATGCACTAGTTATCTACCACTATAAGGTAGAGTACCTACCTTAAACAGATTTATAATTATTTCGCTTACCCTAGTGGAGATTTTTATCCAATCTTTGAATTAATCGCCTAAGCACCTCTTTGTTTTTATAACAGATCCTTGGTCATAAATCTTTACTAAAGCTAATGTTGACTGTTTTGCTTTTCCACATTTAAAAATGTGTGTGAGTTAGGGACATCATTGATATTACATCAAAATTTTAAATAATCAGTGTTGCCACGCAATAGTCGAATATCGTTAGTTTATCGATAGCCAATCATTATTAAAGTTAATAATTTGAAAATGTTAAATAATAATAACTTCATTATTGGAAACACACATTTAATGTTATTTATTTAAAAGCAAAAACATTATCTATGAATAATTTTTTTATTCAACTTAGGTAACTAAAATTTATGCATCATTCATTACCTATACTGAATGACTCTACATCGCACAACATAGCCAAAAATGTTGTTAGGCCCTGACTTATGACGAATTAAACCGAACATTCCAGAAGTTTCTCGACGGCGGTAGATGGCGCGTAGGAGAATAAATACACAAGCGTTCAACATCCTTGCATTCATTTGAAAAGAGAACAGCGAACAGTGAACTGCAGCGATTTGACACGAGTTTTCAAACTTGACTCTGATAGATAACTGCGAGAAAATTGAAGATTTTTCTGTGTTGAAGAATTATTTGCCTTTAAAGATTGAAGATGGCTTTCTACTTGGATTACGAGCCTCAGTACCACCGTCCGTACTCTCGCCGGCTGCTTGACCAACACTTCGGTCTCGGTTTAGCTCCCGACGACTACCTAACGATCCTTGCTGTTCCAACTGCTCAACCACAAGTGAACAACTACTACCGGCCCTGGAGAAATATGCAAGCGGTGGCCCGAGACATCGGCTCCACTATCAAGGAAGACAAAAACAAGTTCCAAGTGAACCTCGACGTTCAGCACTTCGCTCCCGAAGAGATCTCGGTGAAGACCGTTGAAGGATTTCTTGTCATAGAAGCGAAACACGAAGAGAAAAGAGACGAGCATGGGTACATTTCTAGAAGTTTCTCGAGACGGTACCCGCTGCCTGAAGGGATAGAGGCTGAAATGGTGACGTCGAAGCTGTCTTCAGATGGTGTCCTGTCAATTTCTGCGCCACTGAAGGCACCGCCCAAAGCTTCGAACGAGCGAATTGTTCCTATTATGCAAACTGGGCCAGTAAAGAAGCGAGCGGAATCTGAACCAATGGAAGAAAAGGAAAAGTCTTAGAGCCTGTGTATCCGCCTTTTTAAGTTGCATTTAAGTAGGTAGTTGAAAGAGTTAGTTTTTCACTCTTGTTTTGTACCTAACCAAGTTCAGTGAAAATTTATCATTGTGAGTGAAAGTGTTGACAAGACTACTACTATCAATAGTGTAAAACGGTTCGCGTATCTTAGAATTAAACGAAACAAACTCAACTCGAGTGTAGTTTTTCTTTTGTGAAAAAGTGCAGTGAAGTGGGGGTTATGCCTTATTTTGTGGAGAAGACTGTTGATTTTGTATTCGTAATGATATTTAGTTTAATAAAATAAGTTAGAGAAATTTGTTCAAATGCGATAAGTTTGTAACATTCCTTCTAGTCTAAACAATAAAGAAGACTTTTTTAAATTTGATTTCTTAATATTTATCCTATAAGTAAAAGTCCTGTTTTGTCTGAACGGGTCGGTAGCGACGTGAAATAACGCCCACGTCTACCTTCAGGTAGGGCGACTTGTCGAAATTGCAGTGTATACCTATGTGTAGGTAAACCACCGAGACAAAATGATCGCTGACACACCAATACCGACCAATTGTAAGTTTTATCCTGTGCCTTTAGGCTCCGCGCAAATGGGCCACCGACCAAAGTCACCGGTGGCTGTCGCGCGCCACCACTACATTTGTAACAGTGTCAGAAACGAGTGGCCGCCACCGGCTACACGTATGCGGCGCGTCTATACAAAATATATGAAAAAGTATGTTAAGTGGCTGTCGCTGGCCACCAGTGGCTGTGGTCGGTGGCTCGTTTGCGCGGAGCTTTAGTGATCGAAACGAGGCTGAGACACTTCATAGCTTCGGCTAAAATAAAATATGTAAGTTCTCCAATTTGTAAGTTGCTTCCGAAGTTCATCTTTTTCTTTTGACAATAAGATATGGTAACATTCAACTGACATTCTATAAAATGTGCGAAAACGATCAGGATATTCATATAAAGTTTCCATTATAAAAATCTAATCGGTACGCTGATGTATCTTGCGGTTGCCACAAGGCCAGACATAATGTTCTCAATAAGTTACAATTTGTTGTCACAATTTAACGATTGCTATAGAGAGCAGCGCTTCAAATGTGCGAAAAGAGTATAAGATACTTATAAGGAACTAAGAGCATGGGAATAAATTACAAAAAGACAAACGAAATGTTAATTGGAATGGCCGACGCAGATTGGGATGCATCAAAAGATGACATAAAATCCTTTTCAGGATACGTATTTAAATACGCAGGAGCAGCCATCAGCTGGGCATTCAAGAAACAGCGATCAGTAGCATTATCGACGGCTGAAGCTGAATATGCTTCACTAACGGAAGCCGCAAAAGACAGAATTATAAGGCTCATAATAGTAGTTGACACAAACGAGGTACATCCAAGAATTAAAATTATGAAATTTTGAAACTTGAACCGTTAGTAGAATACAACAAATGGCGCGGAAAGCAGCTTTCACATAAAAATATTACAATGGTATATTGTGCGGTAAAAGGGTGTACAAACGCTACTGATAAGAAAAATAACACTAGTAAAATATCATTTCACTGGTAAGTACAAATATTAAATTTGTAATTTTGCATGAAACAGTCATCAAAACTTATAAATAAATTGAAGATTTTTGTCCACCGTTTTCGTGAAAATGTTGCTATGCTCGCGGAAAAAAATACCTTGATTTATTACTTAGTTTATGAAATTTATAGAGAATAAAATCCACATTGGATATGAACATACGTGTTGGGGCGAACTTGCGTCCGAATGATACATTTTGCTTTATTTACATCTACAAGGGAAAATCGTCGTTTGAGAATCTTCGAAATCACGATATTCTGAGAATATTCAAATATAAACTCAAATTGAAAATTGGTATCAATAAATACTATGACATAATTTGTGGCCGCAAGAGCGCTTTTGATCTAATTTAGTTTAAATAAGAAAAAATTACCCAACTTTTTAGGGAAAATGCCATTCACTTGCAACATTCAATCATACGAATGTGTGAGTGACAGCACTGTATTTACGTGCTGTCAAAACACACATAGATCGGTTTTTGGCTACACAAATTGTCAAATTGTCGAATGACACTATCCCTCTGCTGAGATAGCAGCGAGTTTTTACTCTATGGCAAAAGAGGCAATTCACCTACATTCGCTGCACAAAAACCTAAAATTACGGCAAGAAAAGCCGGTTGTCATATTTTGCGATAACCAAGCGACCAAGCAGCATTTAAACTAGGGTCAAGCCCTATAATATCTTCTAAGTCCAAACACATCGATATGAATATGCATTTGGGTGCACTTCCGAAAAGGGAAAACCGAATTTCGTCACCAAATGTGGCACACACGTTCCTTTAGGGCTCCTAAGACTCCCCTTAAAAGGATTTTCGGTGACTCGAAATATTTTTCAAATTATTGAATTTTTTGAGTATGCTGTTTAGCACGCTCTGGTATATATCTATATATATTTGTCGCCACGCTATAGGTGATTATGTATACATATGCACACACACATATATATACATGTATAGTAATGCGTATACATGTTTATATTCCTATATACAAGTCTGTATATATAGACAAGATATATATATATATATCATCATCATCATATCAGCCCGTACACGTCCACTGCTGGACATAGGCCTCCCCCATACGACGCCACAAATAGCGGTCCTAAGCCGCCTTCATCCATCGACTCCGTCCGACCGCTACGATGTCGTCGGTCCATCGAGTGGATGGTCTCCCATGTAGGGGGGGTTTTGCCATAATCACCACGCTTGGCAGGCGGATTGGTGATCGCAGTGTTGGTGTTGAAGAATACTCAGAAGGAAGCTGCTGCGCTTCCTCTGGTAGGTTCCCTTAGTCGGCTCTTACGACATCCACGGGTTGAGTTGGAGGGGTCGATATTCGTACGCCGCGGCCCCACGGTTTAACCCCCCACGGGCTAACGTTAGCCCATACCCGCCCGACTATTTTTTTATTTTCCGGGATAGACACTCTTTATGTTCTGCAGTAGTCTAAACAAGCAGACTCAAAAAATGCAATATTTTGAAAAATATTGCGAGTCGCCAAAAATCCTTTTAAGGGGACTCTTAGGAACCCTAAAGGAATGTCTGTGCCAAAATTGAAGAAAAAAATCGGTTTTCCCGTTTTGGAAGTTTATCCATGCATTTTATTAGAGACTGTATTGGGGAAAATAAAATAGAGCTGAAGTTTGTGAGATCAGAGGAAAACGTAACCGACCCTATGACAAAAGGAATGCCCGGTCCACGTTTTTCAAGATTGAGAGAGCTGTGGGGGCTCGGGGGCATGAAGCAAGCATGCAGCATGCCTGAAGCGACACTTGAATCCTGTACACTATCTGTGCTGAGGAGGAGTGTTGTTCAGCCAGCACGTTAGTGGACATAGACAATCTCCATAGATCTGTCGTAAGGTAGTCATGGAGACTGAATTGATTTTTTAATTCCCATCAATGGTGTCAACCTGAATAAAGTAAAATTGTTTCTTCGATAATACCACACTCTTTTTATTTCTAACATCAGTAGCAAGTCGAGTCGAGTCAAAAGTAACCAAACCATGATCAGAAAAAAATCTTGTGGTGTAAAAAGTAACCTTCCTTACATAGGTAATTTTCTTTTCCAAAATTGAATCAGTGGTGGTGCGTAGCGTGGGTTGGTAGTTAAGTTACCCAGGGCAAAGATGTAAATCGTTAGATAGGCCCTTACCGTAGTGAGACCGCGCCGTTTTGTGTGCCACGCGAAATGAGATAGCTCACTCATTTGAATCAGTGTACATCTAAACACGGTGCTAGATGGACCTGTTTAACTTTGGCATTTTTTATTGAAAAGTGTCTCAAAATGCCATTGCGTGCATTTCGCAAATGCAACAATAAATTCTTAAAATACAAATAAATCCAAAGGCGGAACATTTCACTCTTAGGATTGCGATATAATTAAATAACTATTATTTTTCCTTCCGCTGCTGTAGAATTGCGACCGGACTATAAAGAAAGCAAAACTACCAGCTAATCTGTGGTACACAGACTTAGACGTGCGAGCCGACCTCCGCGGTCAGCATAGCGGCGTGGTTAGATTTATTTGTCTCTTATGTAGGTATTTAAAATTAACTAGTAGTTAGCCCCTAACCGTAACGTCGTGACTGTTTTAGTTTCAATAGTCTAGTAGTGTTTTTTTTAATATCTTTATTCATTAAAGATGGTTTGACCAGAGTGATCATGTCACCCTCATAGTTGACAATAAATTTACTGTTCCGAGCTACTGCAGCTGCTGCGCCATCTCTGCCCCATGTGTAGTCGATCAGTCAGCGCGCCGACCAGCGACCAGACTGTATAGATAATCTGTTTTATCAAAACTCTCTAAGAAACATAGCAGTGGTGCGCTGATGATTTCTACTTCTTCTAGCAACCGCAATCACAGAAAACCTTGAAGGAGACTACATTCTTAAGTACTGGAGGGATAAATGATATGTTTATTGGAGAGTTTTGAACAGATTCTCCGGTCTGGTTGCTGGTCGTCGCACCGACGCAACTGATAGAAACGGCGGCGGCGGCGGCGGCGTGAGAGAACAGCGGCGCGGCGCCGCACGGTGGATCGAGCCCATACAATGGGTTGGACATAGCGTGCCTAAATTTTCAAAGTCGTAATTTCATACAATTGCCATTCGATAGCTTTTTTAAACAACACGTCTACAGACTGCACACTTTTTTCACTTTTCAATTTCAGGGCATGATAGGAGCTTTATTTCTTCACAAAAATGTGTGCAATATGATTGCACAATAAATGGGATTAATAATAATTCGGTTTATTGACAAAAACACTATTTTTAACTTTTCATTTGGTAGTGTGCGTGCGTTGGATTTTGACGCACACATTGAGACATTTTCGATTTCAGGCCTTAGATGACATTTATTTTGTAATATTGTTATAATAAAAGTTAGGTCCGTGGTTAGGTTTACTGGCAAAAACATTATTTGTAACTAGTACTCATTGGTGTGCGTGCGTCGGCATTTTGTTAACGCACACATTTAAAGACAATGCCACAGTTTTTGGTGTCAGGGCATATCTAACGATTTACATCTTTGACCCAGGGCGGTATTCTACTGAGTGAGTACCCTCCGAGCCTCGGAAGTTTTTTTCGTTATTTTGGGGAAAATTAAGCAAGAGTTCCTATAGTAAAATAATCGAAAGCGAGCCCCGAACATTTTCTATTTTTCGGATAAGTCGGGAGGCGTGTCTTGTCACTTGACACGTTCGGACAGGTAGGTATGTCAGTACAATTTAGTTAAAAAGTTAATTGGACCTAGTTCTGCAATAACACCACACGATGATAGTTTTGAGATAATGCAGATTTTGTGTTTTTGATGTGCACAAAATTTTTTAAGTCTAATTTTTACTATGTTTGTATGCAATTTGGTTCAAAATAAACTGTTCTACAAGTTCCAAATGAATTTTGAAGAAAAACATGAATATTAATAGGTTTTTTTCAGAAAAACTCACTGGTTCCTTACTTATTGCAAAAATTCTAAATTATGGGTTGGTTCCTTATTGCTTTTAGATAATCTTGAATTTCTTTTGGTTTTTATTGTTAATTTAGCTATTTTTGAGGTTGTAGTAAAAAATTCGTTTGTTTCTTAGTTATTTTAATTTAAAAAAAAATACACAAATTGTTACGATAGTGTATAGGTATTTTTTAGTTGCTGTATAAAAAGTTTGTGATGCAAAAGATTGAAGATTGGTTTTGGAGGTGTTGTATTATTGTGTTTCATTCTCCATTTCAAAATCATTACACCTGAAAACCCGCCGTCTATCGTCGTCTATATATCGTCTTCAATGCTTTCATCACCAACTCGGTTTGTATAAAAGCTATGCGTATCTTGTGGAATAAGATGAAGCATGCTTTTCAGGTCTTTTAATTTGGCGTCTGGGACATGCTTTCCGCTGGGCCAAAGTGGCTCCATTATCTCTTTCTTTATTAAATAGTTTCCTCGTGCATTTTTTTGTATATCCACTGCCGTAAAATCTTCTTCTAATCTGGATCTCATGTAGATTTTGAATATTTCATCTTTTTTTAGCATGATCTCTTTACATTTTAACCACGAAACTTTTTGGCCACCGGTTGCTTTCTTTCTATTTGTTATAATTATGTTTTTTTAGTTTTGCAGAAGAAAAAAAGTCTTCATTCTTCATTCTATGTACATGCATTACATTCGTTTTTTTGCAGCTTTTCATCACCTGCATATAGTCCTCTGGCGTATATAGCCTCTGTAGGCGTTTAAGGGCACACTCAATTTTTCCAAAATCTGTATCATTGGAGAGGAAGCTGTGCCCTGATTCAAGGAATCTTATGTTAATTTCTTCCACATTTGGGTGATCGTTTAATATTGTTTTGAGCATAACCGTAAGTTTTATATTCCTATTTAGGCCGCCACAGGAATCGCTCCATAATATGAGGCGCTTGACGTTTCCTGATAGCCTTTGCGATATGTTTTATCAGGCAAGAGCCCACCTCTTGTGCTTCCTTCCTCTGCCTGCTTCTCCCTCTACCCACACATGACATTGAACTTCATTATTTCCCGTGTGAATACCTAAGTTGTAGACCCATAGTTGCCTTTTATAGAATACAATATTCGTCGGTATACGCGGCAAAGGTAGTATTTTTCTAGATCAAAGTGATCGTTTCAATAGTGGGATCAACCCGCTTGGTTTTATCTATATAATGAAATAAAAAGATATTTTTGAGGGAACCATGTGACTTAGTTCTGTATCGCAAAATACAAACTTGTAAATTCTTCAGTTTTTTAAGAACCATGCGGGATGGATCTTTTTCGTTAATTTTGAAACTGTTGATTGAGGATTTTTTGTGGGTTGGTAACTTTGTCGATTTATTACTTTGTTAGGTGAAAGTTGTCAGATCGTTATAAAACTTACAGAGTGGATAGAAGGCTTAATTTGCATTTTTCTGTGTATATAACTATTGATACTTCATCTATGATATAACTCAATTTAGGCAGATGTGTGGCCTGGTCCCTTATTGCAGAACTAGGTCCAATTGACAAGTATGTTATCTCCTCGGAGTGGTTCCTTTTGTTTATTATTATTGATATCGTTCTTACTAAGAAAACTTTTTATACATTATTCTATCCAGATCCGGTTGAAGATGTCGAAGTCTGAGGTCGAAGTGGACTGAAAGCACGACAATGAAGAAGGTACCAGTCAGACTTCATCATCTTCTAGAAACTTATCGCTAGTTTTAACACAAAGGCCATAGGTAGTTCAAATAAGACAAACAACTTTGTAAAGGTATCTATTTGTTTACAATTGTTATTTATTTACATTCTATTTATTATGACGCACAGGCACAAACTCTACTTCATCCTTAAGGTCTACAGAGTACGTGGTAGCTTCAACGGGGCTCCTTGAGATCTCGTTTGTGAACAAGGCATTGGTTTTGTCCAAATCTCCTCTTAGCCCAACATCAGCATCACCAGCCTCTCCGCTCTCATTGTCCATCTCTTCCCTATCCTTGAAAGGCCTCTGAGTTTCTTCCTCAACCGGCTTCTGGGTCACCTCAACAGAACCCTCAACGTCAGTTTTGAGGGGGAAAACGATCTTTAATACACCCTGGTCGAAGGTCCAAGTTCCAGTGACGTTAACGTTAGTTGGGAGGGTCTTCGCGTCTATGTAGATGCTTTCACCACCTTCTGACATCTTGTGCACCGCTTGCACCATCAGGAATCCTTCCTTAGCCTTGACTACGATGTCCTTCTCCTGGAATCCGGATAGAGGGATCGTGATCTTATACTCGTTACCTTCTATCTTGGTGTCACAGCTGGCTGTAGGGAAGCGCTCGTTTAGGGTAGCGAGCATTACGTCAATTTGCTTCATTTCGTTGGCGAGTTCAGCCCAGAAGCGTCTGGTGTCGAAGATATCGTCTGCGAAAGGATCGAAGTGGCCTTGTGTGAATGCGGGGGCGTAGGGGTTGTGGTAAGGGGGGTGCTCGTGGTGGGCCCAACGCGGGGCAGCGGCGGTGGCTGTCACCAGCGCGAACAATATGACAGCGAACATTTTGTCTAAGGTTACTTCCACTTGCAATGATCGGTATGCACTGAGCTCGGGCGAGTCATCGTTACTGTTTATATTGTGACTCGGGGTGGGAGGGTTATCGCTTTGACACATTCTGGACCCGCCGGCTCATGATCTATTTATACGTATGTACATCATACGATCTATATTAATAAGGAGTCTTAAAATTTGTTTGTTTGCTTGTATAGTTTTGTTAGTTATATTATTTGACAAACAGGAACTGAAGAGATAAATAAAAAGGTGACAAAGGTGAATGCATACCTATTAAAAACGCTAAAAATGGATTCAACGTAAGATTCCCTACCACATACATTAGGTAGGTAAGGTTCTCATAAACACAAAATGTGTATAATAAAATTGACGACCGATGTGGCGGCGGTGGCGCGGCGGGCGAAGGTCCGCCTGCGACGCAGGTGGTCGCGGGTTCTATTCCCGCCTTGGGACAAGCTGAATGTAAATGTATTTTAGCCAAAAGAATTTACAAAATTAGCTTACTGAAAACTTAAATTAACTTAGTTTAATTAAAGGTTGTGCCCTTATAAACTAAAGTTATAAGTAAAAGTATCAAACATGAATTGACAACAAAGGATACAATTTTTTTTTGCGCTAAATAAAGGTTCTTTATTCTAATAACTTATTAATCAAAGAAAAATATCCGTGAGCTGCAATAATTAGTATATCTTAATCATAGACAGCAGCGAGTTTTTACCCTGTGATCCTAATTATCTGAGCTCGTCGAACTTGTACCTCCCGAAATGTACAACCTTCTCAAAAGTCAAAAGTGCGTTTCTATTGGCTTGAAAGAGGTTTTATTCTTCAAACCGGAATTCGTTACCTCCTTGATTTATGTCCAAAACGAGTTTATTGCCATCCCTTTAAAAAATACAATTATGGTGGTTAAAACTAATGAGTATACAATAACTGCCGTAAGTTAAAACTCAAAACCTCCTGATACTAAATGTCACAGCAAGGCTATTTATTATTATTAAATATTTTATTTCAGATAACATAAGATCCATAAATTAAATTAACTGAAAATTAAAATTAGTAGGGCGTTGTGCCGAGGATAACCATCCAGGGAAGTAGTTTGCCTCATTGATCATCTTCTGCACAAGGCAGCTCGAGAGCGGAGATATGACACATTCCTCCATGGTCTTGAGGATGCTGTTTCAGCTGTCCCTTACTCTGCTCATCAGGGACGCAGTCTTTTTGCGCATGATGGCGTGAAAGCCATCAGTGCGGTGGTGCTGCGAAAACATCCCCGAAGCACTGCAGAATCGGGGCAGTCGCAACATCATCCTAAATACATTATTATAACGCCTTTTTGAGTAATCCGAAAAGGTCAAGTTTGCTCATAGATGGTTGGCACAGCGCCTCTATCGTGCGGACAGGTAACTACGGAAATCCCATATAAAAATAAGACGTCACGATCACGTCTCGTTACTAACATCAAATAGACTCACCCCCCAGAATTCGAGCAATTTTGGGCCCTTGTTACCCTTAATAAACGAATTACTTTGTATCACAAGCTTTTATTTTAATTGCCCTGTTAGGTGGTGTGGCACGAATCTTGCTGGCAACTGAATTTTAGACCAGTTATCTTCAACCAGTTGAGCTGAAATTTGCCATATTATGGCACAATACAATTACAAAATATTATTTTGTGATTGACCATAGAGAAAAAATATTTTCACGTCAATTCTTGCTACTAAACAAATTATAAGCATTTTGAGATATTATTTATACTTCTAAATGGGTTTATACTATTTTAAATATAAATAAGTAAATCTTTACGTTAGTAACGTCAGCATCATTCGGACTCGCAATTCTGTCATTTTCCTAGAGATTTGGACGTCTCCTCACGTTAGTAACGTGAAGCGATCGAAAGCGTAGTTCCACGTACGCACGATAGAGGCGCTGTACCAAATGGTATGGAAAAAGGAGACGTCTAGATCACGTCTTGTTACTAAAGTCAGGCCAGACTCACCCTACTGGTCTGATCATGGAGACCGAAGTTGGTCATAGGTACTTCTAAACACAATGGTGTTTGGGAATTGTCTTCCCAAGCACTTTGGTCTTTGATAATATAAAAGATTGTTTGTTACTTAGGTATTAAAAAAATTATTTGATATATTGAAAAAAAATATCCTTTTACAAGCTTTTAATCTATTGTATATATACCCTGTTAGTTTGTGTGGGATAAATCTTGGAACTGAATTTGAGACCGTTATTCTCAATCAACCGATTCAGCTGAAATTTAGCATACATATAAATAATAAACACTATTATACACAGTTGGTTTTAACAATGTAGCAAATCTTAGCAACTGAAGTGAAACAAACTTAATTAAGTTGATATTAGAGCAATAAAAATTTATAATTGTTATTGCTGTTGTTAACGCCTCAACAATCGACGTGAATACAGCCGCTACACAGAGCTGCAACTTCACTGCAATCATACTTTGGAAGTGAGCGCCGCGGCGTCCGTCCGCCATATTTATTCCTTGCAAAACCACCCAACTTACAATACAGCCTCCGCGCACAGCGCAAGTCTTTTATTTTACATACATTTATTAAGTTTCAATATTGTAAAGAGTCAAATACAAAGCTCCAAAGATCTACACGTCTTCTCATTTCCATTTGGTCCATTCGATCCAAATCGCGAGGAAACAGCGATCTATCCAAGAGGACATCCGGAGGTCAATGGACGCGCAATTCAAGAAAAAGGACTTGCCCGGGGGCATTTACTATCAAAATACAAAGAAGACAAGTCAAGAGAAGTGATAACCGTGGATGGGTAACGCATGTGTTGAGTTCGTTCCAATAAAATATCCTTTTCATTCTTTTATAAAAATAAATTATAAATCAGTAAATTTATCCATTCCCATCTCACAATATTTCAGTCTCTTTTGCAGTCAATAGTGTTCATGACTCAGTAGTGGGTAATTCCCAACAGGTTTACGTGTTATTTTATGGTTATTTTAACAAGATTTTACTCATTCCAGGACAGTGATATTGTGTGCCTGCGCATGACCTTGTCGTAACATTGTATGTGGCTTGCGAGGGCAGCCATTCCGGCATTCTGTCCACACCATTTACTGCATTTGCATAGCAATTAAGTATTGTTTCTATTACTTATCATATCATACTTACTATTTCTCCTTTTCTTAATCTTGTAAAATAATCATTTCATTTCAGCTTGCAATTGACTTACATTTATTCTTCAATATTTCACTATCTTTACCCTTTCAATAAATAAAACAAGTGAAGTGTAATCAAACAATTAAAGTGTAAATTCTTCCTATCGATCGCCATGGACTATAAAGCTTTAATACGCCGCAGAGCTAGCTATAAATCAAAGCTTACTCAATTCAAATCATACCTAGATTCAGTGCTAAGTTGCAGCACAGCTCTGACGAGTGTGCAATTAAATGAATTAAATATTCGAGTGTCCAAATTAGATGATCTTTATACGGAATATGATAGCGTACAAACTGACATAGAAAATATGTGTGAAATTCCAGATGAGCGGTACAAAGAGCGGGAAACCTTCGAAACCCAGTACTACAGTACTATCGCTGCAGCTCGTGACATTATGGACAAACAGGGCTCTGTGGGCATGGCGGAAACAGGCGCCTGCAGTAGCGCCTCGGTGACGGGTTCAGGTACAGCGGTCGCAGGTAGACCTTCATTCAAACTGCCAGTTATACATTTGCCAACCTTTTCTGGTCGCTATCAAGATTGGTTAGGGTTCCATGATTCTTACACATCTCTAATACACAACAATACGTCTATTCCTGCTATCAATAAGTTTCATTATTTACGCGCAGCGCTGAAGGATAGTGCAGCTTCTATTATACAGTCAATTGATTTCTCAGCTGATAATTATGTGATAGCGTGGCAATTACTGTGCGAACGCTTTCACAACAATAGGCTTCTTATCAATAATCATATACAGTCGATTTTCAATATAGAATCAATTAACAAAGAGTCAGCTAAAGCCTTGAGAAATATTATCGATACAGTAAACAAGAACCTCAGGGCATTAAAGATTCTTAAATTACCTACTGAACACTGGGACGTGCTAATAATTCATATTGTATCCAACAAGTTAGATTCCGTTACTTGTCGCGAATGGGAGTTTCATCGTAGCAAATCAGAGAACAATATTCCTACTCTGACTCAATTCAATGCCTTTCTCAAAGGTCGTGCTGACTTGCTAGAAACAATTGATGAGCAGTCGCGCAACAAACGTAGGCATAGTGATAGTGCAGTTCCACGTAATAAGGCTTTCGTTGCAAATTCCACAGAAACAAAGAAAAAACCGAGACCTTCATTGTGTGCGATATGTAAACATAATCACCCGATATTCAGGTGCTATAAATTCAAAGCTATGCCCGTTGTAACTAGAATCGAACAAGTAAAAACATTGGGTCTATGTCTAAACTGCTTACGTAGTCACGGAGATAAGGAGTGTCGGTTAGGTCATTGCACGATTTGTTCAGAAAAACACACACTCTTACACCAACACTCAGAATCTAAGGATACAGAGCACGGCGATATTGTGCTGTCAACTTGTCACACACAGATACAGGATGAGTCAATTCATTCAAACAATAAAAATACAACATTTTCAAACACAACCACCAATTTGGTTTTGCTTTCAACAGCAGTCATTCAAGTTTCAAATCCTGAAACCAAACACACTCAATCCATACGCGTGCTTCTCGATAACGGTAGCACCACGAGTTTTATCTCGGAAAGATTGACAAAACAACTCAATTTACAAACCTTCTCAACGCGTACGACCGTTGAAGGGTTAAACAACCAATTATCACACATTTCAAGCCGTTGCAAGGTTACAATTCAATCCAAATACGATAAAACATACAAAACAGATGTTGATTGTTTTATTGTGCCTCAGATAGCACAATCATTACCCTCATCTCAAATCAGTTGCATCACACTCAACATACCTAGCCACATACAATTAGCTGACCCTACCTATAACATACCGTCACAGGTAGATATGTTATTAGGCGCAGATATTTTCTGGGATGTACTCGGCAGCGAGCACATTTCGCTAGGCAAGGCAAAACCAACTCTAAGTGAAACACGATTAGGTTGGTTAGTTTCAGGTGCAATCCAAACAAAATCATACAAAAATCATACAAACACATTATACAGTTCTACAGTCCACTGTCACCACATTCAAACAGATATTCAAAATGACCTCACCAGGCTCTTTGAACTTGACGCAGTTATACCATCAAAGGGTAACACCATGTCCAAAGAACAACAAACCTGTGAGGATATATTCACTAAAACCACAACTCGACAACCCGATGGTCGATTCGTTGTTACTATTCCACTCAAACAGTCACCTACCAACTTAGGTGATTCTTACGAGCAAGCTTCTTCTAGGTTCTTGTCAATTGAACGCAGATTCAAGAGGGACCATAAATTCAAACAATTATACACATAAATAATACAAAAATACCTAGATATGTTGTTTGCGATAACCCTATCAGTATTGAGTTACATACCTTTTCAGATGCTTCAAATTCTGCTTATAGTGCATGTGTGTACTTACGTTCCGTTACAGCAGATGATAAAGTAACGGTAAACTTGGTTATGGCCAAGAGTAGGGTCGCGCCAATCAAAAAGCTGACAACCCCCCGTTTAGAGTTATGCGGGGCATTAATAGCTTCACGGTTAGCAAAAAGGGTTTTAGAATCCTTTAGGTTCACAGCAAAGGTAGGTACCTATTATTGGTCTGATTCAACAATCGTTCTAAGCTGGATTAAAACTCCTCACACAGATCAATTAAAACCTTTCGTTATGCACAGAATACACGAAATAGTGGAAAACACCAATCCTATCTCATGGCAGTACGTACCTACTTCTGTTAACCCTGCTGATATAGGTTCAAGGGGGCTCGAACCACACAAGCTACAAGACAGTAGTCTTTGGTGGCACGGTCAGCCTTCTTATTAGATTCGTCTAGCCACTGGCCTAAACATCCCGCTTTACTACAGGAAAATGAATTACCCGAATTCAAAGAACAATGTCACACAAATTACAAACATGATTCAGCATTGGATACATCTTTTATACATAAATACTCAAACATTAACAAAGTTCAGCGTATAACAGCATACATACTTAGGTTCATACATAATTGTCGTAACCCACACAGCAAACATACAGGTTATTTAAACACAAAAGAATACAACATGTCAATGCATTTACTTTGCAGACTGTCTCAGCTTGAATCATTCCCTAATGAATACAATTTATTGTCAAACAAAAAACAAATAAACATTAAAAATCAATTAGTTAAATTAAATCCATTCTTTCAAGAATCCAATGGTTTGATTCGAGTCGGGGGAAGGCTGTCAAATTCAAATTATGATTACGACACAAAACACCCTATATTACTGCATTCATCACATCATATAACACAACTTATATTCAGACACTATCATACCAGTCTATTACATGCTGGACCGCAACTCTTGCTAGCATCCATACGACATAAATATTGGGCTATAGGTGGTCGTAACTTAGCAAGAAAAACCGTACATAGCTGCATTACGTGCGTACGGTTTTCTGGTAAAAGTATTCAACCTCAGATGGCTAATCTTCCAAAGCAACGTATTGAGGGTGAATATCCATTTGCTCACACAGCCTGCGATTATATGGGGCCTATTTTGATAGCAAACAGAAAAGGCAGAGGTTCTAAACATATAAAATCATACGTATGTATATTTGTATGTCTGGCTGTGAAGGCTGTACATATTGAACTTGTCACTGATTTAACCAAAGATTGCTTTATTGCAGCCCTCAACCGATTTATAGCACGCAGAGGCCTGCCTGTCTGTCTGTACTCTGACAACGGTACCAATTTTGTAGGTGCTTGTAACGATTTAGCGAAATTCTTAAAACAATCCAATCATGACCTCAGTTCGTACGCTGCTCAGCATTCTATGAATTTTAAATTCTCCCCTGCGTATAGTCCCCACTTTAATTCAATGGCCGAGAGCTCAGTCAAATCAGTAAAACATCATTTGAAAAGAATAATATCCACAGCTTTTCTTACCTACGAAGAAATGAACACATTGTTGGTGCAAATAGAGGCTATACTCAATTCTAGACCTATAACTCCATTGTCCTGTGATCCATCTGATCTGGTCCCACTTACTCCTTCCCATTTCTTACTTGGACGATCTTTAACTCTGCTGCCTTCTCCACAGGTACACGATGACTCACTTCATGTATTGCCACGATACCAGAGAGTACAGCAATTGAAAGCTCATTTTTGGGATAGATTTTACCATGAATATATTTCAGAACTCCAGAAGCGAGTAAAGTGGCACAGGAGCAATGCAGAACTCCGTGAAGGTGACATGATGATCGTCAAGGATGACCGACTACCGCCAAACCGATGGGTAATAGGACGTATTACCGACCTGCACAAGGGTAGCGATGGCATCGCTCGAGTAGCTGACTTGAAGACACCGACCGGAACCATACGACGAGCATACAATCGCCTAGTACCACTACCAATCTTGGAACAGGGTGTTCCAACGCCGGGACCCTGTTAACGCCTCAACAATCGACGTGAATACAGCCGCTACACAGAGCTGCAACTTCACTGCAATCATACTTTGGAAGTGAGCGCCGCGGCGTCCGTCCGCCATATTTATTCCTTGCAAAACCACCCAACTTACAATACAGCCTCCGCGCACAGCGCAAGTCTTTTATTTTACATACATTTATTAAGTTTCAATATTGTAAAGAGTCAAATACAAAGCTCCAAAGATCTACACGTCTTCTCATTTCCAGCTGTAATGCGGTGAAAATGTAGGGGAAATTAAATTAAAAGGTACACGATTAAACCCGATATTTTTTTTTATGTAATTTAATACTGTAACAAAAAAAAAAACATCATATCCACATTGAAGAAGAGAAGAGGAAGAAATCAATATATATTGTACAAATACAACATATAAACCTCAATAATATTCTAGACTAGACAAAACAATGTATCTTACACAGGGTTGGCATGATTAAAACAAATGGTTTTAAAACACATGTTTAAAACAATGTTTAAAACAGTTTGATTTTAAACCGTGTTTTTTATCACACATTTAAAAACACTGATTAAAACAAGTTTTAAACATTGTATAAAACGATGAGAAAAAAACAAGCTTTAAAACTACTTTTCATTGCGAATGAATGATATAAAATGAAAGTAATATTTTTTTGATAAGTTATTTATTCAGTCAAACAAAGATCTAAGTACCTACCAAGTACCAGGATTTATATGGGTAATGGGATAAGATAACACGTATTTTTGAAACATGCATTAGATAGTATAGAATATTAAAAATTTCAATTTAAAATCAATCAAAAACAAAATTATAACAAACAAAATTACCTATATTTAATAAACATTATAAAATCAAAATTGTTTGTCAGTCAGGAGAGTAAGACAATATGACAAGATCAAGATAACAATTATTTTTTCTTTTCCTTATTAAGGTATTTAAAAACTGTAACAAGTTTTGCAGCTTTCTCTGTACCCAGTTTATTTCGTACGTCAGAATGAATAAATCCAAATGTTGAAAACAGTCTTTCAATTCCAGCACTTGAAGCTACAGCAGTGTGAAGCTGAGCCACTAAGTTCATTGTTTGACCATTAATTTGTTTTTTTAATGACTGCCACCATTCGAGAGGTCCGACCTGATTTACTACATGATCTTCAAATAGAAAGTTATGAAAGGGATCTGTCATTGCCCTGTATTTAACAACATAGGGCATCGCCTCTTTGTGATAAGCTTCTATAAATAATAAAGCCTCAGAAATATCTTCACTCGTGAGTTTTTCACCCCTGTACTTAGGATGTAGTAAGTTTGCTGCAAAATGAGCTGGAGACATTGCCATTTCATAACGAGCTTTGAACTTCCTTAAATCATCCAATGAATACTCGGTCTCACGCAGTCGTACATTCTCTCCCTCAAACATATTTTTAACCTCTATCCATGCTTCAGTCACTTCGCCAATACAGCAGGATGTCTTTTGGGAGATGTCAAGTGTAACTGCGATGTTTTCCAGTTTTTTGTAGAGAGCCTGGACTTGTTGCTTCAGCGCCATGTCATTTACTTTCAATGAAATTGACAGATCTATAGCAGTTGAATGATTTAAGCATATATCTGACATTATATGCCAATTTTTTTAATAACACTTTTAAGCAGTCAGCCATTGTGTTCCACCGTACCTGTTGTGGTATAACAATTGCTTTTCCACCAGCTTCTTTATATTTGGCAGATGCAAAGTGAGTGTATTTGAAGTACCGCATTATCGACTTAACTTTATCAGTAATATCTTCTGCATTCAAATCCTTTGCTAGAAGGTTTAATATGTGTGATGAACAGCCGTATGTAAGTATATCCTCGTGAGAAGCTAGTTCTTCCTGTTGGGCTAAATCTCGTCTCATATGGCTCATATTTGCTGCGTTGTCTGTCACTACACTTCGCACCGTACATTTGTAAGTTTCACATTGTTTTATTGCCGCAGTAGTAACTTTAACCAAGTAGTCAGCTGTATGGCTTTCGGCTCCTGTGTCTATTGTATCAATTAAATGAGATGAGTCTGTCAACACATCGGTAACACAGACACAAACTATCGAGTCCTACCTGACATTACTCCACCCATCAATTGCCAGATTAACAACTTTGTTTTTCAATTCATTTTTTACGGCTTCTTGAGTCGAGTTGTAGACTTCGTCGAGTAGCTTGCTAGCAATTTGTTTGCGGTTTGGAGGTTTATATCCTGGGCGTAAAATTTCCATTAATTTCAGTAACTCTGGGTGTTCTACGTGGTTAAAAGGCGTGTTAGTAGCAAACATATAACGAGATAATTGTAAATCAATTTTCTTCTTATCTTCTTGACTTGTAGCAATAATAAATCTTTTCATTGAAATGTTCACGCTCGCGCTGCTGCTGGTACTGGCATTTTTAGATTGAATAGTAGTAACAGAAGATGTGGATGTAGCAGAAGAATTATCTGAAGATCGGGAAGAACCAGCATCACTCAACAACTCCTCCTCCACGTCCCTGTCCGCGTCAAGATTTGCGTCAGTGTTAGAACCGGTGGTGGTGCTACATTGCTGGAAGTGTGCCTCCATTCTTTTCACAAGTCCAACTAGTTCTTTCTTACATTTTCTGCAACGCACCCTATTGGTCTTCAGTGTGGTATTTTCTTGGGGGATCGATGTGAATTGTTCCCCAATGCTTTTTGCGTCCTGGAGTTGACATTTTTATGAGGTGTTATCAGTCGCAGAATTAATAATGAAATGAAATGTGAGTTTTTTTTTTTTTCGAATGGATTATAATGCTGTTGACCGCAGATGGCCATGACAGCGTTACCGGGCTTTTGGCGGGCGCAGAGGGCGCCTCGCCGGTAAAATTAGGTTGGGGCGACACGCACAAGGGCCACCACTTAGGTGCGAGCCTCGGCTTGGGCTGTCGCCAGATGCTACACAAGAGGGTAATGGAGGTTTCGCCTAGGTGCACGAATGCACCTAAGGGCGGAAGCGGGGAATTCTTCGACCCCGCATCCGGCGGGGTCGGTTTTTGGTCGGTTGTGTAGTGTGCGGAAGCGAATTGGTTGCCGTCACCTCCGGGTTAGCGGCGGTGATTGGGTCAACGGGGTCACCGAGAACGTGTCTCGGTCTACGGAGGAGAGAATGAAATGTGAGAAAGAAAGGCACTCGTATTTATAGAATTCATATTAAGTAATTCCCCGCCGGTAAAGTCCCGTTAGGAAAGTCCCTAATGGATGCCTGTCGAATGGAATAGTGGTTATTTTATTCCCCTCATTTAAATATAAATATTAGGGATGGGCCTAACTTCGGCATTCTTCCGAAATTCGGTTGAAATGCCGAACATTCGGTATAAGAAAAGAGTGAAATAGTTGCACAATTTTGATTTTAAGATTAATAAATCAAATCTGTCATACTCACTCATACCTGATTAAATAAATAAGCCTTTTACATAATTTAAAATCATGGTAATTTATTTATTAATCAAGTAACTAACTGTCATTATCAGTTTCCTTTTTCGATATTTCAATCTTAAGTTTTAGAATTAAAAAATCAAATTCAATAAGTTCTTATTAAATTAGGAAGTCTTATGATTTGAATCAAATAAACTTTTTGAAAATTCAATATATTAATTACTTATAGGTATATTTTATTGTTGTTTGTTAGTTGTTACCATATAAGTGCAGAATAAAAACCGAACTTCGGCATTTTTGATTTTTACCGAATGTTCGGCCGAAATTCGTATTCGGTTCAAACCACATTCGGCCCATCACTAATTAATAAATATTGGGGGTGCCCCTATTCATAGAATAGAATTTATAGTTTATAGGTATTTCCCCGCCGGTATAGTCCTGCTAGGAAACATTCAGGGTGAATGTAAATCGTTTAGTAGTGATTAGAGATACGCAACATAAAATAAATGTTTATCCATTGATCGTTTTTTGTCAATATTTATTTTACTATAGAAAATTTGAAAAGTCAAAGATCTAGTCTGGAAATGAAACATTATAGGTCGAATTAATTTAAAATAATGCCCTAAACTAAAAAGGACAAAAAAAAACAAAACAAACACTTGTTTAAAACAATTTGAACTGTTTGTTTTATAAAATTTAAAAAAAACTGTTTTTTTTCCAACCCTGATCTTACAGCGTGAGCGAAGCCGCAGGCAGGACACTAGTAAGTAACTGATAAATTTAATAATGATTAAACTTGGTCTGTGCTGATGTGTTGTTCTTAGAACGTGTACGACTGATAATACGTAGGTACTTGCTCTGTTCTAGAATCATACATAGGTATTATTGTAAACAAAGGGATTGCAAAACCAAAATGTTGGAAAAAAATTATGGTACTGCCCACTAGCATGGGGATTGTTCTCAAGGGTAGAACAGACAATAATTACATAGATACATAATATGTATTTATTTAATATTAAAAAAAAAAAATCTGTTAATAACGTCTTAAATCCTATGTTAGGTTTATCTAGACAATAGGGTTCTCTTAAAGGATGCGTGAAGCTCGAGTAATAAAAACAAATGATCTTATGGTTATGATAAATAATATTTTATAAATAAGTTTTTAATATTATTTTTTTAAATTTTATTTTTAATTTCTTTTGGTAGTACATCGCATGGCGATGCGATGGGTACATTTCGTACATTACTGAAGTTGAAGGAAATAATTTCAAACGGAACAAAAATATACGCATTCGATGACATTTTTTTTTCATTTTGTATTCTGCTGCTGGGCTATCTGATTTTCTAATCAATAATCCAGGTTGCTGTCCGATTCCATCTGTTCTGTGGCGTTTAGAGAGAGTATGTATAGTCCAGTGAGTCAGCTCTCGATCTTTGTCTGAGTATCTATTCGCCAGTTCAGGGATGCTAATCTTTTCAGCTTGGAGAATTGGATGCTGCAAGATCCTTGGAGGGTGGCGGCGAGTTGGTTTCTATGTTAATCGAATCTTAGTTGGTATTTTTTGCTGAAGTTCAATATCTTTTGTTTGACTGTAGGCATTTTTATGTCCATGTACTTAAGCTTGTTGCTCACGTGTGGAGGAATGTTGAGAATATTTCGGATGGTCTTGCTTTGAAATCTCTCAAGAATCTCGACGTTGCTATTGCTAGCTGAACCCCAGAGTTGAATCCCATAGGTCCAGATGGGCTTTTGTCGATGACAAATTGACGTAATTTTTCTCTATTCTACCCTAGGCAACAATCCACGTGGTAGGTGGCTGGTACTGACACAGCAAGTAGCAAAAGTTAAAATCATTTTTGGTTTAAAACCTGTTCTTCAATTCGTTCGTGTGTCCTCCGTTTTCAAAATAGAATTTACCCCTTTCGCGCTGTGCTTGTGCATTGTTTTATTAAGCTTTGTTGAAGTTTTTTCTTGCTTTTGGTATTCACCTTGCTTTGACCTTAATATATTTTATCATTATATCAGTTACCTGTTCAACTTTTAGAAACATGCATATCAGGACAGGACCTAGTAAGTAATTTAAGTTTATTTTTGAATCTGTGAACCTATGTATGTATGTATGTCCAATGACGAAGCTTGGGTCCTGGCTCAAATTGCTCAGGACCGAGATACGAGGAGGACGGTAGGTCTTAGGCCAGTAGTGGGATACAACAGGCTTTATATAATGTAACTATGTGAACCTTTTATATATTAATTTTTAAAGTCAAAAGTCCTCTCATGTTTTTATTCAACGTTGTGTTTGTTGACATAAAATATATTGAATTCTAGAACCGAGTATAGAGGAAAATTGTAGTTTCGATCTGCTATTTGGGTGATTCTGTTTATGTGGTATAAGTACCTAATTGTTCTTATCGTTTTTATTAACGTCTTTCAAGCTCGAAATTACCCAGAAAAAGTGATAAGAATTTGTGGCATTTAGAACGGAGATAGTAAATTTATGCCTGTATGAGGAAAGGCAGCCTCACTGCTAAGTAGAGTACGCGGGAGTACCAACACCATCCTGGCAGCAATAGCTGGTAAACTATGTAGATGGAGTTATGTACAAACACTCCGTCTCTATATTAGTTTATTGATCAATTTTATTTAATGTCATGTTAATTAAAACTAACGTAGGCTTAGATTTGTTACTAACATATGGATCTATGTTATCTGTAAAATAAACAAATTTATTTATTTTATTATTATTTTATTTATGAGCCATCGTTTTATTTAATATATAATTATAATGTGCTAGTGGTTTCCTTTTCACTTCTTCCACTAGTGGACAAAAAATTGAAGCGAAGAGAATATCAATAACACCTTATTTCTTATTTGATATTAATAACTATGCTTAATAACTACTACATTGTCACTTATGTTGTTTTTGTCTCATTTGTAACTGTTTTCTAGTTTTAAGTGTTCAATAAAAGTATTTTCTATCTAGTTTGTACATATGTACATATGTATGTATGTAGCCGATTTTTATGTTCCCACGTAGTAGCGCTGGAACTACTGGTCCGATTTCAACAAATGAGGTGTCGTGTGATTCGTCCTAATATCCCAATGGTTAAAGGCTACGTGACGTCAGATAAAAATGGGGGTCTAACGAGATAGCGGGGGTCTAAGTAAGGGTCGAAAATCCCAATGTTAGTAAATATGCTCGTGTGTGGTATCGTTGCAAAGGTCTTTGTTAGTTCTTTCCGAAACTGTTTATGAAAGTTTTGTGAGGTTAACGATTCTCAAGCTATCAGCAACAAGTGTAAAAAAAATTGTTAATAACTAAAACCCGACTACATAAAAGTCTTATACCAGCGTTCACCTATTGTCCTTATAATTTTTTTTGATACTTAGGTAGTCGGAGGCACCCACCCCATATACCTAGGGTATCTAAAAGTAGGAACAAAGCCTCCCGACTACCTTAGTATCAAAATGAAATGACAAGGACAATAGGTGAAGACTTTTAAGTGGTCGGGTTTTAGTTTTTAACTATATTATGTTTGTAGTACATACAGACAGTCTTTTGTTTAGGTTGTATGATATGGTAAATTTTTAAAAGCTGGCGCGTTTGTCTTTTGTTTTTAAGGTTCCGTACCTCAGAAGGAAACACGGAAAAGAATCATGAGGCAAAAAGCAATTCCTTATTTTTTTTTGTGAATAGACTACAAATACTGTTTTTGGATTTTTCCCTTTATTTCTGCTAACAAGTAAAGGGGAAAATTCAAAAACAGTAAATTTGTAGCTTATTCTTTTTTTTTATTTTTTAAGCGATCGAAACCTAATATATGGAATCATGAAAAGCAAGAAAAAAGGTCTTATAATTACAGAACCCTCGGTATGGGAGTCCAACTCGCACTTGACGTTTTAATTTTTTCATATAATTTTTTCATATAATCCACGTTGAAGTCAAAAATCCAGGCCTCCAGCATACTTTGCATTTTTAAAAGCTTTTGTGTTACAAAAGCTTTTAAAAATCACTGCATTATAAAGCAAAGTCCCCCGCCGCGTCTGTTTGTTCGCGATAAACTCAAAAATAACTGAACGGATTTTCATGCGGTTTTCATCAATCGGTAGAATGATTCATCATGAGGAAGGTTTAAATATATAATTTTTCAAGGTTTTGTGTAAATTGTTTGAAATGTGTGTTGGAAGTGTCGAAAAAAGTCAAGCTGATTGGGAGCTTTCATAGCAAACGCTGCCTAATCCCTTTGAGATATACATATGTTCTACTACACGTGCGAAGCCGGGGCGGGTTTCTAGTTGTTTATACTTTAATATTGAATTTCTAATGACTACGGATTTGAGAGTACTGATAGCACGCACCCCGTCCCGGCTTCGCACGTTTAACAGATTTTTTTATAAATAGTTAGATCTCTTTAGGAGTATGTAATAATTCCGTGCTTAGACGTTTTACTATCACGTACATTCTGTCAAGAAAGTACCGGGAAACGGTCAATAATACACAAAATATCAATTATTTTTCTAATTTTATTTAATCACCTTCAAACTAGGCCCCTTATGATTTAATACACTTATAAATAAATAATAAAAAATAAAATTCGTTTATTTCGGACATTTAGTCCATAGATTGTTAGTAGCACATACAAAAAAGAAAAAGTAAAATTAACCTAGTTGTTAGTACAAAGTATTATGACAGAAGTATAGGTATCCTATCTAGATCTCCTTCCGGATAAGGCTTACCCAGAAAGATGAGGAACATCTATCAGATAACGTCTTCAGAATGCTGTTGCGACTATCCCGTATTCTGCGGATCAGGGAGGCAGTCTTTTTGCGGATGATTGCCTCAAAACCATCAGTTTGGTATTCCGCAAACATCCCCGATGCGCTACAGAAGCGAGGAAGTCGCAACATCATCCTGAAAACGTTATTGTATTGGATACGTAGAGTTGCTAGCGACTTTTTTGTATGGTTGACCCACAGACTTCCCGTGTACATACCCTGGCAGTAAGCTTTGAAAAGCGTGAGTTTAACGTCTTCAGTACAGCGGGAAAATTTGCGAGCCACCATATTTCCTCTCACTGCTAGAGCTCTACGCTCCCTCTCAATGTCAGCATCGTCTTTAAGGTCGTCGGTAATTATATGTCCCAGGTATTTAAATTTTGACACTCTTTTAATGATCAAGCCATTTAGGGTAATATTATTAGTATTGATGGTACAATTACCGGCGGCCTTAAAGACCATGCACTCTGTTTTCTTAGCATTATACATGAGACCATGCTCAGTGGCATATGACTCACAAAAACCTAACATTTCTCTCAGGCCACTCACCGTTGGGCTGAGCAGCACCATATCGTCTGCGTAACTTAAGTTATTGGTGCTGATGCCATCTATACTACAGCCGACATGCATGCTGCTCAACCCCACGATGAGATCATTGACATATATGCTGAAGAGGTTTGGAGAGCTTAGCCCACCCTGTCTTACTCCACTCTCCAGCTTGTATCCATCTGAAAGAGTATGTGCCCATCTTACAAAGTTGGTTTGATTGCCATACCAAAACTGAAGTAACTTCTGCATTTCTACCGGTACACCCCTGCTCTCCAACTTCTTCCACAGCACATCGTACGAGACGAGGTCAAAGGCTTTGGATAGGTCAAGAAAGCAGGCGTATACCGGCGTCTTTCGGCTGGTATAGTATTGGACAGTGTGCTTAAGACTTACGATTGCGCTTTCAGTAGAAAGTCCGGATCGAAATCCGAACTGAGCGTCATGTAAATCTGAGTATTTGTCTAGGTAAGAATTAAGCACACTGTCCAGCACTTTAGCGATGACTGTTGCCAGTGAGATAGGGCGGTAATTCCTTTTATCCGAGACGTCTCCAGTTCTGCCACTTATGCCAACGAATAATCCAAATAGCAAAACATTTTCTAAACGCATTTTCTGGAGCCGCGAATTTCCTTTTATGTCTTCTATATAGACTGAAAACAGGTGCCTCGAAGTGGTAGTTTAAGTCTCGGAAAGAGAAATAGGTCTGCGGGAGCCATAGCCGGTGAATACAGTGGTTGTTCAATGGTGTTTGTTGAGTTTTTGGTCAAAAATTTATTCATAATGATGGCCGTGTGCGAGGGGCGTTGTCGTGGTACAAAATCCAAGTATTTTCTTTCTTTAAATCTGGCCTTCTAAAACGTATTTGCTCTCTCAAACGCCGCATAACGCTCAGATAATATTCTTCATTTATTGTCTGACCTTCTGGTAAAATTTCCGAGTGCACCATTTCTTTAACTTTCGTGGTGTTAGCTTCAGTTGGAGATGTTGATGGTCGGCCAGGGCGAGGCAGTCTTCCATCACATCTCAACCGCTTTGAATGCACTGTACCACTCTTAAGCACGTGTTTGTGATAAAGTCGATCCACCGTAAGCTTTCTCAAAAATTTTCAGCGACTCGAAACACGAAATTCCATTTACATTGCAAAATTTCAGAGAAACTGTTCGATTATTTTTTCCATTACGAAAATCGCAAAACACACTTGAGATACACCCTAAACAAAGTAATAAACCGATGGAACACAAATTTTGCGCCAATATTTATACATTGTGCCAACTTAGCGACATAAAAAATATTTGATTTGAATTTGGAATTAGAAAGAAATGATGGATTCCCGGTACTTTTTTGACAGATTAGTCTTATTTCTATTAGACATATCTTCTTTACGTGTACTTTACATTAATTTGGACGACCTTTGTGGCGCAGCAGGTGAAGGTCCGCCTGCAACGCAGGAGGTTACGTGTTCGATTCCGCCATGGGACAAATATTCGTTCGATCTGCTGATATTTGTTCCGGATTTGGGTGTACATTTTTTATCAGCAGGCAATGCTAATGACCCTCTGCTTATTTTGGGGCCTAATGATTTCGAGCGGAAATGTCCATTATTTTTAACTGAACTAGCTGACCCGACAGACGTTGTCTTTTCATTCGATTCAAACTTCAAATTTATTTGAAACGTGGTTAGCAAAGAGTAGAGCTGGGCCTAAGGTTACATTAAAAAACTTTATAAAGGTACCTAGTCGTTAAGTATTCTTTAATTTTCTAACTATCTGTGCAATTTTCTGAATTTTTTCTGATGTAAGAACCTTCTACGAAGTATTAGAAAACACTTTAAGAAAGATGAATAAAATCGGTAAAGCCTTTCTCGAGTTATAGCCGGTCCAGGAGAAATAGGGGTTATTTTTATATAGTATAGAATGTGTCCGCACCAGTAGTGCAGCGAAATAAATTACAAAAGGACTTTATAAAAGGATTCGATAAATGGGATGAAGTTTGAGAATCGTCTAACTAAGAATATGAGGTGAATGACTTCACTTACTTACTACAGTCTGCGACCCAAACAGGATCTTGGGCTCTCGGTCTCCGACGGCGACGACAGAAGAATTCTCAAGGCTCGGTCGATATTTTCGTAGCAGAACGACTACGACGTAGACGTGCTACGCCCCCCGTAGCTGTGCTACGGCAGCCCTAGCTCTCACAGCACGCGCTCACGGCGCGGCGACTTTTTGTAGCGATGCAAGCGCGCGACCGTCTCTGACAATATCGGGGGAACGAGCGGTGCAAGGGGTGCGCGAGCACCCCTCTTCACTCTTCGTTTCCCCCATGTCGTCTGAGACAGTTGCGCGCTTGCAACGATACAGTCGCTATAAAGTCGCGATGCCATGCCGTCGCGCGTTTCCAGTCGCGCGTTTGCTTCGCTAAAAAAAGTCGCCCAGGGCGAGCGCTCTAAGCTTGATGGAGCTTTTCACAACGCCACGATAATTTTAGTGACACAGATGGGTAATGGGTAAAAACCCATTCTTATCACTTAGGTTATAACCGGGTGATTTGGGTTTTAACCCATTTTCACCCGTACCACGTACACGCCGGGTGAAAATAGGTGTTGTAATAAATTCTAGGTCTATGGTTATTACTGACAACGCCCCGCGCCCGCGCCGTAGACCTAGTAAAAGGTCTATGACACTACACGGTATTCAGGGACACAAATCCTAACTAAGAGTGGTGTAATAAGAGTTAGAGCGTAAGGGTCCCTAACTAGGGCTACCGCACGGTCCCGGCTCCCTAATCTAAAATACATTTAGTATTGTAATGTAGTGTATTAAAAAAATCAAATTCAGACTGTACACAGAGAGTGAGGGAGCCGGTGTTCAGTGCAGTGTACTAATCGAGGCCCTTACAAGGGGCCACGCCCTCATTAACTACCCGGCCCTGAATACCGTGTAGTGTAATAGGCTTTTAGTAACATTGAAGTAAACAGAATAGCCATATATTCCCTGTGGTTTTGAGGATCATACATCAACATTATTCAAGGTCACTCGATTGATCCGTGGATGGCTTTCAGTTGTAAATTGGTTGGGCAGTCCCTTGGTTAAGATTTGCTAAGAACCCTGATAGAATATGAAGCAATTACTTACTTTAATTCCAATTAAAGTACCGGACAGATGCTAATAGCACATACATATTTTTATTCTATGTAATATCCAGCATTTATTTATCTCGTTTTACCTAATTACTTGTAATTATCTGTTTCCTATGAATCACCAAATAGCTTTAAATAGGTAGACTTACAACTTATCATTATGTTTTTGTAAACACCGATGTTTATAAAAGTAATACGTCAATATTTAAGTAAATATGAGAATCACTTCTTGAAATTGATAATTTCATCAAAAGTCAACCTGGGTCAGGGTCGGTAGGGTCAACCCTACCGTCAAGCCAAGGGCTGGCTAGGGGACTGCAGAGGTAGGCGGGCGCGAATAGCGAGCAGAGTGTTTTGTATTTTA
Organism: Eupithecia insigniata; assembly: GCA_947859395.1. NCBI lineage: Eukaryota > Metazoa > Arthropoda > Insecta > Lepidoptera > Geometridae > Eupithecia > Eupithecia insigniata. The sequence goes on along the minus strand of OX401995.1, from coordinate 1,334,584 downwards.
TCCCCATATATATAAAGCTCAAAGTTGGGCGAAGTGGAGGAAGTTAGGTATCTGTTCATTTCATTTCATTCTCAAACAATTTTTACATTGTGTTGGAATTTTGCACATTACCATTTATAGGATATTAAATAAGTTTTATAGAAAAAAGAAATTATATTCATATTTATTTTATTGTAAGTCATTAATGGACTAGTTTCCAATACTTACGCAGGGACGCGTAAGAATATTTTACTCGTCCCTGTAGGAGGTACTTACGTTTGTTACGAGTAACATTAGTTAATCTGTTATAAATGTTATAATATACTATAACAGACCGGCCACATGCTCTATCTTGCTTGCGCAGTTCAATTTGTGCAGTTATGTATGACACTACAAAACTCTGACAAATAGGAACACCGCACAGTGGCCATACGTGCAAGGAAGCTCGTGCAAACTGGACTGTGCAAACAAACTAATAAAAAACTAGGTAGTTTCTGCCCGCGGCTTCGCCCGCTGTTGTTAGAGAAATTAGAAAACATTAAATGATTATTTCTATCCCATGGGAACTAATTTATGGTATAAAAAATTGTTACAGCTACATACCTAAATTTATGCAAAATTTCAGTCCGATCCGTTCAGAAGTTGTGTCTTGAAGAGGCAAGAAACCTCCAAACATTTACGCAAACTTTCACATTTTTTTCAAATTAATAATTTTGCTGGACTGAAGCGTGGCTTGAATGAGCCTCTCCGGAACCGTGGTCCCACTGCGATGTGGTGGTGGGACAAAATTTTTTCGTGGTACCACCAAACACACACTTGACCGTTGACATCGCAGTGGGACCACGGTTCCGGAGTGGAATGAGAGGCCACTGGCTACCGGACTACCAACAGTCGAGACGTGATAATTGCAAATCAAATTCAATCCAACATGTTAATCCAAGCTCCATCATCAACGTCCCTGAGAATTAAACATTATTACAGCTGACACAGATTGATACAAAAACCTCGTTCGGTTTTCTGATCGTATTGTTACAACGTAACTAACTAATCTGCTCTGTTATAATGTAGTTTGTTCATGAACTGAACAGGCTGCAAGCCAAGATACTGAAGTCAGGCCCAAAGACTCCAGTGTGAAACTAGCCGCGAGGCGAGCAGACGCGCGCGCGCACCGATAAACTCTGTGGAGAAAAATACAAGAAAATGGAGCATATTTGACTCGCGTTAATTCTATGAACGATCTAAACCTGTAAAATTAATCATTAAAGTATAATGATAGTGTTCAAAATCTTTTATTGAACATAGTTTAATACAGATTTCCTAGATGGCGGCTCTGTAGTCAAATCTTAATATTTATAAAAATCTCGTGTCACAGTGTTTGTTGCCAAACTCCTACGAAACGGCTTGACCGATTTTTATGAATTTTTTTGTGTAGGTATATTCGGTAGGTCTGAGAATAGGTTGTTAACTATTTTTTACATCCTTAATACTAGTACATAATACTACTATATTATATAATCTGTGCCCCTATGTAATTTATGGGTCGCCCACCCCAATTTTTTTTTGTTCTTTTCGTAATTTTTTATTTATATTATTTTATTAGTTGCCATTAAAAAATACATATAACCCTAAATTTTCACATTTCGAGCCCCAATTTTTTAATAGCGATATTTGTTAGTAGGTACTGTATTAATATTCTTTTCGATGGCAAAACGTTTGCCGGTCAGCTAGTCTTACTGTAATATAGAGTGCTTGCCTACAAAAGTACAAACATTCTGTCTCGTTAAGCCAGGAACCGTTCAGAAGTCTTTTGTTCTGGTCTAGAATGTTCTACAACTACTTTCTAATATCCAGTAACAAAAAATTGCTAATTTCAAAAAGCTCCATCTATCAACATTTTACAGAATGTCACGTTATCACAGCTTACACCAATTGTTATGTAAAAACCTTAATCGCTTCTCGTACATGGTGTACAGTATGAACAAATACAGTCCGCGCTTGGTCGTAGTTAAGTAAAAATATTCTAGATGGCGCTTTTGCAGTCATTCATGAATAACGTCTGGAGGTGGCCCGGAGGTTTTATTAATCCTTATAACTGATTTATGATACGTAAATTATAATTGTCGGAAGTGTCGGAAAAAGTCAAGTCGCCTGCCGGTCGTCTGAGAGCAGTCATCGAAAACGTTGCCTCATTGAGATATAACAAGTCCACGTGGGCGTAGCCGCGAGCGGGTCAGATAGTCCTACTAATATAATAAATGTGAAAGTTTGTATGGACGGATGTATAGATGTATGGATATTTGTTACTCTTTCACGCAAAAACTACTGAACCGATTAAGCTGAAATTTGGTTGGAGTTTCGGAGCTGGAATAACATATAGGCTATTATTTATCCCGATAAAACGCGGGCGAAGGTGCGGGCAGCAGCTAGTACTTACTAGTACTAGTCTTATAATTATTTATAGGTATTATACAATACAAAACTCTTTATTTTACACCACAAAGACAAATAAAACACGTAGACATTAACATAAACAAGTACAATGGGCGGCCTTATCGCTTAGAAGCGATTTCTTCCAGGCAACCGTTTATTATGAACATTTCTGACACAATAAAAAAATGTTTGAGAGAATAAATGAAATAACATAATTTGAGTAGGTATAAGTAACTATAATAAATCAAAACTCAGCCTTGAAGGTTCGTTATACAAGACAATAAAAAGAAAACAATAATTATAAATGCATTGCTCCGTATCACAGCGGCAGTACCGCACATCATCTCATCCAATCAACATGTATCAACTTCTGCTTCTCCTGTTGCTGGCCTGCACCAGCGCCACCGCCCGCCTCTGCGCAGCCAGCTTGCGGCAACAGAACAACTATGCGCGGAGTCAATTCACAACCATCTCCAATAACATTTTAAACTACGACAACGACATTTACGAGACCTGCAAACACTTTAAAGCGATTGCAGCGAGAGAGGTATGGGGAAAGAACGCGTTTAGGCTGGAAGTCCTCATGCCTGGCATGGAGAACGCAGTCTGGGATGTGAAGATCAAACACAGGGTCATCTACATCAATGGACATCTTCCTAGAGTTCCTTCTCTAGGATGTGATCTAACGTATGGAGCTATCAAGATCCTTCCGAACTTCGCGGATACCCACAGAGCAGCTTGGATGTACAGCAACGGCAGGTTTGTCGTGGCTATGCCTTATTTGTACGATATGTCCGCCCACAAGTCTAACTGCGGCCCGGACATAGATGAGACTCTGATTACGGTAAGAAGAGCCTTCCCTGATGAAGCTATCTTCTCGTGACTCAAACTGTAGGTACCTTCTTTTACGGTTTTTCTAATCTTATTAGTTAGGTATATTCTGAACAAGGTATCCGGTTGGAACAAAAATATTATACAATCTGAATAAAGTTATGGATTTTATAAGTTTGTTTTTTAACTATTCCCACTTTCTTCCTCCTGGTTCTGGTTATATTTTAGGATCTGTGGTTTATATTCGAAATTATGGATAAAATCAATAATGCTAAAAAAATGCATCGATAGTATTATACAATACAATGCAAAACTCTTTATTGTACACCACTTATTGTAAGTTAAATAAAAAACATATACATTACCATGAACAAGTACAATGGGCGGTCCTATCGCTAAGAAGAGATTTCTTCCGGGCAACAAAAACTAGATTCTGCATTTAAAACTAAGGCTGGCTTATAGAGGGAACTTTCTATAGCTATGGTGAATTTGTAGCTTATAAGAATTAGATGCACAATTGCACATAGTATTAATTTTAATCAAAAAATAAAAATTAACAATCATCATCAGCCCCTACACGTCCACTGCTGAACATAGGCCTCCCCCAAATAATAATAAGCAATGTGACAAATTATTTTATATATTATTTGACGATTTCTTATTTTATTTTGAATGTGTACTGTTAATGTCTAATTACATTTGTAATTCGTAATTAAGGTAAATGTATTTTTAACAATGTCTGTTATATTGTATTGCCAATTCTTGACATCCAATAATTATTACAAATAAATGACTATTATTACAACCTTTGGATGGAAATAAATTTAAAAATTATTTATTATTTGGTTATACATATATTGTTACAACACAAATGAAAGGCAAAACTTATTACTGTGAAGAAATGCTGGGTAGAAAAAAAGGACTAAAAGTGTAAACCCTACCTTGGTATCGTACTTCCCACTGTTGGTGCGTTAGTTGAACAGGTTATTAATAATACTACATCATGGGTGCTACATGGGTACTACATCAGGTATGGGCAATTAAATTAGGTAGGTATTTTAATGTATAAATAAAATATATTCATGGTCAATTTACACGACATCAGCTAGCCCCAAATTAAGTGGAGCTTGAGTAATGGGTAAAACATTTATCCCGAGGCGGGAATCGAACCATCACCCTTCTGCATCGCAGGCGGATCTTTACCCATTGCACCACATATGTCGTAAAGATTTAAACTTATTGTATCAGTTTTAGGTTAGGTTTGGCTGTAGCTCTAATTGCTCTTGGCACAGCCGTTGCACCAACTTTATTCAGTCCATAACGACAATCTATGTAGGTACTATCAGTCAGTTAGATACTCGACATCACATAGGCAGTCTGATTGACAACCTTGTATACATACATTAGCTGAAATACACACACAACTTTGAGCGTGAGCTTATCATTATTTACTATCGCAGCACCAAACTTTATAAATACATCGACCCAGCCTCAAGACGCCAGTTCCTCCCAACTCCTCGCTTCATCAACATGTATTCCAGAAGGACATTGCTTTCCTGCGCGGTCCTGCTGCTGGCAGCGACCGCCGTGGTGGCCGACTCCGTCTGCAACTGGTCCAAGTGGTACGCCGCCAAGAACAAATTCACCGCGATCTCCGAACAGGTCGTTCTCCACGACTACGACATCCACGAAACCTGCAAGCACTTTAAGAACTTCACAGCACGCGCCGAGTTCGGCTACAACAACTATCATATCGAAGTCGACGCGCCTGGTATGGAGGACGGCGTGTGGGATATCAAGATCAGACACAGAGTGATCTACATTAGCGGACATTTCGAGAGGACAACGGAGTGCGATCTGACCTACGCCGATATTAAGATCCTGCCCACCTTTGTTGACGTTAAACAGGCGGCTTGGAAGTACGAGGATGGTGTGTTCACCGTGGGCATCCCTTACTTGGACTTGGATGAGACAAAGTTCCTCTGCAAGACCCGCCCCATCGATGAGAAAATATTTAATGTGAGAAAGGGAGCGCACAGCGAAGAAGTTTTCAAATAAATTTTGCGATTGTCTATATGAATAAACCTTGAGATTTTACTTGCTTTTTTGATTGATCACTCCTCTTTTAGGTAGGTGTGGGAAGGGCAGAGATCACTCGATTATCTGTGAGGGGCAAAGATTTAGACAGGCAGGTTCAAGTATTTTAAGGGTTCCGTGGAGAACTTGCATATTTTCAATAGTGTTTGAAAATAACTTTTCCCAAAAACCGATTTTTTCGTATAAAATACGAAACAATCGTTTTTCATCAACAAAGGTAGACGATGATATGAGGAATTTCTTAAAAAACTAAAATAACAATTGCTTAGATGTAAGTTGGAGTTAGTTGAATAGTTTTCTAAATACGATTTGGAACTTAGAAATACGATGTCGAGAGTGTCTTTAAATATTTTGGTGATGGATGATTTATCAAACTACCAACATAAAATTAAGACACCTTCAAAATTACCCCCCCGCCCCTTTGTAAAAATCTAAAATCTGTCAACAAAAACAGTTGCTTCCAACAGAAAAAACAAACAAATATTAGCTAATATAATATAATATTAGCTATTATATTCATCATCATCATCATCAGCCCATACACATCCACTGCCGGACATAGGCTACTCCGTACGGCGCCACAAATAGCGGTCCTGAGCCGCCTCCGTCCATCGACTCCTTGCGACCGCTACGATGTCGTCGGTCCATCGAGTGGATGGTCTCCCATGTAGGGGGGATTTGCCATAATCACCACGCTTGGCAGGTGGATTGGTGATCGCAGTGTTGGTGTTTAAAAATACTCAGAAGGAAGCTGCTGCCCTTCCTCTGGTAGGTTCCCTTAGTCGGCTTTTACGACATCCACGGGTTGAGTTGGAGGGGTCGATATTCGTACGCCGCGGCCCCACGGCTTTATATTATTATTATTTAATATAATATAATATTATTTATTCCTTAAAAAAAATAGGTACTACAAAAAACAAATCGCGACAACACAAAACGATCACCCTTAAAAAGGCTTCGAACCTCTCCTAAATCTCAGCGGCTGGCCCATGCGGATTTGTTGTTGTTTCACGTCGAATGAAATGGGGCGCGCTATGAGTGAGAAAGCGCGTCTAACCATCAAATACGAAGCAGTCATCAGCTGTGTGCGTGTGCTCGGTGTTTGTTCCATTTTTTGATATTTTTCGTACTTTCCGATTCATTCTGAATCAACTGATTGATTTCAGAAATATTTTTGATAATTTATGATGTCTGCAACGCGAGAAATTTTCGAATAAAGGTGTCTATCATGCTTAAAAAATCGTATGAATATGACTCGATTTGTTGGTCAAAATTTGTTGCGCTCTCATATAAAGATCATTATGGTTTTTGAAAATCTAAACCACTAAAAACATAGCTATTTTTCAGATGAAAAATAGCTTTTGATTACGAATGGAAAATTTCAATAAGATCGGGGACAGTTTCCAATTTAAGCGTTAGTATGGGGGCTAAGGCTATCCGCACCGTTCTTAAGAGATACATATATTAGTTTTATTAGGTTACTGTTGTTTGGGTCTCCTGAATTATTAAGTTCCTATATGTACAGCATAAAAATATAAAAAATAATGTATGAATATACAAAAAATAATGGAGCGAGCTTAACCCCACACGACAGTTAAATGTCTTGAGTGTTAAGCTCGCTCCATTATTTTCCACTCCACCTGTAGTTTATAGAACTGTAGAGAAAACTTAGCTAATACGTACCAAATATGTTTTTAGGTATAAAACTTGAAAATGTTTTATCGCCTACGGAACCGTTATGTTTTTATTATTAAACATTCTTGGTAGGTATCTAATTTGGATATAACCTTTAAGTTGAACATGATAGCCTTATTGTGATAAGTGTCACTACCTAATAAATAATAATTGTTATATAATGGGCTGATAGATTCAAGGCCACTGAATTTACTAACGTGCCAAACTATGTTTAGCGAAGAAGTTTTCATACGATTTGATACTTGTTTTTGTCAGGTCAACGCTAAACGGAGATTAAAGAGTGTTTGCTGATCACGTTTAAAGCATTTGGAGAGAACAATTTCGAAGAATTACTGAACGCCAATGTGTATGTATCAGCGAGTAATGTATTTCTAAGAGAAATTGGCTTAAGCAAGCTTTCCTAGTAAAATTTTATAAAACTCCTAGGTAATAGAGTTCCTAGGCTAACCTAACCTAACTCTAAGAGAGTAAGGTCATAGAGTTTCACAGTTAAGAGGGGAGGTTCCTAGGTCCTTTTAGGCAGTAGGTTTGCTGCGGCGTTGGTTTATTTATTTATTTCTATTAGGGAAACCATCAGCACACTATACTTAAGTGGGTAATACAATAGAAATTACTAGGCCATTTACAGGTCCCCCCAAAGGGTTCCCGCCTTGCCGTGGCCGGGGGGGCTTAGTAATCGTGGCCTGTTCACCCGCGATGAAGCTAAGAGGAACCATGGGGCCGTGCTCAGACGGCGACACAGCTGGCCCCGAGTCGGACCGCTCCTCTGGGTTTTGCCCTCTAAGCCTAGTTGGAGCGGTAGTAGGTTGCGGTGTTGTATGTGAGGCACCCCAAATGAGGCGGGCGGCTGTGCAAGTTTAGAGATGAACCGTTTGTGTCTATACAATCAAAAGCTTTACTATAATCAGTACAGACCACATCCGTCTAGTACCCATAGCTTCCATGAGAGCTTCATTTAAGAGGATTAAGTTTGATACAGTGGACCTCCCCCTAAGAAATATGCGGTGATTGAGGAAGTGATTTTTTAGAGAGCTGTAAACCTGCTCATAGACAATTTGCTCAAAAACCTTAGCTATGATGCAAAACTTTGAAATTGGGCGATAATTGGTAACTTCATGTTAAGGCCCCTTTTTATGTTCAGGTGTAATAAACGCCGATTTCCATATAGAGGGAACAGTTCCTTCCGATAAGGATCTATCAATAATATGGCGTGTTTTAAAAAACGATAAACCGACTTCAAATTCCCTTACTTGTACGATTATTTTAAGTTTTGCGGGATAAATACTAATTCCCTGGGGATAAAAAAATTATGGGACCTCTTCGGGAACATTTCTAAACAATAGTGAAAGAATTTTCAAAATCAGCCCATAATTGGAGGAGATATCGCGTAACATACATACAAAAAAAACCTATAGACGAATTGAGAACCTCCTCCTTTTGAAGTCGGTTAAAAATAATGTATAATGGTGTAGCTAGGTTATTCGCGCAGTTCACCAGTAAGGGGAATAGAATCTGGGCCTGCTGATTTCAAGCTGAGCTTCAAAAGCCTCTTTTCGATCATAGGGCACATAATTCTATACGCGACAGTGTATGTTGGATGCTGTGGGCTGGGAAACAGACGCGGAGTTGGCGTTTATACTATCAGATGAGGAAAAGGTTACATATATCAGTACCTGAATTTGAGCTTGCATTATCGAATGACATTGTATTAGGCATGGATGTTGAGGCAGATAGTGATTTTAGAAATGACCAGAAATATCTAGGATTGTCTTTTATCGACTGTTCAACACTAGCGATGCAATTATTATAGCAATATTCTTCTAATCTTTTAGCCCTTTTCTTAAGTCAGTCTACAGACAAGGCATCATGTGAACATAGGTCCTATTTTTTCTCTTTATTCTAACTAAACTGTCTACCTACCTCTTTGTGCACCTACCTACCTAAATGGTTGTCTCATCGGGGGCAAGGAAAAGAAAACCTAGAAGTAATGGGCAAGTATTGTTTTTATTTTGTAATTATTTAGTAAACATCGGGGCTATTACTGTGTGTTCCCACGGGGAGAGTAGTGATGATTCTGTTGATGTCTTCGCAGGTGTTTCCGCCGGCGGTGACGTCATACTTGTAAGGGAACTCGAGGATCAGATCTTCGTTTTTGAAGTAGTACTTTCCAGCGTGAGCGTCGACGTACAGAGGGATGGGGATGACTTCGGTCACTCCATTAGCGCACTTGTCTGCGATCACCTGGAGCACCCTGCCGCGGACTTTCACCTCGTAAGCGGCCTGGGAGCCGGCATTGGGGAGGGTAATCTTGTACAGATCGCCCAAGTGGGTCTCAATCGCGTCCTTATTTCCTTGAAGCTTGCAGAAAGCTTGCGCCGCCTTGTCGCTGTTGATGACCTTTGTTGATACCGTTTTGAAGTAGTTCTCGAACTGGACGCCTTCAGATTGCTTCCAGTGGCACGGTGGCGGCCTGCAGGCGAAGGTGGTGGCTGCGTGCAGCAGGACTACGAGTAGGAGCCGATACATGTTGCTTAGAGTGCGGTCGGAGACTGACTGAAGCTGTTATCTGAAACTGAACGGTTTATACCTTCGTTGTAGCGCGTAGATACTAACATAGTTCACATTATATCTACATGATAAGTAGCCAATATAACATAATATATGTATTTTGAAGCTGCTTTTGTAAAGGGGTCCGTCCAGGGTAGAAATGGCCTAAGCAACTCATAGAAATAATTAATACTTATTTTGATGAATAAAAAAACCCTTGTTTCATAACTTTTGTTTCGACCTACATGTATTTGCCGAGGTATATAATAATAACACATAAGTAATAACATAGGTGTAATAAATAGCATCATCATCATCAGCCCATACAGTTATTTCATTTTTACAGCTGGATTTATTTTTCCATGTATCTATTATAGATTAATATCACGATTAGTTCTACTTATTTTTTATTCGTGTTTTATGTTTAATTTTAAAAGGACAACTACTGAATACCTTTGCTCTCGGCATTGCTATACGTTGCACTCTTACTTTGCGGCCAAAAACTTACGCGATGTAACATGCTTGATGTTATATTACATAATAACCGGCACCTCACTCTTTTATGTGAACTTGGATTGCTACTTAATAGAAAGCTCTCTTGTTCGCGCGCAGTCGTCTCATCACTCTACATTACCACTAAACTAAAAAAAAAACACCTATGGCCTCGTTAGTAGAGTTACTCACGGATTTGGACGAAACTCTTGAAGTAGACTGCCGCCTATGTGATACTCCTGAAACTTGCAAATTCAATACAACTGAACTGAATTTAATCTAAAGCTGTTGACATTTAACATTCGTAGTGAAGCTCCTCCATGATGGATCCGACATGAAACCCTCAAGCTCGTGTACACGACATTGTGTGAATCTATTGTATTTTGGGCTACTGCATTACTGTCTGGGGTGGATCCGCTAAAACACATTTGATCACTGTCGAAAGGGCGCAACGTTCAGTTCTTAAAGTTATGTGTTGCCTACCTTTCCGTTTTCCCACTACCTCTCTTTATAATCTAACCCAAACTCTCAGTGTTTGTCAGCTCTATATACAACGTGTAATAATTACTTATCACAAATCTTTTCGCTCCCCGATAATCACCGACCCACAAGGTCCAATTCGACGTATAAAAGTTAAAGTTCCTGGTGTGAAGACCAGATTTGCCCAACGGTTTGAAAACTTCTCTTTCCCTTTCACTATCGTTGCGCCACCAAGCACTGTGGGCTATCTTGCCTGCTCTAAGGAGTCAAAGAGAAGGTACGAAGGTGGTTGCTCACTCTAGATTACGATGCGACGGAAAGCCTCCTGGTAATCATTGGTTAAACATTTCTATTTTCATAACTACTATTTTATATATTTATTTATTTATTATTGTAGATAGAGTAAAGACCTTTCCTGGGCACCCCAGTTGATCTTCTTTGTATCCTAAATAGTAAGAAGCATGTGCAACATATTTATATTTATTTTATTGTTAGCGTCCTTTACTTTAATTTAACTTAATGTGTTTTTAGTAGGTAGGTACTACTCCGTTTATTTAGTTATGCTTTGTTTCTTTGGTTTAATTTATTGGAATACTTTGTTAGTGAACTATTTCTGGATAGCATGGTAAACATACTATGTATTCGATCCCCGCGATACAGGCCTAGCCTAGTGCGGGGGTCATAGAAAATCACTTATATAAATATTGTTTTGCTTAATTTTTGTCAGAACATACGAGAACTAACCAGCGGAATCGTTTCCGCCAGTGATAAGCTGTCGGAAACTCTGCTAATAGGGATCCGTATTTGAATATCAAGTTTTTGAATCCGATATTTAAAATAGCGTTCTTCGTGAAAAGTTTCCTATATCGAATCTGCAACCCTTTCCGACGAATTAAAATACCCTTACTGAGCCGCCTCCATCCATCGACTCCTTGCGACCGCTACGATGTCGTCGGTCCATCGAGTGGATGGTCTCCTATGTGGGGGGGATTTGCTATAATCACCACGCTTGGCAGGCGGATTGGTGATCGCAGTGTTGGTGTTGAAAAATACGCGGAAGGAAGCTGCTGCCCTTCCTCTGGTAGGTTCCCTTAGTCGGCTCTTACGACATCCACCGGTTGAGTATAAGGGGTCGATATTCGTACGCCGCATTAAAAAATAACAATATAGCAACAATTCATAACAATTTAATCAATTACATAAAATGGTCGAGAAATAACACAGCATCATTTAGCCCCAAGATAAGCGAGAGCTTGCGTTATTCGTACTAGTACTAGATAAGTGATAGAAGTTCTTAATTTTGTACATTACACAATTATGTACATATGTATGTACATGGATATAGTATATGGAGACACGTTAAGCTCTGCTTACCTTTGTCTAGATGATGCTTAAGAATAATAATTGTCCAGTGTTTTTTTTTATATTGGTTTTCTTTATAAATTACTTGTATTGTGTTAACATTGCTTTAAATATATCCTACTAATTTTACTATAAACACTTTCGTAGTTTGATAAATTCATTATGAATGTATGTCGCGACGCGAACCGCACTCACCCTGAAGAAGTCCCTCGTTAAGGGATGAAACGTTGGTGTTCTTCAAACACAAACTAGGTTCGTAGTTAACCCGCTTACATTCATAATGAAATCCTACTAATATTATAAATGTCAAAGTTTGTAAGGATGGATATTACTACGCAAAAACTACTGAACCGATTATGCTGAAATTTGGTATGGATATAGTTTGGGACCTGGAATTACATTATAGGCTATTTTTTATACTGATAAAACGCGGGCGAAGGCGCGGGCAGCAGCTAGTAATTATAACATTAGAAAACACTGAGAACACAGATTTGTTTTACGTGAGCTTTGTTCGGAACATTGAAATATGACCCCAGTTAATAAACTTCCTGAGAAAATGAAACTGGCACGATTATACACATGTACATATGTAGGTAGTTTTCATTGGGGGGCTGGGCAATGCAGCCAGGGACGTGGGGCCTAAGGATCAGTTGAGATACCCTCAGATTATTTGCAACAGTCTGCAGCTAACTCAACTCTTGTCAATTGTTATTACTGGTTCTGATTTGTTTTTGTTCTTTAATTGCAATGCTTCTATATTCTTTGCAATATTGAGATTGAAAGCTATCAAACATAATTTTCTTTATTTATCTGTTTTCGAATGGAATCGCAGGCGGGTTAGTTAGTTTATTCATTACGACGTCTAATAAACTGTCTACTAAAAATATTGTTTTTGAATAGGTAAAGATCTATGTATGTACCTACCTCTACAGATACTTTTTTAAAACTTTTTAAAATAAAAAGTTTATAGTAGGTACTCTATATAGTTATTCTGTGGTATAGGTACAAATCCGTTTTGGCCGATTTGAATTTAGCCAATTAGAAAGATAGATAATGCAGTCAGAAAAACATATAATTAAACAGTTTGGTACAAGGTAAAATAAATGGCGGCCTAATCGCGACTTCTTCCAGGCAACCAAAACATAAAAGAGAAGATCAAAGGATGGCGGTGCAATTAGGTACATATCTCATCAGCACTCATAGTTATGTACTAGAAGAACCTTGACAAATTATATACGTATACCTTCCTCATGAATCACTATATCGATTGGTGAAAACCGCATGGAAATCCGTTTAGTAGGTTTTGAGTTTATCGCGACAGACAGACAGACGCGGCGGAGGACTTTTGTCCGGTGTAGTTTGTGTGGTTTTGTCATAATCACCACGGTTGGATTGGTGATCGCAGTAGATGTGTTAAAATTATGAAGTACGTTCCCAGTTTTCTTTTGGCTTCTTTGTTTGGTTGGCGATACTGACTTGAATCTGCAACGTAACAGGTACATTGATCAGAGCTCAGCTCGGCTTGGTCATACATACCTGTATACATAGGTAGGTACATACATAACATTTCTAATTTCCACCTTTATTCGCAGTTGACTGAAAAATAAAGAGTGAATAATTCATTTCTGTCATTATTATATCTTTAAAAAATAATATAGCACGTTCAACCAACTTCCAACTTGACTTGTCTAAGTGCTTATTTTGTAAGCCTAAAGAAATAAAGTTATTGATTCTGATTCTGATTCTGATTCTGATTCTTCAAAAAAGAAGGTGGTTCTCTCGATTTGGCTGTACCTACGTTTAAAATGTTGAATGTGTGGAGCGAGTTATCGAGTTTGTTTTTCTATCTCTTCGACAATTTTTATAATATTTTAATAATTATTCCGATTTTATATATAGAGCATTATTACGGGAAACATATATTTTATATATAGAGCATTATTACGGGAAACATATATTTTATATATAGAGCATTATTACGGGAAACATATATTTTATATATAGAGCATTATTACGGGAAACATATATTTTATATATAGAGCATTATTACGGGAAACATATATTTTTTAATATAATATTTTATTTGGAATGCATTACAACATGACCCGTAAAACTTAAACAAAAAAATTGTGTAGGTACTTAAAGGTAAATTTATAAGTAAAAATCAAATAATATTTTTGATGCCTATTATTTTTCGTTAATTTATCAAAGCGACCTCAGGTTCAATAAAATTGATAATAAATGATAGTTATAGGCTTTATTTTCAGTGGTAGATAAAATTAACAAGAACTCTTGTTATTATTTTGATAAGATAATACTCGGACACCTTATCAGAATTAACAGTTTTACCTAAGAACAAACCAGAACTAAACAACATGTATTATTACCCGACTACCGAAGGACGAGGGTTATGACGTGCCTTCGACGTTACTCCATGTGTCTAGGCTTCACTATACCACGAAGGTGGATGAGATCGTGGAGTGTGTGAAGAGGAAGACCAACACCTTGGTGAGGGTCGACCGGTTGGAGTCGCGTCATAATGATTTTAAATAATGGTGCGTATTCCAACTGAGAATATTTCGACCTTCACTAATGAAGAATTCTGGCCGAAGAATGTGCTGTTCCGGCGTTTTCGCGGACGATTACCGGTCACGACACATAATATTGCGTGTCACACGTCGCCGACAATACGTGGTAGTAAATAAGTTAATTTTATGTCTATTAGACTAAGGTATATATTTTTATATGGGCCGTAGTTTTTAAGTTTTTTACATCCTGTACTTGACTACCTGTGTTGCTTGAAATAAATGATTTATTTATTATTTATTATTATGAGTTTGACACCCTATGTACGAGTATGTTTGTAATGTATTCGATTTTTATGTTCCCACGTAGCGCTAAAACTACTGGTCCGATTTCAACAAATGAGTTGTCGTATGATAAAGCGTGATACTTTTCCTTTTCACCATCAGCTCATATTAATCCACTGCTGGACTGAGACCATTTCGAAAAAAAAAACAGCGCCCGCATTGTTTTGCGCATGCTTTAGGGCTTTTCTAAAGATTTTCCTACAAAGCTCTTGTTCGGTAAATTTTTTCATTATAAGTTAAGCTTTGATCTATGTACCTACGACTTTTACAAATTTTACTTACCCTAAGTAAAAAAAGAGGAAAAAGAAAACCACAAAAATATCAAAAATACAGAATTAATTTTTATCTTTCTATAAGTTGAATGAATCAAAAGCTTTTTTTCGAAAGCTCTTGAAAGTTGAAGCACAAGATTGTAACAGCCAGTTTAACTCTGACTCCGCCCGTGAAATTACTAAATGAAACGGATAAAACACCAAAAGTAGCTTTTTCTTTTGAGGTTACTTGAAGTTTCGGAATTATTTTTTGAGATTATACTGTTTATTCGCAGAAGATGGTAATTTCTGACTAGGGAATTATTATATATAGCCGTACAAGTATGAGGTTTTGTTATTGAATATGTGACAAATACCGAGGGAAAACGCGACTCAGGCAGGAAATATAAGATCCTATGAAAAGTTCCTTGTTTGAGGCACAATACCAACAAACCATGAATATCAACGTGATATTCTAATTCCCTACTTATGGTTAGTCGAGAAAGACTTACAGGAACATGCAAATAATCGTAAAATTTTATACTAAGGGTCCTGCGGGATAAGCATCCTACATCCCATAAAAATCGACAGTTTTTGAATGTTTCCTATTTTTTTATACATCATATTGACATAGAAATAAGATGGTTTGGTGACGTGGAAAATTATTTCACCTATTAGTTAGAGCTATACCCCGGTCTGTACCTATAGGGTACCCACAGAACTCGTAATAGCACCATAATATTACGAGTTCTTTGAGAGTACCCAAGCCAATAGTGCAGTCTACGACGCGCGACGTGGCTATGCTCTACCCCGCGTCTAGTAAGCATTCAAATTATTTAATTTCTTTCTTTATTGTCGTTTATGTGTCTTATTCTGAAGCATGTTATTAAAACCTAAAGATAGAAGGTGAATAAATAAATAATAGGATCTACAAAGCATCATCTAGCCCCAAGTTAAGAGTTTGTGTTATGGGTACTCGACATAAGATACATTACATACATATATCTTTTACAATATATAGAAAGCACCCAGAACACTCGGAACAAATATCTACAGATCATACTAGCTGACCCGCCAAACGTTGTTTTGCCTTCAACCCTTATGGTATGCAAAATAGATAGTAGCCGATTCTCAGACCTACTGAATACGCATATAAAATTTGTCAAAAATCGGTAAAGCCGTTTCGGAGGAGTACGGTAACTAACATTGTGACATGGAAATTTTATATATAAGATAAACATTTATCACGAGGTAGGAATCGAACGTGCAACTTCCTTCGTCGCTAGAATATGTCAACTGTTGCCGTTCCCTCGGGCAGGCGATCTATCTCGCACCGCGACGAAGGTGTGACAGTAATTGACAGTCACTTGACAGTTGTAGTCCACTTTGTACAAGACTTTATAGGAATTTCCAGAAATTCCTTAGACAATCTAACCTGCTGAGAAATTCATACTACAGTCTGTATAAATAACATAGTTTCCTAGTAGGTAAGGTAGGTAGACTATAGTGGTCGCACCTACTTGGAATCGGTTTTAGATTGAAATATGTTCTTAGTGGGAAGTTTCATTGATAATAGTCGCAAATCAGCGGCAGCCTGCAAAAAGGCTACCCAAAGAAAGCTTTAGCCGAATTGAGAAACTCCTTCTTTCTTAGATGTCGATTACATAGGCGCAGCTAGTATCATGTCTGTGGGTTACATATACATACGGTCGGTGTGGATTGTCCAACATTATTTAAATAAATAAATAATGTTGAACAGTGCACACAGCATCATCTAATCCCAAGCTAAGCAGACCTTGTGTTAAGATTACTAGATGACTGATACACATGATATAATATATTACATATATAGATATTATTGATTATACATAGAAAACGACCAGAATAGCCTGAACAAATATCTGTAAATCGTACAAATATTTGTCCCAAGGCGGGAATCGAACCCGAATTATTTATTTTTTACCTGCGATGTTTTTCGAGCGAATCTACATACGTATGTACGAGTATGTGCGCACAATGTAATAATTTTTAACATATTTAATCAGATTCCAATTTTTTTTAATAATAGCAAATATATGTATAATAATTATTTGAGACATAAATAAATGAAATAAATATGTGGTTGGCTGGAACTCTTCATTACCGCCAAGTAACAAAAAAACTTTATAATTTTATTATGACACTTAGGTAGTCGGAGGCACCCACTCCCTATATACCTAGGGTACAAGTAGGAACAAAGGCCTCCGACTACCTAAGAATCATAAGAAAATGCTATGGACAATAGGTGAACGCTTGTTTAAGACTTTTACGTAGTCGGATTAAATTTTTAACTAAGTTTTTTTACATCTTTTAGCGTTATGAATCCTTTATCCCACAAAAGTTCGGTTTTGGAAAGTACAAACAAAGAGCATTATTTACTAACATTGGGGTTCTCGACCCTTAGTACTTAGTACTAACCCTGCTATCTCGTTAGACCCCCATTTCTATCCGACGTCACAAACTATAACCATTGGGCTATTAAGAAGAATCATACGACACCTCATTTGTTGAAATCGGACCAGTAGTTTCAGCGCTACGTAGGAACTTAAAAATCGGCTACATACATACATACATATATAGGGTGCCAACCTCATAACCCTCATCCTTCGATAGTCGGGTAAAAAAGGCATAAGGTTTTGTTGGTATTTTGGTGAACGAGGTACCAAAACACTCGTATATTTGATTCCTCTAGTGGTCATTTCGAAGGCTTTTATTTAATTATGCCAAAAATTGAAAAATTATTTGAAAACTGTAACCGTTACCCCCTGTACCGGTTACAAATAATTATGTACTAAGGAAAAGGACGTGAAGTTTATCTTGAGCTTAAGTTCAACTCGGGTCTTAACACTATAAATGTTAAATTGCGCGGAGAAATTGCGAATCCTATTGTGATATTAATAACTCAAACAAATGTCTCGGAGAAACAACAATTCCGAAAACACTTAGCAACTAAATTATTAAAATGAAATTCTGAGAAGTGTTGAAGAATAAATACCTAGAGAGCAAAGTAACAAGAGTAGAGATATGCGCGATTTCTGTCCTTAAGGCGCAGAGTAATGCGACACTAGCGCCACTCTTTAGTTTTTCTTGTATTATCGTTATGGAAAAGAATTACCAAAAAATCTCACCGCCAATTGATTATACCCAGTATAAACTATTTTTGATACCTCTGTCATAGTTATGTATGTTTCATTTAGTATAAGGAAAAAATGGTTTATTGCGTTTGGTGACCACCAAAGGCAATAAACCATTTTCTGTTTGATCGAAATAAAACAAAACTATTACAGAAGTATCGAAAAATAGTTTATACTGGGTATAATCAATTGGCGGTGAGATTTTTTGGTAATTCTTTTCCATAACGATAATACAAGAAAAACTAAAGAGTGGCGCTAGTGTCGCATTACTCTGCGCCTTAAGCGACTCAGACAGCGATTCTAAATTCCGTATCAACAAAGAAAATTAATAAATAAAGAAGATAAAAAATAGAATTGGTATTTACAAATTAAAACTGTTGAGTTTACTGCAGACTGTTGCAAACAATCTAGAGGTATTTCAACTGATCCATATCAATAGCGATCTTAAATTCCATAAAGTATGCCCAAAAATATAAAACACCTAGTAGGTATCTCGTAAAATGTTGTATTTATAGAAAATCTTAGAAAATGTTGTCCCAAATCGATCTCACAACCTTCGAGAGCAACGCATGGTTGAAGATGGACATGAAAAGCCTTTCATGTCCATATTCAACCATGTGTTTAGACTGGGTGAACTATGGTATCTCAACAAGCACTATCTCGATGCACGTAATCTCGACAAATATCGACAAACGTTAGCTCGATGCACGGAATCTCGACAAACGTTAACTCGATGCACGGAATCTCGACAATCGTTAGCTCGATGAAAGGAATCTCGTAAAATGTAAGCTCGATGCACGGAATCTCTTCAAACGTTAGCTCGATGCACGGAATCACGACAAACGTTAACTCGATGCACGGAATCTCAACAAAAATTAGGTCGACGCAGGGAATCTCGATAAACGTTAGGTCGATGCACGGATCTCGTCAAACGTTAGCTCGATGCACGGAATCACGACAAACGTTAACTCGATGCACGGAATCTCAACAAAAATTAGGTCGACGCAGGGAATCTCGATAAACGTTAGGTCGACGCAGGGAATCTCGATAAACGTTAGGTCGATGCATGGAATCTCGACAAACGTAGTTCGATGCACGCTGTAGCATATTTTCACCTAAAACCCATTCTATACTTTGGTAGCATTCACTCTGTGTTATTGTTGAAATAGCTTTCTATTGAGGGAATCGACGGATGATGTATCTTTGTCAGTAGGTTTGTTATTTACGGCTGAGGACATAACAGTTTCCATCCACAAAGTGTGGATTCCTAAGTGATTGATTTTGCTTAGATCTACAAAATAGATACACATTTTATCGGAAGGTTGGGTAAGGGATGGTCTGGCGATTCGGTTTACTTTATTTATTCCCTTTTTCTCCAGGAATTTGATTAGGTGTATTTTTTGTAGGTAGTCTTTTATTTTACAAAATGTATACATACATATGTAGGTATTGAAAATCAGAAAAAAAATTCAATGATATGGTACCCACATACTATTCTTTTTTTTTACAATTACCAAAGAACCTTATTGACAAAGAAAACTACAATCAAATAATAGAAATTCTGGATTACTAATTTGAACTAGTATTTACAATTGAAACAATTGAGCTAACTGCAGACTGTTGCAAACAATCTACAGGTAGCTCAACTGGTCCATATAAATACCAGTCGGAAACGTCCCCAAGACGCTGCAGCGCTGGCTGCATTGCCCCGCTGCATGGCACTGCTAATGCGCTGCGCCAGATACTCAACAGCTCTCGGGCCACGCTTCGCTTCGACCAGGCGCTCAGACAATTTTTTGAAAACCTGGAGAGCTTCGGTACTCCACGGACCTAGGGTCTCGACTCCAAGGGGAGCAAATGCCCTACGCAATTGCCGTCGAGACCTGGGGGCCTACTCGGAAAAGGAAAATCGAAGTTTCTTTTTCGTGTTCGTGCAAAATCAACTCTTATGTTCATTGCATAAGATTAGCGTTTGCACGAAAAAGAATCAGAAACTTCGATTTCGTTTTTAAGAGGACGGGCCCTGGATATTATTTGCGCATCTTGAGATCCTCGGCCAAATCTGGCGCCGAACCCGCCCTCATGGAAATAAATACTAATTACTATTAATCAATTACTAATAGATTTTTTTCAATTGACAGGACAGAGTCGTAAAATATATTACTCAGCATAAACATATAACTAGTATTTTTTTACTTAATGGGTATGGACCTGAATTGTTTTTTGGCATCTAAAATAACAAACATATTTTATGTAGCCAATGAGTAAACACAGATTATGAAGATTTTTTTTAATCTTTAGAATTGACGAAGTAGTATTTACCTTGTGTTGCCTCCACCCGAAACAAGATCACGTCAACAAACGATCCTTTGCAAGTGACGCTTTTGTTCTCACTTGACAGCTATAACTCAGCGCAATCCGCAGCTCAGACAGCCCAGCTCATAGTCATGGAGTCTCTTCACAACACAACCGTGGCCTCAGTTTCAGTTTCAGTTTCAAAATTTCTTTATTAGCATGATAATATTTAATATTACAAAAACTAGTGTATATTTTATCCTAGTATCTGTAGACATTTTTTTTAGCCGTTTTTCTAAGCCAATCTTAGCTTATTTAAAAACTTATGAAGATTGCAATATTTGCATATGATATAAAGCTTATTAAACATAATTTTATAAAATTCAACGATAACTACCTACATAATCCTGTATATTTTTGGATAATAATACACTTAATAACCTATAACTTTAAACAGTGAAAATGATAGCATATACTAACAGATAATTTATTACGAAAACTAATACTTGTAAGAATAATTTATATAATAGAGGGTAGTGGTGCATTACTTTTGCCAAATGTTCACGGAATAATTATGAGAAGTACGCAGCTACCAACTCGAACAATAGAAATTTCTAAAAAAAAGAGCTCGCCGGGTCTTATCTCTAACAGTATTGTACGAAGTTCGTGAAGTAGGCGCGCGCGCATTTCTCGCGACTACCGACCCTATTTCTAAAATAGGAACGGGTCCAAGTCGTTTGCGCATGTTGCAGTGGTACGTAGGTGACTGTGGGTTAGACTGTACCAGGCTATTCATCGCACTCAAGGAAAAGGTGATGGGGTAATTTGTATCGATTGTAGGTGTCGATAAAATTTAAATTTTTCTTGCGAGTTTTAGCAATATTTTTTATGTGTTTATTTTTGCTACGAGGATTACTGTGCTGGTAAAACTTTTTAGAAAGTTTCTAAATAAATTCAAATAAGGACGGAAAGCCAATTTTGATGTGTAGATTTTGAAGGTTAGTACGAAAGGGCGTGTTGTATGCATACTTAAGAGATTTGTTTTGTACCACTTGTAGGTTTTTTAGATTCGAATGACACGTGCTACTCCACACTGGGCAAGCATAAGTTATACAGGGGCGGACTAAGGTGCGGTAAATATTTAATTTCATTTTGCTACTTAAAGGAGAGCGTCTATTCAATATAGGGTTTAGGGAATTGAAAGCTTCATGCCAATAAGCCTCAATCTAAGGGTGTTTTCAGTCCAGTTAAGTTTTCTGTCTAGAATGGTGCCCAAATATTTCACGCTGGGGCTCCAGGGAATAATATGGCCATTGACTTTAAGGGTTCTATTGGGGAAAGATCGCTGTCTTGAAAACATTATAGCTTCCGTTTTGGAGGCATTCATTTTAAGCTTCCATGTTTGGAAGTATGAGCAGAAGCCGTCTAAAGATAGTTGGAGGCGGTCAATTATTAGGTCAGTATCGGTCGATGTAGTATACGAGGCGGTGTCATCAGCAAAACATGCCAAATGAGTGCGTGCCTGAGTGGGTAAGTCATTCAGGTATAATATGGATAACTGGGGCCCAAGAATGGAGCCTTGGGGTACTCCTGCATGTATGAGTTGTGGGCGATGAACAAAATTTACCTATGTGTACTTGGAATGAGCGTTGATCTAAATATGATTTGATGATTTTTACTAGAGGTATAGGGACTTCTAACTTCATTAGTTTGTGCAATAGACCCTGGTGCCAAACAGTATCAAAAGCTTTTTCGATATCAAGCAGGAACATACCCGTAGACTCCTTCCTATTAAGGCCTAAACTTACTGCTTCGGCAACGCGAGCAAGTTGTTGGGTAGTTGAGTGTGCTCGTCTAAAACCGAACTGCTCGTCAATTAGCTTATTCCTGGAAGCACTGGAGAGACGATGGTAAATAACTTTTTCGAACAGTTTACCAAGGCCAGGCAACAGGCTGATTGGACGGTATCCTGAAGGGATGGTCGGGTCCTTGCCCGGCTTATGGATGGCTATAACCTTTGCAGTTTTCCATATGTTAGGGAAATAGTGCAGTATAAGGCAAGCATTGAAGATTTTGGTAAGCAAAAGAATACACTTTTGTGGCAAGTTCTTGATGAGGTGATTTGAGATCTGATCCGGCCCTGGGGCTTTCCGGATTTTAAGGTTAAAAATGTGTTTTCTCACTTCTGATGGACGAGCTAATGTGATAGAAAGATCGACAGTGGGTAAGACTTCGAGTAGTTTGGCCGATTGTTCAATACTACACTCTTCAACACTCAGCCAGCTGTGGGACAGCATCATGTTATCGCAAAAGAAGCTGGCTAAGATGTTGCATTGCTCTTTTTCGTTTGTGCTTTGTGTGCCGTTATTCGAATTTAGTGGCGGGATGGTATCTGGAGTCGACTTCAAACCTTTAGCTATGCGCCAGATGTCATTACCGGGATTATCTACTCGTTTAATCTTGGATGCCCAGTGGTCGTCATTGTGTGATTTAATTGCAATATTGACAACACGTTGGATTTGCTTGACTTCCTGATTTTGCATTTTACGGACCGTGGCTTCATAACACGCAGAAGGATAAAAGTCACAGAACATACGTATGTAAGTACATACATGGAAATTCATTTGATGAAGATTGGAACCCCCACACCGCTTCGCGACTGGTAGATATTGCTTTAGTTTTAACATATAATGTATAACTGCTGAATGATAGCCTAGCTTCTATGTTTCTCAGATTGTATCGTTTTAATTAGTTGGTACCCTAGATAGTACGCATTTTGGTGTAAACTGTGAGCTTCTATTAGGTTTCATCATAGAAATCTAAATGATGGTTTAAATAAATGTCTAAATATTTGCTTGTTGCATTGCTTTGAATCGGAACTAATTTTGGTAAAAACAAGAAAAAGTGCTAATGGACGGTTATACAAATTACCCTGTTCTGATTAAAGAGCCAATATTTTAATGCTGTAAGGCAGCGGCTACACACGGCAATATTTCTTTTAATTCATCACAAATGGTGCTAAGTCCCTTCGAGATGGTCCCTTATCCCGGCCGAAACTAAAACGTTCCATAACTGGCGCGATCCTTTTCGTACAAGTATAATGGAGGCCTGGATTTGTGATGTCAGCGTGGAAAATCAAGAACGCTTTTCTTGATTTTCCATGCTGACAAGCTTATAATAATTTACCTATACCTAATGGTAAAAAAATATAACGACAAGTCTAGCTAATAAACAAAAGTAGGTATTTTTCCAATATCTGTAATATTTATTTGTTTTAAGTAATCCTTCTGTGTGGCAATGAACATAGTATTCGGGGTCTTGCATTCTGGCGGCAGGCCAGCTGCTGTACTAATGCAAGTTATTATTCACTGTGACAGTCAACACTTCGATTTTTCTTTGCACTTTGGCAGTTCTTAATAATGTGAAGTACAGTTGACGAAAAAAATGGCTGGTAATTTGAAATTTACAAAAAAATCAAGCTGCACAAAAACGCTCGTGGAAGGTTGTTCGTATAGGTTTTTTTTTTGTCGTAAACAAAATTCTTGCGGGAAGTACTTTTTATTTTTATCCAGAAGAAAGGTATGTGAAATCACAGGAAGAAAAATAAAACAAAAATAAAATAATCCTGGACAATCCACACAGCATCTTTTAGCCCCAAGCTATGCAGAGCTTGTGTTATGGGTACTAGATGATTGATATAATTAATACAATATATTACAATAAATATATTCTTTATTTACAAAGAAAGCTACTATCAAATAATAGAAACAAATTAATCGAACCCGCAACCACCTTCGCCCGCTGCCCCACATCAGTCGTCAAGATAAAAGCTATTAAATTAATTAGATTAGTAGTAGTTAGTTTATTAGAAGTAGTTAGTTTATTAGGCTAGTCCCTTATTAATACTCAACCCTGAGTTCGGTGAGTCGATAGTATCGCCTCGACGACGACTGACAATGGAACGTCTCGTAGTGATGATATGGCCGCAGGATTAGAGAATGAATGGCAAGGTTTAAAAACGGTTCCATTCAGTAAATTGATGATAATCAACACATCAGCGTTTGTTTTGTAAGCTATCTAGCCATTCCATAAACTGGCTGATTATACGATTTGCCAGTGACAACGATACCATTCTAAACAAAACTCAGGCAGGGCCTGGAATTTTTTGTAGATTATCATCTGGCCCCAAAGCATAATACGAGTATAACAAATATGGTCGTTCCACCATTTATTAAATACAGAATTCAAAATGCATTCAGCGAAACAAATAGGCAGCTAATACGATACCTAACACGATTGGATCGAGATAATATAAGCACGGGACCTCTACTATGAGTTTTATCCAAATATGTAATTTATTTTCATTATCATTAGGGAGCTTTGGACCGGGTTGCACCACGCTAGTCCAATGCGGTTTGATAGGTTTTGTTTCGACTTAGGCCTTCGCTTAGGGTTAGGGAATTTTATTCCTTTTTATTTGAAATTTAACATTGTTTAAGTGTTAATTATTATTTATTCTTATGCTTCTTATTTGATATTTCTATATTTTTGATGGGGTAGGGTTCTGTTTGCCAGCAGGGTTCACCACGTGCAGATAGAAGTTGACTTGGGGACCGAAAACTGGATTTTTGGGACCCCTTACACCACGAGGCCTTTTCTAGCGAACGGTCGGAAAAGGCTCAGAAAAAAAAATTGCAACCTGATTTGACCCGTTGCTGCTATATGCCTCCCGGACAGCTTCCGAAGTTAATTTAACTTCTGTAAAAAGAGCAGTTTTGAATTTGAATTTAGGCAAACGATAAAACTTGCTATTTAAAAGGACTATGTAAAATGAGATGCAGCCAGTTTCTTAGGGACGCTGCCGACTGTTATTAACATATATCAGTTGAGGTACCTCTAGATTGCTTGCAATAGTTTGCAGTTAGTTCAACTGTTCTGAGACAATTTTAAAATTACTGAACGGATCGACATGACAATTTGCAGAGATTTACTTAGTTCTAAATAACATATAGCTAGGCTTTAAATTAAATTCCTGGAGATTTAACCTGGGATAGGATATATGCCGATTTCCTTGATATGATTTAAAGTAGACCCCTAAATTTCACAAAACTCATCGTAGAGGATTATATTACAATATGTGCAAATTCGCTATTTCGCTAATGACGGAAATCAGATTAGTTCCCGTGTTGTTGGAAGAGGCTCCAACGTTTAATATCGTGTTAAATAATAAAATAAATTCGTAATACAAATATTTTATTTCAGACAACAAAACAGTCCATATACGACAACCTCTATGGACGTATCTCACGACGATTCTGTACAAAATATCACCAGGGTGGCAAAAATAAGTACAAAATTGAGACTTAATATGTGAAACGCATAATATACCGACCTTTGAAGGTAGGACAAGAGCTGATTCACTATTGATTGAAGTTGTTCTATAAGCAGTTTCCTTGTCAAAAAATTCTGACAGTAAGCAAACAAGACAATTTTTTTTGAAGCTGATATTAATTTGTCTAGGGATACAATAAATACTCGTAAATCAAGCGAAGTAGAACCTCTGTTATGGGCAGGTATTAGAAAACTGATACAAATATGCACTTAATTAATTATACTGCTACTATCTACACACCTCTAAAAGATCATACAAACAATTTTTCCGAGGCGGGAATCGAAATAACAACCTTCTGCGTCGCAAGCGGACCTTCGTCCGCTATGCCACACTTCAAACCCGCAACCTCCTACATTATAGACGGCTTTTTCCCAATCCGCCAAGGAGTCGAAGCCTAAATAAATTAGCCAAACAAACTACTGAACATTGCTTGTCCAATAGAATGAAATTGGCATTTTTAATTAAACCTGCCGATGCTATTAACTTAGAGAATTCAGCCAATTCTAGTCTAATTTATAGAATGGCCACAGCTCTGATAGAACAGCTCAGTAACTACATGTACTACGAATGAGCTACAGCAGCGTAGCAAAAGACTACGAATGAGCTACGGCGTAGCTTTACTAGCTCTGCTTGTGAACTTACGCTGAATTTTGGAACTAAAATTAGGATTCACTCTAATTATGATATGAAAAAGTTTTGATGGATGTATGTTTTTTACTGCTTCACGCCAAAACTACTGGACAGAATTTTCGCATAGATGTAGGTAGACCTGGAATAATACATTGTATTTTATTTTTGTATTTACTCAGACACAGTTTTATACTTCTGCAGATGACATCGCTTTTCAAAGCTATTTATGTTTCATGCTCCTTGCATCAATAAATGATTTTTATTTTTTACTTTATTTATATAGAACAAGTCTTGATGGAGTTACGTGATCAAGCTATTCTGTTTCTACTGTGTAGATACCCCCTTAGGTGATTGCAAAGCAATCTATACTGGTCTGGTAGTTGATTGTGGCCCAATATTGGATTATCGAGCTAGACATCGGGCCTATTGTCCGGTGCCTCTGTAAATCTATTACAAGAACACCAGCTCAATGCATTCTAATCTAACAATGTACTGAAATTGTTGCGATAAATTGAACCACACAGAAATCTGTATGAAGTAGATTTAGGGGGAAGTCCCCTAAAAAGGAGATTCGAATAAAATATATTTATTTATTAATTAAGTAAGTCAATGAAATTTAAAATCAAAATTAATTTACAAAAATGAAACGTTTACATAATAATTAATTGAAACTTAAATCAAACTTTGGTCAGAAAAAATGGTATCATTGCAAGTGGCACCTAGTACCGGACGGAATTAACTTCGAACATAAATCATACATCGTAGGCCTCTTAACATTCATGGATATCTCTACAGATTCGTGAGTCCACTCAGCTGCTAGAGCTGCAACAACTCGGCAGCTGGAGCATTGTATCCGATTTTCGTAAGCACACTACGCAAGTTGTTCTTATGTTATGCATTTTAGTATGTGGGTCCATTTTATTTGCTTTCCATGGTTCAGTAAAATAAAATTATCATGCAGAGTGCTTTTCTGTAAGTTATAGCACTCATTTTTCAGCAAAGCTTCTCTCAAAGTGATTTTTTAGTTTAGTAAACAAAACCTTGTCTGGCTTCCGGTGAACTATTTTGGTCCTAGTTTCCTTTATTTTTTTCTTTTTCATTACGGTTTCTCCTGGTTCTTCTAGTCCCTAAAACAAATTAAAACATATATAATCAAAAGCATAAATACTTATGAGTAAATCAACTTAATTTTTGTCCGGCGTTAAAGGACGACTTAAGTGTCCTGTGCCAGGGGACAGAAAATCCCCAAAATTACGCTTGTTAGGTCAAAACCTCTTCGTTACTCAACAAAAACTATTATAAATATCAAATATCTATGGATCACTTGTAGTATAATAACAATAACTATAAACACAAATACTAAAACATCGCAATCAAACTTAATTATATCTTATGTGACGCAGCGTATTCCCGCCAAAAGTAGTAAATAACTTCTCTCACCATGGCCTCGGGCGTCTTGGGGCCTGGTATCAAAATGCGCTCCCGCGTCCCTTTCAATCGGTTTTGAATCTAACGTGTTGTGACTTTCCGAGATAGTACGCTTGTCTGAAGCTGGGTGCCGTCCGGCGTTACGGGACTTCCCCCTACTTATGAGCACAAGCTCCTTCCAAACACCATTGTTCTGCCATGATCACCACTATTGACAGGCGGGTTGGTGATCTGATCACAGAGTGGAGGTATAAAGTACACCCATAGATTTACGATAAAAAAAATCAAGGTCTATGAGTACACCAAACTGTTGTTCTTCTTCCGGTAGGTTCCATCAGTCGACCCATCGAGTGGAACATCCACTCGATGGGCCGACGACATCTTAGCGGTCGCAGGAAGTCGATGGATGATGATGATTCTTACGCTGTGACAACCATGGCAAGGCATAAAGTAAATCAATAAATTATGCAGTTGCAATGTATCCTACTATAATTATTATAGATGACAATGTTTGCGAGTATGGATGTATGGATGTTTTTTCCTATTTCTTGCAAAAACTCGTGAACCGATTGAGCTGAAATTTGGTATGGGTATAGTTTGGGACCTGGAATAACATATAGGCTATTTTTAATCCCGATAAAACGCGGGCCTTCTGTCCAGTTGTGCCTAAAACGCAGTCTGAATTATTCGCGTTTTGACAAATCTTCATTTTAATTTCACTATTGGCCTATTACTTTTATTACCTATTTCGCAATATGGCCCAAACGCAGTCAGCATAAGTAGCTGTTTGTTTATGTCGCTATCGATCTACAAACTACTAATGATGGGAGTTATTGGATATTTTGGCTACCGGTTATTAGTTGGGTATTTTGTTTCAATAACGCTAGTACCAACTGGTATCCAATAACGTTACAATACTCTATACCTATCCTGATTTCTACCAAGTATTGGTATTTTTTAACCGATTTGGTTAGAAATACCAAATACTTCTTGCAGCTACATAACTTTACGGGTGCACGGTCCGCTAGTACCTATGCGTAGATGATAGTTAGATAAGTATAGGTATTGAAGCGTTGGGTAGTTATAGCTCACGGTCGGTTAGTCGCGATACTCGCCTTGCACAGTTATTCCCTAGCGGTATGCAAATTTTACAATAGCGTTAGATATTTTAGGACCATGCTAACAGGTACTGAGTTAGTTATTGAATACCGGACTCATCTCTACAAACTACACAAGATATTAGTAAAAGAAGCACAGTTCACTAAAATTTTAGGTTTGTAAATTTGAACAAAGACTTAAATTGTGCTGATGTAAGCAAATAATGGGATTTACACAAATAGTTAATCTAGTGATTACGCCTAGGTATTTAGTTAATCTTTGCCAGCTTACAACCTAAAGTAATTGTAATGATATTGATTAGAACCTATCAAATGAAATGCTTAGTCAGCAACTTACACAGAGCTAAGTATGACGGTTAATCATTCAGTAATTGTTAGACTGAAAGCCTCTGCGATAACGGAAAGCTAAGCTGAGTATACAATATGATAGCACGTATGCCGGTAAATTTATCTGGACTATTTATTGTTTCCAAGGAAGGTTTGTATTGTAACAACGTGTTTGACCATGGGCAGATACTAATATACCGTATCTAATATGCCATGGGTATAAAGAAATCCATCCACTCGATGGACCGACGACATTTTACCGATCGCAGGGAGTCGATGGATGGAGGCGGCTCAGGACCGCTATTTGTGCCGTCGTATGGGGGGGGGGCCTATGCCCAGCAGTGGACGTGTACGGGCTGATATGATGATAAAGAAATCACCATCGCTGGCTGTGTCATAAAATCAATTTATGTATGTAGGTGCCTCTTACAAAGTTCAAGTTTGTAGGGTAGTTATAGGGAACTATTTTTATTATTGACAAGGCTCTATATAGCGGGTAAATTTTTTGCATAATCATTATGTTATTTTTTTAATCCTATTATGTTACTCTTTAATAAATTTATGCTGAAGTTCCAACATGTCGATCTGTTACCTTCTATTTATATGTCTAATAGATTGTATCTTAGTTTTAATTAGTCTGTACCCTAGATAGCAAGCATTTTGGGGTAAACTGAGATTTTATAAATAAATGTCTAAATGTAACTGTAAAAAAAAAATCCTAAGTCTATGGTTACAGTAAACTCTTATTTTGACAAGGCCTCTTTACAGCCGATAATTTTGATATGTTTTATTATTTATGTTTTATTTTATAATTTTACATCAATAGCCTGGTTATTATAATTCCTTATGTACTTAAATGTGACAATTCAAAGTGTTTTCTATGTTCCTATGGTACAATATAAGTAAAAAAAACTGAAACTGTAACAAATCTAGTCCGTCCAATATCATCATCATCATCAGCCCATACACGTCCACTGGTGGACATAGGCCTCCCCCGTACGACGCCACAAATATATAGAAAAAAAACCTATTTACGATAGAATAAGCGCGCTCCATCTTACGCCACATATTCACTTTCTCAAGTGTGATGGTGGTCAAACACTATACCATAATCAATAAAAAATAAATATCAAAAGAGGATCTTCAGTTGAAGAATAGAGATTGTCATTGGGAGGTCATATGCAACAGTTGGACCTGACACTATGCACGACGTATTTATTTATTTTTGTATTAAAGAAGATAGAAGTTTACAGTATTTAAACCAAAGGACTCACTGTCTTATGCTATTAACTATAAATCTATGATCGCTGTCATCGTTATCATTAACCCGTATACGTCCACTATTGAACATAGGCCTTTGGAAATCCGATGTTTTTCTTATTGATTAGTAAAGATAATCGTTTGTAGTTGATTGTAGTGAAATTCTTTTCGTTCGGTTTTCCAACATACCCGACATTGGAAAACCGACCGCCAAGTTCCCATTGCTCTATTCTGTTTGAAGGATTCGACGCGCTAACGAGATCACGTGCCGGAAGCTACGTCACCCGCGCGTCGTGGAATTCTGAAAAGCACTCTGCTCACTCTCTAATATAGATTAAAATTAAATATATCCACTTTTTCAGCCCGCGGCTCAGCACGCGTTTCTATGAGATTATAAAAGAAAAGAATGGTAAGGAAGGAACCAAGGAGAAAATATTATTAAAATAAACGAGCTAAGTGCGTGGAGAACTTGGGTCCTGAAGACAAACAAAATTCAGTATTCATTTCACCGTAGGTACACCTACACACATGATAATGTACATTTGATGTCGTTGAAATTGGAAGAAGTGTATATTATGATTGACAATATTGGTTACTCTTAGGTTTTTTGAAAGGAAGCACCATAAGGGATTGTTTTTAGACAGACAGACAGCGGCGTTACCTTAGTAATATGGTCTCTCAGACGGGGAAATCGTCTATAGTTGGTGTTAATTACGTAAGCAACCAGACAAACGTCTACCAAAAACATTTTTTATGTTAGTAGCTTATTTTTTTATCGGAAGGTTTTTTGCTGGACGGAGGCTTCTCTTTTACGTACCTATAAGTTACGAAATAACATTACGTAATCTATGGTATAAGTAGGTATATGTATTAATATCACTTAGGTAGGTACCTCACCACGATCGATGGATCGATCGGTCGATGGACCGACGGCTTAGAGTACCTATCTAGAAGGGAGTTGCCAAGCGCTACTTTTAGTTCTAAAATGATTCTGCCAGTTTTCGCGGGAGGCGAGGTAGCACGGTACAGCACACATTTACATAATCACGCACACTAATGCAGAAAAATTAAACGTCCCTATAAACGCACACGCAAGTAAAAGCTATACACAAACACAAAACAAGCACACAATTAAAGAATTACTGTTGTTACACTATTGTTTAGTTACACACCAACACAAAAAAGTAGTGATGGGCTGTAAAAAGACCGATAAAATGAATGAAATCAGAGTTGTTCAAAATCATATACTTTTCCTTTTTTATAGATTTGTAGGGCGTACGTAATCTTTTTAACTACTGAACCGATTTTCAAAATTATTCTACGAATAGAAAGCTACACTGTTGTTGAGTAACACAAGGCTATATTCTATCTACGCAAGTAAAACCGCGGTGCGCTAATAGTTATTGTATCTATGTACTTACTTAATTACAACAAATATTACGCAATTATGAATCTTAGGGTTCTAACTTAGAACATCTTCATAGAAATCGGTTCAGTCTTAGAACTTCTAAGACTGAACTGATTTCAATGAATCTTTCATGAATGCATTTTTTTGATAAATAATTTGTTTCTTAATTGGTGTGGTGGGGTGAGAAAAATAAAGAGCAGGAGAAGAATAGCGGCTGTTAGCAAATATACTGCCCCAAGCGGGCATATGTAAGGCTAGGAATAAAAAAAAATGATTTTGTGGTGTTTAATATAAATGTACATTACATATTGGTATATTTACACTATTGGTTTTTAAAATGGACTAATTTATTGTAAATGTGACGTACACATTTAGTTGGTTCTGTTTTTTTCATAAGAAATGAGATTCTAGTATCTGTATTCTTTTGCATAACCAATCTTCCTAATTCCATATTGTGATTGACTACTACCGACTACTACAGAACTAGCACCAAATGCTTACTTCAATTAATATAGTTGGCTTGGCATATTCATTCAAATTTTTGGTTCTTAATTAGAAACTTAAACGGTCAAAATGATCTGAGTAAATAGTATTTGTCCAACCCAACCATTGCTACTCTGGCAAAACGTAACCCATTGTTTTCGCAAAAGAGGGTCCTTCGGAAATCTATAAAACAGATAACTTATTTTAATATTAATTTGAAGTAACAAATGATAAATGTGTCATTATAAGCATTAGGAGCATCTTTGTATTATAAATTTAATATAATATTCAATCATTATCTACTTGTACTGTATTGATATTTCAATCCACAGTCTATTTATAAAGAACTAGCTATGCACCGCAGTTTCATCCAAGTTGTGATGAAAAAAAGTAGCCCATGTCACTATCCGGCTTACATACTACACCAGCTGTACAAAAAAGCACGTATGTTTCTGCGTTCAAAAAGTAAAAAACAAATAGCAATAAACAAACGACATAGAACCACCAAAATTTTAAGGGAGTTCCATAAATCGACATGTTGTAGGCAGAATGACAGAGACAATCGCAGCAAACTAGTTTTTATAAACAGACACAAATAACTGTTCATGTACCTCGGACTGCGTACGCTCGGCTACTCCCGTTCCGAATGCTCCAAGTAATGTATTCCCTATAGAGATCCTTTCCCCGTGTTTCGTTAACTAATTTAAAATGATGTTGTTTACATATATTACGAGTCCAATACCTCCTTTTTTTAAATCAGTTAAAAATGGGTACAAAAAAACACATGGCATTTTGTTCATTCCATCATTCACTCAATCAATTTCATTCAACTAGTCCCCACACTACGCCTTCTACCAAGGAATTTATTTATACTCACATTACTCACCTACACCCTCTACCAAGACGTTGGCGTCTTATTATAACTGTTGCAACTGCTATTCCATTTGAATCTAAATTAAACAATATTACGAAAAACAATTGACAAAAATATCACTTCCTTGTGATAGGAAATACCGTGGTACCTTAAGTTTGATGTCTCTGATCGTCTTTTACACCGTAATACCGCACAATTCACCATTTTCACTGAGCACTACTTCGCGACACGAAACGACAGCTAATGGTCGCGGTTACGAGTGAAGTAGTTTTATATAACGTGTATGGCCATATGGCCGGCAGAGGGGTACGCCTTGCGTTGACATCTCCGTTCTAGATAGGTACTCTAAGACCGACGGTATCGTAGCGGTCGCAGGGAGTCGTTAGATGGAGGCGGCTCAGGACCGCTATGCGTGGCGTCGTTTGGGGGAGGCCTATGTTCAGCAGTAAACGTATACGGGCTGATGATGATGAGGTACCTCACACAAACCTTGATGATTTCTAAAAACTGAAAAGCTGAACTCAATAACTCTCTAAAAATACCGAAAACTTGAACCTAGCGCAAATGTACCGAGAAAATATTCTCTAAAGGTTCGCTAAAGTTATAAACTTCTTCAAAGTTTATTTCGCAAAGTAAAAATCTGAACATACGAGAATTAAAATAAAAACTAAGTAAGATGAATAAATCTCTTGGGATAGTCTAGACACGAACACTTTGAAAGAATTTAAAGTCAAAACTACAGAAAAATACAATAATATAACGAGCTGGAACATAGTGAAGTATATTTTTCATGCCAAAAATAAATTAAATTTTACAAAATTATTAGTTATCTTGCAGCAGCGTCTAATCCTGTTAAAAAGTTGGATAATCGTCGAAATAATCGTAAATAGTATGCATTATTTATTTATTTATTTTACTTAAAGACCAACAGATATAATATAATATGTTTACAATTAGTTTCTTACATTTAAACAGCCCTTACAGGTCTTTCAAAATATGGTACTCGTAATTAGGCAATTGTGTCCCTACCATTTGGTTGAAGCACAAATACGCAATTATTAAATGTACATTACTCAGAAATATAATAATTGCTTCATTATCATCATCATCAGCCCATACACGTCCACTGCTGGACATAGGACTCCCCCGTACGACGCCACAAATAGCGGTCCTGAGCGGAATAATTGCTTAATGCAACAAAAATACTCTACATAACATTTTACTATAATAATATTGTATTGTGCTTTAACAGAGTTCTGATAATTGCATATTAATACATTATCTGTAGATTGTTTGCAACAGTCTGCAGTTAGTTCAATTGTAAATACTAATTTAATTTATATTATACATTAATTGTTATTTTCTTTGTCAATAAAATCAGATCTTAGTGTTAAATATACATTATTAAGTAAAAATACATGATTAAGTTCTATTTATTTTTAATTCTAAAATATATGGTTTAAAAATTCATTACAGTATCAATGGTGAAATAAATATCTATATTAATAATTTTGTACCGGTCTACGGTACACTCGAACGAAATGCACATCAAATTGAAGAGCGTAAAAAATTAGTCAATCCGAGTCGACAACTTATAGACGGAAAATTCGGATTATCGAGTATTTCAATGAAAAAATGCAAATAAATTGCTTTTCAATGGCGTTGCGAAATAAACATGTCAAATGTCATTAATGTGTCAGTGTCACGTCATCACGTGTCACAGGTGACATGGGTATGTATTCCATTCTCCATTGTCTTATAGCCCGGCTACACGCCCAAACATGTGTGCACACGCTCCATCTTGGTTGCGCACACTGGCTTGCACAAACAAGATGGAGAGTGTGGCCGGCCATCTGGCTTGCGTAACGGTGTATGTGCAATCTGCATGCACAAATGTTTGAGCGTGTAGCCGGCTATTAGGCATATTTTTTTTACAAACTTTTTGCGTCTGAGATGAGGGCTATTCAACTTCAACTTCTTGATTAATGGTTCTGCGTTTGGATTGACGCAATTCTATCAGTGTCCTTCTTCTTATGGCAGCATCGCAAGTTCTAGCACATTATTTACAATCGTAGACTGAGCATAGAGCATCAATTCCTAAATCTACGTTTACAAAAGAATATGTGTATTTCGCGCGGATTTCACAAATGATATAGTAAGTACTTAGGCCCACTAAGTACTTACTATATCATGCGTTGAGAACCGATGAATACAGAAGTATCATTTACATAAGGTATATAAAAAAATGTGGAATATTATTATAATGCTACATTTTACCCGAGCGCAGCCGGGTTTTCATCTAGTATAGAGATAAAGTTGTGCATCAGTCACATGAGCACCTTACTGATTATTGGATGACAATAAATCAACAATATCCTTTTTAAACTTTAGTTTGCTAGACTTGAGATGTCGATATTGGAAAAATGTTTATTATAATTTGACCAAAACTTATAATGTTTTCTTGCCCCTAGTTCAGTTGGACGGTAGTATTGAGACATAGAATAGAATAGAATATCATTTATTTCGACACACACATTAAGTACATACAATACAAACAGAAACATAGATCATTGAAGTTCTTATCCTAGGTTACAAAATTGATTGGCGTTAGTTCGAGTTTTGCTCCCATGAGCCTGTGCCGAAATAGGTGCAACATCACGACATCATCGTGAAGTTTTTTTTTCTATGGGATTTGGTGTGGCACTCCTAGCGAGCGGCCGTGCATCTACGTACATCACATGATCAAAAATGACACGTTACGATAACGGCCAGTCGAGCCGCACTCTGATTGATTGTCGACTTTAAATTCGGAATATACTGTTTTGGGACAAATACTAATCCACGAGATGTAAAATTTTATTCTTGAGAAGGCTACGTACATACAAATTCTTATATGATTCTTACGCTGCAACCACTCCGGTTTATTAAATACTAGCTGTTCACCGAGGTTTCACCCGCGTTAAATTCGAATTTCACTTTTCTACGGGGATAAAAAGGTCTTTTTAGCCGACTACGGCGAGGTTTATGATTTTGACACCCTATGTATGTAGATATGTATGTATGTAGCCGATTTTTATGTTCCCACGTAGCGCTGAAACTACTGGTCCGATTTCAACAAATGAGGTGTTGTATGATTCATCTTAATAGCCCGATGGTTATAGGCTATGTAACGTCAGATAAAAATGGGGGTCTAACGAGATAGCGGGGGTCTAAGAAAAGGTCGAAAATCTCAATGTTAGTAAATATGCTCGTGTGTGGTATCGTTGCAAAGGTCTTTGTTTGTACTTTCCGATACCGTTCTCTAACTTTTGTGAGGTTAACGATTCTCAAACTATTAGCAAAAAGGCGTAAAAAAATATAGTTAAAAACTAAAACCCGACTACATAAAAGTCTTAAACAAGCGTTCACCTATTGTCCATAGCATTTTCTTTTGATATTTAGGTAGTCGGAGGCACCCATCCGATATACCTAGGGTACAATTAGTAACAAAGGCCTCCGACTACCTAAGTATCAAAAGAAAATGCTATGGACAATAGGTGAACGCTTGTTTAAGACTTTTATGTAGTCGGGTTTTAGTTTTTAACTCTATTTTTTTCCCCTTAAATATCCCATAGGAATTTCATGTTTTACCAGGACAAAAAGTAACCTACATATTTATTATTCTCTATTCTTTCGTCTTAGTCTATACAAACAAAAATCAAGTCGATTAGTTGCTTAGGGTGTCAAGTAAGGACCAACAAAAAAATGTACTTAACACATAAATGCGAATTTATTAATATTATTACTTTCTTCTCGTCATAGATCATCCTCTTTACAAAAGCGAAAGAATCAGATCTATCCACAATTAATGGAGGAGTCACGAACTTACAGTACGAACGAACATACATACGAGTATACATCAGTCTCGTTCCCGACAGCGTACACGGCGGTCGATTCGTACACGTACTTTACGAGCTATTAAATCTAAAATGGCGAAGTGCGACAATTGTGATAAAATCCTCACTAAGAAATCTCCAATTCTTGAATGTAATCGAAAGTAGTGCATGCCAATCAAGTCTGTACCGGGTTATCGGCAAAACAGCTAGCGGCACTGCGCAATACTGAAAATCTGGAGTGGACATGCGAAGAAAGTCGTAAGGACTCACCAAGACGCAAATCATTCATCACTCTGGATGAAGATGATGATGAAGAAGAAGAGGAGATTAACTTTTTGAAGGATCAGAAAGGAGTCAGCGGCTCCAGCTCCGTCAAAAAACTACTGAGTGATATCTCGTCTGAAGTGAAGAAGGTAGTAAAGAAAGAAATGTCACCAGTGCATGAAGCCCTACACTCTTGTTGCCAAAAAATTGATGAAGTAATGGAGACGTTGGATATATATAACGGAAAAATAAAAGAACTAGAAAAGAAGAATTAATCAAAATAAACATCTAGAACTAAAAATGGATGCAATGGAACAACAAATTGGAATAATGGAACAAAAACAGTTAAGTAACATGGTCGAAATTACCGGCCTACCCGAAATAAAAAACGAGAATTCAAAAAACCTCTCTGTTACGTTCGCTGCAAAGCTGAACACCGAGCCGAAACATATTATCAGTGTGAAAAGATTACGTGGAAGAAATGGGAAGGAAGGCGTGATTCATGTTGTATTAAAACAAGAAGACCAGGTAGATCAATGGGTTCGTGCAGCCAAAAAATCTACAATCGTCGCTGAGGATATTACAGCTTGCATCGATCCAGCTGTAGCCAAATCGAGGGTGATGATACGCCGTGCCCTATCTGCTGCGAATAAAACCCTACTCTGGCAAGCTAAGCTCCAACTCAAGGAAACACACAAATACATCTGGTTCCAAGACGGCAAAATTCTAGTACGCGAAAATGATAGTGATAAGCCTACGGTCATCAGAAGTCTAGCCGATTTAGAAAAAAATACGGCAGGAAAGAACAAACGTCGGTAATAGCAGTCTGTCACTACGGGCCACCAGGACCATTTCGGAAATAACAGAAATATTTGATTGCCGCGATATTAACGATTTTCGTTCTAATATCCCCAAAAATACTAAAACTCTAAATATAATACATATTAAAATTAGAGATCTATTATTAAAAACTTCAGCTCTCTCATACAGTTTATAGGCTATTCGCAAAGTGAAATAGATGTTGTTATATTAACAGAAGTAGGTATTTCTATAAAAAGTGATTTAGTTAACTTTTTTTGTATAAGCGGCTATGAGATGTGCAGTGTGCTTCGTGAGCAGCGGAGAGGTGGAGGTATCGTAATTTACATAACAAAGTGTCATAACTTTCAAAAAATCAACTTTGTAGCATTAAAACACTGCGAATCATTAATTATAGAAATCACCACTGCTCACTGTTACGCGGCACACATCTGCGCATTATACAGACCGCCTAACGAAAGAAAACACTTATTTATCACTGAACTGAAACAGCTACTCTGTAAGAAAGTTTTTAAAAATTCTGATTTATACCTACTCGGGGACATAAACATAGACCTTAAGTCTCAAGATAACATACGTAATTATTACATAAGTAGCTTGGCCGAGTGGGGCCTAACGAGGCCAATATCAGATTTTACTAGAATATAAGAGATAAAATTGTCACACGCAGTTGCATTGATCACATTTTTGCTAGATCGCGCTCGTTAGACCTGTACTCAGCAGCGCTCGGCACGGTAATGGCGGACCACCGCATGATCGTGCTGTCCTGTGCGGGAATCGGGGCGAACAACATTATACAGGGTTGTTATAACTTTAAAGTTCTAATCGATAACCATAAATTAAAATCTTTACTTGATTCTGTTGAATGGGATAAAGGAAAGAAAATGCAGTGCCACTTGAAATATACAGTTCCATTAAAAATAACTTTCAAAACTGCTACAACCAGTCTACTTATACAATTAAAAATAACATAACTAGCAAAAGAAATAAAGAGCCATGGATAAACAGCAAAATAAATAGACATTGCCAAAAAAGAGATATACTCTACAACAAATGGAAAAAGGACACCAGTAACAAAATACTAAAACTAGAATATAATAAGCAAAGGAATAATACACGAAAAGTAATAGAAGCTACCAGAAATAAATACTACAGTGATGAAATAAATAATAACAAAACCAATCCTAGAAAATTATGGATATATTAAATTCATTAACAGGCAGAAAAACCAAATCAGTTGATGCAGCTAGTAGAATTCTAAAAGCATTTAACAAAAATAAAATAACAGTAAAGCAATTGTCAGACAACTTCGGACAGGAATTTGATAAATGTTAAGAAAATAATACCGAACTGTAAAATTAAACTCTTAAACGAATCTAATTACATACTCCCTGAAAACAGATCAATGCGATTCAAGGAAGCTGACTGCAGCACCGTTTCTAATATAATTAAAAACCTTAATATTAAAAAAGCAGCTGGAGCAGATAGCATCCGCTGCATAGACGTAAAATCTCTATGTGACAAGATAACCACAATAATAACAAAGCTGATTAATAGCAGCGTAAAAAATGGAAAATACCCAATAGAATTAAAAACTGATATAGTTAGGCCTATTTATAAGAAAGGATCCCACAGTGACTATGAGAATTATAGACCTATCACGATACTCCCGGTAATAGATAAAATAATGGAAAAATATATGTGTATGTAATGAAATACAAAATTATTATACTAAATATGATATCCTAAATAGTACCCAATATAGCTTTCAACGAAATAAATAAACATCATCTCTTCTATCAAAATTTACAGATGAAATAAATAACTATCTTGATGACAAACAGCACGTACTATTTCTATTTATAGATTTTAGTAAAGCTTTTCATACCCTTACGCCACACTCATACAAAAGCTAGATAACACTCGCATTCGAGGGCCTCTCCTGAATTGGTGCAAAGACTATCTCAAACTCAGAAAGTACCGGGTGAGAATAGGAAATGAAATGAGCGACGAGATACCAATCACTACAGGCACTGCCCAGGGATCGGTCCTTGGACCCTTACATTATCTGGCATTTGTCAACGACATGAGTAACGTAGTAGAAAACTGCTCGGTGTATCAATACGCTGACGACACATGTCTCGTAGTCGCCAGCAAGGAAATTACAAAAGCGGAAACACTATTACAGCGTGAATTCACAAACCTCTGTAAATGGTCACACGACGCGGGACTTGTACTAAATTCTGACAAGACAAAAGTTGTTCATGTTCGCTCCAACCACTTATTAAACGTAGACCGCCCACTAGTAATAACTGCACACAACCACGAATGCCTGCATAAGTCTATAGTACATAGATGCAGATGCAGAAATTTAGAACAAGTTAGTCAATACAAATACCTAGGTCTTATTGTTGACGATAGATTCAACTGGGGTCAACATATTGACCATATATGCAACAAGCTGAGGGCAATGCTAGCTAAATTTGCTATACTAAAATATAAAGTACCCTTTCACGTTCTAATTAATTTATATAACTCGCTAGCCGAGTCATTAATATCATACGGGCTAACAAGCTATGGTAAAACATTCAAATCCTACCTAGACAAAATTTAGCTGAGAATAATAAAAATAATAATACCTAATAAAACTAAAATTAAGCTATATAAAGATGACAACATTACTGGAATATACAAATACTGTAAATTATTACCAATTCATACAAGATTTAAAATGAACATTTTGACAGAACAATTTCCAAGCTTGTAAAGAAGAACTTGTAAATAAATATTAGTCACAAGATTACTACAAGGAAAATTACCCAACATAAACTTGTAGTACCCAAAGTCTGCAACTATTACGGCAAACGTACAAAGGGTTATAGGTATATAATCAATAACCTCTTAAAGGTGACTTGGGTAAATCAAGACTAACAACTTTTGTTCTACGACTTTTTCTAATTCAATAAAAAAAAATTCCATATAAAAAAATAAATATGTAAATTTCCATAGTTCTAATCTTCTTAGATTTTTGTAGGCGGTCATAGCACGCACGCACGCACCGGCAGTCACAGATAGACAAGTCAGTACATGTCGCGGCACGCAGCGCTTGTGTGTTTGCTAGACAAAGAAAGGGGTTGCGGTGGGTGAGTGAGGCGAGCGGGGGCGGGCACTTTTCCTATCCTTGACCTAGTAGTTCACGACAGTTGCAATTTTGCCGCGCGCGCGCCGCTTGTACCTTATTTATTATGTGATTCCTGTGACGTAAACGCAATCTATTCACGATGGCGGCGTATCGATACACAAACATTGAATACACCGAAATGGTGCGTGTGTATGCTAGGTGTGGTGACAACGTATCTGAAGCTTGCCGTGAGTTCGCGAGACTATTCCCGAATTCGCAGAGACCGAGCCCCAGTACTATGCTGGGTGCAACTCAGCGTTTACGAGACTATGGTACATTCAGACCAACAAGGGAATCCGGTGGTCGGACACCGAGCCACAGTGTCGCTACTCAGAACGCAATTCTGGATTTGTTCGAGGCTTATCCCGCAGCGAGCACTAATGACGCAGCTCGACGCTTCAATGTGTCGTAATGGTTTGCATGGACAGTGATACACAACGAAGGAAAACATCAGTTCCACCTTCATCGAGTCCAGGAACTGACAGACAACGATAAACCAGCGCGGGTTACATTTTGTAACTGGCTGCTCGCCGTTAGGCCTTCAGTGCTGTGGACCGATGAGGCAACATTCGGGAGAGTGGGACTTTTTAATACACGAAACGAACATTTGTGGTGTCACGAAAATCCCCATGAACCCAGGCCGCATAATTTTCAACACAGGTTCTCAGTGAATGTGTGGGCGGGAATTGTGGGCAATGTCTTGCTCGGCCCAGTGATATTAGACCGTTTGAATGGTGTTTCTTACTTAGAATTTTTGACGAACACTTTGCCGGAGTTACTGGAAGATGTACCGCTCGCCTCACTAAGAAGCATGTACTTCCAGCAGGACGGAGCTCCGGCACACTTCTCTCGTCAAGTGCGTGAATACCTCAACCGTGAATATTCGGGCCGATGGATAGGCCGCGGCGGGCCTGTTGCCTGGCCTCCTCGCTCGCCGGATATTACGCCAATGGATTTTTATTTGTGTTGCACATTAAAGCCATGGTGTACAAAGGTGGTGCATTAGAAAGCCGGGAAGCGCTAGTTTCCAAAATAACCTGGGCATTCGACCAAATCAAAATGAACCCCCAGGTACTATCCCGGGTTCAAGAACAATTAAATTTTAGATGTGGACTGTGTGTGGGTTGTGGCGGTGATTATTTTGAACGCTTTGTACGTGATAGTCATCGTCACCCCCGGGACTTGAGTTTGAGAGGTGATCATTTGTAAAAAGGTTTGTGAATTTTGTAAATAGTTAAATTATTGTAAATAGACTGATTCCACTTTTTAAATACGCCTACATTAAAAAATAGTTTGCAATTAATTTATCTTCAAACATTGTTTACGTTGTTCCGCGCGGTCGGCATACCTACCTACCGACGTACGAGTAGGTAAATAAGTACTTGGTACATCTATCTACCTACGGATCGGTAGACATCATAAATGTTCGACCGCGCGCCTCTTTTGATGCGATTGCTTGATTACGAATTAAGAATTATGTTAAATTTTTTCATGTAGCCAGTCCTAAGCCTGGATAAGTATGAAGGAATTGTGGATTCAATGTTCAAACATGTACAGATCCTAGAAGTTTTGAAATACTAACTTATGTAGAAGGGAGGCCCAGGGTTGATAATCTTTTTGCTACGCACGCTGTGTAGCACCGTAGCTCGTAACTCGGCGCGGGGGGCGGGGCAGGGCGATTGCGTAGCAGTCGTAGCAATCAGCTGACTGCG
The DNA here is from genome assembly GCA_947859395.1 of Eupithecia insigniata. Taxonomy (NCBI): domain Eukaryota; kingdom Metazoa; phylum Arthropoda; class Insecta; order Lepidoptera; family Geometridae; genus Eupithecia; species Eupithecia insigniata. Next base: position 1,291,311 of record OX401995.1, on the reverse strand, counting down.
CACACACCACGCCAGAATCGAATAAATGAAACACTTATTTACCATAGAGCTAACGATTGACAAAAATGACCACGTAAACTAAAAATAAATAAATCTTAAGGTGTATTACGTTTTAGCAAAAGTCATAGAACAAAAGATGTTAGTCTTGATTTACCCAAGTCGCCTTTAAGAGGTTATTGATTATATACCTATAACCCCCTAAACTAATTAACGAAATGCCGTTTAAAATTTCATCCGAAATTAACAATGACAATCATAAATTTAAAATTAAAAAATACTTCTATGATTCACAACAAAACCTATAAATTCATATTAATCAATATTTATAAATCCAACTATATTGTAATAAAAAAAACTAAAAAGAAAAGATAAAATACGTACTAAACTAAATGCTGAAATAATAACCATCGTAACTTCATTTTGAAAACAACCTGTATAATGTTATCAGTTCGCTCCTTTCACTGACGAACGAGCGCCGAGTATGCGTAGGTACCTACGCTAGCCTAGCATACCGGATTGCCGATGATTTTACGTGTTTTACCCTAGTAATTGTACTTGCAGGGTGTGGCCTGCCTTAACACTATTGGTTATTGTTATTGTTTTTATTTTTATTTTATTTAATAGTATAGTGAGTGTACGGTTCGAATGTACCTATCTAACTACTAAGGTACATAGCCTTAATATAAACATATCTCACCAATTTGAGACTGACTAACATACAAACCGGAATTTTCTACGGTTTAAGTTAGGTTTAAGATTATATAAGAAGTAATTAATGTGTAACATAAATAAATGAAAAAAAAAACATATACAAGTGAATAAATACACAAATACAGCCAAACATAGATCCTTCTCCTTTTTTGAAGTCAGTTAAAACACTTCCACGGGTGGATGTGTTTATATCGGGAAACTTCACTATAGTTTTTAATAAAATATAATGAGATTGAACGATGTATTCTCTACATTTATTTTACGGAGTCTGCGGAGCGGGCTTCGGCTAAAGGTGTGAGCAGACTGGAGAAATTACTCACGGTTTACTCCAGTTGGCGTAGGAGTTTACCATATTATTTGATATTATGAATCATAAGAGTAAGAAATCTTTATTGTTAATATTTAGTATAGTTATTAGCATAGAATATAGTAACTTAACTTATAACGAATAAACACCTTATAAACTATGTTTAAAGAAATAGATAAACGCTAAAAAATGGTCCAACTTAGCATATGTTGTGTTAACTACCATATTTACTACCTACCTATCTTTCTTTTTGCGCGGTGCCCGTTGAAACTGTAGTACACGCGTCGTGCGCTCTTGTTTACAAAAAATAATTAACCCGGTAAAAAGTCCCGATAACCAATCAAAGTGAGTAACTCTGAACAGTGTCATAAATACTATCAGTGACAGTGAACGTTTGTGCTAAATTGCTGAATTGGCCGTGTAATTCAGAATCAGAATCAGAATCAATAACTTTATTTCTTTAGGCTTACAAAATAAGCACTTGGACAAGTCAAATTGTATACTATAAACATAGTTATTATTATCAAATAAGAAATAAGGTGTTATTGATATCACTTCACTTCAATTTTTTGTCCACTAGTGGAAGAAGTGAAAAAGAAACCACTAGCACATTATAATATCACTTATGTGTCTAATACATGTTTATTTGTTACATTTAATATTCAATGTTCAAACCCAATATTTTTTTTCAATCTACCGTCACGTAAATTATATTTCTTCTCGTATCGGCACAAGGCCTGACAAGAACTTAACAGCAAGTTGCACCTAGGGTTAATTACGGAAAGATTACAAGGAACATCATGCGGAGAAGCCCACCTTCAACAAAATTAGTGCCACACCAAGCAACGGACCAGCCCAATCCCCAGGATATTAGGGCTCAAAATAAGTCTAAGAAGAAGGCCGCCGTCTTAGAAATGGAGACTGCCTTCACTCCGTCCGATGATGATGAACGTTACAACCAAAGGGATGGACAATCTAAATGGATTATAGAAACCGGAACAGAAGAAGGAGATATGCGTTCAGCTGTAACTGAAATGCGATTGCTTTTCGCCAACCTACAATCGAAGACTGAATCCCAGTTCAATACACTACAGGCATCCATGGGAACTGTGAAAACTGAATTAGCTGAAATTTTAAGCTCCTTGTATTTTTTAACACAAAAATATGAAGAAGTTCAGTGCAAACTCACAAGCTTGGAGAAAGAAAAGCAAGAAGATCGTCAATACATACAAACTCTGGAACATAGAGTAGACACGTTAGAGCGTAAATCCAGAAATTCCTGCATAGAGATCTGCAACGTTGATCAGGTTAGTCGCTCAGAAACAAAGCAAGAGCTTTATAATTTAATGACAAAACTAGGCAGCTCATTGAGCTTGAATGTAAGCGATTACGATATTACGGATATCTACAGAGTCAACACAATCGGCTTATTGTAGTCGAATTTACAACCGTCTTAAAAAAGGAGGCAGTGATCAACTCAATCCGTATGTTGAATAAGGGCAAAAAGAAGGAAGATAAGCACAATTCTCGACATTTACAGCTGGATGGCCCACCAAGGCCAATATTTGTGTCAGAATCTCTATCACAAAAAGCGAGGAAGCTGCTCTACCTGGCCCGTGACTTCGCAAAAACGAATGATTTTCGATTCTGTTGGAATAATGGGATTGTTTGCCTAAGAAAGGCAGAGAACACACCCATTATTCGCGTACTGGATGAGAAAGTCATTGAAAAGCTGCGGAAAAATAAGTGACTATATAATGTCAAACTCAAACTAATCGTACCTAGTTATTTATTTATCTTTTCTGTTCTGTTAGTCTGCTCATTTTATTATTGTAGCACTTTTGAGATAACAACTATAATCCTAGGTTGTGTCTCTCAAAATCGGTTAAACACTAAACTAATAATAAGTCTTAATGTTAAGAGGGCGTGCTGTATTATTTTGGTTTTTAAAATAATTGTTATTTTATGCTCAGTGTTAATCTACACCACAAACACATCTCATATGAAATTAATATACACATGCAGGTTTATATCAATGTATGAAAACATTTCGGTTCCCCCAAGTCACCGCTTGATTTTAATTTTCAAAATATGATGAATAGCTCATTAAAAAAGTATTTAACTTTAGGATTTTTTCACGTGAGGTCTCTTAACACCAGAAGGGATGAGCTAGAGGCAGCCATTGAAATACATAAACCAGATATTTTAGCACTAAATAAAACTTGGATTCAAGAAGGAGAAGAAATGATAGCTCCCTGTATAACAGGGTACATTTTAAAGCACAGAGCCCGCAAGAATAGGAGGGGAGGGGGTGTTGGATTTTACATTAGACGAGGTGTACCTGCACGGGTGCGTGGACATCCCGAATCACAGCTAGAGCAACTATGGCTAGAAGTGTCGCTGCCTGGATCGCGTATGACAATTGGTACAGCCTAAAGGCCTGAGGCAATCAGCGTCACCACAGCGTTAGATGCTCTCAGTGAATCTTTTAACGTCTTTGCCAAATGTGATGACCTCTGCTTACTTACTCACCTTAATATTGACTTACTAAGATCAAACACCCCAAAAGCTCGAGAACTTCTTAACTTTCTTCACCAACGGAATCTTTCTCAATTAGTTAACGAACCAACAAGGGTTACTGATGTAACGAATTCCTTGATCGACTTGATAATAACTGATTTACCACTACAGCGATGTAAAAAAGTTCAAGCCATCCATAACAAAGGCCTGAGTGATCACGCCTTAATTTTAACTGATTTTAACATAAAAGTAGAAAAAATAAAACCACATATCCATACAAAACGATCAATTGGCAGTATAGACATTCAAAAATTTAATGAGGACCTTAAGTCAACGGATTGGAATATCATCACCAAATTGAATAATGTCCAGTCAATGATAAATGAGTTCAACTGTCAGATTCTCAAGATTTTAAATAAACATGCTCTTCTAAGGCAAATTAAAGTCAGGGACAGTTCGAAACCATGGATCACTAGCATCTGTAAATTCATCATGACACTAAGAGATAAGGCATTATCAAAGGCTCATACTAAAAAAACGGAATCAGCAAGGTCTTACTATAAAAATCTAAGAAATCTTGTGACGGGAGCAATAGAAAGGGAAAAAGGAGCTTTTTATAATTATTATATAAATAAAAAGTTGAATAACTCGAAAAAGCTCTGGAAATATTTAAAAAAGACCAAAATTATTCACAGTCAGAATCAAGTTGCGATACCTAACCATCTAAACAACCCTAATACTATAAATAGTCATTTTTTGAATGTCCCTGGAGATGGAAATGTCGATAATGATACACTTACTTTTTTTACTACAAATAAGCAAACAAGTGTTTTTTATAGAACCATCAAACATGGAAACAGTGTTGAAGACAATTCAAAATATTAAGACAAATGCGACTAGTCATGATCTAATTATAGCAGAAATCATCAAGTTAACGTTGCCGGACACAGCGAGGGTAATAACAGATATAATAAATAAATCTATTTCATCAAACACGTTCTCGGAGTCGTGGAAACTAGCTCTAGTTAAACCTATACCTAAATCAAACTCGGTGGAAGAGCTTAAAGACCTAAGGCCTATAAGTATATTACCAACCCTGTCTAAAATATTGGAAAGAGTTGTCTTTAACCAAATCGAGAAATACGTCAGTGGAGCAAATATCATACCACCATATCAGTCAGGCTTCAGACGCAACCACGGTACTGAAACTGCACTACTACAGGTTACTGACGACCTCTTAGCCGCCTCAGACTCCGGAGCTTATACTGTATTAGTTCTGCTTGACTTCTCCAGGGCTTTTGACTGTTTGAATCCGGAACTGCTAATTGCCAAACTATCCTACTATGGATTCTCGGAAGCAACTTGTAGTTGGTTCAGGAGCTATCTCATTGGAAGAGAGCAGATGGTAGAGGTAGACAACGAGGCTGTCCACAGGGCACAATTCTTAGTCCACTGTTATTTTCGATTTTTACTGCTGACTTGCCAAGACACGTTAAGACCTGTAAATACCACCTATTTGCTGATTATACTCAATTATACCATTCATTCAAAGCAAAAAACACTAGAAGCGATGCGCCTTATTAACAACGACATTAATGTAATATTCGACTGGGCTAAGAAAAACTCACTTGTTTTGAACCCATCCAAATCAAAATTTCTTATTGTAGGCACGCAAAGACAGGTTGAGACGGCTTTGATACATAACCCAAAACTTACGGTGGATGCTGTTAATATTCCCTGAGAGGCTCGCAATCTAGGTCTAGTTATTGATAATGAAATTAGGTTTGTATCACATACAAACGAAAAAATTAAATCAGCTTTCTATAAACTAAAAGTTTTATACGGAATCAGGAAGTATATATCGAGGGACTTTAGATTATCTCTATGTGACAGCTTGGTTTTGTCACCCTTCAATTATTGTTGTGCATTGTATGGCCCTAGAATTTGGTCTAAAACAGAATCTGCTATTCAACGAGTTCAAAACGCCTGCATGAGATTTTGTTTTGATTTCCCTAGAACAGATCATGTTACACCTTTTCTAGTAAAAAATAAGATACTGAACATGAAACTTAAGAAATAAAAAGCCCGCCAAAAAAAATTACTATCTATAAAAGCCGACGACGATCACCTGTCGCGTAGGGGTAAGCTGAAAAACAGCGCCGAACATGCTATTTATGCTTGTCGGCATTATGCTGAGCTAACTCCAATTGCCTGAGAATGTACTTAGTTATGTATTAATTTATATTTATAGTTTTTAATAAGTTTGTACTCATTCATTTTGTAAGTTTCTTTATAGATATAAGTTATGGTTGGATATGTTATGTAACTTACAGTTATAAGTTCAGGCAATAAATAATTATTCTATTCTATTCTTTTTTCTAACAAACTCAAAATACAATACACAAACACAACTACATTGCACATACTCAGTCAATATGTATACTATTTGTTTGCTCATTTAATCCACTTATCTTTTACTTTAGTTTTTTATATTACTGTCTTTCTGTAACTGTACGGCAATAACGGGCGATTCGAGGTTACACCGTGGATTTGGTGTGTAAAGGCCTTATACATTACGAGTTATGAAATCTTAGTTACGAACGTGGATGCAGGGTTTATCACGACTGTATTCTGTCCAGTTGAGAATCCGTCCAGCTGCAAATACGTCCAGTTGCGAATCTGTCCAGTAAAAAAACGCAATTGTATAGCCGAAATTGTTACAACATGGCTGTCAAAATTTACAACAAATTGCCAAATGATGTAAAAGAACAGAAGGGTCCCTTATTCGACAGAAAGTTATTCAATTTACTTATTGAACATTGTTTTTATTCTGTTGAAGATTACCTTAATTTTAAGTTTAGACTGTGAATTGATCATAAATTTACGAGTAGGTAATGAAAATTCTGTAAAAGAAAATGTGGCAATAGTGTGAATTTTAGTTTAAGTATGGTAATAATCAATAAATTTCCTAGTTATTTAAGTTAAATATTGTATTTCCGTAATTGACGGACAAACTGTTGTTTCCAACTTATTGTTTAAGATCTTTTTGTACACAGTTTAGACAATAAATATCTTTATCTTTATCTTTAAATCCGTCCAGCTGAGAATCTGTCCAGTTGCGAATCTATCCAATTGCTACGGAGGCAGCATAACTAGGTTTTCTAACTCAAGTATTTCTATGCTTAAAAGAGAACCCCAGCCATTAACTATTTATTTTATTTTATGCACTTGTCACAGCGCACCGTAGCGTCATCGTTACTGTACATCATGCTGAGTGACAACCTTTGTTGTTGTCACGGTTGTAACTTATATTTGTTTATACTATCTTTGCTTGTACTGTTGTGACACAGAATAAGTACTTTTAGTTTTTTAACTGCTATGTAGGTACGAAAATAAGTATTTTGTAACCATCACTAAGAAGAACAACAAAGCAGAAAAAGAGCGCCTTGCTCGAGTAGCGCAAGGCTATCTATATCTTTTACCACTCTGTATTTCGATCTCTGTCGGCAACCTCTAAACACATTTACAATGCTTAGAGGTCAACGACTAAAGAGATCTCAAATACAGGTGGTGCCTTAAGAAATGCATTTTGAAACGGCTATTATTTCTGAAATAAACAAAGTCGATATGCTACTAATAAATTAAGCATCCTGTGTTTGCCTGAACATTAAATATTTTGGTGGGATTACATTTCCCAGAAGTACCTTAAGCAGCTCACTATATTCTGCCATGATGAACGGAGCCTTACCTCCGAGCTTTTCTTGGGACCTGATGGATATTGTGTACAAAAGATTGTGAAATTGCAAATCGCAGTTTGACATTATTCGTTAAGTTTTTCCTTTAAATTCATGTCTCTAGGGTAACCCAGGTTTTCTTATTAAAAAAAAAATTATCTTCATAAGGTTTTTCATGTCATTCTGGGTACTGCACTACTTGTTTGTTCCTCCTTCACGCAAAAACTACTGAACCGATTAGGCTGAAATTTGATATGGGTATAGTTTGGGTCCTCGTATAAATTAAAGGCAATTTTTTATCCCGATAAAACGCGGGCAAAGGCGCGGGCAGCAGCTTGTCAATTATAATTAAGTATTACTGTTATGATAAAAACTCTAGTGTTTTGGTAAATTGATACGATAAATCGGTAGTTAACGATCCGAGGGATGATTATACATATCTATCCATCTGTTAAAAGCAATTATTGTCGCGGACCGAGTTTGAAATTTGTTCTGAGACGGATACTTTATTACCCGACTACGACAGGGTTATGATTTTGATTTTGACCTATGTATGTATGTATGTAGCCGATTTTTATGTTCCCTCGTAGCGCTGAAACTACTGGTCCGATTTCAACAAATGAGGTGTCATATGATTTGTCTTAATAGGCCAATGGTTATATGTGACGTCAGATAAAAATGGAGGTCTAACGAGATAGCGGGGGTCGAAGAAAGGGTCGAAAATTTCAATGTTAGTAAATATGCTCGTGTGTGGTATCGTTGCAAAGGTCTTTGTTTGTACTTTCCGAAACCGTTTCTCAAACCTTTGTGAGGTTAACGATTCTCAAACTATTATCAAAAAGGTGTAAAAAAAATATAGTTAAAAACTAAAACCCGGCTACATAAAAGTCTTAAACAAGCGTTCACCTATTGTCCATAGCATTTTCTTTTGATACTTAGGTAGTCGGAGGCACCCACCCCATATACCTACGGTACAATTAGTAACAAAGGCTTCCGACTACCTAAGTATCAAAAGAAAATGCTATGGACAATAGGTGAACGCTTGTTTAAGACTTTTATGTAGTCGGGTTTTAGTTTTTAACTATATTTTTTTTTAAACACAAATTATAAGGTAAGGTAGGCAAAGCCCAACAGGAATGGTTGTTTGCTAATGCCAAAATGCATTAGGTACGAGTAAGTACCAAGTGCAATTTGGCAAGAGTTCTAATTGCCCTAAAGAAGCGTGCTCATTGATTTTACTTACATTAGACTTAGGAAACTTACATTAGTTACGTAGAAAGTAGTTTAATCTATGCCAAGCACTACTGGCGCCCTCAAGCCGGTATGAAAGGTGCTTTTGGTTGTCGTAAAAATAAGTTTTCAAGAAACATAGTGTATTTCCATTTTTAGACTCGACAAAAATTGGCAACCCTGTTTTCACTCAAACTTGGCTTTGTAAAGCGAACACTGAAAACGAAACGGAAAAAAAAGGAAACGGAAATCAAAAGCGAAGTGGAAGCTCAATTGACATTCCAATTTTGTGAATGCGACCATACCATACGTATGGCCGCATTCACAAAATTGCCCATCTACCAGCGTCTACAACCCTACAGTAAAGGGACGACGACGATCAAAAAACGAGTGAGCTTAAAACAAGTTTACGAGTGTGTGAGTGACTGAGGTAGTGAGCACATATCACATAACACTAGTTTTGAGTTCAAAGATGGTCATTGCATCTATATCTATGTTATCGAGTAAGTGCAATACTAGTCCAGTAATTTGGTTTGCAAAACATAGGGGACGCTTCCGACTGGTATTGATATGGACCAGTTGAGCTATCTGTAGATTGTTTCAACAGTTAGCAGTTATCGCAATTGATTCAATTATAATATAATTTATATATTATTATATTATACATATATATATTTATATATTATGTACTAGTTATAATTTGTAAAAAGTCATAAAAGTCATTTATTTCATCTTTAAACTCATACAATACACTTGGTGAACATTTGCCATAATCACCACCAAGCGTGGTGATTATGGCATATCCCCCCCCTACATGGGAACCCATCCACTCGATGGACCGACGACATTGTAGCGGTCGCAGTGAGTCGATGGATGGAGGCGGCTCAGGACCGCTATTTGTGGCGTCGTATGGGGGAGGCCTATGTCCAGCTGTGGACGTGTATGGGTTGATATGATGATGATGATGAATACACTTGGATATGTCAAAAAAATTATATAATAAAATACAATGTGTACTTGAACCTAGATTTTTAGTATCTTCACAAAATAATGATTTATCCGCCGCAGCTTCGTCAACTTTATACAAAATTTTTTCTTTAAATGCGTTTAGATATGTTTTAGTAAATCGATGTCTGATATACATTTAAAGCTTTTCAAAATTTTAGTAAGTCTGGTACGAGGAGCCACTACATTTGTCTTATTCCTAGCGTTATGAGGATGAACCTCTGCATTTGTCACTACATCTCGAATATTTTCTCTCATTGTGTGTGCATTGCTTCTATTATTTGATTGTAATTTTCATTGTTAGTAAAGGTTATTATTTATTAAACATAGGTTACCTGGAAAGTTTCCCGGGAGGATTGAAACTTTTATAGATATGACAGATGTCTCTCTTGACATTAAGTTTATTGGACTAGTCTTGTCAAAAGGTAACGCGGCAAATACATATCTAATTACCAAAAGATAAACTGAAATAGTTTTCTTTACAAATATACGAAAAACATGTGTTGGTAGCTGATGTTTGCGGCGCTTGTACACGAAAAATACAGATTTTACAAAAAAAAAAATATGTTAATTTTTAGTACATTTTGTTTAATTTTGTATTAATATTTTCATCGCTAAATGAGTCGGAAAGGAGATATTTTCAAAAAAACTGTTATTAAGCGCCATTTTTCCAATATCACGGCGCAGGCGACATATATACCATACACAGACACGCATCTCGAGCCTGAATCGGTCGACAGGCTAGGCTCTGTCTTCAAATATCTTTATAATTTTCTGTGATATTTTCTTTAAATTTTTAATTAGAAGTTTGACAATGCCCTTTTGCAGCAATTAATTTGAATATTATGTTTATTCTGTTTAATTTTATTTTTGACGATGCCCATTTACAGCAGATATAGAATTTTTTGTTTGTTTTTGTATTGCTTTTATTTGTTTTGTCTCAATAAATACCTATCATTATTGCAAATAGACGTAACCAAGTGTGCCTTGTGCTCCTACGGCGAATATATACGTATATATGAGTAAGAGTATATTGGTGGCGAAGTTGGAAAGAGCACATCGAAATCTATCAAAAAAATACCCGGATAACTTTCCAGGTAAAACTACCAAATGACTGGACTATACGCTGCAAACAACATATATTATTATACATATTAATATAGGGTTGCATTTTTTGGCGTCAATGAAGATTACCAAACTGAACCAGGTCGAAAAGTCTAATAATTTTTTTTAAGAGTAACAGAAACGTTATGGCAGTTTTATGGCACCTCTGTAGTTTTTTTTTTGCAAAAATAACTGAATTCACCTACGTCTAAACCAGCTTAGCAGTAAATTCAGTGAATTTTAGATACATCTGAAATTCACTTTGAAACACCTGGCATACTTTTCATCGGGGTAATTATAATAAAATACGTATTGGCAACTTCACCAGTTTAGCTTTCAGTATTGACAAACTTCCCAACCTCATATGTCACCCTTTAAACTGACTGCCTCGTTGGTCTAGCGCTGATAATAAGGTCCGGGTTCAAATCCCGGGTCAGGCCAAAATTTGTGATATTTGGATTATTAGTAAGATAAATATGTATGTGTACAGCTCGTCAGGAAGTTGGCGGTGTTACACCCTCGTGCTTCGGAAAGTATGTTCTGCACCTATCGTGTCGGTCTACCGTCCCTTTGGATTATGAGAGTGATATATTATATAGGGAATAGAGAGTAAGCCTATGTTTGCGCACACATTTGTGCACTATAATATGTCCTGCGCACTTGGCTAGTCTTCGTTGAGACCGCCATGGCCGAAATTCGGCTAGGAGGATATTATCACCTTTACTTTAAACCCGCAATAGCTAAGATTCGTTTGTTTTCTTCAGTTGATTAGTCAGAGTTATAAAAATATTGTTCAAAGTCGACAAGTTCTAGAAGAAGGGGGTTTAAACACAAACTTTCGTCAATGGAATAGAATTGCTTTGGTGACAGCCTAAACAGATAGTTCAGCTGTGCGATTACGCAAAAACCACCCATCCTATATTGGCATTTGAAAACCTTTTAAATGGGCCTTCGTAATTTGTAATTGTATGGCATAGGTCATTAAAATGACTTTGGAAGCCATTTAAATGGCTTACGGTCATTGTAGGATGGGTGGATTTTGTGTAATACCACAGCGGAACCCAAATGTCAGCCCATTCCGTAAACATCCAACAATCTGAGCACGCCTTGCAGCGACCGTCAGCATAGCCAGTAACCACATCGCTTGCATCGCGCCTCAAATATTAAACCGCAAAGCACGGCATGCACTGCTAATTTTCAAATCACACCGTGCCTCTGTGCCTACCACGTTCAGAGATTCAGCGACTAGCAGAGTTGCTAGTATGAGTTTGCACATTACCGAGATGGAAAAATAATAATATGTTTGAAACGTTGTAAAATTTGTACGATGTACTATAAATGGCAAATCCTTTTTTAAGTTAGTTAAAAATGGAACGGATCACTCATAACCATTCGAAAACTATGATTGAGTTTATAAGCAACTATTGGATTGCTGTCATACTGTGAAAAGTTGTTCCTATCAGTATCAGGCAGGGCCCAGGGCCACTGAAAGGTGCTAAATGTTTCTAAACGAAAACTTTTGTAGTTTTCGTAAACTATGCGAAAGTCATCATAATACCTCTGGTAATTTTCAAATCACAGTGACATCATGCCTACGCCTACCGACCATGTTCAGAGATTCAGCGGCTACAGGCAGCTCTTTATGAGCGATACGATCGCTACGTGCTGATCGGCAGCACCCTGTCGCTTTCTGCTGCTGCTTCCGGAATCGCGACGGCGCGGCGGCAGCGACGTGTCAAGGCGTCGTGTTCGGAATTGCACCTCTTGGGGAATTTGTACTGGCATAAGAATAAATAAGAACACAGTAGAACGGAATCTTCTTTGACAGAGTCCCGAACGCCGCCATTTATATACCTACTTCCCCATTCACGTCGTGACGCCCCTCTGTCGTCCAAGCAATGATGTTATATCCAAAGAATTAGTATACTAACGTAACGTTAGTATATAAATTCCTTGGTTATATCGTCCAAGCGTGTTGCCAGGGTTGCTTACTGTTAAATATTGCTTACGTCTTAAGATTATATCGCTAAAACGCAAATACGTAGTATCTGTGTCAAACACTGGACCTCAAGCCGCTACGCAAGGACTTAAAGTTGAGTAAGCTTGTTCCGAAAATAAAATTTTCAAAAACCCAATACAGTGTTTCTATTATTATAATTCAACTACAAAAACTCAGTCACACTCAAAATTTCAGTCACAATTGTCACTTCTAAATCAAACAATGAATACGGAAATGGAAATCAAAATCGAAGGGTAAAATCAATTTATTTACAAATTTTGTTAATACGACCGACACCAAAAATGCAAAAATCAATAAATAAATTCAAACAAATTTTCCAACATACATATACTTTGTAAGAAGGCTTACTACAAATTATCAGATTATCTAACTAGAAGATAAAAATCTTGGGACGAGTTTTGCTTCAACTCGAAAACTAACAACCTAACAAGGTAAAGGTTTTTTGTTCGTTTCTTTACTTTACCTGAAAAAGATTGTAGTGAACGAAAAATCGATGTGATCACTTTTTTAATATTGTGACGTGTCCAAGAGTCCTGTAAGGTCTAAACTTAAAGGAAATAAAGCACTTTGAGTTGAGTTTTTGACTGCACTATCTTGAAAAAACAAACGACGTTTCTCTAAAGGGATAATATATCACAGACATGATACTAGTTGCGCCTTCTTCCACTATTGGACAAAAAATTGAAGTGAAGAGAATATCAATAACACCTTATTTCTTATTTGATATATTCTATTCTGATTTGATTTGTCTAAGTGCTTATTTTCAGGCAGGTGCAGGCCGTGGGGCCGCGGCGTACGAATATCGACCCCTCCAACTCTACCCGTGGATGTCGTAAGAGCCGACTAAGGGAACCTACCATAGGAAGGGCAGCAGCTTCCATCTGAGTATTTTTAAACACCAACACTGCGATCACCAATCCGCCTGCCGAGCGTGGTGATTATGGCAAATCCCCCCCTACATGGGAGACCATCCACTCGATGGACCGACGACATCGTGGCGGTCGCAGGGAGTCGAGGGATGGAGGCGGGTCAGGACCGCTATTTGTGGCGTCGTACGGGGGAGGCCTATGTCCAGCTGTGGACGTGTATGGGTTGATATGATGATGATGATGAATACACTTGGATATGTCAAAAAAATTATATAATAAAATACAATGTGTACTTGAACCTAGATTTTTAGTATCTTCACAAAATAATGATTTATCCGCCGCAGCTTCGTCAACTTTATACAAAATTTTTTCTTTAAATGCGTTTAGATATGTTTTAGTAAATCGATGTCTGATATACATTTAAAGCTTTTCAAAATTTTAGTAAGTCTGGTACGAGGAGCCACTACATTTGTCTTATTCCTAGCGTTATGAGGATGAACCTCTGCATTTGTCACTACATCTCGAATATTTTCTCTCATTGTGTGTGCATTGCTTCTATTATTTGATTGTAATTTTCATTGTTAGTAAAGGTTATTATTTATTAAACATAGGTTACCTGGAAAGTTTCCCGGGAGGCTTGAAACTTTTATAGATATGACAGATGTCTCTCTTGACATTAAGTTTATTGGACTAGTCTTGTCAAACATACATATACTTTGTAAGAAGGCTTACTACAAATTATCAGATTATCTAACTAGAAGATAAAAATCTTGGGACGAGTTTTGCTTCAACTCGAAAACTAACAACCTAACAAGGTAAAGGTTTTTTGTTCGTTTCTTTACTTTACCTGAAAAAGATTGTAGTGAACGAAAAATCGATGTGATCACTTTTTTAATATTGTGACGTGTCCAAGAGTCCTGTAAGGTCTAAACTTAAAGGAAATAAAGCACTTTGAGTTGAGTTTTTGACTGCACTATCTTGAAAAAACAAACGACGTTTCTCTAAAGGGATAATATATCACAGACATGATACTAGTTGCGCCTTCTTCCACTATTGGACAAAAAATTGAAGTGAAGAGAATATCAATAACACCTTATTTCTTATTTGATATATTCTATTCTGATTTGATTTGTCTAAGTGCTTATTTTCAGGCAGGTGCAGGCCGTGGGGCCGCGGCGTACGAATATCGACCCCTCCAACTCTACCCGTGGATGTCGTAAGAGCCGACTAAGGGAACCTACCATAGGAAGGGCAGCAGCTTCCATCTGAGTATTTTTAAACACCAACACTGCGATCACCAATCCGCCTGCCGAGCGTGGTGATTATGGCAAATCCCCCCCTACATGGGAGACCATCCACTCGATGGACCGACGACATCGTGGCGGTCGCAGGGAGTCGAGGGATGGAGGCGGGTCAGGACCGCTATTTGTGGCGTCGTACGGGGGAGGCCTATGTCCAGCTGTGGACGTGTATGGGCTGATGATGAAGTGCTTATTTTGTAAGCCTAAAGAAATAAATGATTGATGATTGATTCTGATTCTGATTCTTAATATTTATTATACATATTTTTGACGACCTCCTTGGCGCGGCGGGCAAAGGTCCGCCTCGGGACAAATGTTTGTTCGATCTGCAAATATTTGTTTAGGGTGATCTGTATTTTTTTTCTAATTAACTGAAATAAAAAATATCTATCTATCTATGTAGTCTATTTTATTAATAGACTACATAGATAGATATTATTTCTATAGATAGAGAGTTATCTAGTACCCATAACACAAGCTCTGCTTAGTTTGGGCAAGATAATTGTGGGTAAATTGTCCAGCATTATTTATTTATTTTATTTTATAGGCACCACTCCTTATTTATTTATTTAAGTACAGTAATAAGTAGTGTAAGTCACATGTAGGTAATGTCAAAGGTTTCCATTTTGCAACCAAGCATTTCTCCGGCGTTGGTCTACTGTGTTCACAACTGTGTTCATTTAGAACTTGTTGAATAGCCACGCAGGTGAAGAAATTCATTAGAGCAGTTTACGCTTTCAGAGCCTTTCAAAGAGAAAGAAAGGTCTCGTTATAAAATTTTGTAATATCTTGGGTTTTGAACCCATGACCTTTGGTTCAAAACCCATAGTTGGCAGGTTTCTTGCCAAATAATATAAATATAAATGAATAGCTCCATTTAGAAGGCTGCAACTTAGAAACAAATAAATTCTGACTTTATCTACTGGGGCTGAAAGTCCTTTTTTGTCTGAGAGGTAACTATAATGCCATTATCCAGAAAACTGCTAGTCAGCGAAGAAGTTTTCATCCAAAGAATTTGCAAGAAAAGGGTGACCTTGTTTGGTGTAAGTTATAAAAGTTTTGACAAAATTTGCCGTATCATGTAGGACAGGATCTTTGCAGTTAAAACAAAATTATCATGGTTGGATGATGGATGGTTTTCATATGAAAGCAGGCGGTAGTCTTTTTAGCCTGCTGACGGGCAAAAGGCCACTTTTAAAAGGGAGGTTGTTAGCAATAAGCCAGTCCCTTAACCCGGTGTAATGAAGCCCTTCCAGCTTGATGATTCAGGGATCCGATAATGGCGGATTGCTAGAATCACGCCTTGGGCTCCTCATTTGTTAATTCTGGCTGTGGCTAATTTCTGGCTGCTCCAAACTGGTCCGTGGATTTCGTAATGGTATTTTGGGATTCAGTGATAATTCTGTAGGTTCTGCTGATGTTGTGCTTTTTGAATTTGTAAGAGGCGTCGCAATCTATGTGACATGAAACTGTTGTGTAACTAAGTGCCAGAATGATGTCAGTCAAATAAATAATTTTCCATATTTCTTGCAACTGGACAGTTCCACGACATGACGCATAAACAGGCTGTGACCGGCGATTTACCTCTTGATAATTTGGATGGCTGGTCTTCTTGATAATTTGGACTTTGTCGCAGTAACATTAGAGTTCTGAACCTACCCCAAACAAAAGCCCTGAGAATAAAAAAACAACAGAGAACGAACCAATGCGCGGCGAAAAGAGTCTAAGCGACTCACTCCCTTCAAGATTCAAGATGGTTTATTGCGTTCATATAGTACATAATATGTTGGTCTTAAAACAGGTTTGTTACAGTCTCAACATGAGCCCGCTTGGACTACAATAATAATGTTTAATTTTTAGCCGACTTCAAAAGGAGGAGGTTCTCAATTCGTTTGTTTTTTATGTATGTTACGCGATATCTCCGCCAATTAAGGACCGATTTAAAATTATTTCACTAATGTATAGAAAATAATCCCGAAGGAGTATTTTTATTCCCAGGGCATTAGTATTTATCCCGCAAAACTTAAAATAAGTGTAAAAGTAAGGGCATTTGAAGTCGGTTTATAGTTTTTTAAAACACGCCATAATATTATTATACATCTTACATATATCTAACTAATGTTCAATATTCTCCAGTTTCTACAAAAACAATAAATATGTATAATTAAGTAGGTATCTCATAAAGCCATCGCTTTTTCTAGGTAGAAATATGTTCCTTTCTTGCAAATCATAGAAAGACAGGCTTTTTACGTTTTGCATTCCGGCTATTTATTTGACAACTGATATTCGAAAATAGGTCCTATGAGAAATCAACGTAGCTGGTTTTTATTGTGTTGTTGTGTTAATAATTGGTTGTTTGAATCAGCTTTATGTTGCTACATAAAGCTGATCCAACCAACCTGTAAGGGAGTCAGAATAAATATGTTTAAACTCGTAACAAACTTTTACCTCAGCCCCAAAAAATAATACTTCCAACCGTAACAAAAGCCTCAAGTTGCCAAAACCCCTTCAGCTTGTCAACATATTAACTTAACAATATGTTTCCCCCCAAGACCCTGCAAGCTCTAAGCAAACAAAAAGTTCGCCGATTTATTTAAGGTTCAGTTCCCGCCCAGTCTTTTCACGCGTCGTCTGTTTGTTCATGATTTACGAGGGTCCGCGTTAAATTCAGCGGATTTCTCGGATTTTACAGACTTTTATATACTACTATCTATTTTTAGTTGGCTTTGTATGCTTAATTTATTAAGACGTAGGTAGGTTTACTTTTAAGGGATTATTCTGTGGGGTTACCGATCCCATTCTTAAAATTATTTCATTACAATGCAGTGTCATTGCTCTTGATATTTAAGATTTATTAGTTAAGATGTATTCGAGTATCGCGGAACACAACTGAAGAATTGAGGATTTTTTTTTATCCAAAGACCCATACGCGGCACTCGCTACTAAGACCACTAAGACGAGTTGGATCTACTGTCACTAAAATACTAGTACTCCTAGTTTACTAAAATACTACTAATCCTACTCTCACTAAAATACTAGAAAGAATACCTAGGACAACGCGAACCCAAGCGCGAAACTAAGCGCGAAATCCAAGCAAAATTTACCGCTACCCCAGCGGTAGAGAAAACCGATCTGATCTGACTGTATAAACTGTACCATAAACAAGTTTTCGTCCATTTGAGTAAAGTCCACCTCAGACTGATTATAAGGTGGACCAATCTCAATTGTCTGTAGTATCTATACTAAAAAATATAATTATTAAACATTAATAAATGCAAATACTACAAAGGATGATGTGAACTTGTCCGACAAAGAAATGGTTCAACGTCCTGAAAAATCGCATCATTGTATATATTAGATATCTTGATTTTAGAATCAAAATATCTAATTTATACAATTTCTCATCAAGCTCATTAATTTTACTGATACAGTGAACTGAAAGTGAGATGAGTGACAGATTGTTTATTAAACTGAAAATATGATAAGAAAATATTTCGAATACCTACTGTTTCAACAGCGTAAATAAAATCTTGTTTCAGGCGAGTTTGTAAAGAAATTGATTACATCAGTGTCTTCGTAAATATTCCTTTAATAAAATGGAATTTCTTCTATCTTAACGGGTGAAACTGTAAAACTGACATGCTGTGTTTGTAACTCTTTCAAATGGTTTAAATGATAACTACAAAACTTTTTCAGGTAAAACAGAACTTGTCATAGGTAATTTAGAATGCAAAGGAGGTGGTAATGACTTCTTTTTTGTTCGGGAACTTGTTAAAAGTATGGCATTTTGGTTGGAAGCGACCAAAATAAGGTACTTAGTGATTTTTTTTATTAGTGAAATAGTTATTTGTTCAACAAGCGGGCAAAATGTATTTAAATGGCACGAAACAAAAAACATTTGCTTTCGAGTTAGACATACAACTTTTCACCTCGACTAGCGAGACCTCATTTTGATATTTAAAAAAAAGACTGAATGCCAGAAACTCATTTTAATCAAGAACCATGGAGAGTAAGAATAAGAACGCTATAAACACCTTGCAAACCGTGAACGAACAAATTTGTTCTTTTCCATGAGGGTTGAACGTTATCTTACCTCCTTCCGAGCTTCCCTTCGATAAGCTTAAATAAGTTTAGCTCACAGAGGTGAGACTCCCATATAAATTCAAGGCCTATAAATTCATGTATAGATGGCGCTGTTTGCCTAGAAAAATGGTCTTTACAAGCTAAGTTGTCAAGGTCAAAGTGTTCCTCCCCAGGTGCAGATCGCGTAGTTTTTTCTTATCTTGAGCGCCGACCACAGATAATTAATAACTATAACCCCATCGAAATCATAGACCTAGATTTTTTTATGACCGAAATTGAGTACAGCATTCTGATTTCAAATTACTTTTTTCAACAAGTTGAATAATTATCCTTAATTCCACTTGTGAGCAAAAATCGATTTTGCTCACTGTTTTTGAGCAGAAAAGTCACCGTTTTCGAGCTAGAGTGGTGAAAAACATTTTTTGTCTGGTCTGATGGCAGTGGTAAAAATGTTTTTCACCACTGCCATCAGACCAATCATTTATTTTACTCACTCTTTTTGGGCAGCAAAGTCATTGTTATGGATTAGAATGAGTTGTAAAAATTTACAAACTCTAGGTTTGGCACAGATTATTTTAAATTTTACTTGCCCACTCTACCAAACTTCACAGTTCGCAATGCTTTTGACTTCTGGTTCGTTATTCTCAGCTCGGTTCACTATCATCATTTTGGTCTTATCCCGATTATCCGTCTTAGTCCGAAGCTCAGGCTGGTGGATTCAAGGTGGCGCAAAAAGTGTTCCATGTCTTCCTTAGATGTTGTTAGGAGAGTAGTGTCATCTGCATATCTAAGGTTAGAAATTGTTCGACCTCCAACGGATACACCTTTATCCCAGTCATCCAAAACAATCCGCATTATGTGCTCGATGTTGATGTTAAACAGCAGCGGTGAAAGAATACAGCCTTGTCAAACACCAGCTTCAGGCTTGAATGGGCTTGATGGTCCACTCCATCGATGCCCATTGCTGCTGTGCCATCTTCATAGAGTTATCTAATGAGGTACGTTAGGTGTTCTGGTACGCCCATTACTGATAAAATTCCCCACAGTTTCTGCCATTGCACCGTGTCAAAAGCCTTACGAAAGTCCACAAAGCTTATAAACAGGGGGTCGTTAAATTCTCTTGACTTCTCTATGACCTGGCATAATATAAGAATTTGTTCTCTCGTTCCTCTACCCTTAACAAAGCCAGCCTGTTCAGGTGCGAATTGAGGAGACAGATAGGATTGTAACCGCTTGTTGATAATGTGTAGTAGTACCTTACTTGCGTGGCATATAAGCGAGATCAACCGGTAATTGTTGCACTTCTTGGTGGAGCCCTTTTTATGAAGAGGTATGAAAAGGGAACGAGACCAATCCTTCGGCCAATTGCCTGCCGTCCATATTCTACTACAGATAGTGTGCATTATATCCACTCCAGGTTCTCCCATAGCTTTAATGATCTCAATGGGTATCTCATCTACACCTACAGCCTTGCTAGGTTTGAGGTGTTTTATTGCTGCTCTTATTTCGTCCTTTAATAAATCTGGTTCGAATTCTGACGGTTGAGAACATGTGACGGTAATGAGTTCAGGTCAACAAATAGGGATCCACAATATTCCTTCCACGTATTGACAATTTCTTTTATCTCAGTTACCGTCGCACCGTCTTTGTTCTCAATTGCCCAGTTTTTGGTTTGAATTGACGAGTGATAGTTTTTATTTTCATGTGAAGATCTTTTGTTTCGAACTTCTCTGAATGACGCTCTAGTTCTTCGCAGATTTTATTAAGTGCCGCATTCCGGTCTCTTCTGCAAGCGGCTTGTATTTCAGCATTAAGAGAATTTAGTTCCTGTACAGCTGTTCCAGCGGCCTTCAGTTTTCTCCAGTGTTCAACCATGTTTCGTGTGTTGGTAGACATTCAATGTTGTCGTTTTATCAGAGGTGATTTTGGCTGTGTTGTTGTGTGAGTTTTGTACCAAATCTTTGATGTAGAGTTTGCATTCTGCCATAGCGTATTTGGATGTTCATCGTCATCACCACCCCAGCTGTGCACTGTGACGTCCTGCAAGCTTTTGGTTAGACTTGCCCTGTCAGTGATCTCTAATCGCCTTTTAGTTGCTTTCGTTATAGAGTTGCGAAGTTTAATCCTTAGGTTGTCTACTAGTCTGATCATAGCTGATGATCAGAGTGACAATCTGCTCCAGGCAACATGTGTGCGTTTGTAATTGAGCTCCTCCATCTAGTTCTGATCATTATATAGTCGATTTGATTACGGTGTTCTCCGCTAGGGGATGTCCAAGTGTATAGTCTTCTGGGGTGTTGTTTGAAGACAGTGTTCATAATGGTTAGGTTGTTATCGGCTGCGAACTGGATGAGTCGTTCGCCACGTTCGTTTCTAGTGCCAAGACCATAGAGCCCCACAATATTTCTAAGTCCTGAGTCCGTAACAGTTGATCCTAGCTTCGCGTTAAAATTATAAGGACCTCTCTAGTTGGGATAGTGGCTATGCAACCTTCAAGTTGACGGTAGAAATCCTCTATTACTTCATCTTTGGCAGCACTTGTGGGGGCGTAAACTTGGATGATATTGAGCGGGGTGGGCGTTGCGCTTAGCTTGATTGATATCAATCTGTCGCTGATTGGATTGGATCCTACCACCGTTTTGTTCCATCTCCTTGGTATGGCAATGGCCACTCCTGCATAACTAGATGTGTTACCTGAGAAGTAGATGGTATGCTTCTCAGTGTTACGGTGTCCACTCTCTTTCCAATGCGTCTCACTCAGACCCGTGATATCGGTGTTGCATCGCTCGAGCTCATGGTCAAGTACGTGGAGTTTACCTTCATCCTGAAGACATCGCACATTCCACGTTCCGACTCTGCTGTTGCTGCGTAGTTGGATGTTGGTTCTTCCAGAGGTATAGTTTGCATGAGATGCCTGGTCGCCTACGGTCTCATGGCCGGTAGCACATTTCACACCCTGATTCCCGGACAACCGAGGGCGCCGGTCGCTACGCGGATTACCACGCAAACTTTCTTTCATCTTGGACCTTATCATAACTCTCGTGGGATAAATAGTGCAATGGTATCCCGTTGCCTTTTGCACCAGGCATTTTGGGCATGATTTATACGCCCAGGTCGCTGAAGCCTCTTCAGTCGGTGTGCCGACTGGGTTGGTGGATTACCGCCACGGTTCGGTCGCCAGAGCCTCGTCCAGCAGTTGTCTAGCAGGGAGCGCCGCGGTGGCCGGATGGCCGCCGCCATCGGCTATTTATACGAACCACCAATGCGTGCAGGTGAGGTTGACAATAGGGTCGGATAAGTTGTTGGTTTCGTTCTCCCCTTACTCCCCGTCAGTCTATCATACCCATAAGCCAAAAGTTTAGGCAACGTAGTAGAAGAAGCAATTAGGTAAACTCTTGTTTTTGTACAATATCTATGTCTTTGGAAAATAACATGCAATATTTCAAAGTCGTCTAAATAAAAGTTTATTCATCTGTGTCGCCACGCCACACTTAGCATTAACTACACCAATAGTAATATTTTGTGTGCAATAAACATAATGGCGGCCAATAATAATATTAACAAGGAACCACTTAGTACTAAAACACTGAGCTTGTTACCAATGAATTAGTTAAGCTGGGTTAGCAAAACATGTAAAATTTATCGTTTTACAAACATAAGTCTACGCCAAGGTTTGAATTAAAAACTCAAATCAATAAAAAAAAAACGACAACTCGCAACAACATCTAATAAAAAGAACACACAAAAAAGTTTGCAATGTTTTAGACGGGTATCGAACCCACTATATCTTACGTAAATTGGTCTACAGAAGTCGTCAGACTTCGTCGTCGTCGCTAACACAATCTAGGTTTATATAATAATGGAGTCGGCGACACAGCTCGGCGCGTTAGTGCGATATTTTAGTGTATGAATGAATAATACAAAAACGGTAAAATAAAAAAACAATAAAAAGCGGAAAAAATGGAATTCAAAAGGCATCCGAAAGTATTTTGTCAACTGGTCGTCGCCTCCGGCTTGTAGAATTTGGTGTCTTTAATGAATAGGTACCTACCATAGCAAATCGAAATGACTTCCCAATAGTAGGCGAAATCACTTAACACTTTAACAGCCGACTATTTTAAAGCGCGTCTTTCCTGGTACGCCGGCGATTTTTACCGATATTGTAACCCTTATATAATAAAAACAGTTACAGGTAAATTCAATTAGAATTAAGGTGAATTAAATCTCAGTTTATCCTTATTTACTAATTTCAACTGAAATATTAAACGCTCCTAAGTGGTACTTAAGTGCTTTCCCCTGTCGAGGAGCATTTAACTCTACAATAACTGTTTACTGAACTATTTCTGAATAGATGAAAATAGAGTTTCCAGTCTCTTAGTATACAAACAAGTCTTTTAGAATAAATTAAAAGTATCTAGGGGTCACATTCTAAAACGTATGTCAAGACAGAAACATGAACAAATAATATCAAAGCCTTTTAAATTTAACATATGTACATGGCTGGCTTGTAAATGTTTTTACTCTAACGATTTTATTAAGTTCTGAAGAAAGAAAATCTTTTTTGAAAATTATTGTGACATACCTCCGATTAAATTTTAAACCTGATTTATTATTTTAATTTATATTTAATTCTGTTTTTGCTTTCGTTATGTAGCTATTTTAAATTTCAAGCATTAAAATATTTGCAAGCTAAAATATTTTAAAATATGAGAGCAGAGCCAGGTCGACGCATGGGAAACCATTGTTCGTGCATTTCTAAATCCACTATGCCACCTACCGAGACGACTGTACCGATGACCCTGAGACGAGCGATTCGAGTATCGACGCAGACCGCAGAGCCAGGTCGACTCAGGGGAAACCATTCAGAACTTCATTAATTTTAAGATCTACATTGTACTACCATACTTTCACATAAAATACTATTTTATTTGATTCGATTGATTGAAAGTCGATGTGGTCGCGTACAAAACGACCTTATACGCCGTTAAACATTATAGAATGCTATCCTCACAATTTGACATAAAAAGACGTATTTTATATTTATCTCAAATATACTGTTTAGTAGCTTCTGCCCGCGGCTTCACACACGTCCGGAACAAATTAATCCTATATATACGAGTAAGTTATTTCAACCTCCAATTCAACAAAGATATAATTATTGTTCTACGGAATCCTTATACGGTTTTTTCTACCTATGAAAACTGATTACAGAGATAATAAATAGCCTATGTATATTATGTGTCATTTCAGGTCATGACCTATATTTATGCAATTTTTTTTCGTTACTACGAAGGTAGGTAGCAAATAAGTTTTGTAATATTTTTGTTTTAAATTTTTATGCAATGCTAGTTCTACATTTAATATTTATTGTTGTGATTTTAATTTATTTTCCATTGATTTAACTCTTTATTTGACATTGCACGAAAATATTGCACGCCGTACCGGTAGAAATACATTGTTTCACGTCAGGGAGTTACACATATTATCATACATCTATGCATGGTATAAGAAACTGTCCAGTTGCCACTTCATTTAAACAAAATATAGAAGTTGGGAAACAAATGTGATAAGAATCAATTGAAAAATCAATAAAAAAATTACAATTGTCAATTATATTTGTTAGATCAGTCAAAACAGCGTTAGTTAAACACGAGTCAATGTGATAAATAATTGGTAAAAACAAAACCACATAGTTTTGTCAGATTCATACAGGAATTCGGGGAGTTACGATTGTACCCTACTGGTAACACCAGGAAACAGAGTCGTCTTCTCATTCGCCGATGGCAACGATGACGTAGCCTGGCGACACCCACGTGACCATCGTGTCTCGGAAGAGCATACCTGTTTTCTTATACCATGCATCTATGTACCTTACACTCATGTATTTGATGCAATAATATATAACTTTAATTTAAAAAAAACTATTTAATTGTTTAATGCAACTTGCACGCAGCGCAGGCATGCACATTATTGCACATACCTATTGTTTGTCAACCTCTATGGCACGCTGGAGTATGGTCTGCCTGCGACAGGAGGTTGCAGTTTCGATTCTCGCCTCAGGAAACATGTTTGTAAGATCTGCAGATATTTGTTCCGGCTGTTGTGGGTGTTTTCTATGCATAGTAAAAAATAACTATGTATGTAATGCATTGTAGTCTAGTATCAATAACACAAGCTCTGCTTTGTTTGTGTATTGTTTATGTTTATGTTTGTATGACTCTTGTGTTTGGTTAATTTTTATTACTCAATTGCTGTTTTCTTTTTCAAAGTTAAATCGTGATGATCTTTGTAAGTCTGTGTGTTTAAATTTATAACTTATTTATTATTGTATAATACAATACAATACAAATATTCTTTATTGTACACCAGAAAAACAACATTACAGAGAGATGTTTCATAGGACAAGTACAATGGGCGGCCTTAATTATATAATATAGTATAATGTATACATACATGAACGAATATTATTTTGCACGCAGTTAGCGGCCGGATGTAGTGAGCTAATTTAAATTTAGATATTTAAGCTAATTAGTTAGACCTACTGTACCTACATTTCAGCAAATAAAGTATTATGATTATGATTATTTAGGGCCAGCTAGATGATGCTGTGCGGCATTGTTTATTTATTTATTTTGTAATATTATTAGAAGTAAGTGTACTGAAATGCCCTTCGATCCTATGGACGTGGACCTGGGTCATCTGAATGACGCCTGAGCTTATTTTTCCAGCAGCTAATCTATTGATCACCCACGCTATTATGAACTAATTGAAATTTGATGTCTGACTTGAGAGGATCTACATTAAACAAAGCCAAAGAACTTTGCTCTTTGGATTAATTCACTTTCTAATTTATATTTTAAGTGCACGAGTTCATTGAATTATATTTAGGTGGTTCCCTGACCAAAACTAGCACCGCCACCTATTTTATCATATAATTACGTTAAACATAGAAATTTTCAAAAATTCCTTGACCTGTTTGTGATACCTATCATAAGCTTTTTTTAATGCCTCTGTAATAGTCTTATTTTTATAGCTCAGGAAGAGATGCGAAGTTGCACTTTTTGGCCACCAAACTCGGTATTCGCATCTCTTAGTAAACTATACAAAATAAAACTATTACAAAAGCTTGTGTTAGGTTTTCACAAACGGACCGAGGGACTTTTCATTTCTTATGCTACCAGGAGCAGATCATGCCAAAGCATAGCACTGATCTTTCTTGTTTCATGGATACGTTTCGAACAAATTATTTATTCTGTGGCTAAGTTTACTCATAACAACCAATTTATTCCAGAAAATAAAAAAAATACTGAACCCCTGTTTCAGGACACTATAAAAACATGTAACTAATCTATAAAATCAACTTAATATCAAAGCCCAGTTCATTTATTCTCGGCTTTATACCTAATTCCCATCTCTTACACCTAAAACGAACGTTACTTTGCCATAAAAATGAATTTCCTCAAAATAAAACCAGCAAATTAGATCCACGTGCTATAAAATAGAAGGAACGTCCAAAAGAAATAGGTTTTTAAACCGACAAGATCAATGGTCTCAAGCAGCGTGGCCGGCAGAGGGAAAGTAAACTCTATAGAAGTGTATCTCACGATGATAACTAGGCATGTTTAGGTGCTTCATCAGGGAGGATCACACTAAATGATGTAAAAAACCAAAAACATTATCAGCGGTAGTTGCAACAACCGAAAAATTGCAGGAAAGAGGAGATACCTTATTATGTCTTGCATTAGAGGTAAAATATTTATAAGTATTCTAATAATAATTATTCTTAATAATTAATAAAAATTCCGAATGTTTTTAGCCATGAATGTAGTCCAAGTACGTTTTAAAGTATTATGAAATCTTAAGATCCTTTCTCAAAAAAAAAATACTGTACATTTTTCATCATCTTCTGGCCCCAAAGTAAGCAGAATTTGTTTAAGTTTCAATTGACAAATCTACCATAAGGGACCCAGACCAGACCCTTCTTCAGAAAAAGGGGTTACAGTTCTATGTCAATCAGCTTCCCTGCCATGTCAGAATGGATGCTATTGAGGAGGTGCAGTGGTAGCTAACGACCACTTACAGAGAATTCCTTGAAGTTCTCATCAAGTATTTATGTAACAGGAGGCCAGCAGTGGTAAATAAAATTTCTACGTGCTTTATCTTTTGGAGCCTTCACCGTTTTCTCTTTAGTCTTTGCAAGTTTGCCTGGGAGAAATCGGTCTCAGCGATAAGGCCACCTTTTGTACTTTATTTATTTTTATTTTAGACTAGCTGCTGCCCACGCTTTCACCCGCGTTTATCGGGATAAAAATATCTACCGTATCCAAGACAGGTAGGTCCAAAGAAAATAAATAATTTTATTTTGACTAGATTTCATATAAAACATTTGAATGTACGTGGAAAACAACTCAAAATGGTAGATAAGACAATACTAATAAGAGCTGACAAAAAATACCTTGATAAAATCTTTTTATGGTTTGATTTACCTTTCAGCTTTTACCAGCCGAGATAAAACCAATAATAAAACTGATTGATGTCCCATCCACTTCAATCAAAACATTGTTATCTTGGGACAAAGTAATTTTTAGCCCATCCATTATCTGTATGAATCAATCGGAAGAGAAACAATGCTGGGTTTGTTTGAGAGGGCACCAGGGGGCGCTGTAAAAAACTCCGCTATCGCAGAGGGTGGCTGAGGATTATGTTACAAGCGGAAATGAATCATAATTTATGTAATAGCTTTATCTAGATTTTAGAAAAAGCCGTTTTATAAATACTATGTTTAACTGCATTCTAGACCTGTTCAATGATAGCCTAGCTTCCATTCATGTATCTGAGACATGTATCTGATAATGTACTTAAGATATTTATTTTCAAACCTAGATAGTAATTTACGAACGTTTTGGTGTAAACTGTACGCGACTATCAACTTTATAAATGTCTAAATGTCCAGTTTTCCCCCTTAGAGAGGATTTAAGGGGTAAAACTGGAATAAGCGTATTATAAAGATACTCCACACAATTTGTGGAGAATTTGTAATTTTTTTTAAAACCGCTATGTTTTTACTTTAAATAATCATCATGACATTTGAACGGCTGAACCGATTATCATCAAACATATGTAAACACACTCTCAGAAATATTAGGTTCGTATTACTTTTTTGTATATTTTTTAATCCGGGTTTTTTTCTTTGTGATTTGTTTATTGCCTGAAATAATGGATTTTTTAATTAAATTTAATTACTCCCTCACATTATAAGATCAATATATCGAAAATCGACCTCTCCAACTCAACCCGTGGATGTCGTAAGAGCCGACTAAGGGAACCTACCAGAGGAAGGGCAGCAGCTTCCTTCTGAGTATTTTTCAACACCAACACTGCGATCACCAATCCGCCTGCAAAGCGTAGTGATTATGGCAAATCCCCCCCTACATGGGAGACCATCCACTCGATGGACCGACGACATCGTAGCGGTCGCAGGGAGCCGATGGATGGAGGCGGCTCAGTACCGCTATTTGTGGCGTCGTACGGGGGAGGCCTATGTCCAGCAGTGGACGTATATGGGCTGATGATGATGATTATAAGATTACCGGAAAGCTTTCTTTATCTTGCCTGGCACTCTGCTCTAATGTTGCCTATGAAATTTGTAATTATCTGTGATTTATGATAAGTCGTTAGTATAAAAATTCCTTGTGATAAGTACCTACCTAATAAGTAGTAATAAAAGGAAACCATGAAGAAGTTACTTCTAATATTGATATAATTTTACAACTAAAACACTTGTTTCACTAACTGTATTTATTCTAAGCAAAGTCGTGGTCGCAATCCAGGGAAGCGATACCGAGGGAAGTCACCACGCAAGGAATCGAAACCAGGGTAAAAAAAAATTTTAGAACGAAGTAACCACCCGTATCTGAAGAGAAAGTACCTCACTCGCTAACGCCTGTACCTTGGCTATAGAAATCTCTAGTAAATGATGTTTCGCTGAGTCTATCTGTTGCAGCATTCATAGAGCCGTAAAATCTTTTTACTCTCTTACTTTATGTTGCCCTGAAGCTAAGTTTTTCATCGTAGAAACGTATTTTATTTTATAACTTAGTATTTTGCTCTCGAAATTGTTTATTTCGGACATGAACGTGTTTCGATTAGGCTGAGGTTATCACTCAGGTCATTGAAGTCAAGTTTAAGAAAATATTGTCTAATAAGACAGCTGTTAGATAATATTATGCTATCTAATGTTGTTATTTTGATATGATAAAAACACTGTTGGTAGGCAATTTTACATATCATCATCATCATCAGCCTATACACGTCCACTGCTGGACATAGGCCTCCCCCGTACGACGCCACAAATAACGGTCCTGAGCCGCCTCCATCCATCGACTCCCTGCGACCGCTACGATGTCGTCGGTCCAACGAGTGGATGGTCTCCCATGTAGGGGGGGATTTGCCATAATCACCACGCTTGGCAGGCGGATTGGTGATCGCAGTGTTGGTGTTTAAAAATACTCACAAGGAAGCTGCTGCTCTTCCTCTGGTAGGTTCCCTTAGTCGGCTTTTACGACATCCACGGGTTGAGTTGGAGGGGTCGATATTCGTACGCCGCGACCCCACGGCTTTTTACATAACCACCTAGATAATACAAAGTAGGTACCTAGTAGGTACCTACACCTCAGGACTTTTAAAATAAGCTGAGCTGAATACCTGCCCACTTCTAAAAGAGCGATTTTTTTTTTAAATTGGTTTTGTTGCCTCTAAAAGAGCTCAACACAATGGTTGAAGATTTTTAGATTTTTTCTTTACGCTATATACATATAGCATTTATAGCTACATACATGTACTATGCATACTAAGATATAATATATAAGAATGGTACCTAATTTAACTTTTATATCTGGTCCTTCATATAGTAAAATTCGAAAATATCACTCTATGTCTTTAATTTTAAGAATTTGACCTTTTCGAAGTTTATACATTTATTGTATTTATGGAAACTAAGAATTTTTGATTTGATACTAGAGTTTTGCCGGTATATTTCTGAGTATTGTACTCCGAAATGTAGATGTAATGTACTTGTTGGAAGCTGTGACCGACTGCCAGACAAGATGAATGAGCGGCATTATGTTGACAAATCTAGAGTATCAAGTGGATTAGTGGCGCGGCGGCTGACATTCGATTAATGGCGTCTTGTACTGAACAACATGACGGAGGTGTAAAGTAAGCATGCGTTTTGGTGAGCAGTGGAAGCGGGGGCGGGCGCGACTTTTTTACTTTGAAAGTAATGTTTGACATTAAATGTTACATTTTCTTTAAAAAAAATTGTTTTACTCTTCAGATCTTTATGAGAATACAAGTACTTCCCTCAAGGATCATGCAGACGCGCGCGCCTGGGCGGGCGGCGCGGCGACGGCGCGCTCGCGTTTTTTATTATTTTCTCTCAAATTATTTGGACAGTTACCATTCTGTAAACTGTTAATTATTGGATAATTATTCTTTCTATTGCCTTAATCCGCCTCGGGACAAATATTTGTACGATCTGCAGATATTTGTTCAGGGTGTTCTGGTTGTTTTCTATGTATAATAAAATATATATATATAGAGGTATAAGCAATATATTGTATTATGTATATCAGTTATCTAGTACCCATAACACAAGCTCTGCTTAGCTTGGGGCTAGATAATGTTGTGTGAATTGTCTAGTATTATTTTTTTAATATTATTATTTATTATTTTTAGAATGCAAACGTTTATCTAGAATTGGTGATTTTAATAACATTTTATTCAAATATGGCAGCTTATTTTGAAGTTTCTTTTATAAATACATGCCAAAGACATCTCGATGACGGATGATCCATAAATCAAGTGAGGTGATTTTGACGATTTTTCGACACCCCCCATCTCCCCTTAATGAGGTGTTGTGAGATTTTGCTAATCGTGTGTTTTTTAAATATTCATTAGATAGGTATTTTGTGCTTGATTGCATAGTATCTCAGACTTCTGAGAACGTAGTCTAGAATCATAGTGACAAACTCGAACGATGAAATAATTAGATTTCATATTAGGTTGGCGCGAGATTCAGATTTGGTTTTAAATTTATTTTGCATTCTACAGTGAATAAAACTACTGGAAAAGTAATATGCCGCAGCAATTTTCTATCAGAAGTTTAAAATTTCGCGGAACTGCGAAATTTCGTGGATAAAAAACAAGACAATACATAGCTCTTTATTGTACACCTAAACAAAGTTAAATAATAAACATAGATATTAACATTAAGAAGTACAATGGGCGGCCTTATCGCTTAGAAGTTTTAATCATTTAAATAGACAAGAACTCTTTTGCAGTGCCCTTACAGGATGCATGTTGATATAAGCTATATTACCTACATCTAAGCTGTATAAATGTACATGTAAGCAAAATATATGAAATAGATGGGTATTTATTATGCATATACGAGCGCTAGTAAAATTGAAAGGTGCAAATCCCTCTCAATTAGCCTAATCACGGTTTGGATCAACCTAAAACCTTTTCCACTTAAAATTCCTTTCCCAGTAAATAAGACATCCCATTATAATTTAGAATAAACTTTATTTGGCAACTTTTAGGGTTCCATTTGCTAATTCATCGCGAGCTACAAGCCTCTGTGGGGATGTAAAATATGCAGGGTTTTGTAACCAGCGGCGGGGCCCACTCTAGTGCTAAGCAATATTTAATATCGCCGCGGTCTTCCTCATAAATAATATCTGAGAAGAATCTCTGAGACCCATTTCGAGAACTTCATTTGCTGGAAATACTTTTATACTGTGTGCCAGAACAGTTGGACCTATGCATGATCCATACCATAGAAAACAGGTCTGCTCTTCCGGGAGTGACTCCAGGTGAGACGTCGCTGTCCATTTGCCACTTTATTTCAACAAAATACAGAAGTTGGGAAGCAAATGTGATAAGGGTCAATTGAAAAGTCAATAAAAAATGTCAATCGTCAATAATGTTTGTAAGATCAGTCAAAACAGCGTTAGCTAAATACAAGTAAATGGGATAAATAATAGGTAATTAATACAAAACCACATACCTAGTTGTAGTCACATTTTACAGGTAATGCAAGGAGTTCGCGGAGTTATGATTTTACGCTACTAGTATCACCAGGAAACAGATTTGTCTTCTTATCCGCCGATGGCGATGATGACGTCACAAGGGCCAGCCACGTGACCATCGTGTCTCGGAAGAGCATACCTTGTTTTCTTATACCATGGACTTATTTAGATTGATTTGACTATCAAGACCCGGGATGTTTATATAATCAAGATAGCAACAGTGCGTCAGCCAAGTTTGATTAAGAAACTGGCGATAAAAAATTCAAATTATTGTATGTTTTCAAGAAAACGCATTAAGTTTCAAACTAAATTCTCACTTTAAACCTATGGAAGGTTTAGGACGCTGAACGCTGAACCCTGTTGCATTTGACAGCATCCAGTGACAATCTATTTCAATCTATGTATGTAGGTAGGTACTAACTTTTGACTCTCCGTATTTCAGACACTTCCGATGCCCACGTAGAAAGGCTTTTTCTAAAAGTAGAGTTTCTTAAAAATATGTTTTGCAGTAGTTCAGAATGTTATCAGATCGTGTTCACCCTGTCTTGTTTGGAATATTAACGCGGACTGGAAAAGCAAAGATTTTATTACCAAATGTTATTGTACTTTTGTTGACTTTTATACAAAATGTCTGATTGATCTCGTACACAGTTTTTTCAGGTGATAAAAATGTTGTGTGTACCGTGAGGTGTAGAATTTGCATCATCCCAACTCTTACCGCGGGTGTCGTAAGAGGTGACTTAGGAATATCCACTGGGGACCGGCCAGAACAGATCCATCACCGAACTGGGATTCCCAACAGGCATGCCCAGCGTGGGGAATAGCTAATAAAGCGCTTGTCGGGGAGGGAAGGCCTATGTCCAGCTGTGGATTGGTAAAAGCTGTTGATGTGATGATGTAAAGGGGGTGGAGTATATGGTTACGCTCGTTTTTAAATATAATAATAAATGGTAGCATACGCTGTTTTTTGGATGGTCTTTCACCTAAGGAAGACTGTTTTATTATATTTCCCTACTGAAGTGAGCAACGAGTCGAAAGTCTCCGCACGCCCCACGCTTGGGGTAGCGACAAGCCAGTCTACGATGCATCCAAGTCAACGACGGACGCGTATAATTTTGCATCCCGCGATCCGGTCACATTTTGTTATTTTGGAAAACCTCCGTGTCGCGACCGCACCCGCTGCTACTCTAGCACCAAGGACTTCTGCCTCTTCTATCTGTGACGTCGTCGGATCCCCCCTGAGTCTCCAGGAGAGACATCCCGCAGCGAACGACCGAGACGAATTGTGAATTGAGGTGGGTACTTATAATAAGACAGTTTATAGGTGATTTGCCTTCCTTAAAACAGCGTTTCTCTCATAGGTATTTCATCTCCGCCTTCCGCAGGATCTAATTCAGGCTTTAAATCAGTAATTAAATATCTTAGATGTACCGACTTTAATCGGCCTAAGCAACCGCATCAGAATAAGGAACCTACAACTCCTTTATTCTCCATTTTGGTCCTTCGAGCCGGATAAAAGCCTAAATTTGGGTCCTAAAAGCCTAGGTTTCATTTCAGATAAAAGGTTACTAATTTTGAATAATAATTTATTTCATTGTTGCATATTGTCACAAGAATCTCACCTCTGTTGCATACTTGTTAAGGTCTATTTCTTGTATAACCATCCGTACCTACCGGCAGAAAAAATAGTTTTCTATAATCGTTATTTCGCATTTTTTGTTAATAAATTGTTAAGTTCCAAGAAAAGAATAGTGAATTCATATCGCAAAATAAGTTATTGACTTAAAATCATTCGTATTTCGCTAAATTGCATATCTTTTTTCTGCAAGTGCCGTACGGGGGGTAGTCTGAAGTGTTCACCTTACGCTTACCGTTAACCTTGAAAGGTTATGTCGGGAATAGTAGGTAAATAAATATTCTATATTTTTGTCGTCTCGTTAGAAAATTTATTGTTATACGAGAGGAGACATTTAGCTGAAATCGTAGACTCACACAACCGCATTTGATTAATTAATAATATTTAATCATTAAACGTATTTATACGTTCGCATCGCATTGTATTTGAATGAGTTAGTACCTACTATCCATTCATCTTACGTTCGCACAAATTGTTTATGATCGTTATCTACCTATCAGTAATATTATTAGAGTGAACTTGATTTTTTGACGGTAATCTCTAAATTCGGTAGGTAGGTAGGGACTTTCGCATCGCATTGTTTTAGTAACTCGCATTTGATTGGATTAATAAAATTCATTCATCTTACGCCGCACATTAGGGTTTATGTTATTTTTGTTGAAATGTTCTTGATTTTTTGATAGGAATTTCTCGTTGAGAAACGTAACATAAATTCATTGTTTACGTGTTGGACGGTCACTTATCTAGTGAACTAACCGTAATATTACAAAGTATAAGTTATCTCCGCTCATATAACTTACCGCTTTTTTATCGCTAGGCTGTAGCGGTACTAGGTATCTACATGTTAATTTATTTCTAAGATACCTACATACTGCCTACATTCTTAAGTTATTGCGAACGAAAGGTTCGACTGTCGCTTTTTTTTAACCGCATTTTATAATTACCTCCTTATCTGCGTGGTTATAGGTAGGTATTTACTCACTTGTTGACGATCCTTTGTTGTGTGTGATACATACGCTTAGGATTAATTATATTTTTTGTCGCTTCGCATAGATTGTAAGTACGTAACTTACGTAAAAATACATCTATATTAAATATCGCTCATTTACCCAATACAATTAGGGTTCCGCTTGGATCTTGGAGTTTGTTTGTGTGGTACGTAATTATTCCTTGAAAAATGGAAGATGAAACCCGACTAAAACTTTATCTCGCAAAACGCGATGCATGTTTCGCACGCGTTCAGGCTATTTATGAGTCATCAAGGGCGTTAACAACTGAGCGCGCTCGTAAGTCATTTATTGCACAGGCAAAGCAAATTGATGCTCTGCGGGGCGAATTCAACGAAATCTTAGATAACGTCAATCGTTTATCTATGAAACTGGTCGACAAATACGAAGTCAGTTATAATAGCTTGAACGCATTTGATGACTTGGCCTGCGAAATAAAGGATACATTAGGTGCGTTATTAGAACCACCGTCGGTATCATCGCCCTCTGCAACCACGAGCTCGGCTGTTAAGAGTGCGTACCATATAAGGGTACCGAAAATAGAACTTCCTACGTTTGACGGTGACATACAAAGTTTTCCATTCTTTTATGAAACTTTTAAAAGGGTTATCCACACAAACTCCGACCTCTCGGATTCAGATCGTATACATTATTTGTTAAACTGTCTCAAAGGCAAGGCAAGGAATGTGTCGGCAGGTTTGTGTCCCTCCGCGGAAAATTACCGTGTCGTTTGGGATGCGCTTATTGCTAAATATTTAGATACCCGCGCGCTCGCTGTAAACTATCTAAATCAGCTGTTTTCATTAAGATCAGCTGGTACATCTTCACCCGCTAACTTGGAAAAAGTGTTTGACAAATTTACTGCAATTATAGCGGGAATCAAACAATTAAAAATAGAAAATCTCGATAATTTTATTTTTACCCATCTGGGCCTTAAATTAATAGACTCGGATGTAGCAAAACATTACGAAATGTCCTTGCGTTATCAAAAGAATCAAGAAGTCGTTGATTACGACTATTTCGTAAAATTTGTACGCGAACAAATAAAAATTATGTACCGCACAACAGCGTGTCCGCGCGCGACCGCAGTCAATAGCCCCGCTGCCCCTTCTACAAAGGTGTCGCAGGTCTACGTGGGTGTAGCTAACAAATGCTCTCTGTGTAGCAATACCCATGACCATCTATTCAAATGCTCTGGGTTCCAAAAACTGCAGGCATTTGAACGCTTTAAATTTATTAAAGACCACAAAATGTGTGTAAATTGTTTAAGTCAGCAGCACACCACCCTGAAATGCCAATCGAAAACCGGTTGCAAAAAATGTAACGGCAAACATCATACCTTGCTTCATTTTGAACAACCGCCTCACTCGGAAACTACCGCAATGGTTTCTGCCCCTGTACCCCCTGAAGTAACCCCCGCATCTAATCCTTCCGCGGGCCCTGTTGAAGTTTCATCAGCCGCTCCAGAACGGGTTGCTTTATGTACACATTCAGCGGTACAAGGGACCAAACGGACTACCGAGGTATTGGCTACCGCTAAAGTAGTAGCAGTTAATAAAAAGGGTAGGGACGTAGTGATAAGATGCTTGCTAGATCCCGGTTCGCAGAAAAATTATATCACTACGCGTTGTTGTCGCATGCTAGGCTTACCTATTCGCGCGGAGTCTATAAGTACAGTTAGAGGTATCGGTGGTACATCTCAACCTGTTCGAGGTTCAGTCGATCTAACGTTTAGTTCACGGCTTCGGTCATTACCTAAGTACCATATCGATGCGCTAGTACTGGATCAAATCACCGGTGAACTTCCGCTGTGTGGTATAAATGTCGCTGAATTGAATCACATTGATCCAAAATTAACCGCCGACGATACTTGGGGAGTGCCTGGTAATATAGACGTTTTACTCGGCGTAAAATTGTTCGCTAAGTTGTTGCGACCAGGTTGCGTCACCAGTACACCCGGGTATCCGGACGCGTTGGAGACGGTGCTAGGCTACATCTTTATGGGAGATGCTCCCATATTAGACCCCCCTACAGACACGTTATCATTCTTCTCAACTTCATGCCTTGATTGTTGCGACCTGCGCAAATTTTGGGAGATTGAGGATGTCTCAGCCGCTACGGTTGTAGACATGGATGATACACAGTGTGAGGAGTTTTACCGATCCACTATCACTCGCACTCCGGATGGCAAGTACGTAGCTGCCTTGCCGCTCAAAACGGCCGCGGCAGCATTGGGAAGCTCTGTAGACATCGCTCGTCGGAGGTTTTATAGCCTCGAGCGTAGACTTAAGAAGCTACCTAACGTTAAGCTCCTGTACGATGACGTCATCAAGGATTACTTAGATAATCATTATATTTCACTTCTGAAGAACGATAATCTTCCGAATGTTTCTCATACACAGGAGACTCATGAGCAACAGGTTGCTTATTATATCCCACATCACGCTGTCATCCGAGAGGATAAAATGACTACCAAGTTACGCGTAGTATTGGATGCCAGCGCGAGTACAGACAATGGGGTTTCGCTCAACGATATCCTATACGCGGGCCCAGTGCTTCAAGCTGACCTTTTCAACATCTTGTTGAATTTTAGACTTTTCGTTGTCGCTGTGTCAGCAGATGTAAAGGCCATGTACCTTCGTATAGGAATACGCCAAAAGGATCGCTCGCTTCAACGGATTTTATATCGCTTTCACGAGGACGAACAGCTCCAAACCTATGAGTTCTCAGTACTACCATTCGGGTTGAAGTGCTCTCCATTCATTGCTATTCGCACAGTTCAACAGCTGTGTCTAGACGAGGGTCAGTCATATCCTCTAGCTAGCGAAATTTTACAGCGAGATATTTATATGGATGACATAGTCAGCTCAAGCCCTAGTACCGAGCTAGCCATAGAATCCGCTCATCAGCTGATAGAAATATTTTCGCTGGGCAATTTCCAGTTAACTAAATGGTCGAGTAATAGCCCTCAGGTGCTTCAGGCTATCCCAGAGTCATTACGACTCTCGCATAGTTTAGACTTCAGCAAAGATCTGACACAGAAAATACTGGGACTCCGATGGTATCCAGATGAGGATTGTTTCGGATTTCAGGTAAATCCGGATAACCGCCCGTGTACGAAGCGAAATATTTTATCGTCCATCGCACGTCTTTTTGACGTTTTAGGTCTTGTTGCTCCTATGATTCTTTACGCCAAGCTGCTCATAAAGGAACTTTGGCTAGTAAAACTTGGCTGGGATGATGTCCCGCCAACCCGCATCGTTCGCGCCTGGGAACAATTTCAGGCCGAACTACCTCTTATTTCAGAAATGAAATTCGCACGACACATCGGTGTCGTAGATCATTGTAAGATCACCCTAGTGGACTTCGCAGACGCGAGCGAGAAGGCCTACGGTGGAGTTATCTACGCTCATGTGCTTAAACCCAACGGGGATGTCCTCGTTTCGCTGGTGTGTGCGAAATCAAAGGTCGCACCACTAAAAATTATTTCACTAGCTCGTCTTGAGCTATGTTCCGCACTCCTCTTATCGACTTTGATAAGGCGAGTTTATTCATTTTACGCAGCTCGCCATGCCATTGAGGCTGTCGTAGCTTTTTCTGACTCAACTGTAACGTTGAGTCAGTGGATACATTCTGAACCGCACCGATGGCACACGTTTGTGGCCAACCGCATCGAGCTTAACACTGTTTTGGCTCAAGTAGGGGCCTTGTTAAATTCCAGGCCCTTATATTTACTAAGCTCCGACCCTTCGGAACCGTCTGCACTGACGCCGGCGCACTTCTTGCACTCGAAATCGCTGGTATTTCTTCCCACGCGCGATGTTAATGAAACTCGTTTGCATCTTATTTCGCGATATGAATTGACCGATAAACTTGTTCACTCCTTATGGAATCGGTGGCGTAAAGAGTATTTGCACACTTTGCAATCCAGACAGAAATGGAACACTCCAGCTAATCCTATAAAATTAGGAATGGTAGTTGTTTCCATGCAGGACAATGTTATACCCTTACATTGGCCGTTAGGTTTAATTACTGAAATCTTTCCGGACAAAAAACGGGGTAGTTCGCGTCGCGTCTGTAAAAACTAAAAGTGGGATTTTACAAAGTCGACCGGTTGTGAAGTTGTGCCCTTTGCCAACTCAGTAAATTTTTATTAGCTAGTTTTGTTTTGTCCTTAGTTTAAGATTAAGGTCTTCCATCGCATCGCTGTGTAGACAATAGGGTTAATTAGGTTTAGAAATCTTAGTGTCTCTACTAGTAGAGCAAGAGCATGTTCATGACTTTAGAATAGAGTTTGTGACAATATGCAACTTATTGGTTTTAGCTTACTTCCATACAGGATTAATTATCCATACTTTTCTTATCCTCTTTCTTCTGTGTTTCGAAAGTAGGAACTTTCAAGCCGGGGGAAATGGTTACGCTCGTTTTTAAATATAATAATAAATGGTAGCATACGCTGTTTTTTGGATGGTCTTTCACCTAAGGAAGACTGTTTTATTATATTTCCCTACTGAAGTGAGCAACGAGTCGAAAGTCTCCGCACGCCCCACGCTTGGGGTAGCGACAAGCCAGTCTACGATGCATCCAAGTCAACGACGGACGCGTATAATTTTGCATCCCGCGATCCGGTCACATTTTGTTATTTTGGAAAACCTCCGTGTCGCGACCGCACCCGCTGCTACTCTAGCACCAAGGACTTCTGCCTCTTCTATCTGTGACGTCGTCGGATCCCCCCTGAGTCTCCAGGAGAGACATCCCGCAGCGAACGACCGAGACGAATTGTGAATTGAGGTGGGTACTTATAATAAGACAGTTTATAGGTGATTTGCCTTCCTTAAAACAGCGTTTCTCTCATAGGTATTTCATCTCCGCCTTCCGCAGGATCTAATTCAGGCTTTAAATCAGTAATTAAATATCTTAGATGTACCGACTTTAATCGGCCTAAGCAACCGCATCAGAATAAGGAACCTACAACTCCTTTATTCTCCAGTATATACATACATATATAACGGTCCTTCTAAAATAAACTTAAACGCAACAAAACCTACAAAACTCTAAATATTTTCAAAAAATTCTTCGTAGCATATAATAAAATAAATATTCAACCCTGAAATATTATTGTAGGCCAGTTCTACTGCAATTTTTATGTTTACTTCTGAAAATTGCATCTGAATATTCACGGGTAGCAGCAATCTTCCGCCAGGCGCGAAGTACGGTCCCTCTAGCAACTGCTACTAATATATATAAAATATTGCTACAGTGCTATTTTATCAAGAGCAGCGTTGCTTGTGCAAGGTTGATTTATTTCAAAGATAAAGATAATTTATTTGCAAAAACATGTGTAAGTTAACAAAGATGGTAGGTAGGTATTTTATATGACACAACACATTTGATTAAGAAATTTCAATCAGATTAGATTGAAAAAACGATAATTTTCTATCTTTTACTTAAAACTAAAAACGATTTCGAATTCCATAAAATGTACAATGTTTTATAAGTTTTCCTGGACAAATAGTTGATAAAATAATCAATTAAATGAAATTGTGTGACCACCCCGGAGCCATTGTTTATCAAAACCAAGACAATCATCAAAATTGGTTCACATCGGTGGATGCAGTCTAACCTAGAACTCCTTTTTTAGAAGTCGGATAACAGAAATATATTGTAGTTAAATTTCCTAAACACCGGCATGAAAGACAGAAATTATGACAAAATACAACGGATCCGTTTAGCTACGGCAACATGTCTTAAACGGCCACTTCCTATGAGCTACCAGTTCTCTGAACAGCCACTTCCTCAAATGGCCACAACCCTAACATGAACAAAACACGTCTTTGATCTCACAATGATGTCCATTCGCATGATGACGGCATGATGGCTGATGGCACAAATAGTAAAAGAAATTGACAGACTTAAAATGTTCAATAGCGCTTACCCATCCGATGCCTATGTTCAACGTAACAATTCAGAATTATGGTCCCGCTATATTTATATTTTAGTAAAATATGACGTACTAGAGTATATGTACATATAACCTATAATCTAACTACCTGACCCATAAACACTCGTTAGACTGATAAAAGGGTAAACTATGGATGGCCGAAGCAAAACCAATATATTGTAATAAGGCATTTTCAAAATAAAACGTCAAGTGCGAGTCGGACTCACGCACCGAGAG
Organism: Eupithecia insigniata; assembly: GCA_947859395.1. Classification (NCBI taxonomy): domain Eukaryota; kingdom Metazoa; phylum Arthropoda; class Insecta; order Lepidoptera; family Geometridae; genus Eupithecia; species Eupithecia insigniata. The sequence goes on along the minus strand of OX401995.1, from coordinate 1,250,515 downwards.
GGTTCTGTATCATTACACGACCTTACTTCTTGCCAAATATCCTAACAACTTGCAACAGTCGGAGATGATGTTTTCCATATCATAGGACGCAGGCAGCATCATTCTTTTGTGATTGCATTCGAGTACTTTGTTTATCGAGTTTATTATTTTGAATGATCTCTAGTAGGAACACGTCGAATCGTGATTTTAAGAATTAGAAGAATTGCCGTAGGTCTTTCTTACGGAATGAACCAGGATCAAGATCAGCTAAGACCAAATGATCAATCAATATGTTACAATATTGTATTGATTCTCCTAATGTGTTAAGAACGCACAAGTGTTTGGGGACATGATCTGTCATGGTAGAGTTTGCGAGTTGAATAAAGAATTCAATTGCTTATTTAATTTTATTAATTGCTTTTCAAGTTATTAATTGCTTTGTTTGTTGGCGCGAGATTAATTTTTTATAGTTTTTAATTTATTCTGTGTTCTATAAGAGCAAAACATAAAACTAGCGGAAAAGTAATTTACCGCAAATCTTAAACTATTTTCTATAAGTATAAAAAAAACTAACTTCGGTTAATTGGTATTTATGGACTATTGGAAAAAAGAGATTTGGGCTATAAATCAATATTTTCCCAAATGCTCCCAAAATACAATAGAATCGACGACGTTCAACACAAAGTCCACACCAAGTTGAACAACGATCACCGCGCGTGTGAGATACGGAACCCTAAAAAGGCAAATTCATAGCCCCATGTAGAATATAATAGAATAGAATATAGAATATTTATTTATTTTATATGGTATACATGTGTTTGTAAATGTTGCACCATTAAAGCACACTAGGTTTGTGTTGGTGCTCACAGTCGACATAAACATAAATTTGAAATTTTTAAAACACGCCCTCTTTTAAGTTTGGTGAACAATTTTAGAGCTACTCTAAAAAAACGATGTCAGAATACTTGGCTATTTCCCATTTAGCAACTTTTCCATCACGCAACCTTTCAACGCTTAGATAGCGGATGACGTTAAATTAAAAATGGCGTCGAAAGCGCCGAGAAGGCAATTCTGGGCGCAGGAAGAAAATGTTTTTCATTAATTAATAAGATGGCGGCGCTGGTAACAGTGTGGCCACTCGCACTAGTAATCAAGCCTAGTTGGTACGTAAGGTATAGGTGACAGTGGGATTAAAAAATAATAATTAATAGATAACAAAAAAGTAATTATTACATAGTACATATGTATATTAGACGTAAGAATATTGTGGAGTATACGGCATAAGCGATCATAGTTCATGACTTCATTCAATACACTTGTCTGAATTCCGAAGTGTTCTAAGATCATCATCATCATCAGCCCATACACGTCCACTGCTGGACATAGGCCTCCCCCGCACGAAGCCACAAATAGCGGTCCCGAGCCGGCTCCATCCATCGACTCCCCGCGACCGCCACAATGTCGTCGGTCCATCGAGTGGATGGTCTCCCATGTAGGGGGGGATTTGCCATAATCACCACACTTAGCAGGCGGATTGGTGATCGCAGTGTTGGTGTTTAAAAATACTCAGAAGGAAGCTGCTGCCCTTCCTCTGGTAGGTTCCCTTAGTCGGCTCTTACGACATCCACGGGTTGAGTTGGAGGGGACGATATTCGTACGCTGCAGCCCCACGGCCAGTTCCAAGATACATTTTATAAACATTTGCATTTTGCAAAATACAGTGAAAAAGCGTGGCTGAGTCAGGGGTCAATTTACAATAAATATATCTTTATTGACAAAGAAAATAACAATCAAATAATATAAAGAAATTAAACTAGTATTTACAATTGAAACAATTGAGCTAACTGCAGACTGTTGCAAACAATCTACAGATAGTTCAACTGGTCCATATCAATACCAGTCGGAAGCGTCCCCAAGACGCTGGCTGCATTGCCCCGCTGTATGGCAATGCTAATGCGCTGCGCCAGATACTCACCAACTCTCGGGTCACGCGTCGCTTCGACCAGGCGCTCAGATAATTTTTTGAAAACCCGGAGAGCCTCGGTACCCCACGGACCTAGGGTCTCGACTCCAAGGGGAGCAAATGCGTAGGCTCTGTCGAGACCTGCATATTTGCGCCTCTTGAGATCCTCGGCCAAATCTGCCGCCGAACCAGCCCTCACGGATGTCCTTGAAAGATGGGAAGGCGCAAGTGTGTCGACACATGTAGCGTCCCACACAATAGGCCTGCCCAGCTCCCAAGGGACTAAAGTCATGCCGTCGGGCCTCTTACCATCGTCACGCAACAGACCATTCGGTTCGAGAATAGCTGGTACGTTAGCGGTGACAAAGGCCCGCCGGATGATGTCGTTAAGGCTGGCATGGCGAGATATCCGACCGGCAGCCCTAGTACACGATAATCCGTGATGACCAAGCTGTTCGACAACAGTACCGCACTGGCATTGATGAGGCGCGCAACACCTTGCACCCAACCGAAGACATGTTGCTATACGAAAAGTTACGGGATCCAATAGAGTGCCAGTATTATATGAAGGAAGTGCTTGCAACCAATGTCCTGACTCCCATTTAGAAACGGCCAGGAGACGGGCACGATCTGCAGAGCTGGAGCACGTTTGTAACAAACAATTCCGTGTCAACTCACACAGAGGCCCGTCCCATTGCCGTTGGGACAAAAGAGATTTTGGGGGAGCAGCATCAGGGCAAGCACTATGCCAAGCCATTCGAGCCTCGTCTAAGAACGAAATTTTGAATGAATTTCCAGGTGAGACCAAAGACGGATTTAAATTTTTTTCCACTAAAGAACTAGTGCTGTAGACGGAAGACAAGAACGCTGGCAGGGCTACACTTGAAATTTTGCGGATACCTAAGCCTCCCAATTTGACAGGCAGGGAGGCCTGCGACCATGCCTTGTCATCGAAACAGATATTCAAAACCGATGATAAAGTATTCTTTATTATGTTGTCTAAGCCTTCCAAGAGCTCGCTGTGTTTCCACAGTTGACAACATCTCAAAGAATACGTAAATTTAGGTACAAACAAGCAAAACCGAATAATTGTAAAAGCCATATGGCTATTAATTTTGAGAAGTCTGTTCGAGGTTTTGTTGAAATTTTGAATTTTCTCATCTACAAATGACTGAAAAGACTCATCAAAAATTGGTGAACCAAGGAGGCGAAGTGAACATTTATCTACAACTGTAATGTTGGGAGCTAAACTATTGAATTTTATTATGATATTGTTTTTGTCTACACAAGAGTCCGAAATAAAAAGCTCGCACTTTGAAAAATTTAGTTCTAAACCTATTTGCCGAAATTCATCTGTGATGATTTTTAGGTCATTAAAAACTGTGTCCACGTCTCCCCCTACATTATTTACAATTAATTATCTATTGTACTGAAACCAGAGCTCAGCAAGCCGATGATTAGGAGTCAACTTCTAGTCGGTAAGTATAACAATAGGCACGATTTACTTTATTTTGTTGAATCCGCTAACGTCAATGCCTCGTCCGGTGGCATATCTCTGTACTCCACGGTGACTGGTCCCACTCTAAAATTTAATTAAACTATAAATGAATTCCGACCGTTGCGAATGACCCCCCTGTTATTGCTCATGCACTTCCGTCCAAGTTACACCAACTCTTTGATTATAATAACTAGCAGTAGGTACTTCATTATACCTAGTTTCAGAACTACGTTTTAAATAATATTTTTATAACTAATACCTGACTACTACTAATATTATGCAGGAGATTTTATAAGCAAGGAACATAGTCAACGACGAGTACCTAGGTTTTAACTTTTTTTAAGAACGTACGTTATTGTAGAGTAAGACGGTACCAAGGTTAGGTACCAAAATCGTAGAGAAGACGATTACTTTATTTGTCTAAGCTATGTAGATATATGTGTATTTTGTAACTACCAATCTGACTTCCAATTTTATGTTTTCATCTAAAGAGTATGTGTGGTCTCATGAAGTTGAAGCTATGCGAACTTTTTTTTTCTAAAATGGCATCCAAGAAGGTAAGTAAGTACATCTATATTCCTCTTTGATTTTTACTAGCTCTCTTCATACTCAGGATCTCCAAGCACATTGTCACCGCTTGATTAAGTTTGTTCTTTGGCATAGTTCGTCCCATAAAGTTTACGGAGCTGCTCAATAAGTACCTGACTGGATAAGGTTACCTACTTGTTTGCAAAACATTAACTCTAAGCTATGCCTTTGAGAAAACTAAAGTTTTGTTAGTACTAACTCATGTATTCATACCTTTCTAGGTAGGTTTCTTCCTAGCAAGAACATTTTCCTTGAACCTTTCTTATGTTAGGCCCGGACTCCTCCACAAAGTGGAGATGTCCGGAGATGTTCGAATAGGAGACGCGAAAATACGAATGAACATGGAGCTACCGTCATTCGAACTATACGAGACCAGTTTTCAGTTTGGGTGTATCCACCGAATTTGTGCGGAAATGCCTACTGGCTAGTCTGGAGCGGAGATATGTATGTGCTGGCTAAAGGCGAGATGTGTGCTGCCTAGAGCAGAACTGAGCGTACAGGCACGTTTTTCGAGTTGAATGCACAGTTTAGCGCCATTTCACTCCACGCCGCTCACATCCTTCTCTCGTCTCCACTGCATGTCGTGTCGCCAGCTTGCGAGGCATAGCTCAATCTCCACTTTGTACCTACCGCCCAGCTCAATCTCGGTGAGTTCACGTCTCCGCTTCGATCGCACCATAGGGGAAACTGGGTACAGTTGATCTTCCACTTTCATTTTGGTCTATAAAACATTTTTTTTAGTTCAAGTCTATTAGTATATTTTGGTACTTAAGTATTAAAAATTTATCTAGCAACATAATTAATTATACCCAAAGACTATTTATAGATTTACCTTACGTTTTGAAAGATTTTCAACAAAAACAAAAAAACGGATTTCGTACCATGTTATATATGGGTGACTTGATCCTGGAGAATTCTGAGCTCCGAGGCGGCTTTACCTTTTCCAACACTTCCAACAATTATCGTTATATTTCAACCAATTTACACAAAACGTTGACAATTTATATCTTAAACTTCCTCATAAAATAGTCTATCGATTGGCGAAAACCATCAAAATCCTTTTGAGTTTATCGCCAACAGACTGACAGACAGACAGACAAACGGACAGACGCGGCTGAGGACTTAATAAATAATATAGGGTTAATAATTTTCGTTCAGATATTGTGTAAAACTAAACAAGACACCAAGTTATGTTCAGTCAGTAACATGTCATGTTGCCATGTTTTCAGGCTCTTTGATTCCGAGCACTTTCGCGGGTATTTTCAGTTATTGACTCTTACGCGGTGTTTGAATTTAGAATCGAACGTTCTACACGTGATCAAATAGTTTGCTTTCTGCTTTTCGATGTAGAGATGCATCATACGTAATGCCGGATCTACATTTCCGGAACAAAAGAAGAGTGGCCCATTCAGTTCGCCTTCTTGTTCTTGTATGCAAGTTGAAGATGGAGCAAGGAAATCGCAAACGTGATGCTATTTATTTGAAATTCAAATAACCCTGTGGCTATTTTTTAACAGCTCGGAAAGACTCCGCGAGCAGACCTTTTCAAAGAGTTGTGCTTCCTTAGTGCTGGCAACATAGTAATTATGAAATATGCTTTAAATGAGGTACATACGTTGTAGATTTTAAAATGTTCGCTACTTTGTAAGACGACAAACGACAAATAGAAATACGTTTAAATGCAATAAGCTTTACAAGTCTCTGATTATGTTAGAGGAAAGAGAATCTAAATAAAAAAGACGTCACAAACAGCGTATTAAGTAATAAAATATAATATAATGTGATTGTTTTGAAAAAACTAAAAATCTACTTCAAATTCCTTAGTATTTACACGTTTTTTGTTTTGTGGTATAAATCCCTCGGTAATATTTTTTTTATGCGACCACTTCGAACAAGTATTCTCTATACACCTGCAAAAGAATCATCCAAATCAGTCCATAAATGAGAGAGGAATATACAGCGAAATATAGATACTCCTCCTTTTTTCGAAGTCGGTTTAAAAGGAACATTTGAGGTACTGAGTTAGTTATTGAATACCAGACTCATCTCTAGAACATTGACGAATCTCTCTCTTTTGTAAATTTCATTTGAAAATCCCGTGTTGCTGAGAGTGTGATTCTGGCAACAGACTAATAGGAAAACGAATGATCCTGTGCACTGAATAAATCGTCTATGTGCTGGTTTTGCCTACTCGATATATAGTGGAGATTCGAATATGAACTATTGAATGTATGTACAGTACACCGAATATTAAATGCTATGCTGTTTTAAATTTTGAGCTTTATGATCGACTAGCTGCTGCCCGCGCAGTCGCCCGCGTTGTATAGGGATTATTGGTGATATCCTACACTTAAAAAATATTAATAAATTTTTATAAAATGCTTTAAGAATTTACAAAATATTTAAGGAAATACGGAACCTTTTCATAAGAAAACCTACCTTAATGTTCCTTATAGGTAGTTAGGTGCTTAGTTCCGTATCCGAAAGGTGAAAACGGGAGCCTAATTACTGAGCCTGTCTGTCCGCCCGTCCGTCAGCGGGCTGTATTTCATGAATCGTAAAAGTAGATATTTTAAATTTTCACAGAATTGTTCCTAGGCCTCCCATAAAAATTTTTTTGGGCACTACGATAGTCAAGGCTCTTGAACCGTAACCTAGGTTGGACAGTAGAATTTTTGAAATGATTTGTGTAGGTATTGCCGCTATAACAACAAATAATCCTAACTTATATTATTAATGAGAAAGTGTGGTTGTTTGTCCTTCCTTCACGTCCTAACTAAGCAACCAATCGACTTGATTTTTGGCTTAGAGTTAATTGAAAGGATGGAGAGTAACATAGGCTACTGTTTGTGGTACTAAACTGAGGGAAAAAAGACCTTTTCTATCCTCCCTAGAAAAATGAAATTAGAATTTAACGCGGGTGAAACCGCGGGGAATAGCTAGTATAAAATAAATTTAATAATTAAGGTATCCAAAGTTCATATCAAGTTAACTACTGATCATCGAAGTTAAGCAACGTCGGGGGCAGTTAGTACTTGGATAGATTGACCGCGTTATGTTGGAATTTTGAATAATTTACAATTAAAAAAAAAAAAAATTTTTGATTCCTTTTGCGTAATAGTTATGTACGATAATACGGTACATAACCCTTCGTATGCGAGTCGATTCGCACTTGCCCGCTTTATTGTTTTTGCTTATTATAATAGCATTTGTGTCTGCACGCGGCGTCGCTCAAGTCTTCTGTATAAAAACTCAAACTCAAAGTGCTTTATTTCCTTTAGACCTAAAAGTACTCTTAGGACACACCACAAGATTAAAAAGGTGCCTATTTCTCTCAGGGTTATCCCTGTGTACCTAATTTAAAAACTACCTTGTAACCGTACCTTCTGAGTATTTTTAAATACCAACACTGCCATCACCAATCCGCCTGCCAAGCGTGGTGATTATGGCAAATCCCCCCCTACATGGGAGACCATCCACTCGGATGGACCGACGACATCGTAGTGGTCGCAGGGAGTCGATGGATGGAGGCGGCTCAGGACCGCTATTTGTGGCGTCGTACGGGGGAGGCCTATGTCCAGCAGTGGACGTGTATAGGCTGATGATGATGATGATGAACCGTGGCTTTGCGCGGCTCCTTAATGAAAAGTGGCCTATTTGTGCAAGTTTCAGAATTTTCAGTATTCAGAAATCAATAACTCATATTTCTTTAAACTTACAAAATATGCTCTTAGATAAGTCAAATTTTAAACTAGCTGCTGCCCGCGTCTTCGTCCGCGTTTTATCGGGATAAAAAAAAGATTATATATTATTCCAGGTCCCAACCTTTACCCATACTTATATACATATTTTAGAGTTGCTTGGAGTTAGAGGAACACAGTTGGAACTATTCAAGGACTACTTATCTGACCGATCACAGAGGGTTAAAATTTAAGATCATATGAGTAGTAGCCTACCCATAACACATGGTGTACCTCAAGTAAAGATGCGCGACTGTGAATGATTTCATTCGAATTATTCGACTTGACAAGTCATTCGAACGATTCGAATGACTAGACCAAATTAGTAACTAATTTGATTAGTAATCGCGAGTCGTTCGTTCGACTGCCTGAGTCGGTTTCGATTCAATCCCCGCAGGAGCGACGAATAATTCATTCATCACTCAAAACCATCGGTGGACTAACAAAGTCGAATCGGAGTCATGAATGATCCATTCGTAGAGACATTAGTAATTACTAATTAGTAGTTCCAGTCGACTTTGAAGATTATCATATTACTAATATTCAAGTCGAATAAGGAAATTAGTAATTGTTCATCATTCGACTAGACAGATAATTCGCAGTCGCGCATCTTTAACCTCAAGGTAGCGTCCTTGGCCCTACCTTATTTCTAGACTATATCAATGATCTTACCTCTCGATATCAGTCACTGTAAAATAATATCTTATGCAGATGATACCACTCTAACCTTTTATGGTAACACATGGTCCGAAGTCTTCGAAAGGTCACAAATTGGATTCAATATGGTCACACAATGGCTAGCGCAAAATTATTTATCTCTAAATACCTTAAAAACTAAGTATATTCCCTTCTCTATCCGAAATCCCCCTTATCCTGTACCAATTACCTTTAATATAACTGCTCATAACTGTAATAACTTATCGTCCCTTAACTGTGATTGCCAACATTTGACGTCAGTTGAATCAATTAAATATCTAGGCATCGTAATTGATAATAACCTCAATTTTAAAAGGCATATAAATCACATCTCTGTCAGAGTTAGAAAACTAATTTATATTTTCAAACAACTCCGATATACTGCGGATCATCATATTATGAATTTGATTTATTCCTCGTTATGCCAGTCCATCCTCTCATATTGTGTCACAAGCTGGGGCGGTGCGGCTAAATCCAACATACTGATTGTTGAGCGAGCCCAGAGAGCCTTACTAAAAATAAGCTACTTTAAACCTGAGAAAGATAAAATAAAGAATGTACTTAATGTGCGTCAGCTTTTTATTTTAAACGTCATTCTCACTCAGCAGACAGCACTCTAGAAACGATGTTGACGTTAGCCGTCTTAACACACGAAGAAAGCACCAAGCTTTCAAAGTTGTTGCCCACCGTACCTCCTTTGCACGCAGATTCTTAAGTTATCTCGGTCCGTGGCTTTATAACAAAGTAAACAAAGAGCTTGAAATATTCCAAATGACTACAGAATCCTGCAAGCAAACCCTCTACACTTGGCTCCTATCCTTGTCGTATGATTCCACTGAAGATCTGTTAAAAGTCATATCGTGAAATGTGATACCTACTCATACACAAACACTCACATTCCCACACTATAGCTCCTGTTGCCCGGTCTCTTACGAGACTGGTGTCCTCAGGAGCAATCACAATCACATACATACACATAAACACATCCATACTCACCCTAGTAGCTTCTGTTGTTCGGACTCTTAGGAGACCGGTGCCCTCAGGAGCTACACATGAATACACATAAACACATACATACTCACCCTGGTAGCTTCTGTTGCCCGGACTCTTAGGAGACCGGTGCCCTCAGGAGCTACACATACATACACATAAACACATACATACTCACCCTGGTAGCTTCTGTTGCCCGGACTCTTACGAGACCGGTGTCCCCAGGAGCTACACATAAATAAATTCACATTCTCAGGAATAAATATATAGAATAGATATATATTTAAATAACGTTTGAATATTTTTAAAAATTAACGATTAACATTACATATACATTAATTAATCTAAATTCAGTATATCTAATTGTTATTCTTTGCCATTAAAATAATTTTGTATAGGTAACATAATTATTATGTAATGGAACACCCTGTCTGTGAGGAGGGCGATGGTGTCTGCGACACAGTTTTATTAAAAACTACTGCGGGCATCATCGTAATCCAATAGTTATTGTATACATGTAATCCGTTCCTTAATAAATTATTTGAATTATACAAAATTTTAGCCTAATCAGTTCAGTAGTTTTTGCGTGAAAGAGTAACAAATATCCATCCTTACAAACTTTGACATTTATAATATTAGTAGGATAGGATAATTATAATATTATCTAAGTAGGATAGGATAATTAAAACAAATAATGCTAATTTATTTTCTCGTAACTAAGATTCCCTAATGGAAATAGCAGTATTGCAAATCTAGAACAAACATTCAGTCCTATACATTTAGTAGAGTCTTGGCGCAAAGAAGCAAACATCCAACCAGCCATCCAAACTTTCACATTTCTAGTATTAGCATGATGTGACATTGACCCCTGAGGCTCGGTGATATTTCAGCTCATTCTTGTTATTTCACTTTGCGTAGATTTTGTTCTTAACATTTATTGGTATTAATATTTAATGTGCCTCTCAAGAGTGACGCGGAAAATTAAGATGTTTACCATTTGGCCCAGGGTTTACGATATGAAGAGATTTTTATCTTTATACGAGGCAATTTACAGTTAGAGTTGCTCTGAGTTAAGTTGTAGGGTTTTAGGTATTTAGCTAGATAATAGATATAAATAACATTTTTAGATAATACTTTATTAAACACATAACTGAGAAATAATTTTCAAAATAATAATTAACTAATAAGCTACAATGGGTGGTCTTATCGCTCAAGAGCAATCTGTCCTAGACAACCTTGAATGTATGTAGATAACATTTTTTGAATTACAATAAAAACCTTCTTCAAATATTTAGTGTTTTTTTTGCAGGCCCGTAAATAAAAATGTTATGGGACAATCTCGGAATAATTTTCTATTCAAAATCAATAATATCATCCAAATCAGTCTACAATTGACTATTGAGTATTCGAGGAAAATACATAAATTAGTTAAAATAAAACATACTGTATACTGCCGAATAAGAACATCCTCCCTTTTTATTAGAAGCTTTTGTTTAACTTGAAATGTATGTATGTTTGTTCGGGTGAAATCTCGCAACTAAATTTTAGACCCGTTATCCTAAATAGATTGAGCTGGGCATACTTATGTAAGTTCGGGGACAATGCTATATCATGCTACCATAAAGCTGGTCTGATGATGGAAACCGAAAGTGGCCATAGGAACTCCTAAACGAAACGACGTAACCACGTCAAGTTTGGGTTCGTTGGGTTTGTCTTCCCAAGCACTTTCGGCCTGGATGTCATAAAAGCTTGTATTTAAAAGTTTTTTTAAATATTAAATATTTATTTCAAATCAATTAAAACTCGACCGATGCATCTATTACATCAACACCACCAAAATCAATCGCCACGTTTAGAAATCGGATAATGATTTCTTTCTGGTATAAAAGAAAATAAAAACATTTATTCTCACATAACATTACATTTATATAAGTTCATATATTCAAAAAACGAATGAAATAAATATATATATTAGATTTGAATTGGGTTCAGTGATTTCAATATGAATATAAAAATAAATACACTTTTGAGTTAAAATTTAGATTTATTATCTAGTAGTTTTAAGACACTTACATCCTATATTACATAATATGTGGTACAGGTCGCGTCACGGTTTAATAGCGATGATCTTGCGCTGACCTCGATGCGAGAAGTCGATATTTAAATTTTACACTGCTTTACACCTTCGCAGAACCCCCCTCCACTTTCGTCGAGCGCTATTAAACCGTGAAGAGACGTGTACCTACTATTTTTATTACACAATTTCACATATACATATTTTCTCTGCCAAGTTCACTTAGCGCTGGAAAGTGTCAGTGTTACTGCAGAAAACTTTCAGTTATTTAACAGCTCACTTATGATGTTTAGCGAGAGGTAACCAAAGCTGATACTCACTGCAAAAACCTTCATTATGTCAGTGTCAAGAAAACGCAACACAAAGGAACACTAAATAAAAATTTATACCAAATTAATGATCTAAAACAACGTAAAATATACGCATCGTAAAATCGATAAACTAAACTGAACTTCATCCGAGTAGGTACCTATTTATTTCAAGTAACGTTTGAATGAGAAACGGATTTTAAAATTGATTCTGGATCCAGCATTCGAATTTCAAAGTAAAATTTCAAAATGGGTCGGATAACAGTGCTTTTTATATTCCTGTGGGCGGCCGTCGCGACTTGCAACGCGTTTCTGAACGAACAAAATGGAATCGAGGCAAGGGGGAAGAAAAAGAAAATTGCTCTATTTGGTGAGTAGATTAAGTGTTTTCTGTTCTTTTATTTTGTACCGACTTTATCTTTGTATGTAAGATATGTATTTGGCTACAGTTAAACCGGAGACTTCTTCTTTTTCGACGTCCTCTGTGGCACGGTGAGCGAAGATCCGCCTGCGATGCAGGAGGTCGCGGGTTCGATTCCCGACTCTAGACAAATGTTTGTACGATCTGTTAATATTTGTTAGGCTGTTCTGGACATTTTCTATGTATAATAAAAAAAATATCTATCTATGTAGTTAAGTATATCAGTTATCTAGTACCCCCAACACAAGCTCTGCTTAGCTTGGGGCTAGATAGGTCATGCTTTGTGAATTGTCCAGCACTATTTATTATTATTTATTAACAAAGAAAACAACAATCAAATAATATAAAGAATTGAAACTAGTATTTACAATTGAAACAATTGAGCTAACTGCAGAATGTTGCAAACAATCTAGAGATAGCTCAACTGGTCCATATCAATACCAGGCGGAAGCGTCCCCAAGACGCTGGCTGCATTGCCCCGCTGTATGGCAATGCTAATGCGCTGCACCAGATACTCACCAGCTTTCGTATCACGCGTCGCTTATACCAGGCGCTCAGATAATTTTTTGAAAACCCGGAGAGCCTCGGTACCCCACGGACCTAGGGTCTCGACTCCAAGGGGAGCAAATGCGTAGGCTCTGTCGAGACTTGCATTATTATTTAGTTATATATTTTGAAATGGTTAGGTATTTTTAATTCGATGGTCCTTTGAACTGTTTGTTTATTGCAAAACTGCCTTTTAAATCATTATGACAGATTTAAAATCACTACTAACTACCCTACTATTAATTAGTTTTGCAAGGGGTTAAAATAAAGCAATAACTGGCAACAATTTCATATTTTCATTTGCAAGTGGGTAAGTAATAAGCGCGCCTGAACTTAACGACCATACCTGCGTGGCAACACTGAGAATTATGAAATTAACAATCTCATAATTTTAATTTAGTTGGCGGCAAGGAATTTATATACTAACCGTATTTAAATTCCTTGGTTGGCGGTAACGAGTACCTATTAGCTAGCCTATTATTTTTAATTTATAATATAACCTACTTTAATTCCGAACTTTATAATTCAATATGCCCTCATTTTGACCCTGATTTCGTCTATGTGCCATTGCGGGCTGAATATGAGTTGGGTGGATCTAGAGTTTTTCTTTTGCACTCTCCACTTTGTTGACAATAAGCGAAATAAAAATAGGGACACATAATAAACGACTTATAAATTGTACTTTGCATTCTATTGAAATTAGATATCTCATTTCTAATTTTCAAATAAGTTTTAAGAAAAATAAATGATTTTGTATCTATTTAAGATCTGAGCCCTGACCGGTTGACGATAGTATCGAGACGTGATCGTGACGGCTCATTTTTTTATGTATAGGATTTGGTGTAGCGCCTCTTCCGTGGGGACAAGGAACTACCAAATCCCATAAAAAATGAGACATCACCTATTACGTCTCGTTACTTATGTTATAAAGGCTCGCCCCCCTGGTATAGGTACGCTATATTTTCTTTTATTTTTAAACCGATTACGTACCCAATTGATCTTGGTGTACGTGCTAGTGCGTTGTTTTCGTATACGATGATGGTTGCTAATAACTTTTAATCCTGTTCTAGTGCTACAAAGTGAACAAACCGCTAATCAAACATGTCCTGCATCATGCACAGCTAAATTAATATTTTATCAACTTCTCTTCATCCCGAATTTTGTACAAATAACACAAAATCTTAACTAAAACATGTGTTACAATTCTTAACTAATAACATGTCAAAACCCCTATTTTCGGTACTACCAGGCCCTCAATACATCCCTGTAACCTCGGCGCAGAGCCACCGGAATGGAAAAGTGGCGTTCGATAATGGCTTTTCAATCGACGTTCACATTCGAATTTATTGAATGCAGCGCGAGGCATTTTAACACGACCCTTTTAAATTCTATTCACATATTATACATAGATAGATCTCTACTGAGTATTCTAGATACTCTAAGATTGAATATCTCGGTGATGGTATGATGTTTTGAAATGGCTTTCAATTGAATTCACCGGTGAATTCTTCACTAGTTCAAAAGGTTTTTAGGTCTTCCCGCCGTGATAATGTTGGTTATGAAGTTATGATATTTTGAAATGATTTTCAATTAAATTCACCGGTGAATTCTTCACTAGTTCAAAAGGTTTTTAGGTCTTCCCGCCGTGATATGTCGGTTATGAAGTTATGATATTTTGAAATGGTTTTCAATTAAATTCACCGGTGAATTCTTCACTAGTTCAAAAGGTTTTTAGGTCTTACCGCCGTGATAATGTTGGTTATGAAGTTATGATATTTTAAAATGGTTTTCAATTAAATTCACCGGTGAATTCTTCACTAGTTCAAAAGGTTTTTAGGTCTTCCCGCCGTGATAATGTTGGTTATGAAGTTATGATATTTTGAAATGGTTTTCAATTGGAATACCAGTTGTTCAAAAAGCAGCACTTTAGGTCTGATAATTTTCGCTAGAGATATGTTGGTTATCGATGAAAAATATTTTCTTACTTGGGTAGAGGTTTTTTAAAATACGTACCTACTTGGTATATTTTTAACACGCTCATAAATATATAATAACTCTATATATGTAATTTATTAATCTACATACACTTTTTTTTCAATTCACACAGCATTATTTAGCCCCAAGTTAAGCAGAGTTTGTGTCATGGGTACTAGATAACTGATATACTTAATATAATACACTACATAGATAGATATTTTGTATTATACATAGAAGACATCCAGAACACTCTGAATAAATATTTGCAGATAGTACAGACATTTGTCCCGAGGCGGGAATCGAACCCGCGACCGGCGCGGCGCCACAGAGGTGGTCTTCGATTTTATGTCACGTTACGTCGTCGATTCTATGTCATGTAATTTAATCTAAGTATTTGAGTTGACTAAGTGTTCCAAACGAATCGAGTCGTCAATTGTACTTATATATATATATATAAGTCGCTCGATTCGTTTGGAAGACATGAAACATCTTTTTTTCTATAGGAGATAAATAATATTTTTGGGCCTACATATGTATTGTATTTTTATATGTATGTATATAATATAATGACGAAGCTAGAATGAGTCTAGCGAGACCATCCGCGCTCAGGACATATGAGGACTTGATCCGTCCATAAAAAGACTGCCGAACTAAATTACATTCATAATACATTTCTATTTATTTCCAGTTTACTTCGCGGACATAATAGTAAAGAAGATCTTCATTCTGAAGCTGATTTACGCTTTTGTCTTCTGGCTGGTCATCCACAAGGCTGGATACTTCCTCAGCTGGTTCGCCACCTATCTGAAGGAGAAGAAACACGAGTTCCACCAGCCACAGCCTGTGTACGGACCTCCGCAATACGGCCCCCCACAGTACGGGTCTTATGGCCCCCCGGAATACGGGTATGGGTCCTCTGGTCCATATAGAAGGAATGGAAAGGGTTAAAGATGATGTTATTTTGTTTAGTTACAGAAGAATACCAAAAAGTTTATAGGGTAATTCACTTATTATGGATGTAAACATTATGGATGTAAACGGGTTAACAACGAACCTAGTTTGTGTTGGAAGAATACCAATGTTTTGTAAAAAGGAGAGTTTGGTGTGAATTATTTATATTTTTTATTTATTTTGTATTTGTATGTATTTTAAATTAAGGGCCATATTGGCAAAAATATTCATTCTCAAATATAAAATCCCATACACAATTTTACTAACCTTATATAAAACTCTCGCGGAGAGTATCATGCTATACGGCATAAGTAGCTATGGTCGTACGTATAAATCATATCTTGATAAAATCTACAACCTACAAATAAGACTTTTAAAAGCCATAGTACCTAAAAGCCTCAAAGAAAAACACAGTAAAAATTATGAAAAACTTCTGCAGGAATGCAACATACTACCTGTCTACGAGAGAGTTGAACTAGCGCTACTGGTTGAAAACTACTTCAACTGTACAAACTATAAAAGCCATTATATAACTACAAGACAAGTAACCCAGAAAAAGCTCGAAATATTAGACGCCAAAAATGTCTACGGACAAAGAAAAGTGGACTACATAGTTCCTAGATTGATAAATAACATCCCTTTAACTACTAAAAATAAATTAACGCAAACGAATATAAGATATCAACTAAAAAATTACTATATACAAAAACTGAAATATCAATGAGACATAAGTGACATAACCAATCAAAGAAATTATTATTTACTAAACAAAACAGTAATAATGTAAGTACCTATTAATAAACTATGATAAAATTAATTTTATTGGAATTAATGTTTGTACACCCTGTATCGAAGCGCAATCGTTGCAATCCACAGTGTTCCGGGTACTTCGGGAGGCTCGGCCACCCGAGGAATCCCGGACACTGCGTTGATAATTTGCACACCTCGTATCGCGTTTAGCACCTACCTTACTTATCTCGCTTTTTTTTATCTTGTTGTGTTATGTTTACGTAATGCATGCATACCTAGTTTAGGGAGGTACTTCTATTTTTAAACTATTTGTAATAGGTACAAACGTAAACGCAAAAAGAAACGTACACTTCTAAAATTGTATTTAAACTGAGGAATGCAACATTCTACACAAATCCTGTCGGGTTTAGAGAATGTTAAAATGTAAAATCTAGAATAAGTTTTTATAAATAAATAAATACAAATACAAATACAAATCCCCTTTATTCTAATGCCGACGAACCTGCACGAGTGATCTTTATTATTCAGCTGTCACTACAAATTACTTATTTACTCGCATTTACTATTTTATCTAGAATAATCTATAGTTGGTATTATTCGTAAATGGTATTATGCGTTTAGTTAGAATAGTTGGTATTTTGCGTATATTGACTGGTGTTTTAGGAGGTACGCGTTTTACAGAAGTGGTAATATCGGAATTTGGTATTTTACGTTCAGTTGGCATTTTCCGTTTATGGTATTGTCCGTCGAAAGGACACAAACTAGGTTCCTAGTTAACTTAACATTCATAATGAATTCATCAAACTAAAAAAGATTGTAAATATTGTTGTAAATAATATTTAGTTTTGTTTTTATTAAAGTTTGTTTACAACTCATTCACTTTTTTAAAATGATAAATAGACTTTAGTAACAAATAAAATTACAATCAAATAATAGAAACAAATTAGTACTATGTAATGTCAAATAATAGAAACAAATTAGTACTATTTTATCTAGAATAATCTATAGTTGGTATTATTCGTAAATGGTATTATGCGTTTAGTTAGAATAGTTGGTATTTTGCGTATATTGACTGGTGTTTTAGGAGGTACGCGTTTTACAGAAGTGGTAATATCGGAATTTGGTATTTTACGTTCAGTTGGCATTTTCCGTTTATGGTATTGTCCGTCGAAAGGACACAAACTAGGTTCCTAGTTAACTTAACATTCATAATGAATTCATCAAACTAAAAAAGATTGTAAATATTGTTGTAAATAATATTTAGTTTTGTTTTTATTAAAGTTTGTTTACAACTCATTCACTTTTTTAAAATGATAAATAGACTTTAGTAACAAATAAAATTACAATCAAATAATAGAAACAAATTAGTACTATGTAATGTCAAATAATAGAAACAAATTAGTACTATGTAATGTCAAATAATAGAAACAAATTAGTACTATGTAATGTCAAATAATAGAAACAAATTAGTACTATGTAATGTCAAATAATAGAAACAAATTAGTACTATGTAATGTCAAATAATAGAAACAAATTAGTACTATGTAATGTCAAATAATAGAAACAAATTAGTACTATGTAATGTCAAATAATAGAAACAAATTAGTACTATGTAATGTCAAATAATAGAAACAAATTAGTACTATGTAATGTGAAATATAAGAAACAAATTAGTACTATGTAATGTCAAATAATAGAAACAAATTAGTACTATGTAATGTCAAATAATAGATACAAATTAGTACTATGTAATGTCAAATAATAGAAACAAATTAGTACTATGTAATGTCAAATAATAGAAACAAATTAGTACTATGTAATGTCAAATAATAGAAACAAATTAGTACTGTCTCATAAAAATATTAAAACATCATACATATCTATCTATACTTAAATTAAAACTGTAACAGGTCCAATTCTGTACATTGAAGATATTTTGAAATTTTTATTTTGAGGGCTCTCTATTATCGGTACTGATGCCAAAAATGTATTTTTTTCCATCATGTGTGTCTGTCTGTCTGTATCTTGGCCGCGCATAGCGCCGAAACTACTGAAGGTATTCAAATTAAATTTAGCATCATTTAAGTTCACATTACAAGAAAGGGCATAAAATACTTTTTATCCCGGAATTCAGAAGGATTCCTTTACGAGAGAGGAAGTAAAATTTTGCGCGTTGCAGGATGGCGCGCGGGGCAAGGGCGGTAGAGAGCGATAGCCCCCCATTGTGGGGGGCACTGGCAGTGGGGCCCCAGGCAGTTGGGGCCCCAGAAGTGAGGACCCCAGCAGTAGGGCCTCTCACGTAACCGGACCTTCCCAGTAGCCCCCCACAGTGGGGGGCACCGGCAGTGGGGCGCGGCAGTGGGGCTCTTGGCAGTGGGACCCTCAGTAGCCCCCCGCAGTACCCCCCGCAGTGGGACCCACTCAGTAGGCCCCCACAGTGGAGGGCACCGGCAGTGGGGGCCCCCGGCAGTTTGCCCCCGCAGTGGGCCCCCCACATTGTCCAGCAGTGGGACTCCCAGTAGCCCCCCCCCCGCAGTAGGGTAAAATTTATTGGCTGCGCATAGTGCTGAAACTACTGAATGTATTCAAAAGAATCTTGGCATGATTTAAGTTCATGCTACGAGGAAGGTCATGTAATACTTTTTATCCTGGAATTCGTTCAGGTTCCCTTAGGAGTGGGGATGGAAGTGACATTTCTCGGCCTAAAATAGCGCAAAAACTACTGAATGGATTCGAATGATACTTAGCATGATTTGAGTTCATACTACGAGGAAGGACATAATATACGAGTCCATACCCCAAAAGCCAACAAAATGATTACAAAATTGTTATTAGTGCCGATAAACGACCTAATGGACAGCATCCGGTTGGTACAAAGCTCTCGCTACCAATGATGTTGCCATCGTCCTGGTAGATCAGCTCTATGACAGGCCGGACATTGTGCTGCGTACCCGGGATGACCCCTTGCAATGCATTGGCGAAACGCACCAGGCATTTGGTGATGCTCTTCAGTCTCTACTCGCTTATATACCTACTGTCGTGGCGAAGACGGATACAACTTTGATCTTCGACATGTAAATCCGAAAACGGACGAGACTGCACTGGACACTAAAAAGTTTCTGCAATGCAATTCTACGCCTAGATACATTTTACCAATAAGAGAAGGTTGCATTGCTCACCTGCAAAGGTTTCGAGGTTTGTTTAACCGTTTTCTGGTGGACACTTATGCCAAAATTAAAATGGCTGGTGGAAACTTACGCCAAAATTAAAACGAAGCGTTTGGTATACATCAGAACAGAACTAATGAGAGAAGACTGCGCGCTGAGAATTATGTAGATCTGCGAGACGCCATGAATCAAGATAGAAATTGTCAAGATTTAGGACGACTGGTGATTCTTCCTTCCAGTTTTAGAACTGGACAATAGATGTGTAGTGCCCTATTCTCCAGTAGGTACTAGCAAGCTTACTTTGAGGCGCATAATATACCTAGGTAAATGTGGAGCTGTGTGACGTCCAGTCAATAAAATCTAGGTATATTTAAATCTATACTATACTAAACTAATAAAAATAAGTAAGGTTTGTGTGTTTGTAGGGGTAATCTCTGAATCTACTGAGCCAATTTTGAAAATTCTTTTACCTATTTAATTTGTTTAAACACGCGTCGTTTAAACCACGTTATTTTCTAGTTTTATAGACTACTAAAAATGTTTACCGCCCAACAAAGTGGGCACGGGTCAGCTAGTCCTTACTAATTTTATAAATGCGAAAGTAACTCTGTCTATCTGTCTGTCTGTTACCTTTTCACGCCTAAACGGCTAAACGGATCTTAATGAAATTTGGCAGGGAGGTAGATAGTACCCCGGGGACAAACATACGGTACATGAAAGCCGCGTGCGAAGGCGCGGGCAGCAGCTAGTTAACAATAAATTTCAATTCGATATCGCACGAACTTTTTAATTTATCTTTGCAATAGTTGTGTAAAGTCGTTATAAACTTTAAAATTGTTAAGGTGTGTATACATATTTCTAATCTAAAAGTTATATTTGCAGATAAAACATTTAATCAGTACTTTATACAATAAAATCACAAACAAACCGTACAACAGAGCGATAAAACTTCGAACTAGTAGATTATTATAAAATATAATCCTACTAATATTAAAAATGTGAAAGTTTGTATGGATGGATGTGTGGAAGTATGGATATTTGTTACTCTTTCACGCATAAACTACGGAACCGATTGGGATGAAATTCGGTATGGGTATAGTTTGGGACCTGGAATAACATATAGGCTATTTTTTATCTCGATAAATTACGGGTGAAGGCGCGGGCAGCAGCTAGTTATAAAATAAAATAAAGTTTTCCATAAATTCATACGCTCGTGATTTGTGGCGGTAACTTTCCAGGCAAAGTTTAAAATTGGTAACAATCAGAAGCAATCAAAAGTTCGTAAGTTTCATGTACAGACATACAGACTGTATGCGTGGATATACTTTTTTTTGAACTCAACCGGATCAATTTTGTGTGAAATATTACAATGAAAAATATTTAGTAACAATTCCGCGTACAACCTTCTCGGATAAGATCCTATACCAAATGCATTCGGAGGCACCGCCCGCCCTCCCACAAATTGACATGCTGTGCAATTAGAGTTGGTAAAACATATAGGTACTTAAGCAATATAAAATTACTAAACAACTTTAAGTACACACACAACTTAATTTTTGGAATACAAGACGACACTAACTAGACAATGAAAAAACACATCAAAATAAGTCGTCTTCTAGGTACAACTGAATATTTTTTCATTCAATATTTTTTTTTATAAAATATTGCAAAGTAACGTTAGAATCTAAAAATGAATTTAGCGTGGTTTACGAAAACTATGAAGGTTTTCCGCATCTGCTGAATACTGAGAGGAACTAAGTACTTTATAGTACGACAACGACCCAATTTTTATAAACAAAGACGATTGTTTTCGATTCATTCTAAGTAGTTTGTTGCATTTCTGCCGTAGGTAGGGTAAACGATAACTTTTTTATTTTGTAATTATGCGAAATCATACCCTCTCAGCTCTGAGCGCTGAGGTCGACAAACATTATTTCGGAAAAGTTTTCCATTATAATAGGGAAAAGTTAAATGAAAACTTGTTATAAGGTAATCTATACGAATCGATTACGAAAGGTAGGGAAATCATTTATGGGCAATTGCGTGCGCTTCTATAATAAGCTTCCATCTGAAGCAACTGAACTCCCTATTCGTAAATTTAAACAGACAAAACATTAAACAAAATCTTATCAGGAAGGCCTTTTACTCCATAGATGATTACATCAATGATGTTAATGCTTGGCCAGATGTCGCTCCGTTCCGCACTGACAGTAGTATGTAAGAAATTCAATGTTCTGTTTAGCTTTATGGAAATTTTTGACATGTAACTAAATCGTATTAAATTTAGATTTAGAAAACATGTATTAGACACTTAAGTGATATTATAATGTGCTAGTGGTTTCTTTTTCACTTCTTCCACTAGTGGACAAAAAATTGAAGTGAAGAGAATATCAATAACACCTTATTTCTTATTTGATAATAATAACTATGTTTATAGTATACAATTTGACTTGTCTAAGTGCTTATTTTGTAAGCCTAAAGAAATAAAGTTATTGATTCTGATTCTGATTCTATAAATAAATAATATAAATAAATAATGTTGGACAATTCACACAGCATTATCTAGTCCCAAGCTAAGCAGAGCTTGTGTTATGGGTACTAGATAACTGATATACTTAATATAATACACTACATAGATAGATATTTTTTATAACACATAGAAAACATCCAGAACACCCTGAATAATCTGCAGATCGTACAAATATTTGTCCCGAGGCGGGAATCGAACCCACAACATCCTGCGTCGCAGGCGGACCTTCGCCCACCGCGCCACAGAGGTCGTCAATGTATATGTCAAGACAAGAAGAATAAGACGTAATTATCATAAATGCAGATGTCCTATAAGTAGGTACCTAATAGTGTAAGTTATAATGTTACTTGAGGCTTTTTATCAGAAACAGAATAATAAAACTTGTACGAGTACGAGAACAACGTAACAACTGTCGACGTTATTAAGACTGTAACAACTTGTAGATATTAAAGCTGAACTAGTGATGGAGTTCTCCTACTATTGGTTTCGGTCATTATAAAGATGTCGTCGCCGGATCGTAATCGTTTAAATAAAACACCAAACAATCAGACTTACTATTAAATATAAAATAAAATAAAAACTGTCTTTGTTTTTTTGGTCACTAGCAGCAGGTAGTCCTTGGAACATACTACTATTAATTTTAAGGCTTAGATGATGATGATGTACATGTGTAATAACCAAGAGCTTGTCTAAATGTGACATTAAGTACAAGAAATGTAATGTATAATTCCTTCTATGTACGTAGGCCTCCTCTGCCATTCCTTGGTCTTGAGGTGATCACATCCATTGTTTATTTATCATCATCAGCCCATACACGTCCACTGCTGGACATAGACCTCCCCCGTACGACGCCACAAATAGCGGTCCTGAGCCGCTTCCATCCATCGACTCCCTGCGACCGCTACGATGTCGTCGTCGGTCCATCGAGTGGATGGGGATTTGCCATAATCACCACGCTTGGCAGGCGTATTGGTGATCGCAGTGTTGGTGTTGAAAAATACTCAGAAGGAAGCTGCTGCCCTTCCTCTGGCAGGTTCCCTCAGTCGGCTCTTACGACATCCACGGGTTGAGTTTATTATTGATTAATTTACTTTAATAATCTTTTTTTCGGCTTCGGCAACTTAAGGCCGATGTTATATAAACCCAGCACTATTACACAACAGCAGCGCTTGTCTGCAAACAACGCTCATTAAATATAAACGCTTAGATGCTATTCAATGCCTAGAATTAGAATATTGCATTTCCTTTAGTCTGGATGTCTTCTGCCTGGCTGCATTTACATAGAAAACAGGTTTACACTTGTAGAAACGTAGACGGAACACATATTTTGATTTATCCCACGGCGCTTTTCCCGACCTGCTTTTAAGGTAGCCTTTATTTTAATGCTGGATGTAAAGCTATCTGAGTATTAAATGTTTTTAAAATCTGTTCAGCTGTTTGAGCGTGAAGTTGTAGCAAACATACAAAGTTTCCATGCAAAGTTTTACCTTTATAATAGTGTAATGATTTTTGATAGTATTTGTACATAAAACTATGAACTAAGAAAACAGGGTCTGCTCTTCCGGGAGTGTCTCCAGGTGACGTCACTGTCCTGTTGCCACTTTATTTCAACAAAATGTAGAAGTTGGGAAACAAATGTGAAAAAGGTCAATAGAAAAAAAAAATACAATAGTCAATTATGTTTGTTAGATCGGTCAAAAAAGCAGCATTAGTAAAACACGAGTCAATGCGATAAATAATTGGTAAATACAAAACCAAATAGTTTTATCAGATTCATACAGGAGTTCGGGGAGTTACGATTTTACGCTACTGGTATCACCAGGAAACGGATTCGTCTTCTCATTCACCGATGGAGATGATGACGTAAGCTGGAGATACCCACGTTACCACCGTATCTCGAAGAGCATACCTTTTTGACTTATACCATACAAAAAACGTTGTGTACCCGTTGTACGGGGACAGCGATAATTCATTTTTATAATTATAATACTTCCCGTTATCCCGTACTCTGTCCCCGGTCATAGTTTAATGTTTCCTGGTTTTTATGAACCGTGGACTGTACCTACCATGTAAACGTGCCAGTGTTTTTTATATTAATATGCAACTGCAGCGTCTTTGTCTTAAAATTATTATATATTCGTATTGTTTATCGGCATGCTTTATATGTGTCAGCTGTTTATTGTTCTGCATTTGGAGAGACCTCACTGTACGTAAATGTTTTTTATGAATGTCAGAGCGGTATAATAGATTTTGTGTTTTCAAATAAATAAATTGGTTAATAACTCGCAAAAAACAATTATGCGACGCAAACCGATAAAACGATTTTCCCAACATCTTTAAGAATCATCAGTATATAACAAAAAAACATAGTCAGCAAATTTACACAAAAACATAATGAATTAATACATTATGAACGTAAGCGGAAGCGGACCTTATTTTTGTTGGACCTGTACCTAAGAATCTTATTTGTGTTGGAAGAACACCAAAGCTTCATCCTATAACGGAGGACTTTGTCAGGGTGCATGCGATTCTAGCGACTAGAACCGCATGCACCCTGACGAAGTATTCCACGTTCCTAGGTGCACGAAGATTTCGTCAAACTACTATTAGTTATTAGGGTTCCGTACCCGAAGGGTAAAAAACCGTATTACGAGCCTCCGCTATCTGTCCATCCGTCCGTCTGTCAGCAGGCTGTATCTCATGAACCGTAAAAGGTCAACTAATGAAATTTTTCCAGAGTGTGTATTTTACTTGCCGTTATAACAGCAAATAAAAATTATATTTAAAAAAATATTTAAATAAGAGCGGGATCCCATATAAACAACATGATTATTTGTTTGGCTATTTAAGCTCTACTATTGTCAAGGCTTTATTTTTTGAACTGTAATAGGTAAATATTTGAAATTCAGATTCAGATTCATTTATTGGTCAAGAAAATATACATGATAAACATTTCCATCAAATAGCTACCTGTAGATTGTTTGAAACAGTCAGTGCAGTTAGCTCAATTGTTTCAGTTGTAATTACTATAAAACATTATAGTTCTATTGTGTTTCTATTATTTAATTTTAATATTATTTGTTAATAAAGATTAAATAGAATCGTACAGTTCTGGGTCCGAAATAACACAGTGGTTACTTGTTATTATGAAAAACGCGTGTGAAGCCGTGGTCAAGCTAGTATATGTAGTGAAGTATTTATCGATGAATTATTCCAATCCTCCATTCCATCCATTATTCCTATCCCGCCCTGCTCTGTCTACGGGGATAGTTGGGAATAAATTGGGAAAAAATTATATTAAACCTTATCATGCTAAAAAAAGGGAAGTATGCATCTTTTATAAATTAGAAAAGTTTTATCTGTCCCTCTGGTAGTAACAAGGGGACAGAACAATTCCAAAAACAAAACGTTCAATCTGTCCTCCTTTTTGGGACGGGTACTTGCACAATTTTTTATTTATTTATAGCGAACGTGTCACGTAAAAATATTAATATCAGTTACTGAAATAACGCGATTATACTACCGCAACTCTAAAATGAAAAATGCAATAGTAATTTTTCCCAGAGAGAGTCGTATTTCAGGTTGTTATTGGATTCCACCTCGTTTCGCACTCATTTCGCGTAATAACCACTACCTACAGGGTGACTCAATACTACTGCTGTCACTTTTCCTAAAGATATTGGCCCTGCACTGGGAAGACCTAGGTTTACCTAAGTGAAATAACGTTCCAAAAATAGGCTAAAAGTACATGATTTTCGTAAACTAGTGACAAAACGTTAATAAAAACTAGCTAATACCCGCGGATTTGTACGTTTTTTCCGGAACAGAGAGTAGCTTAGTGTAGGTCTAGATATACATTCATACAAAATTTAAAATACATAAAATAAAAAGTTTGTTGATTCAGACGTGTTGTCCATAATTAAGTGTACATTATACCAAACAGCTACCGTAAAATTAAAATCAAAGTTGGAATTAAAATTAAAATAATATAATAAAATTAAAATTAGAATAAAATTAAGTAAATTATATGAATGTCATTATATAGAGTTCTGCAGCCTTTCAACAACATCCCAACCCAAGGAGTCTACTTTTATCCACCACCACGATACTATCACTTCACTTTACCATTTAAGCTCGATCTGTTCAGATAACAAACATCCTAACATCCATATAATCCTCTGTATTTTAAAATTAGTGTGATCGTGAAGAAAAACAGTTTTCTTACTAAATTGAAAAGATTACTGAACAATAATTGAAAATTAGTGAATGATGCTGCTTGAAGAATATACCACTTATTTAAGAAATAAATGTAAGATTATGAAACTGTATTTGAATTGCTTGCAAAACCGACACACATGTATTTACATTATCATTTCAGTTACCTTGTTGGGGTTGGGATATTGTGAATGGAAATGGCTTTACTTTAAGGCCCATTCGTTAGAATCACCCGGTATGACTACCTACTTGGTTTCAATTTCAAAGTAGCGAGCTTTAAGTTATTCCAACTGGCTGAGGCTCTTACCCAATTCAATATTACGAGTTTAAACATTAATCGAACCAGAATTTCACATCAACGTTTCGTTTTTAAGTCAGAACTTTTCATGTGAAAACCACTCCGTCCGAACAAAGAGATTGAAATCTAGTCTAATAATTTATGAAAATATTATCTTCTGATAATTTTAGAGGGTACTTTTTGAAAATTTTAAATGATTACATTTTATTTTACTTCTTTTACAATTTGCCAAATAAAGAGAACGTGAGCATCTCCGTTTACAAATCCAAACGTTCTATTCTTTAGCGAAGTCGTTCTAACTTTTTTCAAAGGATTTTCCGATTCCAATCTTTGTGTTCCAGATTATCTGAGAGTCCCATCTCTTAGAAATGTTCTCAAAACTTTCAATACTCGCTTAGGTTTAGCAAAGTAAACAGATTAAACTGGGAATAAAGAAGTTTTATTCAGATTTAAGAAAACGATTGTCTACGGCAGAAAGTCGATGTAAGTACCTAAAACTTTTCTAAATCTCATTATAATATTCCATATGCCTACATTCTTATGCAAAGTATACACAGTAGTAACATTGTAAACGTAAAAATTTGAATACCGTAACGAGAAAGTTAAACAAAGAAAATTATTATTTTAACGCGTAAATTAGTCACAGAGGGAAACTCGACACTGAATTGTTTGACTTCCGAAAACAAAAGAACTTTCCTCCTTACTTAGAATTTACAGTGCGGTATCGATAACAAATACTTATTTATTAACTAGAGCCCCAACAGAGAGGTTCAGTGCCCATTTTTTTTCTCGGACTCGAAACTCGTGAAAAATACTTTGAACTTTGAAGCTAAAAGAGAGGAATAAAAACAAAGAAACGTTCTGAATTCGACACCGGCCGTTAAAATTGGCCAATCCTAAATAAAACTTTTTCATTTTCTTCTCAACCTTTCTAACAATACGAAGGAGGTTTGCCTAATAATATTTAATATTTTCTGGCCGGAGTGTATCGAACATAGTTTATTCCCGTTTCAAATAAAGAAGAAGATGATTAGACGAATGCTAGTATTCTCAATGCTGCTAGCTTGCTGCTATTGTGCTGATGCCGACCTTATAGAAGAGGAAACAAGGGCAAAGAAAAGCAAAAAGAAGTTAATTCGATTGGTTGGTGAGTATATTTATTTTATGATTTACTACTATTGCACCGTGAACTTCTAATTACAACTTTTTGCGCAATTTTTTTATATTAGTCCACTAATGACACACAAAATAAATAATTTCAACTGACAAGTATTTTTAAGTTTTAGCGAGACTAATGAACATCAATTGATTTTAACGTAAGAACTTTATTCTCATACAAACACCTTGTTCATTTCAAATGAGATAGATGAGAAAGAATTGATCTAGGTAAAACAATGTTTTTATGCAATGTGATACGGAGTGTTGGGGGACCATCCACTCGATGGACCGACGACATCATAGCGGTCGCAGGCAGTCGATGGATGGAGGCTGCTCAGGACCTCTATTTGTGGCGTCGTATGGGGGAGGGCTATGTCCAGCAGTGGTCGTGTATGAGCTGATATGATGATGATGTCACAATGTTTAAACTAACCTCTGGACCTAAATCTCATTCCTAATCTCATTATAATATTCCATATGCCTACATTCTTATGCAAAGTATACACAGTAGTAACATTGTAAACGTAAAAATTTGAATACCGTAACGAGAAAGTTAAACAAAGAAAATTATTATTTTAACGCGTAAATTAGTCACAGAGGGAAACTCGACACTGAATTGTTTGACTTCCGAAAACAAAAGAACTTTCCTCCTTACTTAGAATTTACAGTGCGGTATCGATAACAAATACTTATTTATTAACTAGAGCCCCAACAGAGAGGTTCAGTGCCCATTTTTTTTCTCGGACTCGAAACTCGTGAAAAATACTTTGAACTTTGAAGCTAAAAGAGAGGAATAAAAACAAAGAAACGTTCTGAATTCGACACCGGCCGTTAAAATTGGCCAATCCTAAATAAAACTTTTTCATTTTCTTCTCAACCTTTCTAACAATACGAAGGAGGTTTGCCTAATAATATTTAATATTTTCTGGCCGGAGTGTATCGAACATAGTTTATTCCCGTTTCAAATAAAGAAGAAGATGATTAGACGAATGCTAGTATTCTCAATGCTGCTAGCTTGCTGCTATTGTGCTGATGCCGACCTTATAGAAGAGGAAACAAGGGCAAAGAAAAGCAAAAAGAAGTTAATTCGATTGGTTGGTGAGTATATTTATTTTATGAATTACTACTATTGCACCGTGAACTTCTAATTACAACTTTTTGCGCAATTTTTTTATATTAGTCCACTAATGACACACAAAATAAATAATTTCAACTGACAAGTATTTTTAAGTTTTAGCGAGACTAATGAACATCAATTGAT
Organism: Eupithecia insigniata; assembly: GCA_947859395.1. Lineage (NCBI taxonomy): Eukaryota > Metazoa > Arthropoda > Insecta > Lepidoptera > Geometridae > Eupithecia > Eupithecia insigniata. The sequence continues at coordinate 1,221,405 of OX401995.1, read as the reverse complement.
TTTAACGTAAGAACTTTATTCTCATACAAACACCTTGTTCATTTCAAATGAGATAGATGAGAAAGAATTGATCTAGGTAAAACAATGTTTTTATGCAATGTGATACGGAGTGTTGGGGGACCATCCACTCGATGGACCGACGACATCATAGCGGTCGCAGGCAGTCGATGGATGGAGGCTGCTCAGGACCTCTATTTGTGGCGTCGTATGGGGGAGGGCTATGTCCAGCAGTGGTCGTGTATGAGCTGATATGATGATGATGTCACAATGTTTAAACTAACCTCTGGACCTAAAATTTTTAGATACCTGTACAGGGTATTTGGTTTTGGGACCGACCTAATTTTTTAAGGAGTTAAGAAGGGTATTTGCTACATTTCTTCGGTAAACTCAATGTCTGCGGTTACGCGGTTACTGAGATATGATATTTTAAAGTTTTTTTCAAAATCAACCATTATATTCGCTTTTAAATCGTCATATATTTTTGTTTGTGGTTGTTATGTAACAAAAAAACTTGTGCTATAATTTTTTAATAAATACTTATTTTAAATTATATTATTTGTTTTAAATTATTTATTTTAATTATATTAACAACTAAAAAAATCATCTCATTAACCGTGCCACTTAGGATATCGAATCTACCAGAAAAATGTAGCCATAACTTTTCCGACTCCCCAAATAATTAAGTTGGCCCCAATACCAAACATTATGTAATGTATACAAGATTATTAGGAAACGTAACGATTCTGTAATAAATCTTTCGAGTTCGTAACATGAATAATTATCAAACTACATTAGGCTTTAGGGATTTTTTAAGATTTTTTCCTACACTTGAACTTTATGTTACTACATACAAGGGTTAGACCTACTACGATTATGTTTCTGGATAAATATTTAAAGTTTATTTTTATTTAAGACAAAAGGCGATAATACATAAAAAATACTATTTCAGTATTTTTGTTGCATAACACTAAGCAGATCTTATTAAAATTTAGGTTGTTGTGAATTTCTCTTCTCAAGTTTCAAATTAACCAAAATTGAATGGCCTCTAACTACATTTAAATTAGCAAACCAAATTACCCAAATAATTTCAATTATCGTCTGAAATATGAACTTAATTCCAGGCGAATTAATTCAAATTATGTTATTTACTTTGTAATCTGCCTGGATTATAGAAAGTTAATACTAATTTTATTACGTTCATCCGCGCTGGTTTTAGAGGTGAAGTCTGTTACCAAAACGTCTCTACTCACGCGTATTATAACGATAAAGGTCAATTCTATATAACATACGTACGAAAATGGATCAACTTTGCCGCCGCCGTTCCGTATTCTGAGGATTTAAATCCTTCACAAGTGATGCGAATTTCGCTCAGCCGGCAAATCTCAATGGACACAGTCATGTTTACGGGAAATTATTATACAAAGGACATTTAAATAATAATAAATAAATAAATAATGTTGGACAATTCACACAACATCATCTAGCCCCAAGCTAGTCGTAGAGCTTTTGTTATGGATACTAGACTGAAATATATAATACAATATATGTATTACATAGATGGCCGTGGGGCCGCGGCGTACGAATATAGACCCCTCCAACTCAACCCGTGGATGTCGTAAGAGCCGACTAAGGGAAGCCTACCAGAGGAAGGGCAGCAGCTTCCTTCTCAATATTTTTAAACACCAACACTGCGATCACCAATCCGCCTGCCAAGCGTGGTGTTTATGGCAAATCCCCCCTACATGGGACACCATCTACTCGATGGACCGACGACATCTTAGCGGTCGCAGGGAGTCGATGGATGGAGGCGGCTCAGGACCGCTATTTGTGGCGTCGTACGGCCTATGTCCAGCAGTGGACGGGTATGGGCTGATGATGATGTAATACATAGATAGATACTTTTTATTATACATAGAAAATACCCAGAACACCCGAGACAAATATTTGCAGATCGTACAAACATTTGTCGCAAGGCGGGAATCGAACCCGCAACAAACTCCGGAGTCGCAGGCGGACGGGACTTTTGCCTGCCGCGCCACATCGGTCGTCTTTTTTTATGTTTAATTTGTAAGATTGAGCCGCGTTGGCTGGCTATCATAAAGCTATTGTAGAGTCACCTAGCTTTAAAGATCTTTTTTATTTTGTACACAGTTTCTACATATAATATTTCATTTAATTTCACCACAGCGACGACAAAAGTTAAGGTACACAAGTGCACTATTCTGCCCTACTAATTGCACTTGCTAAGTCATTTACTGCAAGTACAATTAATAGGGCAGTATTATTCCCCTCACTATTACCTTCCGATGGAATGGCGGTAGACCGACGACGCGACGTGAACGGGGAGAGGTCAGGCGCAGGAGTAACGTGCTTTCCGAGCCTTATAAGCAGAGTTACAGAGTCAAGCAGTACAGTCCTGACATAAGTAGCCCCGGCTCTTTTCCTTTTTTTTAACTACCGGCACAACAACCTTTATTAATTGTGTGATTGTGAATCTCTACTACTCTCCGAATAGCCGAAAAAAGGGTGGCGTGGAAGCAGCTGATCAACTCCTTAACTAACACTGTTCAAAGCGAACATGAAGCACATGACGAAGATAATTATTTGATGAAAACCTTTGGTTCATTCATCTGAAAACATTCTAATGTTATGATGGTTCAAAGTAAAAATAAATATTTCGTACTACTACCATAATTCTATATTTTGACGGCAGCAATGAGACTTTGCTTTTAATCTGTAAATATGGCAATGTACCTATCTAAAATTTTAGCTTTATATAAATATTGACAAGTATCTAAATCGCATTAAATCTAGATTTAGATAGGCAAAAAAATATGTATTAGACACGTAAGTGATATATGTATAAATGTACTAGGGGTTTCTTTTTCACTTCTTCCACTAGTGGACAAAAAATGTAAGTAATGTGAAGATCAATAACAACTTGTTTCTTTTTTGATAATAATAACTATATTTATAACTGTTTTTAGCATTAAATTTTACTTGTCTAAATGTTTATTTTGTAAGCCTAAAGAAATAAAATTATTGATTCTCATTCTGATACGATCCGTTTCCGAGTTGATAAGTTAGCTCCAACCTTAAGTGTAACCGACTCTCCCCATTCCGTTGGGATTCCATAGACCTACATCCGTAAAACTTAATTAGATCCCGTAAGTTACTTCTAATCAGCACTGTAGGGATTTGGTTATTTTGAGAGTAGCTATTATGTGGAATAATCCTATTCCACACTTACAGGGTAACAAAATAGTCTGTCAAATCAAAAGTACGTCAGTAGTCAGTTTATTCATTAACCAGCTGCTGCCCGCACCTTCACCCACGTTTTATCGGCATAAAAGCCTATATGTTATTCCAGGTCGCTAAATATACTCATACCAAATTTTAGCCTAATTGGTTCAGTAGTTTTTGCGTGAAAGAGTAACAAATATCATTAGCAGGATGACATGATATTATGTTTTATTGTTTAACTAAAGGCAGTAAATCAATAGATCGCGCTGGGAAAAATAAACCTTAACTATTCAATATGGAAGGACTTAAAAACCACAATCCAACTCAGATGAATTAAAACAAATATTTATTTTTTAATTCAATTATAATTAATTCATTTTAGTTAACCTAAGTAGTTGACTTTGACTTATAGTAGTATAATATATTCTCAGCTTTAACTTAAAGTTATGAACTTTAATTTAACTTACGATAAACCAGAGATGTCACAGCTAAATAGTATTTAGCTGAATTACTTTGGTCATTGTTTTTGTAGGACATTGGTAATGTTTCTTTGTTTCGTTTCCCTAAGCATCGAACCAATTCAGCTAGGCTTTAAAGTATTGTAAAAATGAAAACAACGCATTTTTAAATTAAAGATGTGGTTATTGGAAAATAATCTGAGACCTTCAAAAAAGAAATTGCGAGCTTGGTTTATTGTCAGAATTATAACAGAGTACCCGGTACATCTCCGGATAGGTATGATGGATGAAACGACCGCAGAGTTCTAGTCCGCAGTGTCTATTGTCCTACGCATAAAAAGACAATGAAAATACAACGGAAAAAAAATTAATTGAAGAAGTCTCCATGCATCGAATATTATCAAATGAGTTGACGACATGATGACCAATGTAGCGCGTCGGGCGAAGGTCGGCTTGCGATGGGGTCATTTCCCGCAATAGGCCAAATTTTTGTACGATCTGCTAATATTTGTCCCGGGTGTAGGTGTGGTTATTTCCTATGCATAGTAAAAAAACTATTTAGGTACATATGTATTATATTTATTATATATATCAGTCATCTAGTATCCATAATACAAGCTCTGCTTAGCTTGGGCTTGGGGCTAGATGATACTGTGTAGATTGTCCAGAATTATTTATCTTTTAATGAATTCTGGAAGGAGTCAGCTGTTTGTCAAGATTACCTGCTTATAATTCAAGTAGCTAAAGTTGGTGGGCTCACTCGCCGCGAGTTCAGACAAGAAATGCGGCGCGTTGATAACTACTTTGGAAGGTAGAGCTCCATGCAGAGGGAGCTCCAGGATATGATTATTATCAAAATAGGTAAAAAATAGATAGGTATCAAATAGTTAGTTGAAGGTAGCTTAAAAGAAATTCACAACCTTAACTTTTTCTTTTAATCGTCGCAGGTAGTCGATGGATGAAGGCGGCTTAGATTTCCTATTTCTGGCTGTTTTGCTGTGGGGAGGCATAGATATGACTTGCACTAGACGTTTATGAGCTGATGATAATCATGATGAACAAAAACTATTTCAATCTGTACCTATAACTATCCTAAAACAAAAAACTAGGAGAGAGGACCATTCTAAAAATTTAAAACCTATGGTATTGAAATGGACAGTAAAGTAAATAAACGTTATAGATTCTGATTCTGGCCAGTATCACTTTAGATATGTATGTGATATTATTTAGGTGATGTCAGGCACACACAACGGTTGCCATATTAGGGATATTCTCAAACACAATGTGCGATTTATCTTTTACACTTCATCGGCTAGCGAAAGTTCCAATCTTGTTTGTAAAAAACTATTTCTAGACCTAAAGGATACTTTATTTCCTATTTGGTTTCAAATTGATTTGGTAACTCCTCGACCTCTGTGGCACGGTGGGCGAAGGTCCGCCTGCGACGCAGGAGATTGCGGGTTCGATTCCCGCCTCGGGACAAATGTTTGTACAATCTGCAGATATTTGTTGAGGGTGTTCTGGATGTTTTCTATGTATAATAAAAAATATCTATCTATGTAGTGTATTGTATTAAGTATAACAGTTATCTAGTACCCATAACACAAACTCTGCTTAGCTTGGGGCTAGATAATGTTGTGTGAATTGTCCAGCATTATTTATTAATTAACTAGTACTTATTTTGACGACCTCTGTGGCATGGTGGGTGAAGGTCTGCCTGCGATGCAGGAGTTTGCAGACAGGAATCGAACCTGTCTCGGGACAAATATTTGTATGATCTGCAAATATTGTTCAGGGTGTTCTGGTCGTTTTCTATGTATAGTAAAAAATATCTATTTAAGTAGTATATTCTATTATGTATTTCAGTTATCTAGTATCCATAACACAAGCCCTGCTTAGCTTGGGGATAGGTAATCATATGTGAATTGTCCAGTATTATTTATTTATTTTGATAGCAAAAAAATAATTAATGTTTGCGTTTCTTATTCTGTACCTACCTATATATTAGTATGTCAAAACGGAGACAAAAAAAATGTTGTAACATAAGTTGGTTTATTGGAAAATAATCTGGTTTCTTCATGAAATTGTTAAAATTTTACGTATATTAAATTTCACGTCAGAAGTTTAACAGACTATTCTTTCACAGACAGGTATGATGGATGAATGGCGCATCGAATAAATGGTTGTTTACGTAAGAAATAATATCAGCACAAAATTTATTATAAAATAATCACGGAAGTGAAACTCAGTGATGCGCCGATAAAACAGAAGTAAATCATCATCATCATCAGCCCATACACGTCCACTGCTGGACATATGCCTCCCCCGTACGACGCCACAAATAGCGGTCCTGAAACAACAGAAGTAAATAAACGAGATATAGCTACTCGCGAACACCCTAAGTAACAATGTTAACTGGATAAAAGCCAGGTTTATATTATTTTCTCATATTATAACTTTTTCATATTATAACTGTCTACTTAGTCTGGGTTACCCTGTATAAAACATAGGCAAGCGTAAAGCTTTTAGATTCCAGAAATGCTAGAATGTATCTCGGATGTCAAGTAGGCAAGCAGGAAGTTTATTTTGTTTAAACACGAAGCACAATGTTAAATAGCCGAGAGAGATAACAATAATTAGTTTTAAGCACTCATTAATCTTGAGCCTGCATTCTCTTGGGACAAAATGACCTGGACTTTTGGGTTTATTTTGCATAACAAAAAGAGAGGAAGGACTAAGTCAAGTCCATTTTAAGCTCTGTTTTTCTTCAGCTAAAAATGGTATTTAGTAAAATAAGCTCAGACAGAATAAAACTAAATCGAAATCTATATGCTAAATTGCTTTATTTACTTATTTTTTACTATGGAAATAATAGTTTTTGTGACACTTATGTGACATATCTTGAATATAATTTTCAGTTCAAAGAAATACTGTAAAAATACAGATGCTTCCAAGTTAGAGATCCCTCATTACTTTATTTCCCGCCGGACGTAGCCATGACAACTTGATGAGACGGACAAAAGACGTTGTATGATTTATTTATGGATTTAGATAACAGCCTTTCGGAAAATAAATTGGACCATGAGATAATACATTTTGTCATTCAGAAAAATAGCGTACAGGATATTATAGAAATTGGGGTAAAAGCTCCATAACAAAGGGATTTCCTTCTCATATGCAGAACTTAAACTTGTGTTCTAAGCCGACTACTACTTACTAATGGTAAACACACTGACAAATTAAAATCATCGCGATGAAAATTTGAATACTGGCACTATTAAAATTTTTCTTAAATGATAATGATGTCTTCCTAGCCGAATATCGGCTACGGTGGCGGCCAGTCTCAACGGAGACTAGCCAATAGCCATGTGCATAAGTTTGTGCAATATATTATTATGCAAACACAGATAAGTGTATCTGTGTCCATTCCTTCAATCTCGTAACACGATGTGACAGTGTTTTTCAAAAATATTTATTGTATCGTTTTGCTGTGGTTTTTAGATACCTGTTTTATATACCTATATTTTTTTTGTTACAGCAATGGTCCTCCTATTCCTCTTCTCCAAAGTGGCAATCTTCAAGGTGGCGACCTTCTTCTTCTTCATGGCCTTCTTCCAGAAACTCTTCGCTCTTGGAGGAGTTCTCCTTACTTACATGATGAAGAACCAGCAAGGTCCAGGTCCTGTATCCCAACCTGTGACCATGTACGGTGCACCTTCTGAGTATAACACGGTGGGGTACAGCTACGGCCCCCCTGACCACGAGTCCACTAATGAGTTCCCGAGTATTGCTGATTTTGGGAACAGTTTTGGGGGAAATTTTGCCGGTAATTTGGGGAGTTTGGGAGGAGCGTTTAATTGGTTGTCGGGGAAGCAGTGAATTTTGTTATAGTTAAGGGATTTAAGTTGCATGCTAATCTTTGAATTGGGTTGGGCGTAGCTACTTTTCTACTTCATTAAATAAGAAAGAAGGCAGGTCGGCTATTTTTAAATGTGTATTATATGTATATAAGAGTCGGTTAACTACGAACCTCGATTGTGTTGGAAGAACACATGTAATTAACCCGTCCAAATTATTAATGGATTCATCATACTACGCTAGTTTTTAAAGTAAAATATTTTAAAATTATGTTAATAATTTATTCTAGTTAAGTATTGGATATATTATAAATATATGACTTTTTTTACATAATCAGTTTTTGGTATTGTATGAAGCTAGACATCTTTAGCCTGTACAAGTTTACAGTAACTTATTTACCGTAGTTAAGTAGCTCGGGGATGAATCAAACCAAAGCCTTAGAGGAACTTGGGTAAACATTATTTGGGAAGCTAATTTACTTAGAGTGGAGCACTCTCTTACACTACTTCCTGCTTTAGTAGCAAATAATTTAAAGCTTTTAGAATTTTTTGGATGATACAGTATATCCACACAGTATAAGGAATGCATATCCTTGGTATGCATTCGTTATACTAGGTATAACGATTAGAATATGAAAGTACTTACCAGATTAAATAGTAGGTCTGTCAGTTTTCCCCGCTAAGGGGGATTTATCAAGGGGCAAATCTGGAGTAACCGTATACTTTCAATCATAACCATTGGTTGAAGCGACGCGTGACCCGAGGGCTGGTGAGTATCTGGCGCAGCGCATCAGCATTGCCATACAGCGGGGCAATGCAGCCAGCGTCTTGGGGACGCTTCCGACTGGTATTGATATGGACCAGTTGAGTTACCTATAGATGTTTGCAACAGTCTGCAGCTAGCTCAACTGTTTCAATTGTAAATACTAGTTTAATTTCTTTATATTATTTGATTGTTATTTTCTTTGTCAATAAAGTACTGTTTCAATAGTAAATACTAGTTGTAATACATATGTATGTTTCAGTTTCAATTGATTTATACAAAAACAATGACATTGTGTACGAGTATGGGGACAAATACAATTTTGAAGGTTTTATTATATATATTATAACATTGACTAGAAACACAAACTAAATAAAATTTAAACATTAGGCAATTAAATAAATAGCATGCAATTATTTATAAACCAGTTTATTCTTTGTTGCTAACATAATAATTACTGTCGTGTGATAAACTTGTCAATTGTGTAAAAGTACCCCTTCAGCAAAATTATTCTTGAAAATAGGTATTTGGATTGTCAATATGTAAAAATGTCAAAAAAAATTAAGTATTTGTTGTAATATTAATAAAAAGCTCAATTTGCACGTTCACATAAAAACTTGCATTTCTACGTTCATGGGCCAAAAATGTTGTGAATAGATCGCCTTATTCTCATATCATTACGGGATAACCTACACCCGCCCGCCAATATGCCGGATTCCCTTATCGCCACTTAGGGCCCTTATGACCCCCTTAGAGACTCATACAATGCCTATGGTCGGCCCTTTACGGTTATAGCTTACTAATTTTGGCGCGGCCCATGGGTATGAGATATGGTGTTTTGTGGTGTAAAGGGATTTCCTATGAGTAATTTTTGGGTTCTTTGATGTTTGGTTGATGACGGTACAGCCGCCTGAGCTCCTTCGTGAAGTTATTTCATTTAGTGAACGTATATCAGTTGGCTTATGATTATGTAGATAGATTTATTATTCATTTAAATCTAATATTTTATAGGGCTTTTAGCCAAACACTGGCTGGGAACGTCAGCCCTGTTAGTACATTCAATCTCTTACTTGTCTTATAAAATATCATACGCAATTTTATACAGAATCCTGGCCGCAGCGCAAACGGGGCGGCTATGATATGATGCTTTGAAAAATACCAATATTTATGAAATTAAAGTCAAAATGCGTTTCCATATGTGAGTGTGTCTTAAAGACTGCCTCCGAATACACTCAGTGAGAAGACGATGTACATATTCTATAACTCCACAAGGCTCACAGTTAGTAGAATCTAATATTAGCATAAGATTTTTGAATTTAGCAAGAGGCATGCGCCCGTAGCACAATGTTAACACAGCCAATGCGCTTTTACAATTAAACATCTCTTAAGCTTACTATTTACAAACCATGGTATACCAGGGAGATAAATTTGTACAATTCTGTACTATATTCACTTTGTGTCTGAAATATGCAGACAACTTTATTTTGCCTAGCAGTAGTAAAGAGGCTCCTTTCGTACGTCATAAAACAAAAACTCCTCTGTGTCATGAAACGTCATCTAACACAGCCTAGCACGCATAGCACTTTGCATTCATTTATATTCAAGCACATGTAAATAGCTGTGTGTGTCTCTTACAGCTTTCGCAAGAGAGCTAGTCATCTCCGAGGTGAAAGAGGTATGCGAGCTCGAGCTGCGAGCGAGAGAAGGAAGGGAAAAAAATCTAAACACTGGTTTTTTTGCGGCCATACGAAAAAAATGCTATTTTGAAACCTTCATATTTGTACATATTAAAGTGGCAGATTGTTATCACTGTCGTACTAAAATCGGCAGAGGAAGTGCGATTCCTAACTCTTTCGTTTAAAGGCCCTCGGCCCCGCCTCAGGTACTCAGGCCTTAAAATGCCTTGTTAAAATTTGGGCACTTTATACCTTCGTGAACAGTGTTTTTTTTGCCATTCTTTTTTTCATCACTCTTTAGTGGCTTTCATACCGCGCAGGAGGCAACTGGCTCTCCCTCGAGGTCTGTACTAGAAAATATAATAAAAAACAAAGATATAGAGAAAGGCGCACGTTTGTTACATCTAGCACGCACACACTCGATGGGTCTATGAAATAAATAATACAGTTTCAACAAGAAATACAAATGCGGGTAAGAAAAACTTTATTTCGACAAATTTACAAAATGTATTTGTTTCAACAGTTGTAAGACAGAGTAAAAGTGCGTCTAAAAAATTCTGTAACCAACAATATAAAAGGATACAACATACAAATAAAATAAGGTTATAAGATGAAAGAACAACAGATTTATTGTGAAGATGTGGTCGAACATTTTATTTGGAACACATGCTCTACCATTATCAATCATATTCAAAACTAGTCTATCCTATTTTAATCCTATTGGCAAAAACTGAAAACCGGTGGTTTATGTAAATCTGGTCACCCTGTAGTTGAAGTAAAATGAGGCTATAAATTAGAGCGCGCCTGTTCCTAGCGGGGAGCAAAACAGGCTGCTACTTAGAAAACATACGAACAGGGATTGCGGGGTTTTCCGCATAATGTCAGAAAATTAATATTAAATACAATAAATTAATATTTTTAGCTGAATGTTCGGTCAAGGCGACCAGTCGCAACGGAGATTAATCATGTGGCTGGACATATTCTTGTGAACAAGTATGTAAGGAAAAACACCCGTGCCCTTTTAATTCCTATACTGTCTCTGATAGAAAGGACGATCTGACACGACTAGGGAGGGGCCAGGCGCAGGATCGGCTTAGCGTGCTTTCCGAGGTACGGTTCAGATGAACTCTAACTAGATGGTCAGACTATCTATACATATAACTAAATAGCTGAGAAAGAAAGTACAGGAGACCAGACAGAATAGCACAATAAAAACAAGGCAGACAGCAACCTCTGGTGCTCGTCGGCTGTTGAGAATACCATAAGGGTTCGAGATGAAGGCAGGCCTTCATCCCGACCTATTTGAATCCAATAGTAAGCCTCATTTAGCGCCACAAGAAAATAAGAAACACTACGTGTTGATACTGAATAGAAACAATGGAGGGCTTTAGGGCCGCTAGCTTTATTCCTTGTAGAACGCAGAACAAATTATAAACTTCAAAGAACGATTTCTTTGTAGTTTATAATTTATTATATTCGCGCCAACCCGGAACGATTAACCTTAAAGATTGATCTGAACATATTATTGATGCTCGTATGTTTTCAACTGCCAAGAAAATAAAACAGTTCTTAACTTAACCCTCTTAAATATGCACCGAGCAAAGTTCCTAACTAGGATTTACTTGCAAGTGATAGCTTATAAGTTTTGCATTTTTAAAGCCAGATGGTACTTTAAATTTATTGGCAGAGCTCTATGGATTGATGAGACGACCTGTGGCGACCTGCGGACTCTGTGGCGGAATGGACGAAGGTCTGAGGTGTGGATAGTGGCGGGTTCCAATCGATATTCAAATATTTGTTCCAGGACTGGGTTATAATGTAACTTATGAAAAAATATACATATTGAAATCAGAAATAAGTGAATATTTAAAATAAACGTGTTCAGATCGCGTAAGTTTAAAAAAAAATATCAGAAATAAGCTCATAGATTCTTTGTGAAACGTACACGTAGGTGTACTTACTTATAACATTCCTACGAAGAAAAATGCTCGAAATTAATTAAATTAAACCCGCAAATTAATTGCTACATTCTCTATTCAAATTGCAAAATGTTATCTCCAACAAACCGACCACAGAGTCGCAATAAAAAGACAATCGCCTTTGTTACATTCTTACAGCTGCACCCATCAGCACCCCTTGCACCCCTTTGCACCCCCAGCACCCCACGTCCACACCTTCACCCCTACAGCGCTGCGTTTTTCATAAAACGAACCCAATTACCATTTCATGCTCGCAGGCATGTGATAGGGCATGAAGTGTGCGACTTTTACAAATGAAAAATAGTTGTTGGTTCCGTATAAAAAGTTGAATGGAAAACTATTATCATCATCATCATCATATCAGCCGATCGACGTCCACTGCTGGACATAGGCCTCCCCTAAGGATCTTCACAATGACCGATTTTGCGCCCGTATCCAGCGATTTCCCGCGACCTTCACTAGGTCGTCGGTCCATCGCGTGGGGGGTCTACCTACACCGCGCTTTCCGGTACGTGGTCGCCTAAAGCCTTGCGGCCCCAGCGACCGTCGGTCCTACGAGCTATGTGCCCTGCCCACTGCCACTTGAGTTTCGCAACTCTGAGAGCTATGTCGGTTACCTTGGTTCTTCTGCGGATCTCCTCATTTCTGATTCGATCACGCAGAGAGACTCCGAGCATAGCCCTCTCCAAAGTCTTTTTTATTCGTTAATGCGCAATGAAGGTATGGGCTAGTACTGAAAATATGGGCATTATGCTAAATAATTTAGCATACGAAATAGATTGTACCCACACAAATACCTACGTAATACTAAATATAGCATCGAACCTGCCGTGCAGAACAAAACCTAATTACTAACGGTCCAGCCGCTGGCCGGCCGCCAAGTTAATTGGCGTGAGGGAACTCTATAAATCAATTATAGTAAATTAGGATTCCATGTGAAGATGGCTTTTGGGTTAATAGATTGATTTAAGGAAGGAAAAATAATAGAATAAGAATATTTATTATTGAGTTATCATAAAAGAAAAGGGACGTGTGCTTATTAAAACGGTATGTCAAAGTGTTGAATAGGAAAAGATCTCGAATAATTCGTAGTAATATTGTAAATGCAAAAGTAATAATGTACGAATTGTTATTTAAATTCTGTCTCAGAAAATCCAAATTATATATAGCAAGGAGAAAGAATGTAAAGCTACCGTATAGTCTCAAGAAATAGACTCGAGGATGCAGCTTTCTAGTATTCTAATTAAAAGTCCTGCAAAATTTCATCTATCATTATCATCATCATCATCATCATATCAGCCCATACACGTCCACTGCTGGACAAAGGCCTCCACGACGCCATAAATAGCGGTCCTGCCGCGTCCATCCATCGACTCCCTGCGAACGTTACGATGTCGTCGGTCCATCGAGTGGATGTTTCATTTCATTTAATGGAGAGATAATATTCGGTGGTATTCGAGTAAGTAGTTAAAAATAATAAATAAAAGTAAAAAAGTTAAAAGATTTTTATAATACTACTTTCTCAAAGCGTGTGAGGACGACGACGACGTCACACTCAAGTTCAAAATTCCGTTTACAAAGGAACCCTAAAAATACAGACGACTAGGATCCCACAATGCTGATCCTCATATTACAGGATAATGCCATCTGCCTTGTACAGCAGAGATAAATGAAATCAATTTAATGTTAAATAAGGTTATATTATAACCTTCTCACCTTCTTTTTCATATTATCTAGCAAAGAAAAAATGAAAATTAACAATGGGCAAGAGGTTTTTTAATAACACTAAAGTTACCATGATAGTTTCAAAAGTTTTTTTAATAACTTCAATGAAAACGGTTTGTATTAAAAGGATATATGTTGTTATTTCGTGTGGTCAAAATTTTGTAAGAATTATTAATTAACACCTTTACCTTGATACGTAATAATAAATACAAAGTTAAATAACAGCCAGTGTGTTTTAGGAGGTTCTGTCATTCTGTGTGGCAAAGGTCAAAGGTTTGATCTACTCTAGGTGTCTTCTAGACCTTCCTGATCTCATCGGTACTTTCCATCAGGTCAAATTGTGGTCAAACGAAGGTCTATAGACTATACAAGAAGAAAAATTGAATAAATTAAGTAAATTTAAACGCTAGGTTGTAGTAGATATTACTTAACACACCACTAACCAATTCTAAAGTTGACAGAGCCTGCTAGGTAAATCGTAAAAGAGTAAGAATACCTACTTGAAAAGAGCTATTTCATGAGCACTACTTTTACTTTAAACACTACCAACACACCCTGACTTAGTTCGCCTTAGTTGGAAACTTTTAAGTGTTGAACCCTTTGTAGCTACGGTAAACCACTTGGAGTTGCCAACTTTGCCTAACTATTCTACAAAGGATAGGAAAATTATTTCAAGTTTTGAGGAAGGGTTCACACAGAAGGAAAAAGGAAATTACTATTTCATACCATTTCTTATGGTAGAGCAATATTGCGTTGTTAAAAATGTTTAAGTTTAGCTTTACTTGTTTTTGCATTAGGTTGTTTAAAATATTTAACTGGAGAAAACAAAGCTTTACATAATGTAGCTAAATATCAGTAAAATATTTTTGACCACTCCCATAACGGTCAATTTGCTGGCTGCAAATGTGAGCAAAATCAGGGTTTGCTCAAATTTGGAATTAAGGATATGGTTCAACTTGTTCAAAAAAATTTATTTGAATTCAGAATGTTGTATGAAATTCCGATGGTGAAGTTATTTATTTGATACTGGGAGGCGGCGTCGAAAAAAGAAGAAACTACGCGATCTGCACCAGAGGAGATGAACTACCTCACTGAAGGCAGCGCCATTTGCATGAGTACCTTGTCAACTTGGCATTTGAAGACCATTCTTCTAACAGGACAACGCTATCTTTAAATAATCTCACAAATAACAGATTTAGATTTCAAGTGGGTGTTACGCATAGAATCAAGAGAAAAAAAATTAGGTCTATGGTGTTGCGCCTCTTTGAGCTGAACTCATTTTAGTTTATCCAAGTTAGACAGCCTTCAACATTCACAGAAAAGAATAATTTAGTTCGTTTGCGGAAAGAGGTTGATAGCATTCTAACCCTACATAGTTTTTGAGCAAAATGAGTTTCTGACATTCAACCTCTTTTATAAATAAAAAATATTTTCTCGCTAACCGAGGTGAAAGGTTGTATGTAGAACATAGGCTGCTCGATCTTAGGTTTTGTGCCTTTTAAATCCGTCGCTAGCTCAGCAGTCTACTTTAGTGCCACTCGCTACGCTTGTGACTCTGGCTAGACTGCTTCATTAGATAGGGATTTAATATCGTCACCTCTTACAAAAAATAATATTGCCCACTTGTTGGACAAAAAACCATTTTAAATCTGGACTAGTAGAGTTTCGGGAAATTATCCATTACATCATCTTTTATAAAACAAGTAGATTTCTAAGTTCTCAAAAGTAAATAAAGATTATTTGACAAAAATTAGGTACTCAAAACGAAATAATTTTAACATTACAAAGATATAACTGCGATAGGTAATATTAGCTAAAGTAAACTTTCCGTGTAATGTGGGTGCTTCTATCTTACAATGTAACTTTAAACAAGGACCGAAGCTGAGATAGTAAAACAACAAATTACTTATCTCCACCATTAACGTAACGACTTGAAGACGTAATTATACTTTGTAAACTTATCTACGTTATTTCTGTTTACGAGTTCATTCCGTTACCTCAATTTTACTACTCTCACAATAATTAGGTAAAATGTAAACTCAGAATCACTCGAGAGCTATGTTCAATTTAATAGATTAACTGCAAATCCGGTTAATAAACCCTCAAACTAAAATTATTTTGCTGTTTACATAATTATAACTTTAATAAATTAACTTGCTGTTGATTTTTATATACGATTTACAGTCGGTTTGAGATCCTTTAATAAAATTGGCAGTAATGATATCCGAGCTCTATAATATTCCACGTTGCATGTACCCATCTACCTACAGGTCCGTGCACCTATTTAATCGTACGAATACTTCTAGAATTAAGCTCATAAAGTGAGCTTAAATTCGTTGACTGGTACATTGGGCTCTTGTAATCAGGATTTTACTCACTGATGGTTATAGGCCTCCTGAAGTTTGTGTCATCTACCACGGTTCTGAGCTAGCCACCTCCATCACCAAAACTCCTCCGGTACTTTAAGCAGTTGGGCTGGTTAGGGCCTGGTTAGGCAGGGGGATACTGCATAATAATACACTCCCATGCGAGATGACAGTGCATATCTCAGTTTACCCACATATACATACTCGTATATGTAATTAGAATAAGAATTTAGCCGCCTCCACCGGGCGGCGCCCCACTCACTACGTGCACTATGTTGTCGACTCATGCTGACGAGACGTTTCTGTTGCCCATTCTTGGCCTGTAAGTTGAAAGAAGAAGAAAGAGAGAAAATATATTTATTTGGCCATGCCTACATAACACACATACAACACGACACATTACAGACAGTAGGAAAGTACAAGAACATATTTATACATGAAGAAAATAGATAGGAATAGTGTTACATAGGGGCCAAAAAGGTCCCTGTCTCAGCATTGTGCCGCTACAAGCCTAAACTAGTAGCGGCGCTGGTTTTCAGACAGGTCCTAGTGTGGCACAAAGTTACAGAATACATAAACATAGGTACAAGATATATGTATATACAAGACAGGAAACAAGAGAGAAAATAAGGAAAATTTACAGTGTACTTAAGTGAAGTAGGTACTTACATATAAACAAAAACATAAAAAAACTATTTTAAACACAAAAAAATAACCATAGGGAACTTTGATGAAGCGCGACTCGCTAGTCTGTAGCCGGCCTGAGAAAGTTGTCTGTGGTAGTTTCCATCTGACAACACATACGCGTCAAACGTCAAATCACGGTCAAGTCTGACACTGTCCAAATGAATGTGAGAAACGTAAACAAACAAACAAAAACAAGATTTGATTTACAAATTGTGGTTCCTTCCTACTACAATGTTAAATTATTGCGTATTTAGTGTTAATATTTGCAAACTTATAAGTTTTGGTGGAAAGAGAAATAATAAGCAAGCTAGCCGACCAAAGGCATGGTTTTTACACAAGCAAGAGAGCCGACTAAAAAGATAGGACGAGTTTGAGTGGGCAGCAGACTGTTGAAGTTGCTGCTTTGCTCCACCTATCCTAGACCTTGCCCGTCCTCTATTCATGATTACTTATCCACGTTTTGGGCAAATCAAGCGAGCATAGGGTGGTTAGGTACCAATGTTGTTGTTTAACCCATCAAATACCTGATACCTGTTTAATTATACGAATCAGCTGTCATATTATTGGATCGATGCGTCAGTGATAAATTATGGTAAACTACGTAATTATGAGCGTAATGACGTTTAGAACTGGTATAATTAATCCCATGTATGTACTTTGTGTCTCAATAATTGGACTGGCATGTAATTGACGGCTCTCGATCATAGTAATTGTTACCTTAATGTAATAAGGAATGGATAAGATAGTAGGTACCTCATCAAGACTCATACGTCCGCTGATAAACATGTCTCCCCAAACAAGGGTAGCCATAAATAAAATAAATAAAAATCATTTATTTTAAACCCGTAATGGTGGTCCATATGAAAAGACACAGTTATAAATACAATCGAAAGCTTAATCATTATTACATGAATAAAACAGAAAACTAAACAAAAATGTTAAAACTAATAAGGAATTCGGTTGACTCGGGTAGGTATGCAATCAGTGCCAGGTGTAGGTAGCAAGCACCGAATGCATCCCTACCCAATGACGCAGAAATCGGTCGCTTAGGTCTCCAGCAATCGCTCCCAGGAAGCTGTTGCGGCTGGTGCGCGCAGGCGACGGAGCGTGGCCCGTTATCACAGCTTCCCAGCCGTTATAACCACCAGGATTGGCAGGTGGATTGGAGATCGCAGGTCTGTTAAAACCATTGATCAGATCTGTGATATGTGTACAGATGAGACATGTCAAATGAATATGCTGGTAACTTAGTGAGCCACATACGTCGAGAGGTTTTATAGACAAGGGGTTCCGCAGGGGGTAAAATCAATGACTTAAATCAAATTTGGTATCATAGGAAAGGTATACTTTAGTAAATTTTTCAAAATAGTTTGTATTTTTTCTAGGTTGTATAGTTTTTTTATAATAATCCTAGGTTTAATATGTACCGAAGTCGGATATTTCAGTGCATACTTGGTGCAATCATTTTACAATACCTCCGAAGTCAATATTTAATCAAAAATAATATCTTGTTATAATTTAATTTTAGGCCAGGAGGTTAGTTTAAATATTGTATAACCTAGATAATTTTTTTCTCATGTATCTCATTATAAGTGAACCGTGTGTTTGTATGAGAATAAAGTTCTTTAAACCTAACTCATACATATATCCTTCCTACGAATCTCTCCCAAATGAGAGATTTTCTAGACTAGATCGAGCTGTCTTTTGTTTTGTTTTGAACTACGAATTTTTACATATATCGCATTCTACAACAAAATTAGCTAACCTCTTTGACCGTTCCAGATTGTGGAGAAAGTAAAAAAAAAATATAAGTATTCCATATTTAAACTGTTGTTGATTTATAAATGTTGGCACCATTACGTCTCGAACTTTATTTTCTTGTTAACTGCGAAAGGAAATCAACAAACAAAGCTTAAGTAGTACTAGTAATTTGTATACTTAAATACTTCCGTTTCCGGGTCGGTTACGGTAGGTAAATGTGGTCCATTTCTCTTATAGATTACGCTAGACAACGTGATTCTACTACAAACGGGGTATAAACTATTTATTTTTTCTGAGCAAGATCGTGCGAAATATAATCTCAGTACTTCGGAGGGAAAGAGAAGCAACTGTTTTTAAAGTTTTAATGGAACTATTTACTTCTAAACCTATCAAAAATACACTCCTGCTGTGTCGACTGAATTCGCATCTTTTATATCTTTAGGTGGGTTCAGTCAAAGTAAAACATTCGTGAAAATAAATAAGTTTAAAAAAAAATTATACGATGCGCAAACCTCAAACGCTTTCGGATGATTAACTCTATGCGCTATTTTTCCAGACCTTGTAAGGACCTTGTAGTGGCTAAGGCTCGAATTGAGGCGGTGATATCCGTTTCCGTCGTTCCGAGTTGATAAAGTGGGTTTAAACTCTGTTCTGGAACAATATCTGAACTACGAAACATTTAAGTGTATTTAGCACTATCTCAACAAACACCTAAAAAGGAAATAATGAAAGCATCAGGCATTACAGCTTCGCTAACAACCAACACGTAACATTTCACCCAAGACACACAAACTCTCTCCGAAAATGTGTAATAATTCACAAACTTTCACGGAACCAAAGTATTTATCGTTTTAATTTACACGAAACTGTTAACTAACCTTACCTAAGGAGTACCGTGGAGCTTGCCATTAGTGAATGAAGATTGAACAGTACAACATACGAAAAACATTAATTTAAAGTTTAAATTATAGTATGCAACATCCCAAAACAGAGAAAAAAGTACACAAAATAGGATTCAAAATAATATGTGAAACTATTTCCAAAGCTGCTTAAAAAAGTAACATATACCGTGCCATGAAAAACAGAAACAAGCATCCGATTGCAAATTAACAGACAAAAATAACGCCGTAAACCTGCAAAACTGAATCTAGTTACAGAATAAATACGACAGAAAGTTTTAAAAGTACATCTGACGAGGATGAAGGTGGTATTCTGCATATTGTTGGCGCTGACGGGCGCGCTGGCGAGCGACGACACACGGGTCGAAGGACGAGGGAAGGCGAAGTACGCTCTGTTGAGTACGTATTATCATGATACTAGATATTACAGTGAGGCCACTGCTGAAAATTTTAAATACTGTTCGGCTCATGCTCGGTGAATCTAATTTGGCACTGTGTGTCAAAAAGTGAAAAGTTTAATTTGACACGGCTCCCCATGGACCTAGTTTCTCGACTCAAAGGGGAGCAAATGCGTATGCTCTGTCTATACATGCAGGTTTTGACAGAGCCTATGCATTTGTGCCTCTTGATACCCCCAGCCAAATCTGCTGCCGCTCCGTGACACTTTGCCAAGCGTCTAGATAAGTTAATTTTCTTCAGCAGTGGCATTACTTACACAATAACACGATCCTTCACTTATATGTATGTCTTTTTATCAAAATGCACAAGGTAGCTAGATATCCGCTACGAAATGTTTTCTGCATGTGTATGTGTACACAAATATGTTTTTAGTTTACATTGTTGGTTGGCTTACCTTCTGAAATCATATGCATCGTCTCGCCGCGAATATGTAATGAATAATACTGAAATATTGATGTGGTTATAAGTTTACACAATGAAAGCAAACTTTGGACTCTTATTTGAGTAAACACTTGAAGGAAAGGCAAGATGGACGGCTTAACTGTACAACATATAATAACAAAAACTTTTAAGATATATAGATTTTTATTTTAATCAGTCATGACAGGTGCCTAATTAAACTAAAAAAAGATTTAACTAATTATTAAATCAGCTGATATGACACATATAGCAAAACTATGAAAAATTCCATCTTGCCCTTACCCTGAAGGCAAAATGGAAAGCTTGTACGGGCAAGAAGGAATGTATGGGATAATCTTACATTTTACAAATGACACATAAGAAAGTCATTTTCAGCGTGTGCATTATTTTATTACATAATTTACATCAGGTACATGTGGACCACGGTCGCGTTGAAATTGTGTACGGTGACTGTTTCATTTGAGATGAAGGAAATCAAGGATTTATTACTTTGTTGATTTTATTGATTTCCATGTTGCAGTACAGCGTGCACTGGATTGGCGTATATGTCGATACCGATGTCAGAGACCGGTATTTTTAACGATGACGTCATCCGCAACAATATCCTCGTCCCTAGAAGGATATTTTTGAAGATGACGTCATCGGCAATTTCAAGCGCTTTGAAAATACCTATACCGATGCAAAGTCTAAAAGCAGTAGACGCACCCTATCGGCATAATTAAATACCGACGCAATGTATCTCTAGTTACTCGTAGTTGCCGGTCAGGGTGTAGCAAATTAATAAGACAGGTTCTAAAGCTAGTTCTAAATGATAATTTGGAAGTTTTTAATATGACATTGTTAAGTCTAATCCTCTAGAAGAATTCAAGGGTGTGTATCATGTAACATAATGACGGTTTTATCGCTAAAGAGCCACCTCCGCCAGATATAACCTTAAACCAAAGGCTATGTTTGAACCTTATAAAATACATACTATGAAACGTTTTGAAATCGAGTGAAATTTCTGTCTGTCAGTCAGTTAGTATTGTAGCTCTAAAGCTTCCGCTTGATTTCTCAGGCGGAAATTGCCATTTATAGTGCACATATCTTCCAAGAATTGTTACAGAGTGTATTCAAACGAAGCATTGTTCTTGCCGTACAAGACATAAATGTATGTAGGTAGTAGATATAAAACAATTAGACTCCGATTCGCGATATATTTAGTTTTATTTCACAAACAAGAGCCACCTCTTGTTAAGCTCATCAAAAGTATTCGATCTAATTACAAAAGTTACGGCTAACAACCCTAAAACCCCATCACTAGCAACTACTACTATGCGGGTGCTCTACTCGTAAATGGGAATGAAATCAGTGTTCTAAATGGGAATACGTCACATCTTCCTATTGCTCAATTGGTTATAGAACACGCTTTAGGCAGGTGTGTGATCATTTAAAAATTCTGAGAAATAACCTATAACAGAGCGCGCCTTCTTCGCCTGAATAAACGAAAGCGATAATATTTCTGAAAGCAGCTTCCATAAACAAAATAAAAACAATCATGATTTCATGTTAGAATGGACTACAGCAGTTTTTTGTCACTCCTTAATATTGAACCCTAATCTGCGTTACGCGAAAACGAAATATCTTTTCATGAAAGCGAAAAACACTTCAAAAACCTTTAAATGTGATTCATTTTGATTATGGAAATAAGGAATAAATACACTCTGCTCTCCGCTAAATATCATATTTCAATTATCGGCACATTCGACAATAAGCTACTTTTCTCTCTTGTTGGACACAATCCTGATTAGCAGCGCCAAGCTAGTTTCATCGCTATTCAGTTACTTTCGCAGCTGATTAAAGGATTCAGCCACTGCATTTTCAACTTACAGTGCACTAAGTACGAGTTACCCTATCTTTGAGTGAGTGAATAGAAGACTGTGTGTGTAACTAATATGTTCTGTACACATAGCTAGTCTCTATTTTCGTAATATGTACCTATTAAAAAACTTGTAATTAAGACTGGCTGCTGTGGCCGAAACTTGAGGTCGAGTTTATGGTCTACATTGTACTCGTATATCTCCAATAAGCCTGTAAGCGTAGATTGACAAGGAGCACATGAAGTACTAAACTTGTATAAGTTTTGTTTGTAGAACAAAACTATACCTACAAAGTCAGAGTTGACACTAATAAAGTTTTGTTAGTTTTCAATGATTTTGTTTATTTTTCGTATTTATTAGGCTTTATTTCAATACCACACAATAAAGTAAATTACTGGTTGTAAATCACTTTACCAGCGGGTGGGTCAAAAATATGTAGATAATTTATGTTCAGGAAAAGCTATGAATCAAGCCAAAAATGGTCAATTATTGTTTAGAAATAACGTATGGCAGTCCAGCAGTGGACGTATATGGGCTGATATGATCATGATGGTTTATGAAATCATTTGATGTTGTTTTATAAAAATAACAGCTTATATTTATCGGGAATTTTTTTTTTGGATTATTTTCCAAAGACCCTTTATGCACGATACATCCAAATTCGGAAACCAAACACAAAAATTAGTTATTTATTAAAAAATATTCTTCGAAAATAGAAACAAAATATTTAAGGAGTTAATAACACTGGGGAAATAAGTGATAATGCCGATTCCGTCAGTCGCTAAATGGTCGCAACGTCAACATCACTAGCTCATGCTATCCCAGCTTTTGAGCTTTCATCGGATTGAGTTTTTACTATCTTTCATTTAGAGTTCTTCTTAGGTTCCGTGATCTGAAACCATTGGACTGATTCGAAGATTGAATTTCAAAAGATTCACATCGCCTTCACGGAATAAAATATCCGTAAAAGCAATTTGATGTAACTCTATGGAAAATTGAATCATTCTATAAATAACATGAATATATGAGGCTCTCATGTACCTTAGGTTATGAACCTATCTACATATACTTCCTTCCGCATTCAATGGGCACTTACGGCAATCTAATAAATTGATTTATATTATAAGATAATTTTATATATTTACTACATGATTTCTAGAGGCAAAACAACGACGGTAAAAAGTGTAATGTCAACTACTCTTTTATCCTTTGTGCGTATGTCTGCTAAGCATGATCCGGCAAGTTTAAGAACATCGATTTTAAACAGCATTTTCTTTGTTGCAGCCAACCTCGCGATACTGTTGGCTGCCAAAGTCGGTCTGGTCAAGATAGTAGTAGGAATAGCCCTGGTCATAGGAAGCCTGAAGTTTCTTATCGTCCTAGCATGGGCCCTGGCTATATTCAAATACGTCCCAGACCCATACATTTATTATAACTCGCAGGAGTATCAAATGACTCCTCTGCATTTAAACTACAATCCGTTTGACCACGATCATTATGTAAATGATCATTATGTTTATGGTCGGAATAGAAATGGTCACCATGGATTTGATCGGAATGGCCATGGTCATTATGCATTCGATCGAATCGGGTCTGATTATGGCTCTTGGGTTAACTTGAAGAAGATGGGACAGCATTCTAAAAATGAAAATATGATTAATCCCCTATGGGAATTCTTCAAGCTACATACACTAAAATAGGTAAAACAGTCAAATTAAACACTTATTAATTATCTTATCACCTCAGCTGGTTTATATTCAACTTAATTTAATTTAAAAATTAATTCATTTCAACCGAACCAAACTTAACACTATTTTTATGGCACCAAATTCAGATATGCTTCTAAATAGTAGTTTATGTTATATAATAATATAACAATAACAGTAAAACATTAATACACGTACCCATCTAGTCAACATACTCGTACCATCCTTCTATTTTGTACCGGTTATAAATATAGAATCTTTTTCTTTAAACTGAATTGCTGTATTATTTTGTTTCAGTGCATTTCTTCTACGTCGTCGCAACAAAACTGTTCGTGTTGAAGATCGTCTACGGTGCTATATTCTACGCTCTCATCATAAAAGGATGGCATTTTGTATCCTGGTTCATTCACTACCTGAAAGAGAAGAAGCATAAGCCATACGTGCCTTATGGCCATGTTAGTTATGGCCCTGTTAGTTATGGACATGATCTTTCTGGACATGGTCATTATGGTCATGATGATTACGGTCACGATCATTATGGACATGAGCATTATGGACCAGACAATTATGTCCAAGATTACGTCTCTGACAGTTACAATTCGTATGCGTTTGATCAAAAGAGACATGATAGCAAGAAAGCCTATGATGCAGATGGGTCTTATTCTGTAAAAAGTTGAAAATTATTTTGAATAATAAATCTTAGTAGAATTTACATAAGTAAAATATTGCCAAAGTAGTCTAGAAAAACCTCGTCTACAAATTTTATATTTTTTAAATTAAATAGATAAAAATATAGTAGTCAATTTTATCATCAAATATAAATGTAATACTTAGTCTTACTTTAGTTATAGTAAAGTTCGTCATAGTAATTTATTAATTAATAATATTAAAATAAATAACACTAGATTTATAATTAATACTAAATGTTCACATTTATATCCAAAATTAAACTTACTCAATTCCTTAAAATGTCGAGGCTCGTGCACTTTGATCTTTATTTGTCTGCATGCGGCATCCCAGGTAATGTTCCTGAAAAATAAGTAGCATGTCCTTATTTATTTATAAATCTTAGGAAAACTTACGGCTAAACATGAAAAGAGAATATTAGGTACCTATACATAAATTTTGTGATGTCCCGTTCGTCCCACCAGCTTCGTCCCACCAGTGGGACGAATGGGATATTAATAGTCTGAATTAAAATGATGTCCCGTTCGTCCCACCAATATAGGCACTGGGAAGAACGGGAAATCAAAGACTTTAAAATATTATTGTCTCATTCGTCCCAACATTATCCTTAAGCACCATTACGGTCAAAGTGACAGTCAAGTCATAAATGACATGTCATGTCAAAAAACTCGTTTAAGGATGTGAAGTTTTCACAAGTACCTAGTATAAAACAGTATTATAGAGAATAAGTTGTAGACAAACAAAAAAAGTAATGTGAAATTAAGAAGTAAAGAAGTATTAGCACGTTATCATAGAATACCTCTGTGTAGGATACAATCTATTTCCTTGTCCACGACGCGAAGCTCCGTTCAGTGGCTCAGTTGTGAACAAAGTTTAGTACTATTGCATTATTGATATTAGTTTCGATGTCTCTTATTAGTTAGTTAATGCCAGGTAAGTAATAAAATTAATTAATAAATAAAAAACACATTTATTCCATAACCATAATAGTACTTAATAATAATCGTGTATTATAATTAATTAATAAGTAAAATTGTAATTGCTTCTTTCTATGATACATATTTCTAATTAATGTCATTAGAAAAGAATTAATAAATCAAACGAAATTAAATTAAAATAAGATTAACCTAGGTACCTAGCTTTCCACGAAGAGGGCGCTGCTGCGCTCGCACGATCAACTATAACAGCTCCACGAAGAAAATAAGTTTACAAATTGAAATTCCCTTCTAACGAGTGAAAATAACATTAAAGAGTCTAGTCTAAAAACCTACCAGAAATATGTGAAAACGTTATCTCGACGAAATACTGTGAAAAAAAGCAAAACAGTGAATTAAAAGCAACGAAAACCGATTCGTCAACAAAATAAACATTGCTAGAAAAGTGAGATAAACTATAAAGCATCACAATCAGTCACCAATATTATAAGGACAAAATAAGAAACAACACCGAAAAGCCTGTAAAATCCAAAAACAAAGTCACGACAGTGTTTATTTAATTTTGTGCGTCACTATTTTTTCTTTGCATGACGGTTGTAGCAAAAACTTGTATCAAAACCGTTAGAATAACGCAAGCAATCCATTATTTCGACACTTCTCACAATAATGCCACGTACGAGTAAGTATGTTTATTTATTTATGTATAATGATATAGTTTTTGTGAGAATTTTACAGTTTGTCTTTAAAACTTAAGGAAATTAAAGACATTGCTTTTGATTTTTAGTACGAGGAATCAAGTCCTCGGTTCGACCCCTACCTGTTAACCTTTTGACCGTCAGCCATATATATAACGTAGTACCTGCCAGTTGGTTGTCAGATGAGAGCTAATTCCCTTGGGGTTGGCTAAATATAGATCAGCTCGCGAGGGTTCGCGAGACCTTGGCTGGCATTGGAGATGTTAGCGTTGATTCTCCTGGGAATCTCTGATGGTGTTGAATTTTTTAGTATCTTTTATACAGCTTTATCCTTCCATCGTTTTTTAAAAAAAGAACTAGATTCTGCTTGCAGCTTCGCACGCGTCCATTTGGCATAAAAATTTGCCTATAATATTAATCCAGGCCTAATATACTTCTATTCTAGTATTTATCGCATATGCCATGGACAAATAATTTTATTTGTCCATAAAGCATACGGTTTGCTTGAACATCCCAAAGTAGATCCATCGCATCGCAGCAATCTTGGTCACCGAAAATTCATAACGACTTTTTAAACTTTCGCGATTTGTGAACATATTTAAGATGATTTATCCCGATTAGTTGCTCCGTCCCGTGACCACGATCGCTGTAACGCGATAAAAAACGTAGGGTGAAAATATAACAAAAGTAAGCGATAAATACCCGATAAATATAATCTTTAATTCATGCCAAATTAGGGCACGTACACAGTAGCGATCCGTTTTACAGGTACGTTATTTGATAACATTATGTAGTTGTATGAGCAAGTTCACAAACAATACAGTATTTCGGATCCAGTATAAAATACTGATTCGACAAAATATTCAGCATTCCATTTAAACGTAAACGTTATTGGCGTATGTAGTTGTATGATATGAGCTAATTCACTCACATGACAGTATTCCGGATCCAATAAAAAATTCCACACACAAAGGAAATACTGACCCATTTTATCGGATCGAAACTGTGCGTGCGAAAATGCCGTGTGAATATTATACTTCCAGTAGCGATGGTTCCGCTAAAAAGGATCCTGTAAAAACGGACGTTCTATGTGTATGCGCCCTTAGTCACTGTTCTTAGGCCAAAAATATAACATATTATGGGCTAGTGAATGATGCAAGTAAGTACGTGGTGCATAGGGAAGTTCGAGAGGCCTGGGGGCCGATTCGTAAAAATGGAAATCGAACATTCTGATTATTTTTTGCACAAACGCTTAGATTCGACCTTGAAAACGATACGAAACTTCGATTTCTGTTTTCCGAGTAGGCCCCCTGTTATGCAACAGTGGGTGATATGTTATCCGAAACGAGTTTCAGATGATGATGACGGCATGACTATTATTATAATAATATTGTCGTTTTCAAGAACCCTATTATAAAAAGGGTCGGACTTAAGGGCGAGGGTATCGAAATTACTGTAACCTCTCTAGAGCCATCTTTGTAGTACTCTCTGAACTAACAAGCTTAGGTGGTTATGGAAAATTATTACGTCGATTTGCACAAAGCCTTACAAATGACAATCCAATTTACGAGCCTACTTATTATTGTGTACTAAAGTCTTCTTATAGTACACATGGCCTGCGCCAGGCTATATACCATAGTCTCCAAGTAGCTATAATTGAAGGGAATGAGCACAGTAAAAAGGTTCCTGGTTTTGAGGGTATTTACAAAATGTGTGTTATACACTAGCCAAACTCGATGTGGAATGTTTATAAACAAACAAATATACAAAAAACTGAAACTCCTTGCTTTGTAAGCAATATTTATTGAAGGAATGATTTCAAATCGACAAGTTTGTACTGTAACACAATTAGTCATGAAAATTGCGTATTAAAAGACGCGGTAACAGGGTCAAGTTTAGGTTAAGACTGGGTGGTTTGTTTACAAACGATCTACACCGAGTTTGACTAGTGTTTAAGAAATACATAGAAAATAAGTCCATTCATTATTTTATCTCTACCCAAACTAAAACACAGAAAAACTTTAAATATGTAAAATAGTTTATTGGTCCTTATCGCTTCACCCGTACTTTTTAATTCACTGACATTATAACAAAAAAAAAAAAACACTGTCTCAATACTAAAACATTTAAAAATGAATAACTGTGAAACCAACCACATCATCGTTTCTTGCAACATTGTACCTACTTACACAAAACGAACAATGATGCATATAACACAGCTGCACAGCAATTTTCAAGTATTCCAGTTACATCAACATTCTGAAGACAATGTATTTTATTGGCAAGGCATGATTTGCTACGTCAAGTCCAGTAAAACTGAAGACCCGTATTTTACGGCTCAACTTTTCACTTTTTTTCACGAAGAAATTTATATGTTCACTTACTGTTTAAAATTTATGTAAAAGGTAGGTATGATGAACGGTGTATAATTTTAAAAGGAATATTGTATAATGTTATCAAGAATATATAAAAAAAAATATCGAAGAACCGTTTCCTGCCTGCGGCTGTGCATGTGTTTTCTGTCGATATAAAGTTAACTAGGTTTTTACTAGAGATGAGTCCGGTATTCAATAACTAACTCAGTACCTGTTAGCATGGTCCTAAAATATCTAACGCTATTGTAAACTGTGCAAAACGAGCATCGCACCTAACCGACCGTGAGCCATAACTACCCAACGCTTCAATACCTATACTTACCTAACTATAATCTATGCATAGATACTAGCGGACCGTTCACCCGTAAAGTTATGTAGCTGCAACAAGTATTTGGTATTTCTAACCAAATCGGTTATTGGGTAGAAATCAGGACAGGTATAGAGTAATGTAACGTTAATGGGTACCAGTTGGTACTAGCGGTATTAAAACAAAATACCCAACTAATAACCGGTAGCCAAAATATCCAATAACTCCCATCCTTAGTTTTTACAAATTATTTTTGAATCTATCATGGTTTGGTACTTAATGGTAATTGTGCACCGATCAAACTGGCCTGTAACAGCAGAGGTCAGAAAAAACAGTACCTACCATTCAAGTTAGTTCACAGAAATCTTATTGGCACTAATTAGGTCTTTTACTTATGTAATATATATCATCATCATCATCATTATCAGCCCATACACGTCCACTGCTGGACATAGGCCTCCCCCATACGACGACGCCACAAATATATATATTATTTTAATATTGTGACGTGTCCAAGAGTCCTGTAAGGTCTAAAGGAAATAAAGCACTTTCATATTTGATATTAGGCCCTCGCTTAGCACTGAAATTATGGTCCTTGTGCACCGTTCACACTGGCCCATAGGCTTAGAGAAAACACAGCATCTATCAGTTCACAGACATAGTGGTTGCACAAAACCGATCCCTCCATAATTACTAGGTACAGGATAACGACGCAGAACCTTTTAGTTGGGCCACAATATCGCATGTGCGACGAAGCCGAAGTGAGCTCGGTTTTGCGAGACAAGGACGAGCAAACACCGCGCGGGGAAGGCGAGAAATGAAGGCAAGAGCCGCGGAACAGCCGGACCGCACGCAAAATCATAGATTTTATTTTTAAATTTGATTTCACTCTTTTGCAATAAAATAAATCCATAATCCTCTAAAGTATTTATTAGGGAACACGTAGATGAAATGTCATTGAAATATGTTATATAATAACCAAATTAAACTGGTTTTTCCGTTGCAGTATCTCTGTAAAAATGAAGTTTTAGAGGCAACTTCGGAATTTTTTTGTATCGAGTAAAGTTTAGTCAATCGTATTTCGGCTCCCATAAGTTACTAACTAGAATCCTAAACTTTAGATTCTCATCATATAATTATGAAAAATTCAATGATTCCTTGCCTTAAAATTGATTTTTCGTACAGTCATGTGGATTTTGGGGCTCACTTCACCTTAATACTGTCACAGCCGCCGCCTGACGCAGCTACAGACGGACATGTGCGTCGTGGACCATGAAAGTGTTAGTAAAGAAAAAAGAACTCTTTAGTTCACAGACATCGTGGTGGCACTGTACGTCCATCTAACAAAGTCTGTTGTCGATATAACGGCTCGTTTCGTCTTATTGCAGGTTTACTTGTCGCGAAATGTTTCTAGAAACGAACTCAAACTGGACGTTAAAATCGTAATTGCTTTGATCGTTGTGTTTACTGGAAACAGCTGGTCTTTACGACTGTAGGGAAATATTTTAACAATTTTTTTTTGATAAAGCTGAAACCTACAGATTACAGATATACGCAGGTATTTGGAATCCTAACTAATATAATAAATGCGAAAGTGTGTGTGTTTGTCCTTCCTTCACGCCACACCACGTCAAATTCCCATGGGAGATTTTCGGGAAAAAATACATTTTTAACCCCCTATAGAAATGTGAAATTCGAATAAAACGCGGGTGAAGCTGCGGGGACAGCTAGTCAATTTTATAAATTACTGGAAAAACAAGCCTGCCGTCCTAACATAAATGCTTGTTGCTAATTTTATAGACAACTACATAGTTTATGCCCGCGGATTCGAAATCGTCTTTTCATTGGAAACGTTTACAGGTTCGTCCTTAGGATCTAATTTGTAAGATAAAAATTAACATGTGTTGTTATTTCAGGTAGACCTACACCTACGCAAAATTTCACCTCGATCCGTTCAGTAGTTTTAGCGTGAAGAAGTTACTAATATTCATCCATCCAAACTTTCGCATTTATTAATGTTAGTGTAATGTGAGGAGATTTTCCACCCTTGCTGCTGCCCTTGAATTTCTGATCATTCACGAATATTCAATGGTTGGAATGTTGGTAAAATGCAGCAGTGGCTTTTTACTAACATTCAAATAAATATTTCCATTGAAAATTGTCTATTGAAAATACAGGATTACCCCATCCGCGTAGATGAAATAATAATACAATAAAAGAGCCTTTTCATTTCCAACCCCTTAAAAAATATTAATTATAAAGTTTTATGGGTTTGTGTTTGATGCTTCAGAATTAATTGTTAGTAATTAAATTCTTGGTGGATCCTGCAGGTGCGTGTGCGGGGAGGGGGTGGGGTACCACATCCCAAAAAAAGAAACTATTCCCAACAGTCCGGGTGTACGAATTTTTTTGTAAAATTTAGAAATACCTCGGTTTTCCTCACATTTATGGGCATCACGTCCGCTATATGAGGCCTAGTTCGGATTTTTTTCTTTTATCGTGTTCCCTAATAACGGTATTCCTAAATTACATTTTCATAAACTCAACTACTTAGGATAGTAGTTAACTAGTAATACCTAAACATAAATTTTATTTACGAAATTTATTTTACAGCTAAGTTTGAGCACCTGTGGTTTAAAAAAAATGTATTGGAGTTGTCTAACCAATCACATAAAAAAATTACTCTGGACACGCACGTGTTGGATTATCCACCATTTGCTGGGAAACCCTGTATACATACATTTGTTATGCGAGTTGGATCCTTTCTTAAGTAAAGGCCTCCTCCATCTTCTTCCACGACTTTCTGTCTTTCGTCTGGCCCATTCAGTTTTCCTCTGCGATTTGTATTAATATCATCAGCCCGCGCTGTGCATTTCTTTTTCCAGCTGCGTGGATGAAATATCTATTTCAAAACCTCATCAGCATCATAAGAGTTAACGACCAAGGCCTGCAACCAGCAACTTTCTAGAACCGACATTTTATTTCCAACAAAATTATTGACTTCACAAAAATGCAATTCCATAAAATTGCTACGAGTAGTTTGAAACTCGGGAGAAAGTTCCAGACGCAATTTATAGTTTATCTTAACTTAAGATAAAATCTTGGCAAAGGTCCGACACCTTCTATTTCTACGAGATTTTATTCCACCCCGAATTAAGAACTTGTTGAAGATTTTACCCTTACAAAATGTCTGAGCATTTCGCGGCTGATTATAAGAAAAATGCTGGAGGGGCAATACGGAGACAATCCCTGACGACATGTTACGAACATGCTGATGTCAAGAAAGCAAATTTGTTGGATCGGCGGCGTGATAGCAACCGAGCAACCGTTGATACAACAGTTATGAAAATTGCAGGATTATTGACTAGCGACCCGGCCCGGCTTCGCTCGAGTGCAATTTATACATATTTCCTATTGAATCATTCTATCTATTAAAAAAACCGTATCAAAATCCGTTGCGTAGTTTTAAAGATCTAAGCAATAGGGACAGATAGGGGGAAGCGACTTTTGTATTCTATATAGTGATTCAATGTTTAAAGCACGTTTTCAAACACGCAATACCTGAATCAATTGAATTTGGTATATATGAGTTTTTTACGCTACGGTACAAATTATTACAGATTATACTAATATATGTACTTATACTTACATAGATTGTAATTTCAACGCTATTTAGCTACGGCTTATATTATATTCCTAACTAAGGTATATCTTGTATATAAAATTTCCATGTCACAATCTTAGTTACCGTACTCCTCCGAAACGGCTTTACCGATTTTTACCACATTTTATATGCGTATTCAGTAGGTCTGAGAATCGGCTACTATCTATTTTCCATACCCCTAAGTGATAAGAGTTGAAGGCAAAACAACGTTTGGCGGATCAGCTAGTATTTTTATATGGGCCGTAGTTTTTAAGTTTTTTACATCCAGTACTTGACTACGTTGCCTGAAATAAATGATTTATTATTTATTATATTATACTAGCTGATGCCCGCGCCTTCACCCGCGTTTTATAGGAATAAAAACAGCCTATATGTTATTCCAGGTCCCAAACTATACCCATACCAAATATCAGCCTAATCGGTTCAGTAGTTTTTGCGTGAAAGGGTAACAAATATCGATACATCTATACATCCATCCATACAAACTTTCTCATTTATAATATTAGTAGGATTACTTCCGACGCAAAAGAAATGAAACCTTGCTGTTAGTAGTTTCTTTGCAAGTCAAGGTCAGAGTTCATTGGGGCTGAATTCAATGCTTCAATTTGTAATCGTGGGTCGAATTTTACTTTCTTTTTACGTAGGTATCATGTAGGTATAAGAAAAGTTTTTCCTCGTAGACTTTTTTCAAAACAATTGAATTTACTATCGACTGATATTTATTTCAGGTGATCTAGATGTTTTCCATGTATATATGTATGTACATCCTATTCTACTAATATAATGTCAAAGTTTTTAAGGATGTATGTATGGATATTTGTTACTCTTTCACGTAAAAACTACTGAACTGATTGGGCTCGAATTTGGTATTGGTATAGTTTGGGACCTGGAATAACATATAGGCAATTTTTTACCCCGTTAAAACGCGGAGGAAGGTGCGGGCATCAGCTAGTAAATAAATAATGCTGGACTATTCACACAGACGTAGTCCGATTTGTTCAACTGGGTGAACAAATAGTTGAACAAATTGGTGTAGTCCAATTTGTTAAAAAGCATCATTATTTATAATATTAAGTAGGAAGTAGGATGTAGTAAGGTATCAGCTAGTTACTAAAACATATTGAAAAAATATATTTATAAGCGACTTTTTCTAAGAAATTGCTCGTGTGTTATCCCCGAGAACACAGCGATAGCGGCATCCACACAGCATAAATATTATTTACACACCACATTAACATAAAGAACAGTGACATAAAGCCGAAATATAACGACATGTAATGACTACACGAAGGCACCGAAATGAAAACTTATCTCTTACAATAAATAACGTTTATTCGAAAAACAACATAACTAACTTAAATTTGTAAATAATCTAACATAGAAGACATTTTAGAATGTACTTAATTGTTTAACTTTATTGTCTTCTTACTAAAATTATGTTGTATCACATAATCATCACTTAGCTTACGTTGGATCAACTAGTCAGTCTTGTTACGTCTAATTTCCATGAGAATCACTCGAAGTCGTCCACTATTGCGTAGTCTAAGCCGTTGCCTTCGCCTTTCGTCACTTCGTTGTCTTTCGTAACTTTGGTGGTGGATTTTAGCTCCTTCTTCCTGATTTTACCATGTGTTGTTGTCGCTTCTTCTTCTAGTTGTTCTAGAGGTAGCGCTGTTGATGTTGTTACTTCCTCTTTCTTTTCCTCTTCGATTTTATTTTCTGTGGTTGTTTCGATGACGACCGGCTTTCTGACTTCAATCGGGATGGTTCTTTCCGGTGGTGGCGGTGGCAGGTCGTGTTTGGGGGCCGAAACAGATAGGACTCCGTTCTCGTAGACTGCTGTGACCTCGTCTTCCTTGCAGCCCGGTGGTAATGCGAAGTTCTGAACGAATCTGTTGACCATGAACAGATCATCGTCGTTCGCCTTCTTGCGCCCTTCCACAATGATAAACCGGTTCTTCACTTTCACTCTCAGGTCTTCGGGATCGAATCGTTTCACGTACAGGTCGATTTCGCACTTATTTCGGTTCGAGACGAGCTTGGGGTCTTCGAGGGGGTTCTCTTGGAAGATATCGTGCCATGGCCAAAGCTTCATGCGTGGGGGAAAGACGTAGTGGACGAGGCGGTCCATCAGAGTGAAAGGATCATCGGAGTGCTGTTTGGGTTTTTGGACTTCGTGACATGAGATGGTCGCTGCAAGAGCGATGAGGATACACGCGTGTTTGATCATGTTTGCCGCTCGGTTGCACAATAACTTATGCCGGTCCCACGCTGCGCAGGCCTTATATAGTCTTGGTGGTCGAGCGGCTGGTTCCAGAATGCTCTCCATTGAGCGCGGCGGCAGAAGCTGTCAACAGTTGTGTGAAAGTTGAATGTGAATGTGACTCATTCGAAAGCACACGTGTGTTTGTTTTGACTTCGCATTCAACGTTCTGGAAAATGTTGAGTCATTGTTTTTAATAATTTATCTAAGAAGAGGTAAACAAGGCTGTTCTCGGCAGAAAATAAGAAAAAAATAAAATCTATTCAACCATCAAAATGAGTAACCTAGTGAAGCTTTAAAATCCATCCAATGGACCAGTTGTTTGTATTTTTAAAAAATCCAAATTGCCGTGCCGATTTCTTCTAACTGGAAATTTCCAGATTAGAAGACAAACTTAAGGTGCATAGTGATGCGACACTAGCGCCACAATTTTTTTTATTATTATCGTTATGAAAAAAAATTACCAAAAGTTCTCATCATCATCGCCAATTGATAATTTCCAGTATAAACAATTTTTCGATACCTGCAGCAGATAATGCCTGCAAGAGTATTTAGCAGAAAATGGTTTATTGCGTTTGGTGGCCACCAATGAAATAAAACTATTGCAGAGGTGGCGAAAAATAGTTTTTACTGGGTATTATCAATTGGTGGTGAGAATTTTTGGTAATTCTTTTCATAACGATAATATAAGAAAAAATAAAGAGTGGCGCTAGTGTCGCATCACTATGCGCCTTAAATACTAGCATGAAAACGAAGCGTTCCCGAAGGCGGACCGCTTATTGAAACTTTATCAACTAGAAACAGACACTAGCGTGAACCGACGACGATAAATTGCAACCGTAAAAGTTCTGAAGTCTGTCCTCTTATTTTATGTGGCTAGCTTCAGATTCACTTTGGCAAGCTTTCATTATTTTGTTTTAAGTATTTTTAACTCGCCATTTTTTCGAAAATAAATATAGCAAAAACTTTATGCCATCTTGAAATAATTTTTAGGTAGATTACTGAATGAATTCATGACTGAACAAGCCAAGCTAAAAATAGTTTTTGTAT
This sequence comes from Eupithecia insigniata, assembly GCA_947859395.1. Taxonomy (NCBI): domain Eukaryota; kingdom Metazoa; phylum Arthropoda; class Insecta; order Lepidoptera; family Geometridae; genus Eupithecia; species Eupithecia insigniata. The sequence continues at coordinate 1,185,571 of OX401995.1, read as the reverse complement.
AGCGTACTTTTCTTGTATAATTGTCATGAGTCATGTCATGACGAATGTGAGTCCAAGACAAATCTCTCTAGGTTTTATGGAACAACATTTTATTGAATGTAGATTATGTTTGTAATAATGAAAAAAAATTAGTAACACATAGTTTTGATGCTTGCTATAATAAAATATTGAAGTTGTATAAACAGGGTGAATTATTGCAATGAAAAAAATGTTCTTGTTTGAAGTTTATCAAAACACATTCTGCCGTTTGAATTAAAAAATATTTTTAAATTTAATTTAGGTCCAGCAGTAGACTGCTATGGTGTTGTTTTTGTTGTTGTTGTTGTAGGTCAGTCCGATAACAACTAGATAGATAGAAAATTCTTTATTGCACACTTATTGATAAGAAACAGAAATACAAAAAAACAATTTTAAAACTAAGTTACAGATTGCGGTCTTATCGCTCGAGAGCGATCTCTACCAGACAACCGTGACAACTTGTATTTATTTACCTAGGAAACAGCTCACCTCGAATCTTACCCACATAATCTAACTGGATCAGCACCGTCTATAAGAAAAGTTACACAAAATAAAAAAAAATCAAGCTTTTATATCATCTAGGACCAAATTACTTGGGAAGAAATATCCAACGAACCCAAAATCGACGTGGTTAAGTCGTTTCGTTCAAGAGTTCCTATAGCCACTTTCGGTTTCGATCATCACCATCAAACAGCTCGATGGTACCATGACATTGCATTGTCACCGAACTCACAGAAGTATGCCACAGCTCAATCGATCTAAAATTGAATTGCAAGATTCCACCCGAACAAACATAGTTAAAATATATTAGTTCGGGTGGAAATTTGCAACAAAAAAATAAAGTTAAATAAAAGCTTGTAAAAAAAAATACTATCCATGCACTATGTTGTCAACTCCTGCGCTTTAACACACACGGTCGTTGAACCAGTGTGCAGGTACCGTTAGCAAATCAGAGAGGCGACGTAAGTATGGTGCACGTTTGTAGGTCGCTGTTACAATGCCCAGCGCTTGTTTTGTTATGTTCGCGGAAGAAAGTGTTTATCATTGTACCAAGCGTGTGTGCAGGTATTATTCATAATGTTTGTGTATGCTATATGTATGTATGCATGCCTGTGACTTATTTTGTCATGTACCTATTCTTTTCTTGTATTTTTGTGTAGGTTATTTTTTTGCTAAAATAAACCACTATTAAATATATATTGACACGTTTTGCTTAAAAAAGTTAACAGATGAACATTATATTGCTTATTTAATCTTTTGTAAATGATACAACACTGTCACTTTTAGTCTTAACAAGATGATGGCCCTAATTCCACAAAATTTTGAATATAGGAAATATTAGTTATGGTGAAACGATCGGTTAGCAGAATTAGGCCCCTGGAACTAAAATTATGGACACAATTTCATTATTTCTGTAGTTACAGCGTGTGGGAAAAATAAATATCCTAACATTAGTTAAGTTATATGCTAGTGTGATGTGCTTATGTTTATTTATGTATTGCAGTTATTTTTTAGTAATAGTTGGTGTCAGTTGCTTAGTTAAAAGTGTAAAATATATTGTAAGCAGTATCCAATTTAACAACCTTTGATATTGTATACTCTTCTATAAATATAAACGAACCCCTATTTCTCTTGGTCTTCGGCCGGCTATAACTTGAGAACGGCTTTACCGATTTCAATCATCTTTTTTTTAAATGTTTTTTAATACGTTGCAGAAGACTTTTCCTAGTGTACAACAACATGTATCAAAACGGAAGAAAATAATGGAAGAGAACTTACATCAAAAAAAAAAAAAAAAAATGCCCAGAAACTTAGAAAATTTAAGAAAACTTAACGACTACCTTTACTATGATAAACTTTTATAATGTAACCTTAGTCCCAGCCTTATACACTCTCTGCTTTGGTGGTGGATTTTAGCTCCTTATTCCTGATTTTACCTTGTGTTGTTGTCGGTTTGAATTAAATTTGAAGTTTGAATTCAATGACAGGACTACGTCTGTCGGGTCACCTACTGTAACATAAATTACTGAGTCACTCTTTGAAGATATTCATGAAATGCTTGTTTTTCCGACGTTACCCGCCACCTATTGCGTGTGTACATTTTTGTGCCAGCTACCACGCCTGCGTATGCAATAGTTCAAAGAATTTTCACCCATATTACAACACTTTAGAGGGAATAATTTCCGATGTCTGATCTGAGCCGCAATAATAAAATTTATAGTGTTCTAGAACAAATCAGCTGTTGGCGTACCAATTTTTTCTATAATTTTGTTGGTCGCACAAATTAAGCCTTAATTTGTGCGTTATTTCACATATAGTTAAGTTGTATTTAAAATGGCACATATAATATAAATAAGTTTATTAAGTATGTTTAACCGACTTCAAAAGGCGACTCAATCCGTCTGTATGTTTTTTTGTATGTGTGTTACGCGATAACTCCGCCATTTATGGACCGATTTTGAAAATTATTTCACTATTGTATAGTAAATAGTCCCGAAGGGGTCCCATAAAAATTTTATCCCCAGGAGATTTACACTTATTTTAAGTTTTGCGGGATAAATACTAATCCCCTGGGGATAACAAAATTATGGGACCCCTTCGGGTTCATTTTCTATACAATAGTAAAATATAATTATATATAATATTATATATAGTACCTAATATATAGCCTAATAGTAGTAAAGTATATAATATATAGTAATATATACCTAGTACCTAATATATAATTATATATTAGGATGGTAGAGTAGCAGAGCACGTCGAAATGTAAACAAACCGGTAAACTTGAATACATAATACGTTATCAATTAAGTACGATAAAGTTAATACAAACGTCATTGTCTTATCATTAGTCATGCATGATATCTAAAGAGAAAATGCAATATAACCGTACTTAAAGAATGGGATTGAAAGTGACTTTCATCTCTTTTTCCCGCTTAGTTTGGATTTGAACTAAGCAGGACAGCATATCAGATAACATTAACTAGTCATTCTCGAAGACTGATGAGGCGCGGCGGGTGAAGGTCTGTCTGAAGGCCTGTCGAAGGTTGCGGGTTCGATTGCCGCCTTAGGACAAATGTTTGTACGATCTGCTAATATTTGTTCTGTGTTCTGGGTATTTTTATGTATAGAAATACTATCTATGTAATGTATTGTATTATCTATACCTGCAGCCATCTAGTTACTCATATACATAACACAAGCTCTGCTTAGCCCGGGGCTAGATGATACTATGTGGAATGTTTAACAACTATTCACTACTGTATGTTCTTCTGCAGTAATTATTTTAACTAAAAATATGAATTTGGTAAAGTTAATGCCGACAACTTGGTAATTTCACTCCTTTCAATTTTAGTTACCGCATGGCATGACCCTTGAGAATTGTTTGTATTTCAACTTTTCCCACTTTTTCTAAAAGTAGGAACTCTATAATATAGATTCATATCGTACGAGAAAGATAATAGACCTTAAATATATAGGGGGCATTATGTAGAAAAACATCGACATAGCTGCTACTGAAATATAGTCCTTAGAGCAGCGAATTAGAATACATTTCCTTTTATCATATGTAGGCCCCCACGGCCCCCACTCTGGAGATGAAACAATTGAATGATTGCGGCATTACAATAAAGTGTGCAAAATTATGGGTATCCAAGCGAATGTATAATACTTTATGCGGTTGTAATAGGGTTGAAAATAATCAGAATTCATTCTACATGCTAAAACACAATAACAGGAAGTTATTTTTCTAGATGTTGGTTGCTAATGCACAAAACTCGACGCTTGATCCGAGAACTGGTGAGTATCTAGCGTAGTGCATCAGCATTGCCATATAGCGGGGCAATGCAGCCTGCGTCTTGGGAAAGCTTCCGACTGGTATTGATATGGACCAGTTGAGCAGCCTCTAGTAGATTATTTGAAACAGTCTGCAGATCTCATAACTGTTTCGTGTTTATTACTACTTAAACTTATACTTTGAAAAAAACCTATAGTACTACCCACATAATATTTTAATGTTTAACTAAAACTACGTTAATGAATTACATTTTTCTTATGAAACCTAAGTAGAGTCTTCTAGAAATCCGGTCCACTTCCACTCCCAGTAGGTATTGCCACGCCCTGCTTGGGTAACATTGTGTCTCCTATACATTATCTAGATACTAAAATCTACAAATGTACACAATGATGCAATAAAATATCTGTAAATATGAATATTTTGTACATTTTGTAGATAACTACTTGTACCTACCTACCTATTTAGTTGTAGTGTGAGTACACTACATATGTCTTGAAATCTGAAATATGTATATAGTATAAACTAAATGAACACTTTCGTGACCCAAGACGCATAGCCGTTCTTCAGCAATTTCTTCAGTCACGTACAGTGAATGCGCTAAACTCACCCTTCTGACAACATAAAAGAAGATACCTCCAATGAAAATAATGCTGGCCAAGAAAAATAATACAACTAAAGATCTGCTTAAATATGCCGTTGAATAATGAGCTCCTTGAGTAAAGGAAATAAGTTCAAAATAAACTGCAAAGTTCCGTTCATCCCCGTCCAATAGCCGATTCGTTATAGTCTGCACAGTATAAACATATAACGGAAACAGAGAGGGAAAGGTTCTTTGTTCCATAATAAACTAGCTGCTGCCCGCGCCTTCGCCCGCGTTTTATCGGGATAAAAATAGCCTATAGTATTCCAAGTCCCAAACTATACCCATACCAAATTTCAGCCTAATCGGTTAAGTAGTTTTTGCGTGAAAGAGTAGCAAATATTCATACATCTATCCATACAAACTCTGACATTTATAATATTAGTAAGACTAGCTGACCCACTCGCGATTTCATTCGCGTGGACTTAAGGGTAAAACAATTATCGATATCAGCTGGAACCCTATTGAAAGACACCCAGTTCATCCATTTATTAGGTGTTTTTTTTTATTCTTAAAACACGTAATTTAATTTATTATTTTTTGATATATCATAAAATTTCAAGTCAATAGCGTTCGTTATACACTAAAAAGTTGCAGCCGTTTATATTTGGAATCAAACTACGAATCTCAATCTATCTATCCATTTTACCCCATTTTATGAAATATTTTGAAAAATCCTGAAACACGTTTTCAATAGTTTTATATTCTTAGTATATCTGTAAGTTCCAAGCAAATCGAGCTACTGGTTAAAGAGTTACAAAAAAACTTCAAAACCCCTTTTCACCCCCCTAGTGGTAGAATTCCCAAAAATCCCTTCATACCGGAAACCTATGTATGTAGGTAGTAAAAGGGACCTACCCACCAAATTTCAGCTTTCTAGCTTCAGTGTTTTGGGCTGGGCGTTGTCGTTTAGAAAATTCCTTGTTCTTTGATATACCTAATAAGATGGTAAAAGGTAAAATTGGGGAAATAAGACTTTTTAGAATTGCCCCCTTGAACTCTGCCTGTAGTAGATGATGAGAAGAGAAGAGTGAATAAGTGTCTTTTAGACCTTTGTGATACACCGTCGGCCACATCGTCACTCTCCATCATGTGAGATTGTAGTCAAACGAAGGTCTTTCAAATATGAAAAAAGATCGTAAGAGTAAACTAAGCTACTCGTCATTTACCAGAGGAAGGACAACAACTTCCTTCTGTGTATTTTTAATACCTATCCTGCTATCACCGATCCGCCTGCCAAGCGCGGTAATAATGGCATTATCCCCCATTGTTTGGCTGAGTCATGTTCAGCAATGGGCATAATGTGTGGTGATGAGGAGACTAGGGAGACCAGATAGTTTGGAAACTGGGTCTAAGTGGCTGGGTCTAAGAAAAGGTTTTATGCTTAGTTTTATGTTTGTATTTTAGCCGTCAGCTGGTGAGTGTCTGACGCAGCGCATTAGCATTGCCATACAGCGGGGCAATGCAGCTAGCGTCTTGGGGACGCTTCCGACTGGTATTGACATGGACCAGTTGAGCTATCTGTAGATTGTTTGCAACAGTCTACAATTAGCTCAAATGTTCCAATTGTTTAATTATAATAGATTTTCTACAAATAATGGGCGGGCGGTGCCCGCGAATGCATTTTGTTGGAACTTATTAGAGAAGTTTTTACGTGAAATTGTTACTAAATAGTTTTAATTCTTGTAGGTATTTTATATTTTCAATCTCTCTTGTTAATTCTACATTGCGATGTGCCTCACCCGGGACCTCATTGTCGACTATTACGGCTCACAATACGCTTTCAATTGAACTCTAAAGCGATCGTAAAAGGAAATAAGCAAAGAAACAAAATTTAGTATTGGAAGTGAAAGTGATACCTACTAATAAATGGCATGCATTTCTTGTGACTTTTAAAAATCTTTTGTCACTTGCAATATAACTTTATGAAGCCAATTTTTGGATAAATTACCAGGAAAAGATTTGACTTTTGACATGTACCTATTGTAAAGGTTATTTAAGAATTTGTAAAGGTTATTTAGGTAAGGTTTGGGTTGATTTCATTCGTAGTGTCTGAAGATTTGATCGTTGATTACAGCAAAAATAACCGACCACATTATCATATCATCTTTGACTTGGAAGGGATAGACCACGTCATCATCATCATATCAGCCCGTACACGTCCACAGCTGGACATAGGCCTTCCCCATACGACGACGCAACAAATAGCGGTCCTGAGCCGCCTCCATTCATTGACTCCCTGCGACCGGTACGATGTCGTCGGTTTATCGAGTGGATGGTCTCCCAACACTCCGTTTCGCGTTGCACCGTGGCCGCCACTCGAGAACCTTTACTCCCCAGCAGTTATCAGTTCTGCGAACTAGTATATGACCTGCCCACTGCCACTTCAGCCTACTAATAGACCATGTAGCTGGTGATTACTATCGAGTGTGTTTTCAGTGTGCAGTGCGAGCTAGATAGATATACAGGAGCTAGATTTTGGAATGAGAGCTTTACAATGCGACCTTAAAAAAAGTGGTTACTATAAACTAAGCTGCTAAAAACCGTCTAATACCTACCTACGGAGAAGCAAGCAGTATTGTTGTGTATTTTATATCTTCCATTTGAGGCAATCAGAACTTTCTTCAAGAATCATTGGTGAAAGTAATGATATTGTGAAAGGCTTTCTTTGCATCGAAGAACAACTTGAGAGGTTGCTAATTGTAAGTATCACAAAGCTTAATTTTACAGTAATTTAGTGTACAGTTTCCTGAATAATCTATCTTGGTATCCTGTTTGTTGTTTTGTTTGTAAAGGTAAACTACATAAGGTATTATTAAAATAAAAAAAATATGAAACTTTACTCTCCTTGGGTTGTTTTTACGTTTTTACCGTGTTAATGTGTTCTTCAAGCTAACAATAAGTTGAACTCTGATATAAGAATTAAGCCACGTGTAGAACCTATACAAATATATTTAATCAGCTGAATTTGCCTTTACACAACGCTATCAAAACATAAATTTAACGTTTTCAATTCGAAACCTGAAAGCCTTTCATATATATTTCATCTGTTTACAGAAACTGTTCACATCATAGAGATCAAACATTAGACCTGAATGCAAACATTTATATTGAAAAGGTGGAATGTTAAAATAGATTTATCGTTTTTGTTATGCTTTAGCTTCGACGCAACGACCGACGACGACGGTAGGAATTCGGTATTTTATTTCAGTATTTATTGCCGTCGCCGCACCTTCAACGTACTTCTGGCTATGAAATATAATATTACTAGCTGCTGCCCGCGCCTTCGCCCACGTTTTATCGAGATGATAAATAGCCTATATGTTATTCCAGGTCCCAAACTATACCCATACCAAATTACAGCCATTAGGCTGTAGACGGTTCTGTAGTTTTTGCGTGAAAGAGTAACAAATATCCATACATCCATCCATACAAACATTTCACATTTATAGGATATATTAGTAGGATTTTAGATATTAAGTGACAAACCCCTATTTAATAACATAATTTGACTATTCGAGTAAGTATCTAATAAAATAAAAATATTAGATAAATTATGATATTAAATATCATAATTTTATTAAAACCAGTTTTGATATGCTCTTGTTCTACCATTTTCCATAGTGCGCCGTGTCAAGATTAGTGACTAGGTGAGACCAAATTATAGTCCACTAGCTTCTGCCCGCGGTTTCACATGTATTTTTCTGGAATAAAAAGATTCCATGATAATATCTATCTCCTTTCATTGAGTTACGTTGAGCAGTTTCTTTGTTATGGTGTGATATGGTATCAGATAGACTGACAAGAGACGCAGAATGTTGAATTTAGATTAAGTATTAATCGGTACAGTATCCGTTATAATAATTAAGTATTATAACGGATACTATGTGCAACGCAACGACACGTTTAAGGTATTATAATAGAAGATGGGCCAAATTGGCCATCATGAAGGGTGTGATGATGATCTTTCTTAAGACGCTTAAATTTGTTTATGTTATCAATATAAGTGGTAAGCTGCGAGCCAAGCCGCATACAGAAGCTTTTAATTTAATATCGTTTCGGAATTTAATAGTGAACAAGAACATATTCAACTTGGCACGCTGCTGGCTGTAGTTATGGCACTTCAGCCAATATGTGGCATTCATAGAACTGACAATGCAACGCAAACTGTAGTTTATAATTAAAGGACCACCAACACAGGCACACAGCCTCTGTCTACATATTTATACTTAGGTACAAAGATACGTCAAGGGTGTGGGGTGTGGTACTCAAATCAAACTGTGGTTTCGCTTGTACTCAGTAAATAGTGTATCCATATCCTCAAACCGCAGAGTGCACTACTGGCGTTGGTTATTGCCGAGAAAAAAAATATATTTATTTATTTATATTTATTGAGGTAAACTACAGCGTTACAATTTAATTTAAAATACTTAAGATATACATAAAAATAAGGCTAAAAGGGAAGACACAGATATTAACGAATAAAAAAAACAATCAGGAGAATCTGAAAAATGCAAATTAAATTATCTTAAAAATATAAAAACTAATAAATATTATATAAATATAGGTGATAGTGCGCGCGCGCGCGCGTGTGCATTTGTGTGGAGCCCCTAAGGACACCGGTCTCATAAAATGAAATTAAATAAACAACAAAGAAATTTTTAATTCGCATGTGGTTAATAATAAATAAAATTTAGTATATTATAAATAATATGAAGAATTTACATACTTATGGATTTTTTTTCTCCGCAATGACCAAGTAATGCACTCTACGGTTTGAGGATATGGATGAACTTACTGAGTACTAATTACACACGAAAACACCCCGATTTGAGTACCCCACACCTCGCCGTCTCCTTGTTAGTTAAAATTTGTAAATCTAATATTAATTTTTATATTTGGGAGTGAAATGACTAATACAACATATATGATTTCGTTCTGTCCGTCTGACACGCCTATTTTATAGACGAAAAATAACAAGAACACATGTGTAATGTAGGTACCTATAACGTGCCAAAACGAAGAAATAGGGGACGTGACATTGATGCCCACGGGACAACATTGACCGTACCGACTCGTTTAACGCTTGTTTGCATTAGATCTGTTGTAGCCCGTAAAAATATGGCGAGTACAGCATAGCTTTAAAAAAATCATGATTCCACTCAAAATCTTTGTTAACCAATCGTTTAACCTAGACATTTAGGTTAAACCAACAAAGCCATTTCCGTGCTAAATTGCAAAGACATTCGCCATAAAGCTGACATAAGCGACGAGAGATAGGTAAAATTGTTTATGAGCTTGTGGAGTGCCGGAGCCATCTGTGCACGGTTATAGGAACTGAGAGGTGGGAATAGTAGAGACGACGCGACGTAATAGCATAGGATGACATGTTGGCACTTTAAGGTGACTTTACCCTATTAGGTAAAATATCACTGCCCCATCGCAATAAGTTTGACATGGTGCTAAAGTGCATAATTTTAGTTCAGTCGACTGTATATGAAAGTCGGGAAACTGGACAGAGAAATATAATACACGTAAAACTGAAATATAAGAGCCTCCAAGGAGTTTTGCCAAGGAGAGGGTCAGTTTTTTAAGACTTTGCGTATGCTTTGAAATCTTGCTATGAATTATGATTTTTTGGGTAAGGCTTATCCGAGGAGAGACAAAGAGGATTTATTATTTATTTAGATCAATACCTACAGATGACCTCTCCGAAGTTGGCTATTTGCCACATCCACATTTTTTTAACCCTGCCCGGTGCTAGGGTGTACTTATGAGGTTGACCTTTTCTCGACATTCAGAACACTGCCCGTGCAGCCGGTTAGTAAGGCATTGACCTTCAAGGGTCAAGGAACTGAACTACTTTCACAACAGTCGTCAGACTTATGAGGGCAGTTTAGCATCGTGGCACATAATGTCGACCTACTAAATAGGCAAGGCACATTTTTTTAAAGTATATAAGAAATATTTTTTTCACTTCTCTTGCTCAAAAATTGTATCATAATAGTGTAGCTTAGCGGGCCTAAAACTCGAGTTTAATACCTCGGGCTAAAAAGTATTTTTTCTTTTGAATTTTTGTCTAAAATCATCAGCCCGTACAAAGCATTCGTTCTCTTACATAAAAACTCGACTTATTGGTGTTCCGTCAATCTTTTTTTTTGAAAATAGAACCGTCTTGGTGATGTTTTATGAAGGTTGATTCTTCCCTTCACGGTAGAATGCGAACTGTTTCGTTGCGGGTTAAATAGAGATTAAAAAAAAAGATGGTATTGGCGCTAAATCTCTAGAATTTTCTTCATTCTAAATCACAAACTTTTACGTTTAACTTCCTGACTTTTACTTCCAAATTGTGAACGTGAAAAATGTCATCAAGTGATAGTGAAGATGCTAATATGCAAATGGAAGAAAAGGACAAAGAAATAATTATGAATCTGTTGCCGACAAAATCACGTGGAATATATTTAAAGAGTTATGAAAATTTTATGAAATGGAGAGATGAGAAACGTGTGGATTCTTTTACAGAAGGGGTTTTTCTCACTTATTTTGATGAATTATCGAAAAAATTCAAATCGTCGACTCCTCGGAGCACATATTCAATGTTAAGAATGACCTTACAAACGAAACACGACGTCGATATTAAAAAATATGTAAATTTAACGGCTTTACTGAAGAAATTGTCCACTGGATACAAGGCAAAAAAATCTAAAGTCTTGACGACACAAGAAATCGAAACATTTTTAAATAACGCTCCAAATAAACAATACTTGGCAACAAAGGTAACACTTATTTTTTTGTTCAACAGGTTGCTTTAATTTATGGCATCAGCGGTGCATGCAGAGGAATAGAGCTTGCCAATATAACGCTAGAAACGGATACAAACCTACAAGCTGTGAGTCTGCCGAACACGAAAACAAACAAAGAGCGTAAATTTGTCATCAGTGGAGAATACCTTAATATAGTTAAAGCCTATCAGGAGTTACGTCCCACTAATGTTTCAACGACAAGATTTTTTCTAAATTATCAAAATGGTAAATGCACAAGGCAAGTCATAGGCAAAAATAAATTTGGTAACATGCCTAAAGATATTGCCACTTATCTAAATTTACCAAGTCCGGAACTCTACACGGGCCATTGTTTCCGCAGAACATCGGCGTCTCTGTTGGCGGACTCTGGTGCGAATATAACGTCATTAAAACGGCACGGTGGATGGAGGTCCGATCAAGTGGCTGAAGGTTATATAGAGGACTCTATACAAAACTAGTATCACGTCACGCAGCGGATTACGGAAGGAATCAATATTCTACCAAACATTACAGAACCCCAAGCATCTACATCGCGGGATTGGATGAATATGTCAACTCAGCTGAAGCCGCACTCAGATCTTAATAATGCAGGAAACTCAAGCATGAGTCGAGTCTCTCCAACTTTTACTCCACAGCAATCAACTCAAAATATTATCACATCCCAATCACAGAGAAGAGAATAAAATTGCCCGGGAAAAACATATCACTAAACATTCAAAATTGCTCTAACTGCACATTTAATTTTTAATAAAATTTCTGAAAATAGTCTAATTTTGAATTGTTTTATTTTCTCGCAATCGAAGTGAAAAGTAGAGTGTTGTACTCGGGCCAAAACCACCCATTATAACTCGGTATTGTCATCCTCCCTCGCTACGCTCGGGAGTATAACAACCTCGTATATAATGGAATGGTTTAGTCCCTTGTAAAACAATCTACTATTATTCCATTATTACAAAATTTACAACAGCTTACAAAATATGCTCTCAGATAAGTCAAATAAACTATAAGAAAATTATTATAAAATCAACTCACATCAGACTAATATCACAGTACTAAAATGCGAAAGTTTGAATGTTTAGATTTTTTTATCTCTTCATGCAAAAAATACTGAACAGATCGGACTAAAGTTTTGGAAACAGGAAGCTTTATGCTTAGAATAAAACTGCTGGCTACTTTTTATCCCATAAATCTGTTCCCATGGGATAGAAACAACTATTAATCGTTGTCATAGAAACAGCTATGAATGTTATAAATAATATGGCGTGTTTTAAAAAACGATAAACCGACTTCAAATTCCCTTACTTTTACGATTATTTTAAGTTTTGTGGGATAAATTTTAATCCCCTGGGGATAAAAAATTTATAAGACCCCGTTGGGATAATTTTTTATATAAAACAGGGAAAGATTTTTTTAAATCGGTCCATAATTGGCATTGATATCGTGTAACATACGTACAATAAAAAAAATATTCAGAAGAATTGAGAACCTCCTCCTTTTGAAGTCGGTTGTGTGTGTGAAAACATTATTTATATAATATTTACTGTTATCGCGAAAGACTTCATTATCATGACAAATAGACAGAAATACATTTTTTTGGCAACAATTATTACAAGTCATGAATTAAATAAGTATAATTAAAGTTTTTGAAATTGAACAAGTACAATGGGCGGGTTTATCGCTTAGCAGCGAATTCTTCGGGTAAACAATCACGACAGCAACCCTGTTTGAATTATAAGCACCGAACTGTAACTTTGGCCGTCTTGCTCAACAAAACAGTTTATTTTGAATTATTTAAACCCCCTGTCATTTGTCACAGAGAAACGTTTCTAAAACAATATTTAGAAGTATAATAAAGTTTTTACACTTTCCGCCGTGTCCAGTGACGTAGATTCCGGTCAGGCCCGCATTAGCGCACTTCCGCCGGAAGTCCTCCACCTCGTTGAGCTTCCGCCCACACGCTTGTGTTCAACAAAACACAACCATTTGGGCGTAAGCTCATCTCTTTGATTACACTGCATGGTTGCATTTGCACTGTATAAGTACGGTACAGAGCTCTGCCGATAGGTGACCCTTCTGATAAAATAAACATGTATTAGATACTATGTGATATATAAATATACTAGTGGTTTCTTTTTCACATCTTCCACTAATGAACAAAAAAATTAAGTGAAGAGAAAATCAATAACACCTTATTTCTTATTTGAAAATAATTAATAAACAGACAGATATTTATATTCTAAAATTTGACTTGTCTAAGTGCATATTTTGTAAGCCTAAAGAAATAAAGTTATTGAAATCGAAATCTGATAAGTTTGAAAAAATGTTCTTATTCATTAAGTCTGTTATTTCTTCGGCTTGCCGACACGGCTCTCTGCTAGTATGTGAAAAAAAAAACACCGTGGTCTAAGGAATCACATTTGCATTTTGTGTCTGTACTTAGGTGTTAGGGTTTCTATGAGGTGTCTAAGCTGAATACTCACATGAGAGTGCTTATTGGTAAGTTTTTCTTTCTTTGATGTGTAAGGTATACAAAATTATCTTCAATAATTTTCAAAACAGCTGATTAAAAAACAATTTAATTTTTTTAGGCTTAAGTTATTTATTTCCAAAATTTTGGGAAAACTTACAGATAGGTTTAGAAAATATACAAGAACATGCTTGAATAGACCAGAGCATAATTGCTGATGCCTGATTACAAGTTTCCGCAGACAGTTATAAGTACTTATAAATAGATGATACAAAGTAAGTTGACGATTTATAAAAAAAAAACCTAAGCATATTAAACGTAAAATTTATTAATAAAATAGCGGGCCCCCAGCTTCGCACCGGTATTTAACAAAAAATTCAAGATCTCAATTTTTTTTGAAAATTTAATATATCCTATGTCACCCAGGGATAGGGTAGCTTGAGTAGCTTCCCAACAGTGAAAGAATTTTTCAATTCGGTTCAGTAGTTTCGGAGCCTATTCAATGCAAACAAACAAACAAACAAATATTTTCTCATTATAATATTAGTATAGATGACATCAAATAAAATTCTTACACTTGAAAAATAAATATCACTAAGTTAATGTACTGGTGTTGAACATATCTACTTATACTAGAGAATTAAACGAGCAAGAAGCCCTATAAACAAATGCGTCCTGCATATAATTCGTCCTTACTATAGGAACGTACAGGTGATCGGTTTTCTCAGTGTAAACTGCAACCATGCGTGTGCGCATTTGCTCAGGAAACTCCGGGCAATGAACAGTCCCATTTGCTATGTTAAATATGTAAGTCAAATCAGCCATTTCTCTGCGTTTGAAAAAGCGAAGAACGTGAAATTTACGCCATGCGAACGCCACGCGAAACGTATCAATGTGTGGACTATAGGTGTTGCCATCCATACCGGGTGCCCGCTACTTTTCTACATTTCAAGACTAGCTTCGAAAGTCGGGAGTGCCAGTTGAACTCTCAGGAGCATGGCACATCGACTTGAAAGTTTTAATGTGCTGGACCCTCAGCCATCTCTGTCGGTAGAGCCGACAGAGACAGGGCTGCGGTGCGGGTTCAAGTACCATCGCGAGCGAAACTTGATGAGCTCTATCACGTTAAATTTTTCTACATTGTATCACAGTACATCATCATCACATCAGCCCATACACATCCACTGTTGGACATAGGCCTCATTCATACAATGCCACAAATAGCGGTCCTTTTTTTACCCGACTACCGGAGGGTTATGATTTTAGCACCCTATGTATGTACATATGTATGTATGTATGTAGCCGATTTCTTTGTTTTCACGTAGCGCTGAAACTACTACTTCGATTTCAACAAGTGAGGTATCGATTGATTCGTCTCATTACCCCGTGGTTATAGGCTATATGGTGTCCGACAAAACTGAGGGTCTTAAGAGATAGCTGGGTCTAAATTACACCTGGAACACTTCGATAGCGCGATAAAATTTTGCAAGAGACGACATCTAGTTACAGTTCGAGTCTAATTTAGTTTGATGTGATGAGTGAAGGATGACACACCCGTTGCCATGGAGACCTCTTGTTTATTTGTTACCATGGCAACGGGTCATCTAGGGATGGGCAAATGAAAAAGTGTATCGATATACATATTTTTATTGATTAAGTATGGTAAAAAAAATATAGTTAAAAACTAAAACCCGACTACATAAAAGTCTTAAACAAGCGTTCACCTATTGTCCATAGCATTTTCTTTTGATACTTAGGTAGTCGGAGGCCTTTGTTACTAATTGTACCCTAGGTATATGGGGTGGGTGCCTCCGACTACCTAAGTATCAAAAGAAAATGCTATGGACAATAGTTGAACGCTTGTTTAAGACTTTTATGTAGTCGGGTTTTAGTTTTTAACTATATATTTTTTTCCATTATCGCTTTATCACGGCGGCTGTACCTATCACAGTACAGTCACTGGAAATCAAATGTAAAAGTATTGTTTCTGTGAGTTACTTTTCCAAGACCAAGCTTCACATACACATTAACAGCCTGTAATTGATGGACATAGGCTTTCCCTGATAAGCGCCTTATTGGCTCTTATAAAAACGGCAAATTTAAGTAATATCGCCTACGTTTGATCCAGGGAAATAAATTAATTTATTTTATTTTACTGGTCTTAAATTGCACCGAGCAGCCTCTTCTGTCTAAATGCGTCTAGTCCTTAGTACTACAACGTGAACCGGACGGTGTCAAATAATATTGCACTACTCGACGTGGACCTTGGTGAATGGTACAAATTTCAGGCCCATACCTACCGGCGCGGCGGGTAAAATCTGGCAACGGATGATGATGGGGTATAACAGTCGACATAGGATAACTATCATCGTTTATTAATAGGACTATTGAACCATTTATCTTTAGCTAACAGAAAATCATACATCAAAAATGCCCACAAAATCAATTCGATCAAGGTCCTTATGTCCGTCCAATCCTGGGATTTCTGGATTCACTTGAGGCAATTCCGTGATCCCACGATTAGAGACATAAAAGTCAGCTTTTTGTTATGATTTTTTTGTGTTAAGTGTTAAACTACCATATCAAAAATAGAACTTGGGCCGTAACGCTACTGTATGGTAGAAAAATAAGCATTCACATATGGCCCAACAGTCATATTTTACTGTGACAGTTTAATAGCAGACGTGCAATATGCGAGCTACCTTGATTAGGTGCTCGTTGGTTTTACGCCTTGTTTACCGCAAACTACAAGCATTCGATTGATAATGCCTATTTGTCGACCATGTGTGGACAATCAGCTAGCTGTCGCCACGTAAGCAACGTGCAGTCACATCTGAGGTTGCAGGGAGCTGAGCTTTCATACATTTTTTGTTATCAATACAGGTTTGATAAATGACAAATGAGTGTGTTTGATTCGTTTCATTCATCATTTTTAGTAATTTTTAATTTAATTTTCAATCCCAAAAATCCCGGAGTTTGTACAAATGTAATCCTGTAATTTTCGGGATTTGAAAACGTTCGGGATCCCTGAATCGAATCATCTACTATCAAGTCAAAATCGATTTAACAAAAACACTGTACAGATAGTACTATGTATGGTTAATGAGCGAGAAGAGCTGCATCTGCGGTACAATTCTATTCGCTTAATTGGACAGAAAATGGGAAACGTCCCCGTGCCATGGAAAGCCGGGTGTTATAATCGTTTGCGAAATTTGTATAAGGCCTTGCATACTCGACGTACTCGGCTGTGACAATTTATGTCAGTGAGTGTTTCGTAGTACGTAGTTACTATTTTTTTATTTGTAGCCTATCATTGTTTTTTTTTGCACGTATTTAGAATGCACCTAATGAGCGGAAATAGAATGCGCGCGTAATTTACTGAATTTCATAGAAATGTAGGCTGGATGGACCCTCTTACGGATACTTTTGGGGCTAGATGAGGATTTGTGAAAATATCTAGGACTAGTTTCGGTCCGCAGCTTCGCACGCGTTGTTTTTATGGTAATGTTTAAAGGTTATTTCAATCCTATGGGACTGATTTATGGATTTAATTTAAAATGTTTAGACCCACTTACACAATCAATATAAGTCCGATCCGTATCTGCATCCGCAGTTCTGAGATTTTTGCGTAAAGAAATAACAAACATCCATCCATCTCTCAAAACTTTACTATTAATTTTAATATTTTTGTGTTTGTTGTATAAGGCAAGTAACCATTTATAAGACTTTATTATTTACTGTACAGTTTGTGTAACAAATTACTCTGCGGATTGGATATCCAGGCAGAGTTATTATTGTTGAATATACGGGTAATGTACGGGTAATTAAATAATTACCCGTACAACCGCAGTGAAATTAATACAATGATTGATTCGAGAAAACTTACGGCTCACTGGGCTCGCCAATTACGTATGTAATGAATTTTTATTCCCTTGAAACGTAATGAAAATTCGCAGATTTAACGTTGATTTATAGATGCGATCCTTTCAATATTTTCGTTGTAAATTGTATTAGATTCCCTTGTGTTCACGTGATAACTTAGTATTGATAACTTCGTCTTTCTATTTGAATTGTGTCTTTAAATCTAGAGTCAATATGCAAGTATAACATGTTCTTGGCGCTCTTATTAACTTTGATATTTTACGTTCTCTGGTTTATATGTAGTATCTCGTATAATATAAGACTAGAATAAGTTCGGGTAATAAATAAAATTAAAATAAAAAATGCTTACTAAAATTATAAATAATGCAATACAATCCAAAGTACATCATCTAGCCCCAAAGTAAACAGATCTTTTGTTATTTATGGGGTACTAGATTGATACATTAAATAATTACATAGATATACACACATAGATATATTATTTATACATAGCAGCCCATCCCGGCTTAGCACGGGTAGTAGAGCATAATCTCAAAAGGATAATGGAAAAGAAAGGAGGGCAGCGTTGTCGATGAACGCTCCCGGGCGCGGGCGGCGCGGCGGCTTGACTTTTTCGACACTTTCAACAATTATCAGTATATTTCATCCAATTAACACAAAACCTTGCCAATTAAATATATTTAAACCTTCCGTATGAATCACTCTATCTATTGGTGAAAATCGCATGAAAATCTGTTCCGTAGTTTTTGAGTTTATCGCGAACAGACAGCCAGCCCGACGGGGCGGAGGACTTTGTTTTATAATATGTAGTGCAGGGACGAGTAAAATTACGCGTCCCTGATATTGTAGTGATAGAAATTCCCAGAACACCCGGAACAAATATTATATATTATGTATGTGTTAGTTTTTACCATCTGATCATTGTTATGATGCCTGGTTTTTTTATTATTATTGTGTATTGAATAGGTTACGCTCATTCAGGGTGATACCATCTACATAAATAAAACTGAGAGCAGAAGGTCGCTCTTATACAAAACTTTCTCACTTCAACTGAATCATTCTTATAAGCTCAATCACATTGAAAACGAATTGCAAACTTCAATCCGGGTAGATATTGAACTGGCTACCTTCCAAATTGGTTCCATTCATCACGCCAATAGGCCGTTGAATTCTCATCAGCGGATTTACACTGCAGGTGAGTTGCAAAAAAGATTAACTCTACTAGAACATTACAGTAGCAGGTCTGTGTCTGTACCTAGGTACCGAGTATGGAAATCGTCTGCTTATTTCTGCCAGCAAGCAGATTAATCAGGATTTTATTGCTTTTTGTGAAGTTATTCAATCTAAGGCAGTGAGCGGCTTTGCCACTTCTTTGACCTTCGGCCGAAGCGCATTGTAATTTGTCTACTGTAATTCCAGCGCCTATCTAAATTCCTAGAAGCAAGCAAATTGGTAAAAACTCAAAGAAATAAACCCTACAAATAAATAATGCTCGACAATTCACACACCATCATCTACCGCATATACTCCTAGATAGTTTTTTTTATTTTACATAGAAAACACCAAAAACTACACATTTTACACATAATAATAATTAGCCCCGAGGCGGGAATCGAACCCGTAACGCCATACGTTGCTGGCGGACCTTCGCCTGCTGCCCCACGGAGATCGATTTGGTACGTCTACCTATTAGGTAGGTACCCGAATATCTTGGTTAGGCTCAGAAAGGTTAATCCCAAAACAGTAGACTCCGTTCGCCCCCACTTTCGCAAGCCATTAATATCCGACAACGGTATAACATGATTGTCTTCCGGTCCATTGCAAAGCTCAGGATATTTGTTTTTCTATAGAAATAGGCAAAGATGCTGAACCCTAGCCTTGTGTTTAAGGAAATACTCTATGGGTTTGTGTCTTGAGGAGAGCTTACCAGCAGGGTAAGCTGAATGAAATTGAAAATGTGTAATTGAAAATGAATTTTTTGAAAAACAGAGATGACAAGAAATCTACTACCTCTCTTAATATTCCAATAACTGAAATAAAATATTGTATTAATATTATATTAATAATATCTTAATTTAAAAAAATCTACTGAAAGCCCTTTAACTACCTACCTTTTCCTTTTGGCTACGTTACCATTTAGGTAAAGTTCTAATCAGCCACGATCTGCACATTGTCCTTGTAACACTTCTGTTCTCAGCTGGCTATGACGATAGGTATAACGTCAACTCAGCTCGAAATCAGCCCCAAAGTCCTTAGGATCGCTTCCCACAAATCGTCCCCTACTTCGATTCCCCTTCCCATTACAAGAGGTCCGATAAGGCGGTTCAATTAGTTATGGGTCTCGGCCACGGGTGCGACATCCGACCCTTAAGGTGGAACGGTTACTATTGTTCTGACCTTAACTAGTTCGCTTCCAAATCATTGCCATTGACCCAATCTAAAGAAATACCTCGCTCATATGTAAAACCCCTCCTAAAATGACTAGCTGCTGCCTGCACCTTCGCCCGCGTTTTATCGGGATAAAAAATAGCCTATACGTTATTTCAAGTCCCAAACTATACCCATACCGAATTTCAACCCAATCAGTTCAGTAGTTATTGCGTGAAAGAGAAACAAATAGATCCATCCATTCTTACAATCTTTGACATTTATAATATTATTAGGATTACTGTGAAAATTGCAATATATCGTTTAGGAAAATCTTAATTTTTAAGTTTTAGTTTTGATATTTTCCGTGCACGTCTTTACCCTTTCATGGCCCAAGACGTTCATCTTCAGGTCCTCGATGCAGCGGCGCGTCCTGGTCGCATCGCCAAGGCTGGGCAGTGAATGCGTTAAGGTTTCCTTATTATCCATTTAGTTATGTGCACCGCCTATTTGTTTGGTGGCATTCCACCTTAATTGCTTTCCTATAATAGAAATTCTTAGGATTTTTCGCCAATGTCTTTGAAGCGACATTTTAAACGCCTGAATAAGTTTGTCAAATCGCTGTAGATTTACACGAATTGTTTTGTCGTGATATTTCTTTATCGGGAAGCGTTTAGTACGTCATAAATCTGATAGTAGCAACTAAGGCAAGGTAAAGTCTGTCTAGTCTAAAGTAAGTTCATTACGTTGTTGCTGCGAAAAACAGACTGCGTATAACGTTATTGCGGTAGTTCGCAATCACAAAGCAACAAAACGTCCGCATTATACTATTGCGATGCGTCTTACTGCGAAAGACCAAGGCTTCGAAGGAGCCGAACTGCGCAGTGTATTATTGCGAATCATTAAAACTGCGATGTTATTCGTTGAGGAGTTTTATGCCTCTTTGTTATCTTGATGGCTTAGTAATGTCTTATTGACCGGGTCTCCAGACTAGACGAGTCTCATCGCGCGAGGCAGCTGGATAAGACAACGCTGTGCCTTATAATTTTTCAGGCTGCCTCACAAGGCTGTTCATCCAATCTGGAGCCGGAGATTTAAGTAAGTATCTATTATTTACGAGGATTCTCTCGTGTCGGTCTGTATAGTCATGAACGCAAGTTCCGTCAAGATTCTGCTTAAATAATTTTTCATAGATGCAAAAGCCTATTATATTATTACCTTTACCAACCTAGCAAAAAATACTAAAATTGACCTACTAACTTTTCATAGCTTAACTGTATATTATAAAGCTATCGTTGTGTCACATTTTAATTTTAGTTTCGTAAAAAAGTGATTTTAACGTGAAGTCGCTCACAACTTTAAACTTTGCGGATTATTTACATAGGTTTCTACATTAATGTTTTTAATTACCTGATTAAATGCTATCCCAATCTTCCGTTGATATCAACCTTGTGTTTTCAACTTTGGAAACGTTTTATTAGAATTGGTTAAATTATCGCAAAGGAACCTTCTACAATTCAATAAGCAGATATAGTTTCTACACTACAGCCAACAATTCCATTATGAAGTCCAACGTCCCAGTCAGATGAACTGTTCATTCAACCTCTTTCATATTTGAATTCCGAAACTAAATGAACCGAACCAGCAAACTATAAACCTGGATTCAATTGAATAGTTTGATTACTATATAATATAAGGCAGCATTTTCAGTAGAAAGCAGCAGCGGATTTTTGTCAGTGTATGAAGGCAATATCCTGCAAGAAAATCAGGTCTGTCAAAAATCTGCTTCAGCTTTTGTATTTATTGTATATCTATTGTATTTGCTGCTGTCTGAAAATGCACCCCAAAGCTATTACATCTATCTTAGTTTTACGCGATTAAAATACAGAACTCCTTATTACACGCCTCTAGGTACTTGTATATTGTAGTTGTCTCTAGAATCTCAAAACTTAACAGAATAGAAAGCATTACATAGAGTAAATTAACTAACTACTTACTTACTGTTCTAAAGAAATACGGTAAAGAAAATCCTCTCTTGTGTAATTCCTTGCGAAACTACATTCATTTCGCTGAAAACTTTGCATTTGCAACACTTTAAAATGCCAAATACGGAAACTACGGCTTTTAACGAGATTTATTACACACTTATTCGTAGTGAAATAAGATTTCAAATAAAACGGCGAATTTGTATTTAAAATTTTACTCACACAAGTTGTCAAAGATGGCGCCTCCGTTGATACTACTTCGGTCCCTCTGAATTGTCTCTGTGCGGAATGTATAGTCGCTCGAATAGTTCGCCCATTCTTTCCCCGCTCAGGCAGTACCCCCCTGCGAGACTATCCTCACCGAAAGATTTATTACCGTTATTACAGTGCAGTAGAGGTGAAATTTCGTTATCATAAATCTGGTTGTGGCGCATAGTTTTGGGAAATTGCCTGTTGGCTTGTGTATTTTCTTGTGGGAACGCATATGCGGCTTGGAGTATGGACTCTATGGCCTTCTGGTCTTGAATACGCCGTTGTATTGCGGTTGTTTGTACGTTTGCGACAATATCTTTATATTTGCCTTCCAGCTTGTCGAGTGCCGTTGTAAGTTCTGCTTGGTTTTCATCGATCACTTCGTTCACTACGTGGGCTCTTTGCTTGACCATCTGTAGCTGTAGCGTGCATTCAGCTAAGTGTTTTTCTCTTTGTAATTGCGCTATCTTGGCTTCGTATAGTCGAGTACTCTTTATTTTGTTCTTCTCCATTTTGGTAAGACGTTTTTCTAGCTGCTGTGTTTTATATTTTGCAGTTCCTTCGCTGCAACAATCAAGAGGCTTATCAATATATTTTTCCAAAACACTATGAAGATGTTTTTTCAGGTCATCTATCTGAACCCTTAGTTGTTCAATTTCTGCGTTTTTGGCAGATATTGTGTTTTGCATAGCTTTAAAATCTCTCTCTTTGGATAATTGAAGTTCTTCGATATTTGATGATGAATTATCTTCGATGTCTTTCAGTTTTATCTCAAAGTTTGTTTTTATGGTTTCCATTTTCTTTTCATAAACATCCTTGACTTCATCTTTGATTAATGTTTTGATTTCTATTATTTCGAGTTTATGTTTTGCTTCCATTTCTTCAATCTCATGAGCTTTAACGCTATCATAGTTGTCAAGTTGCTCTTGTAATGTTGAAATTTTTTCAATAAGAGCATTTCTAGCTTCTTGCACGTCGTGTAATCTACATTTGAGAGATTTTATTGCTGCATTACTTTCTTTTCTGTTTACAGCTCCGGTAATACTGTCTATTTTATCGTTTTCAACAATAAAACTTTCATTTTTCATTTGATTTTCACCTTTTAATGACAAAAGTTCACATTGTAACATACAATTCTCATTTTTGATATCTCTAAGCTTTTTTATTAAGTTCTTTGCTTTATACCCAAACAAATCTTCACAATTAT
Organism: Eupithecia insigniata; assembly: GCA_947859395.1. Classification (NCBI taxonomy): domain Eukaryota; kingdom Metazoa; phylum Arthropoda; class Insecta; order Lepidoptera; family Geometridae; genus Eupithecia; species Eupithecia insigniata. Next base: position 1,162,154 of record OX401995.1, on the reverse strand, counting down.
TGTTGTAGTTGGCTACCATTGGGCAAGCGTAGCATAAAACTTTTTGTTTCTGAGAATGGCCACTCTTCTCAAAACTGTTATCACTGTCAGATACAATCTCTGCTTTACTGTATTCCTTTTCTTGCGAGATTATTTCAGTAGCTGATCCTAATGATGTATTTCTGTTATAGATGACTTCAGTGTGGCTATCATCAGGGTTTACTACGGCGCATTCTATTTCTGTCGAAGAGTCATCACTGTTAACGCTCTCAGCTATCGGGACAAGGAAATTGAGAGGTGGTGCGGTGAGGAAAGGGTCTTCGAGGACGCCTTTTGCGAGTTGATAGCACATGGAGAATACATACTTGTTGCGCATGACTTTCTCTGCTTCGCCGCATTCAGAGAGCCTCTGGATCCAAGCGTTGCAAATGTTTATTACATTCTCGTTCGTCAGCTGCCCAAGGTACGGTCTCAGGATCTGCAAATACCGTTTGAATTCTAAATCCAGGGTGAAAACGTCTTCCATTATAATTTAAATATCTTTATTTTTAAAATTCAAATTGTGATTTGTATTTGAAGTCTTTAAGCCTAACCTAACTGTCATGTTTTATCTTAATTTGTCTAATATTCGAGTGTCAGACTTCATTTTGAAACGAGGTTTTTATGGCCAAAAGAGAACGAATGGGATCTATAAGAATCGGCTTAGAGCGCTTTAAGGTGGGGCTGTAAAGAGGATCCAAAAAAAATCATATTATCCTGGATAATTTTGTAAATAAACTTACACAAGTTTGATTACAAGGGAAAAATAGGTACATCCTTCTTGAAACAAAAGGTAAGTACCATAGATTTAGGATGTAAGGATAGATTTCGTAGAAATAAATCTTGGTCTATGGTAAGTATCGATAGTGGACATCGTAGCGGTCGCCTCGTAGTATTGTATTCTCTTTGGCGGTCGCAGTGAGTCGATGGATGGAGTCGGCTCAGGACCGCTATTTGTGGCGTCGTATGGGGGAGGCCTATGTCCAGCTGTGGACGTGTATGGGCTGATATGATGATGATGGTAAATACTATGATGATTTAAATATTATTCGTGATTGGAGCAATAAGCACGGGTTGAAAGTGAACCCCACGAAAACCCAGGTAATCGTAATCGGTAGCTCACGAATGGTGTCTAGGATTGATTGGGTTCATCTTCCCCGAGTCTTTTTTGATAACGTCCAAATTGAAACCAGTAAAACTGTTAAAAACTTAGGGATTCTTATAGATAACCAACTGTCCTGGGGACCTCAGTTGGCAGAAGTTAGCCGAAAAGCCTTCGCATCGGCGGCTACGCTCAGACGTTTGCGAAACTTTTTACCAACATCCATCAAAATTGCGCTTGCTCAGTCACTTTTCCATCCTATCCTCGACTACGCCGACACCAGCTATCCAGATCTAACCCAAGCACAGCTTGACAAGCTTGAGCGGCTTCAAAATTTCTGCATACGCTTCATCTTCGGTCTGCGCAAGTATGATCACATCACAGAGTACCGCGTTAAGCTAAAATGGTTACCTATCCGCCTTCGCCGGGACGCACACTTCCTTTCTCTTCTTTATTGTATCCTTTTCATCCCTAACACACTACACACACTACAGGGAACAGTACGGCGAGCGAAGCGAGCCGTCCTGTGACCCCCCAACGCCCTCCAAGAACCCTTTCCCACCAAACCCAGGGTGTATTGCGGCGAGCGAAGCGAGCCGTGCTGGTCACAGCACGGCTGAGGGTTGAGGGTCACCTCAACGCCCCCCAAGAACCCCCTATTCCTAAACCCAGGGAAGCATTGCGGCGAGTGAAGCCGCAATGTGACTACGAGATTGACTTCGAAGAACAAGCACGGTAATTGAAGCGAGCCGTGCTGTGTCCCCCCGGGGCCTCCAGTCCCCTTGAACCCCTCTCGCACCAAAACATCTGATATGGGTATCGTTTTCATAGTTCATAGTATTTATTGATAACATTACAAGTTACAGGTCAATTACATAGGTACCTTACACATCATAAGGATTAAAATATAACCATTTCTATGACACTGCATAGATTAAATTAAAACTTAAATTTATATAAAGTAATAATAATAATTGATAAGTTTAGGAAGTTAAATTAATTCAATTTAATTATTATACCGAATTACCATTTAATATCCGTGAATTCACGGATGTCATAAAAGGATTTTTCTACAAGCCATTGTTTTATCTTATACTTAAAGGATTGTGTCGATGGCGTATTCACAATTTTAACTGGCAGGCGGCTGTACACTGTGGGCCCCATCACATGAATCAACTTCGACATTTTTGTGAGCTTTCGACTAATTCGAACTCATAGATTACGAAAAAGATGTCCATTTCAAAATCCAAAATGGCTGACGTTTTTTATCGCAAATCTTCCTCTTGAATATCAATTTCGACTCAAAGACGCAGGTTACGACGGGGCACTAAATTAAAAAACAAACAGTCTATACAACCGCCGCGAGCTGCTTCCAGCTCGCTCACTCATACTCACACACTAAAAAACTTGTTTATACTATATTTATGTAACGTATATAAGTATTTATTTCTATATATACCTCCTACATAAATTTTATATTTTTTTTTACACGCCACCGTCTATTCTTTTCGATCACCTCTTGTCCATCCTAAGGTTGTCTGGAAGAGATCGCTTTTAGCGATAAGGCCGCCCAATGTACATTATCTGTATTTGTTTTTGTGTTGTTTATTTATTATTTTTAATATTTGGTGTGCAATAAAGAATATTTCTATTCTATTCTATTCTACTATATTTTAACGAAATATTTATATGGGTGATCGAACATTGTAAATATTTCAAAATTCGAAGAGAGATTTGAAATATTTATAAAAATGTTTTGCCCTGAGTATGCTCACGCTAGCTCCAGCTAGCACTTTGAATATTGCTTATTGCTAGCTATCCATAGCTAGTAATAAGCAATATTCAAAGTGCATAAAGGCACCTATTACCAGAACCATTAGGGCTATAATAGCTAAGCCATAACTGGACCCTCTTCCTTCCCTACTTCACGTATTTCCTGTTAATCTAAATTTCCAATAGTACTTACCGGTTCCATTAAGTGCACAAAGAAAGCAAGCGGCTGAATTAGATCAGAATATTTAGAAAGGGAGACTTGCCCAGTACTGATCTTATCCTATATTCAGTAAGAAGAAAGGGCTAAGCCGCTTTTCAAAATGAGTTTTCTTTTTTAGGAATCTTTTGCTAGAAAAATACACATCATTGAAATAACCCAAACCTAACAAAAATTAAAAACAAATATTAGCAGATAATACAGGGGCGGCTATAGCCGGTATGCGGGGTGTGTGGTGCATACGAGCCTATGGGGTACAGTATAGAGCTAAGTCACCGCCCCGCGCCGTGCCGCCCGCCAGCCGCGGCAGAAGCCGCTGGCGGCGACATTCCGATGATCTGGCGCTCGGTGCCCCTTTAGAGCCTGTAGCGCTCTCATAGACTACTTGAGCGCACATGTCGTCGCTTGACATATATTTTAATTTGTTTGATATTACACCAATAGGCATTGCGCAATAGGCTGTATGATTTTTGTTTTTAAATTCACAATGCCACGGTCGCGATTTTTAAAAGCACGTGTATTTCGCGTCTTGTGTATTTACCGCTAAATTGTATCTGCGCCGGTCCTAAGGTAAAGCAAACGGAGCGGTCGCTAGGCGAGATGGCAAGGAGCGCCTCTTTCAGATAATAGATAGTTTAAATCAGAAATTTGCGTTAATGTAGAGCAAAAAGCAATAGTTTGATGAGTCCCTGTGGAGACATGTGAGAGAGGCGCGGGCTGCACGTCTGATGTGAGTCGCACGCTGCGCGTGATAGGCGACGACAGTCGCTACACTACCAATCACCACAGTCTCAACATTTTGCGGGATTTTGCTAGGCCTTGGCACCCGATATGTTTAACCTTATGTGAAAAATCTATGGTCAAGACGGCCCTGGTACATGTCCATTTTGATCGCGCGTCTACTAGGGGGGGGGGGGGGCTGTGTCACGGTGTTAATTAAATTAATAAATAAATAATATTGCACATTCCACGCAGCATCTAGCCCAAGCTAAGCAGAGCTTGTGTTATAGGTAGTTGATCACTGATATAAATAATACAATACATACATACATAGATACTTTTTACTGTACATAGAAAATACCTAGAACAAATATTTGCAGATCGCGATCGAACCCGCAACCTCCTGCGTCGCAGGCGGACCTTTGCCCGCCGTGCCAATTGTATAAGCAAATCAATCTTCACCAACTTCGTTTCATTGATCGGGGATTTATCATAGGTACCATAAGGGAAAGTGATTTTAATTCCATGGTTGATTGCAAAGAACACGGTCCTAAGCTAGGTACGGTACATTAAAGAAGCTAAAGAATGTAGGTAACTTCAGGCCACTTTCATAGCCACAGTAACCTAATGGATGGCCATAACCCGGTGGCTCTACCTACACATGCACTTTGTGCTAATGCCCTGTTTTACTGGCAGAGCGATGAGATCAGCTGTCCGGGCTTTATACGCGACCGTAAAGTATAGTATACACTAATCGGGAGAACGTACTGCCACTTACATGGTTTTATGCACAGATCCTGGGTTTATGGTAAGATGGAACTCTAGCATTGTTATTACTCCCTCAAAAGTTTGGAAATGTCTATTACTAAGGGTTGGCTGATGGTTTATAATGTACACCCAAAACATGTTATGATGTCTCACAAGTTTTTTAGCTTATTTTTACAACTGACCAAATATTTAAAATACCTATATACCGATTTTCCTTCCATTCGGAAAATAACACGATTTTAATAAAAAGGTCGTCCATGTCCCTGCTTATTTTCATACATCTAACGATAAGAATAAGTTACTTTGTGATTTTTTATTTAATAGTTAGTGAACGAATGTCAAATTTGGTCAAAATGTTACCTACATACAAAGAAAAATGAAATCACACCTAACAAATGATTCATTAGGAAATTAATTTAAACCAATGAGGCCTTGAGAGCCTTCCAAATTACCCGCATAAATAAAGATTTTAATTACCTACTTTTTATTTGAGGCTTCTCTTGGAGATTTATTTTATTTGGTGGATGTCGTTAAAAGTGAATAAGGAAAACCTGAGGAAAAATCCGGAATGAGTGGATTTTCTCAACGGCGATAATTGAATTTTTCATTCCAAAGAAGATCGGCCACCTCATCATTCTCATTTAAAATTTAGACAGGCTGAATAACGTATAAACTAAGTTACTACTTAACAAGTTACATAACTTAGTTTTTCATTAGTATGGACCCAATGTGTACCAGTTCGACGATTAGTTCCCCCGGCAAGGTCTGAGGTGGCGGAATGTTTGGTACTACAATATTGATAAAGTTGGTCCGTCTGTCTGTTTTGATGTGGGTGTGGGGTAAGCAAACTGGAACAATCGTGACATGTCAATAACCAGGGGGCCTATTCTGGTAAATTAATCACTTGGACTCTACGTGACGATTCTACGACAGTGGTATCGTTCCATATTTGAACGAAACTCTAGATAGTGCGGCGGTGGTACTTGTACGGAGAGATTGTTGGAATGGTTTTATCATTGACACTTTAACGCGCGTCTCCTATAAAAATGACATCGCCATCTGCTTCATAAACGACACGTTATCTTGTAACCGATTATTACGCCATCTCTCATAATTCCTTGAAGAATTAGCCTGACAGGACGAATATTTACTAATAAAACTAAATTTGTAAATATATCTAAAGTTATTAGAAAAAACGATTATATTTTTTTTGCGATAAACAAACGAATCTGATTCGTTTACTTGGTTCAACCGTGGAATATAACTATTTTCGAGCAATGGATCAATGTCATTAAGGATATGAAGAAACGCAGCTTCATCTATGATCTATCGAAAATGCCAAAATGTGCTATTCTGTTTACGCTGTGCTATATGTTACCATTGTTTTAGTGAAATACTTTAGCAGAAAAGGACCCCAGAGGAGCAGCTACAATAATTATTATTGGAAACAAAGGAATATAGGGTATCGGAGGATACATTCCCAATGTATGTGCTCTGAAAGGTGCTCAATCGCAGACGATGGCTTATTTTAACGCCAGCGTCTATGTTGTATTCCCAAGGTTGTATGGAAGAGGACAAGAGACAAGGCTGCCCTTTGTACTTCTGCGGTTCTATGAAAATTTTCTGTATCGTATTTTGACTTTCTGTGGGAATAACCTCTATTTTATACCTCTATTTTATAATAAAAAAGGTAATATGCAAATAAACTTTTGAAACTATCATGGTTATTTACAACACTAAAGTTAATAACGGGATATTTACCATGATTTGAGTTTTGAGTTCTCCAATATTTCGGCACAGTTACATGCGCCATGATCACGGAACAACAGTTGTTCAAATCATGGTAAATATCCCGTAATTAACTTCAGTGTTGTATTGTTTGCCAATAAAGTTGACACACCAGCTATTCTGAATTCTGATTCTGTAAATAGTTTATACTGGTATTATCAATTGGCGGTGAGAACTTTTGGTAATTCTTTTCCATAATGATAATAGAAGAAAAAATAAAGAGTGGCGCTAGTGTCGCATCACTATGCGCCTTAAAGCTCAAATCATGACAGTTATAAATATTTTTCACTTCTCTTGCTCAAAAAGTGTATCATAATATATAGCTTAGCGGGTCTAAAACTCGAGTTTAATACCTCGGGCTAAAAAGTATTTTTTCTTTTTAATTTTTGTCTAAAATCATCAGCCCGTACAAAGCATTCGTTCTCTTACATAAAAACTCGACTTCTTGGTGCTCCGTCAATCTTTTTTTTGAAAATAGTCTTGGTGATGTTTTATGAAGGTTGATTCTTCCCATCACGGTAGAATGCGAACTGTTTCGTTGCGGGTTAAACAGAGATTTTAAAAAAAGATGGCATTGGCGCTAAATCTCTAGAATTTTCTTCATTCCAAATCACAAACTTTTACGTTTAACTTCCTGACTTTTACTTCCAAATTATGAACGTGAAAAATGTCATCAAGTGATAGTGCTAATATGCAAATGGAAGAAAAGGGCAAAGAAATAATTATGAATCTGTTGCCGACAAAATCACGTGGAATATATTTAACGAGTTACGAAAATTTTATGAAATGGAGAGATGAGAAACGGTGGATTCTTTTACAGAAGGGGTTTTTCTCACTTATTTTGATGAATTATCGAAAAAATTCAAATCGTCGACTCTTTGGAGCACATATTGAATGTTAAGAATGACCTTACAAACGAAACACGACTTCGATATTAGAAAATATTACTGAAGAAATTGTCCACTGGATACAAGGCAAAAAAATCTAAAGTCTTGACGACACAAGAAATCGAAACATTTTTAAATAACGCTCCAAATAAACAATACTTGGCAACAAAGGTAACCTACTTATGTACTCTACTCAAACTAAATAAATAGATACCTACCTACATACCTAAATTATGTACCTAGGTTATTACGATTATTAACACACTTATTTTTTTGTTCAACAGGTTGCTTTAATTTATGGAATCAGCGGTGCATGCAGAGGAATAGAGCTTGCCAATATAACGCTAGAAGACGTAGAAACGGATACAAACCTACAAGCTGTGAGTCTGTCGAACACGAAAACAAACAAAGAGCGTAAATTTGTCATCAGTGGAGAATACCTTAATATAGTTAAAGCCTATCAGGAGTTACGTCCCACTAATGTTTCAATGACAAGATTTTTTCTAAATTATCAAAACGGTAAATGCACAGGGCAAGTCATAGGCAAAAATAAATTTGGTAACATGCCTAAAGATATTGCCACTTATCTAAATTTACCAAATCCGGAACTCTACACGGGCCATTGTTTCCGCAGAACATCCGCGACTCTGTTGGCGGACTCTGGTGCAAATATAACGACATTAAAACGGCACGGTGGATGGAGGTCCGATCAAGTGGCTGAAGGTTATATAGACTAGAATAGAATATAGAATAGAATATATTTTTATTCGTTATAAGACTTACACCGAATACATAATAAACTTAACTAAGATGAAACATAATATTTGAAGTGTAAGTCAAGTAACAAAATGGCTCTGCCTCAGCATGTGTTGGTTGACTAGCAAACTAGCAACCAACGCTGGTCTTCCGTCAGAGCCACTTGCTGGCGTTACGGATATAGAGGACTCTATACAAAACAAGTATCACGTCACGCAGCGGATTACGGAAGGAATCAATATTCTACCAAACATTACAGAACCCCAAGCAGAAGCCGCACTCAGATCTTAATAATGCAGGAAACTCAAGCATGAGTCGAGTCTCTCCAACTTTTACTCCACAACAATCAACTCAAAATATTATCACTTCCCAATCACAGAGAACCGAAATAAAATTGCCCGGGAAAAACATATCACTCAACATTCAAAATTGCTCTAACTGCACATTTAATATTTAATATAATTTCTGAAAATTGTCTAATTTTGAATTGTTTTATTTTCTCGCAATCGAAGTGTAAGAAAAGTAGAGTGTTTTACTCGGGCCAAAACCACCCATTATAACTGGGTCTTGTCATCCTCCCTCGCTACGCTCGGGAGTATAATAACCTCATATATAATGGGATGGTTTAGTCCCTTGTAAAACAATCTACTATTACGATGAAGTACTTATACAATTTTAGTAACTACAATAATTTAAGTATATCAGTCATTTAGTACCCATAAGACAAGCTCGTCGGCGTGGATCGTCCAGCATTATTTATTTATTTATGTTTACAGTAATAGTACACAAAAAGCCTTTGACTCGATGAGGCACGATGTTGTCGCTAAAACTACAAAGCCAAATAAATTAAAGGAAATTAATGGAAAATAAACCTAATACTAGTACTTACCAAGAAGTTAGGGACCCTATCATGCCTATAAAGTGACATTACGCCTGCTTGGAACGTTGTTCACTGATAAAGAGCCACTAATCCTTGATAGACCCCACATTTGTCCTCCACACAATCCGTGGTTATACCGACCTCTTTGTTGTCAGTATAAAGAGATAAATCACATTATTTTGAGGGATAATCTCGTGAGTACTAATGACGTGGATTTAGCAAACCTCCAGAAGACAAATTGAAGATATCTCGGATGCTTTGTGTCAGGATTCCCCGGGCTTAGAGCTTCTCTAAGCCCTTTTTCGTACGCGATATCTTACTGGTTGTATCTTTACGTGTATTGTTACGACCAATAAGCGGGACTATTGTTGGTTCCGGGTCTGGTTGTTTTGTGCCCATTGATAACTTATTGTAAACTAATTGGTGCCCGCGGCTTCGCAAGCTTTTTCATGATGAACTAACACGTAGGTACGTACCCTAGGTACGTTAAACGTAAACCTAGGGTACGTAGATATAGTTCTAGACGTGAAAGGTTTAACGTGTACCTACTTCGATATTACACGTATGTTAGTTTATAGGGTATTTGTTTACATGGGCACTAGAATTAGTTATTACCATCTGCATTTTTCTTACGTTCCCTAAAAAAGATTATTACTATTATGCAATGTTATAGGCTGGTCCTTTAGTAGTTTAGGCGTAAAGAAGTAACAAACATAGGTACATCCATCTATCCAAACTTTCGCATTTGTAATATTAGTGTGTTGCATGCACTAAGAGCCAATAAGGCGATTGTCAGGGAAGGCCTACGTCCACCTACTCTAGACTGGTACAGGCACACCTGGAATAGGCTCCTTTTCATCCCATCGATCAGTTTCCATGGGATAAAAATAACCCCTAGGTTGCCTGGAAGAAATCGGTCTCAGCGATAAGGCCGCTTTTTGTACTATTTATTTTTTCATTTGGATATAAGTTTTTGCATTGATGTTAATTTAAGTACAATAAAGTGTTCATTCATTCCTTTTAACTAATCCATAGAAACAACGCGTGGAAAGCCGCGGACAAAAACTAGTACGTAGATAGTATTTCTATTTCCTTTGCCTTAATGAGCAGGAAAGCACTAAGTAGGTAAGTGTAGGATGAATGCAAAACACCAGGAGAGTACAAAGACTATTGTTTTAGCAATAATAGGGAATTAGTCAGAACTCTGAATATACGGCGAGCTTTCTGCTCTGTTGTGTTGTCTTCGCGTGGGAACAGCCCAGCTCAGCGATGGATTTAGGTACCTGTTCGTACCGTACTTATTTATACCTAGTGGATACTAGGTATACGTTTCAATTATTCCTTTTTGATACATGTTGTAGGTACACTAGGAAAAGTCATAGAGCATACACATACTAGTTAAACAATGAAAACTAAATTATGTTTAATACAACATAAAAAAAATATACCTCAATGACCCAGTTTCAAAGTTACAGATCGCAAATAAAAGAAAAACGTGTTTTAAGGCTTATGTTCGCTATTGGATACTTTTCTAATTTTTTTGGCAAGGTATGTTGTAGACTATCTATCTTCCAAATGAGACTACTTTCAATAAAATACACCGTTTGTGTAAAAAGAAACGAAGGAAAAACAAAATGATGTAGTTTACAGAAAAAAAATATTTTAGCCATATTTTAGCCTTGGTTTTTGAGATAGATTTGTCAGATTTTTATCGATATTTATATGTATATCACGTATCCGCACATCTCGTTTAATCAAGGTTCGACAATACACATTGTATGCATCTAGTAGGTCTGACTGTCAGAGCTTCAGAGAGAGGATAAGAGGAGGTTTAGACCTATCTACAAGTCTAGGAGGAGATTTAGACCTATCTACAGGTCTAGGAGGAGGTTAAGACCTATCTACAGATCTAGGAGGGGGTATAGACCTATCTACAGGTCTAGGAGGAGGTTTAGACCTATCAACAGGTCTAGGAGGAGGTTTAGACCTATCAACAGGTCTAGGAGGAGGTTTAGACCTATCTACAAGTCTAGGAGGAGGTTAAGACCTATCTACAATTCTAGGAGGAGGTTTAGACCTATCTACAAGTCTAGGAGGAGTTTTAGACCCATGTACAGATGGAGAATGATAATCTTCTTCTTAGTCGTTCACTCGTGGCATTATGACTCATGACGGGGTTTTGATGAACGGCTGCTCGTACAATGCGCCGCCAACGTTCCCTGTTGGTTGTGTTGTGGGAGCAGTCGGTCTTGATGGACTGTATCAGAGAGATGATGATGTCCAACCATCTATTCGGAGAGCGATCACGAGACTTTTTGCCCTCCATACCACCCTGGACCACGAGACGCTCCATCGGGTCTTCATTCCGTGTCCGTCAGTATGCCAAAACAAAAATAATAAGAAGGGGAACATTATAACCCTTCGTGCGTGGCGGCCATTTTACAGGAAATAGCGCACGTGTGGAGGCACTTGTGGGTGGCGCCGCGCGATAATGGCGCGTGTGATTAAAATGCCGATATCTCTAAACTTTTGTATGGAACTCTGTGTATGACTTATATCGTTGGAATCGTTATGAAGTAACCTAATACATTAAAAATGTTTTAGTCCTGTATTACCTTAGAATGTATTAATAATTCTAACTTGAAATCAGCGTGACCGAATTTTCTCCAGTTTTTTATACTAAAGTGGTTATAAATAATTAAAACACCAATTATTCTTACAAAAAGTTTTTGTTTTATTCACAATAATATATACACACACACAATCAATAAAAAAAACACGCCATACCATACTATTTTTTTAAAAAACAAGGCTTACAAAAACAAGAGTCATTCGGAGCGATCCGAGCGCCGGGCATAAAATAGGGTCTGTTTATGCTTCAATTATGAGCCAGTCTGATGTAAAGTGGCTTAGGTTATTAATTTATACCAAAGTTTGGTTCAGATACTTGTCACAGACTGAGTTTCAGCTGTGACAAGTACTTAGTTTACGAGAAATATAACAATGAACAAAGCACTTGAAAATAAGCCCAAAAAAGGTCCTCTCAAAGTTTGGATCACAGGATAAATTCTGTTACATGTATTGTTAAAACAAATTAACGTTCTACAATTTAATGATATTTATAAATCAATAAGCAAAATGAAAAGCTATACTGCCTTAGTAAAACATTTAAAAATCAACAACAAAAAGGACCAATTTCACAAAAATCTCCCATCTCCTAGAGATGACTCAACAATTGATGTAAAAGTGGCATGACAGTACTACTATGGATACGACCAATAGTGTCACATTTGAACTTGAAACATGAACTAATGAAACTAAATTAAAAATGACAAATTGAAATTAATGAACATTGCAGTCGACGAAAAGCATTTGAAAAAAAAAATAAGCATGTAAAACATACAAAAAAAAATCTTTTAAAAATACCATCAATGAATAGTAGGTATATTACAATTGAAACAGTTGAGCTAACTGCAGACTGTTGTGAACAATCTAGGCTGACCATACTTCATATTATAAATTCGAAAGTAACTCTGGCTGTCTATTAGGATGGATGGATGAACAAATTATACAATTCGCACCGACGACGGTGAAACAAAATTGAAACGAACAAGGGTCAGGTACAAAAAAAAATATATATACATAGATACAAAATATAAAGATAAATATAAAAATGCAAATAAAATAAAGAAATATATATAGAAATGATAGGTTATGTACCTATTATCAAAGGTATTTTACATAAATAATTATGAATGAATTTGTAGAAAACAGGGTTCAATGCAAGAAGTTTTGCCGCAACCGACACAGAACGTGTGGACCTGCTTCTTGCAGACTGTGCACTGCCGCCGCTTCCGTTGATGGGTCCCCATGGGGTACTCAGACAAGCGGTGGCTCACATCCACGATCCGTGACGGCACAGGCGGAAGATAAGGAGTAGGTGGAAGAGAATGACGAGAAAGAAGTGATTTTATAAGTTTAATTCGAAAGTTTCGATGGGTAATGGAAGAGTTGTGACGATATATAACGTAAGAATTTAAGACAGATACATTCAGGAGTCTCCTGAAAAATTTTTTGTACCATACTCTTGTTCGTTTCCGTTCTATTGGATACATGGCCAGGAGCTGGTCTTTTTTATCCACCCCACCCATCATGATATTGTAATCCAATATCAAGATGGGTTTGGTGGAACCTCGGACGGTGTGCTGTGCTGGACCATGGTATGTAGAGATCATCGACACCCTATTGGTATCTCTCCATACCATGACGTCCACGTCCCCCGAGGTAAGACCAGTAATCTGTCCTGGGCGCATGTTCCGCTTTGTGGAACTGTGTAGGGCCTGCGGAACGAACTTCCGATCGGTTCGCAGAGTTCCTACACAGTCAAAGCCTAAGCATTTAAGTCGGCGTGCGAGACAAGGCGAGTTGTAGAAGTTATCCATCCACAGTGTATAACCTTTGTGTTCGAGCCCTTCGATTAGCTTTAACACAATGGAAGGTGTTGAGGCTTCTAAGGGATCTTCTAATGTTTGCGGGGTTTGCTTTTTGTGTGCGTGAACCTCAAACCGAAATAGATAGCCGGTTTGAGATTCACAGACCTCGTAAGTCTTCACACCCCGCTTCGCAGCTTTGTTTGGAATGAGCTGGCTCATTTCGAGCCAGCCCTTCCACATCAAAAGACTTTCGTCGAGTGCAATGTTTTGAGATGGCGTGTATAGTTCTTGAAACTTCTGCTGCAAATGTGAAACTATTGGCTGTATCTTAAATAATTTCGCCTCGGAAGAACCAAGTTCTAGAGCACACATATCCTCGTTGTTGGCAAAATGTAAACATTTGCTTAGTAAAATAAATCTGTCGATAGACATGTGTGCGCTAAAACCGGGCGTATAGAATACGTCAGGGGTGGACGCCTAGTACTCTGTTAGCTTTGACTTTACAACAATACCCATCGCCAAGACGAGACCAAAGTAGACGTACAGCTCATCTACGTTGGTGTCGGTCCACCGGCAGATGCGGCTGTTGGGATGGATACTGTTGCTGTTCATGAGCTGGGCTGCCACAACCTGAGCATACCTATTTGTTTCCAAGGCAATGTGCTCCATTATTTGGCGATCCCATATGTCAACGAAAATGTCATATGGGTCGTCTCGTGGAGTTGTCGGACCAACATTAATTTGTGAAGAGAACTTTTCCCGCCTCGATTCTGGTGAAATCGGGCTGTCCGGAAAATTACTCCACTCAAAGTCATACCACCTCCTCGGCTGGTCCGTCGCCGATAGAGGGACATCCTCGGGCACTTCGTCAGCGGCGAGCACTTCGTCAGCGGCGGGCACTTCCACAGCGTCGGGCGCTAAGTCGTCCTGCATTACATCCAAGGGTGTTTCCAGAATGCTCCGGATCACCCTTGGAATGCCATAGATTGCCACCCCCTCCTCCTCGTTGTCGTCGTCGCTTGAAGACTCATGTTCGCTTCCTGTAACAAATTATTTAAAGATAAGTTTCAAATCTGGTAAAAACCTTAAGTTTGGCATAGCCCTAAACCAAGCTAAAATCAACAAGTACTTACCATAATTGACAAGGTCACTTAAGTCCTCCAAATGATTGAGAAGGTTCTGAGGGCGACGACGAGGAGGTGGATGGTGGAATGGCGTTGGAGGCGTGGGGCTCGAAGGGCCATGTACCTGACTCGAAGGGCCAGGTACCTGACTCGAAGGGCCAGGTACCTGACTCGAAGGGCCAGGTACCTGACTCGAAGGGCCAGGTACCTGACTCGAAGAGCCAGGTACCTGACTCGAAGAGGCAGGCAGCAGACTCGGCGAGTCAGGTGGCAGGCTCGGAGAGTCGGGTGGCAGGCTCGGAGAGTCGGGTGGCAGGCTCTGAGAGGCCCCTCTTTCCAATGTTTCACATTCCAAAAACCTACAACAAAACCTGTTTTTTAGTATCCATATACCTATTTAAATATCAATAGATATAGAGAATGGATCAGCCCGTAAGCAACTTACAATGCTGGTGATGGCACCGAATATGATGGTGATGTACCACCACGCACTGATGGTACTGGAGATGGTACTGGCGATGGTCTCGGTGTGGATGATTGACCGATTGATCTATGGGCATTTTAAAACCAAAGTAAAATATGCTAGGATTAAGTTAGTATTACAACCAGAATAATATCTACAAATTCGATGTAAAATGTTTGTAAACAAGCCGCAGCAAAAAAGGTACAATTTAACATGTTTTGCGTTGAGTTTGAGACATACTTATTTTTAGATAGGTACGTAGAAATACTTACGGTTGCCACATGCGCATCCTTTTTGGGTGCAGGGCCGTCTCCAAGCCCCGGCCCTCCGGCATCTCTAATATATCGCGAGTCACCAGTCTACAAGTTTAAAATGATTTAATGTAATAGGAAAATAAGGTTTTAAAATTCAAAAGCGTTAAAAGCAAACAAACTTACTCGTCAATATTGTAAGGTCCTGGCCTCTCGAGACGTGGAGCGCCTCCTCGTTTGCGCCCTCTGCCACGCCCAGTGACTTCCACACCCAAATTTATTGGCGGCGGATCACCACCAAGCGCGCGCACTCCACGCGACGCCCTGGGACGCCTCGATGGACCACCACGATGGGCCACTACTTCCTCCACCGGTCCCCCTGGTAGCCCACCGCGGCCGCTTATACGCGCACCCCTGCCGCGTCGTTGAGATCTCCTAAAAATATAAAAACAATTAGAAAGTGCACTACGCAAAAAAAAGACACAACAGGGTTGCCTGGAAGACTATGTTTAGCGACAAGGCCGCCTATCACCGAAATATTCGATAGATTGTGTCAACAAGTATAATTTTTTAAAAATCGAAGGTTCCCCTCGGTTTCTCTGGAATGCCATCATCAGACCCTGGTTTCCTTATCATGGTACCACCCATGGGATATCTCCATTCCAATAAAAAAAGAATCATCAAAATCGGTTCATAAACGACGAAGTTATCCGCGAACACATAAAAAAAATATATATACGGTCGAATTGAGAAACCTCCTCCTTTTTTGATGTCGGTTAAAAACATTTAAATTGAACGACACAAGTCTTATCTTTATTTCGATGATGATGATGATGATGAATGAAGTCTTATCCATAGTGTCTTTCACCCAACCAAAACACACAAAATGGCGGCCAAAGTGCCATTGTCCCCAATTGTTGCGTCGTCTCCTAGAGCGGTTTTTGGGTTGGAAATTTTTTATTTCAATGTTACGCAAATTCCTTGCAGTAATTGTTCAATTAAATGCTTTGTAACACTTACAAAATACCTAACAACATGCGTACTATCTGCAGTTTCGTATCATTTATTGTTTTATTACTAGTAAAAAGCGGAAATGAGCGGGCGTGATGCCGCAAAATCTCACACGGCTTTGTTAAAAAAATTATCTCTGTACAAAATCCTCATCAAATACACAATCTAGGAAGTAAATTATACAGATTATTACTTACCCACTCATCTCTCAGCACCTTTTCTCACAACAAACACTTAAACACACGTTCTGTGTAGATTTTTCCTATCGCCCATCACGAGAACGAAAGGCGAATGAAAGGTCACTTTTGATTTGTTTCGTAGCCGTTGTTGGTGTGTAGTAGACATGAAGCATGAGGCATATGCCATCTTTGTCATTATCTCTTCACTCTGTGTAAGTTAGAGCAGTATAGAAAGAGTATATGGTTAGAACCGGTTACAAATATCGCGACAGACACGCGCCCGCTCCAGGAGATGACGCCACACGTCAGGCATTTTTGACAAACATCTCCTAGAGCGGGTTCCACGTTCGAAGGGATAAGCGCAACAGTTCGTTACATATTAGCTTCGATAAAACAACAGAAATCTAAATAATAAGGTACTAATAATTAGATTTCTGTGGAAAATACCTATTATCGACCTCTCTGGCATAGTGAGTGATGGTCCACCAAAAGAACAAAAGGTTGCAATACCCGTCGCGGGACAAAATGTTTTTTTTTTGTTCTACAGAATACGTACCTACATATAAATAATCTTAGGTATTATTTTGTAAAAAATAGCCTTACCGTTCCAAAGTTCGAAACTGTTTTTAATTATTTATTATCTCGTTATTTTATTCTGGGCCGTGGGGTCGCGGCGTACGAATATCGACCCCTCCAACTCAACCCGTGGATGTCGTAAGAGCCGACTAAGGGAACCTACCAGAGGAAGGGCAGCAGCTTCCTTCTGAGTATTTTTAAACACCAACACTGCGATCACCAATCCGCCTGCCAAGCGTGGTGATTATGGCAAATCCCCCCTACATGGGAAACCATCCACTCGATGGCCCGACGACATCGTAGCGATCGTAGGGAGTCGATCGATGGAGGCAGTTCAGGACCGCTATTTGTGGCGTCGTACGGGAGGCCTATGTCCAGCTGTGGACGTGTATGGGCTGATGATGATGATGATTTTATTGTACATATATTAATCATATTTTAATACTATTTATTATAAGGGTGGGCTTGTCAATTGTGCCGTTGTAAAGATGTTTGGACAAGATAAACTGAATGGAACACACATGAAGAGCTGAACCTGGATTAATGTAAAGGCTAAGGCTACTTTTAATTCCAAAAGACGTGCGCGAAGCCACGGGCATAAGCTAGGTGTTATTATAAATCAGAGTGTAAAGTCAAATTTGATTACTTACTTATATTCCTTGTTATAAATGGCACCGTTCTACCGAGAATCCCATACCTAAAGGGGTTTCATCCCTTTGATAAATCCCCGGTATCCGTACCGGAGAATCGGAACAGAATCGCTTTTCCGACAATTTATCAGAGATCGGAAAGACATTTATTTTGCAAAGCGCGTTCGTTTGCATATTCATTGGAAACTATTTGCTCAGAACCAAAGGTCATGAAATTCGGGTTTGGTTTACACCGACGCCAATGTATCAATATCGAAGGTCGACAAGTCATGGATGGAAGCGATTTCCTCTTAGAAATCTTTTTATGGTTAAGCTCGCGATTACCATAACTTCTTTTAAAGTTTTGTATGTTTGTTTTATACGACATAAAACATACTATAAATAATTAAGAATTTCTTGTTGTGATGAAAAAATATAATTATAATAGATTTTGAAGGCAAATGGGAGTTTCAACTGGACGGGCTAATTTCTCGCTAGACTGCGGGGGCGGTGCCGGATGGGCAAAGTTCCATCAAATACTGTACATCATATTCTCTGCGTTTGTTACCGCTCGTCTAAAAATCTGTCATCTATACAAAGAGCTAGAACAAAAACGTTCTCTTAGTCTTCTGTCTTCTTCTTTTAATCTCAACAAATCTGAACTGAGATAGAACAACGAAATAATTTCTGTCTCTGTTTACACACAAAAGAAATGTCGTAGTGGGGATATAACATCCCCACTTGGATATTTCTTTTTGATTGAGCATACGCCCGTTTAGTGGTTGGTCTACATAGTGCACTAGCAATGATATTTTATTTAACAATAATATTTAATTTGCCAGTCCGAGATATACTTTGATTAAAGTTTATTTGAGAATTTCTTTGTTTCGAATCTTTGTGGTCCCCGAATACTCAAATACAGCTCAGATCTTATGCACGAGCATATTTACTAACATTGGGATTTTTTACCATTATTAAGGTCCCGCTATCTCGCTAGACTCCCATTTTTATTTGACATCACGCATGATCCAAGAAAACGGGTATGCTCTTCCGGGAGTGTCGCCAGGGAACGTCACTTTATTTCAACAAAATGTAGAAGATGGGAAACAAATGTGATAAGGGTCAATTGAAAACTGAATAAAAAAATGTGAATCGTCAATTAAGTTTGTTAGACTAATCACAACCGCGTTAGTTAAATACAAGTCAATGTGATAAATAATGGGTAAATACAAATACAAAACACATAGTTTTATCAGATTCATACAGGAGGTCGGGGAGTTATGATTTCCGCTACTGGTATCACCAGGAAACAGAGTCGTCTTCTCATTCGCCGATTGCGTCGATAACCACCTCACCTGGTGACATCCACGTGACCATCGTGTCTCGGAAGAGCATACCTTGTTTTCTTATACCATGACGTCACGTAACTTATAACAAATTAGGGTGTTGAGACAAATGATACAACCTCATTAAATTTGTTGCAATCGAATTAGTTATAGTGCTACGTGGGAACATATAAATCAGCTATATACGTAAGGTGACAACCTCATAACCTCGAATGGTCTTTTTCATGGCTTTGAAATAAATCGCTGTAAGCCTATACCTTAGCACAAAGTAATAAATCTAGTATCTAAGTAAAGCAAGATACCAGCAGGCTGACCACTATCCGAAATAGCATTGCCGTAATTTATGTCCTATCCCAATGGAATAGCAGCGATAGTGGCATGATAAGCCGTGCCTTGTTTGGGTTAATAGGTAACTAAAGGTAAGCAAAACTTCTAAAATTGCGATGCGTTGGTCTACTTTGAAAATAATTTGCTAATTATTTATTCAATCTTGTTGTCTTGTTATATTACGGATGTTTCATTTGAACATCTTAGGAAAAGACGTCGTACTAGCAAAATGAATTGCACAAAAAAGCGGTGACAATAATAGTTGCTTCCTTCAAAAGCCTTAAGGTAGGTATTGCATAGGTACTTTACGAAAACTTTTATAGTTTTCGTAAACTTCCATATGTTTGCCTTACAGCGGATACTGAGAGTAACTGCTATGGTGATCATAAGGCGAAGCCTATGTCCAGCAGTGGACTAATATAGGCTGATGATGATAATGATGATAAAACCAATAAATTGCGTCTCAAGGGGAGGCGTGCGTGCAGCAGTGTACCAGTTACTAAGGGCTGTAGGTACATTTAGGCCCTAAGTCTATAACTTCATAAGGGCCTTATTTTATTTGTGGAGGTATCTTCTCCGTGCGTGTCGATTTCCAAAGATTTGACAGAAGGTAGATTCTGTTTATTCATAGAATACAAACGAGTCACGTTCTAAAGTAACGTTTTCATCTCGTTGGTTCACGTTACCCTCCAACTGGTGCAAGGCGGATGTTATCAGCCAATTTAAACATTTTATTTTATTGTTTTGAAAAATCGAATAAAAACGGAATCCTCTAGTCTTGAACTGTTTTTAAGTTTTTCGGGAGAATAGCAATCCCTCGAGATTTTTTTTTTTAATGACTCACCTCGTGATCTTTCTCTATACAACCGCAAAAGAATCGGCGCCATCAATCCATAATTTGACGGAGAAATCGACGAGCGTAATAAAAAAACATACATGCAGGCGTCTATGTACGGCTGCATGTAAGTTTTTTTGACGCTCCTCCTCCTTTTTCAAAGTCGGTAAAAAAGAAGCGGGACAGTTAGACTCGATGTGATCCTTGTAACAAAAAGAAAGCTATCAGTCTCTGCTCCTGCTCCGCTTCTATGTCTAGCAGTGGAGTGGCGATGATGACTACTAACGCAAGAAGCGCACAGAAACACAGAGAAGCTGCACAAATTAAGTAGTTATATAGTTAGTTAAATATACCTACGCGATGAATACCCGTTGAACTGTAGTTATAGAATATAATGAATAATATAAAATATAATACAGTATGTAGTTTCCGGCCTTGAAAAGGAATAGCTCAAAAAAATTTTTTTTTCGTAAAAAAAAACCTGGTATTTAAACTTTTTAAAAATGGCTGATTGCACAGTACCTCGCCCTATTGCAACCATATAAATCTAAGTAAACATCATAGAGCCTATTTGCTCGAGATCACGTGAAGGTTTGTGTCATTTGTGTATCCACTGACAAAAATATTCAAAAAAATGAATGTAGCTAAGAATAATAATAACTAATATTATTATATAGTAAGGTAAAGTTAAATAATCTTAACACTTTTATAATAAATGATAAGATTTTTTATGTCCACAAAGGTATGAGGAACGTAAACTTCACAGACTTACAAACACAAAATGGTTTAGACAAAAAGTCTAGTAAAAACGACAAGTTTTCGAACTTTTCAGTTATCTTACAAAATGCCTCAAAATAAATTCAGACTTCATAAACTCAACAAGATAAATATTCTTGGACAACAATCAAGAAACTTGCCATACATTATAGTGGGCAGGATGGGTCCTTTTACAAACTGAAACGAAACAGCGGACAAACTTCTCAGACGACAATTTTGTGAAGACAAATCAATGTAGATAGGTACTACACACAAGTACTAAAGTTTTACTAACTTTTCACCTCTAGACGTGTTTTCTAACCGATCGATCAAAATAAATTTATTTTAAGGATGAATGAACTTCAAGTGCATCACACTAAATTTTAAACTAGCAACCCGCCCCAGCTTCGCATCGATAGTAAAGAAAGCTTACTATGCCTGAATGTTTTGTCTGTCGTCGTAGGATCGCATCAACTTGATGCGTCGAAAATGTGGATAACATTTAAATGTAATGTACTACTTGGTACTACTACTGCTGCTTTGGCTGTGATATTTGAGTGAGTAGCTAGCTGTACTACTGAATTATGTGCAATATTTATGGCATTAAGCTTTATTTGTGATACTT
This sequence comes from Eupithecia insigniata, assembly GCA_947859395.1. Taxonomy (NCBI): domain Eukaryota; kingdom Metazoa; phylum Arthropoda; class Insecta; order Lepidoptera; family Geometridae; genus Eupithecia; species Eupithecia insigniata. Next base: position 1,140,690 of record OX401995.1, on the reverse strand, counting down.
ATAATCACCTACCTCTCAAGTTGCATGACGCCCTCACAGGGCTCCTAATATCTAGCCCCGAAGTGAAATATTTAAGACCTCTCAGACAGTATGTATTAGGATTGCAAAATAAATACCTACTTGAATACTTGAAGTACATAGTTTACGATCGGCTTATATAGAAACAGTGGGCGACGGAACGGTTATTATAATGTACTTACATGAAATGCTTACCTAAGGTACGTATTAAAGTACATAGATAAGAATTAATATTGGCGTTCCACAGGGGAGTGTGCTTGGACGTCTACTATTTATTATTTATATAAATGACCTACCTAGATTACTCAATCAATCAATGACCTTATTTGCTGACGATAGTACGATAACAATAAAATGCGATGACATAAATACTTACAATTTTGACATTAATAATTCAATAAAATCAACAATTAAATGGCTTAATAATAATAATTTGAAAATTAATATAAATAAAACAAACATAATGCACTTTAGTCAAAGAATTAAAAATTATCCTCAAATAGACCTACAATTTAATGGTAGTAAAGTAGATGTGGTAGAATCAACAAGATTTCTAGGTATTCAAATAGACTGTAAATTAAATTGGAAATACCATATAGAACTTTTAAGTAAGCGAGTAAGTAGCTCTACCTACGCACTCTATAAATTATCCTCCATTGTTAACACAGAAACACTACTAACAGCTTATTATGGAACAGTAGAGTCTATCCTAAGATTTGGTATAATTTTCTGGGCTAACTCTACCAATAAAGACTTCATATTTAAAAGACAAAAAAGATGTATTAGATCAATGTTTAACCTGCACGTTACCGACAGTTGCAGACATTTGTTCATTGAGCACAAGATTCTAACGCTTCCGTCGTTATATATATTTGAAATGGCGCTATTTGTTAGAAAACATCCCCATCTTTTCCCACGCAAGTCTGATTTTGTAGTGCGAAATAGACGTGATAACAGTAAACTCCAAATACCTAATAGTAAAACAGCTTTCCTACAAAAAAGTGTAGTCTGTATGTCATGCAAAATATATAACAAAATACCTAAATCATTAAAAGATCTTGACGACAATATATTTAGGACTAAATTGAAACAATTATTAATTACCAAATGCTATTATAATATTAACGATTTTATGACAGATAAATTTTGATATCCTCTTACTATTATTACTTTAAGATTTTTGACATTATATAAAATTATCTACAATATACCTAGGTTAGAACATTACTAAACTTTACTGTGACATTTGCATGCTATCTTAATTTTGCACGCCTCGATGAGGTAGTAATGTATTGGAAATACCATTTTTAATTAATAACTTTTGTACCTACATTACAGCAAATAAATGATTTGATTTGATTTGATAGGGTATCCGTATAAATAGCTTTCCAATTACCGCATTGTACGTGACCATTGTTTTTGCAGCTATAATGGGTATAGGTAGTAAGCTATCCTCAAAAGATGATTGCTCTTATGCTGTCGGAGACTTTATTGTAGATCTATAAAACAAGAATATCTTACCTTGAACTGTTTTGTTACGCAGCAGTATCGATGAAAGCTCCCAGGCGGCGTAACTTTTTCCGGCACTTCCAACAATTATCGTTATATTTCAAGCAATTTACGCAAAACCTAAACAAATTATATAGCGAAACCTTCCTAATGAATCACTCTACTGATTTGAGAAAACTGCATGAAAATCCATTCAGTAGTTTTCTTCAGACTTTATCGCGAACACACAGACAGACAACGCAGCGGAGGACTTTGTTTTACAATACGAGTTTGTAGTGATGTAGTGATTCGAAAGTTTGTAAACATACTCGTACATACATAAAACGTTCTGTGTTTGTTTGTTACACCTTCACGCTAAAGCAGCTAAATGGATTGGGATGAAATTAGGTACCAGGATAGCTCATAATCCTAGGTTGACACATAGGCTGCTTCAGATTCTGTAAAAGTATAGTCTTCTAACTCTTCCTGTGGAATCACCGCAAGGCGCATTTAGTTACATCTACATTTAGGTATGTCAGATTTTTAAAAAGATGACCTCTTCTTAATTTTCGGTTAGATAAATTGATTTCAAAAAAGTACCGGAACGCCTGTGAATTTATATTTCGCAAATTAGTGAGACTGCTTAATATTTTTATTTAGGCGCTGCCGTGTCACTTAATAGTCTGCCAAGGAGGTATTTATGGCTACATCCCGACAACATTTATATTATTTTACGTGAATGATTGTTATTGAGGCCCGTTGCCGATCCGCAAGTTCGCTTATTAATCAGTAGGTAGATGTTAAAGTCTCTTTATTTAAATCCTACTGTCATTTTTTTACACCAGCGGGACACAACCCCTCGTGGGTTAGTTATACCAGGCGTCCATCAGTGCGTTGCGCGTCCTTTATAATAACTTGTTAAGAGCATTGATGCCTCCCTTCCCAGATATTGTAGTGCGTCTGGCATATTTGCAGATGCTCGTTAAGGATTTTAAGCTGAGAATCGCATTAAAATAACATCTATAAAACGCATGATGCTGGGCAGCATCAACTGTCCGATAAGGGTTCTGGCTGACAGACATCGCAGTAATCTGCAAAGGCACTGGATGTCAAGCCTGATCAACCCTTGTGCCAACTTTGTTATTTAAATAATAATCGTTATTGACAAAGAAAATAACAATCAAATAATATAAAGAAATTAAACTAGCATTTACAATTGAAACAATTGAGCTAACTGCAGACTGTTGCAAACAATCTACAGATATCTCAACTGGTCCATATCAATACCAGTAGGAAGCGTCCCCAAGACGCGCGCTGGCTGCATTGCCTCGCTGTATGGCAATGCAAATGCGCTGCGTCAGATACTCACCAATTAAAATTATTATTTAAATGAATTCTGTGTGATATGCTTTTATTGTTTTTAAATTGGTTGACTATATAAAACTGTGTAACATTTAATATTATAATCTATGGATATAGTGTTGTCCGAATCAATAACAGAATATAATTTTATTTTATTCCTTAATATTTACTCAAAATTTTTATTCGATGTACCTATTAAACTACCAGAGGCTCGTATGATATCAGAACTAAACGGATTGAACGCGATGTAAAAGTTATCTGTACATAATATTATAGAGAGAAAGGATTTGATTGTTTGTTTGTTTGCGTTGGATAGGCTCCAAAACTACTGATTTGAAAAAAAAATTTCACTGTTGGGAAGCTAAACTATCCCCGTGACATAGGCGAATTATATGTTCAAAAAAATTAGGGATCCTTATTAAAATTTCAATAATGTGACCCAAAGGTGTTATACCCGAATGTTTTTGTTAAATATCCGTGCGAAGCCGGGGCGGGCCACTTGTAAATAATAAAATAAATAGAAATAATATGGTATGTTTTAAAAAACGATAAAACGACTTCAAATTCCCTTACTTTTACACTTATTTTAAGTTTTGCGGGATAAATACTAATCCCCTGGGGATATACATTTATGAAACCCCTTCGGGATCATTCTATAACTTCAAAACGAGAAGTTTCTCAATTCGTCTGTATGTTTTTTTTGTATGTACATATGTTACGCGAAAACTCCGCCAATTATGGACCGATTTTGAAAATTTTACTTTCACTATTGTATAGAAAATGATCCCGAAGGGGTCCCATATTTTTATCCCCAGGGGATTAGTATTTATCCCGCAAAACTTAAAATAAGTATAAAAGTAAGGGAATTTGAAGTCGGTTTATCGTTTTTTAAAACAGGCCATATTATTTAATAAGTGTTCTCTTATAAGTCAAAAAAATAATATAGTTTTATGTAAGATAAGAGTTCGAAGTGCGTTGAGATAAAATTGAAGACTATTTCTTATTGATCTAGAAGAAACAGATTTAGAGTACAGATTTTTTTGAACACGCTTCTTATAGCTTCAATACCCTTTGCAAAATATACATAAATAAGTAAGATAGAGATTGAGTTGCGTTATAGCAACTAAGTAAGTACCCATGTTATTAGATTTCTATTTATTCTAAGAATATAGATAACCATATTTTACAGCATTGATATATCAAAGATACTTAATTATCTAGTTTCAATTACGTGGTTAGAGACTAAATGATTTCAAGAACAAGTTACCAAGTATTACACTCATTTGTTGTAGTACTTTATTATCCATTATACTTGGCTTTATTATTAATTAATTTATATGAAAAATGTTTTTATTTTATTAATACCGTATGAAGATTATTTCGCGATTTTGTTGCTCATTTTCTGATGATTTAATTGAAGTTACTTTTGAAGGGGCACAGCTCTACGAGTATAACAGGCAAAAATGAATACCCAAAGATGTAACACTATTACACCTAATTTAGAAAAATAACATAATTTTAATACTTAGGATAAGTTTCATATATTAATTAACATGTTTGTTGTAAATGGAAAAATAAAGATCTTTAAACTGAAGTAGCCAGCAAGATAGCTGCTGTCTATATTTATGAACCAAATAAACAATCTATCTAGATAATAAATTGTTAGGTCTCCACCTAACAATTTATTATCTAGATGATAATGTTATATAATAACTAGATAATAATGCAATATAAATAAATATTTTATTTATTTATCTATACTAATATTATAAAGAGGAAAGATTTGTTTGTTTGCATTGTATAGGCTCCGAAACTACTGAACTGATTTGAAAAATTCTTTCATTGTTGGGAAGATAAACTATCCCCGGGTGACATAGGCTTTATTATATTTAAAACAAGCGTTCACCTATTGTCCATAGCATTTTCTTTTAATACTTAGGTAGTCGGAGGTACCCACCCCATATACCTAGGGTACAATTAGTAACAAAGGCCTCCGATTACCCAAGTATCAAAAGAAAATGCTATGGACAATAGGTGAACGCTTGTTTAAGACTTTTATATAGTCGGGTTTTAGTTTTTAATGTAATATATTATTGACAAAGAAAATAACAATCAAATAATATAAAGAAATTAAACTAGTATTTACAATTGAAACAATTGAGCTAACTGCAGACTGTTGCAAACAATCTACAGATAGCTCAACTGGTCCATATCAATACCAGTCGGAAGCGTCCCCAAGACGCTGGCTGCATTGCCCCGCTGTTTGGCAATGCTAATGCGCTGCGCCAGATACTCACCAGCTCTCGGGTCACGCGTCGCTTCGACCAGGCGCTCAGATAATTTTTTGAAAACCCGGAGAGCCTCGGTACCCCACGGACCTAGGGTCTCGACTCCAAGGGGAGCAAATGCGTAGGCTCTGTCGAGACCTGCATATTTGCGCCTTTTGAGATCCTCGGCCAAATCTGCCGCCGAACCAGCCCTCACGGATGTCCTTGAAAGATGGGAAGGCGCAAGTGTGTCGACACATGTAGCGTCCCACACAATAGGCCTGCCCAGCTCCCAAGGGACTAAAGTCATGCCGTCGGGCCTCTTACCATCGTCACGCAACAGACCATTCGGTTCGAGAATAGCTGGTACGTTAGCGGTGACAAAGGCCCGCCGGATGATGTCGTTAAGGCTGGCATGGCGAGATATCCGACCGGCAGCCCTAGTACACGATAATCCGTGATGACCAAGCTGTTCGACAACAGTACCGCACTGGCATTGATGAGGCGCGCAACACCTTGCACCCAACCGAAGACATGTTGCTATACGGAAAGTTACGGGATCCAATAGAGTGCCAGTATTATATGAAGGAAGTGCTTGCAACCAATGTCCTGACTCCCATTTAGAAACGGCCAGGAGACGGGCACGATCTGCAGAGCTGGAGCACGTTTGTAACAAACAATTCCGTGTCAACTCACACAGAGGCCCGTCCCATTGCCGTTGGGACAAAAGAGATTTTGGGGGAGCAGCATCAGGGCAAGCACTATGCCAAGCCATTCGAGCCTCGTCTAAGAACGAAATTTCGAATGAATTTCCAGGTGAGACCAAAGACGGATATAAAATTTTTTCCACTAAAGAACTAGTGCTGTAGACGGAAGACAAGAACGCTGGCAGGGCTACACTTGAAATTTTGCGGATACCTAAGCCTCCCAATTTGACAGGCAGGGAGGCCTGCGACCATGCCTTGTCATCGAAACAGATATTCAAAACCGATGATAAAGTATTCTTTATTATGTTGTCTAAGCCTTCCAAGAGCTCGCTGTGTTTCCACAGTTGACAACATCTCAAAGAATACGTAAATTTAGGTACAAACAAGCAAAACCGAATAATTGTAAAAGCCTATGGCTATTAATTTTGAGAAGTCTGTTCGAGGTTTTGTTGAAATTTTGAATTTTCTCATCTACAAATGACTGAAAAGACTCATCAAAAATTGGTGAACCAAGGAGGCGAAGTGAACATTTATCTACAACTGTAATGTTGGGAGCCAAACTATTGAATTTTATTATGATATTGTTTTTGTCTACACAAGAGTCCGAAATAAAAAGCTCGCACTTTGAAAAATTTAGTTCTAAACCTATTTGCCGAAATTCATCTGTGATGATTTTTAGGTCATTAAAAACTGTGTCCACGTCTCCCCCTATCGTTCCGTCATCTAAATACCAAACATTAAGTTTGGATTTAAGACGTTGAATTACTGGTTGGATAGCAAGGCTAAAAATGGCCGGACCAAGAGGGTCGCCCTGCTGACAACCAACCGCGGACGAAATGACATTGTTTCTGTAAATTAATTTTGACGGTGAACCGTAGCATTGCCAGAGATAGGGATAAATTTCTGGAATTTTGTCTTTAATTTCTTTTAGCAAGGCGCCCCTGTCTACGGAATTGAAGGCGTTTTTGACGTCTACCTTCAGAATTACCTCCCCATCATTTTTGTCCAAAAATGTACGAAGGGAATGTACTGCGGCCTCACATCCGCCTCGCGAACCAAAGCCTAGCTGAATTGGTCGAAAATAATCGCCTAGGTAGTCGGCTTCTTTCCGACAGCAGACTTTAGACGCGAGGCGGCGGTAGGTGGTGCCCACGGCTATGGGTCTTATTCCGCCATCCTTCTTTTTTAGTGCGCAAAGATTCGCACCGTACAAGAGTTTTTAATTATATATTTTTATACCATACATATATCGATACAATATACGTATATCGATACATTTTTTTCATTTGCCCATCCCTAGATGACCCGTTGCCATAGTAACAAATAAATAGTTTCCATGTTACAGCTGTACACAAGAGGTCTCCATGGCAACGGGTGTGTCATCCTACACTCATCACATCAAACTAAATTAGACTCGAACTGTAACTAGATGTCGTCTCTTGCAAAATTTTATCGCGCTATCGAAGTGTTCCAGGTGTAATTTAGACCCAGCTATCTCTTAAGACCCTCAATTTTGACGGACAACATATAGCCTATAACCATCGGGGTAATGAGACGAATCAATCGATACCTCACTTGTTGAAATCGAAGTAGTAGTTTCAGCGCTACGTGGAAACAAAGAAATTGGACATACATACATATATACATACATACATAGGGTGCTAAAATCATAACCCTCCGGTAGTCGGGTAAAAAATAGGGATCTTGTAATTTCTGTTAAATACCCGTGCGAAGCCGGGGCGGCCCGCTAGTTATTAAATAACAAAAGAGTTAAATAAATAAAGGTGCAATGTAGCCCGCTATGTTGTATGTACTCAATATATGTACATACTACATAGCAATACTTATCGCTGCAGGTTGATGTCTTTAAAATACGACGAATTTATATAAAACTAAACTTAATAAGATATGTACTAGAACTAAATAAAAACAATAAAACAATAATTAAAACAAAAATAAACTAAAGCTAAACAGACTTATGGACTTTTTAAGTAGGTACCAGAGAGTAACATTACCTAATCTGTATCGGAGACTTAAAATATCCTGTACTATTCGCGAATATCTCAATGTCTACAAAATGTACATTGTAGGACTGTATGATGCGAAGTAAAGGCATACGAAGACCAGCTTTGCGTTGGTAGGACAGGTGTTTAGTACAATAGTTTACCCGCCTGAACTTATCCCTTGTGCACAGTGCGAGGCACATGGCATCCCAGGCCAGAAGTAAGGTCGAAATTATTATTTAAATTTTATATAATTTTATGGCTCCAAGGTCTTTTCACCGAGATTCAAGTGAGAGCATAGGTATTGTATTTTTCTATGAGTTGATCATAGGAAAGATAACGTTTTTGATATCTATAGTTTCGTGTACGTAGAAAGTTTCGCTGAATCCGTTCAATTGACTCTACATATGTATTTGTTATATACTTGTAAAACAGGTTATGTAAGGGGACAGTATACTCCAGTTATTGAGAGCGGATTAGTGAATTATACAGATTATTAATTATGTAGAGCTGCGTTTGAAGTCAGTGGAGGATCGCATGACAAATCCATACATTTTAAATAATGAGTGTCTATGTTTACGTTCACGCAGAGTTTCATAACGAAGTGTACTTATTTCTCAAGTCACGCAGGGAATCGACTTTGGCAAGTGATTCGTTACAAAGTTTATATTTATAGGTATAGATTGTGTACTATAAGTTTCGGCAGTACATGTAATTTGAGAGCATTTAGGAATACTTAGCTATGGCTTAATGTTGATTCACTATGTTGAAAGCCTTTCTAATCTTCTTGAATTGCAGGAGAGTCGTCTGTAGATTTGATAACTTTGTAGGCAGTTTTCAGATCGTGTGTGTAGAGTAGGAATTTAGAGTTTAAGAAATATTTATTGCTGTCATCAATAAACAAACAACAAGACACCAACAATGGACCCTTGTGACTGAGATGACCCTGACTTAATTGGAATGGAAACCATTCACTGCCACTCTTTGTGCTTTACCTTGTATGTAGGAAGCAAACCAGCTTAGTAGACGCTAAGAATACTTTAAAACAACAACTGGGCAATACACACAATGGCGTAGATAAGAACATTATTATCAGCCCGTACACGTCCACTGCTGAACATAGGCCTCCCCCAAACGACGCCACGAATAGCGGTCCTGAGCCGCCTCTATTGAACGACTCCCTGCGACCGCTACAATGTCGTCGGTCCATCGAGTGGGAAGTCTTCCCACACTCCGTTTCGCATTGCATCGCGGTCGCCACTCGAGAACCTTTACTCCCCAACGGTTATCGGTTCTACGAGCTATATGGCCTGCCCATCGCCACTTCAGCCTGCTAATTCTGAGAGCATACAGGCATATGTTTTCACCATGCATATGCAAATGTTTACGCATATGTGACAGGAGCATATTATGTTTTACCAACACATCTCCAGTGTGTTTAGATCACCCGGTTTAGAACAATTGAATAACTATTAAAATTACATACAAAAGATTCCAACGCGCTCGTCATGCTCTTACTTTATTTATATTGGTTATTTTTAAGGTTCCGTACATTAAAAGGGAAACGGAACCCTTATAGGATCACTCTGTTGTCCGTCTGTTCGTCCGTCTCTCAACCCTCTTTTCTCTGGAACGCGAAATACTCAGCTCCGTAACTTGAATCCTAAAACTGTGAATTTGTAGTAAACACCATTTTATTGGCCGTGGGGTCGCGGCGTACGAATATCGACCCCTCCAACTTAACCCGTGGATGTCGTAAGAGCCGACTAAGGGAACCTACCAGAGGAAGGGCAGCAGCTTCCTTCTGAGTATTTTTAAACACCAACACTGCGATCACCAATCCGCCCGCCAAGCGTGGTGATTATGGCAAATCCCCCCCTACATGGGAGATCATCCACTCGATGGACCGACGACATCTTAGCGGTCGAAGGGAGTCGATGGATGGAGGCGGCTCAGAACCCCAGCGTCGTACGGGGGAGGCCTATGTCCAGCAGTGGACGTGTATGGGCTGATGATGATGATGATGATGATGACCATTTTATTTGATTCTGATGAGAAAAAATCACTAAAATAGAAAACAATATTTGCCGTCGTTGAAATTTTTAGAGTAATCTTTTTTCAATGCCCTCTTTATGCATGCAAAAGTAGTTAAATCAAAGTTTCCCTTTCGGAACAACAGCCACTTTACATTTCTTACTTGATCTTATAATACACCATAAAAAGGAGAAAAATTAAAGGAAGAGTAAAGGTCTCAACAAATATAAAATGTCTAAACAAATCAGATAAGAGTAACATCTTCCCAAAAATATTAGAATCAGTAGTTTAAAGGTCACTGTCGGCACTTGATGGGTTAACGAACTGTCTTTTAGCCACAGAATACCAAGGAGCACCACTTCACAAATGTAGACCAATTGAACGTGTTAAGAGGTACATTACCACAATTTGTTTGCCTTACTCATCGGTTTTTCCACGTATAATATAACATGTTTCTACCCGCGGCTTCACACGCGTTGTTTTCGAGAAATTAAGTATCCTATAAATACGTTGTTCTAAGTCAACATATGTCAGCATTTTTGTATATAGGTAAATAAATGAATTTTGTATTTGTATGTAGGGATATATAATTATTGTTGTATGGAATTGGAAACGTTTTTAGGTTATGTCCCATGTGGAATTGGTTCATAGGAAAAAACATATCCAATTAGTTATTGCATTAGCTTTATGTGCCGTATTAATTTTAGTTTATATTATTTTATTTTTGTATATATTTCAAACTGTGTGATTTGTATTTCTGATATGGGTTTTTTGCCTGAAATAAACGAATTTTATTTATTATTTATTTATTCTAAGTCTGGACTTGCATCTATGCATAATTTCAGTAGTATTGGCGTGAAGAAGTAACAAACATTAATACATCCATGCAAACTATCGCATTAATAATACTAATATACATATATGACACACAGCGGCGTAGGCAAAATAAACGATAGAATGGCACGTAGTCGTTAGCATGGTTATATCAATAATATTCGTAGGTAGGTATGCTTGAATGGTATGTATGTGAGGAATGATAACACCTTATTTCAATAAGGTATAGGAAATTTCTAGAAATCCAAGTTTTATCATGCACTCATGCAGCAAACATTCGACTTTATAGATTCTGCAAAACGCTCTAATGTTGATAAAATTGCAGAAATATTATCTTGGTAAGCAAAAAAAAAAAATGATTTTTTAACTTATTATTACCCTGAGTATTAACCCCATTGAACCTTGCTTGATTAAAATCTACGGAGTCAGAAGAGGCAATGATAAAAATCAAAATTATATTGAGTGACGAGGTGCTAGAATGATGAAATGGAAATAAAGTAACCCATTTTAACTCTACATTTTAAGAGGTCTCCCGTTACACCCTCTATGTTTGGGGACAGAGTTTCAGAAATATGAGGGTTTCCTTCAAAGTTCGAAGGTTAGGAAGTTAGTTCTGATTAATTCAGGACAATGACAGGCTTCTACTGTCGCTGACAGAAAATAGTACTTTGTTCACCTAGGCGAGAACGTGCCTAATTCCTATCGAGTGTGTCATTTAAGGAAAATAAAAAGCAGAATAAATATTTTATATCTGGCGGTGTCATAAAACTTTCACTATCACTCGACGACATTCTGTAGAATTAATAAAATTGCCTAAACCAAATTCAAAATTAGAAGAACTTCCTGCGCCAGCCTTTATCACTTGGGTTCTTTTTTCAAAATATTGTTCGGAAATCAGAAGAGGCAAGCGGACTTGGAGTAAAAACTTTTTGTCGTTTGACCTATTATGAAAATAACCATAGCTACCAGCCGATCTTTTAGGAAATAAAAAAAATAACACGTTAGAAATGGATTTCCATACAGTTTTCTCTCCCGCTAAAACGAGTTAGAAATTAAATTCCATAGAGTTTTTCCTCCAGGATTCCTATACGCCTGCTATGACTTACTTTCTATCTTATATTTGGAAAAGGAATAGGCAACTTTCCGATCAGGTGTAGTATAAATATTCATTAATCACGTAATATTTATTTAGCGAATTTTAAGTAAGGACAAGGCTAGCATTATATTATGTGTGGTAAGAGGAAACAGGACATTATTTAATATTTAGGAATATTTGACACATAAATGTATCAATTTGACTTGCCAATGTCATTTCGTGTAAAGAAACTGGTGAATAAATAAAAACTTGAAATACTGTTTTTTTTTTTAAATAATGATGGGTTATTTTACTTTTTTTCCGACGTCATGGTTGGCCATAAAACCACTACCTACGTATTTTATTATTAAAGTGGTCTACACTGTAGAATGTAGAGTTTAGCAGCTCCATCTGCAGTGAAAATACTGCATTATGTCGTCGACTGTACTCGCATAGCAAACAATAACATAAAATTAATTAATATAAGAAAGTTATAATAGTTCTGTTTGTTCATATGTGCCTTGAACGAGCTGCTTCAAAATGAGAGGGACCATGATTGCTTTTTACAAGATCAACTTCGTAAGCATTTCATACTATACAATACGTATACATATATGTGCGTTTTGTTAGTAAACGTTGAGAAGGATAGAACTTGTAAAATGATAAAATTAATTGGCGTTTGTTAATTACTTCACTTCTTCATGCCAAAGCTAACTAATGAATGGATCAAACAAAAAGTTGCTTTAATGTAGTTCTATACCTGGAACATTGGTTACCGAGGTTCCTAATTTAAGTTAGAAAAACTCAACTAAGTCTAGTAGGTAAGATAATGTAATGTAGGTATACGGGTGTAAAGCTACGGTCACAAGCAAGCAATAAAAAACATGAATAAAAATTCTACGTCACCTCCGTTCATTTTTGTAGACGTGTTCTGAGTCACCTTGTAATCAGTTGTGATTTCTTAAAACTCTTGGACAGTTTTGTTTGAGTTTGACACTGACATATTGAGTTTACGACTAAGAGTAAAGTTCAGTACATTTTGCAATCAACAATATCTTCGCCATGACATGTAATTTGGAGACCTTCAAAACTTTTATTAGATAGACAAGCCCGTCCATTAATCTATCTATTTAACTTCTAAAGTAGTATTTGCAATAAAGAAAAAATTAAGCTTGCGATGCTATCATGAGACGGACACTGGCAGAATTGCGTCAATTCAGAAGCAGAGCCATTAATCAAGAAGTTGAAGTTGACAAGCTCGCCGTGATTGGTACCATCGACACGCCTGAGTTTTTATCGCGCATCGCACGCCGGGAGCTCGCTGGGCGCCCGCGGCGGCGTCGTCGTCGCGGCGTGCTCGCTACGCAATCACAGCGAGCTTGCTGCACACTCGCTTCGGTTTGAAATCTCTCGCAAATCGCCAATGTGATAACCGTGATAAGGCTCGGATCAAGTACAGCATGCTATTTGTAGCTTTGCTTTTCTTCACTACCACTACATAGTCTATAACAAAGTCGTTTCCCTCTGTCTGTCCCTATGTATGCTTGGATCTTTAAAACTACGCAACGGATTTTGATGTGGTTTTTTTAAATAGATACAGTGATTCAAGAGGAACGTTTATTTTATAATTTAGTATCAGCATTGCACCCGTGCGAAGCCGGGGCGGGTCGCTAGTAAATAAATAAAAATATGTACAAACTGCTTATTTGTATTCTATAAAATAGGTGCTGTACTGATGAAAATGATTTTGGACGACCTCGGTGGTGTAGTGGGCAATGGGCCGCCGCCGGTTGCCACTTTGATCAACTTCCTTCTATTTCAGATTTGGGTGTTTTTCATTTATTTTATGTAATTATTGAAGAAGTTATTAAAAAAAATGCCGTATTAGTTGTCTGGTTTCTATTACAATGGTCTACTTACTGTGAGGTCGTTTCGTAAAATATACAGTCATCGACTTATTTCCTGACTCTTTTAGATGGCGTTAGCCTAAAGTCTGTAAAGTGATTTTTTAGTGTTGGTGGGAATTTACAATGGCAACAGCAATTTATACTGAATCAAGGGGTAGATAGCGTCAGAATGCACCAAGTATTTTAGGTCTCATAAAAATCGTTGTTACTACAGCAACCGATTCTGTGGAGCCTTGTAAAAGCACTAAAATATCTAAATTTAAAAATCTAGCGAAAATAATACCTTCGCAAGACATGCAATCTTTACATAAAAATACGATTCAATTTAGACTCTACAGACCCCGAAACAAGGTTGATAATTAAGTCATATTTCAGATATATTGGTAATTCTAGAACAGAAAATGTATTTTTAATTTTATATTTTTTGTAGCAAAGTTCATTTTTGATTGCGGCGTGGGTGTTTGACCCTTTAGTTCAGGCCCTTGAACCTAACATGACTGGTTCTTCGACAATTTTCGGTAATGTTCGTTATTTATTGCATTTGTCTCGGGATGGTCATGGACCAGGTTTTAAATGGTTTATGGATGAAAGCGAAGGTTCGGAGGAATTTTTAAAGCTTTATTTTTATTTCCATAAATATTTTACAGATAAGGAATGAATGCTTTTGGAATTCGTGGATTTTTTTGTGTTTTTAAAAGCAAAGTACAGTCAACGCAATTACATGGCCAAGTTATACTAGACGACGACGCGACGGTTTCGGTAACATGTACCCTTGTTAGTGATTTATTGTTGTTATAATTAGTGTCCACTGCTAACACAAACACACTTATTGGAAGAGGTTTCTAAATGCAACGAAATCTATGAAATGTAAAACTTTTCCAAGATGAAAAGGTTAACAAATGGAAAATAGGTAACCACAGAAAGATCATATATAACCCAAAACACTAGGATAATTACGATAATCGCTGTAAAGCACTATGAAATCTCAGTTCGTTAAATGTTATAGAAATGCACAATATTTCACAAAATGCTCACAAAAATGGCTGGCTTCTGCATGAGGCTTCGTTAACGTTTTTTTGAGGACAAAAAAAAACTAGCACCATGTAATTATAAACTGGTTTTCGTGGCCCATTTAGGCACATAGGACAACTGTAATGCATGTAAAGTTTCTTATTGCATGATTTTAGAATCGGATTAGTAGTCCCGGAATTACGTAAACTAACAAATTATTAGCAGAATAGTCACATTGTAAAAATAATGGTATGGAACGTCGATTATCTCCGAAGCTGCTGAAAAAGTACTATCTTTTACAAACACGTTCGTAACCGAACGAGGCAATTTATAAAACATCAATTGTCACGAAGAAAAGTACAACTGTCGAAACAAACGGAGGAAAATGCAGGAAATTCGAGTCATGAGAAAGAAATGAGCTGTTTGGAGAGCTCTAGAACGGCCTTCCAAGGTTACCGCGATTTCGCATAGAGCGAATGTTTTGGTTTGGGCGTAGAGCAGGCACTTCGTTGTGCGACGGTGAAAATTTGCCTACAAATGAGGTTTACGAACCTTGTAGATTACAAAATATCAGGTCAGGACACGACCTGACATAACCTGATATGAATTTCTTTTTTGGTTTCGTTCAGGTCAGTCCGCGATTTATATTTCATGATAAACTAACTAACTTAATTATTTGCACAAAATCATGCATTGATTTAATTAATCAATCATCATTTTTTTTTTGTAGTATAATAGCGATTATTTTCACGTATTTAAT
This sequence comes from Eupithecia insigniata, assembly GCA_947859395.1. Lineage (NCBI taxonomy): Eukaryota > Metazoa > Arthropoda > Insecta > Lepidoptera > Geometridae > Eupithecia > Eupithecia insigniata. The sequence continues at coordinate 1,125,224 of OX401995.1, read as the reverse complement.
TTATTGTGCATAAATAATTTGTTCTGTTATGTTCAACAAATTATGTAATGCAAAATAAATTAAATTATTAACTTGTTCCAATAAAGCTATTTGAAATTTTGGATTTTATTATTTTATCACTATCTTTTTTTTCTTTTTTCAGCATAAATTAAAATCCTTAAATAAAAAAGAAGCGATGAGTAATCTATACTCTTGTTTGTTAGACAATGCGAAAAAACGAGCTTTTACTCTGATTGCCTGGTCACTGTTGAATTTAAATATTTAGACCCATTTACAATATTTCATTTCTAAGAATAAAACACAATTTAAATTCTTTAATAGAAATTTTGATGTTAATGTACTCTATCTTGGATGAAAGAGACATTCAATGTCAAAAAGTCCATCTTGTAACAATTCCAGAGCATTTAATGAGCACAATGCTAGTAAGCGTAATGAACGAAATTCCTCGAATTTTCTTCATTAGTGAACTTTCATCAGTTTGTCTTTGAATATTAATAATCATATTCAACGTTAATCAAAATCAAGCTAAAATTCCGAGCTTTGAATAATAAATTAGCTGGATAAAATAATATTATGTTTCATTTTCATATAGAGACTTGCTTTTTGTAGGTAAGTGTCAAATTAGCCTTAGCCGTCTTTATAGATTTTGTAATTTAAGTACTTATTTATAACGATCGATTTGTCATATCTGTTTGTGACTAGTCTTTTCTATTTATGCGTTCTGCACGTCCAGCGATGCGCTTACGCACCCCTGCCCCCGCGCCGGTATATAGCGTCCGCCACCCGCGCCCGCTTCAGTTCGTATTGCATCACCGTACAGTTCACACGGAATCATGTCCACAACGCGTTGCTTGGCAATCTTTGCCCTTATTGCTACAGCCGTAGCGCTGCCAGCCTCAGAGAAACCGATACCTAAACCCATCACAACAATTACGAATGATGAGTTCATCCCTGTCATGCCCGCCCCGTGGTTCAGCGTGCCATACTTCGGGGATATCACGAAGATCTTCGCGCCGCTATGGAAGCTGTTTCCTAGTTTCGAGGATCTAGGTCCTAGGATCATCAGCGATGACAACAAATTCCAAGTGATCGTGCAAGTCAAGGACTACAGTAAGAAGGACCTGAAGGTCAAGGTCAAGGGAGACTTCATCTTCGTGCAAGGCGCACACGAGGCGAAGGAGGCTGATCACGATCTGTTCGCGAGCCAGTTCTTCCACACATACACGTTGCCGAGCAACTCGAGCGGATCGGACGTGACCGCCGAGCTGACCAGCGATGGATATCTAATTGTCAACGCTCCAATTAGCGGCAAAGTCGACCGAGCGCAGGAAACAGACAGAGAAGTCACCATCGTCGAGACCGGCGCCCCTCTCAAGAAGGAAATCGTAGCTCCCGTTACCCCTGAGTTCGTGGAAATAGCGGAAAGACTGCCTGAGATAACAGAGAAGCAGGCTACTATTACAGAGAAGACAGAGGTCACCGAGAAGCTAGACGTGTCGTCACCGTCTGGCAGCACCGAACCTGAAATCGTATCCGAAGAAGACCGAAGAGAGCCGACGACTCCGCAGACGGACCGAGAGGAGATCACGGAAAACTCGAATGTGATCCCCCAAGGCGACAACGCGCTAAACGAAGTTACACCCTAAAGTGATATAGGTTAAGTATTTAATCAGTATTGTAATAAATATTTTTTTATTGAATGTCGATGTTTTTGTTTGGTATGCGTTTAGCGATGCGGTTAAAATGGCGTGTGGTGAGATGCATACTAATGTATGTACTTAGAGCAGACAATGGAACATTCTGGTCTATAGAACCACATAGAAATAATTCGATTGACGTGTTTGAATAGAATGTTTTTATCTGATGTAGGTACTTACGTGAACTCTATACAATGGTTCCGTCATTCAAAAACGAAACATAAAATGGTTTCGATTGTTTCATTTTGCTCAAGGATTTTGCTATTGCCTTATAGTTACCGACACCTGGTTGTTTACATAAAGGTATTTACTGACATAACTAGGGATTAATTTTATCACTAATTTATTACCTTTTGATTTATATAGCATCAGCTTTAATAGTCATTAGATTTGTTCCACTGTCCACTACCCAGAAAAAGCAAATGAAATTAGTTTCTAAAATAACCAGATATTTTATTCAAATGGCTGCATTTTTCGATACTTACGGGAAAGTGTAGTAAAACTACCTTAAGAAGTCGAAAAATTTAAAGAATATGGACCATAATAATTCTCTCGCCAAAAATATATTTATTTAGTACGGCTAGGATATAAAAGACCCCAGAATATTAAAAGGAGCCTGATTCTTATACCATCTTCACATCTAGGTACGCTTAATAGCCAGGAGTAGGTATATTTAATAAGATTATATAAAATTTCCTCATGCGGTTTTACGTCAAAAGCGCATAGATAAGTATCAATAATCGAGTAGGTAAATAATACACCTCACGGCCAAAGTTCAGAACGACATAAATAATATTGCAAGAAACTGTAACAAGTTTCCAAGTCAATAAGGATATTATGTCACTTGGTTATCTAAAATCTAATCTCGTCTACATTTTATGGAACCAAGTCGACATACGAGAGTATCGTGCGTTTAAAAATTTATGAAATTCGATAAAACTTTTGAAACTATCGTGGTTATTTACAACAAATATTTAAAGATAAATAACGTTTTAAAATTTAAAAAATAATAATTGATCTAATTCCCTGTCGAAGGGATCCTTGAACTGGATCGGATTCGAATACTGACATTCTAGAGTTTTTGATGAATTCTTTAAAGAAATTTCTAGACAAATCCTAGCCTCCGCCGCGCCGCCACCGGAGTCTACGCTCAGGTACCGCTAATATGTATAAAAACTCTGATCGTGACTTCACAAAGCGTAATAAAAGTAATATTAAACAGACGTGAATCACGTCTGTAGTGGTGATCCTTAATACACAGCACATCTGACATTCGTCTTCAAGGTGATCCACACAAAAACTTGACGGGATCGCAATTTGTAGCCTATCATTACGTATCTACAAAATAAAAACGTAGACTTTGTTTGAACTAAAACTTATGGAAAATCTATGAGCTTCCCATTATTTCTTTTTCCCCGATTTGAGCGAGGTCAACCATCTTCTATGGATATATTCACTTCACGCAAGTCTTATAGCACTTTGACAGATGTCGAAATAGTTTTGTTCGCGATTGCGGTCAGCATACGAGTGAAGACATGGGCAGATCCTAACACTTCTTAAGTGAAGTATTGATTGGAAACTTTTAGCATGAAATCTTTGTCTTTGAGACAAAGATCCCTCACAATGTTTTGCGACTTTGATGCTCACTTCGTTTGATTTATGGCAGAACTTGGAAGATTAAAATGGGTGTGTTAGGTTACTTCAGCCTTAATATTTTTGTTTTAAATGTACGAAAATTACTTTTTCAATATTTAACCTTGGTCCGTTCGTTTAGTTTTAGAAAAAGATCACATAGGTGCATTATGTTTTGTACATTAAAACGTTCACCTTTATGTGATGTGCTATTTTTAGTAGGTGTTCTCCTGTAACACAGCTACATTGTAGCTACCACAGGAGACAGTGATCCAACGTTTTTGTATTTTGTTTTTGTTTTCTTCTTGTAAAAGGAATTTTTCGATAAATTGCTATCGTAAAAATCTCTTTTCGTTTTTAATTTATCCGTTACTTGAACACTATAAAAACATTAGTTTCTGATCCATTAACTTAAGGTTAATATATCCAAATTAGAGATTTACCAATTGCTATTAACCTGAATGTGTAACTTTGTTTTTGTAATAATCTTACTATTAGGTAGGTACTTTACTCTCTGCTGCCCACTTCTTTACTCGCTGAAGACGACTAAGATGAGCGATGTAGCACAGCGGTTGAAGGTGAAACTGATATATCATAGAAATCAGTTTTGTAACTATAGGTAAGTCTTAAAGAGTTACACCGATTTCGAGATCGAAAAAACTTTGATGGCGATTATCGCGATTATCTCCAAACCAGCTTTTTGCACTTAGTGACTTCTCGCACCACAACGACGTTACATTAGTACATTAAAACGTTCGCCTTTATTTGGTGTGCTATTTTTAGGTTCTTCTTGTAAAAAGAAGTTTTCGATACATTGCTATCGTAACAATCAAAATTTTAGTTTTTAATTCATCCACGTTACCTTAACTCTATAAAAATGATGTTTCTGATTCATTAACATTAGTTAACTCTATCCCTATTAGAGATTTACCAATTGCTATTAACCTGAATGTGTAACTTTATTTTTGTAATAATCTTACTATTAGGTAGATACTAATCTTTAGTCTCTGCTTCCTACTTCTTTACTCGCTTAACACTTTTATTGTCCACGTCAAGCATAATGGTTCTTGCAGATAGGTATATAGGCTGCGGCCCACCGCTGCAGGATGTGCTACTTAGGCCGGGCAGGCAGTGAAAGCATTAACTCAATGTTGTTTGACCTGCTGATGCTGTACTTTTGGGAGCGATAGCAGACGAAAATTGGCATTTTTCTAACGACCTGGTGTCCGCGTCTAACAATATATAAAAACTGTCGAAAATCCCATTAAAAGCTGCGCACCCCAAATCTTTATTTATCTATTTTAGTTCTATGTTTCCATGGGCCAGGTAGGATGAAGGTCTTCAAAAGACTGCTGGCTGTTGCAGCAATGTGAGAAGGTGCCATCATGGTGCTTATTAGGAGGGTGTATGTCCAGCGGTGAACTAATTAAGGGCTGAAGATGATGATGAGTGCTCTATAACGATTACTGAGGACTCGCTTTTGAGTATATGTTATATATAGTTTGCATCGTGCATCGATCAAGGTGTTTGCTGCTCACGAGTTCACAACGGATCAGGAAATGTTTTGTTTATGTTATGTATTGTCTTAAGCGGAAACAGAACCCCCAGCATCTTCTAAGGTAGAGGCCATTGATGCCCATAGCAGATCAACAAACGCACAGACTTACGATAAAACAATTTAGAAGCGGTTTTATAGCTGAAGAATGCGTCATTGCTTCATTTATGCTCAACGAGGAAACCAACTCCTAATTTGCATACTGAACTCATTTGTTCAGATGATCACATCGGTTCGGACTACTTTTGAATTATGATGTCCTTGCTTCCTCGTTATTTTTCTGGTAAAAATAATGTTTTTATCTGAATTACGTGGTTATCTTTATTTTTATAGGAACGTGACTAAACTCAACTCTAGTGACAAAGAAATCTGTTACAGCTGATTGTAAAATTATGTTCTATAAATTATTTTACTTTACAAGTTTTTTCTTTGACTTTGGTTAAATTGGGAACTTTTCACGCATCTCCGTAAACTCGATGTTACCAGCTGTGGTTATACACCCAGGTGATTTACTCCAGGTGAACTAAGTCTACAGGATGCTTTATTGAAAGCTGTCCTTAGATAACGCTGGTGCACCAAAACTACCCTTGCCTGGCACTACACCCAGATTAATTACTCCAGGTTAATTAGGTCTACCAGGCCGACAGCTCAGATGACAAGACACATCTTGATGTGTCAGACACCAGGGTTCATTTTATGAAGCCAATAGAGTTAGAAGAAGAGAAGTAGTAGAAGAGCGATGTTCTACGATATAGCATTTTTTTGTTAGCCTGTATTGTCCCACTGGTGGGCAAAGGCCTATTTAATATTAATAAAAATAAATACAAATCGTAACCCTTAGTTCGGTTTGACGTTACGATCGATACTTCATCGTGACGATAAATTTTTCTACGGGTATTGGCACAAGGCCTCTATCGTGCGGACATGGAGTTACGCGAATCCCATCCCATAAAATAACGAGACATCACGATGACGTTCGATACTAACATGAAACTGAACTCAGAACTCAAAAAACATCAATGCAGATTTGTAAATAGGGATACGTTTTGAAAATAATTGAAAGCAAATAAATTATTATAAGATTGTTTTGAAAGAAAACGTTTTATCCAAGTCTATGAGAAGTAAGGATGGGAGTTATTGGATATTTTGGCTACCGGTTATTAGTTGGGTATTTTGTTTCAATACCGCTAGTACCAACTGGTACCCAATAATGTTACAATACTCTATACCTGTCCTGATTTCTACCCAATATATTTCTAACCGATTTGGTTAGAAATGCCAAATACTTGTTGCAGCTACATAACTTTACGGGTAAACGGTCAGCTAGTACCTATGCGTAGATGATAGTTAGGTATTGAAGCGTTGGGTAGTTATGGCTCACGGTCGGTTAGGCGCGATGCTCGCTTTGCACAGTTATTCCCTAGCAGTATGTGGATTTTGAAATAGCGTTAGATATTTTAGGACCATGCTAACAGGTACTGAGTTAGTTATTGAATACCGGACTCATCTCTAATGAGAAGTAACTTTAACATTTAATTTTACAGTTGTAAGCCTTTACCTTTTGGGCAAAGCAGCGTTTGCGACGCTTCGGTGTTGATATCTGACTTGTTGAGACCTGACTGTAGATTGACTGACCTGTAGATTTTTTGCAACAGTCTGCAGTTGTTTCAATTGTAAATACTAGTTCTAATTTGTTTCTAAAATAATTGTCAAAGTGGTAGTTAGGTACTCATATTATGATAGATAGAAAATTAATTATTACACTTCAAATTGTACGTAGGCGAACATAATGCTAGATAGCAATCTCTACCTGCTGACCTTTGGGTAGTGTGGACAACAATTCTGTAGGTAGTGGGAAAATAAAATATTGAAAGCTATCATATTTTGTACCTACTGTTGCAGTGTTGTTTATACGTATAACCTAGAGTTTATTGTTATTCAATAATGATGATCCTTTGAGAGTGTGCCCTTGACTGAGGTGTCAGACAAAGGTCTCGGTCAGTTTTTAGGGTTCCTTATAAAAATCATAAAACGGAACCTAATAACTTTTTTCTTTTTCGCGAGTCTTATCCTCCTCAGCACTAACACGCCCACGGCTGATCGTGCTTCCCTATAGAAAGGGTTTTTTCCCTAATCACCAAAACGGGCCTGTGGCCGCCCCCAGCTGTGTTTCCCCTATAGGTATGCCTTAGAGCGCGTTTCCACAGGGTCGTGACGACAGAAAGTCATGCAGTTTCCCGGTCGTTTACAACACTTTTGTCGTGTCGCGGGCGTTTTGTTGTAGCTTTTCAAGGCAATGTCATCAGTGGAAACAGCTAGAGACAATAGTTGTCCAACGATAATTTACGGTCACAAAACTGATGGCGCTTGCGCCCTTACAAGCTTCAAGTCATCTCCGTAAGTGCCGCTAAACCACACGTGTCTGTCTGCAGTCATCGGATTATGAGAGTGAGAAAATAGAGAGTGGAACTCTATTTTTTCATACACTCGTGCACTACAATATGTCCTGCGCACATGACTAGTCTCCGTTAAGACTGGCCGCTACCATGGGCGAAAATTTGGCTAGGATCATCATATTATGACTTTTGGTAAACACAATGTACGGAACACTGTCGTGTCGCAAGTTCGATGCGGATTTGTTTTGTAAACATTGTCGGTCCGACGCGACGACGACTACGACGACGCGGCGGTGGAGTGAGTCATTCATCAACATTATTTCATTGCTTGCTAGAACTTACCTTTATGCTTCCATAATCTTGTGCAAATATTTTAGATCATGTAGATATATGTTAGTTAATGATCCGAAAAAACCTTTCAAATCAAATAAAAAATTCCTTATTTCCGTAAATACAATAAAACAAATAGAAGGTCAAATGGAAATAAAGTGATATTTTTTATTTCGGTCGCTTCGGTCTTTAGACTAAAGTAAAAAACAAGACGAAGAAACCTTTAGCCTATTAGGTGTTATTTTTCAAGTTTGAGCAAAATCCGTCCCAAGCTCTTCTAAGTCATATTTTTTAGTAATAAGTTTAAATAAAGTTATTATTCTGATTCTGATATTTTTTAGTAAGCCTTTTTACAAAGGATTATGTTTGACAACTTTTTTGAATTTATTTATTGATAATTTTATATTAAAAAGTAGAGTTGACGTTTTCTCAGTTTGAGTTGCAATTTTAGTTGATATTTTTTATGAGTCAGAAGTAATTTATTACTAGCCATTTTTCGTTAAATTTCCATCGAACTGTTATTGAAGCTGTGCATTTAGTAAGAAATGATCGGAAGTCAGGCATTATTGTGAAATTGTTGTAATACAAATTACCTACATAGCATGATTCATTTGTTGGCCAGTAAAACGACTGTATTTACGTTGAACTTGAATGAGTAAGAACGAAGGTAAATACCTAGGTACTCGAATATCTTTTGATAAAAGTGTTGAGTACGTGTGAAGTAACGTTCATTAATATTTACCTACATTATAAGTATGAGTAAATGTAGTAAATTTTCCAGAAGGGATTATGTAAAGTTTACTTCATGTTTATTTTTCATGTTATTTCTTAGAGCGCGCGCCCACGGCGACTTTTTGTAGCGTTGCAAACGTGCGATGGCATCGCAACTGTAGCGCGACTGTCGATAAACCGTCGCGCGTGGAGGCGTGAGTTATGTTTTCAAGTGTTTCTATGTGATTGACGGAAACTTTTTAGTAATTCCAAGGCACCAAGGATAAAAACGACTCAAACAATTTTGATTAATGAGGTAATTAAATTACTTTTAGTGTAATTATACTAAATTACAAAATAATTAACTACGTACCTAGGTACATATTCTGCGTAACTATATAAACTATCTAGGTACTTCTTCTAAATAAGTGTGAGGAGATACGTTTACTTTCCAAAAAAATATATTCAAACTCCCACACCCAAAGTCCTAAGATACAAAGAGGCTAAGGTTACCACAAAACCTATTGAATTTAAACCGGTAAGAGGGTCGGAACAGACGAGCGACTTCTGTAGTCGTGACCGGAAATAGTATTGAAATAGAAACATGTAGGTTATGAAAAACAATCTAAAGAAATGATTCAATGTTTTTATAGTACTGAGGAACGAGTACCTGCATGACGCTTATAGTTAAATGCTAACAAAATGAACTTAGTACTTCTATGACAGTCATTTGAGAGACAAAATAAAAAACTTTGCTGGAGGCTAATACTGAAAGAACAGATGAGGATTAAAAACTGGCCGATAGTCACAAATCGAAGATACTTAGTCAAAAAATAGAAGTAAGAAGTGTATATATAGAATTCAATAACGTGGATATTGATTTAGATCAATATGGTATTTTAAAACACTCCAACACGTGGGCTTTGCCAACAGTATCAGCATTGTGACGGGCTGAGGCGACGACGACGTTTTTGATATAAAACCACTCTGAAGCTGTCCGTCTGCATGGCCCTTAACCCGATATTTACTACCACTACCTTTACTTACTAAAACCCGGAATTTATAACTTTCAACTTTGTTTGTAGACAAAATTGGGTCGAATATCGTATGAGAAGTACTCGTTTCTGTCCTCGTTCTTGTCGGTACGGCAAATTTGCAAACTACTTTTCTTGTTTGGGGGTCGAAAGTTGATCCTAAACGTATTCTGTTTTGGAATATAAACGTTGAGTGGGTTACAATTTATCGGAAAAGTGGGAAAAAGTCTTACGCAGAAGGGTTCCGTGGGAATCATTTGTTAGATGTATTGGCAAATTTAATGAGCATCTGATTGGTGCAATTGATATGATCCTTTCGACAGATTAAGATCACAGGCTTAGGATTAGGATCACAATTTGAAATCACCAATGGTGGGTAGTGCTATCGATGAGATGACGAACGGTTGACGAAGGTGGTTACTGCTAGCTTGGATCGGGAGGAATGAGAGCTTTTCAATGCGACCTTTAAAGAAAAGTGGTTGGCATCAACTCTTGACTTTTGTGCAGCGCCATATAGTGTCAAAATAGAAAAGCGTGATTTTTTAAATAATGCTTTGAAAAGACCTCATTGTGACCGAATTATGTAATTTTTAAATTTTTTTATAGTATTTCGTGGTCCTTCGTTTGAAGTGATGATGTGGCCGATGTTTTTTCATTTTTTCATTTATTCGCAAATAATTGTTAGAAGTTGTGTCACGAAGTTCTAGAAGACACCTGTTCACTCTTGTCTTGCCCAAAACTGGGTGCAAATGGGCCTTAATGATACTAATTATTCTATTTACCTTAACGTACATGTACAGTTTCATAATACGTGTCTAAGTTCCTCGTCTTCGTTATGTGTATAAAGAACCCTAAATAGTAGCTTTTCTGTAGGTAATATGTGAGGGTCTTGTTTGCTGTATGAATTGTTTGTATGCTTCCATAAGGCTGAGTGGCTTGAGTGAGTTTTTGTGTGCTCTGCCCACGGTACTACCTTTTGTGGGAGTTTTACTAAGCCCTTATAATTTACAAGATTTTCCTGAACCTCAGGCTAAATCAAATTGTGTGATATGATTTTTCCAACTAACTATAAAACGATCTATTGAGATTATTCACAATATCAGCAGTTTTGTGTAAATATTTTTTAACGTAATTATCATCATCAGTCTATAACAATCCACAGCTGAACACAGGCCTCTCTTAATGAGTACTACTGGGTCCGATCTTGAGGTTTTTATATCCATCATCTCCCTGCTTTATTTTGCAGGCTGTCATCCCACTAGAAGTGTGTAGATCCGGAGTCAAACGGCTCCTGGAGTCGTGTCCGCTCCTGGATCTGTGTGGTTCCGATCCGGATTAGCGTTCTTGGCGTGTCCGCGGACACGTTGGCCGCGCCGCATCGGTCTCGGTCCATGGAGTCGAATTAATGTAGCGACTTAGCGAGCGATTAGGAGCTGTATGGATCTGGGCTTCGGTTCGGGTTTGGACGTGTTCGATCGACAGATCCGGATCCATTTAAGAGTAAACAAGTAACTACCTACTACAAACAAATTATACCATATTATAATTTGCTCAAGCTAAATAAATCTTTAATATATCCGCTTATTTAATTAAGTAGGTAGGTAGGATTTATTTTGTACTAGTTCGTAAGGTAAATAAATACTTTCTTTTCATTTAATTTTTCTAAGGTCTTATGAACCTAGAAGTACGAAATTTTTGTACCTACTCAGTAAATTAGAATAATTATTGTAAAAAACAGTAAAGTATTTGTCATTGATTCGTTAGATCCAACGAAACAAACAGATCTAAACGTATCCTACACAAACAGATCCAATGAACATGTAGGAACCGTTACTGCAAGCGGATTCTAACAGATCCGCTAGATCCACTGAAACAAATAGATCCAAACGTGTCCTATACAAATAGATCCAATGGACATGTAGGAACCGTTACTGCAAGCGGATTCTAACAGATCCTCTAGATCCACTGAAACAAACAGATCTAATGGACATGTAGGATCCGAAACTGCAGGCGGATCCAAACAGATCCGCGGAGTCGTATCCTGGATACGTATCCGAACCCATCAGGAGTCGGATCAGATTCGGTCCAGTCGCGGACACGTTTAGCGCATGCCTACGGGATGTAGGCATGCGCTACCTACCTAACCTAACCTAACCTAGCCGGTACTCGGCAGGTGACCCCCATAGTAACAACTCTCAAGGGGGAAAACTGGAACAAGAAAAAAGATGAGAGAGATTATTCTGAACATTTAAAAATAATAATAAATAAGTTTTCCCATCTAAGGGGGATTTATCAAGGTCCTCCTTGGAACTGGAATATCCCACCTATACTAAGATTACTAAGGATTATTAGCAATAAGTAATATTATGTTTTATTGTTTAAGTTAGTTATTATAACGACTTCAATATTGTGAAAAAATTACATCGTTATTAAAATTAAAAGAGAGTTCCATAATCATTATGTACACATCTGAGTTATACTATTCCAAGTTACCAAATCTAAAGACCAATAACAAGTTAACTTTTGGTACAGTGAAAGCCTTAAACAGCTGTACAGATAAAGACTCCTAAACCTGCACACAAAACCACTTTAGCACACCATTCCTAAACCCCAAAAAGCCTTGTCACACTAAATAAATGCTAAAGTACGAAAAATCGGGATTAAAATTCAGAATCGTCTCAATAAAATCGAACGCACTTTCGACTAGGCCATTAAGTAATGAGGTGAAACTATCAATCATTAGCACTCATCATTAATAGTTCAGCGCCATCTGGAGTCGATTAAGAATGTTGTACGCAGTTTCTTTCTTTACACGGGGTTTTGGAATCTATCTGTTCAACTATTTTTGGTGGTGACTGTATACCAACAATGAAACTAGGCCAAGTTTTTCCGTAAAAGGACATAGTAGGTAGCTATATTAAACAGCGAGCCTAGGCCTTTTGTGCTTAATATAGGCCTCGCACTATTGAAAAACGTAATTTAAACAGGGGGTACAAGAAAAGCTTACAAAGAGCTGAGTACGAGCAAAACATGGATCGATGGACTGAAATAGGGTGAAAAAATACTTAACAACCGCAATGAGATCATCACTGTATCAACAGATTTCTATAAGAATTTATACAGCGCTAGAGAAAAAAATAGTATAGATAGTGGAGATCAATATGTAAGTTACAACGGCAGCAGCCTAAATGTACCACAGATTGAAATAAATGAAGTAAAAGGAGCAATAAAAGGTCTAAAGACAGAGAAAAGCCCGGATCCGGATGGGATAACAAACGAAATATTAGACTGGTTCAACATCACTTACCACCCACCTAAACAGCCAACTAAATTATTCAACCTAATTATTGAAAGTGGAGAGACACCCATCCAGTGGTCAGAAACGGACATTATTTTTTATTAAAAAAAGGCGACCCAAACGATATAGGAAACTACAGACCAATAAGCCTGCTACCTACTTACTACATACAAGCTCTTCTCTTCAATAATAAATAAAAGAATAAATTCTACACTAGAAAAACATCAACCCATCGAGCAAGCAGGGTTTAGGAAAGGATACTCAACGATTGATCATACACACACACTAGAGCTTCTCATTGAAAAATATAGAGAAAAAAACAGACCACTCTACATAGCATATATAAACTACCAAAAAGCCTTCGATTGCATATCACATACAAGCACATGGGGAACACTAATATCGCAAAAGGTTGAAAAACAATACATTAGTGTAATCCAGAGTATCTGTACAATACAATAACTGTAAGAGTAGAGTAAAATTAGAGACAGTGGGGCCATGGTTTCCGGTTGAAAGAGGAGTAAGACAAGGCGACCCGCTGTCACCAGTGCTATTTATAGTCACATTAGAATCGACTATCAGCCAGCTAAAATGGGAAGGACGCGGGATAAAGATCAAAGAAGGATACCTTAGATTAGATTTTCATTCTGAACTTTAGAAATTTTGTTCTGTGTGTTTGTCTTTGTTCCGAAAATTCAGAATCTATTTTGTGAACCCAGAATAGGAGATTGTCTTATCGGAGCCCAAGAAATACTTCGGGTCGCTGAACCATAGGACTTACTGTTAAGTAAGAATAGTAGATACTCGTACATAACATGAAATTGGTGCGATAACTTGCTGAAAAGCCGATGAACTTCATTGACCATGGGTTATTTCCGTTTTCATCAGAATGTAAAAATGTATGTGCCCTACATTGAACGGTCCGTCCATGTTGGCCAAGTCATCGAAAAAGACCTTCAGACCAATTAGCCTGTACAAGCTTAGGCCAGCCATGTCTGGGCCTTTGGCCGGACCTTGAGAGAGACCATAGTTCTGATACTCTTTGTTGATGATGATTTCCTCCTGGCTGAATTTTGGCCACGGCGACCAGTATCAACGTAGACTAGCCAAGTGTGCTAGACATATTTTAGTGATCAAGTGTTTGCACAACCATCGGTGCGCTCTATTGCCGCACTCCCATAATTCGATGGGACAGCATACCGATACGACCGGGAAGAGGTCAGGCGCAGAACCAACGGCTGAACATGCTTTCCAAGGAACGGGGGTGTGACATCGCCTCTGACTCCGGATTGCCACTGTGAATATTGCTACTCTTTGTCACCTCGATCGAAGCCTTCATAATACGGCCTTGGTTTTGAATTAACGAATGTGGAATCTGCAGCAGTTAAAATAATGTCAATGTGGTCAGAATATGTATACATAGTGGTAAATATAAGTAGGATCAAACACGTCCGTTCAAAAATCACGATAGTTTGCTATCGCCATAAAACGTGCCTCATAAGATCTTCTCAAGTTAGGAAAAACGTGACATTGAGCATATTCTAGAAGCATCAGCTAAAGTGCATCATCATCAGTATCATCATTTCCCACCGGATTTCAACAACTATGCTTGGTATAGGCTTAGCTAGCCGTATGGTTGTTTATTATTATATATGTACTACATTTGTATTTGTAGCTTATTTCGTTTTATACATACATATATCGACGTTACTAACGCCTTGCAGTCGTTTATGGTCGTTACTTAGTTGACTACCTAATGAGATTCTTGTTACCTCGAAAGCTTCAAACGGCTAAGCCTTTTTGATAAAAAAAGGTGAGACTGCCGTTTGTTTTGGGTTACGTTTTGAAGGTGATTTTTCTGAAAAACATCCTTTTTTTACTGACTTCAAAAGGAGAAAGGTTTCTCAATTTCTTGTTGGTCTTTTACTAACAAATATTCGATTTGCTGATTAATTGGGTTTTTTTATAGAAAATTATCCGAAGAACGTCTCATAAAATATTATTTGGATAGGATGTTATTAGTCCTGTAAAAAATTAGTAAATTCAGGATTTGGAAGTCGCTTTATGTAAAATATTATTCAGGTAATAAAATTTGTACGAGTTTGGGAGATACCTTTGCCTTTGGATAACATAAGTTATATTTTAAAAAAATCCTTTAGTCCACGTTCGTAGCTGATCTTTGATAATCAGTTACGAACATGGAATTTTTTTCTTGCTTGATATCCGGTTACGAGAGCGGAATGTTCTTGCGGTTTTCGTAGCCATGTTTCATAGCCAGCTACGAAAGTGTTTTGTTTTTATCTCTGTTCATAACTGGCTAATAATGAGTATCTTATGGACTGTTGAAAGTTGCCCTATCAGTGGTACCTCAGCGGTAGTTTACACGGGAAATCACATTGTCTAACATCCGCCTGTACATTTATTGTACGAGCCGTGCGCCGGCGCAACAATGCTTGTAAACAGACTGCAACATGCAGACATCGAGTTCGTGTGTGAAACTGTGTTACTGGGTTGTTTACTCATCAATCGCCAAACAATGTTTGTTCGATCTTCATAGAAAGTAAAAATATAGAGTTGAAACAATAAATAGTACTCACCTAATAATTATAAATAGCAAAAATTTTAACTTCGTGGTTTTAAGTCAAGTAGGCATTTTCTTTCAAAATTTTGATTGTTTTCAACAAGATCAAGTTTTTGTTGAAATTAATCAAAACTCGGGGACAAAATCAGGTCTATTAAATTAAAATATCGCAGCACATCTTGTTTTCGCGATTTCTGATTCAGGAGCAGTTATTTTCTGCGCAAGAAAATTTCACCCGCAACGAGCAATTTAATTTTAATTTGACCTTTAATTTTAATCCTGTACTTGTCAATACATTTTAAATTATTAAAAAAAATAAACATTATTATTGTACAGCAACCATCACTACATATTATAAAACAAGTCCGCCGCGTCTGTCTGTAAATTCGCGCTAAACTCAAAAACGACTGCACTAATTTTCATGCGGTTTTCACGAATCGATAGAATGATTCATTAGGAAGTTTTAAGTACATACTTTGTCAAGGTTTGGTTTAAATTGGTTGAAATAATAACGATATTTGTTGGAAGTGTCGGAAAAAGTCAAGCCGCCAAGGCGCCTGGGTGCTTTAATCGAAAACACTGCATATAATCCCTTGAGATAAACAATAACAAAACAATTCAAGGTGGGATATTCCTCTTTTATAGATCTACATAAAAGTGCGCGATGGCATATATCCATCTTTTAAGGATAGCTTATTATAGCCATCCTATCATAATAATATGCTCTACTACCCGTGAGAAACCGGGGCGGGTGGCTAGTCGGAAATAGTTGTACGTAAGGGGAACTTCACTACCAACAAGACGTAATTTACAAAATAGCTTCTGCTGGTAATGAGAGCCCTAAATAAGGGATAAATAGGTACCTACTTTTTATGCAATAAACATTTTTTAAACGTCCCTTTGAAAACAATCAAAGCTACGCGTACGCTGTTAAACGAAAAAGAACCCAGCAATTGCCGATTTAATCAAGATATTGCGTGTATACATATGTGTGGATTTAACAAATTGGAAGGTAACATAAAGAACAATAAAAATATATTAAAATATGACTTTTCCATTAACTACGTAGAAGGTAACCTTCCTACAAAAACATATCAAATACCTACATGAGTAGGTAGTAGTACGTGGCCATGAAGTGTCAGATCTAAAAGAAATAAAGCACACAGTGTATTAAGGAGTAATTTTCCATTCTTTCATCTACGAACAGTTCTCGTATTTATTTGAACTGTTATCACTATATCCAAAGTTCCGTATGTATGGGGGCCCTATCTTATGCGGGCTTATGCCGCTCCCTGATTTGAAAGTGGTATGGCTAACTAACTTCTGCCCGCGACCTCGTACGACTGCTTTTTCTGGATTTAAAATATGTCCTTTCTCGGGACAGTTACTTACCTTACATATCTCAATTTCAGTAGGAGCTGTTTAGTCATGAAAGGTAACAGACAGATGGTCAGATTCTCTTTCGAATTAGATGCTTCGGACAAGCGCCGGCCCGTGGCTTTACACAGATTTCCATCAAAATTAAATGATATCCCAAACAGGGAAACAATGTAGTTTATCCATTCCTGCTCACAGTCTATAGTTACATTTAGATTCTTCGACGAGAGGAATCATCATCAACCTGTACACGTCCACAGCTGAACACAGGCCTCCCCCAAACGACGCCACGAATAGCGGTCCTGAGCCGCCTCCATCCAACGACTCCCTGCGACCGCAACGATGTCGTCGGTCCATTGAGTGGGAGGTCTTCCCACACTCCGTTTCGCATTGCATCGCGGTCGCCACTCGAGAACCTTAACTCCCCAACGGTTATCGGTTCTACGAGCTATATGGCCTGCCCTTCGCCACTTCAGCCTGCTAATTCTGAGAGCTATGTCGGTAACTTTAGTTCGTCTACGAATTTCCGTATTCCGGACCCTAGAAACTCCGAGCATAGCTCTCTCCATAGCTCGCTGGGTGACTTTGAGCTTATGCACAAGGCCTATAGTGAGCGACCACGTCTCGGATCGTCCGGAGAGGTATCGCCGTTACTTAATTCTAAGGTTTATGTTTATAATAACATTGTATCTAGTATGCAAGCGCTCGCACTTGGGATAAAAGTGCGAGAGCTTACGCACTATAATAACATAAACCTTAGATTTCCATCTTCAATAAATTTTTAAGGTTCCGTTCCTCAAATGAAAAAAAGGAACCCTTATGGGATCACTTTGTTGTCCGTCTGTCAACCCTGTTTTCTCAGGAACGCGTGGACCAATCGAATTGAACTTATCATCAAGTACTTAGGTCCATAACGTCTTGGAGCCGTGATATAAATCGAACTTCTAAGTCAACGCAATCAAAAGTTACAGTCGTTAATGCCCAATTTTTTTGAAATTTCCTGTCACATGCACACATTACCTATAGGTACTTCCCGTTGACTTAGAATCATGAAATACGGCAAGAAGCAAGGTCTTATAGCAGAAGTAAAGGAAAAATCCAAAAACAGTGAACTTGTAGTTCAATCACAAAAAAAATATTCACACCATGGACCGAAAGCCAATAGTGTACATTTCGTTGACGACGTTGGAATCATTGGAAAAATTAGCAAGAAACAAGGCCTTATAGCACAAGGAAATGAAAAAATACATAAACAGTAAATATGTTGTTAATTCACAAAAAAAGTACCTTATAGGGTATCTACTTTGATTGATTTTTCAAGTTTAGCAAGAAACAAGGTCTTATAATTAAGGAACCCTCAGTGTGCAAGTCCAACTCACACTTCACGTTTATATTTTCAACTCATCGTGGTATTTTTTTGACAAAAGATAGCTAAGCTTCATCTTACTACTAAAATTACACATGTTAAAAACATCAGAAATAAAATGTGATTCCATTATCTAGCGTAAAACCGGCTCATTTCGCATTGTCCCTGCCTGAGAATCAGATCGCGGATTATAATAACAGGTGGGTCGTTGGTCAGAACTGAATCAAACAGCGGGTTGTTGGCCAATTGGCCACGTTAATGGCCAATGAACTGGATAATTATGTGCACTGTGCACCTGTGCAGCCTTGATCAAGCCGTTCATTGGTAAAATTATGATAAACAACATACAAACCAAATTCAAATCGTTACGTCTATATGTATATATTATTTATTTCCGGCATCATAATTACAATTATGGATGGTAATACTCTAAATAAAATATTTATGGAACAGATAACTGGATTACCAAAAAAAAAATTGTGCTCCAGTCAACGGGACCTTGGTCAAGGAGTGAATTTTAGTACCTACCTACCTTAGAGAAATAAATTCAATTTCTCACACCTACTACCTTCTTTTTACTCTTAAGAAAAAAAATACATACTTCTCTCTCTAAATAATAATACATACTCGCTTACTCTTTCATTCTCTGTTCTCTTTCTATATCTACCTCCTCTTATAAGTTGGTAGGAAACATTAAAATAAACAAAAAATAAAAAATTTCAAAATCTGCATTCTGTTGTCTTAAAACTAAAATCACTCCACAGACCTTATATTATCAGAGCCAAGTTCTATTCACCTTATGAGCTTAACCCTCATTTACATAACCTATTTCACGCAGCCTCTCGCATCTACCTCACTGTCAATATGTATTACCACAAACCTCTTGAACATAGATGCCGTTCATCTTGGGTCTTGTCAAAGGTTAAGGGATTCGAGAGGAACGGTTGTAAATTAAAGAAACTAGAGGAATTCTTAACATGATCTCAGATATACTTTGATACTCCCTGGTTTTGTCTAGACAAGAATAGAAAAACGCGTCATACAGTCAATTCAATTAATTTTTAAAGATCTTTATTAATGAACTTAATATATAATAGTAATACAAATCCAGTGTACATATTAATCCTAGACAATATCCTACTCTACTAATATTATAAATGTGAAAGTTTGTATGGATGGATGTATGGATATATCGGGCCTGGAATAACATATAGGCTATTTTTATCCCGATAAAACGCGGGCGAAGGCGCGGGCAGCAGCGTAGTGTGCCCGCGCCTTCGCCCGCGTTTCATCCATACAAACTTTGATATTTATTTTATTAGTAGGATCTTACTTGGGCTTCATGCAAGCTTTAGTTGAGCATCACAATTTATATAAATGAAAAAGTGTCATACAGTGCGTTTATATAAAAATACCCATGAGACATACTTATGTCTGTCTATCACATAAACTCTCGAAAGTTAATGAAAAATTAGCAAGGTGAAGTAGCAGTGAGCAAGCCATATCTCCTGCAGAATCAATAACCGCAGGGGTAAACATGTTTTTGAGTGGAGACTGCGACATGTCAAAAATACAGACTGCTAATATGTATAGATGCTGTATGTGGCTAGCTGAAGAAGTCTGTGTCCAGTTGTGGACTAATATAATTAATATAAGCTGATGATGATGAAAAAGTCCCGTTGTTTTATAAATTCGATATTTTTTATTTCACTCTCTCTCGTGACATAAATGTAATCGTTGTTTACTTGAATATGCTAGCCCGGGTGTGGTAAGACTAAGGTTTGCTTTTAGACCTCGTTGATGTTGTGTGAAAAGTCCAGCATTAGGTACTGCTTGCACACCAACACTTAAATTGCCTTTACCTGTCTACAGCTGGACCGAGGACTCCCCTGATAAGCGCTCGTCTACTGCAGAGTGGACTAGTTAGTAAGTACCAACCCAGTGCTTACTTGAGTTAGTACCTAGGTAAAATAAGTATTGTTCATCTGTGTATTGTCTACTTACGTGATATAAAGTACGTTCTGAGTGAGAGACTCTTTTATTTTTTTGTGTGTTGTGTTGTGTCTAATACATAATTTCTTCTTTCTCATAAGTGCTTATCGGCTCTTATCATAAAGGGATAATACCATAATCTCCACGCGGGCAATAGAAAATCATCCCATATCCTTTATTACAATCACACAGGCATTAAAATACCCATAACCACTTATCAAATAAATACACGGTAATCATAAATTAATTCAATAATTTATCTCGACAATCGTGTACAATACGGACTGGCTAATATCCTGCCATGCAATCCTTTGGATAATCCTGGCCGCCTCGCCGGAAATTGTTATTGTTACCAACAACAGAAAGGTATATATACGTACATAGGCTTGCAGATAGTTACCGAGCCTTTGTTGTCAGTTCAGTGTTTTGGATATAATTGCTTATTGAAATTTCGCCGCTTCGATGGAAAACAATCTGTCTGGATAGTTCACACAAGTGTTTCACTTTGTTTTTGACCATTTGACTCGGCCGCGAGTGGTTATTTGGTACCACCTCTGCTTTGGCTCTAGACTACACTCTCATCGTTTTATGATCACATTTTCTGTTTTATTCGATGTAAAAAAATCACACGAAAATCTATTAGGAAGTTTTTGAGATTTCTTTGGTTTTCAGTAAACTACGATGTTATAGTTGAAACAGTAAGATCTTAAAAAAAAAATATATACCTACAACCTATTAGATTTATACCTACAGCCAAAAAATCATGTTTTTTTGTATGGAACCATTTCATTTAATATTTTATTTTTATTATTTGTTGTTATAGCATTTCTTTACATACTTATAAAGCTTCATTTTGGCACGGGTTACGAGAGCTATACATACTCTTTTTCCTCGGAAGTGGGTCGCCAAGGGATTATGGAAACTTATTACGAGGTTTATCGATATTTTCTTTTCATAGAAAGGTTTGCTTGTGATTCTGAAAATCAAACAAGTACATTTTTATTTTATTTATGTTCTATATAATTTCTAAAAAACACAATATACCAAAAACGGTCCACTAACAGCATCCTGATGATGATAGCGGATAAGCTAGATGGGCCGCTATACAAACAAAGCATTGATGTATTAGTTAAATGATATTTCGCTCACATAAGATAAACTAACATTATTATTAGGACAATTGTTACTAACTTTTATATGGATTTGTGATTATCTGAAATAAATGACTATACTATACTATACTACTACTAATAACAAAAATACCGAGCAAAGATCGGTCAACCAGGTACTTTAACACTAAGTTAAGAAAGGAGGAGGCTCGGGACCGCTATTTGTGGCGTCGTATGGGGGAGGTCTATGTCCAGCAGTGGACGTGTATAGGCTGATGATGATTATGATGATGAAGTTAAGAAATAAATATTTTTTTATTTTTAATCGAAACGTCTTGACTCTCATGTCAGGTATGATCCGGTTTCCTTGGCGGTTTCTCCGTCATACAAATCAAATATGTACCAACTAACACTCTATTTCTGCGAGACCTGTCAAAATACATCACGGCATTGAACTGAAGGGAGTTTGTTTTTCGAAGAACTATCTCACATTTTTACCCGACTACGAGAGGGTAGTGATTTTGACACCCTATGTATGTATGTATATAGCCGATTTTTATGTTCCCACGTAGCGCTGAAACTACTGGTCCGATTTCAACAAATGAGGTGTCATATGATTCGTCTTAATAGCCCGATGGTTATAGGCTATGTGAAGTCAGACAATAATGGGGTCTAACGAGATAGTGGGGGTCGAAGAAAGGGTCGAAAATTTCAATGTTAGTAAATAAGCTCGTGTGTGGTATCGTTGCAAAGGTCTTTGTTTGTACTTTACAACAACACAACCGTTTTTCAAACTTTTGTGAGATTAACTATTCTCAAGCTATTAGCAAAAAGGTATAAAAAAATATATAGTTAAAAACGAAAACCCGTCTACATAAAAATCTTAAACAAGCGTTCACCTATTGTCCTTATCATTTTCTTTTGATACTTAGGTAGTCGGAGGCACCCACCCCATATACCTACGGTACAATTAGTAACGAAGGCCTCCGACTACCTAAGTATCAAAAGAAAATGATAAGTACAATAGGTGAACGCTTGTTTACTTGACTTTTATGTAGTCGGGTTTTAGTTTTTGACTTTATATTTTTTCTCCGTCTCTGATAACAACTCCATATACAATACATATACCTAGAGGTATAAGATACCCGTATCCGCATCCAAAACTGTACAAATAAAAAGATTTTTGAAAATTTTTGCCTGGAGGGTGACCCAAATTTCCACCACGATTTAGTTTTTTTTTTTTTTTTGTAGTCGCGGCATACATTGTAAATTATATATTTGGATAGAGGACACTTAAACTAAAGACACTTACAAATAAAAATGTCATATTACTTATTGCTGTCCTAAAGCGTAACGTTTCTGAGATATTCACCGATAAAAATAACTATCGCTTTTGTTTCATAATGTACATATCTCAGAAACCTTAAGCTATAAGACATTTTTTATAAAAAAATATTTTTATAGGTGTCCTTTATCCAAATACATAGGTATATAATTTTTTTTATAGTGTGCGCAGTTATTTGTTGAAAAAAATTCTTCATGGCATTGAACCTGCAACCTCTGTGGTGTCTTGAGCGAGTTTCCGACATCGAACAAATTTTTGTATGGCCTGATAATATTTGTTCCAGGTGTGAGTGATTTCTACGTAGGTAAACATTTTTTAAAGACACGACAAGTCCTGATACTCATGTCATGCAGAATAAAAATATTTTCATTTCACAAACTTGAGTTAAATATGTAATGCCTGCGTTAATGCTGTGTCCTATCTTACCATAGTTTGAGGGATTCATTGGGAGCGGATTAACGACGAAACATGTTTTTTATGGAAGAAGCGCTTACATTCATAGTGAGTTATTTAATGTTATAACTTCAGCTTTATTTTATTTGATTCAGTTTCTTCAAATCGACAAGTTAGATGTTAAGACAGAATTTCCCTTATTTATCCATAAATCACGTCGTCGACAGCTATAACGCTTCTAGTTGCGGTTGCGGTCGCAACAATAACAGCTATTGGTAACAAGCCTTGGCGCCCCGCCGCGCCGCCGCCGCCGCCGCGCCGCCGCAGAACCGAATTATTTCGATCAGGACCGCAACAAAGGCTTTGGTTGGTTATGGGCTTGTTGTTTGTAAATATATGGTTAAGCCAAGACTAATAAAAATGCCGCAGAAATTTTCAAAGATAGAGGATAAAATACCTTAGGCCAAATAAATTTAATAAAAGAAAATTGCTCAATGTTATTAATATACCTATCTAACCAGCCTGTAACATCCGCTCCTGAATGTTAGCTTCTTTTTGATCATGCCATCCTCGGTGGACTTGTGCCAGCTAATTTTACTGACTTCCTCCTGTCCTCACAATGTCAGCTGACTTATGTTTAGAGGGTAATGTCTCAAAGCCGGTTCAGTAGTGACTTTTGATCCTTATAAGAAACAGGATCGATTAGCATCAAAGAAAGTTTTTGTGTAAAATGAAAATTTTCTTACTAACTGTAATTTTTTTCTAAAATCTGTAAATGCAGTTCAGAATATCTTAAAAATTTATGGATAGTCTCCTAAAAGCGTTTTCCTGTAACCAACCATAACGCTTAAAGTACATGCCTTACTGTCCCGTCTCAAAAATTCACCCCGTATAAAGAAAGTCGACAGTAAAACCGTGACTATTATTTTTTGTTAGTATGTATCTAGATGTTCTACAATAGCCAATTTGACATGTGACTCCAGTGAGGCGTAAAATCCAACGAACGTTTTAGCCGTATAGGTACATAGTACCGTGCAATAGGTAAAAAATGCTCTACGGGAGCATTTTTTTCCTACTGTACTTCGTGAAAATATAACTAGGATAATCACGTAGTTGGCTCGCCGTCTCGCAGTCGACATAACGATAACTCGACCTGGTAAAACGCACTGTACCAACACTCGCCTTAGAAAGACGTCGACAAAACGAGAGACGACGCGACGTGGCAGGAATCGACTGAAAGGCGACGACGTGAAAGGAGTCGGAACGATAGCAACCATTCGTTCACAGTTCAACCATTGGCTGCTGTCTATCTATCGCTCAGGATAGCTTGTTGAAAGGTCTATTTCCCAGTATCTCGGTAAAGATGAAGATGACCAACACCTAAGACTGTGCTAAATAATAGAGACCCGGCCGCGAAGGCAGTTCCCTCCTGGTAATTTCGAAGGTTTTAGTAACATGTTAGCTAATTTTAACATCTGTTAGCGTTCGATAAATCCAGTGCTTTAGGATTTATCTAGTATCAGGATTAACAACAAACCCCACCAGCCACTACAAAGTAAATTTAATTAAAACTTAACCTTTATCCTTCCATTTGTGGTGCTTACAACTCCCGTTAACTTGTTATAGTAATTAACGGGTCGTTAAGACCCCAGGGTCATCGGGGCGCGGATAAGTAGTTGGGAATTGTTCTTTGTGGGGGATGAGGTAAGTTGGGCTTGATTTAGGCTTCCCTGTGTATTCTAGCTTAATATTGTTTGAGCAGTTACTTTCTGTAAGTAGCTTCACATTATTATCATTAGTCTGGAAAGCTGAGTGTTTCGTCAAGTATTACACAGTGTCGACCTTGTGACGCAGTGAGTGTAGGTCCGCCTGAGCCGCAGAAAGTTGGTTGTTCGATTGTAACCGTGCGAGAATTTTTAATCTGCGTAATATATGCTATGGATTTGGATGTTGTTAAATGTACTAAATATTATGTTGTGTATTCGTATTTTTTCATAAATCAAATAAATTATTTTTATTTTTAAGACACTCTAAACCAGAGGGTATGTTTAATAATTGGGGTTACAGCGAGTTGCCACACATTTGTCATGAAGTTATACATAGATAAACATAGTCTAAGTACCAAACTTTGTTAACGGTTGAAAAAAATAGCATCAATACCTACCACTAAAGACACGACACAGTTTATTAGTCACACAGTGTTATTTAATCATAAAGGTATGTTTAAATGTCGACACGCATATAGGTTTTACAGTAGGTATAGGGTGACTAGTAGTCGCTGTCTGAAAAACAAATATAAGTTCATGAATGTTGTAGTAGCACATGTATGTACATAGATATATAGCATTCTATTATTTTTACAAAGTAATAAATGTACCTATGTCAGGATTTATTGTAAATGATCAATCATAGTTTTTTTTTGGATTTATGTGTTAACTTGTAAAATTTTGCATGGTAGTTCATTATGTATAGTATTGAGAGATATAGATTAAATAATGTTTTTTTTGTTTTTTTTTTGTGGTATTTTAGTCTTCTGTTATCCTTCAGAAAAGCTCTCCTTACTTTAGGACATCATCATGACAACTGTCCACATTTGCCCGACGTTATCAATCACAGGTGGTTTATCCATCAACCTGCAGGTGATTTGCCTCGAGCACGTATAATGATGCATATCTTTATATTCAACTAGCAACCCGTCCCAGCTTCGCACTGGTATATTTAACAAAAATTACAAAATTAAAAATTATAATATGGCCTATATTATCCGGGGTTAGTCTACACTAACCCCGGGTAATATAGGCCATATTATGCGATTTGAAAAATTATTTCACTGCTGGGCTTCCCAGCAGTGTAATAATTTTTCAAATCGGTTCAGTAGTTTCGGAGCCTATTCAATGCAAACAAACATATAATCATATATTTCCTCTTTATTATATAATATTATTATTAGTGTACATTAATTTTAACTAAGATAAAGGCCTAAGCACAAGAAACTACTTTCTATCACAAATGAGTACCAAAGCTGGTAACGCCTGTACTTGCAAGTCGTTGAACTATGAGCCAAGGATCACGTCGCGACCATTGTTTCAGTAAGACGTCGAGGTTACCTATGTTATGTTATGACGCTACGCCATTGTGTTTCTATTAGAATTGAAATTAGTACACGTGTGCTAGGCATTGGGAAGTAAAATACTCAATAAATGGAAGCAAAGTACTCAATTCAATTCAATTCAATTCAATTCATTTAATTCAGCTTCACAACAAGAACAAAACAACAATGTAGGTACATGTTACAGCCATAGTTTTAGAAAAAAGTACATAAAAATTAAATAAAATAAACATTACAACACAGCGGAAGGGACACATCATACGTTTACAGACGCATGGTATTGTGTGTACGCGTCCAGTCAATAAATGGAAGCAAAGTACTCAATAAATGGAAGCAAAGTACTCAATAAATGGAAGCAAAGTACTCAATAAATGGAAGGAAAGTACTTATGAAATGTAGTATTTGAGTCCTCTGGTTACTTACCCATGCTACTATTAATGGGCAGATTCTTATTTATCGCGTTAGTTACATATTCTTTACGACGAAGTATCGACAGGTTAATAAATTGAAACGTCGGGAAAAATCCTATCCTATCCTACTAATATTATAAATGTCAAAGTTTGTAAGGATGTATGGATGTATGGATTTATGGATCTTTGTTACTTTTTCACTCAAAAACTACTGAACCGTACTGAAGCGATTAGGCTGAAATTTGGTATGGGTATAGTTTGGGGCCTGGAATAACATTATAGGCAATTTTTTATCCCGGTAAAACGCGGGCGAAGGTTGTAGGTTAAGGCGTATACAAAGGCAAATGACCTTGGGCATTTGGCAGCCTAGCGGGGATACCACGCGCCATCTATGGAGCAAGCAAAACGCGCGCGCGGTGTCCTCCACTGCAGTTAGACGGCGCGCACTAGTGTAGTACATACGTACACACAGTACACAGAGTAATGATGATCAGAGATACCCCTTGAGAGAAACTGACCAAAGGAATAATAATTGTCTAAAAATATTATATGATGTATATGAATATAGGTTGCCTTAGGATTAAAACATACTACACAAAATATCTTTTTAGTAAAACAAATATTAGTAAATTTATTTTTGTTGAAGTTTTTATTAATATTGATGAGAACACTCGGCATGATAATATAAATTCACTATCTTGTGTAAAAAATTATATTCGTCCTTGTTTTCAGTGCTAGGTAAGTGGTTGGTATGGTAACTAGTTATGATGTGGTAAGTTGATCTGGAAAGAAGTAATTTAACGGAACCCTTAATCTTCTTTTACTGAAAAATAAAGAAATTAATATATTTAATGGCCCGCAAGAAAAAATATTCTCTAAGTGAAAGGTAGTAGGTAGGCAATTGATACCATTTGATAGAATATGGTTGGTAAACTATGTTATAATAAGAAAAATACATAACATGGTATCCAAATATAGGAAAAAAGGTAAAAAAGAAAAAAAGGTCAAAATTAGACCAAATTTCAGTTTTTTATTAAAAAGGGGGGTCAAAGGGCCAGGGGGGAAACATTTTGTTTTCGAAATTATTTTGATCCTCTACAAGACCCAACAAAATATTTTCTTTCAAGTCACTTCGCTTGGGAGATACAAAAAGAGGGGAGTTTTTTTTTGGGGAAAGTGGGGTGATTTTTTTCCAATTTGAGTAGAAATCCTCTATACGGTCCCGCAATCGATACTCCTCTATCACATCGGCATCTGGGAGCAATCTCAAAAGGAGGGATTTTTTGTTGGCAAGGGGGCAAAAATTTTATCGCATTCCAAATTACTTGTCCTCTTCTATAAAATCCCCATAAAAAAATAATAATATGGCTCTGCTTGGGAGCCGCACTAGAGGGGGGAAGAAGGGGGGCAAATCTCGAAAAGTCGGAATTTTCCCTAGGTCCCATAAAATCCCTTTATACATTTTCGCAAATAAAAAAATACTTACCTACCCCTCCACCATCAAATATCAAAGTGCTTTATTTCCTTTAGACCTTATAGGACACTTGGACTGTTGGACACGTCACAAAATTAAAATTACATAAGTAAAACAGGGAAATAAAGTGATCACTTTGATTTTTTGTTCACTTCAATCTTTTTAAGGTAAAGTAAAGAAGCGAACAAGAAACCTTTACCTTGTTAGGTTTTTAGATTTCGAGTTGGAGCAAAAGTCGTCCCATGCTTTTTTATCCTCAAGATAATCTGATATTTTGTAATAAGCCTTTTTACAAAGGATATGTTTGATAGTTTGTTTGAATTTATTTATTGGTAATTTTTGCAATTCAGTCACTCAGAGATTTGTTTTAGAAACGTATACTTTGCCCTTTAAAAGATACACTAATCTTGTGCAGCCTAGTTTTGGGCAAAGCGAGTTTATTCTTATTTCTAGTATTTACATTATGTATGTCGCAATTTTTAGGGAATCGATCGATATTTCTATGAGTGTACAATAAGTTTTCATAAATATGATATGATATTGATATGGTACGGTCATTATATTTATTTCTTTGAATTTATTACTCAGGGATTCTCTAGTTCCCCCACAGTAATATGCCATAAGACATAATACTATGGACGTATGCTGAAATAGACAAGTCTAGAAGTATCAACGTCTGTAAGATGACGGATTTTTTTGACTGCATATGCTGCAGAACTAAGTCTCTTCGATAGTTTATCTATGTGTGGACCTCATTGAAGTTTACTGTCTAAAGTTATTCCTAAGAATACGGTACTCCCTACAATGTCTAAAGTTTCTCCTTTTACGTTTATATCAGCCTTTACTTGTTTTACATTTGGTAGAATAAATCGAATGCATTTAGTTTTGGTAAAAGATTATTGACATTAAACCAATGGACTACTTTTGATATTGCATTGTTTACACCGTCATAATTTGTGTTTTGTCTAATCATCTTGAAAATTAAGGAAGTATCATCAGCAAACGATACAATCTCGTGATTATTTTTAACGAGATGAGGCAGGTCGTTAATATAAACCAAAAATAGGAAAGGACCGAGGATAGATCCCTGCGGTACACCCATTGTAACTACAGATCCCGATGACCGTTTCCCATTTACGTCAACTCTTTGTATCCTGTCACTCAAATAAGTAGCAAGAAGAGGTGTCAATTTTCCATAGTGATGTAGTTTCCTGATTAATGTTCCATGTACACAATCGAATGCTTTTGACAAGTCGTAAAAAACACCTAAAGCATCTTGCGACTTCTCTCAAGCATCAAAAATATGCGATACCAACTCTACACGGCATCAGTAGTTGACCTGCCGCGAGTAAACCCGAATTGCTTACGATGTAGCAGGTCATTGCCATTGAAATGCCTAAGCAATTGATGCAAAATAAGTTTTTCAAAAACTTTGCTGAATGTAGGCAGTACTGATATCGGTCTAAAGTTAGTGGGGTCAGACCTACTACCCGATTTAAATAGTGGGATTATCTTACTATGTTTCATCAAATCAGGAAAAACGTCACAATCAATAGATTCATTGAACATAAAAGCTAGATCTGGTGCTATACGTTCGTTATTTTATTACATTTTTACTGTTTTAATTTTTGAGCTAATATAATTTGATTTTGCCATTTGACAAACTTTTCTAAATATTTTTGAGCGATTTTTTACTTTGTCTTTGAACTCCAGGCTAAAATTGTGTTGTTTTTCAATATACAGTTCATACAATTTTTGTCTACTCTTATATATATATATATATCATCATCATCAGCCCGTACACGTCCACTGCTGAACATAGGCCTCCACCAAACGACGTCACGAATAGCGGTCCTGAGCCGCCTCCATCCAACGACTCCCTGTGACCGCTACGATATCGTCGGTCCATCGAGTGTGAGGTTTTCCCACGCTCCGTTTTGCATTGCATCGCGGTCGCCAATCGAGAACCTTTACTTCCCAACGGTTATCGGTTCTACGAGCTATATGGCCTGCCCATCGCCACTTCAGCAATATATGTATATTATAATAATTATAACAATTACGTCAATAATTAGTAGGTACCTAACCCCCGAATACTCAAACGAATCTCAGATTTAAGCACGACTCAAGTGACGATTTTTTGACAGATTTTCATTGAAAACTGTCAAAATATTGCGACATAAGACGTGCTTACATCTGAGTTGCGTTTGAGTATTCGGCCGTAAGATACATAACTATTAGGTACTTAGGTAAAAGTTGCGCCACAGATTAGGTAATGTTACTTCGGTTGCGTGTGTAAAAAGTTGGTATTGAAACACGATGCTAATAAGTCTCTGTAACAGCACTACTCTATGCATCGATGCATCGATATTAGACTATGCCTGAGAACTTGACTAGGGGACTAAGCAATTATTATTTATAAGGGCCACCATACCAACCATACTACACGGACTGCTTGGAGCAGTCATTCATACACACATACACGGAACCACTCGAGCAGTTGAACTCCTTCGGAAGCAGTCCGTGTATGTTGATCAATGGCTAACTGCCCGAGTAGTCCGTGTTTGGCGGCCCTCAGATATAGGTAGCATGGTAGGTACAGGTGTTTCAGCCCTTTTTTGTTTCCCATATTCTTATTGTTTCACTAAAACCCAACTCGAGAAGAAATACTAAAGACAAATCACAACACAGAATTTTAGAAAATCAATTAGGTAGGTACTTCATTATTTTTGAAACTGCTTCAGATGATATTATGTAGGCATGATAATGCAAAAAGAAAAACGCGTGACGGCTGCGACAACGACGAAGACGACGGCACGATTGTTTTGTTTGGTCTGGCAACCTCGCACTCGAGCCGGCCGCTAGCGAGCTTGCAACGTCGCGTCTTCGCCTAGCGCTGAGGCCTAGCGCGCGCCCTCGCTACTAACATTGCCTAATCAAATTTTGCGAGCAATCGTTCGTGGGAGAGAGACGTTTTAGTAGGCGCAAATAGTTTTTTCGTTAAAACTTCTTATTTTGAGTTTATTTCAAAACAAATGGACCGGCAATTGAAGCATACGAGCTACATAAATAACTATACTGAGTTTGGTAGTAAACGAATAAGACACACCGCCAAAAAGTGTGCTCATTCACCTGAAGATATTGTTTCTCTAAACTTTTTCTGAGTGCTTACTATAACTACTGGCAAGCATTTGAAACCGGCACATAATACTTTAAGATATGTGTTATCGGATATATAAATTTCAAAGGTCCACGATCTATATTTTCGTCAAATACATGTTCGAAAAAGACGTCGTTTTCGTCTTTTCCCCTTATAATTCGCCTTAATAAACGCGATAAATACCCGTTAACTATTTAGTAGTGTAATAATAAAGGATCCACATCTTGGCTGAGTGTGGCATGCTAGCAGGCTGTCAAATCATACAAGATCTATTTAGTTTTTTTTCTATTAAACAAGGTTTTATAAAACTAAAATGATAACGGTGATCGTCGCGTGTTGGAGCGAGATCCTTTTTTGTGGTTTTTCTATTTTTCTGCTTTCTAGATAGCAAGGAAAAGTAATTCGCCGCAAGTCGTGAACTATTTTGTCGCCAACCCGGAACGATCAACCATAAAATTTGACTAGTCTCAGTGCTTTTTTTGTAAGTCTAAAGACATAAAGTTATTGATTCTGATTCATAAGTTTAGATGGTGGATAAAAATAAAAATAAAGCCTCATTGATAAATTCTTGCAGAAAAATTGTAATTAAATTTTTTTTTCTTCAAAATGAACAGAAATAGGTATTCATATTCAACTGTTGAAAAGTCTGGTTCAATACAACGACAGGTTGAATTATTGATTATAAGGAAAACCAAATTAGCCGGGTTTTAATTAATAAATTATCTGCTCCGTCGATTATAAACATAATAGAATTATCTGAGCGCCTGGTCGAAGCGACACGTGACCCGAGAGCTGGTGAGTATCTGGCGCAGCGCATTAGCATTGCCATACAGCGAGGCAATGCAGCCAGAGCGCGTCTTAGGGATCGGACGCTTCCGACTGGTATTGATATGGACCAGTTGACCTATCTGTAGATTGTTTGCAACAATCTGTAGTTAGCTCAATTGCTTCAATCGTAATTACTAGTTTAATAGTTTATATTATTTGATTGTTATTTTCTTTGTACATAATCCATATTCCATATATTCTGCCCTAGGCTATTATGATATTCGGTTCAAGTAAGGCTATTTTATAGCGCACCAGTTTGCGCACACACCTGTGCACTAATATTAATATCTGCTGCATACATTATAGTGCACAATTCTGAGAGTAGACATAATGCAGTCTCTGTGCATTATGTCTACTGCTGCTGTGCATTATGTAACTGCTGATGATGATGAGGTCATCCTGGCCCAATTTCGACCACGGCCGGTCGCCGTAACAACAGAGACTGCATTAAGTCCGCTCTCACACTTGTGCACATAATGTTGTTACTTATTATCTCATCTTATAATAGAGTAAAATGAATGATAAAATACGATATATAATTGAGATCAAGTAAAAATATACAAGAAAAGGAAAACAAAATTAAATACAGATTAGATAAAGTTGTACCTACTAATGGTCGGCCTTATTGCTAACAGATAAAGCCCGGTCACAATATCTATGCACCTCGCACCAAACATTTTGTATGACACGAGGTACAAAGATGTTAGAATTAGAATAGAATGTCAAAGTCAAAGTTTTTGGTTGTGTTGTTTATATGCGTAAATACAATAAATGTACACTTAGAAAAGGTCAAATTCTTAAAATTAAACACTGATATGGAAATAAAGTGATATTTTGATTTCGGTCGCTTCGGTATGTAGACTAAAGTAAAGAAGCGACGAAGAAACCTTTAGCCTGTTACGTGTTATTTTTAGAGTTATTTTTCGAGTTGGAGCCAAATCCGCCCCAAGCTTTTTTATCTTCTAGATAGTCTGAAATTTTGCAATAAGCCTTTTTACAAAGGATATGTTTGACAATTTGTTGGAATTTATTTATAGAAAGTTTTTCCAACTCGCTAGGGCTTTTGTTGTAGAAGCGTATACATTGCCCTCTAAAAGATACATTAATCTTGTGGAACCTAGTTTTGGGCACAGCGAGTTTATTCTTATTTCTAGTATTTACATTATGTATGTCGCAATTTTTAGGGAACCGATCGATATTTCTATGAGTGTACAATAAGTTTTCATAAATATATTGACATGGTACTGTCATTATATTTATTTCTTTGAATTTATCACGTAGGGATTCTCTAGGACCCATGTTATAGATTGCACGAACAGGTTAATATCTGCAGCGTTCCCCCACAGCAATATACCATACGACATAATACTATGGAAGTAGCTGAAATAGACAAGTCTGGAAGTATCAACGTCTGTAAGATGACGGATTTTTTTGACTGCATACGCTGCAGAACTAATTATCTTCGATAGCTTATCTATATGTGAGCCCCATTGAAGTTTACTATCTAAGGTTATTCCTAAGAATACGGTAGTGTCTACAATTTCTAACGTTTCTCCTTTTACGTTTACATCAGCCTTAACTTGTTTTACATTTGGTAGAGTAAATCTAAGACATTTAGTTTTAGTTTCGTTAATCAAAAGATTATTAACACCAAACCAGTGTACTACTTTTGATATAGTATAGTTTGTATTTTTTATAAACATAAAAAATTTATGAAAAAAAAATTATAATATTTTTTTATTTGCAACTCATACAAAAACATACTGTCAAAATAAAAAAGTTAGTACAGTATCGACAAATAGACTTATTTTTGCATTAAGTCTCAAAACAGTCCCAGTCTCAGCATGAGCTAGTTGTACACTCCTTACAACCAACACTGGTCTTCCGACAGCCGTTTCGTATTGTGACCGCGGTATACCGATCTCCTTCAGATTTTTACCTGACCATCCAAACGGTATAAAATCACGAAACTGGTCTATTTTGTTTATAGGTACTGGTTGTCATCAGCCATGTTGTTGGGGAAATCCCATTCGTGAATACGTAGGTAGGTACTTGTCGTGTTTATGATAGTTATATAACGAGCTATTTACGAGCTACGATAGGTGGATAGTAAAAACTGGTATACTCTCGTAGGTAAGTTTGAATAACTGCGTCATATTTTACTATAAAAACTTTCGTAGTTTTACGAATTGATTATAACATAATGTAAGGGGGTTAACTACGAACCTAGTTTGCGCCGAGCGAGCGCGACGTTATAGCACTCACCCTGATGAAATTCCCCAGCAAACTAGTTTCGAAGATAACCCGCCTACATTCATAGTGCATCACAAATTAGTGTAAGTATAATAATAGTTATATAATGTTGGCAATTATAACATGACAACACCGTTAACTCTTACAGGGGTGTAGGGATCGATAATATTGACAATTAGATGGATACACTCTCGAAAAATAGTTAACCAGCTTCTCAATTCAGATAATATCCTACATCCTACTTCCTACTAATATTATAAATGTGAAAGTTTGTATGGATGGATGTATAGATATTTGTTACTTTTTCACGCAAAAACTACTGAACCGATTAGGCTGAAATTTGGTATGGGCATAGTTTGAGTCCTAGGATAACATATAGGCTATTTTTTATCCCGATAAAACGCGGGCGAAGGCGCGGGCAGCAGCTAGTTTAATATAAAATAAGTCACACTAAAATTATAAATGCGAAAGTTAGGACCATTAGGTATGAATGTTTGTTACTTCTTGAATTGACCGTTTTTTCATGAAATTGTCTTGTTTTTCATAAACATAGTTGTTGAATTTTCCTAATGACGGTGCTATAGTGTTCTTAGACAAACAACCATGTTTAGCCGTTAGTTCCAGTAAACGTCAGTGAAAAGTAAACAAGACCAGCATATTCCTGTGTTATTTGCTTTGCTTTGTACTAACAAGCGGTTTAGGCACTGGAGGGAGACGTAATGGCCAAAGACTCGATGTTATTGGATGATTTATTATCAAGTCTATGTTAGGGCAGTGACAGACAGAAATGACGACCTCAGGGCGCGGTGAGCGAAGGTCCGCCTGCGACGCAGTTGCGGGTTCGATTCCCGCCTTGGGACAAATGTTTGTACGATCTGCAAATATTTGTCTCGGGTGTTCTGGGTATTTTCTATGTATAATAAAAATATATATCTATGTAATATATTATATTATGTATATCAGTCAGATGTTGTGTGCACTGTCCAACATTATTTATTTATTTATGCAATAATGATGCTTTCCGAGCCGAGTGGATAGAGAAACAGCGAGAACAAATTCAATTTAAGAATAAGTTTAATGATCCGAATTAAATTCGCACTCTTTGTCCGTTCCGAGTTGTACAGAAAAGTGGGAAGTACATTAGATTTCTTTGGCTTTGGATCTTCGTATGCATTCGCAAATCGAGCGAGCGAGTGTTTTGTGCAAGCTATTTTTGTATTATATGGTGTTGTTTATTTCGATGAAATTTACCATCAAGGACTTTCCTATCTCATCATAGAGAATCATCTACTTATGGCCGCCGATACGTTGATAAAACTCTGTCCCCTGCCTACAATTTTCATGTATTGCAATGTCGCACCGTCTCACCGGGCTGTGTCGCAGACTCTACTGTGTAGAATCCATTACAGATTTCATCATGATCTGTGTTATCGACTTTAATGTATTACACATTTATATAAAAATAATGCTGGATAATCCATCACTATCATCACATATATCACACATCCGCATCATTTCTAGCATCCGCATCCGCATCATTTATAGCCTAAGCTAAGTATAGCTTGTGTTTTGAGTACTAGATAACTGATAAACTTAATACAATACACGACATAGAAATTTTTATTATATATATATATTTATATAAAACATCCAGAACACCCTGAACTGTAGTTTCTATCTGCAGATCGTGCGAAACATACATTTTGTCCTGATGCGGGAATCGAGCCCGTTGCACTACAGAGGTCGTTGATAATATCCATTTATTTTATTTTATTTATTAATGTTATAAATAAATCAATTGTCAAAACAGACGAAATTTACCCGCGTTGTTTCAGCAGGTGTATCACTATCCTAACCCAAAGCCTAGGCCTAATATTTGTCTGCGCAGACCCAACATTTAGCTTTCACGTTGTCTAATACACTGTGAACCCACTGCACTAAGTCTCTTGTGGTTAGCTGAGCCTTCTGAAACAGGTGTGGTAGCAGTACTAATCCGATGGTTTACTAATGTTATTGTGCATAGGTCTGAGAGACCCAAACTCACTCGTCGATGTGGAATTTACCATGATCCAAGAAAACAAGGTCTGATCTTCCGGAAGTAGCTCAAGTTGACGTCAGTGTCCAGTTGCCACTTTATTTCAATAAAATGTAAAATTGCGAAACAAATTATGTATGTTATAATAGGTCAATTGAAAAAAAGTATGGTCGTCAATTATTAAAATAATAATGTTAGATCAGTCAAAGCAGCGTTAGATAAACACGAGTCAATGTGATAAATAATTGGTAAATACAAAACCACATATGTAGGTAATTTTGATCAGATTTATGCAGGTAATACATGGAGTTCGGGGAGTTACAATTTTACGCTACTGGTATCATCAGGAAACAGATTCGTCTTCTCATTCGCTGATGGCGTCGTCGATGACGTAGCCTTGAGCCACCCACATGACCATCGTGTCTCGGAATATACTTGTATAGGTACCTTGTTTTCTTATACCATGGAATTTACCTGTATCGGATATAAATAAACCCCCGTAATGTCTCAGAAAACGAAGGGAGGTACTAATTGTAATATCACATCATACTTCACGTATCGGTTGTTGCTGATGCCGTTTTTAACACATCAGCTGATGCTAATGCTGATGTAGATTTTGGACTTGATATCAGCGGATACTGATGCTGATATTTTTAACAACCCTGCTTCACATCGTATCACTCTATTAATAAATGCGAAATGTTGGATGAACAGATGGATGGATTGATGGATATATGTATGTATGTTTATTACTTCTTCACGCCAAAAGTACTGAATGGATCTCGGTGAAGTAATGCATAGATGAAGGTCTAGTCCTAGGATAAAATAAAGGCGTAACGTTTATCCGATAAACTAGCTGCAGCTCGCGACTTCAACAGCGTTTTATCGGAATAAAAAATAGCCTATTATGTTATTCTAGGTCCCAAACTATACCATACCACATTTCAGCCCAATCAGTTCAGTAGTTTTTGCGTGAAAGAGGAAAAAAACATCCATACATCCATGCTCACAAACATTGACATTTTTAATATAAGTAAGAGTAAGATAACTATGTTCTAATAGTATGTTTTGTTACTTAATCTGGACGCACCTTTATATTAATTAAGCTAAAAGTATTAAAATTAAAAAACACCGAAGGAAGGCGCGGGCAGCAGCTGGTATAACATATTTTATAATGATTACGTGATATAATTGAACGTGGTTATACTATGGACTTGTTTATCTAACAGAGGTTATATAACATGCTTCTTACTCTGGACGCACCCTTACAATGACCAAAATCCATTACATACATCATCCAAAGTCATTAATTTAAATATTATTACCAATTGTTTCAATAATAGGTAGAATAGCCCTTCTGCTTTATTGTACCCATTGTCATTTTATTGCCAGTAAAGTTGGAGCCTGGCGCAAAACACCCGTAAAATAATTATTATTTGTTTGCGTATGGGGAGATTCCATTAATAATTTCCATACAATATGTAGGTACATTCTATGTTCCTCAATGTTTTGATTCTGTGACAACGAATAAAGCAAAAAATCTTACCAAGATATGTTGCTTCATCTATGTGTAAATACAGAAAATTCTTGATGAATATATTAAAAGAAAATGTACGATAGATTATGCTGGTTTTAGTCTGGCAGCCCCACATGTTACTTCGTCACGATTTTGGCTAATAGCTAGGGGCTTAGTCAGCGGTAATGGCTCCTCGGTTATAATCACCGGAAATTAACGAAACATGAATCACTTGTGTGAATTGACATGATCACTTACTTAACCTATTTAAGTATTACAGTTCCTATCCTATCATACTATCATCATCATCATCAGCCCGTATACGTCCACTGCTGAACATAGGCCTCCCCCAAACGACTACGCCACGAATAGCGGTCCTGAGCTGCCTCCATCGACTCCCTGCGACCGCTACGATGTCGTCGGTCCATCGAGTGGGAGGTCTTCCCACACTCCGTTTCGCATTGCATCACGGTCGCTATCATAATACATATATATGTATACTAGCTGACCCGCCAAACGTTGTTTTGCCTTCAACCCTTATCACTTAAGGGTATGGAAAATAGATAGTAGCCGATTCTCAGACCTACTGAAAACGCATATAAAATTTGGTAAAAATCGGTAAAGCCGTTTCGGAGGAGTACGGTAACTAACATTGTGACATGGAAATTTTATATATAAGAAAATATAATATTTATTATAAATGTCAAAGTTTGTATGGATGTATGTAAGGATATTTGTTACTCTTTCACGCAAAAACTACTGAACCGATTAGGCTGTAATTTGGTATGGGTATAGTTTGGGACCTGGAATAACATAATATATGTATAGGTTTTTTAACAGCGATATAACGGGCGCTAAGTCGCAGGCAGCAGCTAGTGTTGTATAAAATACACGTTTACCTCTACAATGTATGTTTACCGATATCAGGTTTATGCACAGCCGAATTTTACCCATTTCTGGGTATAGACCTCTCGAAGTTTGGGCCTCCTACCATGGTCGGCGTGGACGTTGATATTTGATATTTGGTCCTAAAGGTCTACTTTAACGGATGATGTCGGATCAGACAATACAAAGGATGTCCGATTCGTTCTTTCGTTCGATGATCTTACTATAAAAATGATTCTGACATTTATTTCTTAGATATCGGAAACAAGTTGATGGTAAGGTTGTTAGTTTCGTGCGATCCGACGTCATCCGTAAACTTCGTTCGTTTTCAAAGTAGACCCCCTGTGCTAGACGCATAACAACTTAGTTATTTTTATTGTAGGCATAAAAATGCCTAATAATAAACATTTATGATAAGTCAATGAAAGCTGCAAACTCTTATCAAAGCATTTATTCAATTTGTCAAATATAATTTTGTCCACTTAGGAGTAAAAAATAAAACCATGCAATTTGTTCCATACGCTTGCTAAGCATTCTGATTATAGTTATACACGAACAATCCGATCCATGATCAATGAAATAACTAGTGATATCTCTTATCGCTATCCACTCAAGAACGATGTTCATTGGGTAACTTAGCGCTTAGACTGCTCATCCAATTTTATTTTATTAATGAAGTTTCATATCACGCGATCGGATGTGACTGTTTAGTCTCTAATAATGTGCGTAGTGGGCACTCATCATGTTAACGTACTTAAGTTATGAATTACGATGTTTTTTCTGGCAAATTTTGGCGAGGACTGCTTGGGATCGGAGTGAACGTGTATGCTCTACCAAGGAAGTTAGCCGTGTTGTGAATCACAGATTCGGTTACGGTTTTCAGTGTTGATGAATAGCTTTGATTACATTTTTTGTTCAATGGTTTGTTAACCGTGACATAAATATTGAACAGTAACACAGATTGAATACCACGGAGCGCATGAAGGCTATTTTCTAAAGGAAAATTGTATAGAAACTGTACCTGATAGGTAGTGTAGTGTTTTACAAGATGAGGTAGGAATACGAAAGGGTTAGATGTACTCGTTCTCCATCCCCCCTTAATTTATTAACTGTATTTTTTTTTGAGTTACAAGGTTTCCTACCCCTAAGAAAAGTTAATACTCCCCTACCTAAGTAATGTACTTAATGTTGCTTGCTGCACTTAAACAAGATGAAGACAAGGTTAGCTAATTAAGGCAAAAGCGTTTTTTTATTAGCCTAAACAGTCCCACTGTTGGGCAAAGAACCCCTGGTCTTTGCCCAGGAGTGAGACAGATAAAATGGTTTATTAAGTTTGGTGGCCACCAAAAGCAATAAACCATTTTCTGCTAAATACTCTTATTATCGATTGGCGGTGAGAACTTTTGGTAATTATTTTCCGTCACAAGTAAAAATAAAGAGTAGTAAAAATAGAGAGGGCTAGTGTCGCATCGCATCACTATGCACCTTATCTTGCCGACCGGACAAAATATCTGTAACTACTAGATCCTTGTGGAAATTGCCATGATTACAATGATATGATACAAAAACGTGACTCCTTCATTACCTGCATTAAAAGTGCTATTGGTTTGTATTTTATGTAGGTTGAAGCGTTGTCATGCCAATTGCGCGCACGCAGCCGTGGATAGGCTATTGTGGACTTCAGATGGGCACTTGCTTGTTTTATCAGGATTGGAATAAATTACGCGTAAGTACTTATAATGCTTATTTTGGATTTGTAATTAGCTTAGGCTGGTCGAGCAGTATAAATATTTTAATTGCCAAAGATTCACAATCTTCGTATTATTCTCATAGTTTTGATGAACACTGGTTTTGCACAAATGTAGAAATAAACTTGGAATAATAGGGTTACCTTTTTTTACTCCACCCCTATTCGTTTAATATTGTATAGGGGCGTGAACAGGTAACAAGCATCCATAATTTTGAATTAAAGTGATTATCATAGTACCTTAGCGCTAAGGTATTATGGAATTGTTCTTGCTGTATTGATTTTTGCTGAATTTACTAGCCCTTAGGTCTAATACAGCGAGAAGACATAAATCAGTTTACATAACACGCGGAAAAAACAACTCTACAGCATTACAATACCGATTTATGCAAAAATGATCCAACGCACAAGGTTCGTCAATTTCGCGTTTTTGTAACCTATGTAATCAGTATAAGATATATTTTAAGGGTACCTATTCGAACACCGTTTAGTACAATTGACTAATAAGCGAAAATAACCTTGAAGCAAAAAGTCTGGAAATGAAATTATCTGCGTGTCTCAAACGACAAGTACAGTTAATCTAAACATATCACCTCTATGTCATTGATACGATTATGTTAAAATATACCTTATACTGATTACATAAGTTACAAAAACACAAATTGGACGAGGTTGTGGGTTGTGGATTTTTTTTTGCATAAATCGGCCTAATTTATAGTTGTAAGCAATAAAATAAAGACAGTAAAATGGTGGCTAACAAACATTAATATCCTTATTTTAAAAGTAACTCGAGATTTTTCTTAGTTTTACGCTAAAGATATTCGCGGTCTTCAATCGAATAAATGTATTGAAAAATAAATGGTGGTTTAATATCAGCTGAAACCGAAAATTAATGAATATCTTCTGTGAGGGGTCAAATGTTGTGTCGAATCATCATCATGAGCCCATACACGTCCACTGCTGGATATAGGCCTCCCCCGTACGACGCCACCAATAGCGGTTCTGAGCCGCCTCCATCCATCGACTCCCTGCGACCGCTACGATGTCGTCGGTCCATCGAGTGGATGGTCTCCCATGTGTCGAATATCCTACTAATATTATAAATGTCAAAGTTTGTATGGATGGATGTATGGATATTTGTTACTCTTTCACGCAAAAACTACTGAACCGATTAGGCTGAAATATGATATTTGATATGGACCAGTTGAGCTATCTGTAGATTGTTCAACAGTTTGCAGTTAGCTCAACTGTTTCAATTGTAAATACTAGTTTAATTTGTTTATATTATTTTATTGTCATATTCTTTGTCAAAAAAGGTATTTGTACTTATCAATACCTATTTAATCCATTCGTCTCCGAAAGTAACACCTCTACGATTTATGATTTTGAATTTACATTCGAAATTATAAATCGTAGAACAAAAATTTACCCCGTGGCGTACGGAATCATCCGGTTTGGAATCATATTTTCGTCTCATATTTCAAGTTCGCAATATTATGAACTAATCTACATAACTATCGAGTGTGGGAAGACCACCCACTCGATGGACCGACGACATCGTAGCGGTCGCAGGGAGTCGTTGGATGGGGACGGCTCAGGACCGCTATTCGTGGCGTCGTTGGGGGAGGCCTATGTTCAGCAGTGGACGTGTACGAGCTGATGATGATGATATTATCAACTAAATCTAAGGATAAAGTCCCCTCCCACTCAAATCGATGAACGATGAACCAGTGTAGCAATTTCTCTCATAAAAACATGTTAAAAGCACCTTTATCACCGTCTGAATAAGGTGTCCTAAACGCCTGCCTACACAAACATTTCATAAATTCCATACAAGCAAAATATAAATTGCCTACTTACATAATTTACTCTCAAATAAAGACTGTAGTTTATCACTAAGATAATATGAAATAAGGTGTTTTTTCCCTGAAGGATCATTTTGTGGTTTTCTTTATCATTATTTTAAGCAGTTGGAGGCGTTTGCCCTTCTTAGAACCCAATTATTACCTATACATTTTAAGCGTCGTTGACAAAGATAAATACCTTCAGTAGAAAACTTTTGAGAGTATTGTGTGTAATGAAATAAACAAAACCCTCCTCCGTCGGTAGTCGGTTAAAAAATGTATCTACTTAGTACCTAATAACTAATATTTTTATGAGGAGATTTGATGTTTATTTGCATTGAATATATTCCGAAACTACTGAACCGATTTGAAAGATTTGGGAAGCTACAAGGTTGTCTGGTAGAGATCGCTCGTGAGCGATAAGACCGCCAATTGTCACATTTCTTCTTTTTTTTGTTCAAATTGTTTGTAAACTGTTTTGTTAAGTGTGCAATAAAGTATTTTCTATCTATCTATCTATCTACACTATCCCAGGGTGACATAGGCTTATATTTTTTTTAAAAATGGGATCTTTTAATTTTTGTTAAATACCCGTGCGAGGCCGGGGCGGCCCGCTAGTGCATCATATAGCCACAAAGCTGAGCCTTGCGCTATGATGACTGTGAGCATTCTGCCATTTCTACAAATAGCCACACAGAGGTTGTAAAACTAAAAATACATCCTACTACTAACCTAACTAAATAACCTAACTAATATAAATTAGAAAGTAACTCTGTTTGTCTGTTACCTTTCACGCCTAAACGGCTGAACGGATCTTAATGAAATTTGGCAGAATGGTAGATGGTGTCCTAATGACAGACTTATGATACTTTTTATTCCGGTAAAGTGCGTGCGAAGCCGCAGACAGAAGCTAGTTAAATATAAATACAAGTTACGGTTTCATCTAGTAGGGTAAGTACTATAGCACCCCACATCTGAGCCAATCCTAACCCTATTACGGAAATAAGGTTATGATTGCCCTCATTAGATAGATCCCTACATTTTCCCTAATTCCTCCGTGTTATACCGACCCATACCGACCCGATAATCGCTTTAAGCGCAACTGGGCCCGCTGCCAGAGCAGACTATCTACCGACTAGTTAAAAGCGGATAATTCCCTTATCATGGTGACGAGACAAGCGTCTCTTGTAGATTTTACTGATATAATATAGGTACCAAAACCATGGACCTTCGTAAAATCTGTAGATATGGTACGTTCTCCGAGCCCTTAATAGCTGGCCTATGTTAAAACTACACGCAAACACTCGCTCACAATTGCACATCCAATGTGCAATAAAACAACAAAGATGGAAAGACGTACTACCTAGACTGAAATCTGACCGAGAAAGTACGCTATTCATGCACGGCGACTCGCAATAAAACGTGTATTGCTATCTCTTTTTACACACTAATATATCGTATATTTCAATGCCTGTCTGCAAATGGCGAAATAAGGTAGTAGAAAAAATAATTGAAAATTTAAAGTTTCGATGAACTTCCGAGTGAAAAGTGATGCCTTGGCCTTTGTTCTGGATTTATTTGTACACCTAGTGAACGAACACAATGGCATTGCTGTAGTCTTTTATTCAATAAATCACTCTAAAGTACGTTGTAGCTAGCACGCGTAACACGAACGTCTACCACCGCCCGCCACA
This sequence comes from Eupithecia insigniata, assembly GCA_947859395.1. NCBI lineage: Eukaryota > Metazoa > Arthropoda > Insecta > Lepidoptera > Geometridae > Eupithecia > Eupithecia insigniata. Next base: position 1,081,453 of record OX401995.1, on the reverse strand, counting down.
ATGCCTGTGGTGCGCGGATCTATTGGCACCTAATTTGAGCCTTCCACCTTCGAGAAGTTAGGTGCTAACTTCACGAAGGAATTTCCCCTTTTATACTGGACCTAAACGCACATTCCACGACGAGCAAGTACCTATAGCTAATTGCCGTGTTTTGGTTGGTTACGTTACGTAACAATGGATGACAATGGTGTCAATTCAGATGTCTCCTAAACTAAACTAAACTAATTTGGATCGACTAAAAATGTTGTTGTCCTTATCGTAACGACCGAAATACGAGTACCTACATAAAAAGGATGTCATAATTTTTATTCTCATATTTTGTGTAACATTTGACTTGTCTATGAGCTTATTTTGCCTTTTATGCCTGATGAAACCTATTGTTTAGAGATAAACGGTATTGATTTTTAATTTCTGTTTGTTCCCTCTACATAAGATATGAAGGTTTTTACCTTCATAACTTTAGCACAGGTGATATTTTATTTCTTCTGTTGAACTAAGTGAAAAAAAACACTGCTCAACCATTTGATTACATAAATTGGAACAATTTTTATAGTCGAGGGGCTAATTATTAAACAATTAAAACTAAACGTGATGCTCACCGAGAATCTACGGAAGAATTCCGGAAGCTCCTGGATGCGGCAAGCTGTAGACAGGGCGGTATGCTCTTTACGGGGAGGCCTCATTATTTTCTAACTTAAGCTGATGATGATGATGATGACACTATCGCCGACGGTAATATTGCCCATAGAAGTAGTCTTTTAGTACATATTATTGAATCATTTGTGAACTGTAGCTTATTGAGGAGATAGAGTTCAATAGAAATCATTTCTCACGCACAATAACAACTTGAGAAATAAAATCGGAGGAGAATCGTATAATAAATAGGTACAAGAGCCATCCCATCGCAAGAAGCCATCTACACGTAATTGGGTGTCGAAATCACAGGCACGTGGGCTTTACATCTGTGTGCCTCAAGTAGACGGGCTGGCTAGAGGATCTTCAAAATGACCTGTCAAAAATTAAAATACGTCAGGAAAAAAATTATAGCTTAACTAACTATTAAAGAAAGCCATGCGTGCTCTCAGCTGTGACCCGTAAAAGAAGAATTATTATCTGCGCCCCGTGGTATGAATGTGGACCTCGTTATCAAGTAACGGACACGTTTGAATTATTTGAGAATTCCACGGGAACACTTTTCTTTTCCGTGATCAAATTTCGCCTTAGTTAGGAGAAGAGTAATCTTGGACCCAATTTCATTCGTATCCTTTCCGCCGTTTGAGCGTGATAGAGTAATAAACAATTTCAAAAACAACTTCAGTAAGTTGCGCCATTATTATAGTAGCAAAAAATCGTTAGGTAGTATCCAACCAGGGAAAGATTTTTCAACATCCTCGGTGGTACTGTACTCAATTAATTATTCATAATTTAAATTAAAGGCCGGTGGTAGGTGGTCTGGTCACCGTCGAGGTTTCTGGCGCGGCGCCAACGACGTTGTTGATACTCGATTACTCGAGATTAACTTATAGGTAGGTATGTATGTGTTTCTAACACCTTAGAAATACTATCTGACTGTTTTCACTAAAGAGAAGAGACACAAGGGTAAAACAGTCTATATAATCTTGATTAGCTACACCTAGGTTATTCCTTGAATAAGTTTAACATTTATATAATCGTCTTTTATTTCATGAATTTTATGCAATTTAGATTTTATATAAATTTTTCATTTATTAATTAATCAAATGAGTTAGTTTAATTGGTAATTATGCCATTCTAATTCAATATAATATTATAAATGTCAGAGATTGTGAGTATGGATGTTTGTTCCTCTTTCGCGCAAAAAACTATTAAACTGTTTGAGTTGAAATTTGGTATGGTTATAGTTTGGGACCTGGAATAACATATAGGCTATTTTTTATCCCGATAAATAGCGGGCGAAGGCGCGCGCAGCAGCTCTCCGATGACACTCGAAAACCACAGTCTTCCAGCTACCCGACGATATCATCCGACATTTATTATATTAAGGTTCCAACATCAAAAATACCCTGACGTGTTTTTACAAACATGTTATCCGTGAATAACCTTTATTACGTGGCATGTGATTGACATAGCGGGCATGGGCGGGATTAAAGCTTCCCTGCATCAGGGGATGAATTACACTGGACTTGAGTTATTACAGGGGATTTTACATGAGATGTTAGAGTTTCAGATAGGTACACCGGTAGTTAGACATGTAGAAATTACAGTCAATCGTCTCTAAAAGCTAGACATTTTTATGTGATCTAAGCTTAAAAATATATTTTGCTGATATCCTAAAAATCAATCAAAAGAATAGCCAGATAAATGGTATTTCCGGAAAATAATTTCACAAAAACGCTTATCGGGAGTTCAGCGCACATTTTCTGTGCGAACTTATCATAAAAACATTGTTTCTTAAACTGTTCAAAGTCTCTACAGAATACAGAATTTTTTTGATAAGTGCAAAGGTTTCTGATGCAGTTCCAGCGGATAACTAGAAGGCAATATCTGTAATTTTGTAAAAAAAAAAAGAAATTTTCTATACTAAAAAATATACCAGTCTCCACCCCCTGCTGTTTGCGATTGGTGCGTAATACTCAAATCAAAAACGAAAAACATTATGTTATTATGAGACATCCTTACATCCTTACATTATTTATATATATCGCTTTTTAATTCTGTTTATACAATAATTATGTAGGCATGTTCAAGAGCGATGAGAAGATCAGGAACTTTTAGGCTGTTTTTCGAATGCTTTGCGTCATGTTACTGACTGTTTCCACTAAATATTACAGAGTATTGGCGCAATGGCCGAATATAATGACCAATAGATAATCCAAGCGAGGAACAGGAGCACTTACTTAATGTCTACATATTATATGGGCCATCTAAATAACCTGGGTAAAAGGGTGGCCCATTTTTCTAAATCTCCATTTACTTTTTGCAAGGTTTATTGAGATTTGTCTTTTTTCGGAAATGGATTGGTAACGTAAAAATAAGGATAAAAAATAGAGTAGGGTATATATAGGTATTCATGGTAGGGACTACGTTTTTGTGAACGAAAATTAGTAACCTAATGTCGTTTAAAAATAAAGCACAGCCATATCTACTCTATGTATATCAGCTTGTATTCACAAATTCCGTAGTTATGAGGTCCCTGACTATAGCTGGACATATTATGTATGTAAGTTCGGACATAGGCGAGTGCATCGAAGGTTGTCTGGTAACGATTGCTTTTGAGCGATAAAACCGTCAAAAATATAACCTATAATCATTTAAAAGTTCATTTGTTTAAAATTGTTTCTATTTGATTCAAGTATGCAAAAAAGTATCTATGTACATGAAACGGGTTTACGCGAGATAGTTCCTAATTTATCAATTTTGTACTTATTGTGTTGTGTTTGTGTTTAAAGTAACCTTGGTATGTTCACATATTTCACTACCTTTTCCATCCATTCATATTTCTCCCCATCCTTTATCTTTTCCCATCGTGATTCTATAACTCAGTTTTCTTTTTATATATAGTATGAATAAAACTCTTTTACGGTTGACCTCATCTGTAGGCGCCCCTATAAGGTACGTCAATTGTTATTCATTGTTATTTATTTTGCTTCTGTGCACAAACAAGTTCTTTTTCATATTTATTAAAATGTTAAAGCCCGGATTTAAATTCCATACCCTGTATCCATTAGCAAACATAAAAGATTCACGTCAAATTATTACAATGCAAAAGGGTTTTTAAATCGACAGTTTTATCCCATGGAATTTCTCGCGAAAGAATTTTGCTCGTTCTAAAAATATACTAAAATAAATTACCCTTCCAAACTTTGTAGCGTTATTAGGGTTGCCAATCAAGCGTTTTTTACTTGACGAGGATTGAGGCAAAAATTAGGCCATGATAGCTTGGTATTTTTAAATTAACGGGTTTAGAGTTCAGCTATTAATCTGAGAAGCTCATTTTAATGCTTTAGACTATTATAAAGGTCCTACGTTCTTTTTTCAAGAATTTTAAAACAATCATAGCGGTCAGATATTTATGATTCAATCTGCAGGCCAAATCCGTATTTTATTAAGGCGGGCCATAAACCCATTTAATGGGACCATCCCTTTAATAACTCGTGGAATTATGCACGGCCCAGCTTTTGATGTGAATGTCTCTGAATGATAGTTCTCCTGCTGTTTTAACATAGCAATGTTTGCAGGAAGCTATTATATTTTATAGGTGTTGGTGTTATTCTAATATTAATCAGGCTCTACTCAACCTGACGAAGGCAGCGAACGCACTAAGTGGACGGTTTACTAAAGGAATCGTTCTTTTTTTATAAAAAATATAGTTGTTTGACGAATGCATTATTAATATAAGCTGGTCAAACGGGATGATGTTGATGTTATTCCAACATAAACATGGTTCGATGTTAACCCGCTACCGCGACCATCTTTGAAAATTAAAGTTGTTAGTTCCAACACATGACTCACTACAAAGGGGCGGTTTTATTTTCATTCAAAATAAAACGATCGATCAACGTTTATTCAACCTTCGGATTTCTGTCGAAATCAGATCTACCATAGATTTCCAGGATTCTACAGTTCAGATCTTAACGATAACGTTACGGAAATAATATCAAGCCAACTGAAAGCTTGATGGCCTCAATAACTTTCCATTTAGAAAAAGAGAACTGTTCAAATAATAAAAATACACGATCTCAATATAAAGCGACTGCTTCGCCAGAACATTTCGAATGCAATTTTCCATCTGTGTAACACCTGCATGCAAAGCGCTGGGCTCGGGCTTAGGACCAAGCTGTAAGCGGGTCTTTTACACTAGGGAAAGTGGAAGCTAGAATAAACAACGTGCATTAGTTTCGCAGCAAAATTTGAACATGTAAAGGCATATCATTTTATTCCCATTGTCTAAGATACCGTATAATTTTATAAGAGACTTTATATTTCATCATAAGGGTGCTACGACTTTGTAGCAGTCGCAGGGTAGGTATCAATAGATCGGACCTACTCAGAACAGGACCGCTATTTGTGTTGTCGTATGGGGGAGGCCTATGTCCAGCCGTGGAGATGTGCTGGCTGATATGAAGGTGATGAATCGGCCGACTGGTCTGGTCCGCTGGGTAGGTAGTTTACATCAAGAAATACGAACCTCACCTATTCCATCCGTACATTGCCTGCCTTAGCACAATTCCGGTGCAAATGCAGACGCTTTTAGGAAGTAACACTCAAAATGAATGTTCCAACGTCTTAAGGAGAAGTGCAGTGGATACAGAAAATTGAATAGAATGTCACTGATTGTTACAGCTTTGCTTGTGCATTATACGAACACGCTGTCGAAATGACTCTGAGATGGCACTTTCTTTATAATTTTAACAGATGTTTTCAACTGGAAAAAGACACACAGATTTGTTTCGCGGCCGTTCAAAATGGGATGGTATGGTACCATTTTTAACCGACTTCAAAAGATGGAGGTTCTCAATTCGTCTATATGTTTTTTTTGTATGTATGTTACGCAATATCTCCGCCAATTATGGAACGATTTTGAAAATTCATCTGTTTCAACAATTCAAACTGTTGTATAGAAAATTATGCCAAAGGGATCCCATATACATATGTATCCTGTATGCAATTACTTAAAGCTATCCTATTCTAACGCATTATATAACAATGAGCAAAATAAAACGATACAATGAGACAAAAGATCGTAAAACAAGCGCTATCACGTATTTACTAAGACAGGGGTCTACCCTATTCTAAATGCACGCGGAAATTCCTACCAAAATATAAACGTAATGCCCGTGCTCTTTCCGAAGAGCTTATTAGGTAGAATTCGCTAGTTTCAGGCCATGAGCTGTCTGAAGTTTACGGAAGTTACGATTATTATTCAGTTTTGTTTCCTCGAGTTGTCGAGGAACTTTATACAGTTCATTAATTAGATATAAAGATAATGATTCTGTGTATCAGTTAACACCTTCTGTTTTTCAACGACAAGTCTGTGACGCATTGGAAAATAGTCCGGCAGCGACGCAAGAGGTTTCGGGTTCGATTCCAGCTCGGGACAAATGTTTGTATGATCTGCAGATATTTTTTTGCGAGTGTTCTGGGTGTTTTCTATGTAGGTATAATGCCATTCAGCTCGTACGAAGTTTCAAACGGGTTTCAAACAAACAAATATCTGTCAACTCATGCTATTGCAAACATAAGTGAGCTTGCATTCACAGGCGAAGTTAAGGCATAGCGTAACATTACCTAATCTGAGCTGCTGTGTTAATTGTCCAGTATTGTTTATTAATTCATTTAACCTCAAAATTAAATAGAGTTTCTACGAAATAGGAACGTTCTCACCGCACTAATAAACACCTATACTATAAAAGTACAATTTAACGGGTAGGGACCTATCGCGTTAAAAAAATCCCGATATAAACTTCAAATCGCGTTAGAATTTTTAATCTAATTAGACTAAGTAAACTTACTTTTACATTTAGTGAAAACTTAGCTCACGTCTAAACTAAAAGGGTTTGCTAACGAAGCAGCTAATTAACAAAATGAGACTCTATCAATAGGTAATAAGGCTCTGATAATGAGCCATTATTGAAGACTCGTTTTACATAAATGAGTGCACAATCTGCAGTTTAGATAACGACACTGGCGGCGCGGCGGCGGCGTGCCTGCGAAGATAATGGCTTATCAATAATCAGGGTTGAGGCGAGAGCAGACGAAAGTGGAACTGGATGCCCACACTTTCCTTGAGGCACCCGATCAATTCCAATAGGTACATATTCGGAATTCCCGGTCAGGTAGGGTGAGTGACGACTTGCGAAAGACCTGCAAGCAGATACTGGATGCGTCAAGCTGAAGATGAGGCGCTATAGCGCTCATCAGTGGAGGCCTATATCCAGTAGTGGACAAGTATAGTATAGGGATGATGATTCAGAAATGTATTGTAAGTAAAGCCAGTGAAAGCATAGCTACTAAAACAGAGCTGGAGTGAAACCTGGTAGTAGTGAAGGACGTTAGTAATGTTACAAACTACAGCTTCTAAAATTGCGTGAATTAATACATATTTTTGTTGTTGTAGGTAAGTTAACAAAGGTTACATGGGTAAAATAAATATAATTGAAAAAGAACCAACATAAAAAGACACGGCCGTTGGGGCCTTATATCAGTATAATCCATCACCCTAAAGCCATAGTAACACAAGACGACAATTTTGAGTGTTCCGTCTACATCAACCCGGAGACGATAGGGCAGTTCAATTTGTAGTCAAATTTCGTTAGAACTTGGCTGAGAATATAACTAGAATCAAGGACGCGCTGAACTTTTTCTAGTCTATGTTCAAGTTTCATCAAAAAACTACGAGAAGAAACATTTTTTCAGTAAGAGCCCCTAAGTGAGATATTCAAAGAGCTTGAGAATTGTTCCGGCAGAAAATCAAAGTGCCTTGATAATCTAATTATACGTCTGAATAAACTGAGGACCCGGCATTTGCTTTTGGTATCTTCTTACATTCTGTATCCTTATTTTAGTATTAAAATATAGACCTAAATCTTTAATTTCATTGTATTGAAAAAACTAAAAGCAGACTTCGAATATCTTACTTTTACACTGTTTTTTAAAGTTTTGCGGGATAAATACTAATCCCCCGGGAATAACATTTTTACGGGAGTTGTCCCGAATTATTTTCTATACAACTGCAAAAGTATCATCCAAATCTGTCCATAAATAATGGGAAATCGACGGACGAAAAAAAAACATAAGTACATCCGAACATCATGTCTACGAAATTGGTTAAAAATCTGAATAATCTTGTCATCGGACCCCATGCCATACCCATATCACAGATTTTATAATACTATAAAGCCCATATTATTATTCCGTCCGGGCGTATTCACTCTTATTTCGAAAAGATTTGAAGATCACTTCTAAATGGAGTTCAAGAAAAAACACAACATAATAAATATAACCTTGCTTGAACCATCCATTCTTAATTAAGCTCTTATGGTGTTTACACACCAAAGTCGCCAACGGCGGCGCCGACACAGCCTGATGGATTGGATGCCGGCAGTGGTGGCTTGAGTGAAACTGCCAGCTTCAGACCTAGGAGACAACACACCAAGAACGCCGGGTTACGTCGCCGAGATGGTAAACATTAAAACTCGAAAACTCTCATGGTTATTAGCACCAAAGTTATTTGGAAATCGGTATTAGTGTTAGTTCATAACAAAAGACAAAACAATAGGGTATTATCTGCCATTAAAACTCATTCACAGTGACTTCAAGTTATTCCGTGATCATGAAACTGTGCCGACTGTGCCTAATATCATGATCAATATCTCGTTATGAAATGGCTTTAGTTGGTAAACATTGTAGGCGACATAAAATGAGCAACTTTTGACAAGACGTGGAGTGTCGTGGTCGCGGACATGTCGCAAGAAGTCGGCGGGCACTCTCGCCGACATAATTTCATAAAATAAATTTGCCGATATCAACCCCCCGGGCTCTGTCGGCGGCGTTGCCGACTTTGTTGTGTTGACTACTTGAATTTTAATTTTTCAAAAAACAACGTACTGCAACGGACGACGATCAGAATAACTCCTTAAATAAGATAAGAGTAACTTCCCAAACACTGCCAGTTATATTTAGAAAGGAGTTAATTCATTAGTGCTCCAAGCTTGGAACCGTCAGACCGTAAACTACCAATATTGACCCGAAGCGCTCCTTTGCCATTTATTGACCTCAAACATTGTACAGATGAAGCAGTAAATCTCAACAGCACAAATCGCACCTCCAGTCGTAAACTGGCTCAATGCAAAATTCGGGTGCTTTGAGTTAATACAGAACGAACTTTTTTTGTGTCTCTTTCTTACCGGCGCTGCCAACTAGACTAGAGAAAGTGCATTTATTTTTTTGTTTTTCAATGCATCACTATAATACAAAATTTGGGGTAGGTAAGTTTACTACGTAAACAACCGTAAAGCGACCGAAGTTTGCTTACAGATTACAGAGAAAAATTGCTCAATAAGAAAAATTGAGCAATTTTTTGTGATTTGAACCAAGTTGGGTCTATTTTGTACTGAATATGATATCGTTAGTTATATAGTCTGTATTTTATGAATTGATTTTAAGTTATTTCGGACTTATGGTGCTTAGGTTTGTTTTTGAATAAATTAATTTAATATGTATTATGAAAAATCTGAGAAGGTTTTTGCACTAAAATGACTCTATATTGTACTAGTTTTTAATATTTCAAAGAATTTTTTCCGCATCAGTAGTCCTTAGGCCAAATAACCTGTGAGACTTTAGTTGTTGTAAATAGCTCTTTATGTCATAAAGTTATGGTGTGATTTATCAAAAATTGTCGGACCGAAACAAGTTTTCTTCATTTGCCAAAAAACATGAATTTGGGATTGAGCCAGTCTACAACTGGAGGTGCGAAATATCCACCTCTGCAGGTCAATTCATCGGAATCGACCGTTCCGTCACCGAACGTCAATTCAGCAGAACGTGCCACGCTTGTCAGGCGGGATAAGTCGTAGTACGTTTATTTACTTGTAGGCCTTATAATATTCTAAGTTTTAGACCTAATTCACTAAATTGTTTCAACTCTTCGCTCTAACTAAGTTTAGAAAACTTGTGGAATAGACGCGAGGGATCTCTACCTCTCAGCAAATAGCTTACAGGCAACTTCTTAGGTTTCAGATAAGACTTTTATCTAAAGAAATGGGAAAATAAATCTCTGAAAGCAGACGAGTGATGGATCTTTATAGGTTGCGATATCAGTGAATTACAGATGATAAAATGATGTGTATACAAAACGATGACCTCTAGTTAGAAGCCTGTAATCACAAGGATCATGGCACTTTTTGCTATGCCCACATCATCCGTCCAATTCTGGACATGACTCTTCCAAACAAAGGGGGGTATGCTGTAATCATCACGATTGGATTGGTGATAGCAGTAGACAGAAGGAATTTTTGAGCTTTCTGTGAGTTACGACTTGTGATACTGACACTGACTGTACTATGCCCCAGCTCAGTAGACGAACAGACAGTCGGCATCTCGGTGTGGTTTTCGCCAGCTGCAGCGGCTTTGAAAACGTCGCTATTATAGCGACTATTGGTTTTCAACTGTGGGGATCTCATAATTAGGTTTATTTTCCTTTGATTTAGTGCTGGTGTTTTGTGCAGAATAATGTTTCATAGTCTCGAAGATAACTAATGAAATCCCATTATTGATGTGGTGGAAACTTGGACTTTTAGGAATCATTTGTCCTCGTGTTTGATAATAATAACTATGTTTATAGTATAAAATTTGACTTGTCTAAGTGCTTATTTTGTAAGCCTAAAGAAATAAAGTTATTGATTCTGATTCTGATTCTGACACAATCGCTTGGTACAGCGATTGTCGTGTTTACCTATCATATTGGTAACATGCATATCAGAACAGAACCTAACATAGATCTATAAGTGATTAATATGTAATGTGGTTAGTAAACGTTTATTATTGAACTAGCTGACCCGTGCCCACTTCGTTGAGCGGTAAACATTTTTAGTGAACCGAACCGAACCGTAAGACCGAGTCGAAGATCAAAGTTGTATCCGTCTTCGCCACGACAGTAGGTATATAAGCGAGTAGAGACTGAAGAGCATCAAATGTCTGATGCGTTTCGCCAATGCATTGCAAGCGGTCATCCCGGGTACGCAGCACAATGTTCCGCCTGTCACAGTGCTGATCTACCAGAACGACGGAAACATCATTGGTAGCGAGAGCTTTGTACAAACCGGATGCTGTCCAGTAAGTCGTTTATCGCACTAATAACAATTTTGTTGGCTTTGGGGTATGGACTCGTATTTTATGTTCTTCCTCGTAATATGAACTCAAATCATGCTAAGTATCATTCGAATCCATTCAGTAGTTTTTGCGCTATTTAGGGCTGAGAAATGTCACTTCCATCCCCACTCCCAAGGGAACCTTAACGAATTCCAGGATAAAAAGTATTACATGACCTTCCTCGTAGTATGAACTTAAATCATGCCAAGTTTCATTTGCATACATTCAGTAATTTCAGCGCTATGCGCAGCCAAGAAATTTTACTCTACTGCGGGGGGGGGCCACTACGAGGGGCTACTGGAGGTCCCACTGCGGGGCAATGTGGGGAGCCCACTGCCGACGCCCTACTGCCGGTGCCCCCACTGTGGGGGCTACTGAGGTCCCACTGCGGGGGGCTACTGGGAGGGTCCGGTTGCGTGAGGGGCCCCACTGCTGGGGTCCCCACTTCTGGGGCCCCCAGCAGTGGGGGTGGGGGTATCGCTCTCTACCGCCCTTGCCCCGCACGCCATCCTGCAACGCGCAAAATTTCACTTCCATCCTCTCTCATAAGGGAACCCTTCTGAATTCCAGGATAAAAAGTATTTTATGCCCTTTCTTGTAATATGAACTTAAATCATGCTAAATTTCATTTGAATACCTTCAGTAGTTTCGGCGCTATGCGCAGCCAAGAAATTTTAATTTTATCGCCTCTCCCAAGGGAACCCTATTGAAATCTGGGATAAAGTGTATTCCATGTCCTTCATCATAGTATGATCTCAAATCCTGCTAAGTTTCATTTGAATACATTTAGTAGTTCCAGCGCTAAGCGCAGCCAACCAATTTTACTTTAATTTCCTCTCCCAGGGGAACCCTATCGAAATCCGGGATAAAAAGTATCCTATGTCCTTCCTCGTAGTATGAACTCAAATCCTGCCAAGATTCATTTCAATACGTTCAGTAGTTTCGGAGCTATGCGCGGCCAAGATACAGACAGACAGACATGATGGAAAAAAAATACATTTTTGGCGTATCGATAATCGAGTGCCATCCAAAAAAAATTTTCAAAATATCTTCAATGTACAGAATTGGACCTGTTACAGTTTTATTATAAGTATAGATAAATAAATAAATACAGCCAATAGTGCTTTAAGAAATCACCCGTGATAAGTACTTAAAGTCCTGTTGGTCCGCAATTATCCGCTTAGTTTTTTAGTGACAATAAATACTCACTTATATCCTATTTAACGTGAAATCACTTAATTTTGTCATTATTATTTATTGAATTAAGTTTCTTTATTGTTTCCACTATTTTTTTGTTTAACGTAGTCTCTTTACAGCTCAATATTTTATCAATTGTGTAAGTTTAATATTACCTATTTAGACTTAAGTCTTTTATGTAATTTTTTGACGTGACTAAGTGCTTCTTTGTATTCCTAGAGTTGAAACAAATGAAAAGAAATGAAATGAAATGAAAACTGCATTCCCTTTTCTCATTTCGGCCGGTGAAGGTAAAGAATACCGTTTGGTTCTGAACAGGCCTTCAATAAGATAGTGCCCAGGGTTATTTAACTTGAGCGTGATGCTGAGTACTAAGCCAGTTTGTCATAGAAAATTTTATTTCCTATTACACTATATTCATGCTTAAAACAGAATAACGGATACAAGAATGAAATTGTGTAGCTAGACTTACCATTTCCAATATTTACCCTACTCGCATCATAGCCACAGTGAAAATCAACGAAAAGTGATGATTTTTCGCTTCAAAAAACATTTATTTCAACATCAAAGAATAAAGCACCAAACATCGGTTTCATGAAACGAAACGGTAGCCGATTCGGGGATGCGTAAAAAACAGGGCAGCCTACCCGGTTTATGAGAAAAGTAATTTTCATGAGCAAGTAATAAGAGGTATTCCAATTTTCGTTGGTATAATCGGTTCCTATTGTGCGTGTGGATATCTCTCCATCCTGTGCATCCGCAGAAATACTCACCAAAGATCTGAAACTCAGATAGATGAAATAATTTATGAAAATTTGAGAAAAAAAATCCTAAGGTTAAGTGAATGAAAAAGACTAATATACAATAATGAAATTTTCACTTTATTATTTTCTTTGTTTATTATTTAAAATTATTGTACATTAATTTAAGTTTAGTTTGACAACGCCCCTATACAGCAGCACTTTGACATACCCTGTTATTTATTTTATTTTTAAAATTATTCTTATTTATTTTTGACATCTTAAAGCCAACAATTTGTTATTTTGTAAATCTGAAGCACGAAGAGTCATTTTTGTCAGATTTTTTTTTCTTTGTACAATCCCATAGGGTGTTTCCTATGTGAAAAGTTTGTGTGAATTTTATAAGATAAATAGAATCAACGACATCAATGTGTACTTACGGTGGAAATAATTTAATAAATATAAAACAACCCCTTATTCATAATGTTATATCTCACTCTGACTTTTGTCAATAGAAGAAGACAGAGTGACAATTAGCAATGCTTTAAGTTAGCAGACTATTATGAATAAGGGGGAAACTACACTCTTGCGAATAGTAATTGACGATTTCTGTCATCTATCGATAGAATAAATACAAGATTTAGGGACTACAGACTAAGTACCTATATACATTTAACACCATTTTTATATTAGCGATCAGAATACACCAAAATTTAACGAGTAGTAAAATTTGCAACTATCAAATATTCTTTTTTATTTATATATTTTTAAACTCGAAAAAACCCGTATATAGTTAAAATATAGTTTTGAATTCATAAGGGCGACAATACATCGCATGCGCAACGCTTTTCTCTATAAAGAAACACAACTGACTTGCCACGAAACGCTTTTCGCTGCTGCTTTACTTTCTGCTGAAAATGGGGTATAATACAAAACCGCAATAAAACGTCGTTGAATAAAAAACCGAAGCTATAATAACTTGCGAGCAACGAAATGACACCAGTACAAAGGTACAATTTAAATTTGATAGTAATCCCCAATAATTAATGCAATAAGCTTGCAAAGCCGTTGTTTGGCATATTATGCGAAAGCAATCAGTGACTCAACATAATTAACATTTCCCAATACATAACAACCAGCAATGGAACTCATTACCGCCCCATTTAGTTTATTAACCTACTAATTGTGCTGGCGACTTCGTCCGCGTGGAATAGTGACAGTGGGATTTTCATACAAACTTTCATCCCCTATTACCTATTATTATATTTTACCCCCTTGAGGGTAAAATTTGTGGAAACTCTAAATGTAATTTTTATTTATATTTAATTAACAGCCTAAAAATTAATTCCAAGAATCAGAATCAGAATCAATAACTGTATTTCTTTAGGCTTACAAAATAAGCACTTAGACAAGTCAAATTTTATACTATAAACATAGTTATTATTATCAAATAAGAAATAAGGTGTTATTGATATTCTCTTCACTTCAATTTTTTGTCCACTAGTGGAAGAAGCTTTTAGCTTTAAAAATGACGATAATTCTATACAACCTTTCAACCCATTACAACAGTTTTTCGCATTAAAAAGTATGTCCTTTCTCAGGCTCTAAAGTATCTGTGTACCAACTTTCATTTAAATCGGTTCATTAGTTTTGGTGTGAAAACGTGACAGACAGACAGAGTTACTTTCGCATTTATAATATTATAGTAAGGAAGTAAGGATTAGATAGTAAACCACCAGAACATTACAGACCGAGCACTCTTAAGTTTTTGCTCAGTGAAAATCCTCAGAAAAGTTTAAACTAAAACTTGCCGTAGCAGAACGAACTTTATGCAAATAGCACAAAAGTTTATCTTACGAAATGCAATCATTTATTCTGATAAAACTTTACATTCCAAATAATAATATTTATTCCGATTTTTGTAGCTAAAAATTCCGTCTACACGGACTGAACTTTTCACTCTTTGACTTCTCAAAACAAAGATGAGCGGAGAATCCTTTCATCCCAGAAGACTTAGAACGACCATTGTTCTGAAATAAATCAACATACATTGGAGGTAACTTACCTTTTTCTGTGAAAAAAATCACAAAGCTTCACATTCAGTACCACCTATGAATTCGAAGCCGTTAAGCTGAAGAAAAATACTTTTCAGTGTTCTGTCCCTCAAGAGACCATTGTTTTGCTTTCATAGGATTGTTTTGGAGTGCAGTGGCCTAACCGTTGCGTTGGTACGAACAATATATGCCATATTATTTATTCGTGTGTTACGTAGATGCTATTTATGTTACTTAAACGTTGACAAAATATACATAAAAAAACTAGATTCCCTCCAAGTCTAAATTAAAAAAAAAATCAAGGAAACTTATGTACTTCCTGAGCTACATCCACATGCATATATATTTCAACATTATCCGTTTATTTGTTTAAGCAGGAATAGGTACCAGACAGACAGACAGACCTAGATACTGTACAACGAATTGGCATCCATAATCACTGATATAGACATTTTTGATTCCAATATTTATAAATTCAAGCAATGCATAATCAGGTTGCTATATGGTGTTCAATAACAATGTTGATTAATGTTTATCCCATTTGTTTATTTTTTATTAGTTTTTTTAGTAATTTGTATTTTTTTCTTAGTTATTAATTTTATTTTAACTTGCGTAATATTTCGAGTTAGTTATTGGTAAATTTAAAATCTTAGCTTGAACATTTTTCAATGCTTGTTGTGTTTGCATATTTGTGGGTAAAATCTAGCTCGTATTATGAATTTATGTATCTACTATATATATACATATGTATGTGATAAGGATCTTACTCTGTTTTGTGAACGAATAAATAAATAAATATTTTTGAATATATATTTATTCAATAGTTTTTCGGATCATTAATACTAATAAAAATTAATTAGATCTGTGTATATGGTAAATCAAGACTACAGACACTAGAAGTATGTGGCTGACAGTACTTTGGCTACTTTTCTGTAATAAATCTGAAATGGGACGAATGCTGAATGAAATCACCTCTGAATTTGAATTTCCGTGTACGTCCCACTCTAGTCCGAAGCTAGTGGGACGAACACGGAATAACTAAATGTTTGGTAACTCTTAGGTCTACTACCACAAGCTGTGTGCAATTATTAGACCTGCAACCTACCCTTGATGTATTAGAAACGCGATGTTACACCACATAATTACCTCCAGTACAGGCTCATGATGCGGCGGGCGCGGTTTGCGGCCGCAGCGGCTCAATACTCTAAACTCTAATATCATTTTAGAACAAAGAAAATTACAATCAAATAATAGAAACATTAGAACTAGTATATAGAATTGAAACAATTGAGGCTAACTGAATAAGAAAGCCGATGCAGGGTGGTAGGCCTGAACAAGGCAAACTAAAAATAGTTTTTGTATAGCTACGTACTTTTCTTGTATTATTGTCATGACGGATGTGAGTGCAAGACAAATCTCTCTAGGTTTTATGGTACAACACTTTATTGAATGTAGATTATATTTGTACTAAATAAATAAAAAAAACTGCAGACTGTTGCAAACAATCTACAGGTAGCTCAACTAAGAGACTACGCCGCAGTTTTTAAATTTTGTCGGCTCTTCGTTCAACCTGTTATAGTTATACTTGTTCAAATAGAAAATTTAGTTTTTTTTAGTTTTTTTTTTGTTTCAATACCAATCGGAGCGTCCCCAAGACGCTGTCTGCATTGCCCCGCTGTATGGCAATGCTAATGCGCTGCGTCAGATACTCACCAGCTCTCGGGCCACGCGTCGATTCGACCAGGCGCTAAAACTAAAAAAAAACTAAAACTACACAAGCTACTAAACAGGTAGCTTAGCTTAGGTAGTAAGTACCTACTTGCATCTATTTGACCTTTCAAAAGGGCGACCACCACTCTGCAAGGAAAATAAGTGATGGTATGGTATTGTCCAGCATAATTTTTTTACATAGCATCCCCTTGCTACCAGGGTTGGCATGATTAAAACAAATGGTTTTAAAACACATGTTTAAAACAATGTTTAAAACAGTTTGATTTTAAACCGTGTTTTTTATCACACGTTTAAAAACACAGATTAAAACAAGTTTTAAACATTGTATAAAACGATGAGAAAAAAACAAGCTTTAAAACTACTTTTCATTGCGAATGAATGATATAAAATGAAAGTAATATTTTTTTGATAAGTTATTTATTCAGTCAAACAAAGATCTAAGTACCTACCAAGTACCAGGATTTATATGGGTAATGGGATAAGATAACACGTATTTTTGAAACATGCATTAGATAGTATAGAATATTAAAAATTTCAATTTAAAATCAATCAAAAACAAAATTATAACAAACAAAATTACCTATATTTAATAAACATTATAAAATCAAAATTGTTTGTCAGTCAGGAGAGTAAGACAATATGACAAGATCAAGATAACAATTATTTTTTCTTTTCCTTATTAAGGTATTTAAAAACTGTAACAAGTTTTGCAGCTTTCTCTGTACCCAGTTTATTTCGTACGTCAGAATGAATAAATCCAAATGTTGAAAACAGTCTTTCAATTCCAGCACTTGAAGCTACAGCAGTGTGAAGCTGAGCCACTAAGTTCATTGTTTGACCATTAATTTGTTTTTTTAATGACTGCCACCATTCGAGAGGTCCGACCTGATTTACTACATGATCTTCAAATAGAAAGTTATGAAAGGGATCTGTCATTGCCCTGTATTTAACAACATAGGGCTTCGCCTCTTTGTGATAAGCTTCTATAAATAATAAAGCCTCAGAAATATCTTCACTCGTGAGTTTTTCACCCCTGTACTTAGGATGTAGTAAGTTTGCTGCAAAATGAGCTGGAGACATTGCCATTTCATATCGAGCTTTGAACTTCCTTAAATCATCCAATGAATACTCGGTCTCACGCAGTCGTACATTCTCTCCCTCAAACATATTTTTAAGCTCTATCCATGGTTCAGTCACTTCGCCAATACAGCAGGATGTCTTTTGGGAGATGTCAAGTGTAACTGCGATGTTTTCCAGTTTTTTGTAGAGAGCCTGGACTTGTTGCTTCAACGCCATGTCATTTACTTTCAATGAAATTGACAGATCTATAGCAGTTGAATGATTTAAGCATATATCTGACATTATATGCCAATTTTCTAATAACACTTTTAAGCAGTCAGCCATTGTGTTCCACCGTACCTGTTGTGGTATAACAATTGCTTTTCCACCAGCTTCTTTATATTTGGCAGATGCAAAGTGAGTGTATTTGAAGTACCGCATTATCGACTTAACTTTATCAGTAATATCTTCTGCATTCAAATCCTTTGCTAGAAGCTTTAATATGTGTGATGAACAGCCGTATGTAAGTATATCCTCGTGAGAAGCTAGTTCTTCCTGTTGGGCTAAATCTCGTCTCATACGGCTCATATTTGCTGCGTTATCTGTCACTACACTTCCCACCGTACATTTGTAAGTTTCACATTGTTTTATTGCCGCAGTAGTAACTTTAACCAAGTAGTCAGCTGTATGGCTTTCGGCTCCTGTGTCTATTGTATCAATTAAATGAGATGAGTCTGTCAACACATCGGTAACACAGACACAAACTATCGAGTCCTGCCTGACATTACTCCACCCATCAATTGCCAGATTAACAACTTTGTTTTTCAATTCATTTTTTACGGCTTCTTGAGTCGAGTTGTAGACTTCGTCGAGTAGCTTGCTAGCAATTTGTTTGCGGTTTGGAGGTTTATATCCTGGGCGTAAAATTTCCATTAATTTCAGTAACTCTGGGTGTTCTACGTGGTTAAAAGGCGTGTTAGTAGCAAACATATAACGAGATAATTGTAAATCAATTTTCTTCTTATCTTCTTGACTTGTAGCAATAATAAATCTTTTTATTGAAATGTTCACGCTCGCGCTGCTGCTGGTACTGGCATTTTTAGATTGAAGAGTAGTAACAGAAGATGTGGGTGTAGCAGAAGAATTATCTGAAGATCGGGAAGAACCAGCATCACTCAACAACTCCTCCTCCACGTCCCTGTCCGCGTCAAGATTTGCGTCAGTGTTAGAACCGGTGGTGGTGCTACATTGCTGGAAGTGTGCCTCCATTCTTTTCACAAGTCCAACTAGTTCTTTCTTACATTTTCTGCAACGCACCCTATTGGTCTTCAGTGTGGTATTTTCTTGGGGGATCGATGTGAATTGTTCCCAAATTGCATGCTTTTTGCGTCCTGGAGTTGACATTTTTATGAGGTGTTATCAGTCGCAGAATTAATAATGAAATGAAATGTGAGAAAGAAAGGCACTCGTATTTATAGAATTCATATTAAGTAATTCCCCGCCGGTAAAGTCCCGTTAGGAAAGTCCCTAATGGATGGCTGTCGAATGGAATAGTGGTTATTTTATTCACCTCATTTAAATATAAATATTAGGGATGGGCCTAACTTCGGCATTCTTCCGAAATTCGGTTGAAATGCCGAACATTCGGTATAAGAAAAGAGTGAAATAGTTGCACAATTTTGATTTTAAGATTAATAAAACATAAAAAAATCAAATCTGTCATACTCACTCATACCTGATTAAATAAATAAGCCTTTTACATAATTTAAAATCATGGTAATTTATTTATTAATCAAGTAACTAACTGTCATTATCAGTTTCCTTTTTTGACATTTCAATCTTAAGTTTTAGAATTAAAAAATCAAATTCCATAAGTTCTTATTAAATTAGGAAGTCTTATGATTTGAATCAAATAAACTTTTTGAAAATTCAATATATTAATTACTTATAGGTATATTTTATTGTTGTTTGTTAGTTGTTACCATATAAGTGCAGAATAAAAACCGAACTTCGGCATTTTTGATTTTTACCGAATGTTCGGCCGAAATTCGTATTCGGTTCAAACCACATTCGGCCCATCACTAATTAATAAATATTGGGGGTGCCCCTATTCATAGAATAGAATTTATAGTTTATAGGTATTTCCCCGCCGGTATAGTCCTGCTAGGAAACATTCAGGGTGAATGTAAATCGTTTAGTAGTGATTAGAGATACGCAACATAAAATAAATGTTTATCCATTGATCGTTTTTTGTCAATATTTATTTTACTATAGAAAATTTGAAAAGTCAAAAGATCTAGTCTGGAAATGAAACATTATAGGTCGAATTAATTTAAAATAATGCCCTAAACTAAAAAGGACAAAAAAAAAACAAAACAAACACTTGTTTAAAACAATTTGAACTGTTTGTTTTATAAAATTTAAAAAAAACTGTTTTTTTTCCAACCCTGCTTGCTACGCAGAGCCTGTGTTATAAATAGGCTTTAGATATTGCTGAAGTAAAACGTAAATAAGGTTTTCACTACCCAGCCTCCATGATGGGCTGCGCCCCCCGCAGCATATGTGCATCTTGGGCGATGAAAGTGTTAAAATAGTTGACTCGTCATAATTATATAAGCCGATCGACGTGCACTGCTGGACATAAGCCTCCCCTAAGGATCTCTGTGTGTGCGTTATAAGAGTTGTGGTAGAGAGGTGATGATGTCCGACCATCTCATTGCCGTTGGTAAGAGGAGAGGTGCTTAAATTTTTTAAAATTAAATATATACCTGCTAAATATTTTTTTTATGTTTATATGTTGTTGGAGAGTAACTACGGGAGCTTATCATTATGGGAGGCTTATGTCCAGCTGTGGACAAATATAGGTTGATGATCAAAAGCTTCCGTTCACCATCATGAGCGGGAGTTTTCACCCTTTATTCTGCCCAGCTGGTCTCTTCACCGTTCATTGGATGCGTTTTGATCATAAATAAATACTTAAAATAAATAATGCTGGACAATTCACACAGCATCATCTAGCCCCAAGCTAAGCAGAGCTTGTGTTCTGTATGGGTACTAGATAACTGATATACTAATATAATATATTACATAGATAGAGATTTTTTATTATACATAAGACACTCAGAACGCTCAGTAGCAATATTTGCTGATCGTACAAACATTTCTCCCAGGGCGGGAATCGAACCCGCAACCTCCTGCGTCGCAGGTGGACTTTAGCCCTGTGTTAGCGCTACCGAGGAAGATAAATGATAACTCTAACGCTGTTTGATCGCAACTGTATATTTATTAAATTTATGTTACATCGAAGGTTAATACGGAAGAATATACATCACGTATTAAACGTAGGTAGACATTCCTAAGCTAATGTAGTAATGTCCGTGAAATCGATAGGTATTAGGAACACGTACTTCCTGAATAACTTTGTGCCTTGTACACCCTGAATAGACTAAATATACAGACACACTAAATACAATAAGCTACTTTAACAGTATGAATGAGACACTCACATGAACGGACCTGAATCAACCATCTGGACGACGAAACGTCCCATTGTATAAGTCGACGATAATGTCTCCCTACTGTCGCTAGATTATAAAGTTAATCTTCCCAAACATTTATTTCACATGCCAAAAAACGTTCTTTGGAGCCTAGGTAAAGTTTGTGAACCATTCCGACTGAATTAATTTCAAAACGCAAATACGCGAAAGAGATATCACATTGATGTGCTCTGAATATAATGTGCCTTATCTATCAATATTATAACGAGATTTTGAATACCTACCAGTTTATACTAAGTATATATGTACATTGTGTGGTAGTAAATATGTTTATTTTATGTACATACATTATGTTACACTAAGGTATATATTTTATATGGGCCGTAGTTTTTAAGTATTTTACATCCTGTACGAGACTAATGTTGCCTGAAATAAATAATTTAACATATTTTATTATTATTATTTATTGTGCAGTAAATTTTCATATTAGGTACGTAAGTAATTACAAGGTACTACTAACTAAGATTATTATAGGTAGGTAAGTAGGTAGGCATCTTGTCTATCTATTCACAGAAATTTACGTGATGTCCCGTTCGTCCCACTAATGTATGCAGTGGGACGAACGGGACATCAGAAACTTTAAAATAGTATAGTCCCATTCGTCCCACCATTATGCTTAGGCACCATTACGGTCAAAGTAAAGGTGAAATTTTATCCCACTTTGACAACAGCACAGATAATAAATAGTAAATACATTATTACGAATATATATATATATGTATATATACCTAGGCTCTTCTGATAGCAACAGTATCCATACTCATATTATAAGAGCGAAAGTAATCGCAGGACTTAATGGATGAACGGTTCTTAATGAAATTTAGCAAGGAGATAGTCGGTGTCCAGGAGACGGACCTAGGCATATTATCATTCCGGAAAAACTCGTGCGAAACCGCGGGCTGAAGCGAATAATAATGTAAAAATATATTTTATAATATAATTAACTAGTCCTCATACAACCTCAAAATCATTTACGACCTCTATGGCGCGGTGTGCGAAGGTCCGCCTGCGACGCAGGAGGTTGCGGGTTCGATTCCCGCCTCGGGACAAATATTTGTACGATCTGCAGATATTTGTTCAGGGTGTTCTGGACGTTTTATATATATAATAAAAAATATCTATATGTGTAATATATTGTATTATGTATATCAGTTATCTAGTACCCATAACACAAGCTCTGCTTAGCTTGGGGCTAGCTAATGCTGTGTGAATTGTCCAGTATTATTTATTTATATATATTTTTTTACCAGACTTTAGACAAAACCCAAAGTACTTTCAAAATAGGGAACCAAAATAGCTCTTATATTATTAGTTTTTATTTACATAAGTACGAATAAACGTAAATGTAGGTAAGCGCAATTGATACATAATGTCAAATAATATAATTAATCGTAACGACCCCTCCACCATTACACGTACACACATGTTCTGGCTCACCCTGTACCTCTTCACATGAAAAGCATCGTTTAGCGAGCTCAATAGCAAGACTGATGGTCTGTCGTGCGGTGATTTATTGGTTCACCCTCTACTTTTCATATGTTAAAGTACCCCTGTCGTCAAGTGACAAAAATAACGATTAGTAGGAAAATTTTAGCACATTTCGTGCTGGCAAGGTTTTTGGACATTTATCTGTTATAAATGGTTTATAGCCGAATACAGACACCATTATACTGCAATATTCTATCCAAGAGTCTGTCCGATACCGAATGACTCTGTGGCGCAACGGACGAAGGTCCGCCTGCGACGCTGGAGGTTGCGGGTTCGATTCCCGCCTCACCACAAACGCTTGTACGATCTGCAGGTATTCGTTTTGGGGATTTCTGGGTGTTTTCGTTTAATAAAAAAAAGTGTCCTTAAATAAAGAATTTATTATTATTATATTTATTAGAAGAAAAGAATGAGTTGTAAAAACAAAGCTATTTTGAGTGCTGTGGTCATCAGTTTCTGTTTCCAATCCCCTGACACACTCATGTTAACATGTCACTTTGCCGAACGCCACACACAACAAATTGCGGCTCACTTTACGGGCTGAAAAATATTTCAGCCTAAACAGAATGAATGTGTAAATCCGTCACTGCTGGAGCTTTGTCAAATATTTTGATTCCAAAAGGGTTCCGTCGGTCGCTTGAGAGCCGCTATCTGAAAGGCACAAGCTCTGCTTAAATGATGCTGCGTGAATCATCATCATCATATCAGCCATACACCTCCACTGCTGGACATAATTTTTTTTTTCATATACATATCATTTTTTTTTTCATCTGCAGTTGTTTAGAGCAGACGTGCCTTATTCAATGTTTTAAAAAATCAATAATAAATAGCTTATGCTGACTAGTGACCTTGTTAACCGCTAGCACATAAACTGTGCCATTGTGGAATTGGAGTAATCTAAGACATGTGCTACTAAGTGACTTGTTTTTGCGAAAGCGTAAAAAAAATGAAATGAATCTGAATAGTCCCTTCAGCAGGAGCAGCAGGTTAGAGCGCAGCCCGCCTAGGACGATCGCCTCGCCCTCGGCCGCCCCACAGCCCTCAGCCGTACCGCAGCCCCCGGCCACCCCGCAGCCCTCATCTCGCCCTGTAACAGTATGTGGAGACATAATCGCGACGTCGGAACTACAAAATTGGATGACGGGCATCGATCAGTGCTTAAATGAGATCTGCACAATCGCCGAAGCAGGCAAACTAAACTCCGAACAAAAGTTGAAGATAAGCAGTCAGTGCCGAAAAGTGGGTCACGGCAGCTCACAGATGGTAACCCTTTACCAATCTCTAAAATCAAGAGCGTTTAACTATGAAAATCAAGCCCTGAAAGAGAAGATGGACCTATCAGAACGGCTCCAACATCTGACGAAAAGCATTGACGAGACCTCCAAACCTCCTTCTGGAAAGTCCTCCTTCGCAGACATGGTCAAAAGAGGTAATAATTTTAAAAAGCCTATTAACATCAGCTCTGTGGCCATTTATCCACAAGACAACCTCAAGTCGAGCGAGGAAACCAAAACCCTGGTTCAAAAAATAATTTGCCCTGAAGATATGAAGTTACAGGTTAGAGGCCTAAGAAAAACATGAAACGGCGGAGTTATAATAAGCACCGAATCGAGAAGCGACATAGAGAAGCTGAAGCAGTCCGTGCAGCTCACTAACTCTGGCCTGCTGATTGATGAGCCGCAAAAACGGAAGCCCAGAGTCGTAGTAATTGGAGTGCCCTCATCTATGCAAGAAAAGGACGTATTTACTTGTTTGTACAAACAAAATATAGCTGAATCACTGCCTGAACTTACATTAGAAAAATACCTGGCGTCGATCAAACTGAGCCATAAATCCGGCAAGAAGGACGCTGAGACTTGTAACTTCGTGATTGAGGTGCCTGCCACTATACGCAAGGCCCTCATAACTAAGGATAGGGTTTTTGTGAACTGTCTTCGTGTCCTGTGAGGGACTTCACCCTGGTTACCCGTTGCTACAAGTGTCAGCAGTACGGACATGCAGCGAAGTTCTGTCGTGAGGCATCCCACATCTGCGGCCACTGTGGCGGCCAAGGTCAAGGTCTTCTATATGGTGGTAATATATCTCGTGCCCAGACCACATTCCACTACCACTCTATATTTAGATTTGGTAAACACAAATAGCTCTCGTATCAAATGTCAAACAGTAAACACTATCGTTCCACTCCACTTAACCCGTGTTCACTGCCGTGGTTCACTCATTATCCCAAATTAGGCAAAACAGAGCGTCTACTCTGTAAAACGTGTCAAAGGAGACGATGTCGATTTTAGTCAAATAAACGTGTTTGTATAATTATACAACCTGGGTACTAACTGTGCGTTGCAGAAACAAATTAAAACCTATCTTCTATCTAAACGAAAAAAGCTGACCCACGGCATTGTAAAGTTATCCCTACGAATGGAATCTTACGATATTTATCTAACATTAGATTTAGCAAACTTCATAGCTTGACTGGTCAATCGGTTTATTTGTGATGAAGATGACTGTATTTGTGTTCTAAGAAAGAGCTAGCGGCTAGAACTAGGCTTACTAGTAAATATAGGCCAACAGAAAAAGTAAACTCTCCAATTTGATTTATCTAGTATCGCAATCATTTTCGTAGTTGTAGCGCTGAAAATTATATCAATCATGACACGAGTACTAATCTGCTGTTTACGCAGTTCCGTGATTTAGTTGCTGACAATAATCAATACTGTTTGTGCAGGCCAGCGATGCTAATGTCTAATGTAGTTAGAGAGGCGACATTTTGCCGCGACTTTTTAGGGTTAAATCCTTATAAAGGTTCAGTAACCTATTTGTTTACAAAAAATATTTTATGCTTGAATCTAGATACGTGTATGTGTATACTTACTTAAAAAAGGTTAATTTTATTTTATTCAAGAATATTATTTCGAAAAAAAAATTGGGAACAATTTTAATTTAAACTTAGTCGTGTAGAGTCCTTCCTCCTTAGCACTTTATTCCCTATTATCTTCCAAAGTGCAGTGAAAAGTCGAGCCCTCTACGTTAAATCGGGTAAATTTATCCGAATATTCTGAACCAAGCTAGGAATGATAATAAGGATGTTAATGAGTCATAATAGGTATGGTAAATGCTATTTCATAACACAGATTAAAATTAACTCATTGGAATATATTTAAGTTTAATATTCATTTATTCTCAAAAAGACAAATTATATAATGTCACTTACATGAGAATAGGGTTCTTAGTTCATGCATAGGTTGTTGTCGTTCAATAGCTGACTCATTTAATGTGTTCATTTAATAAGAAGTGAA
Source organism: Eupithecia insigniata (assembly GCA_947859395.1). NCBI lineage: Eukaryota > Metazoa > Arthropoda > Insecta > Lepidoptera > Geometridae > Eupithecia > Eupithecia insigniata. The sequence goes on along the minus strand of OX401995.1, from coordinate 1,055,486 downwards.
TTATCATTTATGATATGGTGAGCTAATTTGAGTTTGAACGCATTAAATGAGCTTACACTTTTAATATTTGATTAAACTATGTACTAGTTTCATCTAAAGGTTGCCTGGAAGTGATCGCTTCTTAGCCATAAGGCCGCTCTATTCAATGTATTTTTGTTGTTGTACAAGAAAGCATTTTTGTATTGTATTGATTGTGACTCTGCACTTGCTTACACTGTGGCCCACTCTCCACTCTGTTCAGGCAATTTGTGAAAACAATACTGTTACCGCTATGAAACAACGTAACCTTTTAGTTGTTTTATAAAATTTCCCTCGTTCTATGAAAAATTCGTATTTTTGTACGGTCAGGGTAAAGCTAGGTTACTCGATGGTACTACGATTTCGACCTTCGACCCCTACAGGTAAGACGTAACAAAGAGTTACGCCTTACTTGAAGGGGTCGAAGTAAGGGTGTATATATGGTGAACAGCTGATACGGAAGTGGATTTTTGTCAGGTTTCAAACGAAAGCTCACGGAAAAGTAAAGTGCCATTTTAAATATTAACAATACAAGATAGTAGAATTTCTTGGTAAAATAACACAGCCAAACAAAAAAAAAGTTGGTTGTGCGACGAATCGGACTATACATACTACTTTTCCGACGTATTTTGAGATGCTGAATCAATATTCGAAGTTAAAATTAAGATACTGTCTAGGTACCATTTTTTTTGATAACTTCTAATTCATACGCGTCCACTAGATCGTTTTGAGAGTGTCCACTGTATTATACTAAGATATTTACACAAGATTAGAACTATTAACACTAACGGTTAACATTAACGGTGACTGAATAATATGGCGTGTTTTAAAAAACGATAAACCGACTTCAAATTCCCTTACTTTTACACATATTTTAAATTTTGCGGGATAAATACTAAACCCCTGAGGGTAAAAATTTTATTGGACCCCCTTCGGGATCATTTTCTATTCAATAGTGAAAGAAAAAACATACAGACGAATCGATAACCTCCTTCTTTTGAAGTCAGAAAAAAAAAACTTTTATTTTGTGTCTTTTTAATTAACACGTCAATCAATACCCCGCCCGCGCGCTTATATGAGAGTGAGGGAACAGAGTGCACCTCACTACAGATTTACTATGTAACCTGGCACCTCCTGGTACACATGGCTTGTCTCCGTAGACACTTTCCGCCGTGTGGTCGAAAATGCCACATTGTGTCGTTTTGCCAATTACATATTTCCGCCCCTCGGCTAGAAGGTCATTTTTTCATGACATGATGAAGGTTACATAGGTAACCTTACTTACATAACCTATGGCGGTTACGTACGTGAAAATAAACCTACCTGTATTTGAACATACCAGTAGGTAACTCATAAAATTTTATATCAACTAACCGTATGAGCGATTGAGCTGAGCAATGATGCGGAAGGCAAGGTACCTCCAGTGAAACTTACGGTTCGACACCTAACGGGATAGTTAAACCTTTATCCCGTCTATAAAGCGTTTATGGCATTGTTTTAGTAGTCAATAACTAATGCACATTTGTGAACAGGCTATGGTAGCGAAGGCACTGCGTCATCATTATCATCGCACCACCATCATGACCATAATACTGGTCCAATGCTGGACAAAGGCCTCCTCCAATGAGTGCCGTAGGGGCCTGTCTTAAGGCAAAGGTTTAAGGGCATCTGCCTGCAGGCGTTCACAGATTGTCATAACACCTGGCCGGAGGGCGCCTAGACTACGTTTGCCGAGTTGCAGTCTCCACTACGGAAGCGGTTGACGTAGTAGATTTTTTGAAACCATAATTTTAAGGCTGAATTAATATTGTCTACTTGCTTAGTCGTAGAGAGTAGACTTATTCATCATTTTAGCTCGCTCCCATAATTCGATGGAACGGACGCATCGACACGATCGGGGAGAGGTCGTACGCAGGACCAACGGCTTAGCGCGTTTTCTGACGCAAGAGATTCTGTCATACTAGTAGTACTTCGTAGTAGAAACACGGCTCGTACTAAAGTACGAGCCGTGTTTCTTATATCCATAGTATTAAAAAACTACGAATCTACATCTAAGCTTACACTGGAAAATCTTCACCATTTTCTAGAATAGCTATAAATAAAATGTTACAACAGCTACCTGAATCGAACGGACCCGGCTTGCGCGGCCGTTGGGCGATCGGGTTTTTGATCTCAGCTGGCTGCACTTACACCGATACATTTGACTGATATGTATTTATTTTACTCAGGGTTCGCCGATATACATACATAATATCAGTGGATATATATCATGATATATTATATCACGACAGAATTAAGAGACGGACTAAGTACTAGAATTATTAAACTCAGTGCTAACTATATTTGTGAAAAACTTAGTTATTTGTTAAACAGGTCCTTTGAAGAAGGTGAATTTCCTAGTAAACTAAAGGTTTCCAGGTGACAAACTTAATATGGATAATTACCGCCCTGTAACTCTTATACCTATAATATCAAATTTTTTTGAGAAAACTATATTAAGCCGGCTTCAGAGTTTTGTTACAAATAAAAATATACTAAAACCCGAGCAATTTGGATTTCGAAAAAACAGCTCTACCTCTCTTGCATGTTTCAACGTCATCAAACTAATAATGGACGCTGTAAATGATAATGTACCTGTGATTGCTCTGCTACTAGACATGTCTAAAGCCTTCGATTTTGTTGATCATAAATTGTTGCTCTACAAACTGAATAACTATGGCATTAGAGGTAGAGCTAATGAATGGCTTCAAAGCTATCTAAATGATCGTCAGCAATGTGTTGAAGTAGCGAAAGTTTACAAGGGAAACAAGAATACTGTGCGGTCTAGCTTCAAATACAATAGATTTAGAGTACCACAGGGTAGTATTTTAGGACCATTCTTATTTCTTATATACATTAATGACATTCCTAATATAACTAACCATAATACAATTTTATTTGATGACGATACCACAATTATTATAAAGGGAGAAAATAAGATAACATTTGAAAAGGAAATTAATATGACATTATCTAATACAATTGAATGGCTGAATAAAAATAATTTGAAAATCAATTTAACAAAGACAAACATCATACAGTTTGGAACATACAGAAGGGAAAAGGTGAATGTTGCTATTAAATATAACAATACTGGGATTACTGAAGTGGATTCAGCAAAGTTCTTAGGTATTTGGCTCGATCAGCATTGCAACTGGAAAGCACACGTCAAGCATGTATGTGACAAACTGGACAGATTTGTTTTTGCCATAAAAAGTCTGAGACTACGTGTCTCTATAGATGCCGCGATCAAAGCGTACCACGGGTATGTTTCGTCAACCCTGGCGTACGGACTGATCTTGTGGGGAAATTCAACCGATATACAAAATGCATTCATTGTCCAAAAAAAGTGCGTCCGAGCCTTTCTGTGGCGCTTGGAATACGGATAGCTGCAAACCCCTATTTAAGAAATATAATATACTTCCGTTGCCCTGCATGTACATAAGAGATATTTGCTTGTTTGTGAAACAATATCCTCACTACTTTAAGACTCATGCAGATGTGATGGAGAGACACACGAGACATAAAGACAGGCTCTATGTTCCAAAATATAGAGTAGAACTTGTTAATCGGAATGTATATCATCAGGCAATACGCATTTATAATAAGTTACCCAGTGAATTTAATACTATGACATATAATTTATTTAAAATTAAACTGAAAAGGTGCATGATGGATAGATGTTTTTATGACATGAAGGAATATTTTAATAACAAAACGATAAAATAGGTATTTAAACATAAGTAACAAGTTTTTTATCCTTTTAGTTTTTTTTTTGTATTTTTATTTGTCTTTTATTGTTTATTCTTACATTTCTGATAAATTTTAATAAGCGTAACATTATAATAATTTTGCACGCCCTGACGAGGCAGAATGTATTGGAGCTATTATTTTATTATTAAGAACTATTGTACCGACATTCCTGCAAATAAATGATTTATGATTTAAGAATTATCAATTGATTTTTATCTTGATATACTTATATCAATAACCGTAAACCCCGCTAACTTCGCCTAGTGTAGGTAACTTCGCCTAAATTAGAAAAAGTACGATATTTATTTTTCTATCAAGGCAACACTTATTATTGTTCGTTGGTAGAAACCCAAATTATAAACTGGCAACATTGCACTACTCGCTTTCAAAATAACGGCAGACATTCCTTAGCAGTCGCAAAAAGTTATCGGTACAAATCAGTTCATTTATTGAGTTGGTCTACAAAATTGTGATAGTGTGAGGAACTGGTTAGAGGTACGTCTTTCATAACTTTACAGTAGTTAGCAATTATGATCAGCTATCGAAATACAAACGCTCATCCAAATATAATGATTATTGACAAAAATATCTGAGAAGGCAAAGTTAGGCGCCATTTCTTGAATCACGATTTCCAAACTTCGCCTACCCCTAGTGTTGTCAATTATTTTAACCAACAGAACAAAATGAAGGTTATGAACTTGATACCACAGGATGGCGTACGTTTTTCTTTAGGTACCTAATTTTATTTATGACATCGCTACTTCAGCACCCATATAGCGGGTAGATGTTGTTTTATTCGATTTTTTTTTTATGTAATAGGAACAACCAATTTTTTTTTTAAATTTGTATATTATAAACCCAACAGGTATTTTCCACAATGGCCAAACCAAAAAGTCAGAAGGCCAAAAAGAAACACGCTAAAAGCTAAAAGTAAAAAGAAGCGATCATACACTGTAGCTCATAGCCCAGAAATGCTAGCCTTAGCATTAGAATGTTTAAGAAAAAATTAAATGTCGTCCTACGAAGCAGAAAAACGCTTTGGCATACGGAGAAGAACATTGTTAGATAAGCTCAATAAAAAACACAATGGAGCTGTTGGGTGCCCCACAAGACTAACTGCTCAAGAAGAAAACCAAATCATAAAAGTTATCATTGCTAGAGTTCGGAAGTCCCTTGACGATGTTGGATCTAAGAATGATGGTACACAAATATCTAGCGAAAAATAAAAGGGACATCTTCAAAGGCAAACTACCAGGAGATCGTTAGCGCGTTTGCTGCGGCTGGGATTTACCCCTTCGACCCAGAAAAGGTTTTAAAAAAAATACCTGATTACAAGACAGCTGAAGACTATGACATCGATGAAGCACTTTTAGACTACTTAAAGGAATTTAGAACACCTAAGAAGAACCCAGAGGGTAAAAAAGACAGAAACAAGAAAGTTAATATAGAGCCTGGCAACTCTATGAACACAGAAGATTTCCAGTTTACAGTACAGCCAAACTGCTTTAAAGTGAAGGCAAAAACTAACCAACCAGCAATGAAGACCAACTCTGGCTTGCCGGTGGGCCATGAAGACTCCTCTTTACCCACAAACTCTGATCGTTCAGAGAAAATTTTTATAACGTCAAATGTATTGTTCGTTCCCTATAAAAGCAACGATGTACAAATGGCAGATCAGTCCTTTTCCACGGCGGTAAATTTTGAGACACCTGTGAAAAGATTTAATTTTTACAATGATGATACATCAGATGAAGACTCTCCCAAAACTAAACCAAAAAAAGTTATTGCTCCGGTTAAGATCTACAATAGTGAAGAGAGTTCTGATGAAGATGATGAAAGGTATTCAGTTCATGACAGTGGCAGTTCATTGGATTTAAGCTTTCTGGATAATGATAAAGAGAATATAGATTTTATGCTTGATGATAATGATGGCAACGAACAGCAAGGTAAAAAATTAGAAGACTTAGAAACCAAAGATTCTGTTGATATAAATAGCTTTGTACTAAGGATGGGAGTTATTGGATATTTTGGCTACCGGTTATTAGTTGGGTATTTTGTTTCAATACCGCTAGTACCAACTGGTACCCAATAACGTTACAATACTCTATACCTGATTCTGATTTCTACCCAATATATTTCTAACCGATTTGGTTAGAAATACCATCTAACCGATTTGGTTAGGTTAGGTTAGGTTAGAAATACCAAATACTTGTTGCAGCTACATAACTTTACGGGTGAACGGTCCGCTAGTACCTATGCGTAGATGATAGTTAGGTAAGTATAGGTATTGAAGCGTTGGGTAGTTATGGCTCACGGTCAGTTAGGCGCGATGCTCGCTTTGCACAGTTATTCCCTAGCGGTATGCGGATTTTACAATAGCGTTAGATATTTTAGGACCATGCTAACAGGTACTGAGTTAGTTATTGAATACCGGACTCATCTCTACTTTGTACTAGCCAAATTCATGGCTGGTAAGGCCGAAAAGTATTATAAATAAATAAAAAGTTTATTTGATACAATTGGTTTTAACAAAGTAGCAGATCTTAGCAACTATAGGAAAGTGAACAAAATGTTATTAATAATAGAGCTAACTACGTACATCAATAAGTAACAGGTTATTAGTTCGTTTTAAAACCTATGTGTAGAGAGACATTGACTCCTCGTTCTAACTAAGTATATACTTGTATGTAGACACGAGGGACTCTGCTTCAGCTAGCGACAGTGCTTTTGAATGCTTCATTCACTGATATCTAAAAGTTGTCTTATTTTTAGACTTTTTAGGTGATAAACTATGTATACCATTCTGCAACCCAAATCAAAAGTTATAATTAACCACAGCATCAGTTTATACCTAAATTAAGAATTTTAACCTAATAATATTTATAACAGCCAATTTGTGCACAGTTTTAATTTTAATTATGTCTTATAAGCAGGTGTATATATAATCAAAGCTAATATAGTTTCTAAGGTTTGTATGCAGTTAGATGTAAATAAGTGATGTAGAGTTTGAGTAGTTTAAGCGGGCCTCGTTGTATCATTATGTAGAGGAAGATAACAAGTTTTCAGTTTGTAGATAATCTAGTATTTGGAGGTACGTTTTAAGTTTATTTTTACATTCAAAGTATGTGATATTGTGGATAGTTATTAAGTCATTTATATTGTTAAATAGATAGGGCGCCAGGAAAGAGTAGTGTCTGCGGGCAAATGTAGTTTTGAGTGAGGGTATTTTGTAAGGTTTTACTTTTCTTCTTTTATTTGTTTCTGAAGTTGTATTGATATTTGTTAGATCAGTTAGCTGGCGAAGAGTGGTCTGTTGAATAAACAACTGCCTTACTGTTAGGACTTGACATTCACTATACAATTGCGTAGTTGGGTATCTGTACGGGCGCGAGTTTGCAACTTTTAGCACAGCACGTTGTGCTCTTTCAAGAGGCAGGAGATGTGTTTTCGGGGCGCCGCCCCATGATGTTAAACAATATAGCTTAACGATTGGCAAAGTGCGTAATAAGTGTTTTTTAACTGCGCTTCACTTGCTGCATGTTTGATGTTCTTAAACACGGCCATCAGTTTACGTACTCTAGATGTTAGGATGTTTATATGGGATACGTAGGTCATTTGTGTATCTAATGTTATACCTAGGTACTTTATAGTTTTACTTTTTTCCACTGTCGTACGATCGCAATCTGGCCTGGGCGACTGTAAACATTGTGTAGAGTGAGCCTTAATACAGTATTTTGATTGATCAAGCTGTCCTGGTTTTTGTAACGAAAAGGTTAGGTATTTAGTCTTGTCAGGGTTAAGTGTTAGTATGTTTTGTTTTAAGCTGCCATTGACCAAGTCGAGTCCTGCCTGAGCGTACTCGAACACGTCGTCCCAGCTGTCTCCGCGGAATAATAGAGCGGTGTCGTCCGCGTAAGCAATGAGTTTGCCATGTTTGATATCTAGCTTACAAATTTCATTCATGTATGTCAAAAAAAGTGTCTGTCCAATTATGCTGCCCTGTGGTATTCCGTAAGAGATAGGGATCTCAGTGCTTTTAAATTCACCAATTTTTACGCACTGAGTTCTTTCGCTTAGATAGCTGCGCATTAGATCTAGCTGTTTACCGCGTATTCCGTATCCCTCTAGCTTGTTTAGCAATAGACTTAAAGATATAGTATCGAACGCTTTGCTCAAGTCTAAAAAAATTGCTAGGCATTTAGATCCTTCATCTAGTGATTTGAATATAGTTATTTAGGTCTGATACGGCATCTGCAGTCGACTTGCCCTGCCTAAAACCAAATTGGTTTTCGGATAAGATATTGTATTTTTTTTAAGTCTATTGTTAATTGCTCTTTCCAATAACTTCGATAGCGCTGGTAATATAGAGATAGGCCTATAATTTGAGACTGTATGTTTATCTCCAGATTTATGTATGGGGAGGATTACAGCTCTCTTGAAGGCTCTAGGGAAGACCGAGGTAGAGAAGCTGAGGGAAAATATGTACGTGAGGGGTTTAACAAGATGCTCTATATTTTGTTTTAAAAATCCGAGCAGGAATATTATCCAATCCTACAGAACAATCAGTTTTTAGGGAATTAATTAGCGATATAACTTCTGTCTGGTCAATTTCTATTAATCCAAAGGAGTTTGTACTATGTTCAGATATAATGGATCTATCAGTAAAGGCAGCGTTTTGGTGAATTATTTTGGTAGCTAATTTTGTTCCTACATTCGCGAAATATTCGTTGACTTGGTTCACTGTGTTTCTAGGATTTTTTCCTTCGATGAGTTCCTGCGGTAGAGCTTTTTTAAGTTTATAATTCGTTACATTGCTTATGACTTAAAAGGTTTTCTTTATATTTGTTCCTGCTTTTTCGAATTCTGATTTTTCGTAAAATGTTTTTAATCTGCGGAGGAGTATGTTACAGAAGTTACGATACCTTTTATAAATAATACTTAGAGTTTCATTGTCTGGAGTTTTCCTGAGTTTGCTATGTAGCTTGTCCCTGTGGCGCATACAACGAATAAGTCCAGGTGTTATCCATGGCTTTATAACAATTTGGGTGTTTTTGCGGATTATTTTCTTTATTATTTCAACAAAATTGTCAGTAGCAATGTTACAATCAGACGCGCTTAGGACAGTGGAAAAATTCGAAACCGATAATTCTTGACCAATGTTATTATAATCTAATTTTTGTGTAGTAGTTTTCTTAAGAGGTACTCTATCACTATTTTGTATAGGTAAAATAACAGAGATTATGGGACAAAATTGTTTCAGAGTAAAATTTTTGATACACAAGGGCAAGGGCAAATTTATCTGGCCAGTTATTGATGATATTTCTTGTATTTATAATATAGATATTGAAAAAGTAATGTCAAGCCCAATAGTGCAGAGCAGAGGTATCTTGGTATTTGATATTTCCAAATTACAAAGTTATAAAATTGGATAGGTAGTTACGTAGGTCTAGGCACCTATACATAAACTCGCTAGTACGAAGTAAGATAGTAGCAAAGATAAAGACTGACCTGGGTAAAAATTCCTCCATTTATAATATAATAGCTATTAATAAGGTTAATTATATTTGAGTAAAGTATTATTATAAGAGGTTATTATATTATTTTAAGACAGTTTTATATAATTTTAAGAGAGTATTATATCATTATAAGTATTATATTATATTATTCGTAAAAAATACCAACTTTTAAGGATAAAGTATCTCAATCTCACTCAACTCAACCTCGTTACCTGATTATTAATAAGGAAAGTCTATCTTACTTTTATTGTACCTAGAATTGATGAAAACTATTTTAATATGATAGAAGTTTAAAGAGAGGTAGCAAAGATAAAGACTGACGCAGGTAAAAGTTCCTTCATTTATATAATAACTATTAATAAGGATATGTTTAAGTAAAGTATTATAATTATAAGAGAGTATTATACTATTTAAAGACAGTATTATATAATTTTAAGAGAATATTATATCATATTAAGTAATATATTATATTATTCGTAAGAAATACCTACAACCTCCTGCAAAAAGTGCAGTCTGAGTAAATTTTAAGGAAAAAGTATCTCAATTTTAACAACCTCGTTACTTGATTATTAATAAGGAAAGTCTATCTTACTTTTATTATATAATTTTAATATAGAATTGATTTTGATAAAAACTATTTTCATTCGAAAAGTACTTATGTTGGTAAGGTACCTAATAAATAACAATTCTACCCATATTAAAATCACTTTCATTGAGTTAGTTCCTTCTGGTCTGTGACTTTTAGCTCATTTTGTCGGTAAATGTTGACCTAACTTTGCTTGCCACCATAAAAAAATAAATAGAATTATTTGGAGTAGTATTGAGAATTGAATCACTAAATATTTCAATAAATTATAAAATTGCGTTAAAATCTATATGATTTATTAAGTTTTAAAGAAAATATGGGACTCAGGCGAAGTTAGGCTCATTGCCCTAACCTCGCCTACTTTTTTGACAGCCCATAAAGTCAAGGTTTTTAATGTATGTGTGCAAATAAAACACACACATTGAAAGCCCTTTAGTAATTGGTTAATTTCAGCAGGACAGAACTGATTTAATGTGATCAATTTGGCGCAATATTTTAAAAAAGTGTAAAAAGCAGGCGAAGTTCGCGGGGTTGACGGTAATTTTTTCCCTGTCTTATATCAATTGTTTTTTTCTGTAGTTTACGATAACAAGATGATAATGAGAAAGATTCCAAAAGAAACGGTCTAATAAAAGTTTGAAATAAATAATTTGAAACTATTTTTCTTCTCCCGGAAAATCGCATGTAAAGCCGCGGGCGGAAGCTACTTTGTGCATAAATTTGAACAACAGAGTTCTCGAAAATTTCCATATTCAACCTATTGTGTGTTCCCATAATGGAGGTAACTAACAATATAAATAATCTGTGTTTTCGGCTCGTTAAGACAATAGCTATATTGTTTCACTTGTGACAGCGTCCAGGTAATTTTCATAGGAAAAGCTAATTTTACCTCCGTGCGTTATTATCATAATATGTTCGTGTAAAGGTGGGTTTTCACTGACGAGCGAAAATATTTTAGTTGGCATATACCGAATATATGACCACACGTTTTTGCTGAAGTGTCTCCTTACGTATATTTTTATTCTACAAACAAATACAAAATCTACAACAACACATAATTGTACACGCGTAGCGAAAAGGTGCAAATTCTTGTTCCAACACGGGCGAAGGGCGAATGGAAACAGCCGAATTTTCGAATTTCTGCAGTTTTCTCCGATGATCAGAAACATTATATATATTCTTGTATCTTATGTATCCTTAAATATATTCCACGTTTTTCTTCTGCTTTGTAACCCCTTTGTTTATAAAAAATATTAAGTATTATAGAATAGTTCATTTACCGAAAGTAGAAAATATTTTCCAGATTTTCAGAATTGTATAATGAAAATTCAGCTTAACGGAAGGTACCAGCTAATTATATTAAACGTCACGGCGCGGGCGCGCCCTCTGTTAGGCAAAATGTGTAGATAATGATTATAACAAGACGTTGATGTGAGTGTGCTTTGTGCTGTAATTTGAGTTGTGACACTCATTAGCAGTAAGTAAATAGGAACCTAGCTGTTGTGTTGATTTGTTAGTTACCAGCAGTATTATTCGGAGGCTGGCGTAGTATGGAGTTTACTGCTCTCCGAGATACAATAGGTACCGACTAGTTTAGGGGATATAATTGGCTATCCGACTCACTGACACTGGCCTAGCCCAACTACTACACACAACTAGCTAGTTTTAGGTAGCTTTAGATTTGGATAAAATCTCTGGAAGGGTTAAGACCGCGGATTTCAGTAATTCTTTCGTATAGAGCGTTTATAGAATCTATACCTAAAAACCTGTATAACTTTCCTGCTCTAAAGGTTCGTTTATTTATTTTTATTAAGGTTATCGCACATCTAAATTCCATTGCTCCCACACCGCTCCCGCACGCCTCCTCCGTCTCAAGGCAAGGCATGTATCAGATGCTGTCCACACGAAGTTAGCAGCAAGCTTGCAGTCAACGCACGGTCGGCCAAGGGCTGTATAATCATGTCACTTGCTTGGAGCGAACGGTTGACGCGGCTACAGCGTGCAGCGTGCGCTTGAAGTAAAGGACCGGTAAACCTAGTAGGTAGGTTGCGGCAAGCTCGCGAACCGTGCAACGACTGCTATTGTATGATGTCACTGTAAAGAGTATCTAAAAATCATAAGTTTAGGCCCATCTTAGAATGATGATTTTTATGCTATGCGGTAGAAGTGTCGTGCGGCTCAGATGAGCTACGTCCTTTAGGTGTAATGTAACTTTACATCATCGGAATATTGTTCATTATGTCCAATTATGTAGCTAGCTCACGGGGAGGGGGATATATGTATTAGTAACATCCCGAGATTAACATTCCCACTGCCCATCACCACCTCCATGTTCCAGCTAGTAGAGCCAGCAAAGGCTTGGTGGTGAATGGGTTAAGGTCGCGTGGGAGATAATTCGTTAGTTCTACATCAATGTCTATCCCTATTTCGCATTGCAATCTCATCAGTTTTCATCAGAGAACATCAATGGTTCAGTGTAAATGTATCCAAGACGGAACATGCGCCCACCGCCCAGCGCGGCTCGCTAACTGAATTTCACACTACTCGCTCGAGACATAAATGTGGAAATGTTTCTGACGTGAACTAAGATTATTTCTAGGAAAGAAAACTGTTCTTGACTGAGAATTGCTTGGTTCCTTATTGCCGACGTATCTTTTTTGTTTGTAATAAACAACAAACAAATCTTTATTAGAACCCTTCTACAGACCGTTCTCTAGATTCTAGAATGTGCCTTTAATATGAGAATATGTACTTTGCTATACAATTTAAAGGAGACTTTAACGAGTTTTGGCATTTTAAAGTATTAAGTTTAGCATTTACAGATACCGTTTCGAAGAAAGTAGATATTTATTTTTCATAATAGGAATTAAATCGAATAATTGATTGTGTTTAAACATGTCGAATTTTCATCAATTTCCGATACTTGTCTGTACTTCGGTTAAGTCACAGTATTATGTAGGTTAAGTTTATTTTTTGGTCAAATTATAAACACAGATGACAATTCCTGTCTGTGGGTTAACTTTTTTTTTTTTTTAATTATAAGCACAGATGACTATTCTGATTCATTTGTTCATATACCATGGTTGCCCCTGCGGGTCGCGGCGCCAAGGCAGGGCTGGGCAGTGAATGTGTTAATACTCTTGAACGAGTAAGCTGGCGTGAAAATGTGGCCTATATGCCCAACAGTGGTGTGAATTTGTTGTACCCACTGTGTATTAACAATGTGCTTTATTTTAGTAGTATTATACCCTAGGTCTTTATAAAATTTTATAAAAATCGACTCTCCAACTCAGCCCGTGGATGTCGTAAGAGGCGACTCAGGGAATCTACCAAAGGAAGGGCAGCAGCTTCCTTCTATGTATTTTTAACACCTGTTCTGCGATCATTAATCTACCTGCCAAGCCTATTAATAGTGACAAACCGCCCTTGTTTAGGGGAGGCACGTCTAGCTGTGAACGTGTGTGTGCTGATAATCATCCAAGGGCAACGTTCCAAGCTAAAATTTGAACAGAAATTTAAACACGACCTACAAACGACTTGATCCATCTTGAAGAAATACCTCGTTAAGGGATAACACGCTGGTGTTCTTCCAACACTGACAAGGTTCGGAGTTAACCCGCTTACATACGTAATGCACTTGACTTGATCCGTTGATGCATACATTTACAAATCTATCGTTCTAGAATACGGTCTAAATCGCCGGTCAGAGGGCCGGTGGCCAAACGAGGGACCTTTTGCGATCAAATAAGTGATAAAATACCAAAAAAATATTCTCTGAATGGAATAAGAGAGTGTAAATTGTGCTGAAATCACTTGGCTTGCGTTTGAGCTGAATTTATTTTCTTAAATCTACCGAGTCCTTTTCTTTCCTTTTTGCCTTCTTACAAATGGAACGTTCCTTTTATGGATTTAGATTTTAGCTGAGTGTAAATCATAATGTGCTAGGTAGGTAAATATTCGTTCAATCGATGATAAATGTATACATTTATGTTTTTTCAAATATTATTTAATCATCCAAACTGCTCTTTTTCTTTATCAGAAGTATGTGTCAATCCATGATTAAGCTAACTTTGTATAAAATTTAATCTAAATCAGTTCAGCCGTTGGAGAGTGAAGGAGTACTTAATCTAACTAACATACATACAACGGCATTTATTAGTGTGATAAGGAAATATGTCTGTTACAAAACAGATCACAACATCAGATTCATAAACTGACTGTGGAATCCTAAAAAGTCAACACTTCCGTGTGCCCCGCACGTACCAGGAAAATAAGGGACATTTTTGTAAATTGGCCCAGTTTAAAGTAACTACCCTCTCGGTCCAATCTAGAAAGAGATATTAATCGCTTGTTTTTCACTGAGACATCTCATTTCATTGAAATAACTTGATGTGTTGTTGTTCGGTGGTCAGTGAAAAAGGGAGTAATATGGTTAATTACATTTTTAACGATTTTGCACACTACGCGCGACAATATGACTAACTCAAAATCCACTTCTGCCCCTTCTATCTAAAGCTTACCCAATACAGACTGCATCCATTAATTTAGGCCAAGTTTTAACCAAAAACTAAATGCAAAGAATTTGAATGAAGAATCTGTAGCGGATTTAGGAAAATCTTATTCCAAAAAGTGGACCGATTTGTGACTCTAAAAAGTCTAAGCTGTTGAATTTCACTAGTAGTTAAGAACACTATTATGTTAATTTTGTTCATTAAGTTAATTATCGCCCCATTTCCCTTCTTTCTACTCTATCAAAAGTTCTAGAGAAGATTGTTAAAAAAAGGCTTATGATATTTCTTGAGAGTTTTAACCTCATAAGCAGTAAGCAGTATGGTTTCAGGGAACGTAGGTCTACCGAAGACGCAGTCTTGACTCTAACTTCTCTAATCACATCGTACTTAGATAATGGAGACAAGTGTGTTGGTATTTTTCTGGACCTCCAGAAAGCATTCGACACAGTCTCAATACCAATCCTCTTGGCAAGATTGGAGAAGATTGGAGTCAGGGGTATAGCACTTGACTGGTTCGAGGATTACCTATCCGAAAGAACACAAACAGTCCGTTTAGATAATTTTGAAAGTAAGAGCAAAATGTGCACATTTGGCGTTCCACAGGCGTTCCACACACACTCTAGGTCCAGCTCTATTTTTAATATGTATAAATGTCTAATTTTAATATGTAAAAATCTAATTTTAATATGTAAGCTCTATTTTTAATATGTTCTCATGTTCGCTGATGACACAGTGCTTGTTGTGCATGAGAAATCTTGGGAAAAGGTGGAGAGTCTGGCGGAGGACTGTTTGAATGTAATAAGCCAATGGTTAGAAAACAGTCTTCTAACCTTAAATACGCGGAAAACACACTATATATGTTTTAGTAAGACTATCGCTGGAAATTCTAAGTCTCATATCTCTATTAAAATACATTCCCACCCATGCAATCGTAATTATATCCCCTCACAATGTAATTGCTCTACAATCGAACGAGTCCCTAGCACGAAATACCTAGGTGTCATGATTGATGAAAGGCTCAATTGGAACGCCCATATATCGGCCTTAGCCTGCAGGCTAAGAAGACTTATCTACGTTTTTAGAAACCTAAGATCGGTAGCCAACCGCGACCTTGCTATCCAAACTTATAAAGCTCTCGGAGAATGCATTGCCAGGTACTGCATCTGCGCCTGGGGTTCTGCTGCTAAAACACACCTTATAACAGGCGAACGCGCGCAGCGTGCTGCCTTAAAAGTTCTACTCTACCTCCCATATAGGCACCCAACTACTCTAGTCTACGATGAAGCCGAAGTTCTGAACATTAGAAAACTTTTCATTTTTGAAAGTGTCCGCCGTTATCACCGTGAAACTACCCCGCCGCCATTTACTTTATCCCGTAGGCGGTGCAAAGCTAAATGTCCTATACCACGGGTCAAGTCAACATTCGACCAAAAACAGGTACAACAACACGGTAGTTGTACCTCACCTATATAACTTACTAAACATAAAGTATGAAGTAAGTAGTGCAACTACTAAAGAATTAAAAAAATGCATACTGACGTGGTTGAAAGAGTTTGATTACGAAGACATCAAAGACATGCTTAGAAATTTTCGACTCTAGATTTTTTTTTTTATAATCTTTTTAAATCTTTGTTATTTGTTTTAACTTTAAAGGTTTTTTTTTGTGTTGGTTGTAGAAGAAAATTTTATACAGCTCAGTTAAAGGTTTTTTTTATTACTATTTTACCCTCATACATTGTATCCTTAAATAAATAATTAGGTCTTTTATTAGTATTTAAATCTTTGATCAATAGCGCTCTATAGAAAAAGTTATATTTTTATTTATATAAAAGTTTTTTTTTTGTCTTCTGTCTACAGCACTAGTTCTGTAGTGGAAAAAATATTAAAGTCGTCTTTGGTCTCACCTGGAAATTCATTCAAAATTTCGTTTTTAGACGAGGCTCGAATGGCTTTGCATAGTGCTTGCCCTGATGCTGCTCCCCCAAAATCTCTTTTGTCCCAACGGCAATGGGACGGACCTCTGTGTGAGTTGACACGGAATTGTTTGTTACAAACGTGCTCCAGCTCTGCAGATCGTGCCCGTCTCCTGGCCGTTTCTAAATGGGAGTCAGGACATTGGTTGCAAGCACTTCCTTCATTTATATGAAGGAAGTGCTTGAGGAAAGTTACGGGATCCATTAGAGTGCCAGTATTATTACTGGCACTCTATAGGTCCCGTAACTTTCCGTATAGCAACATGTCTTCGGTTGGGGTCAAGGTGTTGCGCGCCTCATCAATGCCAGTGCGGTACGAACGAACGTCGAACAGCTTAGTCATCACGGATTTTCGTGTACTAGGGCTGCCGGTCGGATATCTCGCCATGCCAGCCTTAACGACATCATCCGGCGGGCCTTTGTCACCAGTTATTCTCGAACCGAATGGTCTGTTACGTGGCGATGGTAAGAGGCCCGACGGCATGACTTTAGTCCCTTGGGAGCTGGGGAGGCCTAATGTGTGGGACGCTACATGTGTCGACACTCTTGCGCCTTCCCATCTTTCAAGGACATCCGTGAGGGCTGGTTCGGTGGTAGATTTGGCCGAGTATCTCAAGAGGCGCAAATATGCAGGTCTCGACAGAGCCTACGCATTTGCTCCCCTTGGAGTCGAGACCCTAGGTCCGTGGGGTACCGAGGCTCTCCGGATTTTCGAAAATTATCTGAGCGCCTGGTCGAAGCGACGCGTGACCCTAGAGCTGGTGAGTATCTGACGCAGCGCATTAGCATTGCCATACAGCGAGGCAATGCAGCCAGCGTACAGGCGCCAGGGACGCTTTCAACTGGTCAACTTTCAACTTGATATGGAACAGTTGAGCTATCTGTAGATTGTTTGCAACAGTCTGCAGTTAGCTCAATTGTTTCAATTGTAAATACTAGTTTAATTTGTTTATATTATTTGATTGTTATTTTCTTTGCCAATAAAGATTATACACATAAATAAATTTCGTGAAAAGCTTAGCCGTCACCATAAGCAAAATCAGAATCAATAACTTTATTTCTTTAGGCTTACAAAATAAGCACTTAGACAGCAGAGTACTCGGAATCCGAATGCTCGCAGCATTGCCACGTTGAATATCAATACCTACTAATTCGTTCACCGAAATAGGAGTCAGTATTCTGATCATCTACGGACTATAAGAAGTTTGGTAAGATCTTTATACAATAATTATATTACGTGCCACCCCAAGGACCGAAGGTTTCCACCCTAAATTGCTCAAATAGGAAACCTAAAGTAAAGTAGTACCTACCAGAATAATAAATTCGAATGTTACAATTCAACCAATCAGAATCGGATCTCGCGATTATATTGAATCACCCGGCTCGGGGTCCTCACTGAATATGAATTCAAGAACGCGACGCAAATCCAACACACAATTTAAAATTCTGTTAAAAATTGAAGATATTTTTAAAAGAGACTAGCTCAAATGGTGGATACCATTGCTATACAGCGGGGCAATGCAGCCAGCGTCTTGGGGACGCTTCCGACTGGTATTGATATGGATCAGTTGAGCTACCTGTAGACTGTTTGCAACAATCTGCAGTTAGCTCAATTATTTGAATAGTAAATACTAGTTCTAATTTGTTTCTATTATTTGTTGGTAATTTTCTTTGTTAATAAAGGTGGATGAGAATTTAAAACACAACGAGTTATTTAGGATTATTCCGCTAATCCCCCCAAGCCGTCCCCCACGTGGGGGATGTACGGATTTTTTCCGCTAATCCCCCAACTGAAATCGAGCCTTCACGTGGGGGATTTCCGGAAAACAGATTCCGGAAATCCCCGTAGAGTTAAACGGGGCGATACATGTTAATTAAATAAATATCCCGTTAAGCCGCATACTGATCGGTGTTATGGCGCGTAATGTACTATTCGCACGAAGCATTATTCGTTACGCGCCGCCCTGTATATTAAAATTCGTCTCCTTGCTCGTTACAAGCGTCTTTTTTTGCCGTTCTGAGTGCACGAACGCTGTATGTGTAACACTTTACATTACGCCCCGTTACGCCGATCAGTAACTACCCACCTTCTTAACTGGTTTTGGACTGTTGAATATGTCTCAAACATTTACTTTATGTAGATACTTAAAAATACATTTTACGCTATGAATCCAGTGGGTATTTAAGTGGCAATATTGATTATTTGACTCAATATTATATATAAGTAACGTTCCGTTGTAAAACGCACACGGCGGCGGCGGCGGCGGCAGCGCTGTCAAATGCATTTTTTTTTCTATTGTAGATAGAAACGGAACGAATTGCTTTTGTGTGGACAGTAACGATTATTTCAGTAGGTTTATTAGTTTTATTACAGGTGAGCTTTGACAACGTTTGATAGAAAGAGTAAAATATTCAATACTAGCTGCTGCCCGCGGCTTCGCACGCGCTTTTCATGTACCTTATGTCCGTCCCCGGGATACCATCTACCTGCCAAAATTAAGATCCGTTCAGCCGTTTAGGCATGAAAAGGTAACAGACCGACAGATAGAGTTACTTTCAAATTTATAGTATTACTAGCTGCTGCCTGCGCCTTCACCCGCGTTTTATCGGTATAAAAAATTGCTTATATGTTATTCCAGGTCCCTAAGTATACCCATACCGAATTTCAGGATAATCTCTACGTTTCTTTATATTATAATCAATGGGAAAGCGCAGATATTACCGTCGCTGCTCGGCAAAAGCTGGCCAAAGCTTTGAATTAGTTAAAAGCTAACAGCAATAGTTTTTAGGTATTATGACCGCCACCGGTCGCAGCATCAGTATCGACATCTCCAATTCGACCCGTGGATGTCAGGAGGGCTATTCAGAAACTGTTTCCGAGTCTTCGACACGAGTCATGTAATTTTACGGTACGCTACTAACATTCTGCCAATCAGAGCACGGCAGTTAGTTACCTGAAAACTGAAAGTTGTCTCTTCCACTAAGTAATTGTTTTGGGAAACTTTTTGTGTCGTTATGACTCGCACGCGTAACCACAAAAACGGCCATTACGGTACAGATGGCGCTGTGCTGTTCGCCATGGCTTAATAGCCAAACGCTTTTTGTGGAACATTGAGCTGTATATACGACCTTATGTTTTTCTACTACTTGCGTTGTGTTTGAGTCTTATTATATTTGGTGCAAGCTTGTTTAAACGTCAATAATGTGATATTTAATAAGGTAATTAATTATCTTCTCTATCTCTTGAAACATCTGCTAGGAACGCGTGTCATTCTCATCATCTTCCGGTCCTTATCCCATGCTACGTGGAGCCAGCACAACATTTTGACGACTTATGTGGTACATCGCGCGAAGGTTCGCCTGCGACTAAGGAGCCTGCGGGTTCGATTACCGTCTTGGATCAAATTTTTTTAAGAGCTGCAGATATTTGTCCCTTTTTTCTGGGTATTTTCTATGTATGTATAGCAAAAAAATATACATATATCTATTTAAAATAATATATATCAGTGATCTAGTACCCATAATACAAGCTCTGCTTAGCTTGGGGCTAGATGATGCTGTGCGAATGTTCCAGCATTATTTATTTCATTTATTTCACATGTATTTTTTCCCCTCCCCTCTATAAGCCGTATGTATCATTTAGAATTTAGTTGCTGCTTCGAAGGTTAATTTTGTAAAAGTCAGAGCAACCAATACGTTCCGCACCAAGAGTTTAGGGCAGGCTGAACGCAGTCGTTGACTTTAAATCATGATAAGTACATAGGTAAACTAGCTTTACCGCGGCTTCACATACGTTTTTTCCGGGGAAAACGTAACCTAGGTTCTTTCAACTACAATATTTCTACTTGCCAAACATTAAGATCCGTTTAGCCTTTGAATTAAAAAGTTATCTTATAAATAATTCTCGAATGTAGGTAAGTAGGAGATAGGAACGTAATCGCCGCCAGACTAGGAATATTCGAACCATCTCGAGATTATTTTCCATATGTTTTTTTTCGATATGACAATAATTCTGTTGACTGCAGACGGCCAGCGTGACTTTTGACGGGCACAGAGGGCGCCTCGCTGGCAATTTTCCATACAATAAAAAAAGAATCTTTACGGCCCAGTAAAACAGACTAGTGGTTAGTCCGATCGACGTCGTCTCGAGAAATGTCTAAATGTTGGTATACGATACGAGAATAACTGTTGTAAACAATAACCAATTAAGACTATACCGAGAGTCACTTTGCCTGCAGCCCTGAGACAGGCCGTGTAGACAGAATAGCGTGGTTTACTAACGTCTCCGTGAAAGCTTTCTGGGCACGATCTGACGGACAGCAATCAAGAATACGACAGAGAAAAAGACTAGGCATTGTTTGCGACGATTGTTTTAGATTTCTTACTTCATGCGTTGTACTAGTAATACATATGTATAGTTATAGAGGCGTTGACAGACAAGCTTCAAGGGTGAGATTCGAACAGCAATGTCGCTCCGGGCTACTTTGCCGCGCCGCGCCCGTGCGGTACAAACGCTATATAATAAGACGCTATACGACAATCTTTACATACGTTTTTTTTCCAAGGGTAAGTAGGTTTCCGTTTCAGTACATAGGATAGGTGTGACCGTGAAGTTATTAAATAAATAGGTAAATAAAAATTCTGGAAATCACGTCGGAGAAGAATCATGGCATGTGCCGTTTTTCAACTCAATATAAAATACTGACCTTATTAAAAATTCAAAGTCGTTATGCCTTTTAGACAACAGAAGTCGCAATCCTAAGAGAACATTATAAAATATCACTTGTTTACGACATTTAATTAAAGCCACACTCAAAGGGCCCATGTACTATATTATAAATACGAAATAAACTGACAGTTTGTCGGTCTGTTACCCTTTCACACCTAAGCGGCTGATGTGCTAATTATGTAATAATAATTTAAATAAATTAGTGGTGTTTATCTGGCGCATAATAATTAAGTGTTTATGAAAACCACCTTTGTTCGTTTTGCTGATAATTTAAAGGTACATTTAACATGATTTGTCGGTCATATCGTCTGCAATAGCCAGTACTACAGGTATCTGGTGTTATAACTTCCTCAGCATCAGCAAAATAGTTCCAGCATTTCTTTTTCTATGTAAAAAATACAGAAATTTTCGCAAACGAATACGTCCTTGCCTCAAGAAAGTTAGCGATTGGCTGCTCCGAGACTGATGAGAAAATGACGACGCTAATTTTATAGGGCCATAGAAAGGGGCCAAAATACTAGGTAAAAGAGACGTAAGCGACAAATAATAAAAAAAAAAATTGCGAACCTACGAAATATTTTGTAATTCTATAATTTGTTTATGTATAATAATTGCCTACCTTATACCATAATTTAACTGTTATAAGTAGCTAAACTTAGAAATAAATAGAAAAAAGTATACATCCAGCTATCTTTGAAAAAAACTTTTGAAACTATCATGGTTATTTACAACACTAAAGTTAATAACGGGATATTTACCATGATTTGAGTTTTGAGTTCTCCAATATTTCGGCACAGTTACATGCGCCATGATCACGGAACAACTAAAGTCACTGCGAGTTAGTTTTTATTGGCAGATATATCGATCTACCCTCTTTCTTTGTCTTTTGCTACGAATATTAACACTACCACCGGTTTCATTATCAAACTCAACTCGATCACGACGACACACAATACTGACGGTATCTGGACGCGGCCTGGTTGATACATCACTTTTTCGGTTTTTGCACATTCTCACCACAGGGCTCCAGGTTCCGGATAGTTGGAAACCTTCCTCTCGGTTGAAGTTCCTGTGTTTGGTAATCTCAATGGCCTCCTGTACCATTCTTGGTATGTAATGTCACTCTGTTGAGATTACTTGAGGATTGTGCAATTCAATCCAGTGGTTTCAACCAGACTCGAGAAGATGCTCCGCTATGGAAGACTTCTCCGTTGCCAGATTCTTAACGGCGCGTATGTGCTCCTTGACTCTGCAGGCAATAGTGCGCTTCGTTTGGCCTATATAGGAGCTTCCACAACTGCAGTCGATCTTGTACACCCCTGGTTTCTCAAGTGGAAACGTGTCTTTAGGCGTGCGCAGGTAGTGTATGATCTTCTTTAGCGGCGTGAAAACATGTCTCAAAACTCAAATCATGGTAAATATCCCGTTAACTTTAGTATCTCTGAAAAATCAATATATCGAGAAAAAATTCACCAATCATGTTTCTGCTCTGTAATGAATTTATTAAAAATCTTCAATGATTCTAGTTTTAGATAAACTCCTCGCTGTTCTGGAGAAATATCTCTTCAAAAATGACAATTTTTTTTTTATTTTTTACATCGCACCTTAACCACCGGCAAATTGTCTTAAGATTGTTATTTGTTTAATTATTTTTGATTTGTTTATATTATTCGATTGTTATTTTCTTTGTCAATAAAATTTGTTTAATTCTTGATAAAACATAACACGGGCCATAGCAGCCATGAGATAATTTATTTTGAATACCCGTTCCTCACCCTAGGAATGTGGCCTAGCCAAATTTTAAATCCATCCTGGATTAAAAATTTGGCTAGGCGTTATCTATAGGCTAGACTCTACTATGCCATAAAGAGTTAGTCTACCCTACTTTGGACCACATGATTTAAGACCACGCGGTCACAAGTGAGGATCTTAAAATTACTCAACAGTTCTATTTCCACGCGTGTAAGACCGCGGGCATAAACAAGTAAGGACATAAGTCAAAACCCGCATATAAACCCCGGTATTCCAAGTATCCGGCAACATTGTTCAAGTCGTATAAAATTTGTCAAATTCCGATGTCCCACCTGGGCCATTACGTGTGATGTCCCGCGGGGGAGGAAGTTTTTACCATTAAGCTTCGAATACACGGTGCTTGAGTATTTCTAATTAATGATGAATTACATAAACACAAATTAAAAAATAATGGATGTGGAGAGAAATAAACGGAGAGGAAGACCGAAGAAAAGATGGATGGATTGTGTGAAAGAGGACATGGTTAAGAAAGGTGTAAGTACACAGATGACGGCTGATAGAGGAGACGAACGAAAGTCGGCACATGTTGTGCCGAGCCCACCTAGTGTGGGATAAGGGCAGGAAGAAGATATTTAAACGCAAATTCGTAATTCTATCTATGTAATGTACCTATTACCTATTACCTAATTGTTTCATAGAATTATGCATTCAATATCAAAAGGATCAAAATTACCCTAATTTCATACAAACCAGTAATAAACTATCTTGATACCAAATCTCATCCAAATTCGAGCTGTTTGAGCGTGACGGAGTAACAAACTATTGCAACGCAAACTGTATGAGCGACGTGTTCATACAATTTTCGTTATTTACTGCAATCTGAATAACTGAAGATATAAGATAATGAGCTCATATACATGAACGGCAAAGTGCCAGCGGCAGAAGTAACTGTAGCCGTCGACACCTGTCGACGGCTGCCGTCAACTGTCGATGTCAGCCGTCGACAGGTGTCGACGGCTACAGTTACCTCTGCCGTTGGCACTTTGCCGCTAAGTCGAATCAGCGGTTAAAATAGTATGTGTGAGTCATTCACTGAAAGAATAGATCGATAGGATAGACTGTCATGTCCATTTGAAAGTATGTCCTACCACTCCTTTCTGCATTTCTCTAATTGTATTGCATAGTATTTATTTTGGATAAATTCTCAATCCTTCATCATCATCATCATCAGGCCGTACACGTCCACTGCTGAACACAGGCCTCCCCCAAACGACGCCACGAATAGCGGTCCTGAGCCGCCTCCATCCAACGACTCCCTGCGACCGCCACGATGTCGTCGGTCCATCGAGTGGGAGGTCTTCCCACACTTCGTTTCGCATTGCATCGCGGTCGCCACTCGAGAACCTTTACTCCCCAGCGGTTATCGGTTCTACGAGCTATATGGCCTGCCCATCGCCATTTCAGCCTGCTGATTCTGAGAGCTATGTCGGTAACTTTGGTTCTTTTACGAATTTCCGTATTCCGGACCCTATCGCGTACAGAAACTCCAAGCATAGCTCTCTCCATAGCTCGCTGGGAGACTTTGAGCCTATGCACAAGACCTATAGTGAGCGACCACGTCTCGGATCCGTAAGTCATCACTGGTAGCACACATTGGTTAAAGACTTTCGTCTTCGTCTTTTCGTCTCTCAATCCTTAGCACACTTTATTTAAGTTTTTAGTAAGTAAAATAAATAAAAAAATTGAATATTCACATAATTTCTATAAATGAGTAATGCTAATAAGTAGGTAGGCTTCAATCTTTATCATGTGCACACTAGCCAAACTCTACGTATAATGTTTGTTTACAAACCGCGACACAAAAAACTAAAACTCACTTCTTCTGAGTCGAGTTTCAGATATTATAACAATATTTATTGATAGAAGGACTTAAATCGAAAAGTAAATGTAAATTGCGTTTAAACAACGCGCAAACGGAGTGAATTTCCGGTTCTGTTTCCTTTTATTGGAATTGAATTCCACATAAAGTTTGGCAAGCGTATAGTTTATCTCTCTATAGGTCTCCACGGTGGTCATCCGCGAGGATGTTTGTTTGTAGTGAAATTTATTTATAGTTTACAAGCTGCTGCCCGTACCTTCGCCCGCGTTTTATCGGGATAAAATATAGCCTGTATGTTATTCCAGGTCCAAAACTATACCCATACCAAATTTCAGCCTAATCGGCTCAGTAGTTTTTTGCGTGAAAGAGTAACAAATATCCATCCATACAAACTTTGACAATTATAATATTACAAGAGACAGATAAGACTGAAATTTTCTCGCAATGTACACGCGCTTTATGTTTGATATAGTATAGTATAATAGTTTAGTATATATATATATTAAGTAGAATTGAACTTTTCAACCATGTACCATACCGTTTTGCTTTGTGTCGTTTCCCTAAAAGTAGATACTTACTTTTTTGTTCTTTATTTCCTTGAAACACAGCCACAGCTTTTTGCGTCATGTAGTAAGTAGATCGTCACGATACCCACCGGTGAAAAGAGTGCGTCGCCCACGTGGGTAGGTAATGTTTTAATGTTATCTGACTTTACAGCTTTAATTTTATTAAAGCTAGTAGGTAACTAATAATACTTACGAAGAAATATGTTTTTACAGGAAATCCATGTCGCCTCTACTTTTTTCACAAAATAAAACAGCCCAGCTTTATTTATTTAATTCATTTTGAGTATGGTCAGGTGTAGTTTTCGTGGTAATTCGTGGTGTGTGATTATTCGTGGTGTGTTGCAAGCTATCATTTATTAAAACGTGACGGACAGTTGCGTGAGTTATTTATTCTAATATCTTCTGGTGGAATAGGGTTGTTACTTTCTGGCAAATTTAAATTAATTAACCTAAGACCTGGCGCAGACTAAGTATCAGCGTTGCCGTACAGAGGGACAACGCAGCCAGCGTAGCAGCTTCGGATGCTTCCGATTGGTATCGATATGGATCAGCTGAGCAACCTCTAGATTTGTATAATTTGTATATGTGTTATGCGATGTATTTTTGCAAAAATCTGCAGCTCAACTACAAAATAACCGGGTAAGTTACTAAATTATTTTTGCGAACCTATCACATAGCCCCAAAAAACAGTGTTATCTTTTTTCGTATTTATGTCTTTGAGTGAAGGAGTTTGAAGGAGGCCTACACCAGTCTACTGGTCGAAAAAGGCTAGAAAGAAAGAAAGTTTTTGAGTGGTAAGTAGCACAGCCCTAGAAAAACCACAACTTCATGCACGTACCGTAGGTACGGGTATGTACGGTAAAATACGTGACGTGTTTATGTGACAGACGAATGAACTATTCACTCTTCTTGTCATAATATTAGTGATAAAGTGGGTGGACCTCGGGTTAAGTTGTCATAATTAATGTTTGTGTGGAATAAACGGGAAGTTAGAATAAACTTACTAATCTTAAAACAAATCTTTGGTATGCTGCTTCATTTAAATTTCTGTCAGTAACGAAATGTACGACTAATAGAAAAGATCCTTGCTTTTGAATAAACAGCAGAGTGATTATACATTTTTATCTCAAAAGTCATCATTTTCAATAATATAACCAATTATTACATATAACTATGTAGCCTAATATGTATTGTAATTTGTCGCTTACTACGGCGGCCCCAGGTGTCTTTCCCGTATAGGCCTTACAAGTC
The DNA here is from genome assembly GCA_947859395.1 of Eupithecia insigniata. NCBI lineage: Eukaryota > Metazoa > Arthropoda > Insecta > Lepidoptera > Geometridae > Eupithecia > Eupithecia insigniata. Next base: position 1,028,913 of record OX401995.1, on the reverse strand, counting down.
ATCTACGTTAGTGCCGCCAAACGAACACTGTATAATGATCCTTCGTGTATGTAGAAGCCATTGATGATGATGAATTGTTTACTTATCATTTCAGCTCTAAATAAAAGTTTAAAATCCAACATGATCTATCATGGCTTATCAGTCTGACGCCGTTAAACAGATGCAAAATTTAAAACACCCACATCCATAACTCAGAATCAAATCAGCCAAATCCATATTACTCTACGTCACCACGCTCCAAACAGATTTTACCTAACGACGTAATATTAAGAGCTTTTTTAAGATAAGAACAAAAAGACTAAAGCATTATTTGGATTGTGATACCAAATATTGGCGGACACTCGCCGAACTCATCTCTTTAACTTTTAAGAGTTGAATAAAATCTTACGGTTTGAAGTTAGAGGCACACTGCCATAAAATTAAGCAACTTCTTTAGATATAGAGCTCCAAGAACCATAGTTTACTTTCTATATAGTTTGTTTTGTTATAATTTGTAAAAGGTAAGGAAAAATAGACCATATAAAAGTCCTGATGAGCCACCCGCTACAATTTTCAAAAATTTAGCAGCGGTGGGAAACAAATAGGAAGTGAAGGAAGCCAAAGCAAAATAAAAGGTGAGCCACTACAATTTACTCACGTCTTCCGGCTGTTGGGAAAAGTAACGTATTATAAACAAAAAGCGAAATTAATTCTATACCAGTCTCTGGGGATATTTATGTGTATAAAAAATATTAAGTACTCTAGCGCTCACCTGCGTATTCCACTCCACAGAAAATTAATAGATAGTAGAGTAGTAGGTATCTATAGACCACTACGCGCCTCGCTGTTTAAATTACAAAGATAGTGTTATTAAAAATTAATATACTTATACGTATATCCTAATATACATATCGTATAATTTTATCTGCAACGTTGTTTAGGTTCTAAACCTACTATATATTTTTTTATTATGACCAGTATTGTCGCAGCCCATGCAAAGACTTCTTGGGGCCCTAGGGCTTCGCAGACGAAAATTTGAGTATGGCTGCTTGATTGTTTATTTGCACTTAGTTATAATTATATTATTTAAACGGATAACGAAAACATACCTACTAGAATTTCTGTAGGAACTTATTTTAACTGTGACAATGTTTATTCTTGTATAAAACTTCTTTCATATAGTTTCTTACAGTTCTACTGAGAAAATAAACGGCTCCCCGCAGCAGAGTCCAAGTCCAGAAGTATATCTAATAACATGCGTTTACATACTAGCTTCTGCCAAATATCTTTTTAAACCGTACAAACGCGTTTCGCCTTTGTAATATTAGTAGGATGATGAGTCTAGGCACACAATCCTGCCCGGTTTCAATAGCAATGTGTCCTAACCTAACCGAATGATATTGTAGATTCCGAGCAACTTTGAACTTTTCCAATGTATATTAGTTCTTTCATTGTTAAATCGCCTTTGGCTTTTAGCGGCTAACGCGGTATTTATTTCTACTGCCGTTTAAATGGTCGAAAAGTGGACTTCAGAAAGTTTGAATGGTAAGGATTCCCATTCAGGGCTCTAATAGGGTTGAAGACGGTGGACAAAGTTTGGAATTAATCGTGTAATAAAGTCTTTAGAATTATTGCTACAATGAATTTAAGAATCAAGAGAGGTTATCTATGAGGGAAATAGTTTCCTTTTCTTATATCTCAACAGTTGGTAGTGTCGATGTGGCCAACGATGTGTCAATGTCTTTTAACAATTTACTTAACATTGGTTGTTTTAGATAAAAAAAATCATACATTTTCCTTCTCCGGAACCAGCACGGCACCGGCGGCGCCGGCTTCGTTGCCGGTGCCGGGCTGTTGTATGGAAAATGGCCATTTCCTGCCCGTGCCGTGCCTCCGCATCAGGACACGCTGCCGCACTTTGGCCTGAGCATAATGGGCACCCAAAGTAGGTGTTTCAATAGTTTAATTTTCCCTAACATATTCGCAAAGCACCCTCGCAGACATTTTTTGTATAATTTATGTGCCATGCGTTGGTCGCACGCTAGCTCCACTCCCGCTCTCATAGTCTTCGCACCCTTGGAATGCTCTGTCTGATGTTCAGATTATCAATAAGGTTTTTAGTAGGTTGACGTGACCACTAAACTCTTAGGTACTTATGTTTACTCAAAATATAAAATGAAGAAGTGATCTAGAATTTTGGGCGAAATGTACTAGATTCTTTATTTTACCAAATGAAACTGATTGAAAAGCACTGACATGAATATCAAATATCAAATATCAAATATCAAAGTGCTTTATTTCCTTTAGACCTTACAGGACCCTTGGACACGTCACAAAATTAAAATTACATAAGTAAAACAGGGAAATAAAGTGATCACTTTGATTTTTTGTTCACTTCAATCTTTTTAAGGTAAAGTAAAGAAGCGAACAAGAAACCTTTACCTTGTTAGGTTGTTAGTTTTCGAGTTGGAGCAAAAGTCGTCCCATGCTTTTTTATCCTCTAGATAATCTGATATTTTGTAATAAGCCTTTTTACAAAGGATATGTTTGATAGTTTGTTTGAATTTATTTATTGATAATTTTTGCAACTCACTCGGAGTTTTGTTGTAGAAGCGTATACATTGCCCTTTAAAAGATACACTAATCTTGTGCAGCCGAGTTTTGGGCAAAGCGAGTTTGTTCTTATTTCTAGTATTTACATTATGTATGTCGCAATTTTTAGGGAATCGATCGATATTTCTATGAGTGTACAATAAGTTTTCATAAATATATTGACATGGTACAGTCATTATATTTATTTCTTTGAATTTATCACGCAGGGATTCTCTAGGACCCATGTTATAGATAGCACGAACAGCCCTCTTCTGCAGCACAAATACGGTATTAATATCTGCAGCGTTCCCCCACAGTAATATGCCATAAGACATAATACTATGGAAGTAGCTGAAATAGACAAGTCTAGAAGTATCAACGTCTGCAAGATGACGGATTTTTTTGACTGCATATGCTGCAGAACTAAGTCTCTTCGATAGTTTATCTATGTGTGGGCCCCATTGAAGTTTACTGTCTAAAGTTATTCCTAAGAATACGGTACTGTCTACAATGTCTAAAGTTTCTCCTTTTACGTTTATATCAGCCTTTACTTGTTTTACATTTGGTAGAATAAATCTAATACATTTAGTTTTGTTTTCGTTAAGTAAAAGATTATTGACACTAAACCAATGGACTATTTTTGATATTGCATTGTTAACATCGTCATAATTTGTTTTTTGTCTAATAATCTTGAAAATTAAAGAAGTATCATCAGCAAACAATACAATCTCGTGATTATTTTTAACGAGATCAGGTAGGTCGTTAATATAAACCAAAAATAGAAAAGGGCCAAGGATAGATCCCTGCGGTACACCCATTGTAACTACAGATCCCGAAGACCGTTTCCCATTAATGTCAACTCTTTGTATCCTGTCACTCAAGTAAGAAGTAAGAAGATCCAAAGAGGTGTCATTTATTCCATAGTGATGTAGTTTCCTGATTAATGTTCCATGGTGTACACAGTCGAATGCTTTTGACAAGTCGCAAAAAACACCTAAAGCATCTTGCGACTTCTCCCAAGCATCAAAAATATGCGATACCAACTCTACACCGGCATCAGTAGTTGACCTGCCGTGAGTAAACCCGAATTGCTTACGATGTAGCAGGTCATTGCCATTGAAATGCCTAAGCAATTGATGTAAAATAAGTTTTTCAAAAACTTTGCTGAATGTAGGCAGTACTGATATCGGTCTAAAGTTAGTGGGGTCAGACCTACTACCCGATTTAAATAGTGGGATTATCTTACTATGTTTCATCAGATCAGGAAAAACGCCACAATCAATAGATTCATTGAAAATAAAAGCTAGATCTGGTGCAATAGTATCAATCAATGGTTTAATAATTCTAACGGAAATGCCCCAGAGATCTGCAGTTTTCTTTATATTTAAAAGTTTAAATGCTTTTTTAATATCTTTTTCATCGACATGATGGAAGTTAAATTTATTTTCGCATGCAGGTACATTTTCTTTTAGTAAAGACTCAGCGATTAATTGAGAAGAGTTCAGACACTTTGTAGTAGAGATTGGAATGTCAGTAAAAAAGTTTTCAAATGCTTGGGCTACTTCAACGTCATTTTTGACGGAGCAATCATTAATCTTTAAATTGTAATCATTAATGTAGGTACTGACCTTTCCAGTCTCACTGTTTATTATTTTCCACGTTGATTTTATTACATTTTCACTGTTTCTAATTTTTGAGCTAATATAATTTGATTTTGCTACTTGACAAACTTTTCTAAATATTTTTGAGTAATTTTTTACTTTGTCTTTGAACTCCAGGCTAAAATTGTATTGTTTTTCACTATACAGTTCATACAATTTTTGTCTACTCTTATGTATACCCACTGTTGCCCACTCACTAAAGTTAAGTTTTTCTGAGACCATGGTTGATTTGGATGTGAATATAGAATTGAATGCATTGGTGAATTTGGTAAAAAAACTGCAATAGGAGTCATTTGGGTTGTTATGAGAGTAATTAGGTGGAGGTTTACAATCCCAATCCAATTTTAACCGTTCAAATCGACTTGTGGTCACAGGTATGTATGTTATTCTCTTTTTACAGTTATTATTTTTTACTTGAATTTCTAATTTTATTAGTTGACCTAAGTGATCTGATTTTAAATTGCTTATTACATTTTTACTAACAATTTTATTATTTTGGCAAACAAATATATTATCTATACATTTTGCTGAGGTTTCAGTTATTCTAGTAGGTTCCATAAATAATGGCCTTAAATTATAAGAATTAAATAAATTAGTTAATCTACTACTAAGGGAGTACATTTCTAAGAGATCAATATTAAAGTCTCCACATACCATGAGGTTTTTATTTGATTTTGATATTTTAAATAAGATATCATCCATATTTTTTTCAAATATTTCAAAAGAAGCTGATGGTGGGCTGTATACGCTTACTACAATACTTTGCTCCAACTCTACACATGCTACTTCAATGTGGCCTTCAACGGATAAGCATATTATGTCCTTACGTTCTTTAAATTTTATGAATTTATTTAGTATTATTAAAGAGCCTCCACGAATAGCATGTGATCTGCAAAAAGGACTACCAACCTGGTGGTTACTGAAGTTAAACATGAGCTCATAGCTTTTCAGCCAGTGTTCTGTTAAGCAGATGATGTCAATATCAAATGAGTTCATGTACAATTCCAATTCTAATAATTTACTTTTCAATCCTTGAATATTCTGGTGCACCAAGTTAGTAAACTTTGCATTTATTTTACAATCTTGTTTTCTTAGTTTTTTCTTGTGATTAATAATTTCTGACTGTTTGGGGCTAGAGACTTCCTCTATTGTCGTTATTTCTAATTTAAATGACTTGGAATAACTTCCAATGTCTTGTTTTTTAAAATATTACTCTGCTCAAAAGAAGCAGTTTGTTTAGCCAAATTTTTGGCTGTTATGTTAAAAAAATAGGTTAGCGAAATTGCTATCTGTCTTTTGTAAAAATTAGATAGGTAATAATTACCTCCAGTCAAATAGTATTTGAAATAGTATTATGAACAACGAAGGTCAAAAAAGATAATTACTTCGCGATGTTGTCGACCCTGCACAGAATCCTCTTAAGTTATGAATATCACACGAAATACCTACTCAAAGTATTTCTTTGAACCTCTTACGCGCAAAAGCTCGAAGAATCTTCGTAAAACAAAAGGAGTTTAATAAGGCATCTCAAAAAGGCTTTTACGGTTCTAACTTATGAGAAAAGTTGCTGAAAGTTTCTGAGTGCATGAGTGCATATAGGTATCTACAGTAGCGGACATAAGTATGTATATTAAACACTGGTACTAGCTTGTTCTAAAATGAAGAGAAAAATAAACGAGAGTTGTTGGGCTTTACATATATTCCTGAAGTCTCTAAGAAATTTTTATAGGATCCCAAAATGTTTTGACTTCGAAGGCACTTGAACCCGCAACCCTCCCTCAGTATGGGATGCGCTGCCAATTGCGCCACGAGGTCATGTGACGTAGAATTCGAAAAACTCTGGGACTTCCTTCGGTCTTAAGCGCCGTTAACTCCACCTACTCGTACCGGGGAAACATTCAAGGTTATCCAAACCTGTTCAATGACTAAAGATACGTTTAGTACGATTGACGAGAGGTGTCGCGTTGCTTTATTTAAGGTTTTTGCTATTATAGTGCGTAAGCCTCACACTGGGGATAAATTCTAAGAAATTTTAATACGATCCCAAAAATTTTCGACTTCGACGGGAGTTGAACCCGCAACCCTCACCCAGGGAGGGTTGCGAACCGATTTGAAAAATTCTTTCACTGTTGGAAAGCTACACTAACCCCGGGTAACATAGGCTATATAATAATTTTTATAATTGTGATTTTTTTGTCAAATACCCGTGCGAAGCCGGGGCGGCCCGCTAGTTCTCTATACTCGTACAAATGCAAACAATTCCTCATCCAAATCGGTCCAGTAAATATAGATAGATAGATAGAAAATACTTTATTGCACACTTAAAACTAGAAAACAGTTTACAAATGAGACAAAACAATACAAGTGACAATGGGCGGTCTTATCGCTCAAGAGCGATCTCTGCCAGACAACCTGGTATAATGTAAATGATGGAGTAATCTACGAACACATAATACAAATGAACATAAAACCTCGTCCCAATTCATTACGTTCAGTTACATATTGGCTGATTCGTCGCAAGTTTTGACTATAACTTTCATATTTATCCATCTCGCATACCTGCATCGTTTGCGAATACTCGGACAAACAAAGTCCTGCTCCCAGCCGTATTTCCGGCCACGATGGCTCGGTGGTCAATCGAGATGCTCTATCTTTATTGACAAAGAAAATAACAATCAAATAATATAAACAAATTAAACTACTATAGTATTTACAATTGAAGCAATTGAGCTAACTGCAGACTGTTACAAACAATCTACAGGTAGCTCAATTGATCCATATCAGTACCAGTCGGAAGCTTTCCCAAGACGCTGGCTGCATTGCCCCGCTGTATGGCTATGCTAATGCGCTGCGCTAGATACTCACCAGATCTTGGGTCACGCGTCGCTTCGACCAGGCGCTCAGATAATTTTTTGAAAACCTGGAGAGCCTCGGTACCCCACGGACCTAGGGTCTCGACTGAAAGGGGAGCAAATGCGTAGGCTCTGTCGAGACCTGCATGCTTTATCTATGCGGATGGACCGACGACATCGTAGCGGTCGCAGGTAGTCGATGGATGGAGGCGGCTAAGGACCGCTATTTGTGGCGTCGTACGAGGGAGGCCTATGTCCAGCAGTGGACGTGTATGGGCTGATGATGATGAAAAATATAATATACTGCACTAGGCTATCACTAGTGCTGTCGCTAGTGTTGGCGCACACACTAGTGACTAGTGTGTGCGCCAACACAGGTGCACTGACTATACCCTCACTCACACAACCCGATGGGACAACATCATTATAAATGCACCATTAAGTATATATTTGTTATGTAGAATCTAGATGAAGGCAAGCAAACATACGACTTATAGAGGTGTTCACCTCTTCAGGTAGAGTCAACAGATTAATGCAAATTACTAGATACTTACTAGATAACTGATATGCATACGTCATTTAGTACATTACGAGTACATAAATGGATACTTAATTATTGTTATACAATAAAGCACCCAGAACACCCGGAACAAATGTCTGCTGGTGGCACAAACGGGTGGTAATCCTCCTGCGTCGCAGACGGATGTTCGTCCGTTGCACCACAGACGTCGTCGTTACCTACTATGTATGTATATAAATTTTGTAAGAGATAGCACACAATTATCATCAAGGTAGCAGCAACAAATACTGTTTTTAGCTAAATTAAATATATTAAAATTAAAATGTAAAATTCAGTTAGGAGAAAATAGGAACACTTTGTAGACGAGCTACGCTTTTATGTACAACGCTTCTATGCGCTACAGTTGTGCTACGTTTGTAGATGTGCTACGATCTGTGTAGGCGAGCTACGGTTCTATGTTCTGCACTATAAACATTCTAGAAGTACTACACTAGATGTTCTATGAGTTATAATGTTACATCTGTATTTATAGTTGTAAGTGGGTTTTGAACTACACTGACTATTCTTCTTTCTAACTATTCCATATACTGCCTGTTATGAAGAAGACATAGACCCGTATTATGAAGCAATACTCAGTCAGCTATGCGTGAGTATCAGTTTTGCCATAAAAAATCTTCGCCTTCATATACTTGTACTCAACTTATAGTCAAGCATAGATCAATGACTGAGTAAACTTTTACCATACGGGCTTTAAAGTTTGAAAAATAGACCCAAGTTACACTACAATATAATAAAACAATACTCATTGTGTAACTTGTCATTGTAATAATTTATTAACTTGTTTTATGTGTACATAAATCTTAAAATAGTTGTTAAGTTTTGTCGGCATGAAATGATGTTTTGCGGAATTAGGCGTTTTCCAAAAAAGAAAAAACACTCATTTACTTTAGATCTCAGTATAGGGCAGAGACCTTTTGTGGAAGAGTAGAGTATGTCAATGAGATGTCATGTGAAATCAAACTATGCAAGGTCTATGCACGGCCTACTTATGCCATTTTAATTTGGTTTTTCAATATTTACCGCTCATATTATGATGGTCACCACATGCTTCCATTTCATGACTATGAAATTCCTATGAACCAGACACTGGCAGAAAAATTGCAAACTTGACCATATGGAATATGTTGCAATTAGCCGTATAGACCCAGGATTTATGCTTACTCTACCCTCAGTCTACGCCATTAGCTACGAAGTGAAGTCATTCTAATACCTCGGGCGCAAACTCAAGCGCCATCTTTTCGAACTGGTCTAACTATTTTTTGACATCAAAAACCCGCCTTATTTTGCTGACGGTACGTGGCGCGTGCAAACAGTGCTTGATGTGCGAGACGGATTCGAGATTACTTGCGCAAAGTTTATCATGTTTGTTCCAAAACATTTTCAAATCAAACTCTTTACTTCGAACGACTTTAATTACGAGAAAAGTTTTTGCAATATCTCAGGAATTTATCTTGTAGGTATGTCTGAGCTAAGTTTGATAATGTTTTGTTCTTACAATGTTGGTACCTTTTTAAAAGAAACAGCGGGGTTCTCCGACTAGGATACCTATTATCTAGCTTTTGTCAGCGGCTTTGGACAAGTATTTCCGAAAAAATATTTACGAAGTTTGTTATTCCAGATCTAGAACAATATTTATCCACATTCCAGATCGCTCCGTTCAGTAGTGTTGACCTGGTTTTCACTCAAAACATCTCATAAGATAACACAACATAACAACATTTAGCTTTTAGTGGATATTAGAAGGAAGTTGATGAAAGCACCAGCAGCTTAACCTGTCAAGAATTCCTAATTAGGAATCTAGCATGAAGACAAATGTGATAAAATACTGATCTTGCTGATGACCAAGAGCCGAAACTTCGTCCAAATTGTGCCCAAGATAAAATATAAAAGTTCGCTTAATCACCTAAAACTGGCTAATCAAAGAATCTGAGTTAGAATGATGGACGAAAGAACTAAAAGGACAAATTGTCGGAGATTTTAGATAGTGGGTAATCTTATTTATAAACTAGATGACCTCGTGATCTACGTATCACATAATTTTTTTTTTCTTTTAAATCTTTATTTAAGTTTTAACGAGACCAACGCACAGCAATAGGTTTTTATACTGATCACTGTTCATAGTACAACAGGCTTGCCGCAGGTTTTGATACTGTGGTGTTAAATCTAAATATAATATTATATGTTTCCCGTACCGCCACATTAGGAATACGGCATGTGTCCCACCTGATGGAAAACGGTTACCGGAGCCTATAGACGCCTGTAACATCAGAGACAATATTATAAGCGTGTTGCCTTGAGGACGATTCAAAACTACTTCATAGAATACTGCTCCAGTGTACTTTATGCCTTATGTGGTAAGGCAGGCTTAGTCACCATGTAAGTGTGCTGCCAAGAAACCAAACTTATGCAAATATTAGTCGAGTATTAATATAACATAGGTTTTTTTATTATAATTCGTAAGCCCATAATAACTAAAACATTCTCGGGGTAGTTTTTAAGAAATTATATATCCCAAAAAAAACGAATTCCACTGGACTTGTACCCGCAATGGTTCTAGAGTCCGACGGAAATCCCAGAGTTTTGTCACTTGACCTGGTGATGCAATTGGATAGCGCATCTCGTACTGATAGATAGATAGATAAAGCTTTATTCAGAAAAACTTAAAACTAAACAGTTTGGTAAAAAGTTCAAAGAATTGGCGGCCTTATCGCTTACAGCGATTTCTTCCAGCCACCCAAAGAGGGAGAGTTTCGGGCTCAAGTCTTTTCGAAGTAGTTTTTTATGGTTATTATAAATATTTAGCAAATTTTTCTACATTAATTTATTGCATTTTTCAGAAGTTCAACAACATCAGCGAAACGAAGGAAACTTGCCATCGCTCTGGCTCAGCCATTTATGGAGGGGAGGATGGGAGAGGACCGGAACGCCTACAAGCCTATCTACCATGGGTCACCCGCGGTACCGCTGTTAAGCTGTTCGTCTACTGGATTAGAATCAGAGCGTACGGGGTATCGGTATTTACAATATGCTTCGGTATTAGCAGATTTGTCGATCCAGTGTAGGCTGTACGTATAAGTTCCTATGGGCACCTTTGGTCTCCATCATCAGACCTGCTCGTCACCGAACTTGCTAAAAATGCCAGCTCAATCGGTTGAGGATAACTGGTCTATTTAGTTGCCAGATTTGTCTCACACTAATTAAGGCGATCAACGCCACGCACCACGGTGCGTGTTGCGTGAACGCGTCTTCTAACGTTGCTTGTAACTATCTCCGTTTGTATAGAAAACACGCATAGTCCAACACACAGAAAACGCATCCACGCGCGTTCATGCGGATCACGCGCTCAAGCGCGGAGAAACATGCACTCACGCGCGTAGGTGCGGGGCGAGACGCAAGGTAGGTATAAGGCCCCCGCATCCCGCAGTACGGTACGGGATTTAGGAAGGGTTTTGAATTAAATGATTCAGAGCCGCCGTGAATCCACAAAACGCAACTACGCGCGCGAATGCGTACATGCGTAACCCGCATGATGATGCAGATCCGCAAGTACGCGAGTAGGTGCATCGACACGCAACACGGAGCGTCATGCGTGGCAGTGTGTTAATCGCCTAAGGAAAGTAGAATAGCTTGTAAAAATCAGTGAAAATGAATCCATCTGTAGGCCATCTCAGAATTCATTTGGAATGCTCCTCGGTACGTGATGGTGTTCACTTAGCAACTAATATTTAATTCTCATTTCACTTAGAATAAGATTCCGAGATTGCGATGCCGCCGGTTGAATATTAATATAATCTAGTACGTTTTAATCTTATTTTTAAAATTAGTGGCACGTTCTCAGTTTTGGAATGAGTTTCGTGGTTCTACTGAACAAAATGAAGAGTGTTGGTAATCACGTTTCCAAACTACTGCTCCACTTCTTACTATGTGTATAGTAGTCATCCATTACATATTATAATATTTCTTTTACTGTCGAATAATAGGTTGATGCTTCACAATGTTTCCAAAAATTATAATAAGTAGGTAAAACTATATAATAACTAGCTGGCCCCACAAACGTTGTTTTGCCATCGACCACTGAGAGTTGAAGATGGACAATCTTCAACCGAAGTTCAAATCAGTAAAGTTCGCGTCTATAAGAGCTCTGTGAAGTTGGCTTCAACGACTGCACATTGAACCGTATATAAATATATAAATAAGGCGTTGAGGGGAAAGAACGGGGTGAGAGGGGATCTGTCTGTCAAACCAGGGTTGCCAGCAAGAATTCTGGCGTATTTTTATTTTGTCTAGCACATTTTGTTCTGCAATTTTTTTTCCCAATTCAATATTTAAAGAATATATAAAAACATCTTACACTCAATGACGGATTATTTTAAACCCAAAATGTTAGAATAAATTAAAATTTTTATATAACGCAATTAACCCAAGTTCGAAAATAAAATAATTTCTATGTAGCAAATTTATTTATAATCTAGTGGGCAATACTGTCGAATGAATGTTTTTGAGTCCCTACACTGTTTTGAGTACAATGACGCAGCAGTCTTCGACGCTTGTCCAGTGTTCGTGTCGTTGATTTGATAGTTTGTTCTTGCGATTTTGTGTTGTATTCCCTGTTAATAGCTGTTTCTCTTAAACGTTAAATATGCCTCGCATGCGGTTTAACGTACTACGTCGTCAAACATGGAATATGGTGTTATGTCATGAGTTTCATGACAAAAGAAGACAATGAACGTCTTCATTTAACCTCAAAATGGTACTTCAGCGGACTGCAGCTGCAACAGGTGTGTCTATTAGCACCATAAAAAGGATTTCTAGCCGAAGCCCAGGTGGGTCGCTAGTTGATAAATATCACTTTTCTATTTGATTGTACTTGCGCAGTTTTGCTTCCGTGCCTAAGTTCACAGAGCTCATTAAGTTTTGCGATCACTCTACTAATACTAACTAATATCACTATCAAAAATTGCGAGTTAGATATAGAAAAGAAAATTAAAGATGATAAGGGCTTTTTTATGTATTTTTAAGTTCCATTTCACTAAAAAAATTAAATTTATTTTCTAGATTCGCCAAAATATAAAAAAAAAATTGTTAGGATGGACAATCCTAACAAATTGTTTTGCACTTAGGAGTATAAAAAATAGTTAACGACCTATTCTCAGACCTACCAAATACAGAAAAAAAAAACATAAAAATCAAGCCGTTTCGGAGGAATTTGTTTACAAACGCTGACTGTGACACGAGATTTTTATATATAAAGATAATACGTACCTACGTATATATATATATATATATATATAAAATAATTTTATTTCAAGTGAATAGGTCGATACGAATATTGAACATGATCGAAAATAACAAACAAGAATGGCAAAAGTATAATAAATCTAAATCTGTATGTATAGCTTATCTTAAATTTAAAATGAAACACGAAAATCGCGTTGCTTTCAGTGATCTAAATACAAATATACTGTCCGGCGGCCGTCATGCCCTCCTTAACTTTAATTTATCACTCCGTGTACGGTGTGGGTACGGTGACCACAACTTAGAGGTATCTACTCGTTACTTTATTTTTTTCCTTTCTTATAACAACTTTTGGTCAGAACAAGTACAAAGATGAACAGCAGCTAACACAAATATTTATATAAAATATAGAATAAAATTAAAACAACAACTTAAGGACGAAGATGTACCCAACGTACTTAGACAGAAGCATTCCATTTCTGTCGTGGGTCATCTGTCTGGATTACTGCACATATATTCTTCCTGTATTTAAGCTACATATAGTAGACAGCCCTGGGAAACAATAACTGGCGATCAAAGAGATTTACAGTATGTTTGGGACCGAAATCATTTTTTGGAGAGTTGGGAGGGTCATGGATTGATTTTGTGATTTAAATTCAGAAGAATCAAACATAAAAAAGTCTATAATCAATCATGCATGACTCAAGCAGTTAATTATCTATTAGTTTGACCACCTACTAAATGATTTCTTATATCATGTAGTATATAGTTAGAAAAAGTAAACTGAAGAACTTTTTAAAAGAAAACTAAATTCAATATGACATTTAGCTTTTTTAAATGAATTTAGAATTTATCACGATTTAATACTTTTACAAAAAATTTTTTTACTTTGAATGCTCGTATCTTTATTTTTGAAGTGAATTCTTTCAAGTAATAATATATTTAGAATAAGTATATATTGGAAAATACAGTACAAGTTAATTTGTGGCATTACAACCACAAACCAAAAAAGATATGACAAAATGTTAAAGGCAACATTTTGGGTTATTTAAAAAAAAAACATATCTCAGCAGCAGTTACATTTAGAACGTTGATTCTGCCGGATAAATGTAGTCCATTACTTCCTTAACTCTCCAAAAAACTATGTTGGTCCCAATACCAAACATCCTGTATACGTAATCTAATCAAACATACAACGCGGTAAAATAGTGCATGATTGGTGCATGCAACTGCAGCCTTTTGTATAAAAGAGTAATTCATTTGAAATAAATAAAAAAAATGTTCAGCAGTGGACGTGTACTGGCTGATGATGATGATGACGATGAAATAAAAAAAATCCATTTAAAATATCATCAGAAATTTAACAAATGTATCCAGCTACCCGGGACTCATGGTCACAGCAGCCGAAACGCCCTCACAATGTATAAAGTCACTGATTTAATCTGCAGAAATAAATGGTAACAGAGAATGTCATTTTTTAACGACTCTTGCTTTGACAGAGGCTTACAGAGGTTTTTTGAAGAAGAATGCAACTTATTTAATGTTCTGAATGCTTGGGAAGTCATAAATATGGTAAATGTCTGTACCGAGTGTCGGTTTGGTATTCTGTTCCACACTTTTGTGGGTTTTACTTCGTAGTATTTTTCTTGTTTGTAATGTTTTTTTTATTTCGACTACTGCAGCTTTGCACGCGCTTTCGCATAAATAAGTATATACCCACAAAAGCACTAGGGTATGTATCATCTATCTCTCTACCAAAACGAATGATCTGTTAAGCCGCTTAGGCGTGAAACGGTACAGACGTACATAATATATGTACATACATACTTTTGAATTTATAATGACTCATCCAATTCCGATGTCAGGGATCGCGGTATAGTAAATCCTTCAGATTGTGTGGAGGAGGAACTCCGCCGAAATCCCACTAGAAGGGCTAAGAAACCTGTAAATTAATAAGTTTTAAATAGGTTTAGTTATCAAGTTATGGTTTTTAATTTAGTATATTTTAATAATAGTGGTGGAGGGATGTGATATATACATATGTGCACCATCAAATGTATGAGGGTAGGTTACCTCGCCAGTTGATTGTCGGCCATTACAAAGTTAAGTTGTTCATCCGTGTTTAATTTATGATATTCCCTTATATTGGTAATATGGTATGAAAATTCGTCATTTGCATTAAACAAAGGATATTTTCGGCGCAGGCAAACATATAAGTTGCAATACTCATTGCTATTTTTATCAATTTCATAGACAAAAAAAAGATATCCGCCTATACTTTTTTATTTCTCTTCAGCATATTAAAATCATGCCTGTCATAATTTGACACACAAAAATTGCCAAAAAACTTGAAATTCCTCAAATGAAATTTTGCAATGAAAGTATAGAAGCCGCTAATAAATAAAAATGGGGGAAAATCCTATAACATGGGTCCCATCGTGTATGTCTACTCTGGTAAGCTTTTTCTATAAGTTGTCATGACCATAGCCATATAGATCTCGTAACAGTGTGCCGGTACTCAGCAGTTTGCAGGTGGTTTTTGTTCAAAATTATTGTTTTTATCAATGATCCGACAGCAGATGGATGCAGTAAGCATAACTAGCAATAAGTCTTACTACTTTCATAAACCACTAACTTGGAATGGTTTAGAAAATTGTATTCTAGAACTTCTATAGATTTCAACTAGGATATGAGCTATGGGATATTTAGTACAGTTAGTACATGTGTATATACGTGTAGACCGTCTACATAGACGGGGAGAGGAAGACCGAAGAAAAGATGGATGATTAATGTGGAGGAGAGGTCGGTGATAACGATTGATGGAGAGTGAAAGAAACAAAAATAACCTAGATAGTAGTGAGTTCTTCGGCAGTAGTTTTAAAATTACTTATAAAGTCAAATTTAGCTAGTTTATGAACAAAAAAGAAACAGGCGAGCCCTGCGCGGTAGGTTTATTCTACCAAAGCATGTTCCAAACTCGCGGCTGCGCAGGCTCGTCTAAGTTTCGTATATTTGAAAGTTTCATTATAAAAATCGATTTCAACTACTTCGTTAAACTGCGCTTTTTACCTTCGTAGCGTAAATTGAAAGCTTATTTTATTTTAACAAATAAATATTTACTATGGTGAGGAGTAGAAGGTGAAAAGGGAGACATTTGCCCAGCATTGCGACATCAACTGCTAAAAAATAATGACTATTCTTATTATTTTTATAGCCGTTGATGTCATATTGGTAACATGGTTCCAATGACCCACCTAAGCGAAACCCGAAGCCATCACAGTAAGTATGGACTATTCGCTTTTCCGATTCCCTTGAATACTTACTCGGTTTTCATTAATAGATGGATACATAGATAATCATGCATTTGCAACACACAGTAAATAACTAGATAGTTTAAGTATTAACGTTTAACATAGAAAATATAATAAGCTGATAAGAAAAATGTACATAGATTATGCAGCAATTGGAATAGTGATGTGCAAATACAACTATGCTTAAAACCAGGTAGCACAAATTAAAAGAAAGGTGAAAAATATGCTTGTGCTGCAGCCTAGAAAAAGGCAGTAGCTCAGCGCACAATTTTGCTCGAAGAGCAAACCGTAACTGAATATTCCATGATTTTATGGCCCCAAAAGCCTTGCAGAGATGTTAAACCTGGTTCTTTCGTTGCAGAACGCACTGCACGTGTAAGAAACCTCTTCTTCTCGATCTATTGTTCGGTGCAAATGATGGAGGACATTGCAGACATATATTCCGACCAGCACTCTTGGCGAAGGGCTAACTTAGGACACGATGTATGTTCAAAAAGGCTTAATATCTCTGCAAGGGTTTGCGTTAATGGCGAGACGAAAAGCGGGTGTCGTTATGAGTTATGGGAACTGAGAGACATGCAAGGAATAAAAGATCAACAGAATTAATTAGGATCTAAAATATTTAGTAACAATTCAAAATCAGAATCAGCATCAATAAATTTATTTCTTTAGGCTTACAAACAAATCAAATTTTATACTATAAACATAGTTATTATTATCAAATAAGAAATAAGGTGTTATTGATATTCTCTTCACTTCGATTTTTTGTCCACTAGTGGAAGAAGTGAAAAAGACCCCAGCTAGTACATTATAATATCACTTATTTGTCTAATACATGGTTATTTTGCCTATCTAAATCTAAATTTAATGCGATTTAGATACATGTCAATATTTCTATAAAGCTAAACAGACCATGGAATTTCTTACATCAGTAGTATACATTGCGGAACGGAGCGACATCTGGCCAAGCCGATTCCGCGCAAAACCTAGTAATATTTTGCATTGGATTGCCGCTAAGTAAACGCCTGAATATATTTTATTTAATTCAAGAGAACTGGTAAGCAGCTGGTCTTTGAGGATATTTTTTGCTAAAGGCCTTACCCTTAGTACTGCTGAACGTGTGACTCCCCCAAACAATGGACATTTCTATACTATAATATCTAACAATATATATACTTATACTTATCTCATTGAATCTTTAATTGATTTATGTCATTGTTTCAGTTCACCCGAAGTCAAGGTCAAGGCGGCTGCGGCGATCCCTCCTCACTTATGAACGTGTTCAAATCATGGATGCGAGCTCACGAAGATGCCCAGGTTATTCTTCTCATACGTTTAAAGTTTACCGATTTGATGTGTTTCTATCTGATTTTCGGTCACGGGGCGGCGACCAGCCTCAGCTCATAATGTATGTATGCAAGCAAACACACGATGTGACGCCAGACTAACACGTCCGAAGAAAGGTCTAGAGTAGAGCGCGTTCACACCAGGTCATGACGAGAGGAAGTCTTGCAGTTTCCCTGTCGTCCACGACACTTTCTTTGTCGTGACGATATATTTTCAAGGGCAAACCATCAGTGAGAACAGCGAGAGACGATATGATAGTCGTCCAACGATAATTTATGGTCACGACACTGGTGGAAACGCGCCTATACGGTTTTTATTCCTGTCAAAAATATATTTCATTGAAGACGCCGGTTTTAGATTAGAAAACTGTAATCTATTGGTTATTTACAGGTGATGATAGCTAGTATCCTGGTGGTGGTCGGGCTCTGGTGGCTAGTGAGGACGGTACTGACGCTGTTGATCAACCTCCTCTGTCCGATGCTGGTTGTTCTGCTGGCCGTGGTGCGTCTGAATCTGCATGATCTGATAAGTACAACCTGGGGCCGAATTCGGTATTAAAATCTTTTTACTATGACAGTGTTATCGTCGTACAATCGTCCATAGATGAAAGAAACTCTAGATAGTGCGTACGGTCCTATTGTATGGATTGATTGATAGAATGATTCTAACCTAGATACTTTTGACACGAGTCGCTCCATCTGTAGTTTTTTTTTAAAGTTAAAATGCCAATATGTGTCAGTCTGAACCATTTTTATGAGTCACGAAGGGCTAAGTTTTGGGCCATGTAAGTGTTAAAATGACAGGTCCACAAAATTCACGGTTATAAGTTTACTTACGAAAGTTATAAAAAAACAAAGTGGCAGATTTTCCTTTGATAGTGTTTTTTGCTCTAGGGTAGGTCACGTACGGAAGTTAAGTAAGTGTAATAAAAATTAAAATAATGGAGATAAAGTGCAACTCGTTACAAATGACGCGAGCGCAAGTTAGATCATCTACGGTGAAACTGTACGATCTCACATGTTACGTTAAATATACATAGGTAAATCATCCCATAAAATACTTAGAGTAAAACTGTTGGTACATCCTGGCACAAGTATATTGTTATACAACAATATAATTTTTATACAGCGCAAAAGTAATGACATAATGTGAATATACTATAATTTTTGCAAATGACATCAAAAGTCACTGTGCTTTGACATAAATCATATACATAAGTACATATCTTGTAGACAGATAGAGAATTGATTGTCAACAAGTCATGGCACCTGAAGAAGCACTAATTTCCGTAGACTAATTTTCGTTTTCAGACCAAGTGATTTTGGAAGTTTTGGAGATTTAAACTGGCCGATCTGAACGCTAGATCTACCGGCGTCAGACTTTTTCCTGTGAGGCTTTTTGAAATCTCTCCATTTTGCAGCCATGTAGATGACATACAAAAATCGTAGTTTGTTGTTGCAAACCCGAGATTTCATCGACAATATTTGACGCCATTTGCAAAAATTATAGCACATTGACAAGATGTCATTACTTTTGCGCCACCCGATACTTAGCTATAAGGATGTCCTAACAATTTATGTTTAGCATCTAGAGTAACATACTAAACAAATTAACATATTTTAATACCATGCAGCACACAGGCTGTGAACCTGTAATTTCATAGAAAATATACCCGTCAGAATTAATACGTGACTGGTTTCCGTCCAGATGTGTGTCCCACAGCTGCGCGGTCCACTGCTGGGCCAGAACTACCCCGCCTTGGCCAACATGCTCAAAACCATCCTGTCGAAAATGGCGGACAACATTCCGAAACCATAACGTAGTAGTGAAAATAATGTTATAACTTAACAGTGAAAATAATGTTATAAAAAGTGCAAATCTCCGTGAAATCAAAATAAAACTCGTTTTTTTAAGGTATGTTTTTGAGATTATTTTGATAATTGCAAAAGTATCGGTACAGTTTTTAGTATTATTATGAAAACAATATTGTTATTTCTGGAGGAACCTGCGTTTGTTCGGGTTATTGTACATATGCAACATAGTAACTTCATCACGGTTCGTCGTCTTCGGCCGTGGGGCCGCGGCTTACGAATATCGACCCAACCCGTGGATGTCGTAAGCCGACTAAGGGAACCTACCAGAGGAAGGGCAGCAGCTTCCTTCTGAGTATTTTTCAACACCAACACTGCGATCACCACAGCCGGCCAAGCGTGGTGATTATGGCAAAACCCCCTCTACATGGGAGACCATCCACTCGATGGACCGACGACATCGTAGCGGTCGCAGGGAGTCGATGGATGGAGGCGGCTCAGGACCGCTATTTGTGGCGTCGTATGTCCAGCAGTGGACGTGTATGGGCCGATATGATGGTGATAATGAACTTCGTTACATTTTTGTATACATGAAAGTAAATTTGTCACATGTATTAAAAATATGCATGTAAGAGCATCGTGAGGGTCCATCATTAAAACCGCAGGTTCATTCTACGTACGAGTTACTTTATTAGTTGTTACCGTCTTCGAAGCTCACAACAAAACTGAGTCTTTTCAAGCCGGTGACACAGTTTTATAGCAAGTACTAGCTTGCTTCAAAACCAAAACAGTGACAAAGACTTTTACAGGAAGTATAACTTAAAAATAAAACATTATTAAAGAAAGCAATCCTAAAATACAAAGTGATTTTTTGGAATATAACAAATAGTTAGACTCTACCAAAAATAATAACAATCAAATTTTTAAGCGGAAGTGCATTATAAAATCACTATAATTTATAAACGTGATTGTAAAAATACAAAATGATTTTTAGTTAATCAGATTTCTTATTTCTAATTTTATAAAATTAATATATTCATAAAATTTATGAAAATGATTTTATACAAACAGTAATCATTCAACTGATTCTTGAAACACAAATTATTCAATACAATCAAAATAAAGCGCTATCACGGCCATTCTGAAAGAATGCTCGCGCTCTGAGCAGTAGGCTTCTAGTTGTCACGCTTGATCTGTGGAAGTAACATCATTTAATTTGTTTGCAAAACCAGTACAACAATAAGATAATTGCCCAGTTGTAGGACTAAGCTGGTATTAAGCAGCCCGTTCAGACAAGTGGCGTACAAATTCTTAATTGCCCAGTTGTAAGACTAAGCTGGTATCACGCAGCCCGTTCAGACAAGTGGCGTACAAATACTTAATCGCCCAGTTGTAAGACTAAGCTGGTATTAAACAGCCTGTTCAGACAAGTGGCGTACAAATTTTTAAATGCCCAGTTGTGAGACTAAGCTGATTATACAGCCCCATCAGACAAGTGGCGTTGCTGCAGCTACAAAGACCGGCTATTTAGTAAACGGCTAATCACTATCGCTATCACGGTCAGAGTTATCATCATCTGGTTGGTTGGGTGTAGGGATTGGCCTCACATGTTCGTGGGATACAACAATTACTTTGGTGTTTTGATTTTTCAGATTTTTCACTTCATACCGATTATTAGGTAAAAGTTTGGTGATCTGGTAGGGTCCTAAAAATTTTGGTCCTAATTTGTTGCTAGACCACTGGGTGTCTTTACAAAGTACAAAGTCTTTCAAACTAAATGGCGTTATAGTGGCACATTTTGCGTCAAATCGTTCTTTGTTTTTAGATGCTTGTTCGGCTATCCTAACTGAAGCATTTTCGCGAATTTCGTCTTTATTAATGAAGTTTTCTACAATAGACATTTGTTCGATTGGGGGAGGTGAAGATTGCTTGCCTATGAGTAGTTCTAGAGGGGAATAACCAGTTGATTTTGATCGTGTGCAATTGATTGCTAGCTGTAGTTCTCCCAACTTAGTGACCCATGTTCTATTTTGGGTTTGCGCAACGGTTACAAGGTGGTCTCTAATTGTGCGCATGAGTCTTTCCGCTTGACCATTTCCTCTAGGAACTCCCCGAGCTATAGCGTGGTGATCTATTCTATATGTCTTGAAGAACTCTTGTATCTCCTTACCCATAATTGCTGGTTCTCTATCGGAAATAATTCTGCTAGGCGTCCCAAAAAGATGTATGATGTCGTTTAATGATTTTAAAATTAAGCCTGTGGATTTGACTCGTAATGGGTGGATTATAGCGAATTTAGTAAATCCGTCAATTGCCACAAAGGCATACGCCCTTTTGTCACATCCAGTCAAATTTCCTAAGAGATCTACATGGAGAGTGTGAAAGGGAATATTAACCTTGTCAATGGGGTGTAAAGTGATTTGTTTTTTTCCTGATGGTTCTTTCCCTATTTTACACTGGAGGCATTTATCGCAAAATGTTCGGACCCATTTTGTCATATTCTTAAACCAAAACTGTTCTCTTATTTTGTGAAGGGTTCGTTCCCAGCCTGCATGTAAAAGTGAATCATGATAACGATTGATTATAACCGATACTAATGATTTGGGGACTACTGTGCGTGTAAGTGTTTTGCCAGTTTCATTTTGGATAGAAATCATGAGGAGATTATTTGTCATGCTGTATTTTTTGTCAAAGTCATCTTTGTGAGTGATTGCTTCCCTTATTTTTTGTAAATCTTCGTCTCTTTCCTGTTCAACAATAATCCATGATGAGTCTTTCATGATTAGGTTGACTTGAGGGTTGCGGCTTAGGTAGTCTACGTGTGACATATCTGTGCCTTTTCGATATTTAATTTCAAATTCGAAACTTTGTAAAAAGGCCCACCACCTATGGACTCGTGGTGAAAGCTCTTTTTTGGTGCGACTTGCTTTTAGGGAATTACAATCAGTTACAACCGTAAAATTCTTTCCGAACAGAAAATGCCTGAAGTGTTTTAGGGCCATCACTACTGCTAAGGTCTCTAATTCGTATGAATGATATTTTGATTCTGTTTCCGTAGTTCGCTTGCTAAAGTAGCTAATTACTTTGCGTCGGTTATCATCTTGGGCTCGTCTCCGGTCTTCTGATGTAAGAGCATCGTGAGGGTCCATCATTAAAACCGCAGGTTCATTCTACGTACGAGTTACTTTATTAGTTGTTACCGTCTTCGAAGCTCACAACAAAACTGAGTCTTTTCAAGCCGGTGACACAGTTTTATAGCAAGTACTAGCTTGCTTCAAAACCAAAACAGTGACAAAGACTTTTACAGGAAGTATAACTTAAAAATAAAACATTATTAAAGAAAGCAATCCTAAAATACAAAGTGATTTTTTGGAATATAACAAATAGTTAGACTCTACCAAAAATAATAACAATCAAATTTTTAAGCGGAAGTGCATTATAAAATCACTATAATTTATAAACGTGATTGTAAAAATACAAAATGATTTTTAGTTAATCAGATTTCTTATTTCTAATTTTATAAAATTAATATATTCATAAAATTTATGAAAATGATTTTATACAAACAGTAATCATTCAACTGATTCTTGAAACACAAATTATTCAATACAATCAAAATAAAGCGCTATCATGCATTTAAAATTTTACTTTTCTAATTGCTTATTTTGTAAGCCTAAAGAAATAAAGTTATTGATTCTGATTCTGATTTATGAATTTGTCACAGGTAAAGAAAGTTGTTGTCGTCCCAAACTCTCATTTTTACATCATTTTTGCGTAAAGTGGGGTTAGCAAGTTAACCGTGCACGCCAGTGCGACACTTATGTACTAATTTATTACCAACTTATACATACCTAACTACATTCTGCCCGCGTCTTCGCACGCGTTGTTTCTATGAAATATTTCAGCCCGATCCGTTCAGTAGTTATGGCGGAAGAAGTTTTAATCCATCTGTCCATCAAAATTATCACATTTGTAATTTTTTTTAACATGTTTTTATAAATATTTAATTCTAGACAATCCAAACTGGATAACCCATATTTATGTACGATATCATCATGTCAACTTACTGAATATTTTTTGTGTTGTTACTCGTATTTCCGATAAACTGATCCATTGAGAAACACACTCAGCTTCCTAAATTCAAGCTCGAACAGGTCCAAAGGCCAACCGTCGGACAATGATAAATCTCTCACAAATTGTGTTTCTTTTGTTGGATTGCTTCATGAATAGTTCTGGGTGTGAAAAAGGTACGCGGGTTATTCGCACATCCTATTTATTGAACTAGAATATTCTACATATTGGTTTGCCCGCGGCTTGACTTACGTGGTAGGTACCTGCCCCCCTAGCACAGGGATTGTTGTCTAGGGTAGAATAGAGAAAAATTACGTCCCTTTGTGATTGAATGCGTAAAATATTTGTAATTTAATTCCTTCAACTTCAATAATGTACGCAATGTATGGTGTTGCAATATCACCGTCATCCCCGTGCTAGGGGTTTGGATTATATATAGTACAACTTCTACAGCGACGTACACGTCGTACGTCGCTGTCGAAGTTCCCATCCACAGCGCCTTGCCTTCCCCAAACAAGGGGTATTTTTCCATAACCGTCATGCTTTGCAGGCAGATTGCTGATCACAGTAAGATTGCTGATCACAGTAGTGTTAAAAATATACCAGAAGCCAACAACATCTGATAGGTTCCCTTAGTCGGCTTTAGCTAGCTTACGACATCCACGAGCGACTGAGTTTGATGTCGTCAGGGCTACCACGACCACCGCGGCTAATTAGCTGATTGTAATACTCACGGATACTGTGCATTATCAGTGAAAAGATGACACACCAGTGTGAAAATCAGTCTGTCGTGGAATTTTCGTGAAGGAACTAGGTGTTTAGAAGATTAGGTACGTACAAATTACGAACAAAATTGAACTCTTATACCTACATTGACAAGTAGAGGTCTGTACCTGCTGCTGAAGAGCGAACTAATGACATCAAATGTGTTATAAATGTTAGTTATAAAATATTATCCAAGCAATATCTCCTCGTGAGCTCAAGTTTATACCGTCATTATAGTGAGATAAGGTACAAAATGAAGTAGGTAGTAAATTTGATCGTAAAATGCGTTGATATAAATTTATTTTATAGAATTGCGGTACGAACAAAATTACGCTTGAATATAATTTTACCATTTTTCTTTGATCGATCTCAATTTTGATGAGTGTAAATATTAAATTTTTTGATGACTTTTAAAGCAATTATCAACATGAATTTGATCGATGAAATACTTGTACTTTACTCCCCTCCCACACCCTCCCCATACAGATGAAACTATTTGATATACCCAAACACCCAATCAATTGGTATATTGATCCCATGTTTTGCCCAAAAAATAATCACACCAAAAATGTGACGAATTCGCTCAAAGGCAAACTAAGTAAACTGAAAATTCTGAGACCTCGTTAATTGGAACACGATAAAAACTGAGCATGTTGACAAAAGTTCTATTGTGCATGAACGTACGACGATATACTACGTTGTGGACTTATTTCTAATAACCAATTCAGGGCCGGTTTCAGCATACAGTAGCCTCCAACTCAGCCCATGGATGTCGTAAAAGTCGATTCAGGGAATAGCAGAGGAGGGGCAGGAGCTTCATTCTGCGTGTTTTAACAAGTCTACTGCGATCACCGATCACAGGAGCGTTACATAACCATCAAGTTTATTTGCGAATTTGTTATTGGATTTTACGTAATATCTTTTCGCTTACGGACGGGTGGACTTTTCGGATGGACCGCGAAAAGCTCCTCTCTTTTCCCCAACTTTGATCACTACCTACAGAGCCCTTAGCCGTGTTCTTTTATCCGATAATCGTAAGTAGTCGTAGTCGATAACGAGAAGGGTATATGATTACACAGTCGCTTTGTATATTTTTGTCCTAAATTTTCCTCCTAGAAAGACAACAGTCAAACAATAAGCAGAGGCACATCTATCTCACAGTGTCACTATCGATTTGAGAGGAAACTACCCTCATTGGATCACGTTCGGAGCCACGCACCGCGAGCCCTTGTACGAGTAGGGTGTGTTCATATTGACGCATAACGAAGTGTGGAGGTGACAGAAATCTTTATTTGCCCTACTTTAATATCGTACAAGGTATTATTCATAACACGTGTACCACCGGCGCACAGGTCGTTCGTAAACTCACAATGCAGCAGCAACATTATGGCTTAAACTTGTCTGGATCGGAACGTATTAACGCAATCACTGCCATACCTTTGTGGTGCTAGCCGCAAGGGGGCGCTGCAGCTGCAGGAGGAGGAAGTTGTCCTTGTGCGTCGTCAGCGCGGCGTCGGTGGCAATGAAAGATGGTAATCACAAATAAATGATTTTGTCATTCACCAAATTGAATTATACTTAAATACTGATTTAAATTCTGCAAGTAGGTGGGGAGAGCCGCCATATTTTTGGTGTCATAGAAATCATATCACTCTAATATTAAAATATAGGCTACTTTTTATCCCGGAAAAAAGGATGTGAATCCACAGGCAGAAGCCAGCCCATAATAATTATATAGGTATTTCCACGATTTATCCACTGCTGGAATCAGGTTTCCCGAAGTTTGTGCCAAATACCGGAATACTGGGGTATACCTTATGTATTGACGTCATATTTCTGAACTTTATAGATCTTCTACGTGTTCCAGCTCATCTTCAGTGAAAACAACTAATGGGTAATTTACTATATTTTTAGGATCCCTCAGCAAAACCCTTTAAAATTTGTCATGTCCGTCCGTTAATCTCAACTTTCTTCACTGCTTCTGGTATTATTTTACATGTTTCACTCCACCACAAAAATGAGGACGCACCCTTATCTTCAGATAAGGGATGATTTTTTGAGTCACGTACCTACCATGAAACCTTCGGGAAGACAAATATCCAACTGATGAATTAAGAAGGGCATTTATAATACAACCCTCAGAGGGGTAGGGTCTTCTGTGTTTTCAGCCATTTTGTAAATTAACTACCTAAGTAGAGCTTGAGCTTGCGCTCAAGCTCTCTGGGGAATTCGATCAAATATTTATTCTGCATTTGTTTGCATGTTATTATTATTTTCACTATGATAGTGTATAAATGCTTTTATAACATAAAATATTATTTAGAATAAAACAAGTTTAACATTTTAGTATACTAATTATAAGTATTAGCTTTTAGCTTATGTTGCAGCGCCCCAACGGGGTTCATGTCATGATCTCAGAATTAATATTTAAGAACTTGATGTAACACATGAAACAACAGAGTAAATAAATGAATAAATGATATAAACTGTCAAAACTTTTCAAACTTAATGAAATACTTACCAGTGGTCTCTCACCTGAGATGTTTGGATATTTGTTGCCTCTTCACGCCAAAACTACCGAACAGGTTGGGCTGATTATTTTTATATGTAGATCTAGACCTGGAATAACATTATAGGCATTTTTTTCCGGAAAAAGTCGTTCAAAGCAGCGGGCAGAACTAATGGAGACACACAAAACTCTTAAACGGCTTTTATTTATAGCGTCAGAACCCTGAAAAGATCAACTTGTGTCATAAAAACAGCTAAAGCTTTCGATAAATATCCATTGTTTTCAATCTGAGTGAAAATGTAAAATAATTTAAACTTTTCATCAAGTTTCGGCAAAGTTTAATCCAGTTCGAGGCGATGATGGTTTCAAAGTGCGGAAAAGTAAGGTACTTAGGTATTTATAGATGATTATGAAGTTCAGTGAACTTTTATTGAATATTTGAAGGAAATTGTTTTGGACATTAATCTTAGACTTGATAAAAGAGATTAATAATATTTAGTTTGCACAAAAAAGTATCTACGTACGTAGGGACAAAAAATTGAAGTGAAGTGAAAATAAATAGCACCTTATTTGATATTAATTACTTTATTATTACCTCTTCACTAAATAGTAAAAAACAAAGTTGCTTCCCCGCTGTCTGTTCCTACATATGTATGTATGTATGTATGTATGCTCAGATCTTTAAAATTACGCAGCGGATTTTGATGCGGTTTTTTAAAAAGATAGTGTGAATGAAGAGGAAAGTTTGCCTTTTAAGCGTCGAAATGAATAATTTAGTATCAGCATTGCACTCGAGCGAAGCCGGGGCGGTTCGCTGGTTATAGTATAAAATTTGACTTGTATCTGTGCTTAATATGTATTGAAATCGGAATTAGAAATCTACTCCTAGCCATGGAATTAGGAAAACCAAACGTCTGGCCGCGGCTTTGCACGCGTTGCTTTCGTAATAAGAAGTAGCCTATAAGGTAGATACAAATACAAAATGTTTTGCTTCTGAATTCTGTAGCAGAAGATAAATAATAAATAAATAAATAATGTTGGACAATTCACACAGCATTATCTAGCCCCAAGCTAAGCAGAGCTTGTGTTATGGGTACTAGATAACTGATATACTTAATACAATATATACATAGATAGATATTTTTTATTATACATAGAAAAACGACCAGAACACCCTGAACAAATATTTGCAGATCGTACAAATATTTGTACCGAGGCGGGAATCGAACCCGCAACCTTCTGCGTCGCAGGCGGACCTTCGCGAAGAAGATGCGACAATAGTGTGAATAATTTAGTTTAAGTATTACTTAGTTGTTTAAGTTAAATATTGTATTTCCGTAATTGACGGACAAATTGTTGTTTCGAACTTATTGTTTAAGATCTTTTTGTACACAGTTTTACCAATAAATATCTTTATCTTTTTATCTGAAAACAAGTTGCCTCCTGTGGTAGCTACCGATATCGCCGTTATTCCAATTCAACAAAGATCGTATAATACGACGTGTGTGTAAATAACCTGCTTTTTGTCCAGGTAATAATGCGTGCGAAACCGCAAGCAAAAACAAGTTTACAAGTGTGACTTTGGTGGCTCGAATTACCTCCCTACCTATGTGAAGGTTAAAATAAATTGCGAAACATAAAATTAAATCGACGCAGCATAAGATAAAAAGTCAATCTGAATAAACCTCGTAGAAGCCTTATTCACACCTACTATTGTTTATTATTAGGTATTTATTTATTGAGCTAGTACGAGTACATAAATACATTACCCTAGTAAAGCTACCTTACAATAACACTAGTCATACATGAATTACAATTAAATTGATACAATTCAAAATGGATACCTAAAATACATAAAATTTCATATCACAAAAACACCTACAACACGGGTAAGAAAATCTGAATGTAAAATTATGTATGTGCACATGTATCTCAGTACATTTGAGAATCTGTCCTTAACAAACTGTCTTGTTGGTTTGTTCTCATAAAGAAATCTGTCTTTGAGAACAAACCATTCAAAGTGCTACGTTTAATAAGGCGCCGCGCCGCGCCGCCGCAACACGCTACGCTGCCTTACTTCGACATGTGCATCGTGGGCACCCAAAGTGTTATTTATACTCTATAGTTGATTTTGAAAACAACTTTATGCGCGACATTACATCATCACATAACAATGTTTGGATTTTGTGTGCCTCCACTAGAATCTAGCGAATACGGGCCCAATGCATAAGTGTTTGAACGAGCCATTCTTAGTTAACGACGCGGTTAAATTAACTAACGATATAAAAACAAGCATAAACCTATCTACTTAACCGATTGAGCGGAGTTTATATCGAAAACTGGCATTAACTGGCACTGGCCCAGAAGCACAGTTTTTAAGAATTATATTTGCAGAAACGCTTATATCTCTTATTCTTAAGAAAACTTGTTTTAAAATAAATCCTAATTTGTTTATTAATTTCACCACATCAACACAACACTGAACGTACCTATACATTTGACAATATGGAGCTAGCTGTTCTATTGGGTCCATTACACTTTCGTTTCCGTTACACAAGGGTAAAGCAGCAATTTATGTACATATGTATATATCAAGCGCCTATAGGAGGAGACCTATGTCCAGCAGTGGACGTGTATGGGCTGATGATGATGAAGATGATGATGATATCAAGCGCGAGTGACAAGTGTAAATAAACAGTGATTAATAAAATACTAGCTGATTGATTATACAAGTGAAAAGTCTATCGGACCCATAAAAGGGTATATCAGGCGTTTCAGTGACTTCTCGTGACTCACTCAGTAAGTTGGAGGAACAAAATCACCCTTTTTTAATTAAGTACTCTACTTATGAGTGGTGAAAAAAATAAGAAGTTACTCACTAAATAGACATAAAAATCCAGATGATCGCTTTCGATGCGATTTTAATAGTTCCGGGAATTAATTTTCGCAAAACTTGAAAACCAGCGATTGGTGTAATTCCATATATCCACCGCTGTTGAGTGGGTAATTCATGTCCCGAATTTACGACACTCACTTGTTTGTGAGTGGTTGATTATAATTTCGATTGGATAGGTACGTATGGGGGTCTTCAATTAATTTTTGTTTGTCAGACTCGGAACGAGCTGAGTATTGTAGGAATCGACCAAACAGAAACGAGCAGGAGAACTGCCCTCACTAGCAGCTCGGATTTTTTCCCATTCTGACTTTTATCAACATTATTTTTATCAAAAAAACAAAGTAACTCTCTGTATTTTCATCATTTAACCATAGTAACAATCGTATTTTAGTGTGTTTTTTATGGTTTGGTTGAAAAAATACTTTGTTTCATTAAATTATTCAACAATCAACAAAATATTTACTAACAATTAATTATTTTGATATTTTTTTGAATTTCCTTCTCACGTCAGCCCAAATACGTCCACTGCTGGACATATGCCTCCCCCATACGACGCCACAAATAGCGGTCCTGAGCCGGCTCCAACCATCAACTCTGCGGCCGCTACGATGTCGTCGGTCCATCGAATGGATGGTCTCCCATGTAGGGAGGGTTTTGCCCTAATCACCACGCTTGGCAGGGATTGGTGATTGAATTTACTTACTGGTGATAATGAAATGAAATTAAAGAATAGTTAATGAAACAAGTGTTAGTTGTAAGGTAAGTCGACGACATAGTACGCGTTGTTGGACGTCAATGGCGGCAGCTAGCACAGGTGACACCTGATGGCACTAGAGAGACCCCAGCAGTGAGTAAAATACAGCTGCTGAATGTTAGTTTATTTATTAGAGTAAAATACATAAAATATATATTGCTTTTTAGTATATAAAAATAACAAATAGCTTGTTTATAAACTGGCTCGAGCATCGATCAACAATAGAGCCAACTACATAGATATCGGGTCGGCGCAAAAGTACGTCTCATAAAAAATAGCGAGAATTTTGATTAGTTCGCTTGAAACACCACCGTCAATTCAAACACGCACGTATCACGGCCGGAGTGTCTTACTTTCGAGTTAAGTACTTGTAGACAAAGTTATAATTTTAGCTAAGCTAACAAATAATAAAAAAAAAAAAAAAATACCAGTAAACCACTGATATACATGTTGGCCCAATATACGCGCAAACTAACAAAACCGAAACATAACGACATAGCTTGCAAGGCAATAACGGGCAAACGTACTTTATTTGTTGACCTTCAAAGTTGATTTCATACAAAATGCTATTTAAACCTGTGTATTTTCATTTCTAAGAGACAGGAGTAACTTATTGACTAGCTCGTTTTTTGTGACAGATGATCGTAAATATAAGATAATATTTTGAAGATTTGTTACTTTATAGGAATTAAGTTCAACTTAAACTGTTTTAAAACTTCTGTGTCAGTTCGTTAGTAAATAAATGTAGCTTTACAAGTATATATTCACGCCGACAGCTTTTCGATTTGAGTTTGTATGTGACCCGTTATCTAGTTGGTATTATTGATTGAAGGACCGGGACTTTACTAATATGGTTCTCAAAGAATATGAGAAGCTTGGTGCGCAAAGACTTACAAACATTGAGTAATGACTTGACCATTGAGAAATGACCTTTGTATTTTTGATAAGTAGGGGTTTGAAAGATCACATATTTTTATTTGTCGTTTCTCTTTGATGGCCACCGCAATGTGATCGCCTTAGAAGATCTATTTATCATCGGATTTAGATGGGTTTTCCTTTTCAGGGTTCAATATTGAACGGCGAGAACGGGACTTCATCCCGAAGCGTTTGATCTTTTATCTCAACTATGAATAGTTATGGTTGAGAATTTCACGGGTTGCTGGTTATGATTGACCTAGTATGTGATCGAATCTCTTCTAGTAGTGGCTCGTTGACTGTTTTTGCGCTAACGAAACTTTTTCTATAAACGGTAAACTAGCTTAAAAACCAGTTGACGTTTAACTGCTTTGGTTCGTAGAAATGTAAATTATAGTAGAAAAAGAGACATTTATTTACACAATAGAGATACAGCACAGAACAAAAAGAAGCAGAATACCTATAAGATAAACCTACCTAACTTACATCCAAAATACTAATAAGCTAGCTAAGCGGGTAGGCAAGCTAGGAAGTGGATAGGTCAGCTACCGACTGTGTGCTCTGCGCTGTAGCGATGCAGGCCAAGAGGTTCCACCTCAGCTTTATGCTAACTCACATAAATGCAAGGTAGCGCTGGTTTTCAGATGAGACCAAGTAGATTCAACTATGTTTCTAGGAATAACCTTAGATGAAAATTGTGACTGGAAGAAACATGTATCACACGTCTGTGACAAATTAAATAGGTTTGTGTATGCTTTGAATAGATTAAGGTTAGATTAGTTTCAAAAGAAGCTGCTATTACGGCGTATCATGGCTATGTTTCGTCTGTTCTTTCGTACGATCTTTTGCTGTAGGGGCACTCAGTCGATATAGAGAGAGCTTTTAAAGTTCAAAAGAAATGTATTAGATCTTTGGGGTCTGGTTCATGGAGAGTTGCAAGCCGCTATTCAAAGAACTTCACATTCTCCCATTGCCTAGCATGTACATACGGGAGCTATGTATGTTTGTTAAAACAAATACTGACTATTTTAACAAACGATCTGACATAATTCCAACAAAATATGAAAAGAGAAATCCATATAAGCTTTATGTACCAATATTTGAGCTTGCCATTTACAAAAAAAAAATTCTTACATCAATGCCATTTGAGTGTATAATAAATTACCCAACTCATTTAAAGGTCTTCCATTTCTTCTATTGAAGAAAAACTGACAAAATGGCAAAAGCAGTTGTCTAGAAGACAACTGCTTTTACACTAAAGAGTTTATGGACTATTGTGATAAGAATTATTAAGGGTTTTGACAGGATATTGAAATAATTTTTGACATTGTTATTAATACAAAATCTCAATTATAACTATTATATATGTGAAATGTGGATGTTAGATAGAATAGGGACATTTCATTGAATTTTTTTTTGTGATTTAAGTTCATCAAAGCTCATTTTATTTTAGTATAACATAATTAAATTTAGATATATATATACCTATTGATACGCCCATAGGGTAAGATACAGTGAAACCTACTATTTATAATAAGAACATAAATTGTACCTGATATCTATATGAATAAATGATTCTGATTCTGACCTATTTGAGTTGACCTCACAACCGACCATTATTATAATAATTTCAAAAAAGAAACGGTAGCAAAATCTACATATGTACAGAATATAAAATTACAATAGACGCAACAAAAATACAATAGCGTCAAACGTTGTAAAATCAACTCACCAACTGAATTTAGTTTTGTTGAAAAACCAGCTAACGTTTAACTGTTATTGTCGTTGAATGAATTAACCAATTGATTAAATCAACTAACTTTGCGGTAAAAAGAAAACGGAAGAAACTGGGGTTCTTTGATTCAACGCTCACTACTAATCTCTTCCGTGGATTTGTAACTATAATGTCACGTCTAATAGACACAGTTCCATTCGTAATATATGGCATAATAACTTGATATCGCTGTGGAGGATGTTGGTATAGTAAGAATATTTCATCTCCACAACTGCACATTTTTCGTCATGGTTATTGTTAATATTGGTCATTTCTAATTGTGGTCCAGACCCGCCAAAAGGATCATCACAATAAAATGTTTAACAACAAACGTGCTAATTTGTTGTTTATTTAAGTAAACTAAACATTTCTCACTAGATTATTCGCAAATATATATCTCGTGATTGTTTACCGCTACCAGCAATCGTGGTCACAGAACACCTCAATCGCTCAACTTTCCGTTACGGTAGATCGTTTTGATTTACAGTAAATCATTTTCTGGTTTTTAGTTTTTTCTGCGTTCTGTAATCAATAAAACTAGCAGAATAAACTAACGGAAAAGTTATTTGACGCAAGTCGTAAATAATTTTTTATTAACTTATGAAAAATACGAAGTTAGTTTTATCATGAGTTCATAGAAACCGGTTTACGATTTGCGGCAAATTAATTTTTTGTCAGTATTATTACTTGTAGAACGCAAAAAAAAAAAAAAAAAATTCAAACTTCAAGATATTGCATTTCACGCTAAAAGATTTGTTACTATTGTATTATATTTATGACTAGCTAACCCGTGCCCACTTCGTTGGGCGGTAAACATTTTTAGTAGTCTATAAAACTCTCAAATAACGTGGTTTAAACGATGGGTGTTTAAACAAATTCAATAGGTAAAATAATTTTCCAAATTGGCTCAGTAGTTTCAGAGATTACCCCCTACAACCACACAAACCTTACTTATTTTTATTAGTGTAGTATAGTAAAGATTTATATACACCTAGATTTTATTGACTGGACGTCACACAGCTCCACATTTACATAGTTATATTATGCGCCTCAAAGTAAGCTTGCTAGTACCTACTGGAGAATAGACAACTATTGTCCAGTTATAAAACTGGAAGGAAGAATCACCAGTCGTCCTAAATCTTCACAATTTCTATCTTGATTCATGGCGTCTCGCAGATCTACATAATTCTCAGCACGCAGTCTTCTCTCATTAGTTCTGTTCTGATGTATACCAAACGCTTCGTTTTAATTTTGGCGTAAGTGTCCACCAGAAAACGGTTAAACAAACCTTTGCAGATGAGCAATGCGACCTTCTCTTATTGGTAAAATGTATCTAGGCGTAGAATTGCATTGCAGAAACTTTTTTATTGTCCAGTCTCGTCAGTTTTCGGATTCACATGTCGAAGATCAAAGTTGTATCCGTCTTCGCCACGACAGTAGGTATATAAGCGAGTAGAGACTGAAGAGAATCA
Source organism: Eupithecia insigniata (assembly GCA_947859395.1). NCBI lineage: Eukaryota > Metazoa > Arthropoda > Insecta > Lepidoptera > Geometridae > Eupithecia > Eupithecia insigniata. Next base: position 994,389 of record OX401995.1, on the reverse strand, counting down.
AATGCCTGGTGCGTTTCGCCAATGCATTGCAAGCGGTCATCCCGGGTACGCAGCACAATGTCCGGCCTGTCACAGTGCTGATCTACCAGGACGACGGCAACATCATTGGTAGCGAGAGCTTTTTACCAACCGGATGCTGTCCAGTAGGTCGGTTATCGGCACTAATAAAAATTTTTTAATCATTTCGTTGGCTTTTGGGGTATGGAGTATGGACTCGTATTTTATGTCCTTCCTCGTAGTATGAACTCAAATCATGCTAAGTATCATTCAAATCCATTCAGTAGTTTTTGCGCTATTTTAGGCCGAGAAATGTCATTTCCATCCCCTGTCCCAAGGGAACCCTATTGAAATCCGGGATAAAAAGTATCCATGTCTTTAGTCATAGTATGAACTCAAATTCTGCCAGGTTTCATTTGAATACATTCAGTAGTTTCGGCGCTATGCGCAGCCAACAAATTTTACTTTTGTACCCTCTCCCAAAGTAACCCTATTGAAATCCGGGATAAAAAGTATCCATGTGTTTCATTATAGTATGAACTCAAATCCTGCCAGGTTTCATTTGAATACATTCATTAGTTTCGGTGCTATGCGCAGCCAACAAATTTTACTTTCATCCCCTCTCCCAAAGGAACCCTATTGAAATCCGGGATAAAAAGAATTATATGTCTTTCCTCATAGTATGAACTTAAATCCAGCCAAGTTTTATTTGAATACATTTAGTAGTTTCGGCGCTACGCGCAGCCAAAAATTTTTACTTTCATCCCCTCTCCCAAGGGAACCCTATTAAATCCGGGATGAAAAGTATCCTATGTCCTTAAGTTTCATGTAAATACATTCAGTAGGTTCGGCGCTACGCACAACCAAAAAAAAATATTTTCATCCCCTCTCCCTAGGGAACCCTATTGAAATCTGGGATAAAAAGTATCCTATGTCCTTCATCATAGTATGATCTCAAATCCTGCCAAATTTCATTTGAATAAATTCAGTAGTTCCGGCGCTATGTGCAGCCAACAAATTTTACTTTCATCCCCTCTCCCAAGGGAACCCTATTGAAATCTGGGATAAAAAGTATCCTATGTCCTTCATCATAGTATGATCTCAAATCCTGCCAAGTTTCATTTCAATACGTTTAGTAGTTTCGGAGCTATGCGCGGCCAAGATACAGACTGACAGACCGACAGACATGATGGAAAAAAAATCATTTTTGGCATCAGTACCGATAATAGAGTTCCCTCCAAAAAAAAATTCATAATATCTTCAATGTACATAATTGGACCTATTACAGTTTTATTATAAGTATAGATTATGATATTGTACTGCCCTAAAAGATTTGTTAACGGCAAGCGATGTGTATAGTACTGTGTATACTCGTACCCGCCAACAATGCCTCTTCGTCAAATCCTTTGCTGTAATGTGAATATAATAAGAATTTAACTTCAGATTCAGAAATCACCCTTAGGTTTTTCTTTAAGGTATAACCTAAATGTACACAGTCATCATCTAGAAATAATTGTAATATTAATATGTAAACCTTGATTCCCAGTTGATTAGGTAAGTATATAAATTCGCATACCTATGCTCCTGTCAGATTTCTTTCTCGAAATAAATAAGCTCTTTTGCGTATTTACAACCGAACTCGCGAAGCCTTTGACTCTATAATTGACTTTAAGCTCTTTCAAAAGGATTTTATGGGCTGCCTTAGCTCTCCTTGGCGTCACCTGTCTTTCCGAAAAGGCATCTGTGGGCATTAGTTACTGATTCACCTTGTAGATTCGCAGAATCTTTTGAAGGATAAGTAATTTATTTATGTATATTTTAGTCAGAGAATTCGTTTCGTAGAATAAAATGTGATAACTTTGAAGAAATTTAATCAAAGATCTTTAGCTCTACAGGTGGCAGATGATTGATTGGCACCCTTTCTAAAAATAAGCGACGTGCAAGTATAATATTTGCAGTAGGGCGTTTTCACCATTAGAATCTCAATGTCATGTCGTGACGGTCCTGTAACGCTATTTTGCCACTATGCCATTGTTGATATCTTACATTTTTGCTCCACTCCGCTCGAGCACAAGGCTGTTAAGTTCTAACTCTTTAAAAATAGAGCATTGCATACGCTGCAGCTCAAATTTATGGATTTATTAAAGATAATGGCATAAGAACACGAGAATCATCAACAAATTTTCCGTTTAGATATGTATCAAACGTAACAAAGGGGCTTCAATTTGAATTTTACTTTCATGAGGTCAGGATTTTACAGGCAATGTCGGAGTTAGGTTTAGTAAATCCAAGGATGAAATACATTTCACCAGACAAGGATCCCTAGCCTATGGAAACCTGTCTGGGCGTTGTACCTGGTAGGTATCAGCGAAAATACCCTTTATGATGAATGTTTTCTGACTAGAAATATGTAATATTTAATTCAACAAGGGGAAACCCGCTCAGCAGACCATGTTTACTTGATCGTTGAATAAAACGTAGTAGTGGCTACGTTTTATTCGACAATTATATGACGGTTATGTTACTAAAATATTTTTTTCAGAATCGATATTATTTTTGCAGCGTTTTAAATATCAATGCAACGCTTATCTAATTAAATTACCAAGTAAGCGAAATCTCGGGCAGTAGCTTGTCATAATACTGTTGATAAAATTTATGCAATTCAGTGGATAACGCTGAGACTTCATCGTCTAGCCCTCAACACTCAAGCAGTCTAGTGGTGTGGTGACCCTGATTCATATTCCGATGGGGGAATTCATCCTCCATGATTTATACGAGCATTTATCATCTGAAAAAACATTTTGAATTCTAGAATGGTTTACGTTAGTGTTGAAAAGATCTGGCTATCAGAGCCGAGCAGATTTTTTGGATTCGTTTAAAATTATGGTTGCGAAAAATGCAAAAGACAGTTGATTTATGAATAATTTTATTGTTTAAGCTGAATTTTGAAAGCAATGCCTCTGCTCTAACAGAAATTATCTAGAATAAGTCAGTTTTACCATGGCAATAATGAGAGAAAAATGTTTTATGCTGCCTAAACTATTGAGAATAAAGTAATGATTTTAAAATATTGTTTAATTATCTTAATTTGAATCATTAATTTCAATCTCACTTTGACCGTAACGCACGATGGCATCTCTATAAAACGGAACTCGGGCTCAGATGTCACAGGTCCGCTTCCAAAATTTCACTATTCCCAAAGTTATACTGGTGTTACCACTGGGCGTCCAATAAATTCTCACCCGACGGGGCTGTAAAAGTATTGTTAAAAACATTACATGATATTTCTTATATCGTTTAAAATTTTACGCATTCGATAGCACTTTTTGTATTGTTGTCAAAATGATTGTCTACGAAGCTAGCCTTACTAGATTAAGCTCGGTTTTATATCGCTCTACTAAAGTCAACTTATTGTTTAAATGGAGTACCCACTCTACTTCAAAATAATTTGACTTTATAATTTTTATATTATTTAATAAGGATAGAATGTTAACCCGCAAGGAAAACACGGATGGCTAAATTGTGAGGGGTAATTTTCGTCGCCTTTGTGAAACCCTCACATGGAGATATCAGGGGCCTTATCAAGATCGACCTCGATCGAGCAGCGAGATCTCAAGCGGAGGCTGATTCCGAGATAGCTGTACAAGGTGCCCTTGAATGGGTGTTTGAAAATATACCGTAGCTAATAATAGTTTAAAAGCTCTTGTTCCATTTTCAAAGTTATCTAAAAATTTTACAGATATCGAACCCGAAATCGAAATCGGTCGGTCTATAAAGAACTCACATGTAAAACTTTATATACCTTTCTCTTTTTTATTTTGAGGTTAGTACTGGTTAGGAGTATCATTCCATAGACAAGTGGATAATTCAGTTGTGCCTAGTAGGTTATGTTGTTTCATATTTTAATCGTATACCTATGTGTAACTAAAATACTAACCAGAATTCCCACCAAAGAGGTATCACAAAAACACCACACCCAAAACAATTTGAATATGCAATTGAATTCTTTTCAAAACCAATCGATGTTATATTCTAACTTTATTTCACTATACACTACTATCCTACCTGTTTGTGAAAACACGCTGATAACATAAATACCGGCTCACCCTATACAAGCTCGACTTGAATACTAAATAATGTCATTAGTAGACGCGCAAAGCATCCCAATGCTGATCCTGAGGGAAAAGGCCTCGAATATTGCATTGATTTTGTATTTACTTGATACTTCTCTCTTACGTTTTGTAAACATGACGTTATCTACTGTTTATTTTTAATACAGGTGAATTTTGCCATGTAAAGTGAAGTACTATTAAGTAAGTAAGGAAATCTGGAAATATAATGCGTATAGAGCCACGGGTAGAACTTAGTCTATAGTAGAGCTATAGACTAAGTTCTACCCGTGGCTCTATACGCATTATTATGAAATGAACCCTTCACACTTGTCTGCCACAAGTCTAAAGGTGGATGTCGACCGGACTTACGAGGCGTAATGTAACGTGTTACACGGCGAGCGTGCGTGCAGTCAGTACGGAGAAAGAAGCCGCTCGCAACGAGCAACGAGACAGATTTTGGCACATGGCGTACCGTATCATGCTTGCTGCGAATAGTACATTACGCCCCGTAAGACCTTATAGTACTTTAGTACTGTCTTGTAATAATTATATGCCCTGACCGATTTAAAAAGTGTTCCAACAACGGTATAAGCTTAGGTCTGAGATCCCAGCAAAATATTATACAATTGTTCACAGAATTCCTTGTGCTTATTAAAACTTAGGTTATTTAGATTCAAATTTCAAGACATCTAGCTTAATTATTATATTTAGTGCCCAAAAGATAAGTTTAAATTATTGTATTCATAATTAGTTCTACTTCTGTTGTTGTTATTTGAGATTTTTTTGTTTATAGTTCTTACAACATATTACTAGCTTGAACAGGAGGCTTTTCAGGCGCTAATTCTGGACACAAACGCTTCTCAAGAATACAATCGCCTTGCCAAATTTTATGATGTTCTATTTAGCCGTATAGTCATGTAAAGGTACATGAATTATATACCAGTGGCAGTCGCTACATGAGAATCGACCGCTCCAACTGAGCCTGTGGATGTCTTAAGAGCTGACTAAGAAGAACTAGCAAAGGACAAAAGCTTCCTTCTTTGTATTTTAACACCTCTACTGCGATCACCAATCCGCTTGCCAAGCGTGGTGTTATGGCAAAAGCTCCTTCCCTTTGGGAAAGCATGTGCGTCATTGGACATGTGTGCGGTTGGTAGTTATATGGATTATTCTCGTAGTATACATAAGTTAGTATTTGACCATACCCACTCACTTCGTGAACATGGTCCATTTTCTGAACTGTCAAAAAATACCTCAAAGTACATTGTATTTGTTGGATGCGGAGGTTATGTCGGCTAATAATGTTAAAAGCCTTCTTTCAAAATGTTTTCTCGGCCGTGCGTCGGTTCACGGCTCATAATCCGTGGGGCTACTCAGAAACTAAAATAAGTACTATTTTATATCTGCCAATTCTAGTACATAATGCTTAGTTTTACTTATCCTTTTAAACATTTTTCGTCCACGTAACACTTTCGCTCGTAGCTTGCTACGACGTAGGCAATGCTACGAAACTACGGCGTAGGCAATGCTACCGAAGAATGGCATAGATAATATTAGGCAATGCTATGGAGACGAGGCGTAGGAGAATTGCATACGCTCAGTTTCATACTCAGTTATGGTATTCTTGTAACAAATGAATACCGAAACATGCACGAAAGTTAACTCGCGAACGACCCGCGCGGGCTCGCTTTTGTTAAAATAATATTCTTGCTAATTGACATTTATTTATACCTATTGAATAATTTTTCTAATTGTTGTAATTGAATAGTGTTACTTAGGAATTAATATGTTGACTACTATATTGTATTAGGGTATACCTGTAAGTATAGATGTTTTCAATAAATACAAATTAAATCAAAAGTTATAAAAATATACATTGTACATTACAGCAGAGAATGATTTATAACATTCATGGTCACAATGTGTTTCTTGGTAAAGATGGCCATCGCCTCGCGAACAGCGTGCCTATATAATAAAAGTTGCTGAGTAGACCTCTGTGTGTAGAGTTTTTCATGGGACCTTTTTTCAGAGCTTCTGTGTTACCTATAAATGCTGGAGTTTCAGCTACGACTACCTTCATCTGACCTCATGAATCAAGGTTTTATAAATAATAAAGATAAGTTTTAAAATAGGTGCTAAAAAGTATTTGGATTAGATGTGTGTAATAATTTAGTTGAAACTCAAAGTTTTTTAAAGTCATTTTGTTGTCTGGATAGGTATTTTATTTACTTTATATTTTTTATTATTACTTTGCGTATGTATGTAAGTACAGACATTGCTTGCACTTTTATCGCATGGCCATAAGCACACACCCTTTTTACCACCATTAAAAAAATGCTGGACAATCCATTCAGCAACATCTAGCCCCAATCTAAGCAGAACTTGTGTGTGTGTCTTCTTCCACTAGTGGACAAAAAATTTAAGTGAAGAGAATATCAATAACACCTTATTTCTTATTTGATAATAATAACTATGTTTATAGTATACAACTTGACTTGTCTAAGTGCTTATTTTGTAAGCCTAAAGAAATAAAGTTATTGATTCTGATTCTGATTCTGTGTGCACTAGATGACTACTGAATACAATATATTACTTTTATTATACATAAAAAAATACCCAGAACTCTCCATCATTATTATCATCTCAGCCCTAATTTGCCCACTGCTGGGCACAATTCTCCGTTATTCGCTTTACAAATACCGTTATTAAAGAAGTTTTGATAAATCGTTCGAACTGTGACATTTAATGGTTAAACTTAATGGTAAGGTGTCATTATTCAGGAGTTTTGGTTTATTACGCGGTTTATTAGAATAAGTTAAAGTGGTAAAAGCGGCAGTAGATTGGCTAAAACGGGATTTAAAGAGCAGGATAACAATAATCTGACTGTTTTCAATGAAACTCTGCCAAACGTGACTTGAATCCTTCTTAAACTAAGTATAAAATAATGTTTTCTTAATGGGAAAATTACCTAAGATCTGGATAAAAGCATCCCTTAGGTAGATACTCAGTCTTTTAATTACTTTGATAATACTTAATTATGACTATAACCCAAATTCTAACGAGACTTGAACCCAAATCTTAACAGACTCGGACAAGCAAAGTTTTTTTGAGACCTGTGTCTGCCCTAGACATAAAAGCTACTTACTACTTCTACGTGAAGCCCTACTACAAGAGTTACTTTTCGGCACAAAATGCGGCGCCAGAAACCAAAATACCATCATCAAAAAGTAAAGAAATTTAGAAAACGAAACAATAAACAGATTTTCATAAGAAAATATCTTTACATTGTCATAAAAACATGAACCTTTCTTTGGCTCACAATAAAGCTACATTGCACTTCGGAATGCTCAGTTCATTCCATCAGGCTATAGCTCTGTGAACTGACTACGGTGGAATATGAGTTTTATTTCTGTTTAGCTTGGGACTACATTAGTTATACGGGTCTCCTAATTTGCCTTAGTTTGTTACTCGATTTAGTTTGTAATTTTCTCGAAAGGCTAGTTTGTATACCATCAAAGTTTCATACAGATGCTTAAAAAATCATATTAACGCATTCAATGCCAGGCTTTAACGATTCGATACGCAATACATTCCCTCATCACCGTCTCATCGGAACGACATCCACTGCCTTCCCCAAAGATGTCCACAATGACCGGTCCTGCGCTGCCCCCATCCAGCCATCCCGCGACCCTCACCAGTTCACCGTAAGGTACCTAGACCTTACGTACCTATCACTTATTGTTCCATACATAACAGTTTACCGTGATACATACATAATATGTATATTTTATTTGTGGCTTAATTATAATAACTATTCACGGGTATATATCGCGTTTATTCTTAATTCTTTATTGCAAAACAAAACTTTCATGCAAAACGTAAAAACTAGAGAGTTACGACAAGCCGCGCTTAACTTTCCATTATTTTATAAAACTATGGACTTGTCTGAAAGATTTATTACTAACTCAAAAAAATATATAACAATATTTACCTTTTAGCCGACAGTCACGGGGTGACTATTGAACCGTCGAGAAAATAGGTAAATTAACGCGATTAACACCCGCGAATAAGCTCTATGATTTCAAATTGAAACTATAGTGTAATATTGCATAACCTATTTCAAAAATGGAATAGTTCAAACAATAGAAGCTAATTCTAACTTCGTTTGATACAACAGAAGAAAGTACCCGATAATAGCAGTTCTCGTCGTGAAAGTATCAAGATATGTCAAAAACAGGGTTTTTTCTTTGATATGGGTCAGAAGTCCCAAACGGTAAAAGATATCAAAAACGCTGGAAAGACTCAGTCACCAGTATTGCGTTGATAATGGTTTATCAACGCTATAATTTACAATGATATGAAATTTCATTATTTTAAAACTGAATTGTTTAAGTAATTACCTCATTTTGATTCTTTCTAAATAATTTGACAGCATTTTAGTCTTACTTTATCAATCATCATCATCATCATCATCAACATCAGCCCATACACGTCCACTGCTGGACAGGCCTCCCCCATAACGACGCCACAAATAGCGGTCCTGAGCCACCTCCATCCATCGACTCCCTGCGACCGCTACGATGTCGTCGGTTCATCGAGTGGGTGGTCTCCCATGTAGGGGGGGATTTGTCATAATCACCACGCTTGGCAGGCGGATTGGTGATCGCAGTGTTGGTGTTTAAAAATACTCAGAAGGAAGCTGCTGCCCTTCCTCTGGTACTTTATCAATAGAATATTGTAATTTAAATTATCTGGTAAGAGAAAGCTAAGTAGAAATAATGCGGGAAGACTTTTTCCCAGGCCTAGTAAAGATAATAATGTTTCTAAACGAAAACATTTAACTGTTACTTGTTATCATAAACTTTGAGAGGATTATTGTAGAGACAGTGATATGTGAAAGCCCACACTATTTTTCAATCCGTGGTCACACAAAAGAGATCGTTTTCCTCATCTCCGAGTGTTTTTTGTCATGTAATGAAATATACATGTAGTTACGGTTCAAGTATTACATACAGCAAAACAAGCGAATTTCAACCTTCTGTCTATAAACGTAAAGTATAGAAAACTCGTGTTTTTGTAGTATACGAATAGTTGGGATAGAAACACGATCCCAGGCACTTCAAGTGTATTGTAGGTAAATAGATGTTTCAAAATGACATCAAGTCGAAATACATACTTGATGATCCATACATCGATTTTATAATACTTATGTATATTATAATGAACTAGGTTATACTAGGCAAAATCCGATACCTGTGACTTACGTTACTGTGACTTCAAAATATCTGTGACAAATACCAGTGACAAATACTAGCTTGTATTTCTACTAATCACGTACAAATTCATTGTTTTACTGATTGAATGATATATGTATATTTATTACAGCAATAGAACCGCTACGTAACGAAAATTCCTCTTGAATTGTATGTGTTTAACGCCAAGTAACAACTTTGTTACATTGCGGTATACTTTTAAATTTTCAAAGTATAAAATACTAGGTGTGTCTCATTCTGACTTAGTGATACTATCAAAGAGAGAATATAGAAGATATTATCTAGCTGAAGCGATTTATTGCGTAGGTACCTAATAAATAACAACGATATAATATCGTGCACTCGTAACACTGGCACTGCCTGTGAAACAGTCACAGATATAATTAGTTTCTGTCACTGTGAAATACCGCCAATTTTCTATACCTGTGAATTTTATCAGTTACGATAAATACGCCTCAAGCCTATAATGAACGGAGTTTTCTCTCGTTGTTGTCATAACTCTGAGTACATATGTACATATATAAAGGATTATGTACCTACATGCATTCAAACATTGGCCAAGTCTGAACGGAAATGTAACTAAGATGCGCTTCACCGATCGCTTTTTTTTAACGTGAAGGTCAAATGTGATGCTCCTGCACGTAATTGGAAGAAGGGACAATAGGTTACAGTTTAGAACCTTGTCACTTCAAGGATACTAACTCGAACATTGTGTTCTGTCTGACAAGTTATGTGCTAATTTTTATAAAGTCTACTCGTAATCATTAAAGGCATGAAAAGTAGCCATGACATACATCATAATGATAAATCTTATTTATCCATGTACAACATTGCAGCATTTATACAAATTCAGGTCTTGAATTGATGGGGCTAGGTAGTGTCCGTTCTATACATCTATTTACCAATGTATTCTTTGAACGAAGGTGAATCCAGCGTGTCGTTGAGAGGTAGAAAAACCGTATGAAAAAGGTTGTTACATTCTTTGATCAAATAAAGGGATGGTAGACTGCGTTATTAAGGGATGTTGTCGTAAGTTTATTGTAAAGTTTGTTTGTTTGCCCTGTAACAGTTTATTGTTTGGGTCGGATAAATTTCTAATAATTTACTTGTCTGTACATCATTTATATGTCAATAATTTAACCTGTCAAGGATTTTGTTTAAAATCTAGAACATTCCTCAATGATCACGGCGGTGGGGGTGGGGAAGGGGGGGGGGGGGGGGGCTAAAGCACTAAAATGCCTAAATCTCAAGAATTACTAGGTCTTATTTCATGATTTTTTCTGATTTACAATCTAGAATAAATAGACTATCGAAATATGTAAATAACATTTTGCTGCAATTTTTTTTTTTCGTTTTCTCTAATATTATTTATTCTGTGTACCTCAGTTTCAGTACCTTCGCACCTTCGTTGACACTTTAAAAGGCTCTAGACCCTTTTAGGGAAATACGTCAAATTGTCACGGCAATTAGCAAATTTCGTCGTCGTCGGCTGGAATTCAAGGAATTTGTTATGACTTTCCTAATTGGCAGAAACAACTTTCACTACTTGGTTATGTTAATAAATTAAAGTTAAAATGAAGGATTTTTTTATCATGAACATGTTTAGTAAGTACTAGTTTTATTATCAAGTCAGTTACTTGTCATAGAAGGTTAGGATTAGTTAAATCCGATTAATTAAAAATATGAAATTAATGAGTCAGTTCAGTTTATATCTGAAAAACATTCATCAAACATCATAAAACGTATCCGGGAAATCTCGTTCCATCCGGTCCGGGGACATAGGTCTTTAAGTCAAATTACCGACCTGCACTTACGACTTTATGTTAAAATAGCAACATACCATATCATCTGAAAGTCAAAATGCCTTAGGCCCCAAAATGCCTAAAATTCATATCGGCTCTTTTATCTAATGACTGAATTACTATATAGCTGTGGTGTTTCATACAATCGACAAGAAAAGTATATTTTATTGAGTGGTAGATGTCGATGTCTTGACAATAGCCGTTAGATATGCTTATCGACGATTGATGTTACGTACGTATGTATCTATGTAAAAATAGATTTCACTATAAATATTTCTTGGTCATGTCTAATAGGTAAGATACTTCTTGATTATTATCTTTGCACACTGGCCACTTAAAATTTCTTACATTACCATGATTCGATAATACTAATAATATATTGTTGTATTGTTTGCATTTTGCAATAAGTAAAATTAAATATTTACGCAATGAAAAGGAAAAAAAGAACTTATTTTTATTAAAAACCAAAAACGGAAGCCTAGCTTGTTATACGACGGTTATAAATATAATTCCGGAAACAACAACAAATGTGGGAGCTCTATGTGAAGGTGCGTAAATCGCAATGAGTGCAACCGCTTCTTTATTGATGCTTGCAAGGAAGAGACATGTACCAAAATGACCCCAGTGAAGAAGATTTTTGAGAAACACATTGCTAAATATTACGCCGATAATGAAGCCCCTTTTGTGCAAATGCCTTCGTATGAAGAGAAGAAAAAAACATTGTATAGAGCTAGACACCAGTCTTTGGAGCAGAAAAATACCGAATTTTCCTACCTAAAAGACGTAAAAATACCAAAGATATTGAGCAAAAGTTTTCTCGTGGCCGAAGATGGTGACACAGATAAATAATTTATGTTAAGTTTATTGTAGTTCAATAAGTAAATAAAGTTTTTTTTCTGTGCACGACTGTACATTGATGTTCATTTTCTTAATCAGTCTTATAAACATTCAGGCATAATTAAATTTCAGACATTTTGGGGCCTAAGGCATTTTGACTTTCAGATTATATGGTATGTTGCTTTTTTAACATAAAGTCGTAAGTGCAGGTCGGTAATTTAACTTAAAGACCTATGTGGCCGGACCGGTTCCATCTTCGCCACAAAAATCTAGTTTTGTAGTCATGATCCCTTGGTGCAACGTCATTATTGCTTTATGTGCGCGAAGACACTATTTTCCCAACAAGGCCTAGCTTTTGATTTTTCAATAGGTACTTGACTGCTATAGTAATCATGTTTATTTATCGAACAAAATAAGAAATATATTAATTGAAAGAATATAATACTAGGTAGGTATCACAGATCAGAAAAACGTAGGTACTTAATAAAATCCTATCATAATATTGTTCTCGGAAAATGCTCACAGTTCCTGTTAAATAAAGCTTGAGAATAGTAAACGCATGATATGCATGTATTGTGAATGTTCTGGTTATACTATACCTCTTTCTATCCATTTTTGCTGACTCTACCAGAATGCTCTACCCAAAAGCTAATAACTAAGACTTACTCAAGCAATAAGGTCGTAATTCCAAAACGAACATAAATCTATAACCTAAACAAACATAAACTTAACAAGCTAATAAGCAGGTCGTAACTTCCCTTAACGACGTGCAAACTTATGCTGTATAACAGGAAAAAGGTTAATATTTGCTAAAAGTTCATGTTTTCTTGAAATTGAATCATCTATCCATTTGAAAAACATGACTGTGACAAAAACATGAGTCAAGCATAGAAAAGTCTTAACAAACTTCGGTTTGGAAAGTGTCATAGCTTCGTGAAAATTATGTACAAAATCGTGGACCAATTTTCCTTAAACTTTAGAATGTTTTTACTTAACATAAAATACCATGCAGGTATATGTAAGTGGTATAAGTATACTCATGTATGTAACTATCAAGGGATAATCAACGTCGCTTGATTAGACAAATGTAACTACTGATAAAGAAATTAAGTAAATCAGGTTTACTTAATACATAGTGTCTAGGTAAACTGAACTAAAATGCTGACTTATCGAGATTTATAGCTTTGACGAGTTCATAAGCTCAAAAATACGTTTAATTTTCTTATATTGAATTAATTTTATGTGAATTATTTTACTTTTAGAATTAATTATATATTATGAATTATTTTTAGTGTCTTTTTTATCTTAAAGATAATTATTATTTTAATGTATTTGTAGCTATTATTTAGATAATTGTGTAGTCAAGGTATATCTAAGAATCGACGACATGTTACATCTTGTTATTTAATAAAGAACTGATTGAACTATTAAACCTTATTTAAGACAATACCCAATTAATGTTATCTTTTTACCCGACTACGAGAGAGTTATGATTTTGACACCCTATGTATGTATGTATTCATGTATGTATGTAGCCGATTTTTATGTTCCCACGTAGCGCTGAAACTACTAGTCTGATTTCAACAAATGAGGTGTCGTATGATTCGTCTTAATAGCTCGATGGTTAAAGGCTATGTGAATTCAGATAAAAATTGGGGTTTAACGAGATAGCGGGGGTCTAAGAAAGGGTCGAAAATCTCAATGTTAGTAAATATGCTCGTGTGTGGTATCGTTGCAAAGGTCTTTGTTTGTACTTTCCGGAACCGTTTCTTAAACTTTTGTGAGGTTAACGATTCTCAAACTATTAGCAAAAAGGAGCTCAGACAGTGTTCCAACACCCTATATACCTAGGGTACAATTAGCAAAGGCCTTCGACTACCTAAGTATCAAAAGAAAATGCTAGGTGAACGCTTTTTTAAGACTTTTATGTAGTCGTTTTAGTTTTTAACTATATTTTTTCTGGTAGTTGTTAATTTGTAGCGAAGCCGATATCATTCACAATGAATTCTTCAAAAACTACGATAGTTGCAAACACAATAATACATCATCATATCAGCCCATACACGTCCACTACTGGACATAGGCCTCCCCCATACGACGCCACAAATAGCGGTCCTGAGCCGCCGCAACAATACATAATGACCTTTAATTTTATATGTCCTTAGATATAGCTGCAAAGTCCAAGTTGACGACTAAACCTGGTAGGTACCTGAAAAGTGAAGCCCAGACTATAGAAGAATGGTTGCCATTCCAGCATTCTCAGATCGTACACGACCCGACACATGCCAGTCTTTCACATGTCAAGTGAAGATAAGATTAATTACAGCAGGTAGCTTTGAAGTGAGTGAAATTGATTAATTTACGGAGTTCAGAGAGAATCTACAATGTCTTGTCTGACACGAGGAGTGCATTCGATGGAAATAGGGAATATTATCTAGTGCAGTCACATCACACTATTATAGTTAAGGGCATACCATACGTAATACGACGATTTTGTTTATGTAATCCTGTTTTCGAAACATCGTTTCGCTCTAGCATCAATCCTGAACTATAACATAAATTAATCTCAAAGTAAATGCTTCAGTATTGTGGAAGATATGATCGCTGACGCTAAGCGATTACAGGTATCACTGGCTATGGAATGCGCATTGCATGCCTTCATAGGAGCACTGTTTGCCTGTAACACAGCTTAATTGTAGCTACCATAGCAGACAGTGTTCCAACACCATTAATAACGACATATTTTTTAAATACGTTTTTTTATTTGTATTATATAAAGCGAAAACTATGTTTGTTACTTCTTCACGTTAAAACTACTGAACGGAGTGGGCTGAAATTGCATAGATATACCCAGGTCTAAACCTGGAATAACATACAGCATAATTTTATCCCATAAATCACTTCCCATTGTATAGAAAAAACCTTTTAACATTTCCATAGAAACAGCGCGAGTGAATCCGTCGTGGGCAGAAACTACAAAGTACGCGATAAGGACAAACCCACAGACATGATACCAATTTCTTTCAATGTTTGGAGTGTATAAATCGAAAAATAGTAGGACCTACTTTAGTTTTAAGAAGTTATTGAAGTTAAAATACCTATTTGAAGTTTCTAAAGGTCTCGTATCTTTAAAAATAATGTATTTTAATTGTATTGTACACTACGACTAATGTTAAAAAGTGTTTGAAAATAACTAGCCTGTAAGGAATAAGTACCTACTCTATTGTATTAGGTATATCCTGAAAACATTGAGTTCCACGTGATTTAAATAAATGAAAAGAAAAACGATCGATGACTTTTTCAACTACTACGACTACAAAGAGGCTTTTAACTTATGGTAACGGTACCGTTAAAATCAGTATTCCACCAAAAAACTGCTGACCTACTTTGCCCTCGACATTTTACGTGCTGAGATATTTCCTAAGATGTCTGACTGTAGCTTAGTAGAGGTACAGGGTGTCTCAAAAGAATGCGTGATAACCTTCGAAAAGCTTTCTGGTATTTATTATTTCTTGTTAAGATTGTAATAATAGCCTCTGGTTTTCCTCAAATAAATATAAAATATTAAAAAATAAATGTTTACTTTATTGAGTGAACGCAACAAATTTGAGGAGCGTGGAGAAGTCATAAGGTAGCCTGGCGCATGGGATTTCTGTCCACATGTGCGTTTCTCGGGAGCGGATTTGGTAAGCGTTGTGCGTGCGAGTATTGAAAACCTTGAATCAGCGATTTTTTGCGTTCACGCAGACATTATTTTGAGACACCCTGTATAATATCTCTGTCAAGTATTATTTTCAGCATGGCGTCGGCAGCACCCTCGAGACTCATTATAAGCAGCTTATTGGTACGCTTTGGTAAGAACTTCTGTATGGTGTTGCTTTGCGAAAAACCATGTCTTTGTTGAATTAGAAAAACCTAAAAGGAATTTAATTCCCTTTCGTTCAAAAAATAACAACGTATAAATATTAATAAAACTATTATTATTACAATCTGGGTCTCAAGAAGAATAAAAGAAGAATGAATAGACCTTCGCGATACACCGTCAGACAAATTGTCAGTTTCCATCAGGTGACATTGTGGACAAACAAAGGCCTATCGACTATTAAAAAAATATATTTTGATATCCTACTAATATAAATAATAGATTCAGGCGTTACTTTGCGGAAATCCATTGCACAATATTAGAATGAAGAAATATTTAGTAACAATTCCGCGTATAACCTTCTCTGATAGTATTCATCAAAGTAAGTTGTCTACTAGTTTCGTCTCTCCACGAGACATCTTCAGGACACCACAATACTCGACCTTGACATTGAGATTGGTAAGCACAGCAACACCGACAGAGTCCCGCCAATGATGTTGCCTCTCCGAGCTCCGCGCGCCAAGTGAAGCATTGCCCGCAAAACCCCCCTTTATATAGTCACGGATCAAACAGTGCGCACACAAAGTTCATAGTGTGTGTGTGGCAGTACTATTGTTTGAAAAGATTCGTAATAACGGTGACCTAGGCAAACCTGTACTAAGTTCATTCAACAGTGTATTATTGCTATATTTTGTAATTTCTAAATTTTCTAAGACTGACATCCTAAATCCCTTATCACAAGTATGTAAAATAGAAAAACAATGATTTTGACTTAAAGAATGACCAGATTCCAATAAATGTTTTGCAAAGTTAGATTTTTCTGGATAATTGTTTCTATAAGCAGCTAAATGTTCTTTATACCTAACCTGAAAACTACGACCCGTTTGACCTACATAAATACCATTACATTCGTCACATACCAACTTATAAACACCCGATTTTTTATTGTTATCTAACCTATCTTTACCGTTACAAATCTGTTTTAATAAATTGTTTGTTTTGAACGCTGCGTGTACTTTATGTTTAGACAAAACTCTTGAAACTCCGTCACTCAATGGACCTAAATAAGTTAAACTGCCCACAAATTTGTCTATCCTTTCTGGAGCTACGGGATACAATAAGGAACGGATAATGTTTTGTTGTTTACTTCTTATTAAACCATCAACCATCTTTCTACTATATCCATTACTTTCAGCCGTGTGGTAAATAATAGATAGCTCTCTGTTAAAATTCTCCTGAGATAAGGGGACTGACATCATTCTATGGACAAAACTACGGTAAGCTGATAGCTTATGTTGGAATGGATGACAAGATGAATTTGGTATTGTAATATCTGTGTAAGTAGGTTTTCTGTAAATTTGAAAATCATGCCTATTGTTTAACCTAGTTATTGTCAAATCTAAAAAGTTCAGTGAACCACCAATTTCTAATTCAAGTTTAAATTTTATTTTTGGATGAATTGCATTAAGTTTGTTAACGAACAGTTCTATTTGACGCAAACTTCCAGTCCAGCATATGATAATGTCATCTACATAACGATAATAATATAAAATGTTTGATTCCCCTATAATGTTTTTATTCTCAAAACTGTCCATGAAAATGTCTGCCATAAGTGGACTTAGTGGTGAACCCATAGCTAACCCTTCTTTCTGTTTGTAATATTGATTGCCAAATTGGAAGTAATTTTGTTGCATACAAGTTCTAGTCAAAGATATTAACTCCTCCTTTTCTGCCGGAAGTACTCGTTGTCGCTCAAGATGTCCTTCCAATATTATCAAACTCTCCTCATAAGGTACGTTTGTAAATAAACTTTCTACATCCAGCGATAATAACTTTGCATTGTGAGGCAGGCTAACATCTTTAACTTTGTTGACCAAATCCATACTATTCTTTAAGCTATACTTTGGATTGAATCTAGATCTACTTTTTAATTCGTAATTTAAATATTTTGATAAACCATATGCTGGTGCTCCTATGTAAGAGACAACGGGCCGGATTGGAATATTATTTTTATGTATTTTAGGTAAACCATACAACATTGGTGTTCTTGGATTCATAGGAATTAAATATTTAAGAGAGTTTGGAGAAATAAAGCATGAGTTTTTTGTCATTTCTTTTAATTCCTGTGTGAAAACTTTGGTTGGGTCGGAATTCAATAATTCAAAATCATTGCCCTGTATAACCTCATTAACCTTCTGCACATAAGTACCCCTTTCTAAGATAACTACAGTATTACCCTTATCTGCTTTTGTTATCACTAAGCTATTTTGATCTACCTTATTCCTTAAAGATTTAAAAACATTTAATTCCCTTGGTAAACTTGGAACTATAGCTGAACTAATTGGTTTCTTTATTAAAGAGGCTACCTCATGTTTAACCCCTTCGTCAGCTTTACCCCTAACAATTGCCATCTCTGAATCAACAGCCAAAATCTCCAAAGTTTTCTTATTTAAAACTGGTTGTAAGTTGTATTTAAGACCCTTTTCTAACAGTGATAATTCTGAAGTTGTGAACTGGACACCACTATGATTTTCTACGCGTTGATAGAACGTATGTGGACATGGTTGCTGCACAGTATTACTATTCCCCCTTAGTCGGTCTACCCTCTGTTTGTCTCTAACTAATCGATCTAATTTCCCTGTCTGAATTATATATTTCCTGTGGGCTAACTCAGCAGCGTATTCCCTAGCTTTATTATCTAGTAAATCAAATTCTATGTTGTGTAAGGAATAAGCTAACTCCATGTGTAAAACTCCCAAGTGAGTTTTATAGTTGTCTCTGATAGTAAACCAATGTTTTATTTCCTCATTTAACCAAGTATTCCTAGCCCTTATCAAAGCAACATTAGCTGCCCTACTATTTGTATTACTTCTAATTTTAATGTAAGATGGAATAACATTTGTAAACATTTGGGGGTTATTCCATCTTACATTAAAATTAGAAGTAATACAAATAGTAGGGCAGCTAATGTTGCTTTGATAAGGGCTAGGAATACTTGGTTAAATGAGGAAATAAAACATTGGTTTACTATCAGAGACAACTATAAAACTCACTTGGGAGTTTTACACATGGAGTTAGCTTATTCCTTACACAACATAGAATTTGATTTACTAGATAATAAAGCTAGGGAATACGCTGCTGAGTTAGCCCACAGGAAATATATAATTCAGACAGGGAAATTAGATCGATTAGTTAGAGACAAACAGAGGGTAGACCGACTAAGGGGGAATAGTAATACTGTGCAGCAACCATGTCCACATACGTTCTATCAACGCGTAGAAAATCATAGTGGTGTCCAGTTCACAACTTCAGAATTATCACTGTTAGAAAAGGGTCTTAAATACAACTTACAACCAGTTTTAAATAAGAAAACTTTGGAGATTTTGGCTGTTGATTCAGAGATGGCAATTGTTAGGGGTAAAGCTGACGAAGGGGTTAAACATGAGGTAGCCTCTTTAATAAAGAAACCAATTAGTTCAGCTATAGTTCCAAGTTTACCAAGGGAATTAAATGTTTTTAAATCTTTAAGGAATAAGGTAGATCAAAATAGCTTAGTGATAACAAAAGCAGATAAGGGTAATACTGTAGTTATCTTAGAAAGGGGTACTTATGTGCAGAAGGTTAATGAGGTTATACAGGGCAATGATTTTGAATTATTGAATTCCGACCCAACCAAAGTTTTCACACAGGAATTAAAAGAAATGACAAAAAACTCATGCTTTATTTCTCCAAACTCTCTTAAATATTTAATTCCTATGAATCCAAGAACACCAATGTTGTATGGTTTACCTAAAATACATAAAAATAATATTCCAATCCGGCCCGTTGTCTCTTACATAGGAGCACCAGCATATGGTTTATCAAAATATTTAAATTACGAATTAAAAAGTAGATCTAGATTCAATCCAAAGTATAGCTTAAAGAATAGTATGGATTTGGTCAACAAAGTTAAAGATGTTAGCCTGCCTCACAATGCAAAGTTATTATCGCTGGATGTAGAAAGTTTATTTACAAACGTACCTTATGAGGAGAGTTTGATAATATTGGAAGGACATCTTGAGCGACAACGAGTACTTCCGGCAGAAAAGGAGGAGTTAATATCTTTGACTAGAACTTGTATGCAACAAAATTACTTCCAATTTGGCAATCAATATTACAAACAGAAAGAAGGGTTAGCTATGGGTTCACCACTAAGTCCACTTATGGCAGACATTTTCATGGACAGTTTTGAGAATAAAAACATTATAGGGGAATCAAACATTTTATATTATTATCGTTATGTAGATGACATTATCATATGCTGGACTGGAAGTTTGCGTCAAATAGAACTGTTCGTTAACAAACTTAATGCAATTCATCCAAAAATAAAATTTAAACTTGAATTAGAAATTGGTGGTTCACTGAACTTTTTAGATTTGACAATAACTAGGTTAAACAATAGGCATGATTTTCAAATTTACAGAAAACCTACTTACACAGATATTACAATACCAAATTCATCTTGTCATCCATTCCAACATAAGCTATCAGCTTACCGTAGTTTTGTCCATAGAATGATGTCAGTCCCCTTATCTCAGGAGAATTTTAACAGAGAGCTATCTATTATTTACCACACGGCTGAAAGTAATGGATATAGTAGAAAGATGGTTGATGGTTTAATAAGAAGTAAACAACAAAACATTATCCGTTCCTTATTGTATCCCGTAGCTCCAGAAAGGATAGACAAATTTGTGGGCAGTTTAACTTATTTAGGTCCATTGAGTGACGGAGTTTCAAGAGTTTTGTCTAAACATAAAGTACACGCAGCGTTCAAAACAAACAATTTATTAAAACAGATTTGTAACGGTAAAGATAGGTTAGATAACAATAAAAAATCGGGTGTTTATAAGTTGGTATGTGACGAATGTAATGGTATTTATGTAGGTCAAACGGGTCGTAGTTTTCAGGTTAGGTATAAAGAACATTTAGCTGCTTATAGAAACAATTATCCAGAAAAATCTAACTTTGCAAAACATTTATTGGAATCTGGTCATTCTTTAAGTCAAAATCATTGTTTTTCTATTTTACATACTTGTGATAAGGGATTTAGGATGTCAGTCTTAGAAAATTTAGAAATTACAAAATATAGCAATAATACACTGTTGAATGAACTTAGTACAGGTTTGCCTAGGTCACCGTTATTACGAATCTTTTCAAACAATAGTACTGCCACACACACACTATGAACTTTGTGTGCGCACTGTTTGATCCGTGACTATATAAAGGGGGGTTTTGCGGGCAATGCTTCACTTGGCGCGCGGAGCTCGGAGAGGCAACATCATTGGCGGGACTCTGTCGGTGTTGCTGTGCTTACCAATCTCAATGTCAAGGTCGAGTATTGTGGTGTCCTGAAGATGTCTCGTGGAGAGACGAAACTAGTAGACAACTTACTTTGATGAATACTATCAGAGAAGGTTATACGCGGAATTGTTACTAAATATTTCTTCATTCTAATATTATCCTACTAATATTATAAATGTCAAAGTTTGTGAGAATGGATGTATGGATGTTTGGTCCTCTTGTTGCAAAAACTACTGAACTGATTGGGCTGAAATTTGGTATGGGTATAGTTTGGGACCTGAAATAAGATACAGGTTACTCTTTATCCCGATAAAACGCAGGCGAAGACGCGGGCAGCAGCTAGTATCTAATAGTCTGCAACGAGCTTTTAGGACTTCACATTCATCCAAATGCCAAGTCTTAAATCATGTTTTTTGTGAACGAACAAAATAACAGACGATGTAGTAGGTAAATATTAAAATCTCAATATGCCTCGTGGCTGGTTCACGGTTAGAATGCCCGAAGGTTCAAAAGAACATCCTCCATCTCTAATATTCCATTTAACAAATACCTAAATAACAATATACAAAGATAAACGCGCCCAGCCTCCTAGGATAATAGCACAGATATTTTTCAAGACATCCTTTTGATCGTTGACAACTAAATCAAAGAAAGTAATAAACCCTCGTAAAATATAGAAAACCTCCTAAAGACAATCCACTCTACCTCTCTACAATAAAGGTGATATTCGCACAATGATAACAGCAAAGGAGTACCGAGAAGACGATCGTCCGGAAATTAATAACGGTATTAATTTACCGGTATTAATACCTGCTACGGCATTTGGGTGGTAAGAAACGGTAAATGTTAGTTGCTAAGGCTAAGGAATAATCTAATAGCTTGGTACTTGGTGGCCATATTGTTACGTTTGTGTAACAAATGTTGCGTTCAATTTAGATTAAGTACCTATTACCTAGGTACCTACTTACCCATGTGAACTGTTACTGTACAAAATATGGTTTTTCTCCAACTCGAAAACTAACAATCTATCAAGGTAAAGGTTTCTTGTTCGCTTCCTTTACCTTAAAAAGATGGAATATGATGTGATCACTTTATTTCCCTGTTTTACTTTATGTTGGTAATTTTAATTTTGAGACGTGCCAAGAATCCTGTAAGGTCTAAAGGAAATGAAGCACTTTCAGTTTTGAGTTTTATGATAAGCTATTCTGCTCTGTTTTTGCGGCCAACTACAACCCGGATCTTTTATACCACAAAGATAGCAGTCAAGCGTGCGGTCCACATCTCTACAAGACAAGGGTGAATAGGCGTCTTCTAGTCTGGACCTTCGTGATACATCGTAAGCCACATTGTCACTTGCCATCATTTGTGCTCAAACGCAGGTTATTTCGCATGCCCAGCGTGGGGATTATGGGTACCCATGAAACAAAAGCAAAGGAGTCAGATTATCACGGAGTGACTTGCGTCCAGTCAATTTAAGCTGTTGAAGTGAGGAATGTGAAATATAAACACTTGAAATTTTTTACTGTGACTAGTAAAAAATTTCAAGTGTTTATTACTCTTCAAATAGACTAACAATCAGAATATTTTAGATCCAAACATTTCATTCATCGTCATTATCATCATCAGCCCGTACACGTCCACTGCTGAGCATAGGCCTCCCCCAAACGACGCCACGAATAGCGGTCCTGAGCCGCCTCCATCCATCGACTCCCTACGACCGCAAAATGTCGTCGGTCCATCAAGTGGGAGGTCTTCCCACTCTCCGTTTCGCATGGCATCGCGGTCGCCACTCGAGAACCTTTACTCCCCAAGGGTTATCGGTTCTACGAGCTATATGGCCTGCCCATCGCGACTTCAGCCTGCTAATTCTGAGAGCTACATATGTCGATAACTTTGGTTCTTCTACGGATTTCCGTATTCCGGACCCTATCGCGTAGAGAATCTCCGAGCATAGCTCTCTCCATAGCTCGCTGGGTGAGTTTAAGCTTATGCACAAGGCCTATAGTGAGGTCGCTCACTCTCGCTCGTCTCGGATCCGTAAGTCATCACTGGTAACACACATTTCATTTATAAATTATTATTAGTGTAACTTTTAATGAACTGCACGAACTATTTAATAACTACCTAATCAACCCCTATACAATTTTTATTTTTACAACCAGCAATAAAATTTCGTCGTGACTAATGGTATACGGTCCTCGATATCAGGCCTATTAGAGGCTTTCGGGGTTACACAATTTCCCTCAGCAATTTTCCAATCTCCTCGAGTCATCTCGCGGAAGGTGCGGCCGACTTCTTTGCATAATCGAAGGGGAATACATCAAAAGCGAAGAGAGATCTTTAGCTAGTTATAGGCAGAGTTGATGACCGATTTTATGAAATGAGTCATAGCAACAATTTTTTTTCTTTGTAAACACATAGTAAAAAAAATGGATGTTACTGCCTTTGCTTCTATAAGACTCAAATGTGTTCAGAAAATTGGTAAACGTAGTTTTATGAAAGAGCAATGGGCTGGATGGCTGGTCGACCCACCATGGGACACGTGAGGACTTTTCCAGGGGCACCTTCCAAACAAGTAGGATCCGTCATGGACCAAGTAGTGTAAAGCAACCTGTGGCCAGGTGGGATAACGATCTGCGAAAGGCTAATAGATGCTGGATGTGGCAAGTAGAATTTAGGGGGCTATGCTCATTATTATTAATTATTATCATTATTATAAGCATAGCCCCCTAAATTCTACGTATATAATAATTATTATATACTAACTGCTGCCCGCAGCTTCACACGCGCTATTCATTTACCTAGCCTATGTCCGTCCCCGGGATACCACCTACCTCTCTGCCAAATTTCGTTAAGATCCGTTCCACCGTTTAGCCGTGAAAAGGTGACAGATAGATAAACTGATTTACTTTCAAATTTATAATATTAGTAGGATAAGCTCTTTATGCCTTGCAGTGATTTCGAAAATAAAACTGTGTGAACTGTTGTAGCTAGGTTATACCTAAACCTAAGTTTTATTTAACCTTGAGCAAAATACGTATCTACATTTGTGGGTTTATTGCAAATAATATCCTCTAAAATCTTAATTGTGCCTTTGTGTATCTCCTTATTTTGCATCAAGCATGTTGTTTCTAATATTGTATATTAGGTATTTCTTACTTTCCATACAAATGTTTTTAGGCAAACAAAATATTTTCAACTCTATCTTTGTAAACTATTTTAGCATACTGAAAAATAGCTTCAAAAATGGTAAAGGTTCATACTTTCATACTACAAGCACTAATCTGTTTGTCTACTCTAACTAACCTCGCCTTTTAGCATAAGGTTCGACCCACAAATCATCCTCGCAATATGCTTCAAGTATTACGATCCGATTTGGAGCAAATGGGTCCCCGAGGTTTATCGTTTTTATAAAGTGCATTGTTTCGGATTAAGCAACTGGGCTTAGGTATTTTTCTTTAGAATGTAATAGAATAGAAAAATCATTTATTGCTTTATAAATACTTATTACATTCAGACTTACTATAAAGACATGGACACAGTAAAACAGATAATAAAATTAAAACAATCCGATCAACAATCAAGTTAACTATGAGCATTCATACCTACATAGGGGTCGTCCATAAAAAATATGATGTTTTTCGCATTTCCCTCCTTGATATTTCGTGATTTTTGTTGAACCCCTCTCCCCCCTTTCGAGCCTCACGTGATTAATAGACGACCCCATAGTTACTAGATTGATGGCACCTCCATCCCAGTAGGTGTTTTACGATGTTATAAATAAATAAATAATGCTGGACAATTCACACAACATCATCTAGCCCCAAGCTAAGCAGAGCTTGTGTTATGGGTACTAGATAACCGTTATACTTAATATAATACAATACATAGATAGATATTTTTTATTATACATAGAAAACATCCAGAACACCCTGAACAAATATTTGCAGATCGTACAAACATTTGTCCCGAGGCGGGAATCGAACCCGCAACCTCCTGCGTCGCAGGCGGACCTTCGCCCGCCGCGCCACAGAGGTCGTCAATGTAGGTAGGTATGTTATGCGTGTGATGTGCATGTTAGCAATGATCTCCCGAGGCACCAGCCTCATAAGAGTGCGCAAGGGGAGACCATGTGCGTGTTTGTGAATGATTTGTGTGGGTCTTTCTAAGGGTGGTTCATGCACAATGGTTATTAATAGATAGCCATTTGGTCCTAACCTTTTTTTCCTTGTTACTAATTATGTCTATTATAAAGGTTGTATTGGGTTCAGTGAAAAAGCGATCATACTTTGTCAATAGGTAGCTGAAAGTGTTTATACTTATGATATAGATTAGGTAACGTGCTTTGTAACTTTGCTAAAATTATGATCAAATAGTCTTTCGCAATATCGGTACATATCTAAAATATTTTTTGACAATACCATGATATTTAAGTGATCGTTGTTAATCAAAATGATAGGTAGTGAAAAAAAAAAGATTCTTAAAATTCAGTTTATTCTGATAATCAACGTTGCATTTTTCTTTTAAGTTTTAGAATTTTACAAAGGACAACAATACCACAATATTACTTAGCATAACTTTATTACAATATCATAGTTTTACAGATATTGC
The DNA here is from genome assembly GCA_947859395.1 of Eupithecia insigniata. Taxonomy (NCBI): domain Eukaryota; kingdom Metazoa; phylum Arthropoda; class Insecta; order Lepidoptera; family Geometridae; genus Eupithecia; species Eupithecia insigniata. The sequence continues at coordinate 968,555 of OX401995.1, read as the reverse complement.
AAACTAACCTTAAAAGCAAAGAGTAGGCAAAGTTTTATACAATTATTATTATTTACAATAATTTATACAATTTATAAGTAAATAGGTAGGCATACCTTAACCTTAAATGTAGGTAATGTTAAAATGTTGATTTTATAGAACTAATCAAAATGTGAGGAAACAGTGCTTTCATTTATAATCATGGAATGTAATATTTTACAGAAGGCAGGGCAGATATTGTTTTCAGAATTATATTATTTTATATATTTAAAATTATTACCTACAAGAAGATTCTCAAACTTTATACAAAAATATTTACAGAGATTTTTATCACTAAATGTCTTTCGGTTTTTATTTACAGTCATAAGTCTAATACTAATTTATAACAGCTTTGGTTTATTTATTACCTTAACAAAAAGAAATAGTTAAAAATACAATAAACTATGCTATTTTGTAATATTGCACTAGACTGAGTATTATTATACAACCTGGGTTCATAGTGTCATGATATTCATACATTATTTCCTTTAACAATCGAATGCTCTTTATTTTACTGGAAACGATATATAATAATTATATTGTAAGCATTATTTTCAAAAACCTCAATGAATTCCAGGTCCAACTTTATTGCTTAAAAATAATAACTCTAAACTGATCTACAATACAACCCATTCTTTGGCAGTTTTATTTGTTTTTGAACGCTAAATATTAATTACTAGGAATTATATTTACCGAAAGCGCCGGAATGACTTGAACACAGGTTAATCATGAAGCTAGAAAATGGAGGAATTGTGTGTACACTTACTGCTTGCATATTGTTTAGTCTCTATCACTCAAACTGTTGTATTTCTGACACTTATACACCGCTGTAATGCTATATTCAACCATAATATTTTTTGCCTACCTAATTTCATCTGCTGAACGGAAAAAAACAAAAACGTCATTGTATGTATTTCGGTATAATCGTTTCAAAAGTTTCAAATAATACGTTTATTAGCAAATAAACGGAAAACATGGCAATCAAGGGTTAAAAGCCAATTTTGTAGATTCGTGCAGGATTAGCATGTTGGAAACTAACAAAAAGTTCCTTCAAACAGTCAGTAAGCGAATCTTAACAATGTTCTGCATGGAAGTACCATGCTAATCAGTTGGCAACAAAAAACATGAGCCAAGTTTCCCGCAATGCAAAAATGGAATATAGTATGAGAGCTCTCAGCTAGTTCTTAAATATCACTGAGCACCATAAAATACCAGTTACATAAACAATATATAAAATTATCATATTATTAAACAATAACACATAACAATAACAGCTTTTAAAGCAACGTACAAAGTATTTTATGTTAAACTTTTTGTAAGAATACCTTGCATGCATATTGACAGCGACATTTTTCTTTGCTTTTAATGTCACGCCTTGATCACTTTTAATGTCAATGGCAAATAAGAAAGCCATTGATTTACTGCAGGCAAACTGCAGGACACAATGATGTAACGTTGCTAACCATTAGCTAATAGACTACTAACTACGATTGCAAGCGAAACTTTTCCAAGAACCGAACATTCCGAAGCTTCCTTCAACTGCGGTCTTGTATTAGGAGTAGGTAACTGCTGGAAAAACTTATGAGAATTATTAACAAAGGAAATTAAACAATCTAATAACGTAGAAAATCGTATTAACCAAGCGTTTTATGGTAACCAAATAGAACTCTACTAAAGCTCGTAAAAAAGTCACAAGTTATCTACAAACAGCAACAATAATAAACTTTGTACAATCAACAAACGAAACAAATTCAATACCGCTGATATGCATCAAACTAATCTAAGAATCACAGTAAGGACTAGCATAGAGTAATGCTCAGCGTACACTATACGCACACACAACGCTCCAATGTGGGAAATAATGGCCCCAAATGAGAGTCACTTTGGCGCCCGAGTTAAAGACCAATAACCTTTGGATTATTGTGGTCATTTGCGCTTTGGCTGAATGCGGCAATAGTTGCGCCAAGTCTGTTGGTGTAATGTAGAAGACTGGTACTGATTTATCTCATAATCCAATAGAAAGACAGAGAAAAACTAACTTTATACCTTACGAGCAAAGTTGGTATTTCAGGTGGTGGCAGTGGTCGCTGAGCAAAAAGATACCTAAGTACAGTCTTTAAACAGTGACTTCTTCTGTAAACCGGCTCTTATCATCTAAATTTATGATTATCGCATGCGTCCGCGCATGACCCGATCTAACCCCTTTGATTGTTTCAGTGCTCCCCGGGCTTTTCTGTTCACTTTTTACTCCGTTCCTAACGGTCACCTCAGGCGGACGTATATCACTGCAGTTCGGTTCACCTGATATTTTAAATACACCGTTTTTGTCGTCTTCTGTTTTTTCTTTCTTCTTTGGTGAGTCAGTAGTGACGTCGGTTGTGTAGTCTGTATGGTCGACGTTGCTGTTTTCGACGCTTTTGGGGCTGAAGAGTTTATGTTTGTAGGCTGGAGGGGCTTCGAAGGGTAGGTCTCGACCGCTACTGCTGGATTCCTCAGCTGGAGTGACGGTGCACATCAGTCGGTCAGCGACTGCGCTGAAGACCGTATTAAGTTTGAGAGGGGCCGAGTCTGAGGTGGGGGGTTTTCTGTGGTCGGTGTTCACGGCGTCTTGCATGGCTGTGATTCGTCGGGAGACGGCTGCGCAAGCGCCGCAACGCTCACGCAGCTTGTCTAGTTGGTTGCAGATTTTCTTGAACTCCTCCTGTTAGAAAAACATAATGCTTAATAATTATATTAAATTCACGGGTTTTATTTATTAAAGTTCTCTTGATTTGACGTTAAATTATACCTACGCCCATTGACTCCCCCAAATGCAGTTAATTTGCATTTATTACTATTTATTAAATATATGATTTCTTTTAGTTTCCTTGTGATTGTGCACTGACTATTTTTATGCAGAAGTTTTACTTTAACGGTAGGTATCACAGGCATCTTTAGCAGATCTAAGGAATAATTAAAGTACATAATAAATAAGTTAAAAATAACAAGGAAGAAGATATTATTTCACAAAGAATATCAATAAGTACCTACATTGGTTTGAGTTTCACCAATCGATAGAGTGATTCATGAGGAAGGTTTAAGTATATAATTTTTCAAGGGTTTGTGTAATTTGGTTGAAATATAACGATAATCATTGAAAGTGTCGTAAAAACTCAAGCCGCTTTCAACGAAAACGATTTCGTTCCATAGGTAGACTTCATCCACAGACTTAGGATCTACTTCTATGTTTCGTTTAAGGATCATTTATTATTATTTATTATCATATATAATATTACAGAAGTCTGATTTAAGGTACCTACCTAAACAATAATTTTGGAAATATCAAAAAAAGTCAAATCGCCTGCGAGCTTTCAACGAAATCCCTTGAGATATAACAAAACAGTGCATGTTGAGATATCCTTCTGAGTCCACGCGGACTGGACCGTAGCCGTGGGCGGTCAACTAGTATAGTATAAAATTTTCCATCTAAAATCATGGTATATGTAGGTAGGTACTTTTTATTATTCTAATTTATGAAGATTCTAATTTATGAAAACCTACCTAACGGTGAAGAGCTGAGAAAAATAACACATCTGAAGCCTGCTACCTAACTTCACAATATGAGGCTCGGCCAAAATGGGAATGAACCATGACGTTTCCACAAAGAACTCGAAATACTGTACTAACTGTACTGTTTTATGTCAGTACTGAGTAAAAAGAGCGCGCGCGGCATTCGGCTCGGGGTGTCGTCGCGTCGTCGGGTCGACTGGACGTGCGTGCGTCTATAAACGAAATCTGTGTTTATAATCTGTGCTTTTAATAGCAGCTTTAACCTGGTACACTAACCATATATGCAATCAGCTGGTTAGGATTTGCGATCATCATGCGTAAATCGCAAATACCGACGACGACGATATTACTTACTACGACCCTGATAACTCGCATATCACACTGATGGATGTCCATCTTTACCTCAAGTTCTCTTTCAGTCATATTGTCGCAGAACCTCGTGCTCCTATTAGTGGTCATGGTGTACGTCGAGTCTGCGGGACGGGATCTGAACTTGCCAGTCTTCTCGCGCTCGTCCTTGCCATGCCCTTTGTATACCATGTAGGCCTGTATGGGAAAAAAGTGTGATTAGTGTTAAATAATCGAAAGGAAACTACTGCACCTTAAAAGGAAAAACTGAGGATTGAAGCAGCCGAGTCTGTTGTGATATTTTTAAGATTTAGCGTTGCTATACCTTTTCCTATCTAGATTTTTAACACAACAAAAAACTGTAAGTACTAACTTTCTCTCTTTGTATTTTAATGGTACTTACATAGCCATTGTACGTGATCATAGCCTCGTGTGTGGAACAATCAATTCTTAGACAAAAATAGACAAAGTTTACCCAATAAAAACTAAGCCGTCAGAATCCGCCTCCAGTGTTTGTTCACCCTTTGCTGCCTTTTCTAGAATGATCTTCTAAACTAGATAACCGGTCATTTATATAAATATCTTTTGCTCTTAAGATTGGCTAAAGTCTCAAAAATTCATGACCTATCATAAAAAGAAACAGTCAAGCGCTGAAGGTACCTAATGAACGTTCATCAGACATGCACCATTTCGCTCAATCCAGTTAATGTCAAGGTCTAAGTCGAGGGTCAAAGTCAAAGGCAAAAGTCAGAGTGAATTTCAGATTTTTAGCACATTTTGTTTAAGATGACATAATTAAGCGTCGACCCCTTAAGACACACTCTTGTCACTTTCTCAATCGACGTGGTGAATGACCGATTTATTTTGAAGTGATCCATCGTTGGCAACATCATCACTTTTCATCAGGTGCGAGTGTGGCCAAAAGAAAGTGTAATATACCTTCCTATCTTATTCTATAATAAGACAACGCCAAAATTAATAAGCGGATCGGACCGGAACTTTACATGCATAAAGTTATGGACTTGGAATAACATATATGTATGTACATAGGCTGATTTGTAAGTTGATCTATTATAGCACCGATTGTTGTTACATATCACCATATCCCTGACATAAAACAGTTAATCGCTTTTTTGTCAGTTACAAATGTTTTCTACTACAGTGACGATATCGTCATCATTGTGGGCCGTCATGGAATCATTTCTGAATCCATAGCCTCCTCCAATCATCGTCACCACTTTAGACGATCTTGAGCCCGCGACATCCAATCATGGACAGCGACGATACGCTTCATTTAAATATAAGCAAGCATGCTTTCATATTCACTTACTTCCTGAAGGAGTAAATAATATTGATACCTCAGTTAAATCAAGCATTTAACTTTCCAGAATTATGTTAAACATCAAGATGGAGATGAAACTATTACGTCAGAATATTGGAAACTGAAGCTGAGATAATATTGGCCTGAAACTGCTTGTTTATCTGCTGAATACCTATTGTTTTCACAGATGTATTATTAATCAAGCGTTTCAGTAGAAAACAAATAATTTAGCATGCGCCATTGGTGGTCAAATCATCAACTTTTGAGTGATTTTTGTCTGTCGATATGAGATATCTCATACTTTCTGAATAGTTACTATTCTTTGGTATTTCCAGTGTCGATATTCACCGGTACAGACATTTGCATTTCTTCCAGTCTCGAGTAACATCTATGCAAATTATCGTCCGATAAATTTAGTAGTTTTAGCTTGAAAACTAAAAATTTGAAAAGAAACACTGACGAGCGGCTATCTATCTAAACTTTTGTATCAAATACAGGGAGTGGGTAAGTCATAGACTAAAATCGGTGAGCGTACAAAAACGCAGGTTGAAGCTAGCTATTAATAAAAAATATTAATGCTTGCCAATTCACACAGCAACATCTCGCCCAAAGCTAAGCAGAACTTAGGATATGGGTACTAGATAGCTGATATACTTATTTGAATAAACTGAATAGATATTTTACTACACATAAAAAAACACCTAGAGTTATCTGCCGATCGTACAAACATTTGTCCCGAGGCGGAAACCGTATCCGCAACCTTCGGCGTCGCAAGCAGAGCCTAGTCTGCTGCGCCACAGACGTCGTAGTCATAATAGATTACAATCTCGTTCACTTTCTATTACTGTATTATCTAGAACTCCGTGGCATCAGCCTTTTAACCCACTCCGCTTCTACGCACTCGCACTCGAGTTCAAAAACCCAAAGCCTATTGCCCATCGCCATTGCCCATAGCTATAATCAGATTAGCACCGGCTGGGCCTCGTCCAAATGCATCCATTACAGCCAGGCCTCATTGGCACTTACATTACATCGGCAGCCACTTGCCTCACGATACCAACATTTGTTGACCTCTTTGGAAATCGAATTTTTTCTTATTCTTTGTCCCGACGAGAATATCCTTGTCGTTACTGTTAATGCGGAAATGATTTTCTTTGTTTTGTACGGTTTCGCGTAAAAATATATTCTCTGATCCCAATCCGAATCTAAAGCTAAAACCCAAAAAATGTGCATGGCACACTTGCTGATATAAGTAGGGTTTAGTCTCAAAGCATTTTACCGTAACAAAAATAAACGCTTTATTCATCCCTAAAACGAGAACAGAAAAAAATCTTTAATCAATTTATTCCTGCCTTCTGTAATATAAAATAAAGTCTGAACAAGTAAAGCGGGTTAAGAACTTATCGTTACGAAGATTTAATAACTTAAGTAGTTTGCTCTACATTTTGTTTACAACAACAGTTTGTGAAGTTTTACTTTAACAAGAAAATAAGCATTTTAGAATCCTGACTTGTTTTTACACCTGGCTTAGAAATGGAATACAAGCAAAGCGAAACATTACGTAATCTGTGGCTATACTGAGATCCTGGAAATTCTAACGAATCGCTAACAAATCTTCTAAACAGTGAAACTGGGTTTAGGTGCAACTTCAAAGTCTACTGTGATGTATATCACCAAACACTTTTTACGTGTCTATACAAATCATAAAATGTATCGATGGGATCAGTTGCCCGATTCAATATTCATTAGGTCAACTGATCCCGCGGGATCAGTTCGACAGGCCTCAGTTGACTAAAGACCCCTAGTTATTGCACTTTTCATAAGGAGGGCAGAGTATCAGCCTGGAGTTTGAAAGTTTGTTACATTACAACCAGTGCCTCGGAAAGTGTTTTGGACCTCAGCTTAACCACTCCCCAGTCCGTGTCAGTCTGCGTCTGCTGTCCCATTGGACTATGAGAGTGAGAGAATAGAGAGTACATCTGTGTTTGCGTTTGTGCATACACCTGTGCTCTGTAATATACCCTGCACACATGGCTAGTCTCCTTTAAATTATAACTGGCCACCGTAATTCATCTAAGTAGGACTCCTTCCTACGTCATCATCATAGAGCAAAGTTTGTTTGACTTACCTTACTACCAAATATAAAGCACAAAAGCAGTGTGACCGTCAACTGCGTGTGACAGAAGAATATTATGTACAGGAGATCAGGGTTGGCCGGAGACTGAAGAAATAACCTGCAATGAAGAATACTTTGTCAGGCAGGTCATATTATAACGAATCACATTTGAGGACGTTAATTAGACATACTGCTTCTTTGGCATCTTTCGTTTTGGGTAACTCGATCAAAAGGGACATTGCCAAGATGCCCATATTTTACCACTTTCTATGAAGTTGAATCAAAGTTATTTTTTTTAATTAGTTCATAGTATGAATCATTAAATTTTTAGAGCATTCGGTTCCTAATCTAAAAGATTTTGGGCTAAAATCAAGATACATATTACCGAATACTCCAAACTTGCAAGTGCATCTACGTAAGTAAATTTTATCATGGATTCATGATGGTTTATAATTTTCAGCATACAAAGAACTACTACTAGTTCTTTGTATGATGGAGAAATATTACCATAATAATTTCGCGGGCCATGTGGATCGTGCCTCCTCGACAAAAATCCTGACGTTTCCAACTGCAGAACATAGAGAGGGCGTATTGCCTTATTTTATCCTGCCAATGGTTTTGCCGGATCATATTTTGACCTTCCTTTTGCAAAATCGTCAATAGTCATCGTGTCCAACTCTTACATCATCATCTTCATCATCAGCCCATACACGTCCACTGCTGGACATAGGCCACCCCCGTACGACGCCACAAATAGCGGTCCTGAGCCGCCTCCATCCATCGACTCCCTGCGACCGCTACGATGTCGTCGGTCCATCGAGTGGATGGTCTCACAACTCTTACACCGTTAAAAACGTCAAAAGTTTTTAAAAGCTGAACTAGAAGGCAATTGCTTTTGTCACCGTAAAAAAGTCAGGAACGTAACGAAATAATTAAAAAAATCTTGTTCATTGCACACAGGGCAGTTGCAATTAAGTAAAATATATCGGAATAAAAAACACGACGAAAAATGTTCTAAGGCGACATTAATTTGACCTATGAGAGCTTACTTCAAGAATAGCTGTAAAAGGGCTGTGCCCTTTGAACTTGTCAGCTACTTTGATGGATGAAGAACCTTTATATTGTAGTCTAAAATTAACCTCAAATACTTAAAAAAGAAACATTATACCGAAGCCTTCGCGGCTAGGATCAGGCGACGTGAAAAGGCTTTCAAGTCTCCAATCTGCCCCAAAGATCGTCTAAGTAGCACGTAACAAAGCCTGCCATGAATACAGCTGGGTTAACTATTTATACGCTACGAAACCTTTACTATACCCCGAGCCTTAAGAACGCAATATAGTAGAATCATTGTTCCACCTCCTATACTAAATCACTTACTTGCTAACTTCAGCTTACAACATTGATTTATTATTTTAGTTCAGTTCAAGTCGCCACTATAAAATGAAATATTACTCAAATATTCGCTGCCCTTTTAGTTCTTGTAAGTTTTTATCTATAGAGCTGTCAGGTCGAGTACGTGACCGGGGCGCTAGGGTTTTGGGGAATTTATCTGAGAAACAATAAAATAACTGTAACACTGCTTTTAATGTTTGTATTTGTTGTACAGGCGTATTTCGCTGGACTCAAGAGCCACGTGTGAAAATTCTTGGCGAGTAAATAAAATGGCCGGATAATTGAAATTGTTATGTTTTTCAGGTCGAAAACATTAAAAAGTCTTGTATTTGATTACTAAGTCCATGTTTCACTGTGTTATTTTCAGAGCACACAACAGTTTTGATAGTTTAAATTATATTCTCAACCGTAAGGAAGTATATTAAGCTCAACTACTTAAACACTTCACAGTATTACACATCTTCGTGGTCTTCATAAATATGATATTCTCGAGTCAAAGGCAGACGCAAGTCAAACGGTTCAAGTGAATTTGAGCACAGTACTGCTTCGTTTCTCAAAATTCTGCAAGCTAGCTTATGAAAGGCAACTACGTTGCGTTGGTTTGACGGTCAACATTCAACACAGAATCAGCAAACGCTAGAACACCGGTATTCGAAAATTAATGTAAATGAACAGAAACGTTTCAGGTAGAGGTTGGTTTCATAAGTGGAAAAAAAATAGAAAATGAAAAGTATAAAATCGGTAGCTTGTATATGCCTACTTATTCAAATGGAAAAGGGATGAAACAAGTCATTACAAGGTACGATAACGGTGATAACAAAACAAGGCAGTAATAAGCACAAATACGAGCAATCGCCTCAAAACAAAAGGAAAAAGACGAATAATTATTCCCTTTAGGTATGTAATCGTAAGCGGTTCTACTTCTCCTAGCTATTGCTTGATATAATTCAAAACCAACTCATGCATTTAGGCTATCACGAACGAATCAGAGCCACAATCAAGCAAATCATATGATAATCAAATCAATACCTCTGGCTCAATCAATTCTGATATAATATGTAAATGCCGCTATTAGATATGGTATATAATATATACCAAGAGAGCCATCATTTAAAAAAAAACGAAGGGACTTCGAGGCTGTCTTAAATCCTTTTTGGTAGGCTTTTAAATTCGGCGTAGGTCTTGGGCTTGGAGGGCAAAAGTTCTAACCGTCAACTATCCAATTCCGGTCCCAAAGTCAACCGAATTTTTTTCTTTAGTGATACTGTGTAAAGTTTCCAGGAGTAGGTATTTAATATCAAAGGATCTAAGAAAATCCATTATGCTATAATGCTTTCCTCCCTCTAAATCCAATTCCTTTGCAAAATTACTACGATCTTTATTATTTATTGGTGTTTGTTTATCCGAAGTAAATAAATAAAGGGCGTTAGTGTGTTCCGAATTACGTTATAGAGCGATACGTCGGCTTTGCGAGCCGAATAACAATTTATACCGATAAAGATTGCTATTTGGCAATGTCTTAGAGAATTCCAGACTTTTTGTTCTTATAAAAGGTTCTTTGTTTAGGATCTTCTGTTTTTGGCATATACCTACCAACTTTTTCTCAGTGAAGTAGGGTTTGGCGTCCCCTGGAGAGCTACGCCAAACTAGGTCAAAGGGTTTTGTCGAAAAAACAGAAAGAGTACGAATTAAAGGCTTGTAATAAGGCTACAAACGCAGAGAACAATATGCTACTATCATCATCATCATCAGCCCGTATACGTCCACTGCTAAACATAGGCCTCCCCCCATATGCAACTATGCTATTTATTAATCAGATATTTCGGAAATTTTTTAGTAAAATAATTTTAATAATGAACTGATAATGTTGCATGCTTGTTTCGTCCAGTTTTAAGTCGCAGCAGCGAATTCTAGCGAAGAAAATATGAAATTCCAACGCAAATTTCACAGATTAAAACATAAATAATAGATTCAGGCGTTACTTTGCGGAAATCCATTGCACCTAGCGTTTTTTTATAATAATCACAATTAAAACTCGAGGAAATTCGAGAATTCTCATTGAAGTAGGTCTCCACGTCCTGATTGATATAATTAAAACTTTACGAGTTATGATATCATTAAAGAAACCATTCAAAGTCTCCAAAGTTAATTTAAGTTTGGGCTTTTGTTGTTTTTTTAGTGTTCCGTAAAGATTTGTAGAAACTCGACGACTTTTGCTAGGAACTTAGTAGTTACGACTGGCCTAAACATTGACTTTGAGCTATAGGCACTGTATTAATACGAGAATGCTACTTTCTTCATCTGCTACCTCTTACAGGAAGGTATTCATGATAAGCTTCATCACAAGTAGGTATAATATACATATATTATAGGTACACCTTCAGAGTATAGATAAGTAAGCATGAGATTAGTTTTGTTTGTTATGATGTATTGAAATTTTTTGATGTATATTTTCATTTGTTAAACTTATATTTAAAATGTATTTTGTTGTGTACACAATACTCGTAGGACTGACATGTTTGTAAAACAAAAGTCCTTAATAATAAATAAGAAAAAAAAATGATGAGGTGGACTAGAGTACTTAGCAAATGATAATAACATTTCCAAGTTATATCGTTATATTCGACGTAAAAGGAAAAAAAAATATTTTGGTAAAACTGGATATAAAAAAATATATTTGTTAAAAAAGCAAATGACCTGGATGCGCCCAGCTCAACCCCCTGGGGATCATGGGCTCAAATGAACTACTTCAAAAATCTACTCAGAGTGACAACTTAAACTACTTCTTGTCTTATGGGATAAAGTTGAGGGATTCTGATGGCCTTACTCAAAAAAGTAGGAACCGCAGACATTTCTAAGAATAAAATAAAAATGACTACATTTGCGTGTAACGATTTGAAAAAATTTTACGATTGCACTATGCTGTTCACCATTCGCTTTGCATTTGGCTTAGTTTGCAATTTCTTTGCTAAGAAATGCTTGTGCTAAACCGAAAAGGCTGATTGTGGACACCGGCGCGTAGGGACTTAACTTTTGTATTTTGTAAGCGTTTTTTTTTTTGTAATTCTGCTGTCTTTTTATCCGACTGCGCAAGAAAAAGGTTATGTTTTTCGATGTATGCATGTACGTATCCGGTTTATTTCACGCTCCCATAAATAACCACTATACCACTTATGGTATGTATACTAGACTGCTATGTACATATATTATGTTTATATAGTTAAAATACTCACATAGATATATTTAGGAAGACAGACAGAAGGAACTCGTTGTAGATCGCCATGGAAATAAAACGGCTCTCGTTGAACTCGGAAGGCGCTTTCCGCACCATTATGCAAAGACGGATGCCCCACATCAGGAATATCACCTCCACTGCGCAAACATACAGACAATCTTACATTTTTCTGTTTTGTTACAAATTCACTCTTGAAGGATTTTTTCACATTTTTTTATTTTTTTAATTGATTTCTCCATGAAACATTGTGAAACACCAAAAGCCATAACCTCTTTCGTTAATGATATAAAATATGGAATGTATAATTAAATAATATCAACATAGATTGTATTGACGTTGGATCTTGAACAAGTCATCGGGGCTAAGTTATGACAACAACGCTTAGTTCATTAGAGATAAGTAAACCCTTCGAATGATATGTTTTTTTTTTGCCTTAATAGCGTTCGTTCTTTTACTCCAAACTACAAAATAACTACTACTACAAAATAATCGCAAGCAATTCGCGGGTCCTACTTCTCTCTTCATTCATGATTGAAAACCGGTATCTATAAACTGAATCTCTGTCTTTAATTGTTTTATCATAAAAAAAATCCTGGATTTACGAATAAATTTTTATTAATGTAAGCGGGTTGAACCTTGTTTGTGTTAGAAGAACACCAAAGCCGAGGGACTTCTTGAGGGTCAGTCTTTACTTCTTATCGTCACCACATACGTTCACTGCCGAATAGCATTCCTCAAACAAATGTGGTTTGGCTATAATCACCACTCTTGGTAGGCGGATGGATGGTAGTGTTATCAGAAGGGAAAAGGACAGAACAAAGCTACTGTCCTTTCTCTGGTTGGTTCCTTGTTTGGAAAATCAATTCTTACGCCGCATCCACCACGCCCAAGTCTTCACTATATTGAAAATAGATAATGTTAGACGTTTTTACTCACGCGTGGTAAAAGAGTGGTCCCACCAATCAGTATTACACAGATACGCTTTCAGATCCTCCTTCGTCCTGCCAACGATGACCGCCGGTGGCGCCACCAGCGTCCGTATAGCAAGCAGCACACACGCCACGCCGACTATGACGCCTATCCGACGGAGCAGCATGAGGTCGGATATCTTCACGGCTTTCGCTGAGCGAACTTGAAAGATCACTGATATTCTGTGGAGTAAGCGTTTATTTAGAATCTAAATACGAAAAAACAAAATTTAAGGTTCTAAAGAGCTTCAAGTGACGAATCGGAAAAAGCGAAACCATCGATATTTTGTTCTGACGCCTCTCCAATGGTTTAAAAAAACAATCCAGGATAATAAGTGAAAAAATATGGTAGAGATGCTTTATACTAAGCACTAGCGGAGTCTTGGAAAATGACTCAATGAACAAATAGTTTAATATTATTGAAAAACTAAAAATTGGCTTCTAACCTGTTTTAAATTTTGCAGGACAAATACTAATTGTTAACAGGAATAAATTTTTCATGAGAGATTTTTTATGAGGGAAAGATTTTCCAAATCGGTCCAAAAATTGACGAAGAAATCGACAGACATATACAAAACATACATACAGCCAAATATAGAACCTCCTCCTTTTTCGAAATCAGTTAAAATGATAATTCATCGCATCATCACTCGACATCAACTCGAGAACATGACCGTGGCACCGCTGTGTTTGTATGCCTATCTGCCTACCGTGTTTACAACCAATATTTATTTAATTATTCCTATTTTAAGAGAACCGTAGTGTCTAGTTAAACCTTACTTAGGATTTAAGACACTATGTACCAAAACCATGTAATATTTTTATCAATAAACGAAAATTAAATATTACAATCACAATCAACGGAGGTTTTTTAGCGAATTGTGGTCAGCAAAACTGGCATGACGGTTTTTAAGCTCTCCTGCAAAGCGTCCTTCCTTATCGACACATTTAATTTGATTTACAAACAGTAATTACTCATTTAATGCTTGTGAGACGCTCAGTTTTCTCTCTGTGATTATGAAATAGTGTCAAACGTTTTTCTTCCTTGACGTCACGAAACGGTTCTGTTGGAAGACCAGCGTTGGTTGTACCGAGCGTACAACCGGCTCACTCTGAGACTGTTTTGTAGATCAATGCCAAAATTACATTTAAATTTTTTACTAGCTGACCCGACAGACTCTTTTTTTTTTATTTCTTAAACATTCCTCTAACATAATCAGAGACTTTATGTAACCTTATTGCATTTAATCGTATTTCTATTTATCCTATGTCTATTGCTTATATCTATACTTATTAATAACAGCTTTACATATGTATGCTATATTATAAATTTTAATATATATATATAAATCATATCTTATCTATCTATTTTTATAAATTACCTTCTTTGCTATTTTAATAAAATATTTTGTTGCAGACGTTGCAGACGTTGCAGACGTGCAGACGTTGCAGACGTTGTCCTGTCATTCAATTCAAACTTCAAATTTATTTCAAACGTGCTTAGCAAAGAGTATACATATTATAACGTTATGGTTAGGTACATATAAAAAGTTTAAATTATAGGTAGTCATTACGTTTTCTTATATTTTCTAAGTTTCTTTTTTTTAATGTAAGAACCTTCTACGAAATCATAGAAACCATTAAAATAAAGACGAATGAAATCGGTAAAGCCGTTCTCAAGGTATAGCGTGACCAGGAGTAATAGGGGTTCATTTTATATAGATAGATATGTTTTTGGTATGAGTTGCAAATAAAAAGAATGTTATATTCTATTCTAATAACATTGCCACCGCATATGAGCCAAGGGATCGCGGCGTAAGAATACACCCCTCCAACTCAGCCCGTGGATGTCCTAAGAGTTGACTAAGGGAACCTATAAGAGGAAGAGCAGCAGCTTCCTCCCGAGTACTTTTACACCTCGATCATAAACCACCTAGCCAAGCGGCAAAAAATGGCAAAACCCCCCTTTGTTTGGGGGACGCAGGTTCAGCAGTGGACTTGTGTGTGCTAAGGAAGAAATTACATTGTTTCCACATTTTCTTAAATTATAGGGTCAATCTTGGAATGTAAACGTCAAGGTTCTTTGTGTTAGTAGATGATGATGATACTTCTTAATTATTGTAAATCACAGATTCCAGGAAGGTTAAATTGCGCAATCAAATTTAATTACTAAGATTAAATAATTCGCCCTCTCCAGTTCATATTTAAATCTAAAACTTTGTAATTATGGTGGCAATTACTTCGGGTTTCTCAGCGAAATTCATTGCGAATTGAAAACGTTAGGGAGTTAACTTTTAAGGAGGTAGTGGTTAGATTTTGGCTGGTTGCTTCGATAGTAGGCATGTAGTATAGAGTTTTACCTCCGAAACCATACGGTTAAAAACAAAACGTTAGTTATGAAAAGTTTTGAAAAGTTGATATTTCCAGGTTATGAAACTCGGCTACGAAAGTGGATAAAATATTATTAATTAATAACCAGTTATGAACGGAGATAAAAAAGAGCAATTTCGTAGCTGGCTACGAAACATGGCTACGAAAACGGCAAGAACATTCCGCTCTCGTAACTGGTTCGACATCTCAGCTACGAACGTGGACTAAAGGAAAAATGATGCAGATCGAAAAAATGGGACGAGAACAATTTTGTTAGTTAAGGTTTTGGTAACCACAGAACATGCCTCGCTACATTCAGGCGAGTTGCTAAGCTGGACGCAGTGTGGACGGTCCTGTACCTTTCCATGCGTTTGTTTTCTCATCTACCATCTAACTAAGCTACCATCCTGCAGTACGGCCGGCCTAAGAGTTAATTGGTATGCCGCAAATTGGTATGATTTTTAAAAACTTAACAGATTGGTTGCCATTGATAGGACGTATCTAAATGTATACCTATATCACATGGTTGGTTGGCGTCAGTTACGAGCGACCCAAAATTTCTTAACGAGTTTTCGTAAATCAAGATTTCCTCCCCCAGGTCCGTGTTTGCATTAATTATTATAAAGTTGAGCTAAACACGAACAGTCAAACATCCGGCAAGTCGGAATCACTTTATTTTTGTTACGCTCGAGTTGCGATGACGTAGAAAATTCACAGAATTTTTCCTTAATTTTTACTTTCCAAAGTTAATCAAACTCATTTCGGACGTGACTTTTTGTCGGGGAATTTATTAGTTTGGAAGTTCAAGGAATTTTAGGCACGAGATGATTGACCCAAACAGAGCCCTACTAAATCACGAATAGGAATTATACGGTACTTGTCTAAAATCTACAATAATCCTCCATTTTGGTAAGTACCCTACTTACCCTTATTTGAGATATGTCAAAATATATTCAATTGAAACCCACTTCCTGTGATTAATATAAAATTACAAATAACTTCCAAAGATGCCACATACATAATATCTTTTGCTTTTCATTTAACCACACTCATGTCAGTTGAAGTCTTATAAGGCACAACGTGTGCAAAAGTCGCAACAAATGTCGCGGCGTCAACTTTCACTCCCTTCGCTCGAAATTAAAAGGAACAAGCACCCGTCGCAACTTTGTTTCTAATTTATTAATTCTTGATTAAGTAAATCACTCCTTAATCAGTTTCTAAATGGAAAAACGTTGACTTCTGAATTGGATTTGTCAATGCCTTTTCTGCTCGGGTGCTTTTGTCGGTGAATTATAGTGTTTAAGTGTAGTTACACATTTAATTAAATACAAAACGTTGTTGTATACTTGAGTTAGAAGTACATTAAAGCCTATCTTAGGTTAGTCTTATCACTAAGTTCTCATCTAATATGCCAGGTTATTGCCATATATTTGTAGTTAACAAGTGTTGTTTGGTATATAAAATTATTAAATTCCAACAAACCTTTATCCTTTTACTAAATCGTTTAGTTTAAGTATTTCTATATATAACAAAAAAATATATTATCTAAGCTTAAAGCTGAATGTTATAAAAGATACTTACCGATATTTTGGTGGAGGAAAATATCACACTAATATTATAAATGCGAAAGTTTGGAAGTTTAGTTAAATGGATGTTTGTTACTTCTTCACGCCAAAACTACTGAATGGATGAAATTTTGCATGGATATAGTTATAGGCGTAGGGTAAAAAATAGACTACTATTTGTCCCATATATCAGTTCCAATGGGATAGAAAACAATAATCTTTAAACGTTTCCTTAGAAACAATGCGTGCGAAGCCACGGGCAGAAACTAGTTATTGATAAAACTGAAAAGAAAATACAATATTGGAACCCTTTTTCTTCCTTTCCCTTTAGCTATGTACATATTAATAATTAAAACGGTTTTAGAAACAAAACATTAATATTTCCTCTATACGTTAACTTGATAAATTACTAACCGTTAATTTTGTAACCAATCAATCGACTAAAACATTTTTGTTAAAATATAAAAACAACGCTTAATTATATTTTCGATTGGCTGATTCCGCGTGGAAAGCTAATTGCCAATATTTTTCTCATGCCGACACAAATAGCTTTGTAGGAAAATTGTTTTTCTAGGCTTATATTTTCACAGGTCAGATTCTGTTATTTTCAACATCGTGAGGGCAAAAGGGTTGTTTTGAATTAATTTTTGGGGTAAAAAGTCATGGGGGAGTATTATGGGAAAGATAATTCTATGGCTCCATACTAACGTATAATCCTGTCAAAATACAAAGGTACCTTTGTTTGGATAAGAGCCTGCACTTCCTCATAAAAACATCAGAATAATAAAAACACTTGGGGTGTTAAAAATACTGAGAAGAAAAGCTACCGCCCATCTTCTGGTCCCATTAATCGGCTCTTACAACATCCACAGGCTGAGAAAGGATTGATACTTACATACACTGCAACGGCCATGGTTTAAGAGATGGACACGGCACATAAGTCTTACCTCCAAGTCTTCAGCATCAGAGCACCATAAGTAAGGCAGAATCCAACCTCCCGGAGCCAGACCCTGGCGGTGCAAGTAAACACCGTAGGCCTTCCATACATCACGAGCGTCGTGCAGTAAATGAGGAACGCTCCTAGGACGATCACCCTGAGAAGCGCTGGGCTAGCCGCTCGCACCACCTGTAGGAAGAATAGGTAAATTTTATGCAATGACACGTTTAGTACAATGAGCTGGCAAAAGTGAATGTAGAGATGGACATATTTTATCCAAGTTTATATAGTTTTATTAAAACTGTCAAAGTTATCCTCAATTTTAAACGCGGGGGCGACGATGCTCGAGAGAGCGTCTCGCCTACTGTAACCATTAATTAGGTTTGCATATGCAAACAAAAATTAACCAATAATGGTTTTTTGTTATATAAAAAGTATGTTTATTCAAATTGTTATATTCCTTGTCTCAAGCATCCTCGAAAAGTTGATAAAAGTATAAGTTTGTTTAGAATTATGTCTAAGTCCTCTTGACATGTAATTATTTTATTTGTTGTGTGCACATAGGTTACGTTTCAAACCAGATCATATTTAATTTATGTTTCATGTATCCTATTATTGTTTGTCATGTGTTTTGTGTACCTAATAAACTAAAATAAAATAAAATAAATGCAGTTTTTTTCTGTCAGTCTAAGATTTTTGAGTCTAAATTCATTAGATTGTATAATTATTCAATATACTACATACACTGTTGTACATAAAATGTTGACAGTCTCGGAAAAAGTCAAGCCGCTTTCATAGAAAACGCTGTTCAGTACAATATAATGCAAATAGGTACTCTTTATTTCACACCAAATAAAACGGAAATACAGTTCAGGAAAAGACATATTATAGTACATAATGTATGTTCTACAATGGGGACCCGATTGGAAATAACCGACCCGAACGTGACGTACATAAATAGAACATTCACTTTTAAAAAAAACGCCCGACCACTTAGAGAATATGTTTTTGTTAATGCACGAATAGATACTAAACAACATTTGATAAGTAGTTATCTTGATAATAGGTGCGAGCTATACTGTCGAGTTGTTGAGATATATATCGGGTGCACGTAGAGAATGTAATAAAGGTAACTTCTGAGCCGTGGAAGGGGGCCAATCTCAGATATGTCACGTTTCTCATAACAACAGTTCCTACAGGATGCTTCAGGTTGAGGCTTGATACTCAATCTAAACCGGTATCTACCGTTATAGATTCGTATTGACTCGTCTCGTATCAACTCGTCGATCTATGACTCGTCGGAAATATCTGTGGATCAGGGAAATGTCGTCACACAATAGTAAGGCTGGCAGGCACGCATTCCATTTTCTCATCGAAGTTTTATTATTTATTTGTCATTCCAAGGGGCTGGCCCTAGGAGTTAGATGTACTTATACCAGTTCTTATATTTATGGTCCGGCCTTTTTTAGAGCCATTCTATGACCCCAGTCTCTCAATTCATAGCTTAGGTAAGCAAATATTGTTCTCCATTGTATAATTTATGACGGTTTGATGCAATTCTTTAAGTACCTAACTTTTTTCCGTTGAGAACCTGGCAAATAATTATTTTCGTGAAAACAGTCATAAAAAATGTCTCTATATCTATAACGATCAACCCATGTAAAATAGTTAAAATTATTAAGGAACAGCCAGGCCCAATGGGATAGTGCGAGCTACAAATAAAGGTACTTACCCTGACATGCCCATACTTGATAGTAAACACTACAATAAAAGGTAGTAGACTGGTGATGAGACAAGCGAGTGCGAAGATGCTACTCCTCAGGACCCAGTTCAAAGCAGCCACGCAAGGAGACCCGTCCATGCAGGCTTCGCACCCTTCTGCACAGGGCAGGCATTCAAACTCGTCCGCTAGGCCGTAGAGGTTAAGTTGGATCTGCCACAAAAAAAGGATTTAGTCACTTTTTTTCTGAAACATATAATGCAAACAATTTACGAAAATTGACATTATTGTGAAACGCTGACCTTTCGATGAGGTTAAACATTTTTCAAATGAAGAAATCTACAATAAAGCAAGCTATATTCGATTGTTTTCCTGTTCTGATTTTGAATTTGATTCATAATGCGCGAACCACGGAGGTTTAATATCAATTTCACTTCTCTTGCTCAAAAAGTGTATTATGATAGTAAGCTACACTATCATAATACACTTTTTGAGCAAGAGCGGGCCTAAAACTCGAGTTTAATATCTCGGGCTAAAAAGTATTTTTTCTTTTTAATTTTTGTCTAAAATCATCAGCCCGTACAAAGCATTCGTTCTCTTACATAAAAACTCGACTTCTTGGTGCTACGTAAATTTTTTTTTTAAATAGAACCGTCTTGGTGATGTTTTATGTAGGTTGATTCTTCCCTTCACGGTAGAATGCGAACTGTTTCGTTGAGGGTTAATAGAGATTTAAAAAAAAAGATGGTATTGGCGCAAAATCTCTAGAATTTTCTTCATTCCAAATCACAAACTTTTACGTTTAACTTCCTGACTTTTACTTCCAAATTGTGAACGTGAAAAATGTCATCAAGTGATAGTGAAGGTGCTAATATGCAAATGGAAGAAAAGGGCAAAGAAATAATTATGAATCTGTTGCCGACAAAATCACGTGGAATATATTTAAAGAGTTACGAAAATTTTATGAAATGGAGAGATGAGAAACGTGTGGATTCTTTTACAGAAGGGGTTTTTCTCACTTATTTTGATGAATTATCGAAAAAATTCAAATCGTCTACTCTTTGGAGCACATATTCAATGTTAAGAATGACCTTACAAACAAAACACGACGTCGATATTAAAAAATATGTAAATTTAACGGCTTTACTGAAAAAATTGTCCACTGGATACAAAGCAAAAAAAAACTAAAGTCTTGACGACACAAGAAATCGAAACATTTTTAAATAACGCTCCAAATAAACAATACTTGGCAACAAAGGTAACCTACTTATGTACTCTACTCAAACTAAATAAATAGATACCTACCTACATACCTAAATTATGTACCTAGGTTGTTACGATTATTAACAAACTTATGTTTTTGTTCAACAGGTTGCTTTAATTTATGGAATCAGCGGTGTATGCACAGGAATAGAGCTTGCCAATATAACGCTAGAAGACGTAGAAACGGATACAACCCTACAAGCTGTGAGTCTGCCGAATACGAAAACAAACAAAGAGCGTAAATTTGTCATCAGTGGAGAATACCTTAATATAGTTAAAGCCTATCAGGAGTTACGTCCCACTAATGTTTCAACGAGAAGATTTTTTCTAAATTATCAAAATGGTAAATGCACAAGGCAAGTCATAGGCAAAAATAAATTTGGTAACATGCCTAAAGATATTGCCACTTATCTAAATTTACCAAATCCGGAACTCTACACGGGCCATTGTTTCCGCAGAACATCCGCTACTCTGTTGGCGGACTCTGGTGCGAATATAACGACATTAAAACGGCACGGTGGATGGAGGTCCGATCAAGTGGCTGAAGGTTATATAGAGAACTCTATACAAAACAAGTATCACGTCACGCAGCGGATTACGGGAGGAATCAATATTCTACCAAACATTACAGAACCCCAAGCATCTACATCGCGGGATTGGATGAATGTGTCAACTCAGCTGAAGCCGCACTCAGATCTTAATAATGCAGGAAACTCAAGCATGAGTCGAGTCTCTCCAACTTTTACTCCACAACAATCAACTCGAAATATTATCACATCCCAATCACAGAGAACCGAAATAAAATTGCCCGGGAAAAATATATCACTAAACATTCAAAATTGCTCTAACTGCACATTTAATTTTTAATAAAATTTCTGAAAATAGTCTAATTTTGAATTGTATTTTCTCGCAATCGAAGTGAAAAGTAGAGTGTTTTACTCGGGCCAAAACCACCCATTATAACTCGGTCTTGTCATCCTCCCTCGCTACGCTCGGAGTATAACAACCTCGTATATAATGGGATGGTTTAGTCCCTTATAAAACAATCTACTATTATCGGCAAGGCTAATAAAACTCTTTGGTGATAATGAAAACGACGAGCACTGGACTGAAACGCGTCCTTTTTTACCAAATTTTTATTGAATTTCTAAATGGTAAATGTAGGACACATTTTCAAAGTGTAACGATTAGATAGGTTTAATTTTTATTTTAGTTTTTATCAGTTTCACGTTAAATCAAAAAGGTTCAGTCTTGCTATTTCGTAAGATTGGTCTTAGGACTCCACTCACCATCTGATGTCTCTCATACTCCATAGTAACAATCACTCAACCAATTACCCGTGCTATTACTATAGGATTCAACTCACCAACAAATGTTTCTCATACTCTTCCTCGATGTCACTCCCGTTGTAGTAGCGGTTCTCAGCCGTGGTGTTTGGGAAGAAAAACCCTCGGCGGCACACGCAGCGGTACGAGCCTCGACGGAACCCTAAACCAGGGATGGGGACACACTGCGAACAAACATATTTTTTGTTCAATATTCGTAATACAATATTGTTCTGGTCTTGCAACTGGTAAATAATACCAGTTGCAAGATTATATTATAAGTATATTTTCAGCGCAATATTTTTCCGTTACGGTGCGCTTTTAATGGCCATTGGGAAGCAGCCCGACCAAAAATTTATTCCGTTCAATGAAAATAGAATACATACACGAAAGAAAAAAAATCTATAAAAAATGAATGAATTTATTATAACGAAACGTGAGCGAAATCAGAATTAAAGTCAAAGTTTACCTCCTGGTATGTTTGGTAGGTTTGCATACAATGTAGGTATATCTGTATTTCGTTTCTGAGTATCCTGTAATGATTTCATGATATGTTTTTTAAACCTTTAGTTTTTCTAAAACAGAATGTTTTCTTTACTAAAAAATATAACAGCGAAACCAACAAGCAAGCTCAATAGAATCTTACGGATTAGACTCTGCACATTATCGTGGTCATTTACAAAGAATCTAAAGGAACAACGACTTCACACTCCCTTAAAAACTGCAGAGCAATGTAGATAATCTGCGAGAAACGGCCGAGGGAGAAACTCTTTGAAGTAAATGTAAGTGCTTTACGGAGTAACGCTTTTGTGGTTGGGGAACAATTCATGATTGTAGACGGTTTTAGATTTTTATTACTCTGGTCAGTAAATTGGATACGACTAGCTTATGTCCGTGGCTTCACGCGTGTGTTTAGGAATAAAAGTTAACTTATACATTAATTATGTATGATGGTTTGGATCTCTATGTGTACAATTGGGTCTTTAGTCAACTGAGGCCACTCGAAATGATCCCGAGGGATCAGTTGATCTAATGATTATTTGAATCAGGCAACGGATCCCATCGATACATTTTATGATTTGTATAGATACATAAAAAAGTGTTTGGTGATATTGATCCTTATAGTAGTTCTAGCGTTGTCTTCGGCCAAACATCTTCAAAACGGCACAAACTTTAGACTTTTATAATTTTAGTAAGATGACTTGTGGTAATAGTATCATGGGCCGTGGGGCCGCGGCGTACGAATATCGACCCCTCCAACTCAACCCGTGGATGTTTTAAGAGCCGACTAAGGGAACCTACCAGAGGAAGGGCAGCAGCTTCCATCTGAGAATTTTTAAACACCAACACTGCGATCACCAATCTGCGTGCCAAGCGTGGTGGCAAATCCCCCCCTACATGGGAGACCATCCACTCGAGGGACCGACGACATCGTAGCGGTCGCAGGGAGTCGATGGATGGAGGCGGCTCAGGACCGCTATTTGTGGCGTCGTACGGGGGAGGCCTATGTCCAGCTGTGGACGTGTATAGGCTGATGATGATGATAATATAAGTTGGAGCGTGGACCTACATGCTATACGGAGCGAGACGAAATTTTGTATGTTTTATGTAGTTTTATACTCCGATTTAGAATCCAAGATATTTTATGTCAACAAAGACATTTATGAATGAAAACTAAACATAAACTGATAGAACTAACAGAAAACATCAAGGCAACAGCAAAGTTATCATTAAAAATTCAAAAACAAACTTCAAAAACGCATAATGACGACTTTTGTGGCGCGACGGGCGAAGGTCAGCCTGTAACGCAGGAGGTTGCGGGTTCGATTCCCGCCTCGGGACAAATGTTTGTACGATCTGCAAATATTTATTCAGAGTGTTCTGGATGTTTTCTATGTACTGTAATACAAAAAATCTATCTTTGTAGTCTATTATATTAAATATATCAGTTATCTAGTACCCATAACACAAGCTCTGCATAGCTTGGGGTAAATAATGCTGTGTGAATTTTCCAGCATTCTTTATATATAATCTCGCATGTGTAGCAAAAAATCTTTAAATTTGAATTCGAAACGAACGAAAGATCGATTAAATTATGAATAAAAGCTTTCAAAACAAAAAATAGTTTGAAGCTTCTGTTGCTTACTTCGATGATACCGGTGTAGTCAAATATTTTCCACCAATATTCCTTGGGTTTTGTAAACCCTTCGTATAAAAAAAATATCCAGCTTTTTTAATCGAAATACAGTTTGACTCTTTGTATGTTATTGTAATTTATTTCTTTGTTTTGTGTAATTTTGATTTTGGTTCAGATCTAGTTTTATTTTGTCGTCACGTTAGTTAAAAGTGAAATGTAAATTATCTTAACGAACTTTTACTCCTACTGCAAAAAATAAGTGAGTTTTACTAATTAAATTAACTTTATTCATTTATTAACCTGTTTACAAATTGATCCAAATTAATTTACAATTTAATCCTTCCAACACAAACAACCGCTAATAACTGAATGTCTAGGCCGAAGATCTAAACAGCTCACCTGAATTTTAACTCGGCGGCGCCGGCGCTGACGGCCCGTGGCCACAAGCATTGTTGATGGGGCACAAGCACTGATGAATTATTATATCACATAGGTTCGCGACAGTCTATGTTCTATAGGTTGAGTTGAGAGTCACAAGATTTATTATTTTTTATGCAAAAGGTCGCGTAACGACGCAAAGCTTCAGTAAGTTTCGAACGAGTCTTTTTGTTCTTATTTGACACACAGAGGGCGCTGCTGTCACGCGCCTTTCAACGCAGTGATTGGTCGACATTGACGTTTCATTGACAGTGCGAGCGCGCGAATTATGAAAACAGGGTTGCTGTCTTCGATCGGGCCAGACCGCTAATATTTATTTATGTTAAGGCCTGTTGTCACAAACCTCCTATAGAGGGAAATCCTATTATGGTACAAGACACTGAATTATCGACATTTTATTACGCTTCCCAGCCACAAAACAAAACCGATATACATATATGTATAGACGATATATATATATATATATATAGAATGAGATTATCCGCAAAAATATTAAAATACAGCTCATTAAATGATCGCACAGTTTATTTCTGATCGTAAAACACACTGAAAACCGAAAAAATATTTACACAAGTTTTTACAAAAATCTCACTTGCGTGGTTTGTACCAAAAGTGTTAATTTTCTTTGGGTCAAATAAACAATGGAAAGAAAGTTCTCGGATGCAAGAAAAAAAAATCCCTTTCCGTTGGAAACCCTTGTTTTACTCAGGTTAGATAGATTGGTAATTGAGCCAAAATATTGGATGTCTTGTGGTTAACATAACCTATGTGCTTTAATTTACTTCCTTGCGGTGTAGTATCTAAAGCTTAAAGCGCAGCGGAGAGCGCGGGCGGAGAATGTTGGTGGATCTGGGACAATTAACAATTTTCAAAGGCATTTTCCGACCCGACCCCGAAACACATGCGGAATTCGCTGCCACTCCTGCCGCGAAAAACCAGCCTAAATAAGATTTTTGATCTTTGCCAAATGTCTGCCTTCTATGTAAATACGGCGTTACCGTAATTTTGGTCATAATTTGCGTATCTTGGGCCCCAGGGCCATAACCATTTCGCTTTACGGGCGTTATGTGCTTAGATTATATTTAAATATCAAATAAAAGGTATCTGTTGCTTCTGAAATATTAATAAGTGGATAACTAAATTTGGAAAATTACAATTATGATTCTGTTTGGAACCGTGCTTCATCATCAAAAATCATACGCACGTTTTGCTTGATTTTCATCAGTTTGTATATTTACGAAAATTTGCCAGCTACTTTAATTTATTTGTAGGTAACCAAATGCCGCAGACTATTGTATTGTGTTGTATGTGTACTCGTAAGTTTATGACACATCCAAGAATATCCAAGACACGTCAAGACACGTGAAAACACGTCAAGAATTCGCATAATCATAATTATAAATGCAAGAGTATTGATGTTTATAATTCCTTCACGCTACAATTACTGAATAAAAAGAGCTGATATTTTATTTAGTGAAATACAAACATGATTAGAGTTATAGTAGTGCAAAGATGCGAGCGTACCTACCTAGTTCTTCAATAATGAAGAGGAATAAACAAAACAAAACAAAAAGAAAAATCTGAAATATGTTAAAGCTGTTTTCATTATAAATCTCGACTCGAACGAGCTGCCAAGAAAACATGAAAGAACAACATTATTAGTAACCAAATTAAACTTAATGTTTCACAAAAGCTATGTGGAATCTTATTAACAATTATGTTGTGGTGTTAGTTTGGTTTTATTACTATTAACGATCTAATGGTTCAGACCTTTGATCAATCATTAATAACGTATTTGATTGTACCAAGCAAGAGTTCATTGTAAAATTATTTTATTCAGAGAAATTTTAGATTCTATATACATATGTACATATATAAAATATGTAAATATAAAAATCTATTGCTGTTCGTTACTCTCGCTAAAATTTAAAATGATTTGAGCGGTTTCATACAAATTATTATTTTTTTGCTTCGTATTCGGGGCGAATTTCTATATCCCTATATCCCCTATTCTATATCCCCCCAAAAAAAAAGTACACAAAAACTCTGAACTGCCTCCGCCGCCGCCGCCGTGCGGGTTATTCGACTCTCAACTCCTAACATTTAAAAAGTAAAAACTGCACACATTGGCAATCGGAGCGAACCGCAATAATTTTTTAGTTTGGTGGAGTGAAGTTTGTTGCTACAAAGACAAATAAGCTAAGACGACAACGAGCGGCGATAGCCGCTACATATTCCTGATTTTTCTTCGGCGATTAAAAAAATGTAAGGAATACAAAATACCAACAAAGAAATTTTTGTGATCTGGCTGTGCGAGTGAGTTTCTGTTGGCACCCCTTCGGGTTTGGTTTCGGCTCCGAGAGGTTCCAAGATGCTCAATGCACCTCTCGGAGCTTGGTACCCGGGGCAGAACGCTTCCCCGCCCTCCTTTCGCTGCTAGTGGCACCCAGCTACCAATCACCCTATATAAATCCATGTTTCGAGTAAAAAAACAATATGGTAGGCACTAGGCATGGAAATAATTGCTACTTTTAAATCATTATCATTCAATGATATTATAAAAAAAATCACAATGATTTCACATGTGATATTTCACTGGCAAATGATTTTTCATACCTAAGATTACCCTAGCGTCATACGTTCCGTATGCTAAAAATGAAGTATGAATTATAATTCATACTTCATTCTTAGCATACAGAACGTGATAAATTATCATCAATGTCGCTCCTACGGGTAGCGCTGCGCTCTTCGTACTCAACTCGTACACATTTTGACATTATACCTAGCGGCGACGAATCAGCGAAATATGGTTGTTCATTCTAACACGCCCGTTCTAGCATGATTTGTCGTCATACCCACTCGCTCTCTACGTCGTAGATGTTATTACGATGATTTCCGTATTATTTACGAACGATACGATTTCATTAAGTGTGATTTTTCACATGCTACATGAAGAGAGGTAGCAGATGCGATATATGATAATCATATGATAAATCACATGCTATTTGTGATATGTTCCATGCCTAGTAGGCACGTAAACCGCACTGATGACATAATTTAAACTCTAAACTCTCTAG
Source organism: Eupithecia insigniata (assembly GCA_947859395.1). Taxonomy (NCBI): domain Eukaryota; kingdom Metazoa; phylum Arthropoda; class Insecta; order Lepidoptera; family Geometridae; genus Eupithecia; species Eupithecia insigniata. The sequence continues at coordinate 940,776 of OX401995.1, read as the reverse complement.
ACTTTAGCCGCCGGCAAATGATGATGGGTATTGTCTACTATCCAAATTGGTCCATAAATGACGGAGAAATCGATGGACAAAAAATACATAGATCCGAACATGGAACCTTCTCTTTTTTCAAAGTTGGCTAAAAAAGCGACTATCGAATGTTATCTAACGAAAAAAACTCTATCAGAATGTTGTGAAAGAATCGGCCCGTTCAATATTTGCTGCAAACAGCTGGTGCTTCAGCGAAGAGAGGATGGGAATGAAAACCGAACAAATAATGGACGAAGACAAGAGCTTTGCTTGGGTGGTTTCAAACTGACCGACACGATGTTGTTTTATATTTGGAAGCTTTATTTACAATTATTTTAGGGCACTTATACACATTACCTAATCTGTGCTTAAACCAGCAATAAACATGCAAGACCATGCAAGTGTAAGAATTTTTATCATCTCGGCGGCAATCACCAACCCGCATTCAATCACCAACCCGCATTCAATCACCAAGCGTGGTAATTATGACAAAACCCTGTTTATAAGAAAAAGTTTCCAAACATTTTTTTACTGGACTTGAACCCGCAACCCTCCCTTAGACCGGGATGCACTAACCAAGTGCGCCACGAGGTCAAGTGACATGAAAACTAAGTTTGTCGAAGGCACGTTCAGCAGTGGACGAATTAGTAATGATAGGATAGGGTGGGTGAAAGTTCCTCCGTATAATACCCGTATAATACCCCTCCGTCAAAATATTTTGTATTGAAACCATTCAAATCATTTTAAATTTTAGCGAGAGTAACAAACAGCAATAGATTTTTATATTTAGAGATTTTATTACACACGTCATACACATCAACAGCCTTTACCAGTCCACAGCTGGACATAAGCCTACTTATCCACTTAATATGTCGCGCACATGTCTAGTCTCCAATAACACTGACCGCCGCCGTGCTCCAAATTCGGCTAGGAGGATATCATCATCATCATTAGGTAAATAAATAATAATTTTACTGGGCAAGAAACAAGCATAATCACATTTGAACAAATTAACCCTATTTATTGGTAAAATTATAATATTATGTTATATTACTATAATTATAATTGAATTTAATTTTAATTCTCTCATCTATATAAATTTTATTTTCCTATACTTTTAGATTACAAATTATTCCAGGTCTTAGTGTCAAAAGAGCTTGATTACATTAGAAAAACAAATATTATTGATTACACTATGTTATTATATAAATAAGGATAATCGTAACCTGGATTACACATATTTAGTTATCGGTTCCCTGGTAAACGCCACACGTCTATCTCTGGCCGCGGTCACATAACAACCCCTGACTCGCGCCACTTGCGTGTTCGATTACTCGGAAACAACAGGATACCTAGATCTTTAGGCATCTAGTTACAATGTATAGTTGTATATACTAACTACATCTGCTAACTTCATCAATCAATTATTTTAAGTAAATACCTAACATAGGTTTAAACATTTAAATTATGCAATATATAAATAGGTGATTATGATATCCTCCTAGCGCATGATCAAACAAAAGGGACGTCTCGTTGCGATGACGAGCCACGCCAAAATGCAACACTAATTTGTGATTCTACATATGAAAAGCAAATACGTCGATTTAACAAATACTCTTCTGCTTTTATCTGGCCTTAAAATCCCCCACTCAGACACTCGAGAGAAACAAATCGACAAGAATAGAACTTCTGTAGCGAAACTTTTACCGTTGAAACTAAATAGCATCCATTAAACCAGACTGGTCAATACGAGCAGTTTTACGCCTTTTTCTATGCTGAAGTAATGTGAAACTTACAAATTCTGACAATGAACAAAAGTTCAGAATAGTTACTACTTTTACTAGCTACAAAATAATGTGTGAATTGACCAGCATTACTTATTAATTTATTGATATCGGTTTTGAGTATATATCGTGCTTCGCTAGCTTGGTGATACAATAGGTACCTACCTACCCGGGGGGTAGGTATGTAGATAACTTGTTTATAGTATAAAATTTGACTTGTTTTGTAAAAGTTCTTATATAAAAGCCTGAAGAAATTCAGTTATTGGAATCTGAAATTTAAATCTGATAATGCATGCAGTAAATTAAGAACAATTTTGCCAAATATTTCATACTCAAAAAATCCCATACACAATTTTACTAACCTTATAAAAAACTCACGCGGAGAGCACCATACTAGATGCTACAAGCACCAACGGTCGCGAAAATAAAACATTCATATGTATATCAATAAAATCTCAACCTACAAATAAGGCTTTTAAAAGCCTTGTACATATGTATGTAGTTCATTTATTGATAAGTAACATTCCTTTAACTACAAAAAAGAAATTATTGCAAACGAACATTATGTAGATATCAACAAAAAAATTACTATACCTAAGACAAAAACTTTAGATCAATAAGAGCTATACCAATAGTAGAAATTATTCTCTTCTAAGAACAAACAGTAAGAATATAAAGTACCTATTAATAAATTATACATACAAAAGTAACGGAAAAAGTTTTTCGCAATTTCTGATATTTCTAGTACTTAGTCGGTCTGGAATATATTTTTGATCATAATAAGAAACAGGATCGATTGACATCGAAAAAAGTTGAGTTTGTTTGGTTTTGAGCTACCATTTCCTTCCTGACTGTACATTTTTTCCAACATCTATGAATGCAGTTCATAATATTTCAAAAAGTTATGGATGGTCTCCTAGGAACGTCTTCCTGTAACTATAACAGCTAAAGTACCTGCCCTTACTATCCGTCTCAAAAATTCATTCTGTAAAAATAATATAATTGGAAATATTGTTTGTGCACCCTGACCTACCGCATCCTACCGGAGGGAAGTCGGTGCATTCCGCAGTGTTCAAGGAACTTTTCGGGAGGTTCGGCCACCCGAGAAATCTCGAACACTGCGTTGATAAAATCTGCAATCTTCGTATCGCTATTAGCATTTCACTTTTTATCTTGTTAGATTTACATAAGTGTGCTCGTTATGAGACAATGAGAGCTAATTGGGATCAATGCCATTGTATGTATGTCTATATATAATTTAAAGTAGGTAATACCTACTCATTGTGTTAAAGATACCTGTATCTATTTTTATAAATTCTGTGTTATTGTAGTTCGATTGTTACATATTCACAAATATACATCATATTTGTATCTGTCCCGAGGAATATAAATTGTGCACACATCCTGACAGTTTTGAGAAACTGTTAAACTGTAAATAAGAATTAGTTAAAAAAAATAAACAAAAAATTCTTCAAACTATAAATTATAATCATATTAAAAATAAAGTAATAATTGATTTTCACTTCACTTCAATTTCCAATGATCCGTTTAGTAGTTATGGCGTTGTCTTTTTAACAAAATCTCCACAACCAACAGCTTAAAATTTACGCTAACGTCTTTTAAATATGATTTTTATAATAAGAGAGATGCATGTATGTATAACTTTGAACCTATCATGTAAGTACCCACCCGCCGACGTGGAATTGCTAATGTTTTTGTTTTCCCGGAAAACTTCGCCTTTCTGCTTGATGGAAGTTATTTCTTGTAATTAACGTTATCTGTTTGCGGAAAGCAGATTAATTGGTAACGTAATAAGGTCGAAGTTACAAAGGAATCCTGAAAGCAGCTAATAGCTGGTGAAACTTGTACGTTACTGATGAAAAGGACTCTGGCTATTATTAATTGAATCACCGTCTATTCGTAAAATACAGCCTTTACATAAAATAAAATAGGCAATAGGATGTTAGAAGCAAATGTATATTCTATCGATGAGTTCCTTGTGCTGTATCTTGGGACTTTTTGACACATCTTGGCTTACTTTATTAACACAGTTTATTAAGATAATAAATAAAAATAAATACTTTTGCAATGGTATACACAAATAGTATACAATCTAAATCAAGACTATTATCCTTGTATTATATACTGTTATATTGTACTGTTACATTTTGTGTGCCCAATAATATATCCTTAAAAAGTTGTAAAACCGAGAAGGAGCATTGTATTATTTTCCTTTGAAGCCGTTTTGGATTCAATTAGATCAGATAATTGAATTGAACAATTCAAAACAGAAAAATACAATGCCAAAAAAACAACAAAAAACGCCCTCATCCCTGAAGTCCCGAATGATGAGATACGATCAGAGCTATGAGCTGGAATAACATCGTCCATAGAGAAGTGATAACGGTTTGTCTCCGGACGTTCGGTCCCGGGGGAGCGAACTGCTCTGAAGCTGATTGGACGATGTATGAGACCTTGTGCTTTGTAAGGATGGTTTCATATGAAAGATTGTTTTGCGGTAGCTTCAATGTATTGTTTACTTGGAATCTTACAAAATGATGTTTATAGAAATGTGTTTGAAATCACAGCCCATGGATGGTTCGGGGGAAATTTTTACATGATACGGTTTTTTTTACGGACATAGTATACTCGTATTTCTATTCTATCTATCATGGTATTTTTTATTCACCGAAACCCAGTTCAAATCTAGGATATACTAATGTCTGCCCTCGGTTGTCCCTCCCTCCGAAACGATTGTGGTTATTCTATCTCATAGGAACAGATTTATGGTAAAAAGGGGTCTATATGTCTATATGTCTAGAGTTACATACTGGAAATCCAGGTCTACACCTATGCTTTCATCCCGATCAGTTCAGTAGTTTTGGCGTGAACACTAACAAGCATTCATTCATCCATCCATCTACCTATCCATCCAACCATACATCTAAACTTTCGCATTAATACTATGAGTGTCACTTCGCTATGAAAGCTTACAGTACCAAAGTCAGCTCACGCTTACTTCGAGCCCCCGGCTCTGACATGTTAGTGTGCTCGGCTGAGCCTCACGACGAAAGGATTTATCTTCTAGTGATTTCGCGCCCATTGGCTCACGAAAATTTGTTGTATAGCTTTGTTTTTGTCGTGTGGGAATGTGCTGGTAATTCGATGTAAAATGTTACGTACGAGTATGCTTTGCGATTTGTTTGATTATGCTCGATGAGTCATTGTTGATTTTTTGGCGTGATTGATACTCCATTTCATTATACTCGGTTGAGGCAGACGCTGGTTGTTATTTTATATTTGTGTGGAATCGAACTCCAGCGAATAATTTTGTACGAAAACCTGAAACTGACCACATTTAAAATTCAATTTTGCGCTCCAGGTGAAGATAATACTAAAAGCGCTACGAAAGAATATAAAAGAATCCAAAGAAACCCACATAATGTCCTCTCAATTTTAAACTCAGTTTTCCAGTCGGCTAAATATTTAAAGCACATTTAAAACGATGCCCACATTTAAAAGTCGGCTTGCGAATTTTGCTGCGAAATAGGATTTTCAATCCCCTTTGCGTTGGGGAATGGGAACTGGTAATCTTGCCCACCGCGCGCGGCGTGACACCAATCTTGCTTTTACAAATCGCCTCTCCACTCGCCCGGGATTTTGGAAATAAAGCATTGTTACTTTTTGGGACAGACAACTGTGACATCAAACGTTGTAATGTAACCGTTTTAGAAGCATTGTTATACACGGCTTTGTGTTGTTACCGATGTCTTTATGTTTGCTAGGGGTATTTTTGACTTGCTAAAGAAAGTAAGAATATATCTTCAATAGTTTGCATAATTAATAACCATCTTTATCATTGCCCTTGCAAACATCTTACACTATCATAAAACGCATGCATGTATGCATATGGCATGCCTAGAGTCCTTTGATCCAGTTGCAAGGTTCTCGATGGAACAGCAATGATTCAATTCAATGATTCAATCAGTGGAACTAGTAATTAATAGCACTTCTGGGAGAAACAGGTCTCAGTGGCACAATCAGCCGCTAACTGCACTAATGAGATAAATAATGCCGTCAAGTGCGAGTTAGTCTTTGGTACAGAGGGTTCCTCAAAATATTTTTTGACCTCAAGAATATTTTCAATTATTGAAAATAGTTGATCGCTAAGCGAGTGTAGATGAGACCTAGGACAGTAAATCTAATTTGTCAATACAAATGTGTGAGTTTACTTATATAGATCGGTTCTTTGAAAATAACATTATGAGGTAAATTTGAGATCATACCTCAGTAGTAGTCTTCTTGCACTTATCAGTGCCGGCGAATATGTTGAGCTGTGTGGAGCCTAGTTTCAGAGGGCACTGGTCGATGTCCACCCGCCGCAGGTCTATGTCGATGCCGCTCGTCCCTCTAGGGAAAAAATATATGTTCAAACTCAAATAACTATTGGCATGAACTTTTTAGTAAAGGGTCACAGTCATACACACTAGCGTTGTTTTAATTTATGTATTAGCCGTGTAACATAAAATTGTGCTATTCTAAACTAACATTAAAAATAAATAAAGTGCTAAATTCACACAGCCTTATCTAGCCCCAAGCTAAAAAAAGAGCGTGTGTTAAAGAAATTAAATTCTAATATTGAAAATGTTATCGAAGTTTCAATAACGTTCCCGAAAAAAAAATATCGTCTACAGAGGTTTTGCTTTTGTTTCATTCAACCAGTGAAATTTGAAAATGATTGTAGGCTTCTTTTTAGATGTGACGAAGATAAAAACTTTCTCATCTACGAAAGGGTAATAAGCAAGAAATAAGGGGAGGGACAGACTCCTTCTACATTAAATAGGTTTATATTTCCACCAGCAAAGAGTTTTGTCTGTTGATTTCCACCGCAAAAGGAAAATGAGAAAGATGAGTGAGGAGTTAGTTTTAACGCTTTCTGCTCGCTCAGTCCTTTCCGCTCGACTATTTGTTGGTGGGGATACAGGAATGCACTGTACTCTTGCGAGTTAAACGGAGTCCTCAATGGTCCGCTCCACTCGCGGTGGAAACCACTCTTAATAAAAGACGTTATACATAAGTACATACGTTTTCTCTGCTTATTACTACACTACGTGGGCTAATGACTCGATTATCCGAGATCGTAATGCATAATATTCTGTTATTAGTAGGTACCCATATTCTCAGATTGTAGATATTTATTTCCTTGAAATATAATTATGTAGGTACCTTCTTATTCCCTAATAGCCGTCAAATTTGGTAAGAAATATTCCTCTTCAACAAGTACAAATCGTTATTGACAACAAACTCTCGAATATTATTAACTACTAGTTTCTATTTCCGTACCTACTTAACCAGATTTCATTATCTTTATTTCTTCAGGCTTACAAAACACTTAGACAAGCCAAATTTTAAACTATACACAGTTGTATATATATAGATTGTAATTATTACTATTATTAAATAAGAAATAGGGTATTATTGATTTGCTCTTAACTTCAATTTTCATTTAGGCAGAATCAATTTATTTTCTGCTAGGTATTAGGTTGAAATTCACTATAGAGTTTCCCCCTATACACTCGTCAAACAAAACAATGCGAAAGTGATTACACCCTCTAGAGATCATTAGATCTACAGGATGTAATTTGCCATTGAATATTAACTCAATGGTAACAAAGTTTTTTAAACTTACGCGATCTGAACACATTATTATTAAATATCCACTCACTACTGAATAGTACTCCAGTCATTCCGTGACCACGACAGAATGTAAACATGTTGAAACGTCGGGAAAAATAGGTAAATAAATTAATCTCGGAAGCTTCTCATAGCTTGTAAATCTCAAAGCACTCTGCTCAGAGTTTCAAATAATTCACAACCGGTCGAGTTGAGGCAGTGACGATGCATTGTCATGTTGATGTGTGAACCTTAAATCTATACTTATTAGGAACATGAACTGGTTATTAATAATAGCTTTGCTTATGTAGATGACGAGATCTTCGGGACATGTGACAAGGTTGATTAATTCTCCCACGAAAAGGAGCTCATGTTGACCATATTACTATGTTATGAATGGGATAATAATTGCACATTATTCAGAATAAGCATTCTGAATAATGTGTAATTATTATCTCATTCTATAGGTAAGCACCTATAGACGCAATATGTACGCGTGCGAGGCCGAGAGCATAAACTAGTAGTAGTTTATGCTGGCGGCCTCGCATGCGTTGTTTCTAAGAAAACGTTCAAAATCATAGTAGAAAACACCCAATGCCTTATAATTTCCCTTTATAATTTTAATGTGATAGCGAGGGCTTTACAATCGTGAAGGTATGGTATATTCAGTCCATCTGAAGAAGATTATGCAAATAGCCATGGATAGAGCACCCGGGTCTTAATTATAGGATTATTCGCAATTTATTTCCATGAATAATTCTGATTTATAGTGCTGGATGGGGAAAATATAGGATTACTTTAATTGATAAATAGCTGCAATAAATGAAAGCTTATGCGTGACTTGAATTGATACAAATGATGGGAACATTATAATGTAGATTGTACATTCATTTATTTATTTTAAGATAGTTGTAATGGAAATAATATAGCATTTTTGTATGCTTCTTGAACTTTTATAATGTGCGTGTTATGTGTTATTTAAGATTTTCAAATAAATTTATCTGTATTTTCTTTATTTTTCTTCCTTTTCTTATTATTTATTTACAAGAGAACTATTTATAAGATGTCGCTGTTCTTTCGTATATTGCCTTTTATTGATAAAAAGCCTCTCGATTTTGTCAGCATCCACCATGGTCTTGTACAGCCACATTCATGCAACAAAGATTTATAAAAATATATTTTATAAATTGTTTGGAGTTTGGCATTTGGAGTTTGGCATTCAGATCCGCTTAATGAGTAAATTTTATTGTAAAGATATTTCTGCCAACAGCTGAAATCCAACGGATGATAATACTATCGAGAAAATCATCTTTGGTAAAATCGCTGTTTCGATAATAAATGGAGATTACAAACTGTAATAATTTCAAGAGTACTGCAAGCCACAGAAATGTACTTTCAAGCAAAAATAAAGGTACCTACCTATACTCGAACTAACAATAAAACGAAAGGCTTCTTATTTATATTTTCGTGTAACGTTTATGGGCGGTATCACGTTCATGAATAAATCTACTCCTGAACGAGGCCCACTATCTCTCGCCAGATCTTATTACTCAACTATTTGTTACTTTCGAGATACCGATCATTTATTTTGCTACGTTTATGCCTTTACTGGTTTGGATTGAATGAATATTGACGCTGGCATTTCGCTTTGAAATAGGGATATTGGCATCCATTGTTCTTCAATAAAATCCGAAACTTCTGTAACTAGGCCTTTTTCATTTCATTGTACAAAATGACGATCCTTCCCTTTTTTGTGGGGGTATTTGAGATTCCTTTCAAACCCGTTGTAAAGTTTGTAAAAGTGTGCCAACAGCCGTTACATCACAAAATTTGCCTGAATCCTCCCACAGTTGAGCGAAGACGTCCCCCTGATACCTCCATGCATGCGTAACGCACGATCTCATCTGAATTAGTTTGACCCAGGCTATATCGATCTGATCTAAAATAAATTGTATCAGCAACCGAAATAAAATTAATTCCGAAAATTGTTATACCTATGTGGGCTTTACTTAGAACTAACAGAAATAGGTAAACCTTAAACACACAATAACTTAGTTTATTATTAATTAGAAGCTATTTACGCTTTCATTTACCAAAGTTTCTTGAAGGTTACATACTATTAATAGCTATTGGATTGTGAATTAATTCTCAATAATTTTGTACTTGATAATAAAGTTCCAATTCTGCTAACCAATCGTTTTATTATGACAGTGTTATCGTCGTAGAATCGTCCATAGATGAAAGAAACCAAGACCTAGCTCAATAGTGCGTGCGGTGCTATCTGCACGGAGATATTGATAGATTGGTAGAGTGATCGCAAAACTTAATGAGCTCTGTGAACTTAGACACGGAAGCAAAACTGCGCAAGTACAATCAAATAGAAAAGTGATATTTATCAACTAGCGACCCACCCGGGCTTCGGCTAGAAATCCTTTTTATGGTGCTAATAGACACACCTGTTGCAGCTGCAGTCCGCTGAAGTACCATTTTGAGGTTAAATTAAGACGTTCATTGTCTTCTTTTGTCATGAAACTCGTGACATCGAACACCATTTTCGATGTTTGACGACGCAGTACGTTAAACCGCATGCGAGGCATATTTAACGTTTAAGAGAAACAGCTATTAACAGGGAATACAACACAAAATCGCAAGAACAAACAATCAAATCAACGACACGAACACTGGACAAGCGTCAAAGACTTTGCTGCGTCATTGTACTCAAAAGCATTCATTCGACAGTATTGCCCACTAGATTATAAATAAATTTGCTACATAGAAATTATTTTATTTTCGAACTTGGGTCTTTTTAACTTGAATCTTTTTATCTAACGCTAATTGCGTTAGATAAAAAGATTAATTTATTCTAACATTTTGGGTTTAAAATAATCCGTCATTGAGTGTAAGATGTTTTTTTATATTCTTTAAATATTGAATTGGGAAAAAAAATTGCAGAACAAAATGTGCTAGACAAAATAAAAATACGCCAGAATTCTTGCTGGCAACCCTGGTTTGACAGACAGATCCCCTCTCACCCCGTTCTTTCCCCTCAACGCCTTATTTACGGTTCAATGCGCAGCCGTTGAAGCCAACTTCACAGAGCTCATAAAGATTTGCGCGAACTCTAGTTTTGACACACGTCCCTCCATATCTAGTTTTTTCATCAAAGGTAAAATAACAAAATGGTTCATACTGAGACGATACTATTGTTTTGGTGAAGCGATTAATTTAGTGGAATTCGGCCTGGTGAATTTTCCTATCTAGCCACATCCAGTGACGTCACAGAGGGCACGTCTGAGTAACAAGCCGCTGCCGCGCCTCTAACAGTATCGGTGGCAGTCAAAGCGGCGGCGTTAACTAAACATTCGGTTTAAACTTACCATCGTAGTAGCTTATTATTTTACGACTCACTTGAAGAAATAGCTGCCATTATAACCAAAGAACGGCACAGTATAGGTCAGCATCCAGATGTTCCCGCCTCCGCAGTCGTAGTACGGCTTGGACCACTTGCCATCCTCGTACGTCACGGACAGAATTTCGTCAGGCTCCCGGGCCGTGTGCGCTGTGTCGTTGTACGTGTACGTGTTGTAACCTGCCGGAGATATACGAGTGAGTGAGTGATCATTGTACATGTTGGTTTTCTAAGGTCATATGACATGACCGTAGGAAGTGCCACACGGGTTTGGAAGTATTGCTGGCTTTTGTACCACCTATTGTTAATCAAAAACTTCCTGGTAGGTGACGTCAGGTTGCAAATGACGATGACGATCAGCAGGCTCAACGCACTTTTATCCGGACAGAACGCGCTTTTGTAAGTAAATGGTCTTTGTACGATTCGTTCAACTGGGTGTGCCCTACACAAATGTTTGATTTTTACTAATCTACAAAACAGTCCAAAATATGTATCAGAAAACACAATTCCTCAATTCCTGTACTAGTTTCAACTGGTTTTCTTACACTCAAACAATAATCCATCAACCTCCAGCATTATCTCAAAACCAAAAGCACACCAAAAGCCACTTGCCGAGAAGATTAATTTAAGGTCAACAGTGTCGCAAGTCGCAAGATGTCTCTAATGCCATTAGGAGCTCACAGGCGAAAGCGTGAGGCACGTGTGAAATGTGATATTACGCCTCGCTTCTCTAAGCCTCCCCGCCCGCCCTAATTCGCAGACATTTGCGATGCGATGACTTACTGCTTAATATTTGACTTGTAACTTGTACCTACATGTGGTTTAAGGGGTGAATCACACTGAGTTATTGAAACAATCGGAAAGGGCCTTAACGTTTGTTCGAGAGCTATACTTTTTTATTGGATATCTTTATTGGTTAATGACAAAATTAGAACAGGGCCACCAACTTCATAAAACTTTACTAGGTGTATAAAACGATTTTCCGAAATTCGACAAATATTTAGCAATACAGTTGACCGCAGCGGAAACGTAACAATTATTGAAAGATGCTTTTTTCCGACGTGGTCTTGGTTGTTGCTTCTAACTTAATTTTAAAGTCACGTATTGTTCTCGACTCGATAAACATAAATTACACGTTTTGGCAAATCAAAATCTTAATTTTTAATTTGATAGACTCTCAGCTACCATATGTACTTATTAAATGCCATGCAATGCTTTTATAGGCTTCAAATCTCACGTGTGTTGTGAACAATAAACTAGTAGGTGTTCCGCGAAATACACGTGAATTGGCTTCTACGAGCAATGGTTTAATGTGTGTTGTGAAATGATAGCCATGAAATCGCTTTTGAGGATAGTATTTATAAATTTTAGTTAACGTTTATTTATTTTATTTCCAACTGTGAAAGATACCGTGTGTGATGCATGTGATACTTATAATGGTTCGTTTTAATAAAACTTTACTAGGAAATTAATATGTAATAGCTGGATAGCCCATCGTTAGACTACAGTCTCTAATTTGTGCCACGTATGTTCAGTTATGTTATGAGAAGAACAGAAACAGCGAGAGTTTTATGAAAAAATTGAGGGCGTTTGATTTACATAGCGCGAGAGATTTAGATTTTTTGCAGTTTATGAAAAGTAATTTGCAAACTGTTTTCTTGGAAATCATGTTGTACAAACATTTTGTTAGTGATAGTTTTATTTATTGTAAAAAAATCTAATATTACTTTCTTTAAATGTAACATGGAATCAAAGTTACTTGTTGATTTATCATGGGTTCATAGAATAAAATTAAAATCGTGTACAAAAGTAAATAAATATAAAAAAGTGTGTAAATGTAAATCGATCCACCTTAACCGTCTTTCACTTCAACACCCAACTAAGTTTCTTTAATAAACTCATAATTGTTACTGCAAAGTGTACATTTCCAATTCACTTAAATTCAATTGGAACAATAACTTCAACCCGAGAACAGAATTAATATTGATTCCCACTAACACTCAGGCTATCTCGTTAAAATTAATTTTCAAATTGTGCTTTTGTTATATCACGGGCTCTTAAGCCAACAATTTGGGGATTCAATACGACCCTTTCGTTGATCGACCTTCACCTGAGGGCTTTATCAATTTCAGGAAGATTTTGTTACCTTAGATTTTTGAATTAAACGGCTCTTTCTTCGGCGTGAGGAATGGTTATTTTGGCACTAACAAATTATAGCTATACTTTGTGGAATAATCTCATTTAAGACTGACCGAAACATGAGCAACGAATTCCGCAAGGCAAAAGGGAGATCCAAACATCTTCAAAAAATTTACATTCATTTTATAAGTCCTCATTTAGTTAAACACTAGTAAAAGAGTTCTAATGAAACAACAAACTTATTCTGCGTATCAAACCGTCCCCTAAGAAACGACAATAAAGTGTAAAACCACTTTGTCAATAACACCGCTATGCAAACTTCGCCCTTTGTGTAAAACGACCCTTTTCTCTTATTATAGCAAGTTATGGAAAGAGCAAGGCGCCATAACTTTGGAACAAGCCACTAACAAAAGTTGCTTATAAATCTTTTTGCAGCCTCGCCAAGGTTGGTTTCAACAATCTGATAAACTTTGTTGCTTTTTGTTGCTTTACGTTGCTTATTAGTAGCTGCTAATTGTTAACAACTGGTTTACTTCCGTTTCCTTTGAGTTACTCTAGTGGTTTCGGTTTCAGCCGGTTGGTTAATAACTTAACTTTATTATACTGGATTTAACATTGTTTCTGTGAGAATTCACTGGGGTATTAATAAAACTTATTTACTCTGGCCAAACTGAATATTCAATTTTTGTAAACACTGCCCCCATACTTAGTATAGAAATAAATGAATATAAATTAACAAAGAAAATAACAATCAAATAATATAAAGAAATTAAACTAGTATTTACAATTGAAATAATTAAATTAACTATATAAATAATAGTTAATTTTGGGACAGCATTAGCACTAGGTACTTGTAAATTTAAACTCTTTCCTACAATACCTGAAAATAATATTTAAACGGCAGAACAAAAGAGAATTTTGATGTGGAGAGTTTTTTATAAACATTGCACGTTGAAAATGGCTGGAGTATAGGTATAATTCAATCAATTATATTTCAGTTGTTCACCATAAATTGTTAGTAAACCTACCTATGTATATACTATTTTAGTAACAAAATTATTCATATCACATCAAATTATTATTGCAAATATAAAAGTAAAATTAAATTCACTCAATATGTATTTAAAACTAGATTAAATAATAATAATTGACTAGCTCTTGAAACTTTCTCTGCCAGATTTAGTTCGATTTTAAAGCTTATTACATTTGTTCTAATGGGAAGCAATGGACTTAATGGAGAGACGCTTACATAGAAAGATGCAGTGAAAGAACATAGAGCTGACTCGGGCTGAGACCAATTGAGCGTTGTATTTTGAGGTGTTTGACGTGTAAAAGCATGCTTTTAACAGAAATTACCCCTCATCTATTGCACTTTTATATATTTTTAGTAAGTAAAACATTTATTTGTCACATAAAACACACACATTATACATACTTAGTTAACTAATTACAAAGCGGTAAAACTTAAATTATTATTATTTGTAGCGTAGAACGATAAGTGCAGGTAATTTGGTGTGTTGCAGCGTGACAATTTTATATAATTACATTTCTACTGGGGCAAATATAACCAAAGTACATATAAGCAACAGAACAGATTAACAGAAGATAAACAAACTGAAGTAAAATAAAATTAATAAAGATAATCTTACCTCTCCGAAACTGATTGTGATTCCTTATAACCTTCTCAGCATTCTTCCTTGCAATGTAAAACCACTCCGAGGCATTACTCAAGTACTTATATTCTACCGCAAGATCCTTCGCCAGGATCGGCCCCTCGGGCAGGCGGTACGCAAACGGACAGAACAGCTGGTAATCTTTGTACTGGTACTGATCGTAGCAATTCCCCGCTGCGAAGATATCATCATCGAATTCTACCATCGAGAACACGCTGGCGTGGAGCAAATATTCGTTGTGCATCACCGACGGACCTGCGTACTTCCATAACCTAGTCAGCATGTTCGCTCTATTCACAGCCACGTCAGCTTCTATCCTAAACCGCTCTTGAGCGTATCTATCTACAACACCCTCGCCTAAATTCAGATGGGTACCAGCTGTGCAGTTTTCGCCCATGAGATGTTGCGTTTCTATTAGCCTGAGGAATTTCGTGACGACGTCATCGTGAATCGGTCGGGTAGTCACGTTCTCTGTGCTGTTGCCTTCAGCTAGTTTCGTGTCGTTGTCGTAGCTATGCTCGACGTTGATGAAATGATCTACGAGTGAGACCTCGGTGGACGGCGGATGGTTGGTGAAGTTGCCGAAGAGTCGGGAGAAGTCGTTTCTTCCGTCTTCGTCATCGGGTCCCCCGTAAGCTCTTAGGGCTGATATTACTGGGTCCTCCCCGGATTTGTCTATGCTTTCTGAAACAAAGAGAGAAAGCATTATTATTTAGTATTTAGAAAACAATTTGAATAATTGATGAATTAAGCTTTTTCTTTTTTTATGCATGAATAAATTCGATTGTATCATTTTTTTTCATTTTGCCTATATTTACGTATATATTTTCCATAGCCGTAGGCTAGTACTATTTCAACGTACACAAGTGCAAACAAAAAACGTTTGCATATGGCTGAATTTCCGGTTGCTGTAGGAACAGTAAACGAATCCACCGCTCAAAAACAAATCCGTCTGATGCGATAACCGCAGGCCGACTAATACCTACCGCCCTGTCCACGTAAGCGTTCATAGTGCATGCTCGGTTTCAAAGGCAAACCTACATCAAACCTTTTACAAACTCGACATGAGCCGCACTTTTGCAATCTCTGATTACAGTTGTGTATAATTCCGGCATATCAACATGTTATTAGTAAACCTGAACTCAGTTTTTAAAATGGCTGTATAATTTTATGGCGTTATAATTCAAAATTACTTCGTTTTCTAAACTATTTCTTATTTTGATCTATGATCATTGATGATATGGTACTAGCGTGCCGCCCCGGCACAAGTATTTAACAAAAATTTCAGGACCACTAATTTTTTTATTATATAATGCAGCCTGTGTCACCCGGGGATACTGTAGCTTCCCAACAGTGAAATAACTTTTCAAACCGGTTCAGTAGTTTCGGAGCCTATTTAATGCAAACAAACAATCAAATCTTTCCTCTTTATAATATTAGTATAGATAAATGACATTCAGTGAGTCACTAACTCATACTATGTTCGCCACTCATAGCTTTATGTCTGGCAAAAATATATGGAGGAAGTGTGAGTTCATGAATGAAATAATATGGACACATAGAAAGCACAATTTGGCTACAGAAGATTTGTTCATTACCCATTCATTGGATATCGTATAAATATCGAGATTTTTTTTAATTAATGTTAGACAATTCAGACAGCCTCATATAGCCCCCAGCTAAGCAGATCTTATGTGTTATGGGTAGTAGATAACTGATATACATAACAATTTCGATAACTTATTTCTTAAGGCTTACTAAATAAACACAAGCCGAGTATATTTTTTTTTTTATATATAGTATTTTTTTATATATTATTAAATAAGAAATACGGTGTTATTGATTTTCTCTTCACTTAATTTTTTGTCGTAACATGTATGAAAGAATGCATTCAATTATTTTATTTCTAAACCACCTCATTGCAATAAAATGATAGCACAGATAAGGTAATGTTACATACACATAAGTAAGTCTAAAAGATGAAACAAATGACAGATGATGATGATGAAGTCACGGATACCTTGTCCTACTAATATTATAAATGTCAATGTTTGTGAGTTTGGATGTATGGATGTTTGTTCCTATTTCACGCAAAAACTACTGAACTGATTGGACTGAATTGGGTATAGTTTGGGACCTGGAATAACATATAGGCGATTTTTATCCCGATAAAACGCGGGCATAGGTGCGAGCAGCAGCTAGTATACATGATTATGTTAACCCAACACAATAAATTACAAAAATTATGATTAAGTAATCGTGGCAAGGACATTCAAAAAATTACCTATTGCCACTCCTTATCTTACTTCTCTATTTTCCCAGTCAGTTGTACAAATCCATGCCTAACCCATATCATCCTAGAGTGTAATTTCGGAGAGGTTACTTTTTTTAAAATTTTATTCGAATTTTCGAACGCAACCATAAATTTATGTTTTTGTGTTGGTATTACTGACATTTCTAACTATCAGTTTGATAAATGTCATTTCACTTTGCGCGGGTTTTCTGTACAATAAAAGTTATTTGATAAGGAAGATTTTGGAGAAAATTATGTCGAAAAACATAAGTAATTATGATATTTAACATAAAACTATTGACAATTTAGGGTTTTTATTTACGTTATGTATTTGTTTTATGATATCATAATACAATTTTAGGAAATAATTTAGTGGTTTGTTGGTTCGTGTGAATTTTGTATACAGTTCCATTATTTGAGCAGTAGGAACATACGCACATGTAACTTTTCTAAGATTAGATTTCTTACTATATCAGTATTAAGCTCATAATTTTGTATTGTTTTATTGTTACAGTCACTGAATTTGAATCAGATAATCTCGTAGTTGGAGGAAGATGACGATGTATTTGTAGCCGACATTTGCATAACTTCTCTTCAAAACTGGAAAAATAGCGATGAAGACAGTGGTGACGAGGAGTTTGCAAATATAAATAACTTATCAAGACATCAGTTACTTGCGGAAGCTGAGTTCCGAGTCACTAGATCATCTCAAGCTGAGTTGAGGATAGTAAATGAACTCGTTGGAGGAACCAGCAGAGGACCCAGTACCTTCCACATCCGCAGTGTCGCAGCCTCCACAGCCTACCTCCTCGTCGTCAGGGTCGCAGCCACCACAGCCTACCTCCTCGTTCTCAGGGACTAATGGGTCAAAATGAAGACGTGTTGAAGTAAGACGAAAGTGGAGTTTTTTTGATATTCCAGAAAAAGCCGAGAAAGAGTATATTGAACCAGATTTCTTAGGAAACCTTGAAATGTTTATTCAATTTTTCTAACTATTCTTTTACAGAAATATAACATAAAACATAATTTTATATAATTACTTTATGTTTTTAGTTTGATAAATGTAAAAAACTTATAAAAAATTGTTTTATTTCATAATAAAATCCATAGCCACTGAAGGTATCTTATGTACATATAATCCTAGTGTTCCATTTTTGGAGCGGTTACAAAACTAAAAATATAATTTTTTTTTTCGGCCTGTTAGTATCTTTGTACACCTCTAAACATACTCTGGTCCGATTTTTATAAAAATCGGACTTGTTTTAATAGGGTTGGAATGATACGAGCTAATCTAGTCATAACCCTAGTTTATGAATAACATAAAGAGGTCACAGTAATTTACAGCTAGTTGGTCTAGCCCAGGCTCCCCGTACGGAGGTAAATGTAGGTAAACCAGCCCACCGCACTCTTTTGCCGACCAACCACGGTTTCTGGGACCAACCTTTATTTCGTTTCGCATAGCTTGAGACCTTTTTTATCAATATTTTTGCAATAATAATGAGCTGGTTTTAAGGAGATACCTTCACGGGCGAGTGTAATCCGAGAGTATTCAAAATAAGTAGCTAATTCTGGCCATTTTCACTTAATATCCCCTGGTCCCAAAGTAAGCACAGCTCGTGTTATATATACCTGATTTATATAACACTTACACCCCCAGTTCCGGATCAATCATGTTAATTTACGAAATGAGTGGATGAAATAAGAAAAATAAGTAGTAATCGAACAAATACTTTCCTTATAAGCATTCAATGTATTTAGCGATGTGTACAAATTGATGATATCGCTTTCGTATCAATAGTTTCAATAGTAACCGACACTCACCGAAAACCAATGAATAATCTGCTCAATATATTTCTCAATAATATTGAACATCAGAATCCCTGTCTAGACAACAAATGAATTGAGCACATATCAAATGAGTTGAGCGTATAGTCGATACACCGAAACTTGTTTACTCCAAAGATTCTCGGATTAACCAGCTGCTGTAGGTATATCTAATTCTGGGAATATATTCCGAGCTGCGTACAGAATCACTGTATAACGTATCAAATGAATAAATCCAATATTTGTTTGTACCTAATATCGAAGCTCTGAGTGATTGATAAAATATTGGTGTTTTTACGACTATGCGCTAGAAATAGTTATTCATAAAATGCCTCTTGAATTTGAATATACCATATTTTATTTTTTCGCAATAGATTTAGACGTGATATAATTAAGAAGAAACCATAAAAGTTCTTTGGAAGTGTTTATCTGTCGTCCCACCTGCATGGCAAATCCATCCCGTTCTGTGAGCCAGTTAGCCATACAATTATTAAGTCCTGTTATATTCTGCCCGTGGACCGCACAACCATACCTTTAAACTCCAAAACTTCAGCCAGATTGGTCAGCGTGAAGAAGTAGCAATCATCCATCCATCCAAACGCTTGCATTAAATATTAGTGTTATTAAATCAATGCCCTTGACAATCGATGTCAACAGAAGCTAAGCCCAGATACCACAAGTAAAGGCTAATACCGTGAAATGGAATCCTTCGTATCATTTCCCTCTAGAATTATTCATCGCCGAGTAATGCTCCTAAATGCGGATCACTTGAGCCGTGAATGTGAAACTGCTGAATATCACGCAGATAATAAAAGCTAAAAATGTCTGGAGTACGCCTGAAATTACAGTTTTATGGACGTGGGGCATATAAGCTTTTGTTTGCAGAATTCAGGTTTTACAAGAATGAGTTATATTTATTTTAGGGATTGCTGGAAGAAAGTGGTTTATAATTACGGTTACATTCATTTCTGTCATTTTGATATGAATTTATGTATGTAGTTTTATTTTATTGAAATGAATGTAAGCACTAATTATAATTTAAAATATTATATTTATACTGTTATTAATTTAGTATTTTTTCTACTTGTAAAATATTGATTTATATTATTGTGTGTTTGACATGTAATCCAATGTGTTACGAATAAAGAGCTTATTTTTATTTCCATAGATTAAATAATTTTGTCTCATGTAGTTCAATATTTACCTGTTCCGAGCATAGTAAGAAGCTGAACTTTAAAGTAGCTTAAATGTTAGTGTCATATTATTATACATGATCAAGGTACGTGTATGCACATTTCAAAGAAAAAACTAGTTTCGCGTAGCACTTTGCGTCGTAGCAATATTCGTATCAGATGCTACGGCGTAGCAATAGGCGCGGCACGTACTACGCCGCTCTCTACGGCGAGTCTTTGCAATCAGAACTAAGAACTTAGCTATTAGAACTGTAATGTAAAATCAAAGCATCATTTTTATGTACTCCTAAAGAATAAAAATGGTTAAATATTTCAAAAGTCAGGATAAAAAAAGAAGCGCTCCTTTTTACTAACTATATGCATGTATAATCACTTGTACCGGGTGGCGCATAAATGAAAGTGAATTCTAATGTGAATGTGCTTTAATTATAGCAAATGGCGTCAAATGTTAATGTGCTTTAACATCTACGTTGAAGACAGATACAGAATTGGTTGACAATAAGTCATGGAGCGATACAAACCTGAAAAACCACCTTTGGGGCTTTTTGAAATCCCGCGCTTTTCACAACGAACCACGATTTACCTGTCATCTGGCTCCAAAATGGCGATTTAGGCTTCAATATTAGCTTTCAAGAGTTGCAAGGTTTATTGTGGCAAGCACGAGACTTTGAAAGCATGAAAGGAAAAAGTCTGCCGCCCTTAGATAAGGCGATGTGGACGGCCAGTTCAAATCATTAAAACGGGAAATCACTCGGCGTGGAAAACTCTCAACGAAAATTAGTGGTTCTTCAGGTGTGTCACTGCTCCATGGCTTGTTGACTACTAATTTCCACAAGACATACATATGTCAAAGCACAGTGGCTCCCGACGTCATTTGCAAATGTACATTGGGTTAGAAAAAATAATTCGTGTGGTCTCGTAGAAAAGTTTTCTTGTATGTATTTCATAATTTATTTTTTGCATGTATAGTTTTTGAGATATTAATATAAGAAATCAGAATGGCCAGGTAAGAAGATCTCTCATTTGGTAGATATTCTATGACTTAGTAGGTCACTTATAAATAATATAATAATAATACTGGACAATTCACACAGCATTATCTAACCCCAAGTTGGGCAGAGCTTGTGTTATGGGTCCTAGATGGCTGATATACATAACAGATATATTACATAAATAGATATTTTTTATTATACATAGAAAACGACCAGAACACCCTGAACAAATATTTACAGATCGTACAAACATTTGTTCCAAGGCGGGAATCGAACCCGGAACCTCCTGCGTCGCATCCAGACCTTCGCCCACTGCACCACAGAGGTCGTCAAAGTTTATTTTGAACATTCAAATAAAAAAAACTAATCAACCGATTGGGATCTTACTAAGTTATCTACCAGCACATTTCACAAGTGTACACTTAACTTTCATGCACATCAGATCAACGAGTCTACAGTTATGCTGGAAGTTTATATTTCACCATACAGCCAACTCACCTAAGCTGCCACTGAGAACATCGTTCACTTCGATCCCTCCGAACTATACATTTCCCACTACAAAAATACGATGAAACAAACCTTTATTTTAATTTACCACTACACTTTTTTTACAAGCTTTATACGTGTATGTGCCATTGCATAAATATATTTGATAAATATTATAGTTTCCGGTTTAAAATAATATTTCACCTGAACGTAGCCATAAATCAGTCGCGCCATCAACTACAGGATGCGTTATGTATTCATAGACGAGCGTTCATTTTCCCCGCTGGATTGCGTGAATGAAACCCATATAATATTCATGTAATAAGGAGAGAACTATACTGTGTACCTGCACTTTATTAAGATAAAGCTACGGATTTTCTTTTATGAAGGGCTCACGTAATAATTATTTTTGGTGGTAAAGAAAATGCCTAAGAATTAGGGTAAACAAAACCTTCCCTGGTTTTTCACACTCAGTGAGAAAGTATGGTGTATATTTTTATATCGATTTTTATATTGTTCATAATATGAAAATTACTAAGCGTATACCTATAGTTAAAATCAAGTAGTACTTAGGTATTTGATTTTAGCTCAAGTGACAGTTATTCATAAAACAGTAAAAAAATTGTCGTTTGGACGCCAATCATTGTGAAAATGTGATTTCTTTAACGCATTTACTGTCATGCCTCTGCAATGATAGTGACACCGCGCACCGCATGGACGCGCCACAGCTGGAGTTGGTATAACATGCCAATGCGCCGTCGGCAATGAAAGTGTTAAAGTAACCACGCGACAGCAAAACTCTTCCTAGTGGTAGGACCAATCACAGAATAATTTGACTTCAATGATATAAATAACTCAGTATCGCCTAACATGTCACTTAGTAATTCTATCGCGTAGAGAAACTCCGAGCATAGCTCTCTCCATAGCTCGCTGGGTGACTTTGAGCTTATGCACAAGGCCTATAGTCAGCGACCACGTTTTACTTAAGTAATTTGAAATTTGTGACGTATCCAACGGTCTAAAGGACATAAACCACTTTAAGTTTTTGAGTGAAGCCATTGTCAGGGTACACAAAAAAGTTACAGCGATAGGTCGGTCTGAAAATCTCGTTTCATTACTCGACCCTTGGCAAGTAGATTACCATTTTAAATTGTTTTTGCGGTTTCGAAATGAACCCTGATTTGTACTTTCTCAATTGAATTTCAAGCTTGCCTGTGTTCCCACCTCTTCTGAGAAAAACTGATGAATTTGAGAAAGGTTGATGGATTTCACATGTCATGCCCTACATATTTTATTTTAGGGGACCTAAGAACCTTTTATTAATAAATTTATAATGCACTGCGCCCTTAATTCTACATAATTTTTTCCCCAAAGCTTAAACTTATACACGAATTATAATATAGATTCAGATATTATAGTATTTAAAACTTTACGCAGTGATACATAATTTTATTCAATTCAAGAAATTTTCAAAGAATTGTATTGTTGTCCCGGTTAGATTTTGAAAAGTCCGGATTTTTTTTAAAGAAATTCCCGTCTTTGAGAAATTAAAGACACAACTATAGATACATTCAAATTTATTAAAAAAGGACAAATAGTGAGCTTGAAGGGCTATAATGTTAATTTAGTTAAAATGAATCTAGTTCAGCCACAGGGGCATAAGGGTGGTTCGGTAGATCCTACAGATAGCTGATTCTACTGGTGGGTATGAAAGTCTTCGCTTTGTGTTTCTCCTTCCTCGGTACCGTCCCTTTAGTGCGCCGCGGGTGAAGCAGTGACCCGACGGCGAAGGATCCGAAAGCCGAGGTCCAGGTCCAAACAAGGAGACAGCTCGTGAGAAGTCCGGCCGGAGACGAAACTGCCTTAGCGTGGACTTTGAACTCTGGAATGCGCATACAAGCTCGGCATTACAGCCAGGTCTTCGTAGGGTGATGGGCTCCCACGGCAGCACAAAAAGCGGAAGCACTAAGTGTTCATGATGCCGTGGAAGACACAATCAGAACGGGAGGTGAATTTACACAGAGGTTGAAAAGAAAATTATCTAGCTAGAAGAATACAAAGAATAAGAAGATGGGATAGTATGTAGAATGACAAGTCCAATCCCGTGCATAATAATGATAGATGACAATGGTGAAAAGGAAAAAGCTCCATGTCATTCTTTGTGCAATGGAATGAGTATTTATAGCCTACAATACTAATCAGTGCAAAACTTACCCAACAGGGGTTTATAATCACACACGTTTTATTTTAATACTAAAATGTTATTTGTACTTATAAAATACAAATTATAGGATGGCGATGTGAGCTCGAAAAAATAAAGTATCGCAAGCCAACGACAGCAAAAATGGCGTCTGCCTGTCTCCTGCGCAGTGCGGGACACGTCAGCCTTGCGAGACCATAAACAAAGCGACCCGGACGCGACGTGAAGTTGCAGCGTGTTGACGAGTTTATTGTTGCCATTCTCGACTAAATAGCTTAATCGAACAATTGAATCGAAGAGAAGTTTATTTAAGTTTGAAATTATTATAATTACACAAGTATGTAACCTGTTACGTTACATTGTATATAACTAAATCATAATTTATTAGTTTGCAGGTCACACCTAGTCACACTTACATATTTTATTTACCTTGTTACGCCAAAACTACTGAACAAATTGGGCTGAAATTTGCACATATGAAGTTCTAGATTTGGATTAAGATTAAAGTACAGTTTTGTATTTTGGAAAATTGCAGGCAGAAGCTAGTTTTGTATAAAATAAATCACAGAAATATTAAACACAAATACTTTAAAACAGTGCATAAAGCGCTTCCGTACAATAAAGTAGACAAACTACATTTCAATGCAATATTCATGTAATTCAGAATGACGACACTAGCAAGTGTTGGAGGTACCCAATTTGCATGACTGACAGTACATTGTCACGAGGCTACGAATTTGCTACGAAGCACGACAAAATGACTAGAAAGGTATCAATTTGCTACCGAGTTATACGTACGTGATAGTAATATTTCGAAATCTGAATATTGAGTAACATTACACCTTTTTGTATAATAGGTAGCCATAGCCATTAAGTATCAAATAATATAAACAAATTAAACTCGTATTTACAATTGAAAAAATTGAGCTAACTGCAGACTGTTGCAACCAATCTACAGGTAGCTCAACTGGTCCATATCAATACCAGTCGGACGCGTCCTCAAGACGCTGGCTGCATTGCCCCGCTGTATGGCAATGCCAGTTAGTACTAAACCTTCCTGTTTTTTGTAATTACCCGACTACGAGAGGGTTATGATTTTGACACCCTATGTATGTATGTACCTACCAGAGAAAGGGCAGCAGCTTCCTCCTGAGTATTTTTAAACACCAACACTGCGATCACCAATCCGCCCGCCAAGCGTGGTGATTATGGCAAATCCCCCCCTACATGGGAGATCATCCACTCGATGGACCGAGGACATCTTAGCGGTCGAAGGGAGTCGATGGATGGAGGCGGCTCAGGACCGCTATTTGTGGCGTCGTACGGGGGAGGCCTATGTCCAGCAGTGGACGTGTATGGGCTGATGATGATGATTATGTATGTATGTATGTAGCCGATTTTTATGTTCCCTCGTAGCGCTGAAGCTACTGGTCCGATTTCAACAAATGAGGTTTCATATGGTTCGTTTTAATAGCCCGGTGGTTATAGGCTATGTGACGTCAGATAAAAATGGGGTCTAACGAGATAGCGGGGGTCGAAGAAATGGTCGAAAATTTCAATGTTAGTAAATAAGCTCGTGTGTGGTATCGTTGCAAAGGTCTTTGTTTGTACTTTGCAAAACCGTTTTTCAAACGTTTGTGAGTTTAACGATTCTCAAGCTATTAGCAAAAAGGTATAAAAAAAAAATATAGTTACAAACTAAAACCCGACTACTTAAAAGTTTTAAACAAGCGTTCACCTATTGTCCTTATCATTTTCTTTTGATACTTGGTAGTCGGAAGCACCCACCCCATATACCTACGGTACAATTAGTAACAAAGGCCTCCGACTACCTAAGTATCAAAAGAAAATGATAAGGATAATAGGTGAACGCTTGTCTTTTAAGTAGTCGGGTTTTAGTTTTTAACTATATATTTTTTTATGGTATCATCTTTAGTTGGTCGTTCAATAAATAAATAATACACTACGTACACAATATAGTGGCGTGGTGGGTAGTATTGTAGCGCAACAGAAGCATATCGGTTCTCACTAGAACTATACTAGAAATAAAGTGTTTCAAATCATACTAAAGCCATACTAGCAGTGCTACCAGTATGGCTGAAACTTATCCTAAACCAACTCTAGAGGGGCCTAGACCCAACTCTGGTTTATAATAGTTTGTATGATGCAATTTTACAAAAACTAAAAGGGATTTCGATTCTACTTGATCCAGCGTAACCGACCCGATCATAACGGGTCAGATTCGTTTACTACCTAATCAGGAAAAATACGCTTATAGTTTTCACTGTTTACGAGGTTACCAGCCGCAATCCTCCCGCTGGGTTGGTCCCAGAATTTTTCGGTAGATCTTTCTTTCGGCCATGAGCAGTTTGTGCTCTTCATTTTGTGTTAGCGTCCAGGCTTCGCATCTGCACATTAGGTCCTATCACAGTTTTGTAAATGTGGAGCTTTGTGTTCCTGGTCACCACCTTGGACACTAACACTTGATGTTAAGCTGTTTTGCATCTAAGCGCGTATATAATGCGTACGTATAAGAGCTTATACGGGTCGGTTAAGTTGTCGAAGACCTATTTAGTCGTCCGGGGTACCACTAGAGCGACGAAGTTGAGAAAGACCTACAAGAACTTCGTGCCTTCGTCTGGACTGAAATGGCAAGGGACCGGGACTACTGATGATCTCTCGTGTTGGAAGCCAAGATCCATTCCGGGTCACTGCGCTACGCCAGTAAGTAAGTACCTAAGTAAAGTATTCACTGTAAAAGTGACACCAATAACAACTACAACACCAATCGACATTCAATCAGTCCACCGATTCCCCTACAGCTTCCAGTATTTTCTTTCACAAGAAACATCCTCCCTCCTTCCATGAAATCAGCCAGTTCGTATAAAGCCACACCCGATACGCGTAAAGTGAATTTGATAGTCGCTTGTAAACTTGCAATATACCCGCATAAAGGAGGATTTCGTTTATGTGACGACAAATCGCGACTTTCATTACGGACGGAATTGATGGCGCGCCTTTATTGGAGGCCATCTCGGGAGTCGTAAGGCGTTATTTTAGAAAATGCTGGTTATATCTGTCACTTGGGAGTTTTCAATGAGGTATTGGACAGGTGTTTGTTTTTTGGAAAGTATTTTAGTATCTAAAAGGAATGGCAGCTAAGTAAATTCTCGTCTGCATTTGGACTCAAAACAATATCATTGAGTATACGTAATAGTAAACAACGTTAAGAACTCGCTGCCTGCTTATGTTTTTCCGGCCAATTACAAGTTAGTCTCTTCACGAGTCTTCACAGTGAGTGAAGTCTTCTAGACCTTCGTGATAAATCATCAACCACATCATCATCGCCCATCGGGTGAGATTGTGTCCAAACGAAGTCTGTTCACTTGAATTTTTGATGAGCCTTTTCATAAAAAAATGCTCTAGACTAACGGCTTTTATATGTATGTAGTTCAGTAAGTTTATCGTACAACACCAAGTTGCTATGGCTTATTCCAGTTTTCAGAATTCAGAAATTAATGAGCTATCTCTTCCAGACATCTTCGGTAAAGACTGGACAGTTTTCAATGAATATAGTACTATTACTATAGTTTTTAATCACATTATTATATTATGTAGAATAAACAGATATTGGAGACCGCGGTGATAGCAAGCATGATTATGACAATACCCTCCTTGTGTCCAGTACGCCCCCCCTCCAGTACGTCCACGTGTCCACCAGTGGACGTACTGGAGCTGATGAGGGGATATCGTTATTGCTGTTCTATTTATAAGTCTACTTAACCGATGCCTTAACTTGAAATATTCTAGTATTTTCTATTCGAATAGGTAAAAGGACGTTCAAAGGGCAAATTATCGTATTTTCAGCAAAGTTCACGCATTACTTGACGATAAATTGCTAAGGTTGTTGTTGTAAAACTATAAATCTGGTTGGGACAGGTTGTTCTAGATAAATTACTGCTGTATAATGGTATCATAGGCTGCTGTAGGTATAGGATTTTTGTCTAAATAAAGGCTTTTAAGTTCAGGTTTTTTTGAGTTAAAATCAACGAATTCGCATCTCTAAATTCTCTCAAGTAATAAAAAGATTTGTTAAACTTGACAAAGTAAATAATTTATGTCTCTTGTTGAAAACACGCGAGTTTTTAAACCAGATATAACTTTGAAAAATTAATGTCCGACCGCGCCTATCTTAATTTGAAATGGTTCCACCATGCTACAATGAAAACTCGAATAAAAATATTACGTAGGTTAGAAAAAAGTTACCGAAAGGCATTGTAGTACCTATACTACAATGCCTTTCGGTAAGTTTTTTCTAACCTACGTAATATTTTGTTAAGGAGATATTTGCCGCATAGAAACCATCTCCATAGTTGAGTTTTTCATGTTAATTCAATATAAACTATCACCGAGTGGAGACCCGCTGTCGGCACTAGTTAAGTATCAGAATAAAGTGTCTCGACAAGCTACCACCCACGATGCACTCTCTCTTGGATATGATTCTTTAACTTATATTAAGTTGGCAATGGATAGGTTTTTTAAGATTCCATTTTGGGTTCTTTGTATAATTGATACATTTGATTTACAAGCTGATCCCCACAGCTGTATCCCATACGTCCATATCGGTTTTAGCACCATCTTGTATGCCAGGAGCTTGTAATCCAGGCTGAGGACTGAGTTTCTGCCCAGCAGCCATTGCAGGTTACGGTATTGGAGGTTCAGCTCTTCTCTTTTCTTCTGTAGGTGAGTCTTCTAGGTCAGTCTGCGGTCCAAGTGCATCCCAAGGTATTTGACTGACTCATTGTGTGGTAGTGTGTGTGCCCCCAGGCTGACAGGTGGACAATCTCCTTTACGGAGTGCAAATGTTGCGTGGGTTGACTTTGAGACACTGGCTCTGATTCTCCACTTGGCAAGCCACTGATCTATTCTGCTTAGTCCGGTTTGAAGGGATTTGGAGGCTTCATTCGGGTCTTTGTTAGTAGCCAGAATGGCAGTGTCGTCCGCAAAAGTGGCAGTTATTGCTCCCGGTGTTTCTGGTAGATCAGATGTAAATATGTTGTAGAGCACTGGACCTAGCACCGAACCTTGTGGTACCCCCGCTTGTATGTCATTTAAGTTCGAGGTGTATTCACCGTCCTTTACCTGGAATATTCTTTTTGAAAGGTAAGAACTTAATAAACCAAAGAACGGGTGCGGTAATGAGTTCTTTATTTTGGCAAGGAGACCCTTATGCCAGACCTTATCAAAAGCCTGTTGGATATCAAGGAAGGCTGACGAACAGTATTCTTTTAGTTCCAATGATTTTCTGATGTGGTCGACAACCCTGTGGACTTGTTGAACAGTACCATGCTCTTGTCGGAATCCAAACTGGTGCTCTGGAATTATGGAGTTTTTGGCTAGAACTTTTAGCATGCGAGAAAGGAGAATCTTTTCAAAGAGTTAGGAGAGGACCGGTAGTAAGCTTATGGGTCGGTATGAGCCCACCTCGTTGGTTGGTTTCCCTTCTTTGTGAACCATGATAATTTGCGAGGTCTTCCAGACATTTGGGTAATGGCCTACTCTTAAAATTCCATTAAATAGTGTTGTAAGAAAGACTATTCCTTTCCTTGGCAGTTGTATCAGTATTTTCTTGGTTATTTGGTCAAACCCAGGGGTCTTTCTATTGTCCAGTTTGAAAAGATACCGCAAGACTTCTTTGGGATTAGTAGGCTTTAGATGTTCATCTAACTGGAAGTCTTGGTTCAGGATAGCTTCGATATCGGAGTCATCATTGCTTGTGCTTCCATTAGGCTTGAACACTTCGGCTAGGTGACTTGCAAAGGCATCTACTCTTGCTTGTGCTATTCTAGCCCATGTGGAGTCGGAAAGTCTTAGGGGTGGCCGAGTTTTCTTGGGTTGGTTTAAGTTTGATGTGGCTTTCCATAAGGAGTAGTTTGTGGACTTTGTCGCTGTTAAAGATTCCAAGTGTTGAGTTAGAGTTGCGTTCTTAGCGTTGTTTATAATATCTTTAAGCTCGACTATTGCTTTATTAAGAGCTTTTTTGTCTTCTGGATGTCGACTACAGTGCCACACTCTCGCAGCTTCCATTTTTCATTTATTTTTGCTCTTATTTCCAAAGGTAAGCAATTCTGTCCGGTTGCCTTTGTTGGGTCGTCTGGAGTAGAGGACCAGCACGCAACTTGAATGAGGTTCGTGAAGTGAGTAGCAGCATCTTCTATATCTTCGAGTGTCTTAAGGGCTATCTTTAGCTTAACTCTCATTTCAATAATTTCTCTAAACGAGTCCCAGTCTGTATGTCTGTTGTACATTTTTGGGGTAGACTCGTACTCAAGGATGCTTGTGCCAATAGTCAGTAGTACTGGGGTGTGGGCTGAGGAGCCATCTAAGCAAAAGTTTACTTTGGCGGAGTATTGTGACATTCCTTTACAGATCCAGAGTAAGATGATTATTGTCTACAGATAGCTTTAATTGTCTACCCCTTGTGGTTATGAATCTTGAGCCCCAGTGTGGGTGTTTAGAGTTCCAGTCTCCTGCTATGAATCTTGGACCCAGAGTATTGAAGTATTTCGTAAACTGGTCTTCATTGATCTTGTGTTTTGGTGGGCAGTATATGGCAGAGACATTAAAATTTCCAGTTTTGGTTTCGATTGCAATTGTAGTGGCTTGGATGTGCTCGGTTTGAAATGGCGGTAGTTCGTGGTGTTTGATTGATGACTTGACTATTACTTCTGAGCCGGCGTGTGCAGTCCCGTCTGGGTGCTGTGTGCTATAGATCGTATAGCCTTTGATGTTGACCTGACTTCTGGCGGTAAAGTGTGATTCAGCTATCAGGAGAATATCAAGTTTGTGGATGTTTAGCAACATTTCAGCTTCGTTAGCATTTGGAGTCAGTCCATTAATATTCCACGTTGCAATGTTAAGGCTCATTACTGGGACATTTTGTCCAAAAGAGACGATAAGACCCATTAGCAAACTCATTTGATCGAAGAGCTTGTCCATTTTGTCGAGTTGTTTGATTAATAGGTCTTGAATGACTTATGTTGGCGTGAGGTGATCCTCTTGTGTTAAAAGCAGTGGATTCTTTTGTGTTGTCTGGTTTCGTAGTAGAAAACCCTGATGTGGAGATTGCTGTGTTGTCATGTCGTTGTCATTTTGCTGTTTGTTTTGTTCAGTGTTTTGAAGCTTTGTTCTAGTTGCTTCAGGCCTTCGACTACTAGCTGCTTGTGAGTAGGTTGGTTGTTTCTTGCTTAAGGTATCTGTTTTGGGTTTTTGTTTGTTTTGTTCAAAGTATTTTTGTATGTTCTGTGTCTGTCCTTTTTTTCTAGCTCTGTATTTTGTTGCTTTTTTGGTTTGTCATTAGATTGTTCCGGATTTCGTCGAGTTAAGGTCTCGTCAAGTTGCGG
Source organism: Eupithecia insigniata (assembly GCA_947859395.1). Taxonomy (NCBI): domain Eukaryota; kingdom Metazoa; phylum Arthropoda; class Insecta; order Lepidoptera; family Geometridae; genus Eupithecia; species Eupithecia insigniata. Next base: position 909,689 of record OX401995.1, on the reverse strand, counting down.
GATGTTGTTTTGGTTGTTACTAGGGAGTAGTGTTTGTCTACAGTGTTCTTCTTCGATGTCAGGGCCAGCATCGGGTCGCCTCGTAATTTTGTAGGTGTTGCGATAGTTCTTTTTCCTGTTTAGGATTTCTTGGTAGACTTTGCATCCCTTGTAGTTTGCAGGGTGCTCGCCAAGCGCATTTAGCGGGGGTGTTGCGGTCTTTCTTTTCACAGTCGCTGGTTTTATGTTGACCTGCACTTTAACGCATCTATCGGGTCTCATGCAGTTATTTTTGGAGTGGCCATATTGTTGACATTTAGTGCATTGCACTATTGCATTTCTTTCTCTAGGCTCTTCAATGGTTACTGCTATGTTGTAAATGTGCCTTATGCTTTTAACTACTTTGTTGTTTTGGTTACGGTCGATGTTGACAAAAAAGTTGAAGTTCTACTTTTGTCTGGTCCAGCTCTAGCGTTTATTATTTCACCACGCACTGTGTTGCCTGTTTTTTCAATTGCTTCAATGATGGCTTCGTGAGGTGTAGAATGGTGAAGGTTTTTGATAATTACCCTGTAGCATCTTTCTTCCTTTCTGGTGAATGTATGACCAATTAGTCCCATTTCTCTTACCTTACATATAAATTGTTTATAGGCTTCAACTGTGGTGCAGTTGACTCGTAGCTGGTTCTTGTTGATTACTTTGAGGATGTATTCCTCTTTCTCCAACACAGAGTCAATTGCTTCGGTGAGTTTGTTAACATCTTCTATCCCATACAGTATAAGTGGAGGTGGCCTGCTTGGCTAAGAAGGTTTAGCACTTTCTTCTGTGGGTTCTGTATCTAGGATATCAAATCTATTGCTGGTTTCTATGATAACTTGCGGTGGTGAGTCATTAAGTCTCTTGCGCTTACTCATACTTGAGGTTGGTACATTTTGCCATACTGCCTTGTTGATTACAGGGCTAGCCGAGCGAGTTTTAGGTGCTTGAGTGAGGACTGTGGTACAGTCCATGTTCTCGTGTTGAAGGTTTGTGGTGGTTATTTCAGTTCCTTGTTTGCTTGTAGTAGCATCGCTGAGAGATCTTGTTCGTGTTCGATGGAACAGCCCTGGGTGGAAGAGCTGTTAGGTAAAATTTTTTGTTTTTGATAATTCCGTCGTTTCCTTATGTTGCAATACTTTGCCCCCTCCAGAATACGTGGGACAGCTCGAGCTATGCTCAGGGAGGGATTCTCCGACGGTACCCTCCTGGAGTAGATTATCTTTAAGTCTTGCCATAGTTGGTGTAATTTTTTCGTCAGGGTTGTCTTCCCTTTTGAGTGGAGTTATTTATTGTCGTCGGGGTTTTCTTCCCCTTGCCGGTGTTATTTTTCTTCAGGGTTTTCTTCCCTTTACTTAGCCAGGTGATTCGGTTAAGGCGCCGAAGGTTCGCCGGTCGCCTTTGTATTCAGCTGCTGCGGTCCCGAGATGAGATGGGAATGTGCGAAGGACTCGTTGCCGGTGGCAGACCGCAGCATTGCCCAGGAGGGACGACCCACACAGATGGAGTGGTGGGCCCACCAATAGACCGAGGCGATTTTGAATGTTTAGTGATATGTTTTTCCCGGGCAATTTTATTTCGGTTCTCTGTGATTGGGATGTGATAATATTTTGAGGTAATTGTTGTGGAGTAAAAGTTGGAGAGACTCGACTCATGCTTGAGTTTCCTGCATTATTAAGATCTGAGTGCGGCTTCAGCTGAGTTGACATATTCATCCAATCCCGCGATGTAGATGCTTGGGGTTCTGTAATGTTTGGTAGAATATTGATTCCTTCCGTAATCCGCTGCGTGACGTGATACTTGTTTTCTATAGAGTCCTCTATATAACCTTCAGCCACTTGATCGGACCTCCATCCACCTAGCCGTTTTAATGTCGTTATATTCGCACCAGAGTCCGCCAACAGAGTCGCGGATGTTCTGCGGAAACAATGGCCCGTGTAGAGTTCCGGATTTGGTAAATTTAGATAAGTGGCAATATCTTTAGGCATGTTACCAAATTTATTTTTGCCTATGACTTGCCTTTTTCATTTACCATTTTGATAATTTAGAAAAAATCTCCTCGTTGAAACATTAGTGGGACGTAACTCCTGATAGGCTTTAACTATATTAAGGTATTCTCCACTGATGACAAATATACGCTTGTTTGTTTGCTTTTGTTTGTTTTCGTGTTCGGCAGACTCACAGCTTGTAGGTTTGTATCCGTTTCTACGTCTTCTAGCGTTATATTGGCAAGCTCTATTCCTCTGCATGCACCGCTGATTCCATAAATTAAAGCAACATGTTGAACAAAAAAATAAGTGTGTTAATAATCGTAATAACCTAGGTACATAATTTAGGTATGTAGGTAGGTATCTATTTATTTAGTTTGAGTAGAGTACATAAGTAGGTTACCTTTGTTGCCAAGTATTCTTTATTTGGAGCGTTATTTAAAAATGTTTCAATTTCTTGTGTCGTCAAGACTTTAGATTTTTTTGCCTTGTATCCAGTGGACAATTTCTTCAGTAAGGCCGTTAAATCGTCGTAAGACGTCGATATTAAAAAATATCTAATTTTAAATTAGATATTTCTTAATATCGACGTCGTGGTTCATATCATTGAATATGTGCTCCAAAGAGTCGACGATTTGAATTTTTTCGATAATTCATCAAAATAAGTGAGAAAAACGCCTTCTGTAAAACAATCCACACGTTTCTCATCTCTACATTTCTTTCTAAAATTTTCGTAACTCTTTAAATATATTCCACGTGATTTTGTCGGCAACAGATTCATAATTATTTCTTTGCCCTTTTCTTCCATTTGCATATTAGCATCTTCACTATCACTTGATGACATTTTTCACATTCACAAGTTGGAAGTAAAAGTCAGGAAGTTTAACGTAAAAGTTTGTGATTTGGAATGAAGAAAATTCTAGAGATTTAGCGCCAATACCATCTCTTTTTTTAAATCTCTATTTATCCCGCAACGAAACAGTTCGCATTCTACCGTGAAGGGAAGAATCAACCTTCATAAAACATCACCAAGACGGTTCTATTTAAAAAAAAAACATTGACGGAGCACCAAGAAGTCGAGTTTTTATGTAAGAGAACGAATGCTTTGTACGGGCTGATGATTTTAGTACCTCGGGCTATAAAGTAATTTTTAACTCAAGTTTTAGGCCCGCTAAGCTACACTATTATGATACACTTTTTGAGCAAGAGAAGTGAAAAAAATATTCAGAGCAGTGTAAATTAAAGTCCAGATTCGTAGTAAAAGCTGCGAAGTATGGAGATAAATCCCGACAGTATCCACTTGGCACTCGGACGCCACGGGATAAATCTCCTGAAACAGCTTCCGAGGAACACTTGGAGCTGTCGACCGTGTGAAGAGGGAACTACATCATACAGAAGTGTATAACATCATTATGGATATGAGCACAGTCCGTAAAAAGTTACAGAAAATAATTTTGCTAATTCAAACCAAATCTAAATTTAATAGTAATTTTATCTATTGTAAATTCCGGCTGGCATATTTGTTTTCACATGACGATTAAAGGATATAGTATATAACAGTAATTAGATGTTAGTTAGGGCATTTTCATACCATCTTTCAAACAAGTTATTTTGTTATTGGTTGCGTTCGATAGGTGAACGAAAGTTGTATGTCGTTTATAAATAACACCGTAAGGGTAAGGGTTAAAGATCTCAAAAAAATCTACATCCGCTGCCCACTCATACAATATTGTGAACAAGACGACACGAAAAAGTTACTAAATCTTTAAGTAAGGGTGGTCCTCTACGAAAATGTAACCGCGTCCCTCGTAGCCTCTCCACGAACTAATCCGAATAATTTGGTGAGAAAGTACAATTCCTTGTAAATTTGATTACAATTTCCATTTATCGCGGCCCTCCAGCCGTTTTACGGCGGCCTTTACTACAAGAATTTCACTCAAAATTATATTATTGCAGACAAATTTATATAAATTTTACGAGATACTGTCTTTCATTTTCAGTGATATACGCGATTGCGAAGGACATAGTGCTCGATATTAAAATGACTACAGTCAGTTTAATGTCAAATCGTCTCAAACTACCTGACATCGTCGTGAAATCACCAAACCTAATGTAATAAATTTACAAGAACCTTAAATTTAAGTATAGAATTATACCTTGACTATTGCCCCTCTACAGCAAGATTGTATTTACCGTGTTTAGACGAGTGAGATAGCCTCGTTATTTAAATAAGGTAACAATTATTGTGTATGTTTTTTATTTGTATGATGTATGACAATAAACGATCTGTATTCTGTATTCACTATAAACACTTTTTTAACTAGAAATTACATACCATTTATACCCACTTAATTATAAAATTTTCTCAGTTTGAGGTGTAACGAGGTCTCAAGATTGTTTCCGTAATTTGTTAGCTAGCTACTTTGTTCCTGAGTAACAGTGTGCAACTATTTGTACAACTGATACCTACTTGTATAAAGAGTACAAATACAGGTACCCATGTCAGTGAGACAGTATATATTTACGACAGAAAATATTATTTCTATAGTTGACAACTCCAAATCCAATTAATTCAAAGCCAAAGCCGATAATTTCATTTTCAGCCCAAACTACTCAACCTGCTCGAAATAGATTTAAATTGTGTTTGTTTCTAAACTAAACGGGTACGGTATTCAATAACCAATCTAAATAACGACGTGATAGTACCTACCGTATTCTCTGAGTTATTGGATCCTTATAAATATTGACAGTTTTCTAATGCGGATCTCTCCGTTTCCTGAACACGCCGGAAGTTTTATTATGTATAATATGAAAGCTTGTTTAACCTTCAATTCAAAGGAATTCTTACTGAAGCTTTATATTAAGATTTGAAATTTTTGTGAATGGGTGAAGCAAATAAGAGGCTTTGATAAAATAATATCCAATTTGGGGAATAAACGAAAGCTTGGAAGTGGATAATACCCACCTTCTCACCGAAAATAGTCATTATCTATTCAATATCCAATATCGGTAATATTTATGAAAGTTGGTGTACAATAAATATTTTTGTACTGTAGGTAGGTATAGCTATAATTGAAGCGATCATGTAATCACGTAGAATTTGAAACTTAACAAAGAGATTAATTTTTGCGTGGATATCAGTAAACACTTGTAACATTAAAGATACAACAACTTTATTTAATGAATCACAACATAAATTAATGTCTAAAAAGTCACATTTCTTAGCGAAGCTGTGTTTGGCCCTTCTACCTGCGTGAGATAAATGCTCGTATAATTCATTCCAGGCTCTAATTAAGGCTGGAAGGAGCCATATTTTTAGCCAAACGACCAGGCCTATAGCTAGATAGCTGTCTATGGCTTCGCTGATATAGCTACTTAGGTTGTTTATGATTATAGATATTTATGGTTTGACTTTTAACTAGTTAACCTATATATATATTATATACATTTACTGACTATTATAATATTTTTACTTTTATTATATATATTTACTGACTATTATATATATATATATATGTATATATTTTTTTTATTATATATATTTACTGAAGTCAGTAAATATAATAATTATTATAAACATTATTAGCGTAGAATAAAGATATGATAGAAAAAGCTCTTGTTTTTTCACATTATTTTTTGTAAATAGCGAGTTTGGCATAACTCTCGTAAAATATGTAAACCTGTACCTACCCGACCAACAATTAAAAAAACAATTAACAAAACTCCTAACAAACTTGAACAAAATAAATGAAATGCCAAGCTAATTATTATAAGGCCTGACCTTCGTCCAGGCAATCCGGGCAAACTTCACGCTCCTGTAAACAGCGTTCGGCCAAATTCAGTCAGATCCCTAGTAATTAAGAAGAAAAAGTTTTTCGTTGCTGCTTCAACAATTGCTTAGAAAATAAAAGATTTTCAGACACGTCTCTTTCTTTAAATGTATATGAGATGCTTTACTGGAAAACTGCAGAAATTGTGTTTGTTATTCATAATAATTAATTAAACTAAGAAATAAATATGAGAATGATTCAAAAACAAATTCTACGCAAAGAAACCTACTAAATATTGAGTTTGCTAAGGGAACCTACCAGAGCAAGGGCAGCAGCTTCCTTCTGAGTATTTTTAAACACCAACACTGCGATCACCAATCCGCCTGCCAAGCGTGGTGATTATGGCAAATCCCCCCTACATGGGAGACCATCCACTCGATGGACCGACGACATGGCAGCGGTCGCAGGGAGTCGATAGATGGAGGCGGCTCAGGACCGCTATTTGTGGCGTCGTACGGGGGAACGTCCAGCTGTCCAGTGTATGGGCTGATGATGATGATGATTGAGTTTGCTAAACGTACCGACGACGATTTTTATTCTCCTAGTCTCAGTGAACTTCTCCTAAAACCTACAGCTTATACCAACTTGACCCTCTAAGTTTCCAAATTCTGAAGAGTCCGCTCTTGAAGAGTTTTCGACAAAAAGTCGCATCCGAAACCACAATCCTCACTTTCACCAACTGCCATCGGTGGCGAGACGTCACCGAAGTTCCTTAATTAGTAATACTACATTCCAGCGGATTGAATTATCTCTTGAAATAGGCGTCAGGAGTTTGAATTATAATGGATTTCGAGAGACAATTTACTTGTGGGTATCTTGATTTATCGGCTTTATCGTCGATGAAAATGTTTCAAAGTTTTGAGGAGTTTGGATTGAAACGATATCGCTTTCAGTAATTATCTAACTAATGGTACTCAAAGGAACTTGTTATTATGTAAGTTAGATAATTGAAAATAAATAATACGATATCAATGGTGACAAGATATAAAAATAACACAGCTACACAAAAAAAAAGTTAGTTATGCGACGAATCGGACTATAATTTTCCGACGTTTTTTTAACTGCTGAATTCGAATATAAAGTTGAGATACTGTGTCGCTTTGGAAGGGTCCGCTGGCTTTATTAACTTTCATATTTACATAAGGTTAGAAGTATTAACACCGTAGGAAACAGAAAAAACTGATCCAGGCCGGCGGAACTCGTTCATTTAGCGAAAACTGCTCAAAAAACGTATTTTGCCTACGTTTTTATAACGTCAACACGTTTCAAACACTTTTAAGTATAAAAAAAATTCAACAGGATATTAATGTTGACTTTGAATATCGATTCAGCAGCTCAAAATACGTCGGAAAAGTATAGTCCGAATTGTCGCACATTAACATGTTTATTTTTAACATATGTAGTATTATAGCTTATCAAGTTTGAAGCGGACAGAATAAAATGTGACGTAGTATAAAAGCTATTTATTTTTTCTATGATTAAGGTTTCAAATGCGGCGAGATATGTCGTAAAGAAATAAAGAATATTTAGATTTTGGGTTTATTGAGTTTTATGACCTACTTACTACCTAACATATTGTACACGTAACATATACAATATATTCACATATGTATATTCTTTGCGTGTGTTATTGTCCGGAAAACAAAAACCTTTTTACTTTATATACAAGTACAAGTATCACGGTCCAAGGTGACGTGTTTCGTTTGTACATATGTACCTATGTGAATAAACCAGTGAGTAGCGAACTCTGCCCTCGCATTGCCGAGAAACCACACGTTTCTCATTTAACATGACCGTGTGGTGAACTTTGATGCTCTGAGTTTCATTTTATTTCAAATACTTAATTGAAGATTTTCGACTCCTGAAATAATCTAGTATCATTCAGTATATGTACCTAGTACCTAGCACACAAACAGAGATACAGACACATACTGTTCATCTTAGGGACCTACATATGTATATATAAAGTAGTGTTTGTCTTGTTTATTGCGGCAGGTGATGGCGATCTCTATGTTTCGAAAGTAAAATCATTCAGAATCAGAATCAATAACTTTATTTCTTTAGGTTTACAAAATAAGCACTTAGACAAGTGAAATTTAATACTATAAACATAGTTATTAATATCAAATAAGAAATAAGGTGTTATTGATATTCTCTTCACTTCAATTTTTTGTCCACTAGTGGAAGAAGTGAAAAAGAAACCACTAGCACATTATAATATCACTTATGTGTCTAATACATGTATATTTTGCCTATCTCAATTTAATGCAATTTAGATACATGTCAATATTTATTTAAAGCTAAACAGAACATTGAATTTCTTACATACTACTGTCAGTGCGGAACGGAGCGACATCTGGCCAAGCATTAACATCATTGATGTAATCATCTATGGAGTAAAAGGCCTTCCTGATAAGATTTTGTTTAATGTACTGTTTAAATTTACGAATAGGGAGTTCAGTTGCTTCAGATGGAAGCTTATTATAAAAGCGGACGCAATTGCCCATAAATGATTTCCCTACTTTTCGTAATCTATATGCTGGGATGTGTAATTTGTTCTTGTTTCTTGTATTTATATTGTGAACATCACACTTTTTCAAAAAGCTATCTCTATTTTTGTGCGTATACATTAGATTTTCATAGATGTATTGCGATATTACTGTCAAAATATTTATTTCTTTAAATAATTCCCTCAAAGAGTCGCGTGGCTTTAATTTATAAATTGCGCGTACTGCCCTTTTTTGAAGAACAAAGATAGCCTGGATGTCAGCTGCCTTTCCCCAAAGCAAAATACCATAGGACATAATACTATGAAAGTAACTGAAATAAACTAACCTAGCTGTATCTTCATCGGTAATATATCTAATTGTACGAACTGCATAGGCTGCTGAACTAAGTCTGCCTGCGAGAGCATCAATTTGCGGTTTCCATTGAAGCTGAAGATTAGATAAAATTAACCAAATAAAATCCTGTACATTTCAAAAAGCTCTACATTCCTGACCCATCTAACAATGTATTATTTTACAACTTATTAAAGGTTTTTATACACACGTAGGAGATACATTGTGTTATGTGTGTGTGTGCTTTATAGAACTACGATAGTTTGTTTTGTTTTATATTGGTAATTTTTCTAGGAAACCTTATTTTGTGTTTAGTTCTACTCCATTTTTCCTGTTACATGAAAGATCCAATTTCTCGAGCTATCACTAACTTCAATCTTAATAACAAACACCAGTTTGTGCCAGTTTGTTCATTTTATAGCATGTTGGGTGTCGCTTTCAAGACTCTGCCAAGTGTGCACAGAGCACGGCCACGAATAATGAGCTTATGGACAAAAAATTTAAATATTTTTCGTGTCCTTGACGAAATGGTGAGATTGGACCCACAATGTAACTCGCTGACAGTACTAACTGACCTGACAAAAAGGCGAGGCGAGAAATGCAGAGGACATGCTCATGTAAATATAAGATGATTTATGCTTCATAAATGTAATGTGCAAACAAAAATATTGAAAAACTAGTTGACCCAATTTAAGGCAAAAGAGCTTCTGGGAATCAGCTGCAACCCTACTGAAAGACCCCAGATTAGGGCGTTTTTTTTTATACCTGAAACACGTAATAAATTAAAAAGTTATAGCCATTTATATTCGGAGCCAAACTACGAATCTCAAAATTTTATGACCCGTTTTACCCCATTTTATGGCATATTTTGAAAAATTCTGAACCACCACCTGTTCTATAGTTTTATATTTTTTGTATTCTTCTCTACATGCAAAATGTTAGTTTTCTAGCTTCAGTGGTTTGAGCTGGACATTGTCGTTTAGAAAATCACTTGTTCTTTTATATGTTAAATTAACAAGAGGACCAAAACAATTTGTAGGTTTTAAAAAATTGACTATGAAATCGTAGGCACGTTTCACTTTAAAAATAAATTGACAAAAACTAGGTCAGATCGCAGAAGATAGGCATAATTAACGATTCCAAAACATAAACTGGATTAAACAGTTTCATAAATCGCGAGTTCATAAATCCAAAACTCCACCAAAGACAATTAAAACTCCGGGATAGATGGTCCACAAAATCGCAATGTTGCCTGCCGCGAACTTTACCCCTCAGACGGGAACACATGACCGATGTCTTCACTGTATGTATGTATATAGTTCGGTTACAGGACGGTAGCTGGATGGAGACAAACTAACGTTGAAATGGGTATATACCCAAGTTCATTATGAACTTTTGCAAGGTTGCATTCCATTCTGATAGCGAACGGATTATAACAGGAAAATGTGCCACATAATCCACATCTCAAAATTCACCACCATAACGTGGCTATTATTTTCAATAAGCCGCCTTAATCCCCACCATACGCTAAGATGCTAAGCAATTCGAAGTTTAATCTTCTACACTATACGTACCCTCAACCTAAGCTCGATAAGCGTCTCACATCCTGTCATCAAGGCCGCACGCGAAACAAACAATAACTTTTAATTACCTCCATAAAGGTTAAATTCGTTTATCTTTGTAAGTTAAACGAGTTTTAGTAAATAACTTTATTTGAATATGTCCACGGCCTGTTGGCTTTCCGTTATCCGGCTACATAAATAAAAGTTAATGGTCTTTAATATTTCTATTTCATAAAAATATGGATTATTCCAGTTAAAGGATGGGATACTCTATCTTGTTCAGTTAATATCGAAATGATTATTTTCGAGAGCGAGTGAGTATCTGACGCAGCGCATCAGCATTGCGTAAAGCGGGACAATGCAGCCAGCGTCTTGGAGACTATGGAAATATATGGAACAGTTGAGTTACCTGTATATTGTTTACAACAGTCTGCAGTTAGCTTAATAAACAAAATACTAGTTCTAATTGGTTTCTATTCTTTGGTTGTAATTTTCTTTGGTTATAAAACATAATATATTCATTTTAAAACTTTCCAATCTAATCAAGAAAAACCAATATATGTATTATGTATTGACCCGAGTTGAAATGACTTCTTTACTTACATTACAAGCTCTTCTAGAATGAAGTTGTAATTATTTTTATAATCTTTTATATTCGATATCATTAAACTTTGTAATAAACTAACCTTCCCTTTGAAAGCAGATTAAATAACAGCCATTATCAATCTAAACTAAACACAACCCAAAGTGTTTAAATTATGAATTCGCCATTATAAACTTTAGTCTAGTTAGTTTGTAAATTATAGTGCTTAACACATTGTCCGGGTGCAAAACTTTCGTAAATTAATATTTTGTAATGTGGCGCAAACCCAGCTTTGCGGCAAGCATGGTCCTAAAAGGGTTGCTTTATTAATTTTGTTATTGTTGATAGCTTCCTCGATAAAACATTGAGAGTAAACTAAGCTGAAATTATCTACTTTATGATAATTATGGTTTAACGAAGGGATGTTAAAACTCACTAAGCCACGGATTGCAGAATAATTTATGAGGGACTTAATTTGCGAAAAAATATAAAACTTAATACCGCTGAAAACAGCTTGGAGGTGAAATAAAACAATAGATCCAAAAAAATTTGTAGCCCGCTATTATACGTGAAATTGATTTAAGTTACTCTTACCTAAATCAGACAAAACTTAAGTATATTTTGCATTTAAGTCGATCCACAATAGTTTTCAAAGCTGTACAACAAATGGTAACTTCAACAGAGCTGACCTGTGTGTGGATCGGGTCCGTGTCGAGCGGTGTTGTGTCACTCACAGCTCATCCCTCTAGGTAGATTATAATCTAAACTTTGAAATAGAAAATATTTTCCTGCCGCTAGACGCATAAGAACGTACCTACCAAATATATAAATAAATAAAAATACGAACAATGGTTCATAATAAATTCACCAAAACTCAAAATCAGATGACACTATTCTATTCTAACTAATATTATAAATGCGACAGTGTGTTGTTGTTTGTTTGTCCTTCCTTCACGCCCTAACAAAGCAACCATCGACTTGATTTTTGGTATGGAGTTAGTTGAAAGGATGGAGAGTAACATTGGCTACTTCTTGTACTTTAATGTGAAATTCTAATTTAACGCGGGTGAAATCACGGAGAACAGCTAGTAATACATAACTTATGTCGCGTACGGCCCGCGCGGGCACACACATGTATACCATTTTGGTGAGTCACCACCATAAAGTTAAAACACAGTGAAAATAAAATAAATTCACCGTTTCACATAAATAATAGTGGCACTTGATTCGAATCTATACTAAAATATGTATGTAGCTCCTTGACTACCAAAGAGAGAACGAAATGCATTATTGATGCACTGAGAACTTTAAACGAATTCAACTACGAATAACTCAGACCACAAAATGAATAAATACAATATCTGAATGAAGTCGAAGAATCTATTTAAACAGGATAAATGAAGGATTGATAATAATTAGGTATTTTGATTTCAAGTCCGTACTCTTATCATTTCTAATCTACATATGATCGAATCTCTCGTCAACATCAAGTCGAGTTACTGTAAATTGAAATCTATTTTAGTTCAAAATAAATATAAATATCCATTGACCTTTACCAGAGGATTTTGATAATTGATAAGTTAATTAGCATACAAACAATTGGCTGTTTCTTAGACCATGGCTGAAATCGGCTCGGAAAATAAAATAGAAAATTGGAAATATGTAGACATGGGAATATATAGAAAGGGGAATTTGTAGACAAGGGAATCTGAAATATTAGAAATGGTAAGTTGAAAGAGTATTGAGATTCTGTAGACGTGGGAACAAACCTTTGATACATAGGTATTGCTTGAGTCCCAAAACAATCCCTGTCTCAGCATTGGTTGATTGTAATTACGTAAAACAATCGCTGGTCTTCCGAGAGAGTTTCCAGAAGTCGCGAAAGATAGAACATAAGTACAAACAGACCACGACAAAAAGGTTGAAAAAAAACTCTTCTTTTATATCATTTTCTTTGTTATCAGTACATTCTTACCCGCCCGCCGATAGGATCAGAATCAACCATAGAGCTCAAATGTCGACAACTAAACTAACAATAAAAATAAGAGAATAAAACTACCCTTATTAAATCTTACTACCGAAAACAAACCTTTGAACACAAACATCATTAGGAAGAAAACAGTCTCAATTTATGACAGCTCTACCATACGTGGTCCATAATTGCTCCATGGGCTAGAAAAGCCTTCCACCAGTCCATTTGGCTCCCCAACTCATTGGTTCGCCCACAAAATTCAACTGCGGACCGATATAACTTACAACCCACTAAATTGGGACGTACAAAACTCCAGCTTTTTAGTTAAGGCAATGGACCAGTAGGGTATAAAACTTACCAATAATTTTCTTTAATCTTCCGAGTGGCAGCGCTCACTGCTTAGTTTCAGCAAAATATTATTGAAATGGTCAGAAATGAAAATAGTTTCGACTTTCTGTCTCTGCTGATGCTATAAAAAACCTACTTTTCGTTGGATTTTAGGGTTACGTACCCAAAGTGTGAAAACGGGACCCTTGTTAAAAACATAGAAGTCGGACAAATATAGGCAATGTAACAGACATGGTCTATATTTATCCGACTTCTCCTCGTTGCCAGGGAGTTTTAGCAATAAATAGATTAAATACCTACCTATTGTAATCACCTTAAGATTTAAGAGATTGCTGCGCCCTTATAGGGTACATGTACTAACCTTTAAGCTAACTACCACCTAAGGTAAAACTGTAATAATGTATATGTATGCAATTAATAAATAAATGAATGAATTAATGAATAATACTAAGGCTCCGGCGCCGTCTGGTCGTCTGTCCGTCCGCCCTTCAGCGGGCTGTAACTCTTGAACCGTAACAGGTACACAGTTTAATTTTGTCAGGGTGTCTATAACTATTGCCGCTATAATAACAAATAATATAAAAATATATAATTTAGTAACTAACGTGCATACCAAGTTGATTAACAAAAAACGAAGTAAAGCAACGTCGGGCGCGGTAAGTACTTGGATGGGTGACCGTGTCATGTTGGCTTTTTTTTTTTTTTTAATAATCTGTTTTTTAGTGTTCCATTTGCGAAATAGTTATGAACGATGGTACGGTACCCTCCGTGTGCGAGTAGCTTACACTTGGCTGGTTTTATTAACTGACTAGTACCTATAAATCAAACTCTGTCAACTTTGAGGCTAGATGACGTGTGGATTGTCCAGCCAAGGAATTTTTATACTAAGTATGTAAATTCCTTGTGTCCAGCATAACTCCTATTTCACTCGTACCTCCTCTTATTTATTTCTTGTAGTCATGTCACCTGCCATTATGTATGATCACTGATCAGTACCGAGTAATTCATCCTGATCCTCTTTCACAAATATTTATGGAGCTTTAGAGATGTAGTACATACATAGATAGGTGATAAGTTACAATAAATCATAACTAACAATTGAAGATTACATATTCTGTAATCTATATTCGCATATTTGTACGTGATACTGATAACGTTTGACAATTATCATGACCGCTTAGACACAGGTACAGATACTGTTTCCTACTAATGATATAAAATTGTCTTAGTAATTGATGAATCAGAATCAGAATCAGAATCAATAACTTTATTTCTTTAGGCTTACAAAATAAGCAGTTAGACAAGTCAAATTTTATACTATAAACATAGTTATTATTATCAAAGAAGAAATAAGGTGTTATTGATATTCTCTTCACTTCAATTTTTTGTCCACTAGTGGAAGAAGTGAAAAAGACCCCAGCTAGCACATTATAATATCACTTATTTGTCTAATACATGGTTATTTTGCCTATCTAAATCTAAATTTAATGCGATTTAGATACATGTCAATATTTCTATAAAGCTAAACAGAACATTGAATTTCTTACATACTATTGACAGTGCGGAACGGAACGACATTTGGCCAAGCATTAACATCATTGATGTAATCATCTATGGAGTAAAAGGCCTTCCTGATAAGATTTTGTTTAATGTACTGTTTAAATTTACGAATAGGGAGTTCAGTTGCTTCAGATGGAAGCTTATTATAGAACCGCACGCAATTGCCCATAAATGATTTCCCTACTTTTCGTAATCTACAATATGCTGGGATGTGTAATTTGTTCTTGTTTCTTGTATGATGCATGATAATACCTATAGATAGAAAAAATAGTTTTTCTACTGCTGTAAACTACACTGTGCGCAAAACTTCTAACAAGATGTTAATAAAAATGTCTCCAATATGAAAAACCCTCTTATATTTTCGTTATAAACAGTGACCTTAATCTCGAAGTCGCAATTTGCTCTAAGAACCACCAGTCGGCTTAGGAATGGGGAGGGGGTATTTACATTCAGATAGCTTTCTGGTCTTATAGCTCCTATTGAAAAAAATACTCCTTCAATTTGTCTGATTTTACTCTTTTGGAATATAAAGTCTCGTAAGGACAGTGCTTACCAATTGCAGCATAAGATAAAAGAAAGGAAAATTTACGTGAGAATCGTCGTGCCTGACGTTACGGTAAGTAATTTATGCTTATTCCTAGTTGTCTTGTGCAGTTGTCCCGTACACAATACAACTGGGACATAAGTTTTTGGTACGGGGCACCTGATATAGCAATCCATAAGCCAGTGGAGTGGTAAATAAATATTAAGGATGACCAAGAGATACTTGCTGAAAAACATCTAAACAAATAGATATAATCAGACTGATATAGGTGCCGTAGGTAGTAAAATTGGATGTATCAGTTTTCATTTACATTAAAAATGATACAAGTCTAACATAAAGGAAGCCGCAATAAAGTAGCTCGACTTAATCTTAGCAAATTCATATTTATGTGGCTCTTGCATAAAAAAAAATCCTACTAAAAACCAACAAAAATAAAATGATAACCTTGAAAAAACTGTATATTCAAAGAACTCGTAAGAATTGTAATCGAATTATAAAACAAATTCCCGCACATTCAGCACTGGCTCACAACCGATAAAACGAAATCATATTTGTAAATAATGAGAGAAAAGAAATCTTATACGGGAGCGAAAACCTTCATCGATGTATTACTTTACTAATATTCGGGAACGGGCAATTTATTAGAGAGAGTTTTAAGGGTTTAGGTCCTTACAACATGTTGGAATTTGTCCCTATTCAATATGAACACAACGTTTTTTCTGGAATATAGAAATAGGAAAATATTATAACGTTATATTCTGGTCTACGTAACATTATTTTTTTCGAAGAAAATTACAGTTATAAATTATAAATCAACAATTACTTCAAAGAACATTAGAATAAATTAACAAGGTTTTGTTGGCGATAATGTGCTATTTAAGTCACCAATATAATGACATGGATTTTTTATTGCATGTCAAACCCATCTTTACAACACAACTTACATAGCTAGTTAGGTATTTTATAAAGTAAACAGGCAATGTAGGTAGGCAATAAAGCAGCACATGTCAGCTAGGACAGCCTCTTGAACACATTAAATCTACTACCTTCTGTATGTATTTTGTGTTTTTGACGTACAATAAAGAGTTATCTATCTATCTATATATCTGACCCGATTTTAATCGCCAAGGCCGATATCGGCGATTATGATCGGCATGATAAAAGTCGCCCGTTTATGCAATCTCTCAGGAAGTCAAATCTGTGTTTCCGCCAGTCTCTCAAATTGAGTTTGCAATTTCGCGAAAATTGGAATTTGTTTCTGCGTGACGTCACTAGTCCAGAAATTGAGGAGATTTACATAAGGTGATTTTTGTTTACTTGGGGGCTAGATCGAATGTTTTTACAGGGTCTTTGATGTGGTAATTTATCTTGTACAAAGTTTGGATTGGATGGGATGTGGTGACGGCGAAAATATGGCTCCATTTTAGATAAAATAGAATCTACAATTCATGGAAAAGTAAACAGGAGTCCTACTTAATTCAACGGAGGGGAAAGTAATCGAAGATTCCTTCACGGTTGTCACCTTTGAATTTAAATGAATTACGAACATTCAATAACCTAGGAAGATACGAAACATTGAAGGTTTCTCGGGAAAAATCTCATAAAAAAATGACTGCACATAAAGATACGTAGTACTATATATAGTTATTATGTAATAAAGATTATTTATATAATATTTTAATATTATACAAAATATACAAAACATAATCCTTCCTACTAATATTATATATGTTGAAGTTTGTAAGGATGGATGTACGGATGTATGGATGGATATTTGTTACTCTTTTCACGCAAAAACTACTGCACCGATTAGGCTGAAATTTGGTATGGGTATTGTTTGGGACCTGGAATAACATATAGTTTATTTAGTTTTTATCCCGATAAAACGCGGGCGAAGGCGCGGGCAGCAGCTAGCATTTTTATAATATTTTGATTTAAAGTATAATAAATCAATGATACATTTAGTTCGATGCCTGTGCCCATCTTGTCTCATCGTTGTCTGCTCTACTACAGAGTATTAGGTACCTACCTATACTTCTATTCAAAAATGTATATTTTACCATTAAACCCAAGGAATATTGGTGGAAAATATTTAACAACTTTGTTGTATCATCGAAGCAAACCACAGAAGCTCGAAATAATTTTTGGTTTTGAAAGCTTTCATTCATCATTTTATTGATCTCTAGTTTGTTCTCGAATTCCAATTTAATTATTTTTTGCTACACATGTGAGATTATGCTTTAATTAAGTATATGTTTTAGTTTTTATTGATAATTTTGCTGTTACCTTGTTGTTTTCTGTTATTGTTATCAGTTTTTGTTAAGTTTTCATTCAAAAAATGTCTTTGTTGTCGTAGAATATCTTGGATTCTAAATCGGAGTGGGTATAGCTTTTACAACTCCCATGCCTGAGAACAATGACACTCGAAGCTCATTGCGCGTTCAAAAACCATATCTACATAACATGAATAAGCCAAGTGGCCTAAAAGGATAGCGCAATAAACGATAAAACGAACGACCGGCGTATGCAATTACCGAATTAGAAACAAAATAGGGCTGGGAATAAAATAGGGTTGCCAATAAAATAGGGTTGGGCAGTAAAACAGTAGGTTGAGTGGAGCTGGCATTGTATCTAATGGTGCTTATTCCGGTATGACTGTTGAAAATAGCAGTAGAAATGTATAAAATATAGGTACAGCTATTTTGTACAGGGTGAGTTCTTTCGAACAGTAGGATTCATAAGCTTTATAGCCCCAGGCAAACAAAAATTTAACTGGCAAAAAATTTAATTATGTTTGATGGTCTGCTTCAGGTTTAACTTTGAAGTCTGCAAGGTTTGTCATTAGTCTTTCAGTGTCCTTTTCAAGAATTCATCTCAGAGATCTTTTGATCTATTCTTGCCCTACTTCTTCGAGTTGATGTCTGTAGTTCTCTAATTTCCTTTTATTTTAAACAAGAGTGTAATTATTTATTTCAGTGTATGTTGTCCTTTCCAGTACCTATAGACAAATCTCTTCTCTCCATTTTTTCGCTTTTGGGATGCAGTGCCTCAAAGTGTACTTTGTTCAACCACCTTTTAGAAAAGCACCTACCTATATTATTGATATCTATGAAAATCCAGAATTATTGACTTATTATTCATGAATTTTTTTTCAATACCTATTTGATGTTAACTAGTACTTCTGCCTACATACAAATTAGTCCTACTCTAAATTCCGTGCCAGCAATTACTTAAACTGTCGTCACTAGTCGACACTCGTGGAGCATTCACACGGTCGAGTTATCTGGTCCGATTACTGGCTTTTAGTGCACTGGATCGCTTACTGACTTGGTCTAATCTACTAATAGGTCAGTCAGTGTTGGGCTCAAAGAAACTCTCTCTCGCTGTTAAGTTGTCGTGCTAAGTGATGTGGAACACCGAGTAGGTACCTTAGTTTAGATGGAACTAAAGGAAGTGGAAGTTTGTTTAATACAAGGACTCGGATTACAGTAGGAATAAGTTAACATAAAATTGAAAGCAGAGTTTTTATTTTGGTGTTTTTAGGGTTCCGTACCCGAAGATAGAGGCGACCTGCACTTGACCGGTTTTATTTTAATGACGTAACCAATCTTTATGTAAAATACGTCGTGTAACATTTTTTTTATTATTGATACTTCATCAAACACAAAAGTCCAACATTTAAAAATAGCAATGGATCTGGTGGATCTTTATCGCTTCATCGTATCAATTTGTAAAATACTACTTGAGTCTAAGATAACATAAACAAACTTGTTTTTAGTTCGTTTAGCTAAGTTCTAAAATAAGTACAACCATTTACTGGGTTACTCTTAAATAATGTAAAAGGTCTGTTGAAACCTCCGTATAATTTTCAGTTACTTAAAAAAATGCTACCTTTGTTTCAACAAAACAAACTCATTTTCATAACAAAACAGGTCACAGGTAAGTATTCCGCGTGTAACGTGAATAATGTTTACAAATAAGTTATTATTTGCCCAACACTGACTCTAGGAATATAATTTTACACAGAGAAAATTGCAATTCAAATCTATACGCTCACATAATCGAGGTATATTTTTCAATAATTCTGTATATTTAAAAATGTAATTATTAGTAAAAGCATTATATTTAGAACCTGACTTATACATTAATAAATCACAAGCGTTATTAATAAAATAGAAATAATTTATTTCCATGAGACCATTAGCTGCGCTAGATATTACTTGTTGTAAAGACTTTGAGAAAACAATTTCCGGACTGTGTCCGCTGAAATAGAACAGAAGATTTTTTTTCGATCGTTAAGCCATTATATTTATTTTTATATTTTTCTTTCATGATACATAATCGTGTTTTTATTTTTAGTTACTTCTCAGCAAACTTTATTAATATATTTGCTAGTGTACCGCTCTCTTACTATTCATGGAAATCTATCTGTACACTCGGTCTACCGCGAAACAGGCCTAGCCTAGTGCGGGGACCATGGGTAACAATGTTCTTATTTAAAATCTTATGTAAAATTACACAACTGTAATTACTATAGGTCACATTAAGCCATGTGTTTGTTATTCCTAATGGCAAATAAATTATTTTGTATTTTTGTGTTGTATTTGTCCACGTGGTGTCCATATTGGTCCCAAAAACCAAAAACTAACTTTAAAATCCTTCCTTTCCACTCTACCACAAAACAAAACACTAGCGAATAAATCTGCCCTTTGTACAAAACTGTTAGGATGGTACTATCTAGTGCGGAAGTTTTTCATAATTTTTTGAGATTACGAATTCGCGAAATTAATTGTCATTTACCTAACCTGTGTTACTCCAGGTCTAGACCTACATCTATGCAGAATTTCAGTCAGATCGGTCGATCACGTTTGAGAGACACATGAAATGATGAATGAAAACTTTCAAAACCAAAAATGATTACGTACTTTGTGACTTGCCTCGCTGATACCAGATGTCATAAAATATTAACCACCAATATGTCTTTGGTTTTGTATCGCTTTGGTTACAAAAAATATCAAAGATTCTAGAACCAAGTAAAGTGTAACGCACGAATACATGCCCAAATTAATGTGTCGTTAAATCACCGGCAGCCATTACCGCCGCCTTCATAGCTCTCGCGGAATACATAGTCATTACTATGTTAGGCCGGGGCCATACGTGCTGCTTTACCTGACTACATTCGTTGTTTCCGCTACGAACAGACGTCACATCTGAACTTTTTATACAGGCTGAGTTATAGTAAAGTGTATTTCACAGCCTATACAAGCTTCCCCGAAAATTCATACGCAGCCTATCATGAAGTCTGTCAAAATATGATACCAGTACCAAATAAAAGTCTTTAATATTTACTATACTTATTCTACCCTCTTATTTGCTGTTTAGTAGTTCGACTGCAAATCAACTAGTTATGTCCCAACGCTTTAACGATTAGATTTTTTTGGCAATCAATTTTGTTTATGAAGAAGTTGTTATAAATTTTGTTATGTTCGCTCCACATTTTATATTATTTTACAGACTTTACTCGTGCGTCTAAATGCCTTTATTTTTGGAATCAGAATATTCAATAGAATAAAATAGCACTAAATAATGTTGTTTTATTTGCTACTTGCTTTTGCCCGCGATTACACGCGTTTTTCCGGGATAAAACTTAATTAACTGCACTTTTAATACTTATTCGTGGAAAAATAATTTTGAATAATCGTCGTTTCATACTATGTTGACTCAATAAAAATCTAAACTTTCGTAAGTCGTGAATTTTCGAGTTGACAGATTCGCATCACTATCTGTCCAAAAGTAATTGCGTCAATGAAATACTTCATTCTGTGATTCAGTCTTCATTCACTCACCCGTCAACAATTAAGGAAATTCTTAATCGTGCATATACCAAACAGCAAGTAAGAGAGTGGACGGGGCTTCATAGCTTCACACAATCCTGTAACGCTTGCTTTAACAGAACTGGTAGAACCTACCAATCAATCGTTAAATACTTTCATATCCGGATTTCAGGAACAGGGCTTGCCTATTTCTAGATTATAATGAGATCATAATTAGATTTCAAGGAAAAACTAATTTCAAACGCATCAATACAAGTACATCAATGTTCGATTACTCGCTACTTCCCTCACTTAGGCGACTTATTATAAAGGACCTACGTCCTTATACAGGATTCAATCTATCTCCTTGCCAAGTTTAATTAACATCCGTTCAGCCGTTTGCCGCCGCCACGGCTTCTAGAATTCAGATTAATTAAACTACCTCATCAACGGTCAAACCTCTGCCAAATTTTGGACAAGGATCAGTTGATCAATTTAATTTAGTCAATCGCAAAAATTTGCATTTTTTTAAAGATTAATTAGCGTTTTTCGAACTCGTAATAAGCATCTTTTTTACTAATGACCAAACTGAAAATAAGGAGCTTTTTACTTGGGGCTGTCTTATTAATATACTTATCATAGACCCTGCATAGACCGTGTTTTTTTGACACCATATCCCATGGGATCCTCTTCTCTCTGCGATAGTTCCCCGCCATCCGTAATTCCATTGAGAACGCCTTATTTCAAGCCCTTGTCAAATCATTGGTCATCAACTAAGCGTTCAAAAAACTGGCTTTAGGTCACAAAACCGACAATAACCACCTGTGCCGAGTGTATCCATGGCCTAACACTATTGTGAACGTGTAAAAAGCTTTCACCAGGACATAATGCGTTTTTGGGGTTTACTTGGGTGGTGAGATTAATCGGAGTAATTAACAGCGATGAGTTACTGAACACGCTTGTTTCTGTCACTTTTCTTGCTTGTTTGTTTTTGCCAATTATTTTCACGAGTTATGAAGGTTTATGTCGTTGTGCGAACCTGCCTGGGTAAAACTAGCACATGATATTACGGAGTAACATAGAGCATTCTAACCCAGCTGTAACGTAGGTAATGTCATGGTGTGGATAATGTTATGATGTGGGTAATGAAATGCTGTGGGTAATGAAATGCTGTGGGTAATGAAATGCTGTAGTTAATGAAATGCTGTGGGTAATGAAATGCTGTGGGTAATGTCATGCTGTGAATGTCATACTGTGATTCACAAAAATTTGTCTACGCTGCGCGTAGCAAGAAATCGCTACATCACAAACGCTAGGAAATTATGAATATATGTAATATTATATGTATATACATATATATAGGTGTAAATATTTTAAGTTTAAGTGCTAATATGATGGTGGGTTATGTACATATTAAGTTTAAGTGCTAATATGATGGTTGGTTATGTACATAATAAGTCAACGTAAGCTGAACAGTGTGATATTTTAAAATACGTATTTTAATTATCTCCATTGAATGTAAATAAGTTCGGTACTATGTTTTGGAATGAACGAATCGTCTCAGAAATTATATTTTACTGTAGTAATACAGGATATCCCACCGCCATGTGACATATAAGTTAAGGCAAGTACCAGAAATATTAAAGAGAAGTTTTACTGAAAGGAAACATTCCTTCAAGCCCCAACTCATCGGAATATAAAAGTAATTTTATATTATTTTATGGACTCTAGAGGGTTCAATTACTGCAAGTAATCTTTCAAAACTCGGGGAATGCAGTGTTACTTACTTAAAAAAATAATGGAATATTTCCTTTCGGTAAAATATCCAGACTTCAATATTTCTGGTACTTGCCATCCATGTCACTTGGTCGTGAGATAACCTGTATAGTTCTACTGATAAAATAATAAAAACAAATTAGAACTGGTATTTACAATTAAAACAATTGAGTTACCTGCAGACTGTTACAAACAATCTACAGGTAGCTCAACTGATTCATATTAATACCCGTCGGAAGCGTCCTAAAGACGCTGGATTTAATTTAAAATTTAATTTTTAACTTTATAAACAGGACATTATTCCCAGACCTGGAACGAGTACTGGCAGAAAAACGAAAACGTTAGTAAACGATCCCTTTTGTAAACTGTTTATGTTTTGTACTACATCATAGGTAAATATTCAAATCCAACCCAGGACATGGATTTTAAACTGAAAATCTTGTTACTAAAACCCCAGAGGCCACTAGACGTTTGAAACTCACGTAGACGTTCTGCAAAGCACGCTCAAGAAATGTTAAGTCGACTGTGCGGATAACAGGATCTCTCAGGTATTGTAATGCAAGTCTGATGCTTTCAAACGCAGTGGAAGCTTCCGTCCTGTATTACAGACGAGAAATAAATTTAGAATAAATTTAGATAAAAGAAGAGAAGTTGAAGAATGATGACACGCTTTTTAGAATTTCTTCAAACCCTTCTGAGTACTGGTTGTATCGACACCTGAAATGATAATAAGTCGCATTACTACATTCTTTTATAAATAGGTCTTATTCCTGAATGATATCTGACGTTGGGTAACGTTTTATACGTGAAACCGCAGGAAAAGCTAGCTTCCTTTAAAAATAAAGAAGAGTAACTTCTTTTAAGCCATAAATGCCTACCAACTTGTTGAAATAGTCGCTAAAGCAGCTGTACGATTTTTTCTATAACCAAAACACTATTATTTCAAAGGCCACTTCTCGCTACATTTGGCTGTGACAAGCATAACAGAGTTATACGGGTCCGGTGTTTTATTGCGGCCTGAAGATGACTTCACCTTTCCCAACCATCAATATAACCTTACCCGCCACGGTCGAGTAAACTGAAAGGTTTAGGACCTGTGCAAAACCTACTCTAAACCTTCCTTTAATTGTGCAGTTCCATTTTTACAATTACCTACATTAGTTCTAATTGTGGAGGTCGAGTCATGGCGAGGCTTCACTGAGGAGTTGACGGGGTAACTTAAAAGAAAAAACTAAAATGAAGATGTTTTACTAGACAGTGCAACAAATTTTTGATAAGCCACTGAAATCAGTTCTCGACGTCCATAAAGAAAGGAAAAACTGCGTACGGCGGCAGTTCCACGTATAGAAAACCAAAAAAATCCGTTCTAACCCCCCACTGTAGGTAGGTATACCTAGATGAGCTAGATGAGGTCTACCGACACACCAAAGTCGCCGATACAGCCCAGCGACTTTGACAGCGGCATGTCAGCGGCTTCCAAGTTGACAAAACACCTTGGTGACCTGCAAAATTCATTCACCGAAATATCACCAGAAGTCGCCTGGTATTGAAGTCACCGACATAATCTAGTTGTTTAACATAATACCAACGACACCATCTTGCGAGACTATGTATGTATGTCAACAGTATGTCAGTATGGAGAATCCTCAAAATGAAGTGCACTGTACCTAATAAACCGCCAACATCTGCATACATATGTATGTAGGTACAGCATCATCGCAAGCTGTTCTCCATCTCAGTATCATCTCAAGATCGTGTACCGTGAGCGGATGTTATGTCCCTTACTTACTACACTCAATAGGTTAATTTGTTTCATCCGCTGTCTGTTTGAATTGACCAGTCGAACGAGGTCACACTGATTTGACTTTCAACAGATATTATTTTAATTCTCTGAGTAATATTTATATTTATATAAATCCAATAAACTGATCTTTTGTTTTGCAATAATTTGCAACATTATAGTAATAAAAGTTTGTTGGTATGGTGTGAATGCATTATTTAAAATCTGCTGCACAGCTGCTCAGGAACAAAAGACGAGAAATCGTTCAAAAAACAAATGTCGCAAAATAAAAAAAGAAACTTGATAGGTTGCCCAAAACTGAGAGGGTGGCTCGGTTAACTCTAACAAGGAAATACAAAACAGATATTCCTTGTAATTTCACCCAAGGACTCTTAGAACCCATAATCTCAGCGCAATATATTGTGTTAAAGGTACCGTAAACAGTTATTAAAATCTCTACTCACAAAGACCCTTCAGAAACCTGAGCCCTTGTTATACTAGTGGGTAAAACCGGTGGGCTTCGCAAGGGGCGCATTATGTGGAATATGAAACATTACACAACACACTAACGACAGAATAAGTGATTGAGATTCTACATTATATTTCTCGCAGGTTTTAAATACTTTTATGAACCTATTTATAACGGAGCTAGTACAAGTATAATACTTGATACCGAGAATAGAAGTTTTGGAATTAAAAATAAATAATGTGCAATTTTTTGAGAGATAACATTTTGTATTTATGTATAACGGTAGGTTAGGTCCATAGGGAAACTCAAAACACAGTGGAAAGATAAAGTGTTAAAGAATTTATGAGATGTCAAGCGAAGATGATATAAAGGATAGAGCGAAGGGAAGAAAATCAATTAAAACATATGGAGAACTAGCTAGAAGAGAGAGTAATGTTGAAATTTAATGCTATTAACGTGTATTGCCATACATTCAGGGAGCTTTCAGCTTTGACTCAATAACATTCAGTTAGGCGACAGGTAACGGTAATTAATACTTAGGTTTTATGCAAATAAAACATTTATTTATAAATCAAACTTATTTTGTTCTAGGTAATATGTACACTGAGAAAACGGGCCGTTAGCAAAACGCGATTTTCACTCTGCTAGTGGCAAAACGGTTATTTCCTACCGAATACACGTTTAAAATTAACAAAAATGCTCTGCTAGTAACAAACGAGTCGATAAGGTTATTGTAAAACTGTAAAAATTATAGTAAACTGATGCATCCACTCACTGACTCACGCACAGAAAGTACACCAGTTAGTAATACTTACCTAGTACCTTGCCTACTCTAATGTTTAAAATATTAATTGGTTTTTTTCTTCTATCGTTTGATAAGAGGTCTCTTACCAAAGCATTTTATCATTAGCCAGCTTTATGATTTATGTCTTAAAAATATCTTTACATATCCATTTATATCCGCTTATGCCTTATATCCTAAAAAGGGATTTTATAAAATTTTTACTTTTTTTTTATAGGAGACTGGATATGACGCAGGCAACATCAGCATCAGTCAGT
The DNA here is from genome assembly GCA_947859395.1 of Eupithecia insigniata. Lineage (NCBI taxonomy): Eukaryota > Metazoa > Arthropoda > Insecta > Lepidoptera > Geometridae > Eupithecia > Eupithecia insigniata. Next base: position 883,550 of record OX401995.1, on the reverse strand, counting down.
CAGAGAAGTCGCTTTGTGAATTCTTTATAGTATGCATATCAGCTCTCTCTATATAAACCTAAAAAAATTTGGAGCTGAACGGGATTGTTACATTCGTACATTTGTACGTTGTGACTACTTGTGACTATTATCTTGAATTTTTGAACTGAATGGGAAAATATGTACGGGGTGGTGTAATTAAACATTATGTATCAGATAAGACTAGGTAATGTTAATTACCCACAATGTAATGTTTCTAATCATTTTTTGTGATGTGTACAATATTATAATAAATAATTATTGAGTATTCTAATGTTTTATTTTTACAGCGATCCTCTGACGTAGCAGACCCACTCGGCAAGATTGACCACCTACTCTGCTAGATTTGGATACGTACTCTGCTAGATTAGAAGAGCTACTGTGCTGATTAACTGGCGGATTAACTGTTCGTTTTTGGTGATATTCTGCTTTAAGAAACAGAGTAGTTTCAGTGTGGTAACCGAAGCTACTCTGCTACTTATAGCAGAATAACACTATTAAACTTAACAGTTAATTTGCTGGTTAGTTAGCAGAGTTACTCTGCTAATTTAGCAGACAATGTATCCTAATATAGCCGAGTAGGTTATGCTAATATAAACGAGTAGCTCTGCTAATCTAGCCGAGTAGGTCTGCTAATCTAACAGAGTATGTCTGCTAATCTAACAGAGTATGTCTGCTAATCTAGCAGAGTAGGTTGGCTAATCTAGGTGTGTAGGTCTGCTAATCTAACCGAGTAAGTCTGCTAATCTAACAGAGTAGGTCGGCTTATCTAGCCGTGTAGGTCTGCTACTGGAGCAGAGTAAGTCTGCTAATCGAACCAAGTAGAAGGCTACTATAGCAAAGTATGTCTGCTAATCTAGCCCGTTAAGCTCTGTTAATATCAACAGTTTATCTGTTAAAAGGACTAAATACATAAAGTATATAATGATAGCAGAATCTCTGTTAAAACTAACCGTATACGCATAACAGAGTTAGCACGGTTGCTATTAGCAAATTATACTGTAAGCTATATTTTAACCAATTTACTCGGTTGTAAATAACAGTTATACGGTTGCATTTAACCGTCACGTTTTCTCAGTCTATATTTTATTTTATCTTACTTATTGGAAAATCATCAATTTTTGAGCAGAACGCGCATACATTAAAACCGAGGGTGGCGATAATATTGCAAAAAGAATAGAGAACGCTGACCGCATAAGAAAAGGCGTCTTCAGCGTGCCACATTCTGGAGCTACGACCAGTCTTTTCCCCCCCCAAAGAGCACCATAGCGACAGCCAGCAGTCTTTTGCATGCCACCTGGCCGGAATGCGCCCCACACAACATTTTTAATTTTAGTTGATTAGGAAGAATCAATATAATAATAGCTAGACGCTAGATTAGGGGAAGCCAGCTGTAGACTATCGAGGCTCATGATATCCAACACAACGCCGACCGAAGTTTTACAAGATTTTTTACAAGAAATTCTTCAATTCCTTTGGCGTGATCGTCGCAGATTTTTTCTTGGAATACTACCCTACTTACACATTCTATAACTCACCAATATAAGTCCTAGTCGGTGTTACAGGTAAAGGAAAATTACTCAAAAGAATCTCTATCGCTCACCGTGTGAGTTATTTAGCGAGTCACGTTTGTCGAAGGAAATGGTTCAGAAGGGTATCTCCCACGGGCTGATCGAGAAAAAAATCTTCCTGTTGGTACTCCTGAGGCTCACGGAAAACACTTTAAACAGTTTTTCGTTATGAAAATATTTATAGTGGGAAACTACAAAACTAGCCTGAAGGTTGTTAGTTCTGTTCTGAGGCCACCTTTGGTACCTAGTGATCAAAGGACCATGAGGATAAGACGCGCAACTTGCAACTGAATATAGGCTTATTTTATACTTACTCGTAGACCTTAGTTATACTAGCTGCTGCCCGCGCCTTCGCACGTGTTTCATCAGGAAAAAAAATAGCCTATATGTTATTTCAGGTCCCAAACTATACCCATACCTTTCAGCCCAATCAGTTCAGTTGCTTTTGCGCGAAAGAGGAACAAACATCTATACTAAAACTTTGATATTTATAATATTAGAAGGATTCTATTAGAAAACTACACCACAGTAGTTAAAATGAGTAAAGTCACAAGTGGGAAACATCACTCTGTTTTCAGTTCAGTTTTAGTTATATACCTAACCTTTGTTTTATACATCGTTTTGGATATATTCATAATCAGTGCAACTACCTACCTACCACTTCATAAAACTCCTACATAAGTCCACGCTCATACACAAGTCCACGCGAGCAAGTCGATCATAAAATTACACCATCGTCAAAAATATTGTTATCACAGACGAGCTCGTAACACACTGCGTCAAGAGTAACTGTTTTTTTATAACAATAGTCTGAGAGCACATCGTGATGAATTAAACCTCATCGTCAGCCCCTTATTAAGTAAATATTTGTTTTAGTTTAGTTTATTTCGACATTCACGATTAGTCGTTACCTATGAGTTAGCTGCTGAAATTCAGGATGTTGTCCTTTTTTCCGGTTATTTATTTATTTCAAACTCTATTGCACTAAATTACAAAGAGATGGGTTACAAAAAAAATATTCTGTATTGTACACCACAAAGATAAATAAAACATATAGACATAACACGTACAATGGGCGGTCTTATCGCTTAGAAGCGATAAGATTAATGTCGAGGCATTTTCTACCTGCCGATAATAACCACATTATTCAGGAAAAAAAAACGGTATAGCACGCTTTTCCCCAAATAGAAAGCAGGGAACTGCGATCCCAATCCGCATGCTCGGCGTTAGGATTATGGCATTAATCTCTAAAGATAATAACTATAGGAAGACTCTTATCAAACGAGGCCTTTGTCCAGTTGTGGACTGGTAAAGGCTGTTGTGATGCAATAAACAATGTTTCATGAAAATTGAATCATCTAGTATTTTGTTTTGTTTTTGTTCCCCACCTACTATTAGATGAGATAAGAATTTCACAATACTCTCCTCTTCCACGACATCATAATAAGATAAGCCATTTTCGTGTATTCTGTTTAGGAGGAAATAAAGCTTAAAGTACATCCCACACGTAGCTAGGATTACACCCATACACAGTACTGATATAAAAAAGCTAAGAGCGAGGAAACTCCCACATTTAGTAGATTAAATATAATATACTTATCAGACTTCTTATTCAGAGAAATGTTATATATAATATTATATTATTTTTATATCCTGATTTCAATTAGAAATTTAAGAAAACTAATTTTTACTTTCGGCGGCAGATTTGGCTGAGGATGTGAGGATCTCAATAGGCGCAAATATGCAAGTCCCGACAGAGCCTACGCATTTGCTCCCCTTGGAGTCGAGACCCTAGGTCCGTGGGGTAACGAGGCTCTCTGGGTTTTAAAAAAATTATCTGAGCGCCTGGTCGAAGCGACGCGTGACCCGAGAGCTGGTGAGTATCTGGCGCAGCGCATTAGCATTACCATACAGCGAGGCAATGCAGCCAGCGTCGTGGGGACGCTTCTGACTGGTATTGATAAGGACCAGTTGAGCTACCTGTAGATTGTTTGCAATAGTCTGCAGTTCGCTCAATCATTTCAATTGGAAATACTAGTTCTTATTTGTTTCTATTATTTGATTGTAATTTTCTTTGTTAATAAACACACTGGCACATACCAATTCTCATTTTAATATAAATTGGAATCTACAGATCAGAGTGGATGGTATGCCTACACAATATCAAAAAGGAAAAGTTTTATTTACTACCGTTGAATTTTCGAAGTTGTTCTGCCAAAATGCAACAAAGCACTCAAAATCGACTCCATCGAGAGACAATCCATTTCGTATGAAACTATTGGATCGCTGTCATACCGAAGAAACATTACCTAATCTGTGGTCATACTATGAAAAGTTCCTCTCGGTGTTTGGTAGGGGCGCTGCGAGGTGCTCTGTGTATGGAAGGAAACGAAAACTTTTATAGTTTTCGTCAGCTATGCAAAACTCATTCTACGGCTTCAGTAAATTAGAACGAAATCGAGCAAAAACTTTGAAACTTTCATGAAGAAAATACCTTTGGTGCATGCATGCCTCGATTCGATTCAAATATCTAACAGCGACGACTTCAATTTTAATAACGCAAACTTGATCAACGTAGTTAGTATTTACTATTTAGTTCTAAATAAATAGGTAAATAATATCACAGTATGTTAACTACTAACTACGCTATTTGTGACCTCGTACGGGGGAGGCCTATGTCCAGCAGTGGACATGTATGGGCCGATATGATGATGTTAACTACTAACTAGCCAGCACTTAATTACTCGTAAATGTATACGTACCTTCGTGTAAGCGAAAATACCATTTCATTTTCAGTTTTAGATACAAATGGCTCAACGATGCCTATAAACTTCTCTTGTAATACTCATCGCCAGATCGGAATCAGTCCGTTTATAGAATGGCTAGGCGGATTACAGAACACCACATTTCAGATCAAATTTTAGTCATACCTAATTATCAATAAGCAATCTCGTCGGATGAAATGAAAGAGAGTTCCAAATCAGCGTCCGTTTTGTAATCCGCCTAACCATTCTACAAACAGGCTGATTCTACGATCCGGTGGCGATAGTATAAATATTTTTCATGGATTACGAGAAAGTTAATTAAGTGCTTTACTTACTCCTGTGACTCAGCGACCCAAAGTTCTTGGCCTCCGACACAAGGCTTCTCCAGGCATCTCGGTCCTGAGCTGTCTCTCTGATTTGCTGATTTTTGTAACTTAAAATATCAATTGATCTGCAGTCGACTGTACGTATATGAATACATATACCTCTAAAACTAAACCTCATATAACGGTATAAAACAAAGAATTCAATACACATCTTAATATACCGGAGGATCGTAAAATGGAGGTTTTTATGAGTGAATCTTTATGTGACCTTATTATTTACGCTCATGTAAGATGTATACGGCTTGGGGACGCGTGAACGAGATATCGATGTTGCCGCGTTTATAAATAAGTCGGGTTGGTTTGTGCAAGAAATACGTTATGTTTTACCTTATTGGGCTGTTTTGGAATCTACGATTTCTAAGAACCAGAGATTCAATCAGTTGCATTATTTAGAACTAGCTGCTGCCCGCGCCTTCGCCCGCGTTTATCGGGATAAGAAATAGCCTATATGTCATTCCAGGTGCCAAACTATCATCATCATCATCAGCCCATACACGTCCACTGCTGGACATAAGGCTTCTCCGTACGACGCCACAAATAGCGGTCCTAAGCCGCCTCCATCCATCGACTTCCTGCGACCGCTACGATGTCGTCGGTCCATAGAATGGATGGTCTCCCATGTAGGGGGGGATTTGCCATAATCACCATGCCAAACTATACCCATACCAAATTTCAGTCTGATCGGTTCAGTAGTTTTTGCGTGAAAGAGTAGAAAATATCCATACATCCATGCATCCTTACAAACTTTGACATTTGGATTCATCAAGAATTCATCATAACATTCTTCCGTCGTGGTCTGCTACTGCGTTGAATTGTACCTAAGAAGTAGAAAATAATTATTAACTAGTTAATGTTTTTTCGAAAGAACTCAAATCATAATATTTACAGAATGAATAAATTTGAAATCTGATTTCAGTTTTTTTAGTTTTACGGGATAAATAATTTGTCTTAATTGACGGAGAAATCGGTAAACATACATAAATAAATAAAAATATACATACATTCGAACAAAGAACCTATCCCTTTTCTGTTTTTCCTCTAAAAATAAGAAATAACAAAACATAGCAAGGAAAACAATAATTGTAAGAGAATTATGTACCTACCCGATTTGTTAAAAATACCGTCGTTGTCTCCGAAGCTCAGCCTCCAGAGTAATGATTGATATCTGATACTGAAAATAATGAAGGGATTGCGATCTCCCAGAAGAAATTAGATTGCAAACTCAGACAGTTTGCGAACTTTATTATTCATTAAGCTATTTTTGTGAGTTCCTTTGACTTAAGATAAAGGAACACATCGACATGCGAGTGTATCGTAGCAATAGTTTCTTATCACTTTATTTTATCTCTACAGTAGAAGGTACATTTCTCTACTATCGTACAATTCATCCATGTAGCTGAAAATACTTATATCGAAACAAAACACACCAAAGCCGCAAAAATATATTGGAAATCGAATTAAGTGTGCGAGACTGCCTACGATTAACTATACATATAACTACTCATTTCTAATTTGTCGACTCTCAGTGCGTTTGCAGTTTTCCGTCTATCGATTTGAATCCTCACTACAAACGAGTAGAACCGACTCATTCGAAAACAGACTTCGCCAAATGGTTAAAGTTCAATTGCAGTTTGGAAATGGCTCGATATTGTGTGTGGCCTGATCCCGGCATTCTTGCTTAGCTCAGGAGCTTATCAATAAAGTTTTACCTTTACAGAGGATGCCAAGAAAAATATCGAATAGAACATTTCATTATAAGGGAGATTCTTTTTTACCTAATTAAAATTTCATGTAGACGGAGACCGGAGCAGTTGGAATATTTTACCATTTACCCCGTTGTCCCAACACTATAACTAAGAAAGGTAGGTGGGGCACCGATTCGTTTTATAAATTACATCAACAGCATGGTGGTCGTGGCAGCAGTTGCGGTCGCGGCGTTTGAATTGACCCCTCCTACTCACAATCAGCCCGTGGATGTCGAAGAGGCGAGTAATGGAACCTATCAGAGTAAGGGCATCAGCTTCCTTCTGTGTGTATACACTTCTACTTCTGTGATAAAATGTTAAATATCAAAGTGCTTTATTTCCTTTACACCTTACAAGACTCTTGGACATGTCACAAAATTCAAATTACATAAGTAAAATTGATGTGACAAAATGAAGTGATCACTTTTATTTTGTTCACTTGTTTTATGATAAAGTAAAGAAGCGAACAAGAAACCCTTACCTTGTTAGGTTGTTAGTTTTCGAGTTGGAGCAATACTCGTCCCAAGGTTTCATCCTCTAGATAATCTGATATTTTGTAGTACCTAAGCCTTTTTACAAAGGATATGTTTGATAATTTGTTTGAATTTATTTATTGTAAATTTTTGTGATTCGGAGTTTTGTGTTAGAAGCGTACCCTTTAAAAGATACATTAATCTTGTTTAGGCCAGTTAGTAGCCACAGCGAGTTTATTCTTATTTCTGGAATTTAAATTATGTATTTTGTTATTTTATTGAACCTATTGATATTTCTATGGGTGTACAACAAGTTTTCATAAATATGTATATTAACATGGTACTGTCAGTATATTTATTAGTTAAAATTTATCACGTACGGATCACCAGCCGCCTGCCGATTGTTTGAAGAAGACGTGTTTAGCTGTAGAGGAAGGTAGCAGTCGTTAATGAAAAAAATAGGTATGCAGGCATCAAATAAAAAAATATTCTTATAGAATTGTAATAATACTCGTATTATCACCCGGTAGTCATTATGTACAGTAACAAGATAGCATAAACATGTAAGACCCGAGAAGTTTGAACAACAAGTTTCTACGATGCCGCGTCCATATAAATCGTGCACATAAATCCAGGGGCACGTACATATTTAAGCGGAAAACAACAGTAGGGCACAAAATAGGATTAATTTGAATTTCTACAAAAGCTCCTTTCTTCCTTACTCGCGTAATTGGATGCGAAAAATTGAAAATGTTCTTTATTTCCGCAATGGCATGGGGCTTCTTTGCCGTCAGTACCAATAAAAATAGATTACCTACCTTATTCCTATGGATATATATGTACTTTAGGATGTATTTCCTATACATCCTATAAGCATACTTAAAATTTTAATAACTATTTTTCTATCTATGCCTTACTTTCTACACATCTACTAGTCAAAATTGACATACCAAAAATGTCAAATCTGTCCAGCTGCCGTTATCAATGCACACTTTCGAACACAAAGACTATTCGCATGGTTGTTTTGTACGGTAAACTATTATTGAGTGTACCTACCTATTACTTCATTACATTTATTTCTGTGTGGTCAACCAAGAATCTTCAGAGCTACTTATCTCCTTGACTACGTCAACAGAAACTAATAAATAGCCGAATAAGCCCGAGACGGTGGGAAAGCGATAATATTATATCATCACAAAAACTCTCATTCATGTCGCACAAGTTTATCAATCAATCTCTGTCATCCAATGATTGAATAGATTCGACGATTAAAAGATACGGCACAGATATTGGTCCGTGACAGTGTCTTCGAAGCAAGCGATTCTTAACCATAACTTAGTGAGATGAAGATTCGATTTGCTTCGTTCACTTCTCAGCCAAAGTTGTAATATTTGGGGCGGTTACAATCATGTTTTCCTTTGTATTTCCTCATTGTCATTTCGTTTATCACATTTTTGTGACTATTGTTACATTTGTCCGCAAAGTTTTTATGGTTCCGTAGTAAAACAAAAAACTCATAGCCAATGTTGTACTGACAGTAATTATATTTTTTTCCATCCAACTTTTGTTGTTTTGCCCAGTTTTGCCTTCCAGCTGTGCATAAACTTAATTTAAATTTTCTTATTCTTTTATAAGTAAGAATTAAGAACGGAACGGATAGCTTTATTCCCCATACAAACGTACTTTCCGCTTCATTTGGAAACTATGTCCCCGATCTCATTGAAATGTTCCATACGTAATCGGATGAAAAATAGCTATGTTTGCAGCGGTTTAGTTTTTGAAAAAACATAATTATATTTAAATGAGAGCGAAACTAATTTTGACCACCAAATCGAGTCATCTTCAAGCGATTTTTTATGCATGATAGACACCTTTATTAGAAAACTGTCGCACTGCAAACATCCTAAATTATTCAAATGTTTTATAATGTTTGAAATCAATCGTTTACTCAAAATTTATCGGAAAGTACGAAAAAATAAAAAATTGTGCCAACACCAAACTCACAGCCACATGACAGCTCCGTATTAGATGGTTAAACGCGCTTTCTCACTCATAGCGCGCCCCATTTAATTCTACGTGAAACAACAACCAATCCACATGGGAAAATCCGTTTCAGTTTGGGAGAGGTTCGCAGCCTTCCTTAATAACCTATATATACATACCTACTATAATAAAAATGAATGTTTGTAATACGCTACGCACTCATCGTCACATCAACATCAACAGATTTTTCTTGCAAGAAAATAAACAGTAGCAACCCGGAGTTAGAGCCCGGAGGTGTTACACCCCCGTGCCCCGGAAAGCGTTATTCCTGCGCTTGACCTCTCCCCGGTCTTATCGATCTGCCGCGATTACATCTGATTATGAAAGTGACGGAATAGAGAGAGCACCAGTGTTTGCAAACACACTCGTGCACTATAATACTTGTCCCGCGCACATGGCTTAACTTGCAAGACTGGCCGCCACCGTGGCCGAAGCATTCGCCTAGCAGGACAATAAAATTTGTAATTTAAAATTTGTTCTCGTTAAACTTCGACAGTGACAAAACAGACTCGCGAACATCGAAAGCGCCCCATTACCGTTTATTTACATTCGCTAAACAGTAGTTCGGCGACGTAACAAGGGAATTAGCTATGTATGGCTTACTCATGCGGACTTGTTTGTTCCTTTGTACACGGTATCATCGGTGTAAGTAAACAGTAGTACAGCTACCTTAAGGTTCGATAATTATCTGTATGTTTGTAGACTGTGTTAGACTGGCCATAGTACATCTTGACTTATGGAAAAGAGAACGTAAATACATTTTTGGAGTATTTCCTGGTATTTAACACAAAAATCACATAACGTACTGGAATATTTTTATTTTATTTGATTTTTTACTAGCTGCTGCCCGCGCCTTTGCCCGCGTTTTATTGGGATAAAAATAGCCTATATTTTCCAGATCCCAAACTATACCTATACCAAATTTCAGCCTAATCGGTTCAGTAGCTTTTGCGTGAAAGAATAACAAATATCCATCCATACATCCATACAAACTTTGACATTTATAATATTAGTAGGAGTAGGATAGGATTTTACAAATTTTAAGAAAAATTAAGCTAGGGTTCACAATAAGATCTTTGCTTAACATAACATGCATAAAATACATGTTATAATTCTAATGGCTAATAACAAGTTTCCACTTATAAGGTCTTCCAAATATAGCACCTATCTGTACTTATAATAGGTACTTCAGTTATTTTATGAACGTGGCGCATGTAACAGTGTCGAAATATCGGAAAGCACCACAAATAATTGTTTATACGATATAATATACAGCAACTAATTACTTACAAATTAAAGAAAAACTAACGAAATTTCGGTTTGACTGAAATAAAAATTTTACCAATAGCTACCAATACATTTAGTACTGGCCCTGTATGTTGTAAGAGCAATAAAACAATTGCAAATCGTCGCACTTACGATTTGCAATTGTTTTTGTAACGGTTAGTTCCGCTTCCGCCCAACTAAAAGGACCAAAGACCGACTCGATCGTTCTTTTGTTTAATAGAACCTTACAACGCAACTGTGTATTCTCTATTTGCCCTCCGCTCCGCGTCGTAACTTCACTAATGGTCTAACAAGTTGTGCCTGGCACCCTGTTTCAGGATACCTACACTACACACGCCATTTTGGATATATTTGAAGGCCACCGGTACTTTTTATAGTACTTATATATTTTCAATGAATTAAATTGTAAGATTATATTAAATAATATAATTTAAAAATTATGGAAAAGGTAGAAATTGTAATATAATAGAAAATTACAAATAAAAGAATAGAAACTTAGAACTAGTATTTACAATTGAATTAAACATTTGAGCGAATTGCAGACTGTGTCAACAATATAGTATATATACAGGTAGCTCAACTGATACATATACAATATCTATCGGAACCGTCATCAAGACGCTGCGCTGGCTGCATTGTCCCACTGCGCCGTGTGGCAATTATAATGTAATGTTGTTTGGTTTGTTTTGTGGGCCGAATGTCTATTTGCCATCTGAGATATAAAAATAAAACGTCGAGACGAGTCGGACTCACACACCGATGGCTCCATACACACATTGTATTATAGTTACAAGACTTGTTTGTTGCCAACATGTCTAGGTCTTGATCCCTTGGGAAAATCTAATATTTTTTGTGAATAAGTTACAAAATTACGGTTTTGGGATTTTTTCGTTTTCTCGTGTTATAAGATCTTGCTTCTTGCCAAATTTCATGATTGTAGGTCAACGGGAAGTACCCTATAGGTTTTGTGTGCAAGTGTTTCCCCTATAATCCAAAATATTCGAGCATATATTATTATGTACCTAGTAGTATTAGCCTGCAGCTTTTGATTGCGTTGATTTTTGTTTATATTACAGCTCCAAAAGATTACGGACTTGAGTATTTGATGTTAATTTCAATTTGATTCCTCCACGCGTTCCGTTGACAGACGGATATCAATGTCATCCTATAAAGGTTTCCTTTTATTTTTGAGGTACGAAAACCTCAAAAGCAAATGAAATCACTTATGAGTCGCACCGCACCATGCCCCCGACCATCCAAAATAGTACTAATCGTAAGCTGCGAGTTGGCAATACATAGAGCTCTTACGAGATGTGCTGAGTATATAGAGAACGTAAAGCTTTACGTTATCTACTCAGCTCAAGCTACTAATATACCCATTCACAGCTCAGGTCAACTATAAAACCAAGCAATCCTATTGGTGGGTAGGGCACATCTCAAGAATGTTACATATCGAAACATGCGCATTGCACATTTCACGTTCATCCTACGGGATACAACTTGGCTCAACCCATAGAGCTTTCGGAAAATGTTCATCACCGTAAGTAAACCATTTTCGATGGCTGCTTGAGTACTATAATGAAATTTACTCTAGCTCTATAATTTCCCTAGACTTGACTGTTTCGAGTAGATAAGCTCCACAAAAGTACAACATGCCATCTTGTGCTGGCTTAGAATTTTCACCACCCCAACTCTTTCCGCTGATATCGTAAGAGGCGACTAAAGGATAAACACCGGGGGCGGGCAGCAGAGCCTCCTACGTCACAGATCTACCCCCGAACTGCAATTCCTAACCCATAATCACGCTGGACAACCCCAGCGTGGGGATTATGGAATTAACTAGATAATGCTGTGTGAATTGTCCAGCATTATTTATTTATTTATTTATTTTATTTATTTAACTTCTAATCATAAGAGCTATGGGGAGTAAAGGTTCTCGAGAGGTGACTGCGATGCAATGTGAAACGGAGTGTGGGAAGACCTTCTACTCGATGGACCGACGACAGTGTAGCGGTCGCAGCGTGGTTGGATGGAGGCGGCTTAGGACCGCTATTCATGGCGTCGTTTGGGGTAGGTCTATGTTCAGCAGTGGACGTATTCGGGCTGATGATGATGATGGTCTTAATAAGAGCTGATAAGGTGCTTATCAGCGAAGGCTTGTGTCCAGCGGTGGACTGGAAAAGGTTATTAATGCATACGTAAAATGTCATAAACAAGCTCTTGATTTCGCTAGTAACTGTGAAGAAATAACTACTGCATACTTCTTCAATAAGCTTTGCTACTGCTCCGTACATAAACGTATAATATTGTGCGTCTGTTTGCACAGCTCAGTATTAAATGTTACAAGTTGCGACGGGTAATCAAGTAATATTAGTTTCACTCGCGACTTCCGAGTTACCAAACAAACTTGGCTTTATTGATGGCGAAGAAAATATGGCGGAAAGTTTGTGTTATTCTTTTACGAGAGCTGTTTCGTTTGTTTCAGAATATAAGCTAAAGAAGTTCTCTTGGAAACTCAAGTCCTGCGGATCTGATACCGCCATTATAGTGGACGATTAGTTTTCTAAATAGATATATTGTTCTTTATAATGTATTCTGAGCCTCGAATCCTCTTGGCGACATAATCGAGACGCGATCGTGACGTCTCATTTTTGTATGGGATTTACGTAGCTCCCTGTCTGCACGATAGAGGCGCTGCTGTACCAAAAACTGTAGAAAAAGGAGACGTCACGATCAGGTTATATATAGGCCCGATACCATCAACCTGACTCAAACCTCTGTTCTCTCATTTTCAACTTGTTATTATTTTCATCTAATTGTAGTTAGTTTAGGACGTATGTCCCGTCAATCATCCGTCAGGCTTTTACTAGTGTCAGTGCGGCAACTACTCTCAAACCACATGTTTTTATGCGAGATGATGGTAAAAGGCCCGACGGTATGACTCTGATTCCTTGGAAGATGGGTCGTCCTTTACATTGGGATGCCACATGTGTAAACACCCTAGCGCTTTCTCAACTTACAGGGACATCAGTAAGGGCCGACTCCACAGCAACATCAAACGGCGAAAATACGCTAATCTTGACCGAGGTGACCTATTTGAGCCGTTTGGGGTCCTGGGGCACATGCAATAGACCTATACAAAGATCTTACAAAACTTCTTATACAGTAGAGTCCACAGAAGATCGGAATGTTGGCTTTTATTTCGGTCAATGAATAAGCATCGCCTTTCAACGAGGCGATGCTACCAACATTCTAGGCACTCTGCCTTCTGGTGACGGGTTAAGATTATACTTTTATCTATAAAAGTATAATGTTGTAATTGTTTTATCCTGTTATTGTAATTTTCTTTGTAGAAATAAATAAAGTCTAATATTATGTTCTTCTGTGAAGTGACATTTATTGCCAAAAATAAAATTCGAACTGGACTTACAGCACTTTGAAGAAGTTGAATATAAATACGGCTGTTTTATGTACCTTATTGTCGCATTATCTAGGCCCAAAGTAAGCAGATCTTTGTATAAGTAAATAAACCCTATTTCAGTAGCTTTATGGTCACCGCTTACTTACTATATCGTACCGTACTTACATAGCTTTCGCAAGATTTGCATATCCGTTTACATCAGGGGCGGAATGCAAAACGTGTGTAGGTACTTTGATCAAAATCTCCAAAAGCGAGCTCCAATCGAATTTATTTACAAAAGACCCTATACCTGGAACTATCGATATAAATTAAGGGAACCCTCTCTCATCGCCTTAGGCCTGTCGAACACCCTGTCGAATACACGCTGCGGTGCGTTCGGACGGTCGAGGTGAAAATTGTTATGTTTGCGTGTACGCAAATAAAACAATTTTCACCTACGTCGCACTAAGTAAGACGAATGGTGACGATGAACGATGATATATGTACATATCATCGTCACCATTTTTCTTACTATTTGAAACCAACACGAAACTACGAGATAACTATGGGTCCTTATGAAATGGTAATCAAATACCTAACCACCACCTAGCTACCAACTTTTTATCCAGAAAAAGTGTCCGCAAAGCCGCGGGCATAAGGTGGTTCTGTCTGAAAAACTTAAAAGTTTTCAAATCACACACTCGTCTAAAGCCCTTTGTCTGGCCGGATTTCCGACGTAGTATAGTCAGTACTCTCAACCCTTGCTCCCCTGGCAGATGCCGACCTAAATGATAAATCGTGGTGACAAAGGGGCTTCGGATACATTTTGTATTTGACTGAATGTGTGGGAACCAGGCATGTGGTTTGCTAGTTTAGCCCAGGGACATTGTAAGTGCTTACGTACAACTGGACTAATTAGGTACTCGATGAAAAACTTGACTCGAAAACCACTTCCATGAAAAAGCTCAGACAGAGAGTTTCGCTTAAAAACATGGTGTCCCTGTCACACATGTTGCATTTTTGCACGTTACTAACTTGAAGTTCATCGTGACTTATTACTTTACACTTTGATCTGAACTTTAGTTTCCTTTTTCAATTTTTTATTTTTTTTCTGTTTACAATGGTACTCGTAAATGGTTGTAGTTAGGTTGTAGGTTGTTGTTATATGCGAGCTGCAATATATGTATCTTTCCACCGGTGATTGAAAGTAAATGAGATCAATTTTCACCGCAAGGGTGACCACGAAGTCAGTTTGTTGGACATAATAGTGGACTGTGAATACTTTTGCTAATTTCTGATTTCCTGAATGAATTGAATAGAATATGAGTAACTTAGTACGTAATTAGCATATCATCATATCAGCCCATACACGTCCCCTGCTGGACATAGGCCTCCCACATACGACGCCACATATAGCGGTCCTGCCGCCATCCAACGACTCCCTGCTACGGCTACGATGTCGTCGGTCCCTGTGTGGATGGTCTCCCATGTAGGGGGGGATTTGCCTTAATCACCACGCTTGGCACCCGGATTGGTGATCGCAGTGTTGGTGTTAAACAATACTCAGAAGGAAGCTGCAGCCCTCCCTCTGGTTCCCTTACTCAGCTCTTACGACATCCACCTCTCGAGTTGGAGGGGTATATTCGTACGCCGCGGCTGCATGCATGGCCAAATTTTTTATTAGCGTATACATAATTCTAATTATTTATTCATTCATTTTTACCGTACTTTGTTCATCATACGAAGAGTTGTGTTTTGTTTGGTTAGTCTTTTCCATATTAATAATTATTAATATTTTTTCTTATTAAGTTCTGCTTGTTTTTCTGTTAATAGGCCCCTAATAGTGAGGGTCCAGATTGTATTATCAAAATTAATTAAAACAAATGCCTCGCCGTCAGTAGTAGTACCTATATATGCTATTTTACGTTAATTTGTAAGTATAGATCAAAGTAAGAAAACACAGCCAGCAGGTATCTGTGTTGTCATCTATTAATTGAATGACAACACAATCAAAAGGGTAAAATTTCAGTCAGGAGGAAAGTCTAACGATACCGTAGTACATTTAAATCTGTCCAGGATTAAAAAGTTACGGTCTAGCTAAGCAATACCCATGAAAGCTGAAAAAAGAATATGTATTCCATTTTTCAGTCGTGTAAAATTCCTATTTTTCATCATATCTTTCGCCACCCTAGTACAATGACTTCCTGCGTACTTGCTATTTGGCCCGGATCTTTTTTTGATGGTAGTGCGCATTCTAACTTTATCTAGAAGTTGGTTTAGCCTTGAAACCACACTAATGTTGTAAATGTTAATGTTTGTATGCTACGTTGCATCCATCATCATCACAAATGACGTTTATTATGATATATTTGACAGCGTGAACATGACTTGGCTAAATGTAACTGACCCATATTAAGTTACAAGTACCTAGCATTTGGCCCGGTGACAGACAAACAAAACAGGCGAAAAGACAATCTCATTTGTATGTATGTATTTGCGCGAAGCTACCATAGGTGAACGACTAGCAAAAAACAAGTACCTACATTCTGAAGTAAAAAGCGAAAAACAGTTCAACAATGTATTTACAGAACGAGGCCACGCCTATTGTATCTGAAACTCGATCTGTTAAAATACGGCTTTTAAAAAACGAAGTGGAGCCGCCCGCTTCATCAAATGAAATGTCTCGATTTTCCGAATGATTTCTTGTTTTGTTGTCGACTTATTCGATCCATCGGCGATGGAAGATATCGGTAATAGATAAGGCATTATAATATCTACTTTGATTTGTTTTGGCTTCCATGCGAGTATCATTAACACTATCTCAAGTATTCATAAACATTTCGTTGATTACATAAAGGTCATAGATACAGAGGGAAGTTCATAAATCCTACATATAATATAAAAACATACTTTATTAACACAGAAAATAACATAATATTATAAATGACAAAGTTTGTATGGATGGATGTATAGATATTTGTTACTCTTTTACGCAAAAACTACTGAACCGATTATGCTGAAATTTGGTATGGGTATAGTTTGGGACCTGGAATAGTATATAGGCAATTTTTATCCCGATAAAACGTGGGCTAAGGCGCGGGCAGCATCTAGTTAATTATAAAACGATAGAGTTAGGAGGGCAATTCAGGAGCCTGTCAATCGGCCGACCACTTATCATAGAGTTTATGTGAATAAATGAACATTTATTTTACAATATTTTGACATATTTTTGTATGTATAAATAATAAGAATTTCCCCCAAAAGAACGAACAAAAAAAAACATTTTTATTGAAAAAGAAGGGTTTGAAGGACAAATCAATAATTATAGTGTCCGTCCTTATTTGACCCAAAGTACTAGTATGTTATTAGATTTTATAATAACATACTAGTACTTTCTAGTAGTATGTTATTAGATTTTATAATAACATACTAGTGCCCGAGGCATAGGCAAACCTACTTGACAGTTTTGACAGACTGTAACTGTGCATCTATGTATATATACTCATTCCATTTATTTTATTTATGGTACATTCATGACTATGAAATTCCCTAATCACGACCCCTGCCATGCTAACCCGTCATATTGAACAAGCGACAACCCTCGACTTCCCTCGCCCCACTTGTTGCGAGCAGTAATCCGGATTGCCACCCGCACGCATTACCAAGCTACTAAGACCGACCCTTGTCTGCTAAGTCTACACAGCTTTCTGCCACTTTAACGATAAACTTACTTTTGCCCATGGTTTCCCGTCTGTTCTTCTCAGAGTCAAATGTTTCTCATGGAGTAGTAAAGATATACTGCTCAAAATATTTGGTTATTTAAGTGAAAATTTAAGGGCCTACAATACCTCACCATTGTGTGAAAAGGATAGGCTTGGGATTTCGCGTTCATATGAGCGGAACAGAGTAGAACGTCATAACCGCAAAAATAATGTTTTTGTTTTTTTACGGTAAAAATAATAGTAATTTTGAAAATCTAAAACACACACCATCTGCTTTATACTCTCATTGTTTATAATATTGAAACAAAAATCTAGAAGCGCGATCGAGTGTCAGACTGGAATTGGTACTTCAAATAACAATATATACAAATAGCAATTATTTAATTGATTTATAACGTTAAATTGAATTCTCGCCATAGAAAAAGTTTCTCGAGCGTCACGTCGAAGCGCACGGTAAAAGATCTAACATTTTCTATGAGATAAGAGCTCTGTCCGGACATATTGTGTGAAAAAAATCTGCCTGATACGCTTTGTAGCATTGCCTTGAATTATTAACATGCAAACTTCTCTCCATCCACAATAGTAGTTAGGTATGGAAGAACATCCATCACATTCACGGGATGGCTGAAATGCTATAGCAACAGTTGCGATTCTTGGAAAGATAGGAGAGAAAATGGAATAAAGCTTTTGAAATATTTGGAACCAACCGATGCAAACCGATTGAAGTACCTACGGTATTTACTTACTCGTAAATTATATGATGTTACGTGTGTGGTAACAAGCTAGGCCATTAATAATTGTAATTTAATGTATATATTTCAAGTAATACATTACCTACACAGTATTATCCAATTTAAATTTAACCTACTCGTAGAAACCGCATGTTATGAAATACATACATAGTACAATACATTTTATGCAAAACACCAGTTGTAGAAGTATGCAAACCATGTACAAAAAGCTTCCAGGTAATAATTACGTTCTGATTTGTTGTTTAATTTGGGCTATGCTTGCATGCTAATCTCTGGTCCTATCTGCTTCATGTAGCATGCACTGTACAGCTTATTATAAAACAAAATGTATGTTAACAAGGCGGATAATAAACTCTCACTTTAATTTACTGTTTGCTGTAAAATCCCTTTTAAAAACCCTTTAAAGCTTTAGCCAAGAACAAAGGATTTGTAACAAGTAGGTAATCAGTACTTTCACGTAGTTCTAGTAGCATAATAAATAATATCTAGGATGAATGAATTATGCCTCAGATAAGAACTAAATATTTTTTTGCACATATCAGTTTACATACATGCTTTATTTATCTTATATATAACATTATTTACTTTATTCCAACACGCTACCACTAATGATGATAATGATAATGATATGAGACACACGCCCGGTTTGAATGGGTAACGTGAACTGATGAGAGCGCGCGCGTTTATATTGCTACAATGAAGGAAAAATTCTGACGCGAGAGAATAGTGCGGTTTCACCGTACAATACCTACATATATGTAACTTAATCGTGTTTTTTAAAAGTAAATATTGTTCTATTAAAAATTACATAGTTCAGACACTTGCAAAACTAGCTCTATCTACAAAAGATGCAGCGCCCTCTATCGTGTCCCAAATTGATAAAGACAAGCTCTCTCGAACAACGTTTGAAACATGCTTTATGAGACGATTTTGTTCTAGGAAAATATGAGAGG
Source organism: Eupithecia insigniata (assembly GCA_947859395.1). Taxonomy (NCBI): domain Eukaryota; kingdom Metazoa; phylum Arthropoda; class Insecta; order Lepidoptera; family Geometridae; genus Eupithecia; species Eupithecia insigniata. Next base: position 864,435 of record OX401995.1, on the reverse strand, counting down.
AAATGGTATTGACCAGTCATTCTCTTAGGGACAAATTTGGCACATGAGCGTTGCGGAACTTCTAGAAACTTTTTTATCGTGTAACAAAATCTAAAGATTCTCATGGCAAGCTTTAAACTTTTGCCATCTTATTTATGAGGAGGTTTATTCTGTTCCGTTGATCGGCCTCAGCACCGGGGCAGAAATGAAAAACATACCTCTGCCCCCGTTCTTTTAGAATTTTCTGAAAACAAGAAAGATTTTCGATCTACAAGTATTTGAACCGGGTGTTCTGGGTAGTTCTATATGACATAAAAATACCTATCTATGTGATCAGGATCAACTTGTTCATCACGCATTATCGTGTTAGGGCCGGTCGGATTTCTCGCCATGCCAGCCTTAACGACCTCATCCGACGGGCCTTTGTCACCGCTAACGTACCAGCTATTCTCGAACCGAATGGTATGTTGCGTGACGATGGTAAGAGGCCCGACACTTGCGCCTTCCCATCTTTCAAGGACATAGGTGAGGGCTGTTTCGGCGGCAGATTTGGCCGAGGATCTCATGAGGCGCAAATATGCAGGTATCGACAGAGCCTACGCATTTGCTCCCCTTGGAGTCGAGACCCTAGGTCCGTGGGGTAACGAGGCTCACCGGGTTTTCAAAAAAAATTCTGAGCGCCTGGTCGAAGCGACGCGTGACCCGAGAGCTGGTGAGTATCTGGCACAGCGCATTAGCATTGCCATACAGCGAGGCAATGCAGCCAGCGTCTTGGGGACGCTTCCGACTGGTATTGATATGGACCAGTTGAGATATCTGTAGATTGTTTGCAACAGTCTGCAGTTATCTCAATTGTTTCAATTGTAAATACTAGTTTAATTTGTTTATATTATTTGATTGTTATTTTCTTTGTCAATAAAGATTTTTAATTTAAAAAATATATGTGATATATAGATTTATTTATTATCAGTTATGTAGTACCCATAACACAAGCTGTGCTGAGCTAGGGGCTAGATGATGCTGTGTAGATTGTCCAGCATTTATTTTTGGCAGATGGAAAAATTATTACGTCTCTTAGCTTTAAACAATAGCCGAGAGTTGTTTATTTTCTTCGCTTGTCATAATAGTTTGAAGTCAGAATGAGAAAAACACCGCTAAGCAAAGATGACATGAATTTAAAATTTGAATAAAGTTTTTCACTACAAAAAAGTGAAACGACTGTTTAAATTTAGCAGATTTTGATAATAAACCTTTATTATTGATTGAAATATGGTTTTATAGCTTTTAGCTAACTAGCCAGGTAATTACACCCCCTGCTGATCAAATATGTATGTCACGGTCAGTAACACCCGCCAAATTATTAAAATACTGGCTGCTGCCCGCGGTTACGCACGTGCTTTTCATGTACTCTATGCCCGTCTCCGGGATACCTTCTACTTCTCTGCCAAATTTCATTAAGATCCGTTTAGCCGTTTAGGCGTGAAAAGGTAACAGACAGACAGATAGAGTAACTTTCAAATTTATAATACTATAGTAGGATTATCCTAGTACCTTTATAATTTTGCGGAAATAATCAAAAGCAATTGGAATAACGTGTGTATATGCCTTCAATTGAAAATTATCATTTTACGTAAAATTATAAAGTGAGCAGTATTTTTTATAATTTTACGGTTCTTACTATCCTACGGCAACAGATATGCCAAATAAACTTCTACGCAGGTCATCCATTACTGAATTAAACTTTCTCAGCTTACATAACACAAAGATTTATGAACTTTGAAAATTATTTCTGTAACGTCACAAGATTTTTATTATCTCGCTATAAACAATACTTATTTGCATTAATAAAGGGAACCCCAAGAGGACATAAAAACTTAAATATAAAATCGTAAAGCCGCAGGTGGTCGCCATTCCGATGGAAGTCCCGGGGGCTTAATAACCACCGCTCTTGCACCTGGATCGGACGTGATTTTAAAACAGCGGCTTATGTATATAAATATATAATAAGTGATTTAATTTGGTACGAGAAATGAAGATTATTTCTCATACCAAATTAAATCACGCATTTTGTTACCTCAAATGACCCTCAGGAAGCCTACGATAATTTTATCAACTTGTTATACAAAGCTGCAGACGCAAGTATCCCATTCACCAAAGTATGCCTAAATCCCAAAGCCAATTTTGTTCCTAAGCCATACTGGACTCCTGATCAATCTAAGGCAGTTGCTGACAGAAGACTAACTCTTAAACAATTTAGACAGAACCCCACACCGATTAACTTAAATACACTGCAAGAAAAAACCCGCGAATCTCAAAAACTTATTAGAAATGCTAAGAGTAAAGGTTGGGGGGAATTTTGTTCGTCTATAAATGAGATATCTTCAGCTTCTGAGATGTGGAGAAAAATGAGATGGCTTAAGGGTTATAAATCAGCTAAAAAACAAGTTGATAAGAGTATCGCTGTCCTTATTGTGCAGTCTGGCCCCTGATTATGTAAGTAAAGAGTGTCCACGATACATATCACAAAATTCTACTTTGGAAACTGAAATAACTTGGTCCGAATTATCAAACTGCTTAAAATCTAAGGACACGTGCCCAGGCGTGGACGATATTTCGTATTCAATGTTGTTTAGGTCACCAATAGTAGGTAAAAACATCTTGCTCGAGCTATATAATGTTTTTTTACGCAAAGCTTTGTTCCTTATCAGTCGCGACAGGTTCGCATTATACCTATACCTAAACCGGGCAGGAATACTGATTGCATTTCATAACTTAGGCCTATTTCTCTTATCTCGCGTTTATGTAAAATATTTCATGCCATTATAAATAACCGCATAGAGTGGTACTTTGAAAATAAAAACATATTTTCTGAAGATACTAAAGGATTTAGAAAATCACGTTCATGTCTAGACAATTTAACAGACTTAGTTACAAGTATTCAAATAGGATTTACAAAAAACTTATTCACGGTTGGATGTTTCATAGATTTGGAAAATGCATATAATAATGTGGACATAAATTATCTCTTATCAACCCTAGATCGATATAATGTTGGCGCAAAATTTTGTTACCTCTGCCTCTGGGCCTATCTTAGCCAAAGATTTTTAATGATTGAAGGACAAGACTATAAAAAAACTAGAACTACAGGACTTGGTTTGGCCCAAGGGGACCCGTGTTCACCTCTATTGTTTAACATAGCAACAATAGATATTTGTAAAGCAGTAACATCTATAGCTCACCTTAATATATCTCAGTACGCTGATGACTACGTCATATTTGTAACTTCTACTAACTGGACAGAGGCACAAAATCAACTTCAATTAGCTTTAGATACCTTGAATGATTTGTTTGTAAAAATTAATTTAGAAATTTCACCGGTAAAAAGTAAAGTATGTGTATTTACAAGAGGATTTCGCCGACACAATATTAATCTTCAAATTAAAGATGCTCCTTTAGAAACTGTATATAACGTAAAATATCTTGGAATTTGGTTGGATCGATCGCTGCGGTGGAATAAACATATCAATGAAACGTCTGAAAAAGTATTAAAATATTTTTAGGGTTCTTTCAGGCTCAGGGTGGGGAGTCCACCCTAAGCACTTACGTAATCTCTACATAAGTATTATAAGAAGTCGATTAGATTATGGAAGCTTTTTATATGACAACTGCTGTAAAACAAGTTTGTATAAGTTAGACAAAATTCTAAATCAATCTATGAGAACAATAGGAGGTTATATAAAGAGCACCCCAATTCACGTAATGGAAAGTGATCTCAGTTTGTGCCCTTTATGTGTTAGAAGACATTACCTAGCTGGCAAATATTGGTTAAAAAACAAATCCGTTATAAATAGCTCGTCTGTTAAGCTTATCTCTAATCTGTCCGATATCATCATTCAAAGTAGGTATTGGAACAATAAGAAAAAACCGTTGCTTACACTAATATATGATAGATTTAAATCACTTTCTATTCAGTCAAATTCATTGTTAGGTATGTTTTCTTTAGATCAGTTGATCACTTGTCTCAATCTCTCCAATTTTTTTGACCCAATATAGAATGTATCGAAAACCTTAAATATGAATATCATGAACTGACCTTAAAAAATATGTGCATTGATTTTTTAAATGAACTACCTATTACAAGATATTTACAGATGGTTCAAAGGATAACTTTGGAATTGGGGCTTTATTTTACGATTCACAGAACGATATCTCATTAATGCTAAAGATCGATGTAAATATATCCATTATGGAAGCTGAGCTTGTGGCTATCTATGAGGCATTATCCTACGTAGAATCAATGAATTATAACAATGTTGTTATCTTGTCCGATTCAAGGAGTTCGCTTCAACACCTAGCTCGGTGTACCTCGATTTTTCGAGGCTTACCAGTAGCATACGCGATTTTAAAACTTCTAGTTAAGTTGCACTCTGATTCCAGGATGGTCTATTTACAGTGGATACCTTCACACATTGGTCTCGACGGAAATGAAAAGGCGGATAACTTAGCCAAGCGAGCTATTTATGACGGTATTGATGTTAATATTACCCCCTCGTTTCAAAATTATATACCTTTACTGAAAAAATATTGTTTTGACCTATGGAAGGAATATTTTGATGAAAGATCGAAAGAGAAGTGTATATGGTACCGCACGATCCAATCACACCCGATGCGCTCAGCGTGGATAGATAACAGGCTATTGTGTAGACGTGACATAGAAACAGCATTAAGACTCAGATCTGGCCACATACCGTGCAATAAATTTTCATTTATGATGAAAAAAACTTCTACACCTAATTGTTCAACATGTAATGTAGTAGATGATGTTTACCATGTATTGATGGAATGTGTACAGAACTCGCAATATAGAAATAATTGTAATTTAGAGATAGGCATTTGCAATAGCATTCTTGCAGATCCATTAATAGATGATGCCAAAAAATTGTACCTTTTAGTAAGTAAGCGATTAAGTAGTAGTAATTAGTTTAGTTACAAGTTAATTTATTTTATTTAATTATCAGGGTGTCTTATTCGCCTTAGCGAACAAACCCTTTGTAAATAAATGATTAAAAAAAAAATTTACTCATTGCGTGTCTCTACTTTTTGTAGCTCGGCTTGGTTTTGGTCTTAGGATAGCACCCACAAAGCACTTATTTTTTATTAATAACATAACTAACTTACCACTGTTATGGTAGTTTAAATGCATAGGAGCAACAACAAAGAATTGTACCAACAACGAGATTAAAAGACGATCTTACCTATTTTGGTTCCCAGCGCACAAACTTTAGATTACCTACTTAACTGCACCTTATTATACGTCTATTTTTGATGGTCGTAGTTCCTTGATTATGGATTTTTATGCGGGTATTTAATGACACTGATTTTTTGCCTTATTTATGGTTGTTAAAACGTTGAATGTACTACCTAAGCTACAAGCAGAGAGAACTCATATATCTTCAGGTCCAACGTTGCATTTGCTGCACCCAATTGTAAGGATTTTCCTCAATCAGCACGTTCGGCAAACAGATCGGTGATCCGAATAATGCATGTTTCATCTTTCACTTGCAGTTACTTTCAACTTTAGACGATCTCATTAAAAGTTATCGGAACAAATGTTAGAAGTTTCGAGCTATCATAAAATAGGTCAATATAGGAAAACCTGGGTTTACTATTTATTTTTGAAGCTACTATAAGTAGATTGTTGTGCTGTAATCAGAATCAGAATCAATAACTTTATTTCTTTAGGCTTACAAAATAAGCACTAAGACAAGTCAAATTTTATACTATAAACATAGTAACATAGCATTATTATTATCAAATAAGAAATAAGGTGTTATTGATATTTTCTTCATTTACATTTTTTGCCCACTAGTGGAAGAAGTGAAAAAGAAACCACTAGCACATTATAATATCACTTATGTGTCTAATACATGTTTATTTTGCCTATCTAAATATAAATTTAATGCGATTTAGATATAATCTTAAATTACTCGGTTAATCTTTATATTAGAAGTCTTAAAACATTTAAAATGTATAAAAGTATAAAAAAGTATAAAATAATCTTGTTCGTTTGATCTGTGCTTTTAAATAACTTCATGTTTTAGATCCCAGAGACAAGTAAATCTTATGTTTTATTTATCTTGATAGTTTGTTAATTTTGTGTTATTTATTTGAGAGATTTATCTTCTGGCAATATAATCGCCCATAAGTTTGTGAATAATTTGCTATATATTTTTTTGCTTTGGAGAGAAAATCTTTTAATTTTTACACATCAATACACCCAAGAACACGCATTCTATATAAAATGAACTAATCGCCAGGCTTGAAAGCATTCAGTCCGTTCCTAAGTGCTTTTAAATTGCCACCGTAGCAATAAAATATCGGCACGCTACTTAATCGGTAGGTACTTTGCCTATTTCGTTGGAAGCATTGAAACCTGACTAAAACCTAGCTTAACTCTTATCTATACATCGCTTCAGTAGTAAAGCCTCAGTAGTGAAAACTATCTCTCGTTCAAATGCTGATAACACATATTTTGGAACTCAATTTAGTATAGTCTTTTATATGAACCAAAGTTATAATTTTCATTTATGCCATGATTTGATTATTTTCTCTATTTTATACCAATTAAGGTATATATTTTTTGTTAATTTATTTAAAAAAAATATATTAATAACTTAAACTGATACTAAACCCTGAAAACTTAATAAAACAAAAGGCTGGTATTAAGAATCCTATTTTCTTTCCAATGAAATATTATAGGTTCAATCCAGCCAAAGATAAATTAATAATACACTTATAAATACAATAACTATACCCAGTTACCTAATCTGTGCCTGTGGGCCTTTGAACAATGTTTCTAATTTAAAATCCGTCACTTTCGTTGACGAAAAATGACAAACGAAGCTAATAAAATCTTTCCACAAAGGTTACAACACTCTTTGATAAAAGCTCTACCTTATTTCAAAAACCTTTCTTAATTCAGAAATATTATCTTAATGACATTTTTAGACGGCTAATAAATTATTTCCAAGAGTAACAACAATAAAATCTAATTAATCACTTTAATTTGAACGTTATTTCAAAAACCGTTCTTAATCCAAAAAGTTTCTCAAACTTACCCAACTCGCTAGTCCTCTCTGCTTCAATCTGCGCGATGAAGCCCCTTCGCGCGTGCAGCCTGCCGTAGTGCACGCGTGACCTGCCATGCCTGATCAGTGCCCTACGCCGCACTTTACCATCACCCACCTCACTGTAACATTGCACTAACGTAAACGTAAACCAATAAAGTAGTAGGATCGGACGCATGTTTACCGCGGCATGACGACCGCTCGGCGCGGCGCGCGGTCGCTCACTGAGCTGGCTTGGGATCTCATGATAAAGTATCAGGATTCGGGATCTCAAAAAGTCAAAAGTTGTTCCGTGAAGCTGTACAAATATATGTATGTATATGTAGCTTGCAGTTTTCTGCTACAGACGCGCCTTGAAGGCTTTATTCCTGCCACAGGACAAATGTTTCAATAACTTCAGATTATAAAAGTAGGGAACGCATACCCGTGTCCCTATATATATAAGTATATATATATACTATATGTATATAATTTTATACATATATGTCGTTTATTTTAGGCATAATATTTATTATGAGTATTTTTATTTATTAAACCTATATTAGCACACAGATCCCCTAGTACTATCCAACAATCCTATCCATCCACGATTGTCTAGTAGAGATCGCTCTCGAGCTATAAGACTGCCACTTGTAACGTAAAGTTTTAATTATTTTTTGTATTTCTGTTTCTTACCAATAAGTTTGCAATAAAAAAATATATATCTATTCTATCTATCTATAAGTCTAAATAGTTCCAGTTGCGAATGTGGGAGCTCAAGTAGGTACTCATCAGCTTTGACGTCAACTTTCGGATGCTGGCAAGTTTAAGTTCGATTTCCGTTAAAAGTACAAGGCATTCAAACTACGAGTCAAAAAAAGAATTCTAACCTCGACTACTTCATCTCTTGGAGCACATTGCTTGTATAATATACCACCTAGAAAAGCTTTACTGAACTCAGCACTGATCTGCATTCCAGATCTATGGACCAAACGGTGTTTTGTTATAAAAACAAAAAAAAACTTTATTGTAAACCAGAATAACAACATTACAAAGAAACATTACATAAGACAAGTACAATGAGCGGCCTTATCGCCTAGAAGCGATCTTTTCCAGTCCGTCTTTGTTTATATTTGTCTTGATTTCCATTTAAATTCATTTTAGAATTCGACCAAAGAACTTTAATAGTAGATAGTTGCTAAATTAAAAGGCGTATAATTAAAGTTTCATGAACTTTTGTATTTCTTCCACCGCCAAGGTGAACGATTTTTAATAAACGTTCACGAAGTTCTGAACTTCTCAAGTTGATTTTTCAATAAGACTTTTTGTGGCCTCACTGTGTTTATTTTTAGAGAATTATTTAACTTTATGCTTTTGTTTTTAAATCAAATGTTTTTTTTCGATTTTGTTAAGCTACCAACTCAATTATGTACGACATGTACACACCTAGGTGGTAATCAAATCGTTTTTGCGTAGTAAATAGTTTTTCACTTTTTTCTACATTAGTTTTTGTGTAAAGAAGAGAAAATAACGTGCGCTCAAATGGGTAAAATATTTCCGTACTTTCACGTCATAGTCGAATTGCCGTGGTGGTTGCGGCGTATAAATCGACTTCATCAACAACCTGTCGTTAGTGTCGACTAAGACAATCTACAAGAGGAATGACAGCAGCATCTACAATTGTATTTTTAACACCTCTGCTGCATCCTCCCCAAACAATGGTTTGTCCAAGCTTACCAGATCTTGACCAACCCCCCATTGTTTTGGTTTCCAAACAATGGCGGGTTCGTGATGCACGAAAACTTAATATAAATTATCATTTTGTAGAAAGGTTTTTACAATATTATGCGTCTTATGTGCCGAAAATTCTAGTTATACGATATTTTTTCGATTATTTTATACCTTTAATTAAAAAATAATTACGAAGTGTTTCACCATCATTGCTTGGAACTAAGAGAATCTATAAATAGAACAGGTTCTGTCGGCTTTCAATACAATACATAATGTACTAACAGACAATACGACATGGGCATAGGAGCTTTGATTCAATCAATTAAACTGTTTAATTTACCAATTAGACAGGTGCTATCTGATATGCTATCTAATCCATGTCTGTAATGTGGCAAGAAAATATGATGATCCACCGAGACCACCTGTGTAAATTACCACGTCTGTTATAAATAAACGAATTGATTGAATTGAATTAAAAAAACAAATATGATAATATTTTATTTTAGGACTTCGAGCCGGCAAAAATCTAGATCGATGCTAGCAACAATAAGTTACCTACTTGCTCCTGTGGCTCAGCGACCCGATGGGTGACTTGGCGTCCGTTATGAGAAAACGATTTTTGTTAAATTCCGGAAAACGTTTTGACTTTCAATAAAACCATTTTTCAGAAGTTTTGATATTAGAGCGTCTATCCGGTTATTAGGATATTTGGTCTAACAAAGTTTCGATGCAATGAGGCGTTTTCCAAACAAGAAAAATCCTATTTATTTAGCAGAGATATATCGCGGAATAGTAGAGGTAATCATTGAGATGTCATGTCAAACTGCCAAACAACGGCTACTTACGTAGCTGGAAGCCGTACCTGCAAGTTCTTTGGCAGGGTCTATGCTATTTTAAATTGACCGGGTGAACTCAAACGCGATCTACTCAGTCTGAATGAAAAAAAATTGACATAAAAAAATGTCTCATTATCAAATCGAACCACCCTGTCCGTCAAAGTGGTTGTTATTCAGCAGCGTGAACGTTAAATGTAACCCTGAGGTCATTCCCGTCGTGTCCCGTAGAATGTCACGTAGATGATGTTTTTGACATTTTAATTACTTTGAAAATTAACTTGCCGTACCTGTACGACTATAGCTTACAGAATTCTTTATGTGGTCTGTTCAAGATAAGGATTAGTGTTGAAGAACCTGGTTTTTCAGCCGAAACCGAAACCGAACCTTCAGCCTCGGTGTTGGTTTCGGTTTCTGCCGAAACTGAACCTTTTAAACATAGTTATATCGGGAAATCTCGTATATTTTTGCCCAAACGTAAAACCGTTTTTGCAAAATGTAGGTTAAACGTGTGCATCTATCTCTGTATATCACAGCTCCCAAGTAGATGAACCAATTTCAGGGTTCCGTAGACAACAAGGAACCCTTATAGTTTCGCCATGTCTGTATGTCCTTGGCTTATCTTAGCAGAGACTAGTAATACTAGAAAGCCGTCACTTATTAATAAAATAATAATCACACTTATTGGCGTAATTTTTATTTTGTGTATGCAAATTAAGAGGCAAACTAAAATCGTGTAAAAAAAATTTAGTGGTATTTAAAAAAAAAAATCAATAAGGTTCAGAGAGATCGAAGGTTTGACCCATTTTTGGCCGAAAACGAAACTACAGTATCAAACATATCAATCAAAAGCCAAAAATAAAAACATATTTTCTACCTATCACAATAACCAAATATTTATTATTTATTAAGAGTTACGGGCTTGCGGTTGAAAATTCATGCTACTAAATAATTCAATACTTTCGTATTCATATTCCCAGCAGCGAGTTTTTCCTCTAAGCATATTCCAATTTACCTACCTAAATTAACTATAAAGGGAATTTGGTGGGTTGATTCTCGGATCTTACTAATATTATACATAAATGTCAAAGTTTGTGAGTATGGATGTTTGTTCCTCTTTCACGGAAAACTACCGAAATGATTGGGCATAAATTTGGTATGGCTATTTTTTATCCCGATAAAACGCAGATGAAGGCGCAGGCAGCAGCTAGTACCATATATTTTTGGTCAAATATTCTCGTAAAGTTTTGTATCATCTTGTAGAATCTCGTAGCATTTAGTAGCATCAACTAGATCTGCGTAACATTGGTAATACTTCCAATGACGGGGTTTATTAGATTTATTCTTGGGCTCATACCGACAAGATCGTTTGCTGTGGTTATCTCTCAATAAAGGTGGTTGGTTACGCGCGGTTTTTTTTTATGTACAGAATCTTTTTTGTACATGACTAAAATCACAACCACAAACGATTGTGTATGAGCCCACATATAATTTTAAAAAACCCTGTCCGTTTTATTACTACCGATACTATGCAGTTCTACCAAATGCTACGAAATGCTACGAGTTGTTACGAAATGCAATTAGTTGCTACGAGTTTCTACATTGCTACGAAATGCTACGAGTTGATAATAAAAAAATAAATAGTCCTCGTTGTTACAGGGCACAAATGCAATACAAGAACACACAAAAAATAACCACAAAAGAGAATGGCATTACTCATAGTATTTCGCGTGGCCGAGTTTTCCATTGTTAGACCGATTGCGACGTTTCATAACAGAGCGTTCAGTAAGTCGCGGTCACAGGAAATGAGGTGCATCTGTGGATGTTTTGACTTTTGTGCTACATGAGGCTGTAGATTGCCTGTCACCACAGAAGTAGGGTGTTGATAAGAGTAGCTTTGTGCAAAGCTAGTATTAAATATCGTCTAAGTTTTTCTCTTATTTCGTCTAGAGAAAATACTATCACGTAGCATTTTGCTATTTACAGTTCGAAGAAGGATATGATCTAGTATTAATTGTTCTCTATCTTATTTTTGACAAAATAACGGCTGAACCAAACGAGTTGAAACTTACTTAATAATAGAGCACATATATAATATATATTTATATGAAATAACACAGTATATTTAATATAGAAAAAAAATATTTCATTTATTTTCTGAAACGATTTACATTGTGTCGGTTTTTAAATAAGTTACGTTAATTCGTTAATATCATTTACTACCTGATATTAGAAATACAATACTTTAATTAATTTGCTTGCTGGTAAATTAGTCGCAATGGCCAACTTGCTGGCTTTCGTGACTTGCAATTGTGTTACTAATAAAAGATAAATATTTAACACTTATAGCTTGTCAGTTTAAGTGAAAATACGTACTTATCAAAGTTAATCGCTTTCGTTTGCAGATCTATGCCCTTGACTATAGCAGTTATAGGCCGAAACTAAATACTAATCCTATAAACCACTACCTTTAGTATTTAAAGGGCAGTACAGATTAATATCAATTGTTTAAGGGTGATTAAAGCAGCATCACAAAGTCAACGCTGTTTGTCCGTCCGTCGCAGGCATCTCTCAACTAATATAGGGTGGCCTGTATAGTTACGCCGTGGGGCCGCGGTATAGAATATCGACCCCTACAACTCAACCCGTGGATGTCATAAGAGCCGACTAAGGGAACCTACCAGAGGGAGGGCAGCAGCTTCCCTACTGTGTATTACCAACACCTTACTGCGATCACCAAACCGCCTGCCAAGGGTGGTGATTATGGCAACCCCCCCAATACTATGGCAACACCGCTATTCGTGGCGTCGTTTGGGGGAGGTCTATGTTCAGCAGTGGACGTGTACGGGCTGCTGATGTATAGTTTTTACGATTACAGCAAAATATAGAACGGTTAAAACCAATCACACACATAGAAAGGGACTCACATTTTTCACATTATGACTAATAATTACGCCAAACAACAAAGACACGAGTATGATGTGTTGGTAACAAAACCAAAGTGCAATGTGCGACTTAATTTTATACAAACACATTATTATTATTACAAAAAATGCTGCCTCATCTTCGCAGAGGCGGTAGCTCCAGTACTCCAGTCATCCATTGACCTTGACAGAGTGCAAACCTGTTGAAACGTTCGGAAAACTAGATTAAGAAGAAGAAGAAAAGTAGATTAATGAACGCGATATATACCCTTGAATATTTATAATAATTCATTTTATTTAATCATGACACTTCACTAATAAATAACAGAAGGAAATAATTAATAATCCAAACAGGCTAAAGACAATAGGTAACCTAATAATTAAATTTTCCAAGTTTACAAGTATACAACCTCTTTTATACAATTAAGATTAAGTTGAAACCTATTTCTAGTTCCAAGGCATAGAGCGCACGCGACTTCGCGATTTTGTAAAATCAATTAAGTCTATACTTAACTAAATTACTTAATAAGTAAAGTTAGTTTAGTGGAAGCGAAGTTATGCAGGGTAACGAGATTGAAGTTGAATTCATATAAGTTAAGGTAGTGCTTTCTAATTACTTTCATCATCATCATTATCAGCCCTCGTCGTGTCGGTCATGCCGCAAGAATCGACACCCAGTGTGGATGTCGTAAAAGTTGACTAACGGGAGCTGCCAGAGTACGAGCAGCAGCTTCCAGAAGGAAAAGGTGTTTAAATAAGAGATACATAGAAATGTATCTCTTATTTAAACACCTTTACCGCGGTCACCACTCAGGCTGCCAATCGTGGTGATAATGGAAAAATCGCCATCGTTTTGGGAAGGTCCGTTCAGTAGTGGACGTATGAGTGCCGATAGGTACCTTTTTGTACATTTTTGATAGGCCTTCGTTTGACCACAATTTTGATGGGAAGTGAAGACACCTGACTGTTGTCTTGAAGGGACCCAGATTAGATACAGTAGGGTACTGTATGCCTCCAACGGATAACTTTATTTGGCACTAGTTTCTACCCGCTGCTTTGTATACAATATTCCTGAATACAAAGTAGCCTATTATAAGAGTTGGGCTACATTCTACATGTACCCACATCAATGTTTAGCTTGACGTGTTCGTCTTTTTGAAGATCTATCATACACGAATTGCTCGAGCAGTTAGCCATGGATCAACATGCACGAACCACTCTTGCAGTCATAGTCAACAGCTTGAAGCTGCCATTGATAACTGCTAGAACAGTTGATACTAACTGCTCGCGGGCGGGAAACGCGCGCGACGTGGAATGAAGAGCGCGGGCGGAAGTGACAGCGCGAGAGCAGTCGTCAGCCCGAGCAGTCAGTGTATGCCTGGCGACTGCTTGACCGCACGACCGCCCGAAGCAGTTGCAACTGCTCGAGCGGTTCCGTGTATGAGGGTACGCACACGACAGTAGTTCACTATGCAGCTTGAAGCAGTCGATAATAGCTGCTCCAAGCAGTCCGTGTATGGCGGCTCTAAGTTAAAAAAACAAGTTCACATTTCATATGGGATGACTTTTGATTTTATTTAATGTTTGCATTTATTTTTACTTAATGTCATTTTTTATTTAATTAATTTTTATCATACAATTTGTATATCAAATATTTTTAAGAAATTCTGACATGTTAATTGATTTTACCAATATATTGTTTTTCTATAATTCGTATTTTACAAACTTAATATGTATCAGTAGCTTTCATAATATTTCGGATAATAGAATATAATTTTTTTTAGTTACACAAATGACCTTATTAGTTTCTCAAACTCAATTTTATGTGTAAAATCCTTTTTTTTTTCTACATGTTAGCCTGCTATATTAAATCCTATCACAAAGTCATAAGTTCCAACATGAGATTTGACACAAGACGTTTCATTACCGGGATTTCCCACGAGAGCGCGCGTCCAATTAACTTTCCTTCTCAGAATTGACTGTTCAAAAGTTCAAAAAGTTCAAAAGTCATTTATTTGCGAACATGAGTCATAAAGATGTAAAATAATATAAAAGCACAACATGTTCTACCTAAGTCTAAGGCATGCAAATATACATAGGTTACAAATCAAATTAATATACATATGTACATTAATGACAAAAATTACAAAAAAAATTACTTGGAACCTGTTACTAATTAGTCTATTTTTATGTCTTTATCCAGTAGATAATCATTTATATGATAATAACATTTAGATGTCAACAATTTATTCAGTTTATTCTTAAACAGTGTCAACGCTAGCAATTTAAGATTGTTCGGCAATTTATTAAATATTTTTGGAGCGATTCCATAGAAACTTTTACTAAGTAGAGCTGTTTTAGCGCTGGTTAAACATAGGCGTTGTTGGTCGCGTCTACTGCGTGAGTGGTTTGGCTTTTCAAATAAGTTATTATTGCTTTTAACAAAAACTACTATCTCAAAAATGTAGAGTGCTGGAACGGTAAGTACTTTTAATCCTATAAAGTAGGGTTTACAACTGTCGGTTGTCTTCAGGCCATACATAGCCCTTATGCATCGTTTTTGTGATTTAAAAATATTTTCTCTGTCTGTGCAGTTTCCCCAAAACATGATGCCGTACCGTAATCTAAAGGAAACGTAGCTATGATAAATAGTTTTAAGCGCATCCATACCAACAACTTTCCGCAGTCTGTAGAGCATATATGCAGATTTGCTAAGCGCCTTACACACCTCTTCGGCTTGTATGGTCCAGCTTAGTTGTCTGTCTAGCACCAGGCCTAGAAACTTTGTACTGGTTGTGTTCTCTATTATTTGGTTTTTGTACATAATTTTTACTTTAGGTATAGGCATACGTTACGAAAACATAACTTTTGTTTTACTAAGGTTTACACTTAAATTATTATTGTCAAGCCAGTCTATTGTTTTACATAAAGTGTCATTTATATCAAATTCATAGGTGTCAATGGATGAAGTTCGAGTGTACTTCAATTAAACATTAAGATTATAATTGGTTATTCACCGCTTTTTTATTTTATTTTCAATGTTAAGCCTTGTTTTAGCTCAAGAGAACTCTTAATATAAGAGAGGTGGTTCATAATTTTAAAATTTGTTCTAATTTTTGAGAGTCTATAAAACTAGCTCTCATGAAAAACGTAAAGATAATATTGTTATAATTTTCATATGAACTAAAACTGGTTTTTATTTGCATCCGATAATTAAAACCAACAGCAATTTCATTGCTTAAACCGCATATATTTTCATATTTTATTTAACAATTTTAAATTGTTAGTTTTAGTAATGTATTAGTAAATCTGTAACCATGGTTAAATATTCAATTTTCTTCTGCGCACTTCGTATGATAATCCAGCGTTCAATTTATTTTTTGTGTTTATCTATGAATAAGCGCAAACTGAAATTATATTCATACTAATATTATAAATTCGAAAGTAACTCTGTCTGTCTGTCTGTTTTCACACATAAACGGCTCAATGGTCCTTAATGAAATCAGCAGAAAGGTATCTGGGGGGGGGTATTCTAAATCGCATTTTTTTAATATTTAAATTTTTTTTTATTTATTCAAACGTTTCGGTTTATAATTGTCACATTGCATACCTATAGCTCCTTTATTTACCTCGATCTCATGTAAATATTGACTTAAATTGAACTGGCTTACATGCTAGATGTAATGAAAAAATGTAGCCAGGATTTTATTTCGTACAAAAAAGTAACAGAAGTAAATATTTCAAATTTCGGAAACAAATCTAATTTCGGAAAAATCTTAAAATTACCGAAAGACTCTTCAGGGTTAAAAAGCTGCCAAGCATTTATTATTACACTTGATTAAAATTATGGATAGTCTCCTAAGACCCTTTTTCTGCAGCTACACCGGTTGGGTACTTCTCCTCATTGCCCCATCCAAAAAATCGACTCTGTATACATACATACATATTTATTATACCTACGAATCATGCGCAAACTATGTCATTTCCTTATTGGTTTTAAAATTTTATTCGTTTTATATTATGTACATTTTGTGAAACTATTTGATCCAATTTTGGGTTAAGACTGTAACATTATGTATTCCGAAAATTCAGTATAACAAGTATCATTAAAACTGTCCGTAGCATGAGCAGAGCACCTACTTACGCTGGATTTTCCAAATGTCCAGATTGCCCCTTGAAGGCACTAGAGCTGCTCGAAAATGCAAGAAAATATTCGAAATTTGCGCTAAGTGCTCCTTCTGTAGCCCTCAAATTATCACCGACTATTTTAAACTTGGAATAGCTCATGTGGTTTTGCAGTTTCCACAGAATTGAAATAATGAACGTAGTTTAATCGAAAATATCACATCGACTATCTACGTATCCTAGTAAGGTAAATATTTTGGATTTTCTAAAAAAGTGTGAGCTGCGGAGGCTGCGAGAATAAGATAAGAACGAGGTAGGTTTTTTCGGAAAAAAGATGGGCCTCTTTTCGTTTCCCTCGGGCTCCGCTTTTTCGTCTCGCCTAGTGCTTTTGATATTGTATGAAATAACACCTAAAGGTTTCTTCGTTGCTTATAAACTGTAGATTATGAATTAGCACGCAAAAAAAAGTATATGTTTGGGCGATGTAATTACCTCATAACTACGTGTAAAACGCCAAAAATTATAAAACCTCTCAATGGTGCGGTAATTTCCAGAATCAGAATAGTAGATTGTACCACAAGGGAACAAAATCTATTAAAGGCGAGAGCGATTTTTTTAATCCAGAGGGAAGCGAAAGATCCTTTAGTAGAATCCTAAGCATAGCGAGGAAATCAAAGTCGCTCGAGGCTAAATAATTCTGGTACCGTGTGGCACACTCTGCTTTTCATCGTAAACTGTGAGAAAAATTCATCACACAAGAAAAATTAATACGAGATGCAATTAGTAGTGACGAATTTTTATATTAAGGTACATAACCAAATTACAAATATGTACATAATGTTTTTGAAAATGACTATGATTTCTTTTCAGTTTTCTCTCTAACAAAATTTACATGAGCTTTTTTCAGATACTTTTCTCTCGATTTGTTTGGAAATAAATTGTTTCTCACAGTTTCTGCGTTTAGTTTTATATTTTCTGGTAATATTTTTAATATTACACTTTCACTGCGAGAACTCATCTTTTATTCAATTTGTATGAATCAAATTAAAATTGTAATATTTTGATAAAAGTAATAACAAAACGAATAGAAAGTTCCCGCGTATTCTTTTCTTAAATTTGGGTAGCCAATGCCATGCCGCCTCGGCACGCGCGCTTTTTTTATTGCCGGCCAGGACTTTATTAAAGAGAATTGCGTTCAAACTTTTTAATTAAATAGTGTTCCAATTTCAAAAGTCTTTTCGTCACTGTTATAAGTGCGCCGGAATGACTCACTTTGTTCGCACTTATCGAGGAACCCTTTGTCTCTTTTCGAATAGATGGGATGAAAATTATTTGTTACGTATATTTCTTTATTAACAAAGAAAATTACAATGAAATAATAGAAACAAATTAGAACTAGTATTTACAATTGAAACTATTGAACTAACTGCAGACTATTACAAAAATCTACAGGTAGCTCAGCAGGTATTAATATGGGCCAGTTGAGCTACCTGTAGATTGTTCCGTAGATTACTAAAACCAACAAAGCTTTTAATAATATACATTTTAAAAATAAAACCGGCGAGTGCCTGTCGCCTCGCATACGTAGGGTTCCGTACCATTGTATGAAACTTTCGGAAAAGAAATCTAATTTAACAATTTTTTTGATGGATCGAAACAATTTTACAAACGCCAACATGACGCAGTCACTCATCCCATCCAAGTACTGACAGCGCCCGACGTTGTTTAACTTGTTGTTGTTTACCTGGGATGTACGTTGGCGCCCTTCATTAATTTAATTTATATTATTTGTTGGCCTGGCAAAATTTCAACTGTGTACATAATATTATAATTAAAGAGTTACGCTAACTATTAATAAGTAACCTTGACAAACGTTAGGCAAAAATAGCGGAAAAGCTCTCAAACTAACAGGAACTCCTTTAATTTGAATTATATTTTATTTTTATTATTTGTTATTATTGCGGCAAGAAAAATACACATTCTGTGAAAATTTCAATTGTTTACATTAACGTTTCGTGAGATACAGCCCGCCGACGACGGATGGACAGACGGATAGATAGCGGAGGCTTAGTAATACGGTCCTGTTTTCTCATTTTGGGTACGGAACCCAAAAGAGGTCCTTAAATCTTCATAAAATAAACTGATTAATTATAAACCTTGTGGTGAAGCCTGAATTTTATTGAAGTTAAAAGTCTGCGGCTTTTTGTAAGCGCTGATAAAACAGTCGTTTACTTCGGTACGAGGTGCCCCTAGATTAGATTTAAGATTTTATGTAGCACAAATAACTTTCACTTATTTTATTATTATCTGACCGAGATCTGAGGGCCGCGTTCTAGTGTCAGTGTTTTTTTTTATACTCAATACATACCGTTTCAAATGATACCCGAGCCCCGAGTCCATTTGACTTTGATTGTATCGAGACGTGATCGTGATCGCGGAGCGGTTTCTTATTTGTATGGAATTTGCGTAGTTCCTTGTCCACACGATAGAGGCGCTGGCTGTACCAAAATATAAAGGAAACTGACACATCACGACCACGTCTCGATACTATCGTCAAATAGATTCGGGGCTCTGATTTATAAATTGTTTTTCACTTCTCTTGCTCAAAAAGTGTATCATAATAGTGTACCTTAGCGGGCCTAAAACTCGAGTTTAATACCTCGGGCTAAAGAGTATTTTTTCTTTTTAATTTTTGTCGAAAATCATCAGCCCGTACAAAGTATTCGTTCTCTTACATAAAAACTCGACTTCTTGGTGCTCCGTCAATCTTTTTTTTTTTAAATAGAACCGTCTTGGTGATGTTTTATGAAGGTTGATTCCTCCTTTCACGGTAGAATGCGAACTGTTTCGTTGCGGGTTAAATAGAGATTTTAAAAAAAAGATGGTATTGGCGCTAAATCTCTAGAATTTTCTTCATTCCAAATCACAAACTTTTACGTTTAACTTCCTGACTTTTACTTCCAAATTGTGAACGTGAAAAATGTCATCAAGTGATAGTGAAGATGCTAATATGCAAATGGAAGAAAAGGGCAAAGAAATAATTATGAATCTGTTGCCGACAAAATCACGTGGAATATATTTAAAGAGTTACGAAAATTTTATGAAATGGAGAGATGAGACACGTGTGGTTTCTTTTACAGAAGGGGTTTTTCTCACTTATTTTGATGAATTATCAAAAAAATTCAAATCGTCGACTCTTTGGAGCACATATTCAATGTTAAGAATGACCTTACAAACGAAACACGACGTCGATATTAAAAAATATGTAAATTTAACGGCTTTACTGAAGAAATTGTCCACAGGATACAAGGCAAAAAAATCTAAAGTCTTGACGACACAAGAAATCGAAACATTTTTAAATAACGCTCTAAATAAACAATACTTGGCAACAAAGGTAACCTACTTATGTACTCTACTCAAACTAAATAAATAGATACCTACCTACATACCTAAATTATATACCTAGGTTATTACAATTATTAACACACTTATTTTTTTGTTCAACAGGTTGCTTTAATTTATGGAATTAGCGGTGCATGCAGAGGAATAGAGCTTGCCAATATAACGCTAGAAGACATAGAAACGGATACAAATCTACAAGCTGTGAGTCTGCCGAACACGAAAACAAACAAAGAGCGTATATTTGTCATCAGTGGAGAATACCTTAATATAGTTAAAGCCTATCAGGAGTTACGTCCCACTAATGTCTCAACGAGAAGATTTTTTCTAAATTATCAAAATGGTAAATGCACAAGGCAAGTCATAGGCAAAAAAGTACATTTGGTAACATGCCTAATTGCCACTTATCTAAATTTACCAAATCCAGAACTCTACACGGGCCATTGTTTCCGCAGAACATCCGCGACTTTGTTGGCGGACTCTGGTGCGAATATAACGACATTAAAACGGCACGGTGGATGGAGGTCCGATCAAGTGGCTGAAGGTTATATAGAGGACTCTATACAAAACAAGTGCGTGACGTGATCGTCACGCAGCGGATTACGGAAGGAATCAATATTCTACCAAACATTACAGAACCCCAAGCATCTACATCGCGGGATTGGATGAATATGTCAACTCAGCTGAAGCCGCAATTGGATCTTAATAATGCAGGAAACTCAAGCATGAGTCGAGTCTCTCCAACTTTTACTCCACAACAATCAACTCAAAATATTATCACATCCCAATCACAGAGAACCGAAATAAAATTGCCCGGGAAAAACATTTCACTAAACATTCAAAATTGCTCTAACTGCACATTTAATATTTAATAAAATTTCTGAAAATTGTCTAATTTTGAATCGTTTTATTTTCTCGCAATCGAAGTGAAAAGTAGAGTGTTTTACTCGGGCCAAAACCACCCATTATAACTCGGTCTTGTCATCCTCCCTCGCTACGCTCGGGAGTATAACAACCTCGTATATAATGGGATGGTTTAGTCCCTTGTAAAACAATCTACTATTATTTGATATTGTGAAGGTATTGATGACTTGTACACAATAGTATCTCCTACAATTAATTTGTCCTTCGTACAAACGTGTTGATTTCCTTAGTACGTATAATAAATATTCTTAAGGCACTTAGGTTTAGTTGGTAGAACTAATGAAGCCTTAGATTTCAGCGAGGTGTTTTCTTAACCGTTAGTCGCTAACGAGGTGGTTATGACCGCAGCCTCTGTCGCAAGGTCGATCTAAAATTGTTTTGAAAACAGCTTATCCATTCTTCAATATTAATTATATATATTCGAAAGTATGTATTGTACCTATATCTGTCTGTTATGCTTTCACGTCTATACGGCTAAATGGATCTCATTGGGTATGTACGAGTAGATAGATGGTCCTGGGGACAGACATAGGCTACTTTTTAACCCGGTAAAGCGCGTGCAAAGCCGCAGGCAGTAGGAAGTAATTTAATATTCTCCTTTCATAGCTTAAAAAGGAAATCACATAAACTCTATCATGACCCTCGTAAGGAGAGGCCTATGTTCAGCAGTGGACTAGTTTGGACTTTTAATTTATATAAGAACGAACGTGGCCCGTGTTCAATCACACAATGGCACAAACACAAATTTCAGAAAACATATGTATTTATCCGGTTTAATTATTCACTAAAACTGATAATAAACAGCACTACTGGGAATATTGGTACTACAGTTCATTATAGAAATATAGCCTCCAGGTGGACAGGTGTGCGGGTTCGAATCTCAAACACAGCCCACCGCAGCTCAAAAGACTTACGGCGTATGCCTCGCTGAATTTGTCTTATTTGTCTTAGGCTCGCTTTGACCCTCGCGCCTTTCATATGTATGTATGTATGTTCACGGGTGAATACTTGCTTAATTTTAGGACTAATACTTTATGCCTATTAGTGTAACGGAATTCATGGGTTCTGCTTACAAACTGAAATAACATCTACAGGGTTGGATTACTCGACGCACGAGATGCCACACAAGGTTTAGGTACTTTTTTTGACAAGTGAATAAACGCACGTACCGGCACTTATTTGGGTGATTGCTCTAAAATGACAGGGCACGAGATGCCACAAATCCATTTTTTGGATGTAGCAGTAAGGGGAAAACCTACTCTCAATACTGTTACAACAAGCGGCAGACGGTGGCTTACCGAATGCTGGATGAGTTCCTCAAAATGTCGGCATAAATACTGGAAAGAAACAACAACGGTGCAAACGACCTAGGGGTGTCGAGGGGTGCGGCCACGATTTCACCTTCACGAAGACATGTGAGCGGGTTTCCTCGTTATTACGCCAATAGACACTTCCACTCCTGAGTCCTAAGATGCATCTCTCGCGACTCCACTGAGACCGGCCAATGAAGGCAAGCCAGAGGTGGGGATCTGGCTCTCTTGGGATACCACTCCGCAAGCGGAAACGAGAACCAGGAACTTCCCGGGAGCACTCGGTATACCTGTGGCGTCTCTACTCACTAACAGCTCGCCAGAAGCTGCCTTGCGAGTTTATTATTATTATAAATCCTCGTTAAGCGCAACAAGAATCCGTTCGATAGGATGTACATAAGTTTTGAAAGTCTGTTTTAATTTTTGCTCCTATGAAACTCATTCCTGAAATAAACACGCATAGAAATGGAGGGGAATAGGGACGTTTTCTCATTATTTTAGTTTAGACGATGTATGTATGTATTAACCATATTCGGAATAAAAAATGTGTAACTTTTGAATATTTAGATCAAAGGCCTTACTGACCTGCCATTTACTGACCTTACGTAAATACAGTTTCCCGTTTTAAAACCAACATGACGTTTGAATTGCGTAGCACTGTACGTACAGTATACAAACACTGAACGTTTGTGGCTTCACTGGAATTTATATTTGAGTTGAAGAAAGCCATAAATGTGCGAATAATATCATGTGATGGTTTCATACTCATTTATATTCAAATAACTTCAAAACATACTCGTACTAGAGCTTAATAGATATGTATTTCATTTATTTATTTTGTATACAGCTTAGGTCTTAATGTTAGCTTATGTACATGCACCCTGTAGGGAACTACAAAATACTTTATATAAAACTAGCAACCCGCCTTGGCTTCGCACGGATGCAATGTTGATACTAAATTATACATATAAACCTTTATCTTGGATATCTATTAAAAAAACCACATTAATATCCGTTGCGTAGTTCTAAGCATATATAGGGACAGACAGCGGGAAGGAAGCGACTTTGGCTTATACTACGACCACGAGTATGTAGTGATGACAAAATTCTGTTCAAAGTAAAATTGATAGGCAAGTATCAAGTAGTTATTTAAAGGTCAAGTAAATCATGCATGTTATCAATCTTAATTAAAATGAAATAATATTAGCCATCATTTAAAAGGCAATGTCAAAAGCGGAAATTTAATTTCTTATATGCGTCTAGGGTAATCAACATAACTATGGCACGGTTTGGGTACGGTAGAGTATCGAGATTTTATTACGAATTCTAAATCAAATAGATCAATGAACAGAGTGATAGCATTTTAACGTAAGCAGGATTTTAAGTTTTTTAAGAATGTTTTTTAATTTTTTCCGTCTTTAATTATGCTGGGAATTTTGTTATATATCTTGTTAATTTCTTTTAGTTTGGGCTTTTACTGGACAAGCACATATTAGTATTATACGTTTATCTTTGTTCAGTCTAGTATAGTTCGATTTTAAAAGATGTCTATTTTTTCTAAAAAAATTACTAAGTTGCGTAATAATTTATTTTGTTTAATAAACAGGTCGCCAGACTGCAACAGATTAAAATGGCAATATCAACCATATGCGTTTGTGTAATATGCTGATAGTGCGATTTCATAGTTAGTATTTCTTTTTATGACTATAAGAGCGTATAACTTGTATGTACATGCGTCTAACATGTGCGTCTAACTTGTATAAGTACGTTTAGAGATTTGAGGCTAACAAAAGATAAATGTGTACTTTTTCAGAGTATGTTTTAGATTGACGATGACTATTGAAGATGTCAAAAATAATACGGGAAAATTTTACACGTACTCCAGCCACACCACAACGACTACTGAGTAATGAGTTAAAATGCGATATCCTTGCGTTATCAGAACATTTTTTATCCGAGCCGAAACTTAAATGTGTTAATATTAACGGTTACAAATTAGCTTCATTCTTCTGTAGACAACAAATAGTGCACGGCGGTTCATGCATTTTTGTGTCGGACAAAATAAAATGCGTCGAAAACACTGACGTAACTTGTTTATCGGTTGAAAAAAATTGTGAAATATCGGCGGTAGATTTATTAGACTTTGACATGACAATTATATGTATTTATAGAAGTAACAACAATGTTTCGAATAATGATTTTATTGAAAAATTGGAATTAGTTCTCGATAAAGTCAGCGATTTAGGTATAAATAGTATTATAGTTGGAGATTTCAACATTGACGTTTTATGTTGTCTTGATAGTTCAGTCAAGAAACTGTCCGATGTACTGTCGGTCCATAATATGCGTAATCTTGTCGACTTCCCGACACGTACTACGGCGACTAGCTCCACCAGCCTGGATCACCTGTACACAAACCTGACCTGCGCTGTGAGCGTGGTTCCCGTGGACACCAATATTAGTGACCACTTCGCCGTAAGGGCTGTTTTCATGTGCCCAAAACTACAGCCTAACTCTGTCTCTTATGGTAGGAATTTCAGCACTGCAAATAAAGCGAACTTCGTTGCATCATTAGACAGTGTTGACTGGGATGAAATATTGACTAAAAGATGCCATCCTGCAGACATGCTGACATCAATTATTAATATAATTAGAAATAAAATTGACATTTGCTTTCCATATAGAATAATTACTAGAAATAAGAGAACGGACTTATCCTGGATATCTCAGGATATAAAGGACTATAAGCTATTACTTTCTGACATTATTAGACTTAGTAAACTAGATTCTAACAATGACCTTATTCAAAATCTATTATTTGACATGAACAAACATTATGAAATTTTATTATTGAATACTAAACGCGACTATTACAACAACGTTATTCAGTCTAACACGAACCCTACGAAAGGTATGTGGAGTGTAGTAAATAAGGAGAGAGGTAAGAATAATAGCCCTCGGCTAGATATTACGGATGTGGTCACTAATTCCAATGGTGCCAGCTTCTCAAGTAAATTAGAACTATTAAATGCAATGAACTGTCGGCTTCTGAGCGCGGCGGCAGCGTGCGGCGCGCCGCGCGCTATTGTCGCCGATGTGCACCGCGCCTTATGTTCTGCGCGGTCGCCGGCGGACCGCTCGCTCCGTCTCCGTCCGTTCACAGCGGATGAAGTGTTTGTTATAGTAACAAAACGAATTCCAGCTAAAACATCACAAGACGTTTATGGAATTTCTATGAAATTGCTGCGCCAAGCCATACTCGTACTAGCCCCTATACTCGCCTACGCTTTCAACATCTGCATTCGGCAGGGCGAATACCCAAATGCCTTAAAACAGAGCAAAGTGTCACCTTTGTTTAAGGGCAAAGGGCAAAAGAGTGACATGGACAG
The DNA here is from genome assembly GCA_947859395.1 of Eupithecia insigniata. NCBI lineage: Eukaryota > Metazoa > Arthropoda > Insecta > Lepidoptera > Geometridae > Eupithecia > Eupithecia insigniata. The sequence goes on along the minus strand of OX401995.1, from coordinate 838,715 downwards.
TTACCGACCAGTGTCGATAATTCCCGCATTGGCTAAAGTCTTGGAAAACGGCTTGAGTCAGCGCCTTACAGAGTTCCTGTCGTCGACTGAAGCGCTATCAGACCGACAATACGCGTACCGTGAGGGTCGGTCTACGACGTCGATGACACGGACTGTCGTTAGCCTTGTGGTCGCCGCACGAGAGAGGAAGCAGCAGGTCGCAGTCATGTGCTGTGACCTGTCAAAAGCGTTCGATGTAGCCGACCACACCATCCTCGCAGTTAAGCTGAGGCACTATGGAGTTGATGGCACAGCTTACGCGCTGCTGACGGACCTCATGCAGGACAGGTCGCAGGTGGTGAGGGGAGGAGGCATCATGTCGGACCCACTGCGGTCGAACATGGGCGTGGCGCAGGGATCCTCTGTCTCAAACATATTATTTTCGCTACTATTGAACGATCTACCGGAGGCGGTTCCTGAGGCCGAGATCCTTATGTACGCGGACGACGTGGCCGCAGTTGTCTCCGCCCCCTCGGTCGACGCTCTGGAGAAGCAACTCAATGCCGTGGCAACACGTCTTGCTGTGTGGTTTCGAATGAACGGGCTCGCTCTTAACTTGGGTAAAACCCACTATATTCACTTTCGGTTCTCGGGTGCGCCGGTCAGGGCGCTATCTGTCACCATTGATGGCAAGCCTATCGACCAGGTTCAGTGTACAGTGTTCCTGGGATTTCAGATTGATAGGGGACTGATGTGGGCAAAACACATTGATGTGCTGTGTGGACGGCTAGGCAGCGCGTGCTACGCCCTAAGCCGAGTGAGCCGGGTGGTGTCCGCGGACATAGCCCGAGCATGCTACTTCGCCACCGTGCACTCGCAACTCCAGTATGGCGCCGAACTGTGGTCGCGCGCTGCTGAATGGGCTATACGTGCGATGGTGCGGATACGTAGCGACGTCTCTGCCAGACCACAGTTCAACCTAGGTATTCTCACACTGCCCTGCATTGCCATCTCGCAGGTAGCGCTGTATGTGAGGAGCAACCTTAGCTCGTACGCGACGCACGGTGACTTCGCATACCGCACTCGTAACCAGCACAAACTGGTGTCACTGGCGCGGCCCCTGACGAAGTCGTCCAAGCTGACTCATATTATGGGCCCACAGGTGTACAACAGGTTACCAGATTTGATAAAAGAGGCTGCAAATAATACTATATTTAAGCGCCGCCTAAAACGCTGGCTTATCGAGAAAACTTTTTATAGCTTTGACGAGTTTATAAATTCCAAATGACATTTTAATCTGATTTAAATTTATTTTTTCTTAATTGTATATTATTTGTATTATTTATAAGTCTTTTTATCTTATAGATATATTATTAAATGTTATTTTACATTATGTACCTACGCTTAGCTAAAATTTATAATATAATTGTTTAGCCAAGTTTGTAATCAGACATGTAACATCTTGTTATCAATAAAGTACTATTGAACTATTGAACTACACGTAAGTGGGTGCTAATTTTTATGACAATTTTTAAAAACAAAACGTTTCACGTTTTGCCGTCTAATTGAACCGCGTGGACGATATCGACCAAATAGAAAAAAATCAAAACGCAACCACCCAGGCGACACACCACGCAATATACGCCGCCGCCGCCGCCGCAAGCATACGTCGCAAACACAACGTTGCATCAGTGATACTGTGCTGTAAGACAGATCGAATCCGTCTGTCTGTCCGAAAAATATGGCCAGCACGTAACCACATAGCAACTACTCAACGCAACCACATCCACGTTTTGTAGTTACCACAACGCAACTGCAAGAAACTGCAGCAACACTATTCGTGCGTACCTAACCACAGCTTCAACACTTTTTGTCGATGCGATGTGGTGTGGTTGTGGTACGCATGAATAGTACTTATTTCCGACTGCTTCGTAGAAGAGTTGGCTTTAAGTGACTCCCAAAGTATCGCGTGAGACGCGCCTATATACTCGCGTGCGTCGCGTTTTGTGAGAATTGAAACCGGGGTGCTAGCTAGTAATATAAATAAAATATTCTTCCCCCAGCCACTAACTGAACAATGAACCAACATCTCTCACTAATTAGTTATATACTGGTACTCTGTAAAACGGAACCAACGAACAAGAGTGCGACAGGAGTAGGTACAAGTATAGGCATTACAGGAGATATAATAAATGGACGGTTGCGTCGCAGCTGGCACTAGCTGCAATAACTATGCTGGAATTGTGCAGTGTGGCTAGAGAATACGAGGATTGGATAACTAGCTTCTGTCCACGGCTATGTATGGTTTATTTCAAGGAAATAATAGCCTATCTCTTATCACACGCAACTCTGCGTAATTTTAGACGTATACGAGTAATTGTTTTGGTGTAAAAAAATCTGGAAATGTAAACTATGCAATGTAAATTATCATCGATTGTATAACAAACTTAAAACTGGTTATTATTTTTGTACGCAAATTAAAAAAAAAACAGAGCACGTTTTGCCCACGCATACGGAGAATCATGCATGAGCAACGCTTCACCCGCTGTTAGAATGGCCCCGAAGCCAAGTCAAACAGAGAGTTGAACACGATGGATGCAATCATAGGGTCAACTCGTCCCCGCCTAATGACCCGCGCTGTTTAGGCGCTTCTCGCTTATTATCTGGTTTAGAACCGCAGTGACACTGACAGCCAATGATTTGAAGCAATGACAATAATGTTTCGCTATTACGCCACTTTACAACGTGCCGAGTACAATATTGCGTCAGTTTTGGGAATTTGGAATCGTGTCAACTATACAGGGCGTCCCACGGCCATGCAACATTGAGGGAAAGTATCTTAAATATTGTAGATAAAAAAAATACTGAAAGTAGAGTTTAGCGTGTCTAAGTACGACGGCATGTCCTTGGCACTCAATGTTTTAACGAAAGGAATCGCTATTACGAGACATTGCTGTATCTACTGGCATTAGTAGAACATTTTGAGTGCCAAACAATGAATGAGGAATTGACTGGTTTTGAACAAAAGGCAGTGGAAATAATGAGATTACTGATTCTGAACGTTATGGAAAGGACAAAGGTTTTGCAGCGACAGTGTCAATATTATGTATGTGGGAGTAAGTAATAAGTACATACTTACCTGTGGTAGGTAAGTATGTATGTACTTATTCATTGTTTTTGGACTAGGTATACCAAATACCTAGTTCAAAGAATTAAAGTCATATACTAATTTGGGATATTTAGCATGATTAGAATTTTGAGTCCTCCAATATTGACAATCATGATAGTTTCAAAAGTTTTTATTATGAATTTACTTATTAGGCTCACAAATATAAACTTTGCGTGATCGAGAATAAATGCGCCTTAAAAACTTAATTTAGAAGTGAAGATTGCAAATAATTATTATCCTAAAACCAATCTTAGCAACATCAATATTCTTGTAAAGTTTTGTAAAATGTACCATAACTCAACTAATTTAGAAGTGAATATCGCACTTGACCTCGGATATCGATGAACCTTATGCACAGATACAGTCAGCCGCCGCTTGAGCACGGACCGATGCCCTCTCCGGCCGAGGGTTAAGGTGCGCTCATGTTGTAGGCGGAAGAGGGAGCGTGGGCGGAAATACACAAAGAAAAATCTTAAGGTCAGTTCGCATGTTGGCAAAATAAATACAAATCTCGAATATTTTGACAGACCATATAAGAATACTCGAGAAGGCGACTCAATAATCGCCATAACTAGTGAAATGCATGCGTTATAAAGGAACCTACCAAGATTGAGAAAATAATGTTTTGTTGTGATGAAATTGCTTACAGCTTGAAATTATTTGCACATGAGCATAAAAACCAACGACATCGTAGCGGTCGCGTCGCTGGATGGAGGCGGCTCAGGACCGCTATTCGTGACGTCGTTTGGGGGAGGCCTATGTTCAGCAGTGGACATATACGGGCCACAAATTTTGTTTTGTGCTTATCCCCTTCCAAGTCTCCCCTCTCGGCCACACACATTATGCAATTATTACGGTTATGCATCGAAAAAATAAATGAAATCTGAAAAACTCTGATGTGTTGGTGGGCGGTCTGTTTTTCTCGGCTTCTCTTTCCTCCAAATTGCATTCAATTTACTCGAGCCAAACCCTATTAAAACATTGGTCGTATAAGGCTCATTGTTACAAATAATAACGGTATTGTTGGGGTTAATTGGGAAATGAACACGTGAATTTAACAGAACATGACTTCCAATAATAATTTGTAAGGTAACATTTCAGCATTGTGTATTTATGTGTAGTTGCCGAGTCCCTATGCATTGGTGGATTTGTCTTGAGTCCGTTTATGAAATTGAGCCTGAATTGTTTCTCATCAACGTTGGGTGCTCGCACTATGCGGTTCCTAATAAGTCATGGTATGGCAGTAGCTGACTCATTTAGCTACGACAGAATTTCTGGAATCACTTTAGGAGCATACACAGAAAAACTTAGCTATAAAGAATTTGATATTTAAAACTTTGCTATAAAGAATTTGATATTTCTATCAGTATCCTCCTTTGAAGACAGTAAGGTTAATTAGGATGTAGTCAAGAGCTAAATGGACATAAGTTTTTATACGGACCTCACCATTTTGAAAGTTTTTAAATTCCTACGACAATAAAAATATGACGCGGTAGTGTTCCGAGAGTCCGCTCGTTTTTGTTTTTTACAAAAACAAAATGAGTTTATAATTATAATTATATCCATTCGAAAAGTAATAAGCTAAATGAAAATGTTGTTTATACTATTCTAAATCTATACTAATATTATAAAGAGAAAATTTTTGATGGTTAGTTTGCATTGAAAAGGCTCCGAAACTACTGAACCGATTTGAAAAATTATTTCACTGTTGGAAAGCTACACTATTCCCGGGTGATATATATATAAGCTATATTAATATCCAAAAACTTAGGGATCTTGAAATTTTTGTTAAATAGCTGCGCGAAGCCAGGGCGGCCTGCTAGTGTTTTATAAGGCTATGAATTAAAGTATTCTACACATCATATCTATGTAACCGAAATTATTTCTTGTAAATACTCTCTTCTCTAAGATACGCAGGCTTGCGATAAACACAATGAAGCACCTACTGTGACTAAACGTTAAAACAGAGGTAGGGTAGAGCCCTAATCAAGAAGTTAAGCTTTCGTCAGCCAAAAACGCGTCTACTAAGCCACACTGCTGGTTAAATTTAAAGATATTTAAATATACCTTCATTGTAGAGTGCAGATTATAATGAGCAAACAGCCAGGCTCGTTGAGTTATACGTATAATCGCGGTTGGTAATCTCCGTCTCGAGGGGACTCGACAGTCTCTCGGGTGTTGTAGACTGGAGAAATCGGATTATATGAGAATCACTGCATCTGATCATTGGTACATAGAGTTGTGTAAGCAAAGCCACAGGACAGGACAGTTTCATTTGGCTTGAATCTGAATAATAATCTTCATTTTTATAAGATCGCAGAGGGGTTAGAGGGGAGATGCTGCAGGTTAAATATTTTTTGTGTATAATAAATAATATTTAAATTAATTACCTTGCTAGATATTAGATCTTAAAAATAAGGTAATTCGTCATCACTACACACCAATACTAGTCCACTGCTGGACAGAGGGCTCCCCTGTTAAGCGCCATGGTCAACCATTGTCCAACATTTTGTGTACCTATATTTTTCCTTTCTTTGTTTCTTTGTTATTTTGGGATGTAATAAATAGCACTGTATAATATTAGTTACATGTTGATGGACACCTCACACTGCTTTATGGACCAGTATAAATAACTCTTGCCCACATTCATACTCAGTCAGCGACGGCTAAGCAGCGATAATCTGAAGGTCTGGCGTCGAGTGATAACAAGGGGTGACATTGCATCCACTTTTATTGGACGACTTATCAACAACTTAGACCCTGACCATGTAGGTATCTTTCAAGTGAGACTTGGCTTCAAGCTCAAAAGCTTGAAGTTGCAATGTGGTTAAATGTTAACTTATACGTATTCATTGGTGAAACTTGATAATCTTACAAAGACCAAGTAAACCTTTAGGGTTTAACTTAAATCATAATTGAATTTGTACCTCACTGTGGTAAATAAGTTTATAGACACTAAAATAATACGAAGGACCAACTTGTGTACTCACTTGGTAAGTGATTGATTACAATAACTTAGGAAAAAAAAACTAAATCATTAATATCCCCAATCCGACTTCTACAAATACAATATTTCTGTAGAAGGTCTTTGTAGGTACCTATATTGTTTTTAATCAGCTCCAGTCTCCGCGTAAATAAATCCTCGAAAACAAACAAGACAAGAGATCAGCGCACATATCTTTCATCAATTTCAAATGAAACTTCAAAGTATCGAGCAGACGACTCCTTTTGAATTTTCATACAGGATATTATCACAGAATTTTCCTACACAAATTCAATTTGCTCAGTTCCCCTCACCTTGTTCAGTGCATGTGCAGGAACCTCCCTAAAAGGGCATTTGTATGAGGAGTGTGTCCACTGAAGCATACGTTCTTTTCTACCTAATACCAAGTTTTTCGTTCCAGTACGAATAGGTACAGCCGAGGGAGCTATAGGGACAGCTACAGTTACGGGACAATTTCCGTCAAAATTTCGATGTCCTTGTCTCTGTGCACCGAACATGCAATCATACATACCTACCTTGTATGTATGTCTAATAGGATATTCGTCACATTCTAATTAAGTAGGTACTTACTTTCCTTCCGATTGTACAATCATCGTTTTAGCTCCTGTCCGCAGCTTCACACGCTTTTTCTTCAATAAAAAGCCTACGTCTGTCCTCGGGATACCGTCTCCCTCCGTCCTCCGTCTACCTAGGCGTGAATAAGGAACAGACAAAATAAATTTCGCTATAATAATATTAGTATGAATGCTGTATCTTATTGTCTGGTAAACTAAAAACAATTAATTTCATCCGTTTCTCTAAGGAACATCGCACCTTGCTTGAAACTTGGGCGCTCCGTCCGAAACTAACCTAAATTACACAATAAATAGTATATTATCTACATACATAAATGTGTATTCATACCCCCTGAGTATTCATAATAATCAGGGGTCCAAAATGACGAGAGAGCGACACTGTATTATGACGTCGACTGTAGCACTTCAGTTTACAATGGCTTTTACCACGCTGGTTTCAAATTCATAGCTCTCAGCTTAACATGAGAGTTCCGATGATATTGCAAAATGCATTCGCCATTCTCTATTTTCTAGTACGCTGGAAATCTAGCGTTGTCAATGTTGCCAATGCAAAACTATAGTATTGAAGTTCTTTCTGCAGAGGTCGCTCAACTTATCCATTGTTTTTGTCTCAATCCGTAATGGTGATGCTTCGCGACGTGTGTGGAAGTACTTTTAGGTACGTACTCGTACTTACATACACATATGAAAAAAGTTTGAACGTATTTGATATTATAGGAACATTTTGGTTACTCGATGTATGTATATGTTCATGTGTGCATGCGAAGGGCAAAGGGTTGAATTTGAGCATCTTTAACATTGCCGTGCTTTTGGTAAATTGTGTTCAACTATCATAATATTAGCAACGAAATAACATAAAGATGTACCTTATCTTTTGAAAATGTGTATGAAAAAATATATTCAATAAATACAGAGGACTAATAAAATAACCTTTTATAAAGAAATTATACTAAAAACTAGTTTCTGTCCGCGGCCTCGCACGCTTTGTTAGAAAGTTATTTCTTTCCCATGGGAAATGATTTATAGGATAAAATGTTTATTCTTTGCCTAGAACTACATCTATGCAAAATTTCAGTCAGTTCTGGCGTGAAAAGGTAACAAACATCCACCCATCCAAACTTTCGCATTCATATTAAGTGTGATGAAAGTGAAAACAATAGATACGTAGTACAGTTCGAGGCCACAATAATTATTGATCCTCCTGAACCACATAAATACGGAAATATGAAAAGCAAATGGAAACGAGGTAAAACAACCGAACAAATAAAAAATTTAATCGCCATTCAATTATATTCCACGTTTGGATTGTTTTGCAAATGATGCCATCCACGAGTGCCCTTCGATGTTAAACAAAAGGGATGGATGTTTGTTTTTAATTTAATTACCTTTACGGAGATATTATATAATTATATAGATCTTCAAACAAAAACTACATGCATATTCTTCTGTTATACTGGTGTGTTCACAAAATGTAGCCTATTAAACAAAACAATTTAGTGAAAATATCAATAACACCTTATTTCTTATTTGATAATAATAACTATGTTTATAGTATAAAATTTGACTTGTCTAAGTGCTTATTTTGTAAGCCTAAAGAAATAAAGTTATTGATTCTGATTCTAATATTTGAACTTAGTCAGAAGCATGTTACAGAATGGTGCTCATGCATGTAAAAGAATATTTATTTACTATTTGACCTGCCAGCGATTTCAGGAGTGGCCGAGTGGACTATATAAATACCTCAACTAATGTCAGTCCATGCAAACTATAACCGCCAAAATTTTACAACCAATCCTTTACGATTTTAAAGTTATTAGGCGAACATACCTATAAATTCCATTTCCACCTTCTGAGAATGCTTATTTCCAAAAATTGCCTCGTATTCGCTGCCACAAAAGAAACAATATCTTAGCCTGGTAACTATTGTAGTGCCGGAGATTTGGTTACGAGTTAAAAAAAAATTTACATTCGTTTTTATATTTTTGTTATATGTAAGGAAATAAAGGAAAATTAAATTAGTTTTACATTATATCCAAGCCAAATAAGCACAGTCGCGGGTTGATGTTAGTTGGTCATGAAGCCGAAAGTTCCCTCTAGAGGAAACCTAATATTTATTTATTCTGGTGCTATAAGTAAACATTTTCATGTTCCCCATTTTCTGTTTTATGTTGAGCTTATGAATTTTATGCTGCAAGCTGACCTGATGTTCGTAAAGTTTACGACCACTGGAAATTTCACTTATTACAGGAAATTGGTGTTTTCCTTCGAATTTTTTTTATGTTACGTAAGGGATTTTTTACATGATTTCATTTGGTTGGTCTTAACTTCATTTTACTTCCTAACTTTGGTAAGAACCTATGTAGAGATAAAAAAAAACGAAGTAGTAACTACCTACCTAGTACACCTATAGACCCTGCACTAAAGGTTTATGAAAAACATTTTAGTCAAAGACAACAAACTCTACTAAGTAGGTAAGGTACCTACGGTACACAGAGCTGCACTGAGACACTTTAGTGCCTGCCTAGAACGATAATTGGCAACTGAACGCGGTCGTCGAGTGAGTCAACTACGAGAATAGTGTGACAAGATATGAAAGTGTAGTGCAGCCAACTGCTACCTAACATACATGCAATACTATTATGTGTCGGATGTAACTTTTTTTATTATCCTGCTGACGGACAAGCGCACGCATATCGCACTGTCACGGGGAGGCAGTACGATTATGGGGGACTCTAACACCACCAAAACTCTCAGGGTGTTCCGCTTCTGTCGCTTGTTAGTGGTGGGAACCCGAGGACGTTTTCTCTTCCACGAACCCACTGCGGCTGCCCAATATCGGGCCCCTCACTGGGCGGTGTGGAGCACCCCCCTTTGCGTCGCGCCAGAAACACATGATGCGCCGCGACCACCTCGAGGACTTTACCTTGCCAAAAGGGCATCGGACGACCCCGTGTCCAAACGACGTCGGTCCCCTAGCGACGGGTCAGTCGAGTGTCCTCGCCGCCTGCCACACGGTCACAGAGGATAGAGATAGCGGCCCATGCAATACCGAAACTCCTCCTCTCCTGTGACCCCACTGCGTCCGCCATCAAACGGTGGCGACCCCGCCAAGGCTGCAGAAGGCAGGGAAAGCGGTGCACCTCAATACCGGCACTCCTCTCCCGCCGTGGCCACCACCGCTCTGCGGCCATGCCGCCCATACGGCACAGCTGCCCACCTTAGTTGGGGTGCCTCCCATACACAAAACCTAGAGGAACGGTCCGACTCGGGGCCGGCCGTGTCGCCGTCTGCGTTAGCACGGTCCCATAGGTTCCTCTTACAATTAGCTTCATACTTAAGTTTCCCTAGATTAAGATATAGTTATAGCGCTGTCTACAGACAGTGAATAAATGCTCTTCACGACATTCGGACGTTTCAATATGTAAACCTATAAGAATAGACATCTAGATCCCTACATGGCGACCTTGCCAGGATCGGAAGGCAATCTTGGAAAAATTAAATAGAAACTTAAAATTTAAAATTAAATAGTGAAATCAGACAATTAAAAAAAAAATATCAAAATATGCCGCTCTAATATAGAAAAGGCCGAAGTGTTTATAACTCAGAGTGCATCCGGCGGATCGAACACAGCTTCACAAAATCATCTGTCGAATATTAGTATTGTGATGTTTATTATCTGTGGCATTTTTTCGATTGCGGGACTATACGGACTATACATTCTGTACAAAAAGTGCCATCAGACTTGGATAAGCAATGAAATTTCCACACAAAATTTGAGAAGGTCCCTCCGCCGCGTGGCCCGACGATCTATTGAAGAGCCTGCAAGCGTATCCTGCACTAATTGCCGTCAACAAAACGACAATTGAAGAAGAACAAAATGCAGAACAAAAAAGAAAGAAAAATAGAGCTAAGAAGAAAAAATTAAAGAAGATTAAGCAGATCAAAAAAATATATTAGGAAGAGAAAGAAGAAAGAAAAATGTAATGATGGAGGAGTCCAGGGATATCCCGGCTCAGATAGCAGTGGAGTCCAGGGTATAGCCCGGCCCAAACTAGTTTGTTGTAGTTGAAATCTATGATAATTTGTTAAATTTATGTGTTAACATTAGAAAGTTAGGTTCCAAGAGACGTTTAGAAAAAATAGGACAACAAAAGTTTCAACAGGCTGATGATATATATAATGAGTTTTCTTTGTTAATTGAATATGGACGTTTAGGCAAAAAGGAATTAAAAATTGATCCATCTGTATTAGGTGAAATCGAGAAAATTTATAAAAATATCTTGGGTTATAAAGAGGCTAAAACTACTTCAGAAAGTTCGTCTGACGAATTTTCAGACATTGAAGAAATTACTACAGATTCCAAAATGGAGAAATTTAATTTAAAAACGGCTTGTATCTTGATTCCAATTATGGACGGTAAAGAAGAGACTATAGAAAAAATTATCGAAGGTATAAATATGTATGACAGTTGTTTGAAAGAAGAAGGTTGTAAGAAACTGCTGATTTCTTTGTCATAAAGACACGCTTATCCAAATTAGCTAGATTGAAACTAAAAGAAAACTACGAAAATATTGCAAGTTTAAAACAAGATAAAGAGTCGTATTTACTAACAAAAAAAACTACAACGTCAATTATGGCACAGAATAATAATATCAGTCAAACTAATATGACTATAGGAGAATATGGAGAGAAGTTAGGGGATTTGTTTACTTCCCTTACCATAGCGCAAGCTAACGGGAATCAAGCAGCAGCTGTAATATTGAGCCCCATAAACGAAAGGTTAGTTGTCAAAAGATTTTCAGATGGCTTGAGAAATCGTAGACTAAGTACCATATTAGCAGCCCGGAACTACGCTCATCTAAAGGATGCTGTACGCGCAGCTGAGGACGAGGAGCAGTCACTGCCCGGAATTTCAGGTCAGGATGCAGTGTTCTCATATACACGAGGTAGACCCCCTCGTCGAGGACATGGATATTACAGCCGCGGACAGACAACTCAATACCGTGGTAATAACTTTCAGCACCGTGGAATTTTTTTATCGTACAGAGGTAATAATGTACAGGTTAGAGGTCATGGTCCGGCTCAGCGAGGTTCTTATCGAGGCAGATATTACCAGCCGCGTGGTTATTACAGACCATGGAATAGATTTTATTATAGAGGTAATAACAGAGGTCATACGAGAGGTGCCAAACAGAACAACATAAATGTTGCTTCTGAGACTAAGGAAGAAAAGGAAGAAAAAGAGGTAAATTTGGCAGAGTTTTTTCGAGGCTACTGATTATATTATGACATGCGAGAGTCTTGATTATATCTATTTATACAGCGGAAATCAAAAACTTGTATTTTTAATCGATACAGGTGCATCTATTTCATTAATTAACAGTAAATCTGTAACTAAGATTCAAAAATATACAGTGACAAAACATGCATAAAAGGAATCGGTGGAAAAGTTCATGCATACAACTTCACACACACGTCGTTGAAATTGGAAGCGGGAGTTCAATTTCGCCACAAGTTGTATCTATTTGATACAATTCCTTGTGAAGCCGACGGTATACTCGGGTTAGACTTTCTGAGAACTTATAATGCTGACATTGATTTACCTACAAACGTACCTTACGATTAAATAACAAAGGGTACCGTATTAAAATACAAAAACGGCAACTACTATTAAGTTCAGAAAATTATTTGGTTATCCCAGGTCGAAGTGAGTCAATACATTATTTAGATATAAATAAAAATATATACAAAGATTGCGTTTTGCACAAAAGCCAATAAATAAAAATTTATTTTTAGCAGGTTGTATTGTTCAGCCAAAAAGAGGTAAAATTCCAGTTAAAATTTTAAATACGAGTGAAAATGAAATTAAAATTCCCAAATCAAATATAATACAAAATAACTATTTAGAAAATTATAATGTTTGTCATTTAATCAATCAGAAAAGGGACTTGACCGCGTAAAAAAGTTGATATCTGAACTAAAATTATCTCATGACAAATGACAGAACAGAATTGCAAATAATTTGTGCAAAATATTGAGATATATTTTTTCTTCAAGGAGACAAATTAGGAACAGCGAATGTTGTAGACCAGTCAATAACGGTTAAATCGAATACGATGCCAGTGTATATAAAACCTTGCAAATAGCGTTTAGTAATAGATTATCGAAAAGTTAATGATTGCATCCAAGACGACAAATTTCCACTGCCGAATATTTCTGACATATTAGATTCGCTTTCCGGAAGTATTTGTTTTAGTCATCTAGACCTGCATCAAGATTTTTATCAAGTTAATTTAAAACCAGAGAGTAGGGATATCACAAGTTTTTCGACAAGTGAAGGTCAATTTCGCATGAAGCGTCTTCCTATGGGACTAAAAATTTCACTCAGCGGATTTTCTAGAGCTATGTCTATTGCCTTATCGGGACTTACATTCGAGAAATGTTTTGTTTATTGTGACGATCTAATTGTATTTGGTAGGACAGTAGATATCCATAATAAAAACCTCACGGACATTTTTGAGCGTTTAAGAAAAATGAATCTTAAATTAAACTAGCCCGCCAATCCTTCAGTATCCAGATTTTTCAAAGGAAAATGTATTCGTCGTACAGACGGATGCATCTGGCACAGCCATCGGGTCAGTATTATGCAACGAAGATCTTCGCCCAGTAGCATACGCTAGTAGACCATTAAATAAATCAGAAGTAAATTATCCAACAATACAAAAAGAACTTTTAGCGGTAGTTTGGAGTATAAAATATTTTAGACCATATTTATACGGAAGAAAGTTTACTATCTTCACAGACCATAAACCCCTTATCTATTTATTTGGTATGAAAGATCCATCAACGAGACTTTTAAAATTTAGATGAAGACGTTTCAATATGTAAACCTATAAGAATAGACATCTAGATCCCTACAGCAACGCGGGAACCCTTCGGGAGGGGGGTTTCCTAGGTACCTTACGCTTATTGTTGAACTCAAAAAAGCCGTCTAGGTACGAGTCGGAATCGTGCACTAAGGGTTCCGTACGATATCATTAATTGTTTCATAATACAGTGGCTCTAGTGGTCGCATTCTATAAATTTCAGAGATACGACGGCTTAGGGTTAATAATGAATTAATATGAATTATTCCCCTTAAACAACCATTAGATACGGAACACAAAAAATTAAAAGACTTTTCGCGTGATTATGGCCACGTTAATATTCATTATCGCGACAGTAAACATAGAGCTATTAATCTACGAATAGAGTTATTTTCTGTGTCCCTTAAATCATCAATCGCTATAGTGGCGAGGCTGTAACATCGCCAGAGGGCCACTTAGTTTAATCATTATTGCCTTTACATATGGCCCTAGACGTGGTGGTGATCCTATTAGGATAAGGCACATTTCACAGCTTAGGTTCTACCACATAGAACCAGCGCCACCCTAGCTCGCCTTTATGATAAAAATTAATTTTTAACGAAAAAATATAATGGAAAAAGCCATTTATATTCTCACCGCACCATTACGACGCATAACATTATTTTCGGTTCCCATTGCACCAAAATAATTTATTCTCCAGCCAATTTTTGTGAAAGTATTAACTTTTCGACTATTATCTGTATGTATTATCTGATGTTTTTATAAAAATGTAGTAAATCATTGATTTTCTTATGGGCCCTCTTCACAATCGACAAGGAATATGTATTAGAGTTTTTTTTTCTCGATTTAAGATTTATTAATTGCATTCATACAGACATCAGGTCTTATGTGACCATTTGAGTTTATATTATATTCACAGTATGCACCCATTTAGTGTTTTTTATGGCAGTAATAGGAATACCCACTCTGTCAACATTTCAAATGTCTACTAATTACGGTTTATAAGATACAGCCCGCTTACAGACGGACGGACGGAAAGACAGGTTGGTCACCCATCCCATCCAGGCCGCGTTCGACGTTGATTAACTTCGTCGGTAATAAAATAAATAAATGCAATAATAAGGGGGGCAACGTCAATACCACGTCGAGTACCAATCACCAAAGCACACGTTTTATAATACATACTATACTAGACCAAAGTAAGTAACGTCGAGCGCGGCCAGTACATGGATGGGTGATCGCGTCATGTCGGCGTTTTCCTTTTTAAGACACATATAAAAATACGTTTAGAGTTTCTTGTGTTTTTTTGCGAACTCCTATTGTACTATGGTAACTTGGCCGGTTTTCTTTATTTGCCAATAGGGTCCTAATAAGCTCCGGCGTGACCTAAGACTGCCCTATACCTATACATTACTTAGATAGTAAAACCCACAAATGTACGGAATGATACTATTAAACTAATACGATTATGAACTTTTCGCCGCAAGTACTTACAAATATTACGGGCTCACTTTTCTCGCTGTTATTTCTGTTTTGACGACACTTCGACAAAAGAGCTCCGAAAGACAATCTCGTTCTTTTTTTATTCTTTCTGTTAAAAAAAATTATAATTAAATTAAATAATAATAATTATATATACCTGCAGGTAGACTCGGGGGTGGAAGTGTCTAATGGCGTAATAACGAGGAAGCCCGCTCACGTATCTTCGTGATGGTGAAATCGGGGCCGCTCCTCTCGACACCCCTTAGTCGTTTGCACCGATGTTTTTCCTTTACTGGCATTTACGCCAACATTTTGAGGAACCCATCCAGCATTCGGCAAGCCACCGTCTGCCGCTTGTAACAGTATTGAGAGTATGTTTATGGCAGGCGTCCATAGTTTCCCCATAGCCCAATTACCCAGTCCATCCATTAACTACAATAACATGGCTTTTTTGTTATTTTCATTTTCCTTTGCAATAGTCTCTACACCTGGCGGATATCATCTTCGGGTGTATCATATTGTGCAATCAAGGATGATACCCGCTATGTGTAGCTCTCGCCTTTAGATGAATTCTCATAAAGGGCCTCTGTGCTGTTGGCTTCGGCTCCACGCATGCCTCCCACAGGACCGGCTCACTAGGTATATGGACCGTGATGATGGAAATTATATTATTAAATTAAATAATACTTCAGTCTGGTGACAAACCACGGCAAAAACCATGCCAATTCCGTTTATTATATTCGCAGAGACAAAAAGGACATTATCCAAGATGATGGGCCTCTCAATCATCTTTGTAACGGAAGATCGAATAATAGCCGAATTCTGGAGGAGAACAGATGATTTATGAGTAAGATGTTCTTTTACTGCAGGACTGGAAGATTCTCACACCATCCAGCTCAAAATCTAGCGGCTAGATGCACCTAAGGCTAAATTCTAGCCAGATTATTAGGTGACGCTACTTCGGCCTGACTTTGAATTGACCTGCCGTTTTGAAGGCCTTTCAAAAAGTACCTGGGACATGGTTAAGTTTAATGAACCCGTAGAAAATTGAGTTAGCTTAATGATAGTTGTTGACAAAATCACCTCTACCATGAGACCTACCTCTGAAATAGTGATAACCTGTCAAATTATTATCACTTAATTACTAACTACTCAACATTTATACAACTCGTTTTGTTACATATTTCTAGTTTTTTCTATCTCTCAAGAATTAACCGATTTATTAGCATTTTCATGAAGACGCATAAGAGTGAGACAAGGTTCTAACGAACGGTGATAATATTCAATAAGCACTTTATAAAAATTGCAAACGATCCCTACAATATTATAAATTTGAAAGTAACTCTGTATATCAGTCTGTCTGTTACCTTTTCACGCCTAACCGGCTGAACGGATATTAATAAAATTTGGGTAGATGGTATCCCGGGGACGGACATAGGGTACATGAAAAGCACGTGCGAAGCCGCTGCTAGCAGCTAGTGTTCTATAAACCTACCATAGATAAAAGAAGATTAGTTCACTGTATTTATCTTGAACGAGTTACTAGTCTGGACATAGGTACTTAAAATAACAATGGCTCTACTCTTCGCAATACTAACTCGGCTCGCAATAATGGATTACCAAAAAAACTGTTCAAGCAAAATATCGGCCAAATACCTACTTGAAAACCCTCTTTCTCATTATTACACATA
Organism: Eupithecia insigniata; assembly: GCA_947859395.1. Classification (NCBI taxonomy): domain Eukaryota; kingdom Metazoa; phylum Arthropoda; class Insecta; order Lepidoptera; family Geometridae; genus Eupithecia; species Eupithecia insigniata. The sequence goes on along the minus strand of OX401995.1, from coordinate 821,949 downwards.
CCTACAATTACTCTTTCTCTTGAAAATGTTGTATTCTCAGATGGTCTCGGTAATTCATTTGTCAAACCTCGCTTTTTTTTCCTCGCAAAGGATTCTAGGTCGGATTCTGAAAACTATCGATCCATAACACTAGTGCAAATTATTACAAAAATATTTTAAAATACATATAATGAGTCGGAAAGTAGTGACATTCAGACAGACGGACATACGCGGCGGAGGACTTTGTTTTATAAGTAGTGAAATGACATTGATAGTTACCACAGGCCATGTTTGTTTTGGTAGCCCAGCCAGTGGCCACACGCTCCAACTTACTTGCATGGATGATTGCACAAACAAAGTTTGCGCAAGTAAGTTGGAGCGTGTGGCTGGGCTATAAGATATTATTGCGTTATAATATAGGATACCTCAACGTACGCTCTAGAAATGTGTACCTCATGATCATGCCATATTTGGTATTAAGCAGAGAGATTCTTGTAGACTTGTATTTATAAATCAATGAATATTTTCGAGATGTTCAAATGAATGGCCATACCGCTACATAATAAACTTCCAATTACACATAGCTTATCTTTATTGTTTTCTTTTCATGTGTTTAATGTTGTTTTTTTTATAACTTTACTATAATTACAAACTTACACCTAGTTTGTTAAAGCGGAATAATGATGAGCCTACAAAGCATACATTTGCACAACAAACAAGTACAATATATTGATACCTACTTTTATATTAAGACCACCAGTGTACCTATGTATATTTATGCAAATAAATATTATCATTCATTCATCATTAAGAAATACTTCAAAATAAGGCTTTCGCCAAAAGTCAGTGTGCCCAGAATATTTGCTGCAAAATAGACGTTTTATAAAGCCTTTAAATACCTTTTGAACATTTCTACCAAAATACTGTCGTGTGAAAATGCATCGTCGTTTCGACGTCGAATCAGAAATGACGGTACTTGTCACAGGCAGCGCAGGCAAGCACAAAGTAACAACTTGGAAATACAGTAGGTACAGTACATAGTATTACCAGTATGTGCTAACTTCGTTTCTGTTTTCAGAACATAGAGACTTGCCTTTTTAACTAAAAGAAAATGCAAACTTTCTTCTGTTGACGAAAAGTAAATACAATGCTAAGAGCGCAAGGACTAACTTCAGAACCTAATAAAATAACAATCCCCTCTAAATTAAAAGCTATACAAGATTTTTAGGTAAAGCTGGCTTTACAAGATTTGAACAACACGCAAAATATGAAAATTCCTCGCATTATTTCAACTCTAGCAAGCTGTAATTTAATTTTAGTCTGTGCCTTTTGATAAAATTATTTCATTAATATAATCCTGAAAGTTGAATTTGGTTACAAATGGCCACCTTAGGGAGAGTTCAGGAGTCAAATTAGGGATTCCGTGAGCGTCTTCCACCTGGCTGTGCTGTGTGCCCACTCTGCGTACAGCAGAACCTTACCAGACAAACCATCACACAGACCCGAGTACAAATGGAAGATTTCTATATTTATACCTACCCAGAGATACTATTGGCTGAGAAACTCTTATGGATTTTACCAACTGTATAGCTTTGCTTACGTAATTGAATTTTTACACTTCTTGTAAACAAAAGTGTGCTGGTCGATATGACACTAGGTATGAAAAAATAATTTAGGCTTATAGGCACCAAAATCAAATTCAATATTTTTTAATTTCCGCAGATACATTGCTGGTGTATATATAGCAAAAGTGTAAGTTCTTTACGATTAACTTATATTTAAAATAATTAACAACTCCTTAGAAAAGCAGTGATCCTGTTGCGGCAAGCATTTGTCTGTTCACCCATTACTTACCTACTCTATGACAAAGTAATAAGGGAGACAGAAAATCGAAGTTCCGAAAACGGATGTGAGGCGAGTACATGAAACGTTAATTTGTTTGTTTTTATAGAAAATTACGATGATAATGAATCATAATTAATGTCTCCTGACCTCTTCCTGAAGAGATAAGAAGTTCTATCAGTTAGATAGTAGGTACCTACTAATTACACGTAAAGTACAACAATAAAGCTTTGATCCGAAAAAAATTGCTAAGACGGAGTTTTATTAACATCAACTTTTTCTCCATATATCCCAGCTTTCTCCCAACGTGTTCGTTTAAAAGCTGTTGAATAGAAACACACAGCTTTGCACCGCAAGAGATTCATTAAGAGCACTTTACAAGAGCTTTCGCAGCGTTAGAAACTGAAGCTTTGCTATAAAAAACATCGTATACTGTTTTAGACTGGGCCTTCTACAATTTTGATTTAAAATGTTAACTATTATTATTACCGATACCTACCGTTATTATCCTTCTCATTATTATTTTTATTTAAAATAATTTTGATAATGTATTTTAATTCTCACGGAAATAGAGCAATTAGTTGGATGATTTATTAAAAAGACAAAGGTAAGCTAATATTATAGGTAGGCATATTGGCCTGCATGAGAAACTATGGAAACAAATTTAGTTTTCATTAGATAGTGCGGACAGGCTTGTCCAGTATAATTTTTTCTTTTTTAAACTTCAAATTATCAACACCCTTGCTACAAAAGCCTGATGAGTTGGTTTCTTAGACGTGAACAAATTGCTCTCTATTAAAACGTTTTAGAGAAGCAACAAACTTTGACCTTATTAATTGGCTTCTAAAGAATTTTTCAGTTTAATAATACCATTATTTAGAAAAATGAAAGTCAGCGAAGTTTTTTCTAAAGAGTGTTAGAGAACGGCCTCTGTGGCCTATTTTGTTTAATAATCCCTTTGCTACTCAAAACACCGATTATAATTATTGCTTGTCATGTTCCTATCGAAGCTATTTGAATATTTAAAGAATAATGTCTGTATTTTGCTGCAATAATATTTTTATCGCAAGTCAAAAGCTACAGCATTAACAATAAATAAGAATTTCAATACCTGCTCAGGACACCTTGAATATCCATCGAATGATGTAATGGGAAAATGATGAAATGGAAGTAAAGCTTCATTTGCAGCCAAGGGAGAATTTTGTTAACCTAAAACTTTAGTTTTTACCTACTGCAAAATCTAAAGACAAGTACCTAGCGACGCTGTAGCATAGTACCTACCTACATACTATGTAAGTAGATAACATTCCTGAAAAATTTACTTGATGTGCAACAGATATGTCGCTGGTAACACTATCTACCACCGCATAACGGGACTAGCAGATGAAGACTCATTTCATTAGACCCCAGATTATAATCTAACGGCAACCAGTGGAAGTAGGTTACTGGAGAAATGCAACTGATAGTTTTTAATTATATATTTTTATAGTCAAGTATGTAAGACTGCGTATAAGGTATGGACCACGGCTCACAGGAATGAAGACCCTAACATCTCGGCTGTGAAGCGAACACTGAACGCTGCTTCGAGGTCCAGTAAGAGGGCTGTTGCCAGGGCCAAATTTGATTTTATCGGTAGGTTTGGCGAGAAGCTAGTAAGTCAACCTTCTGGGAGTCGTGTTTTCTGGTCGCCCGCCAAAGCTGCCGAGGGAAATTTCTGCCAGTCGTCTTTGCCACCACTCCGCAAACCAGATGGTGAGCTGGCTCATAGCGCAAAAGAGAAAGCCGATCTCTTTGCCTCAAACTCGACTATGAATGATCGAGGAGCCGTGCCACCTTCTATCGTGCGATTTCTCTATGCCAGAAATCAACATCTCCCAACGGGAGGTCCGGCGAGAGTTACTTTCTCTAGATGTTCATAAGTCGAGTGGGCCGGACGGCATGCCGGCAGTGGTACTAAAGCAGTGTGCTCCTGAGTTGTGCCCCGTATTGACGCGTCTCTTCAATCTCTCATACTCCACACCACAAGTTCCAACTTCATAGAAGACTGCCTTGGTTCACCCGGTGCCCAAGAAGGGCGACAGATCAGACCCATCCAATTACAGGCCCATCGCTATAACCTCCCTTCTCTCTAAGGTTCTAGAACGTGTAATTAACACACAACTCCTCAGATACCTAGAAGAGCACGATTTACTCAGCGACCGTCAATACGGTTTCCGCCACGGACGCTCAACTGGTAATCTTTTATTGTATCTTACACATAGATGGGCACAGGCCATTGAGAGTCAAGGCGAGGCACTGGCTGTGAGTCTAGATATAGCGAAGGCCTTTGATCGGGTCTGGCACCGTGGTCTTCTAACAAAGTTGCCGTCTTATGGACTGCCCGAGGGCTTGTGTAAATGGGTGGCCAGCTTCTTGTCCAGCAGAATCATAAGAGCCGTCGTTGACGGTAGTAGCTCTGACAGCATGGACATTAATGCTGGCGTCCCGCAAGGCTCTGTACTGTCTCCAACGCTATTTCTGCTGCATATCAATGATATGCTGTCTATTGACGATGTTCATTGCTATGCAGCACTGATGACACTTTTTATGCAGGCCGAGCTAACATCCCTCGGTCAGCTGTGGAGGAGAATAGAAGAGTACTTGTGTCTAGTGTTGAAAACATCTTAACCAGAGTTTCAGACTGGGGTGATCTAAACCTGGTTGAATTTAATCCAACCAAGACACAAGTCTGCGCATTCACGGCTAAGAAAACCTCATTTACTGTTAGCCCACTGTTCCAAAACACCCCTTTAACCTCCAAGAGTATCGGGATCCTGGGTATCGAGATCTTCAGTGACGTCCAATTTCGTAGCCACCTGGAAAATAAGGTCAAGTTGGCGTCCAAAAAGCTCGGTGTACTCAATAGAGCTAGGCAGTATTTCAGTGCGGGGCAAAGACTGCTGCTCTATAAGTCGCAAGTCAGACCTCACATGGAATACTGCGGTCATCTTTGGGCAGGAGCGCCTGGATACCAGCTTGAGCCCTTTGACTCGATACAAAGACGGGCTGTGAGAATCGTTGACGATCCCTTTCTCACAGGCGGTATTGAACCACTGAGTCTTAGGAGGGACTTTTCTTCTTTGTGTGTGTTCTACCGTCTGTACAATAGGTGGTGTTCTGACGAACTTTTTGACTTGCTGCCCGCAGCTCCCTTCTTTCATCGCACCGCTCGCCATCGGCAGAGATTTCACGCCCATACCTTGGAACCGTTATGCTCGCGGACCGTAAGGTTCAAGAGGAAATTCCTCCCGCGAACACTCAGGTTCTGGAATGATCTCCCGGCTGAGGTTTTCCCAATGGACTATAGTATGAGGTCTTTCAAACAGGGCATTCTAAAGTATTTACGGGGTCGGCAGCGCGCGTGTAACGTTGCAGGTGTCCATAGGATGCGGTAACCACTTCCCATCAGGTGGACCGCAGGCTTGACTGCTAGCTTTGTGGTATAAAAAAAAATGTTGGCAATAGTTTTTACTTGAGCTTTACTTACTGGCCAATGCTAATATTATTATTTAAGACAAGTACAAAATATTTTAAAAGCTTCCTCCCATATGGGAAAGCCAGTGAATGTTCAGGCATTATGCGCCAAGCAACATTTAGCGTCAAAGACCTTTTTACCTTAGCCTTAAAAACTAACAAAACTGTTAATACCTGCAAGAATATAATGTTTGTAAGTTTTTTTTATAGTATCTAGACCTTCGTTTGACCACAATCTCACCTGATGGAAAGTGATGATGTGGCCGATGTTGTATCACGAAGGTCTAGAAAACACCTGTTCACTCTTGTCTTGAAGAGACCCAGATTGTAATTCTCCGGAAAAACTGAAGCAGGCAGCGAGTTCCATTCCTTAGCGGTGCGAATGATGAAGGTGGACGAAAACCGCTTTGTACGAATGGATGGTATATCCACCTGATAAGGATGGTATTGTGCCATCCGTCTGCTTGTCCTGGAGTGGAAGGGAGATGGTGGAATCAGGTCATGAAGTTCCTGGGAGCATTCTCCGAAATGTACTTATCCTATAAAAGATCGAGAGACAAGCAACCTTGCGGCGGTGATCGAGACTACTGCTCGTCTATGAGTCTGAAGGCTCGTCGTTCTATCGAGTCTAAGGCTGCAAGCGGGTATTTGGCCGAGCCATCCCAAACATAGCAGCAATACTCCAAACCAGACCGGACCTGTGCTTTATAAAGGGATAGAAGCTGTCCCGGTGTGAAGTATCGCTTAACCTTGTTAAGGTTTCCTAGCTTCATGGCTGCTGTTTTAGCCTTTGACTCGATGAAGGTTCCGAAGTTGAAAGTTGGTGTAAGAGTGACACCGAGGAGTTCCAATTGATCCTTCATAGGTACCGGTACATTCCGGAAAACGGGAACCTGGATAAATGGACTCTTTTTTGTAGAGAAGAGGCAAGCTTGCGTTTTCGAAGTACGCAACAATTGAAATCGAGAACGAAATTGACTAAAAAAGAAGTACAATCCTTTCTTTGCACGGAAGTTGTGGAAACCAGTTTAAAAGTTTTTACTGCATCGTTGGATTATCTGCAATTCGCTGTTTGTTATACGAATTTGCATTTTAATGCGCATTCAGTTTACCATACTAAAAATACGTAAAATGCAGATGAATTTCAGGCACATAAAGTTTAGCGCACGTACGAGTAGGTACCTACGAGTATTTACGGAAATAATCTTTGCATAAAAGGGAAGCTTTTCAAATAATTATCAAATAAATGTAACAAAGCTTATTTATTAGGTAATTGAAGCCACGCTGTTCGAATTCAACATTAAACTGTAAACGTGTACCTATTGGATTTTATTAGATGGAAAATCTAATGGAACACAACGCCTAGGAAAATTCCAGTAACCTTGCATGCTCCAACTGCGTATTTAAATTTTATGTATTTTAACCATTTCTGCATCATTATTAGCCATATAAGGCTAGTTATGTTTTGTGGCAACACAATCGACTCAATCGCCTATGCATTTACCGTACATGGCCACAGCAAAGATTAACAATCCACAAGAATACGTATCGCTACGAGATTGCGTAGCGGTGCTACGAGATTGCGTAGCGGTGCTAAGAGATTGCGTAGCGGTGCTACCTGAGTGCTACGTCATAACAGTTACGAGTATAGTGCATGTTTTTTAATTAGGGCGTAACGGAGTTTGGATTAGTCATCATACTAATTTGGGGTAGTTTCGTTTCGAGTTGGAGGATATTCGCCCAAACGTGCAGCCAAAGACCAACTATTAAGCTTTGGATAAAAGGATAAACATAAATTAGCTTAGCGAATATCTTTCATAATGCGCATTATTCCACATAAATCATGAAACCTAATTTATTCGGCACAGAGCCAAGACCACGACCAACGCCAAATGGACAAATTCGTTAATTAGACCGGCATGAAGTTGGTCACTATTTAATCCGGAAGTGGAAATAGAGTATAAGAATATTAAGTTTTAACAAGATCTAGTAATAATGACTTGTAACAGTACCTAGATAACAGTTAAATCTAGTTAGTCCGGCGACGTGTTGAAAATGTTTCCTTGTAAAATTAAATAGAATAATTAAAACGAACTTCTTGGACCAAGATACCGAAGTAGCATTTGGCGTAGGTAACTGGTCTGAGCACCTATCTGAACTGAGTGAGATGTCTGAGTAGTCAAAATATCTGAGTGAATAGCTTAATAACATTAATATTCAGGAACGATTTCACACAAATCATTTTCTGCTAGCTGATTCATCAAAATTACACTCTTAAAAAATGCAAGCTTACGCTTACGAAACAATACAAACACAAACACGCGTTGTCAATTACCTATAAACCTATCACGAATTAGTCAATGTATGTATTTAAATACAGAGTTCGTAGTAACTGGCTTTATTCATTAGTCTTGGTCTACGTAGATCTACGTAGAACAAGCACAATGTCTTTAGCAAACATTCGTGTTGTGAATAATAGAGGTTATCAATAAGGTCGCTCGTAGCCGCCTCAAACTACGGCTCCCAGTGAATCTGAACTTACTTAGCCTCAACTAAGAAAATTAATCATTTCACTCGCCGACATTGTTAGAGCCATCATTAACAGTAACCGTTTTACATTTAAACTTGGAATGGCTGTCTTATTGCTGGAACTGGAAATTCCGCTGAACATTTTCAGTTATTTCTCCTCTGGGAGTCGTTCGCTATCGAATGGTTTCGCCTTGCGGCGTTTCAAGAAAATGCTTCGATGTTTTAGAGAAACTTTAAAGATAAAATCTTTAGCTTATTCCTTATTATTCCAACTTTTTTCATGACTACAATTTCCATGGCACTTTATTATTACCTACTATATATCTAATCGTATTATCTATAAGTATTATCTACCTATAGATAATACCTATACTAAGTGCCAAATAAGGTGGCAATACAGGACATTCACTTTTACACAAAATAGTACAGGTAAATTATCGCTATTCTGTCGCTTTCCACAGAAACTTCAAGCGATATGATGTCGCTAGAGTATCGTCACGGTATAGTAAAAGTATCCAGTCAATTATATACTTACCGATAGACAACGTACCTATAGCAGAAGGTACTCCTAGGTATTATTGTAGATCACCTTCCTGTTTAGACACTTACTTTCCCTTATCTATGATATTAGAGGGTTTCTTTCTCGTCTCTCGCCTACTGAATAATCCAAGCTACTGAAATAGTCAGGGAAGCCCGTAGAATCACGCAGCTATTCCCATGTGTTGCGCGCCCGTGGCGAGTACACCCGCGTGCCATCAACATGTGCCAGGCAGGACTCGGCTCTGCCTACCTCGGGCATTAGAAGGGACAACTGTGTAGATCTCGCGTAGTACTCCCTCGATATTCCTCTGTTAAATCATTCAATACATTACCTACATAGGATGCCGGGAACGGATTTAGTAGAGGGATATAGCACGCAGGGGAATTTGAATACGTAGAATATCTAGGTAATTAGGTAATGTCAGAGGGTCATCCTCATTATCATTCCTATCGGCCCATAAACGACCTCTGCTGAACATACGTCTCCCAATATCACATTGAAACTGTTTATTTCCTGATCGAGTAGGTACCTATAGTGCCCCGATTTATGAAAATTATTTCAGTAAAAAGTGACATTTGCCTGTAGTATGTCAAAATGTGCGTCTGCCGGAGGGCATCAAAGTGCAGTTTGAATTCCTAAAATCAGTCAGTGAATTATTGAGATTTTCCAAAATTTAGCAAATAAAAAAAATTCGCTGACTTCGGATCGAGTATTTCCCAATAACTTTTTTTGAGTTCGCTATTCAAGAAACGGAAAAAATAATCTGTTAGAATTAAGCTACAGTTTGAGCGGCGGTAGCGGGTCCCATACGCGCGAGGTCAGTCTTCTCTGCGCTCCGTTCACTTTACCGTCAGTACGATGAAGAATGAATTCATACTACGTTTGGACGACATATTATTATAATGATGTGGCTTGGAAATCACATGATACCTAAGTGGTGGCAATGAAATTCTTTGGCCCCTCACCCCTGTCCTGAATACGTCAGCTATGTTCCAACAGGCATGCGTATATTATCTACGAATTCTAAGAATTTTCCTGGACATTTTCCACAAAGGACGACATTCACGAAGATTCCATGTCATTGACTTTGAACTTGCGAGCTTCTTTAACAACTTCTCTGTATTCACGTACGAAATATGTGCATAATGTTATTATTATTACAGAGTTAGTACATAACATGCCACTTTGAAGGGAATTGTTATAAGTCAGTACATGGGTTTATTATGGTTCTACCTAAGCAGAATACCATAAAAAACTTAAGGCTACATTGATTAGTATTAAACTCAATTCAAAACCAAGATTATATTCAAATAATAGTTTTATTTTCATCTTATTCACAAATTATCTATGTTCAGAGGAAGCGTGCCGGCTTCACGACGATACAGAATAATACTCATTCAGGTACACTACACAGATAAATAAAATATCAGAAATATGTTACAATCAAGGTATACAAACTTATGAAAATAACTTGTGTTCAATTATAATTTCATCGAGAAATCGAGACTTGAGTGTACCTACCGTGGTTCCAAGTAGAGGTTGTAGAGTCCCCGTCCTCGGGGAGCCTCGCGTTAGACTCTTATAAAATAAATAAGTGTAGATCCTACATCCAATTATAAATTAATTAAGAAAGTACCAATAATAGTTTAGACTAGTAGATGGTGCTTCTTAACCGAACTGCGACAAAAATATTAAAATGCTTTTAAATATACATATTTAATTACAAACGGGATTTAAATAGCTAATCGGTTTTATCTTTGAAATTATTGCCATAAGAATTTATAGTCTGTTAAAATAGAAATAGCGGTGTTAATAGAAAATATAACGTAATTTGTATATCTTACTGAGTTTTCTCATAAAGGGGCTTGAAGATTTTAGCCCTAACAACGGTTTAATACACTTTTTTTTTTCAAAATCGTTCGCTCATTGAAAGTTATTTATTTGGATAGAGGACACTTATATAAATTAAAAATTACCTATGTATTAGATAATTTACTAAAGCCTCCGGTTTCTGAGATCCACATATGATAAAAAATCATAAGACTCATACTTATTTTCATCTGTGAATATCTCAAAAACCTGAAGCTTGGATATAATCTTATATATTTTTTTTAATTGTATAAGTGTCTTCTATGCAAATTTATAAATTCACTTATGCGCCGCGATTATGAAAAATAAAACAGATGATTATGGCCCCCTCCATACAAAAATGTTCAAACCCTTTTACAGAATTAAAGTATCTCTATACTAACTAGCAAAGTGGTAGAACATGTTTATTATATTGGCCATTGGCAGAGGTTTCTACTCTATCGTAATTTACTGAAATACATAGAAATGCATTGCAACGCACAAACTAACAGGTTATATGGAAGTGGAGTCTTTTTCAATAGTACTACACTAAAAAGGGAGCTTACACTAGTACAACATTTCAACTTCTATCTAAATACATCGCGCAACAGTATTTTCAACATGACTCTGAAATTGTTATTATCTCATTAAAACCCATTTCATAGTATATAGGGCCTATTTCACCACATAACTAAGTTTAAAGTTCGCTTAAATTTCTGCTGTCTGTTCTACGGTTGTACTATGAAGGACTTTGATCGCATTTTAAATTTGGTGTAAATGAGTATAGTGGAATACTTGATATTTGTTTTAAAAGCAAATTTTTAAAAGCTGGCGCGGTTGTCTTCTGTTTTTTCATACATTACACCACGCTGACATCACATATCGAGGCTACCAGTATACGAAAACCAAAAGGGGATCGCGCCCAGCTTTTCACACCACTTGGTGCGCGACGAAAATATAAAAAAACTTAAATCTCCTTAACACTTTGAGCACACAACATGATAGCACCCTGTTCTAACTTGTTTAGCACTAAATAAACTGCAATACGTGTCATAATCTCAATATATCGTTTCTTGTATGTACAGTACAAGGGAAATAAATATAAAGTTACAAATAGCTCGTCAGATTCAAGTTTTCAAGGTCTATTATGTACTTTAAACCCTTTTCTATTAACCTTCTTGGATGTAAAACTTAATATTTCCCTTGCAATGATTCATAGAGCAGTATTGCTCTATAATTTCTACAGACTTGCGTCCCGAGTCGGTAATGTAAAAACTTAAAATACTTTTTACAAACTAATGTTACATGTGGCTAAAGCTCGATTTTGCTGAACCATGAATTTTACTTTCAAACAAAAATTATAGACTTGCAAAGATAGGTAGGCAACAGTAGATAGGTACAGAACCGATGACATAAATAACAGTCTGTGAACAAAGAGGTGGGACACAGCATCTGTTTGTATATATTGTAAGACTTTAGGGTGGTGCAATGTATATTGAGTCTCTGCCCGCGGCTTCGCACGCGTTTTTTGGAAGAAAACGTAGGCTATATGTTACTCCAGGTCCAGATCTTTATATGTGCAAATTTTCATTCCGTAGTGTTGGCGTCGTTTTCGGCCACACAAACTTTCGCCTTCATAATAATAGTACGATAACAGTAACTTGCGGCAAAATCGAGCGTTCAGTCCTCTTAAAAGATCCTATACCCCACGGGATACTTGATCGGCATCGCCTTGGTGCTGGCGTTGGCGAGGTGGTCCCAGCCGAGCTGCGCGTACGCCTGCACCAGGCGCTCCTCGGCCTCGCGCGAGGGACGCTCCTCCAGTAGCTTGGTGAGCAGCTTGATGGCGCGCCCCCACTGGTGGAACGTGAAGCAGTGCCAGATGCCGTAGTGGATCGCCTGGAGATACATTTATGTGGTTCGTTGGGAGGTACTACTACTTTGAATCAATTTGAGCTCTTCGGACAGAGACACGACCGAGGATTTTTATTTATCCAAACTATGTAGGTCCGTTTCAGAAAAATCCAGTTGGACCAATACACAGCATCGGGTAAAATCAGACTTCAATTGACGATGAATGATCAGGTTAAAGTGGGGTAAAGAACACGAGGGTCAGCAACGTTCATGAAGGCTCGTAAGCCGCACTATACTGACTGGGAAATATAATGGAACTCCTTTATTGTGACTTATTTTGTTTGTCTAGTTAGTATACGTACCTTGGCATCGGTGACGTCAGTGAACTTCAACAGGTCCGCCATGTTGGTATGTAAAGCCTGCGCCAGACTGTCGGCTGTGCCCCCCGCCCCCGCGAGCGCGCGCAGCCGACACAGCGCGACGCCGCGGCGACAGAGCGCCTCGATCAGGTAGCCGCGTTGTTTCTCTTGCTCCCTGTGGAGGAGTAATTAAGTGAATTATATTGAACATTTTATAGAGCGCTATTCAGAAGTCACAAAGCCGTGAGATGATGACTGCAGCTGTATCACTGTATATACATATTGGTTTATACTCGATTTGTTTAGTTTCCAACCGAATAATAGAACAGGGAATAGGTCAAGGTCAAAATGTAGAGCTCCCGAATCAACTAGTAATAAAATTGTGATGTTGCCCGCTTACGTTTTTTGTGACTTTGTTTAGAAGAGAAACGGAGGTCCGTATTAATTTTTAAGTGCAAAGCATTAATTTCAGCCAGTTTGCCCCACCAGAACTTGTGCCATTTTAACGAGCCAATCTCGAGGTCTCATAGTTAAGTGTTTACTTTAATTTTATTGCATTAACAAGTGTAAAGAGAACTCACTGTTTGATTTTGGTGGCGTCGCTCCTCGTATCATTCTTAATTCCCAAATAAGCGAGTAGTTTCTCCTGGTCGATCGCTTTTATAACCTACAAAAATACATTTAATTATATTCATTAGGTACATACTAACTATAAGTAGAAAAATTCCATTCGAATAAGAACATTAGTTAAGATAACTTTGATAAAAGATAAATAACATTTAGGATACCTTTTCCGATGTAGCAATGAGCTGTTCGCACCACGCTGTCGTCACATCAGGACTTTCGTTTGCATGGGGGAGTCTGCCAAATATATATTTATTTATACACTATTAAACCACATACAGTACTCATCTTACAACACTATACATACTACTACAAATATAAACCCTATAGGTACGGAACACGTCTATTTTTAGAGTAACTACATATTATGAAAGTAAATATCGGTGTTTATACGAGTCACCTGACAACACAGCCAGACGGAAGGATGGATGTAGGAAGGAAAGCGAACGATACAATAAACTAAGTCAATTCAATACATTACGCATAATAAATAGCCTGGATATAGGCTTTCTATTTTGCTTCCTCTATCCTGTGCTTTTAGCAAAATAACATGGTAGAACGAATTCTACGCCGGGTATTGGTCTTTCAGGGGCCAGATCAGACACACTTGAATGACACGCTAGTAACATTTCGTGGATCAACCACACCGTTTGCATTCCGCGTTCACTGCCAAGCTTCAGCGATGCGACCCAGGGGGCTGTGGCGCGTCGCTGAACAACCGCGCCACCCAACAAGGCTAAGTACGTCGGTGGCAGTCAAACTGTTAATACTTGTACGTGTGTTCGCAGGAAACCTGCGGATGCACTTGATGCAATCTTTGAGAAGGTCTCATAGTTATTAGTTGTTAGCTTTAGAACAGCCGCCAGAGCTGAGTCAGCTTGGATCTGTATACATGTTTGACAATCGATACGATCTTTGGAGGAGGCCTATGGAGGAGGCCTATGTGTATTGAGTACTTACTTCTTGGGGTCCGTGGGCGAGTCCACCCCCTGCAGATATGCGACGTGCGCGGCGAGCGAACCGGGGAACTTCTCCTGGACCTCCTCGTACACATGCTCTAGCTTCTCTCCCTCTGTAATAATACAACTTAGATGTGAGATCTCTGAAAGAATGTACAAAATCTTTCAAATCCTACTGAAACTATACAACGACGACGGTACCATTACAAATAGCCCAAACGGTCCTCATGTCTATCGCAAATGTAGAGTGCACCGCTGCCACACAGCACTAAATTTAAATTTATACTTTAACTCGTAATATTTAGATGCATTTTATATTGATGGCATCAGATAACAGACAACTCGCGCACTCCGCAAGCTTCAAGGGAGTGGCTTGAAGCCATTTTGTGACTCTAAAATGTATCTAAAGATCACGAGTAAAGCCCATATTTGAATGTCTATGGCCGTGCCTTGCGGCAGTGCTGCTAGATGGATGTGCTAAGTTCGCAAGTCGGGCAAATGCGTCCTTCTGATCCATCCATGCGTATTCAATAGAACCAACGTTCTATATTAGAAGTGTGCACTTTGCGAGTCATCGTTTCTACGTGAACCACGCTGTTGGAACAGGGTGCGCCAACAACCTTGCGTGTGGCGGACTTGCTCAGCACAGCTCTGTAGTTTCATAATTGAGGTAGTCAAGCAACTATAGAGTATTGCAATAGCTCACCGAGTTTAGCGAGCCAGGTGTTGGTAAAGTCCTTCAACGCGTCCATGTACTCGTCATGTTTAGTCTTGTTGTCTTTATTGTTGTTGTTGGTAGGCCGCCTCGTCTCCGCACTGTAGTGCAACGGGGTACAGTCGACGCGCCGGCCCAGCTCGTCGCGAGCGAAGGTGATCGTGCCGGATAGGGGAAGGCCGATGAGGCTGGCTCGACTTAATCTGTCAAGTTTTGTTTGGTTAGTAGATTACAGTGAATTTTCACATTGTAGTCCAGTCATTGTAGCCAAAAAATTGTGTCAATCTGTTAATTCGAGCCAAATAGCTGGAAACGCGTATACGCATTCATTTGGCGTTGTAAATGTTATCTCAAGTCTTACAAAATATCATGTTCGCTTCGTAAATTATTCAAGGTCAAATGGGAATAAACGCAAACTCGGCGCCGAGTTTCTGTGAAACCATTTTTTATTGTCTGATTGTGACACAGAAATAATTATAAATATACGGTGGTCGTTTGTAATTAAATTAAGATAAGGATTCACAAATCAATAACACACTAAAACGGTCGTTATTACGAAGGTGTAAATCATAATTTTCTATTTTTACTTCGTAAATCTATGTTAAAAGCTGCTAAGCTACGCTCAAAGCTATAGTGTAAGAACCAATGTAATAAGGAAATTTGTTTCGCAATATGGGGGACCCTAATTGATCTTATAAGCTACTAGCGAAAACTGCACATAATAAACCAAATTGACTACTTGAAATAAAGAAAGATGTATTCATGTTTTACTATATAACAAATGTACACAACACAACAACTTCTCTTATTGAGGCCAAGACACTCTTCTGGTTGCCGAGACATAGGATAAGAGTAGGTAGGTGACAAATTACGACATTAAACATTAAATTATACGCAAGTAGGACATGTTTAAAGTTCTTAGATAATTTAAAGTTCCCCCCAATCTGAGTTGAACGGTTCGTTTTGTACTTACTTGTCGCTGGGGATCGTTGCGAAGTAAATGGGTATCATGGAGCCAGTCGTGATCGTCGTTGAACTAATTTTCTTGCCGGAAGTCAACGCCTGCAAAAACCAAACTCATTTATAACGTTATGTTAATAGATTTTTGATAGTATACAACTACTATACATTATTTAAGGTTATTATAGTATATTTTCGAGTTCGACGGGACGTGGCGCAATTGGTTAGCGCATCCCGTACTGAGGGATGGTTGCGGGTATAACTTCCGCTGAAACCATATCTTTTGGTATCATATAAAATTTCTTAGAAATTACCCCCATATACGCATGCATACGCCTCACCTTACGCAGTATTAGACAGTTATAAATAAAGTCAGTGTAAGTAGTTACCCTCCGTGAGACAAGTATTATAACAGTACTTGTTTATAGTTGATATAAAGTACTTGAAGCCCACCTATTAATTCAATTTTAATTATGTATGCTCTAGATTTCCACCCCAAGAGAATATTAAAACAGCAATGGATCACAAAAGTTAATAGACAAGACTGGACTCCGAAATAAAAGTATACAGATTTGTTCTTGCCATTTTAATAATGAATACTTTACAGTGACAAAAGGCCTTACAAAAATTAATGATGGGATTTTATACATTACCCTGTATAAAACTAGATATTATATCGGTTAAAATTCTGAGTACGACCCTATGGGTCGGTACATACATATCTGACGGAAAATACGTCGCGTGTTATCGGTCGCTTAACGTCTGAACAGACAAATAAATAATACCAGTAAAACATTGAACCTTTCACACCTAACCGATGATGCGTTAGTGCGTCGAACGTACAGCGTTTGTTCCGTTTCCGTCAACGCACTGTCGATCGAGGTTGCTGGGCTTCATTTTAAAATTCAATATCACACAACACAACCGCTCTGTAGAAGCTGAACCGAATCTGACTGGGCGCGTAATGTGGCAGGTCTAATTTGACCGAATAGACGCGACCGATGATACGCTTGACGCGTTTCCCGTCAGATGTGATCGCATCCTACACTTAATGACATCTAGTGTGAGGTAGTTAAACTACATAGTAACATCGATACAGAATGCAGCGAGCAGCTACTGATCGGTAGTATCGGAATAAAAAAGTGGGCGAGATCGTACACCCCCTCACCCCGATAATTGTCATACTGTTTCTTAGGGAAATATAATTACAACCCGTCTGTGTATTTTCTCCGTGGAGCTAACGGTGCTTGAGTTACTTGACCTCGTGGCGCAATTGGTTAGCACATCCCTTATTGAGGAAGGGTTACGGGTTCAAGCCCCGTCGAAGAAGAAAAATATTTGTAATCGTAGTAAATTTCTTTGAAATTACCCAACAACGTTATAATAGTGCTTGCGCACTATTATAACAATAATCTTACAATAAAGCAACGCAATACCTCTCGTTAATCGTACTAAACGTAACTTTAATCTTTGAACAGGTTTGGATGAACTTCAATAATTCCCCTGTAGGTGGAGCTAACGGCGCTCGAGTCCGAAGGAAGTCCCACAGTTTTCGACTGGTCAACGCATCCCGTACTAAGGGAGGGTAGCGGGTTCAAGTACCAACGAAGTCGAAATTTTTTTGGGTTCTTATAAATTTATTAGTCATGATATTAGTTAGTCATATTCTCTGTCAGAAAACCAGCGTGGCTTGTAGCACAACCAACGCTGAGGCACAAGTATTTTTATTCTACTCTCTCTTTAATATTCTTTTCTACTATATTCTTGCTGTGCTTGTTGTTGCAAATAATTTCCTTGTTATTCTTATATCAGATACTGTTTTTATCAAGCAATAATAATACATTTAAGTAAATGTAACTATGCACTGTTTTATGAAAATAAACGAACTATTTATTTTATTTATGATTCACATTTTGTAAGCACCTTATAGTTCTGGGTGCAAGGGTACAATTTTTTTGCAATTTGCTCAATAAAGTGACAACGAAAACTGTTCTTGATGATCATGAAAAGTCATTGATCACTACTAGGTTGGACATATGAAGGGTAAGGTGCGAGCAGGCATAAAATATTTTCCATTACATTAATTATTTCCTAATATTTACCGAATTATAATGACAATACTGGAATGAGTGCATGAAAATAGAGAAAAAAGTGATTGAGGAACGGGATTCATCACATCCTAAATGACACTACATAGTAACATCGATAATAGACCAATTTGGTTAAACATGGTGCGTATTTTGAAGTCTGGAATATTTCTTGTTATTGGTGCATTTTAATGGAGCTCAACCTTTCCCGACGGTATGCAATGAAAATGTCAATGGGCGAAACGACATTATTAATTTTTAAGTAGCATTCCACCCATTAATAGTGGAAAATAATGGCCGATTCAATGCTACGTCTAATTTATAATCTTCATGCATGACAGTCGGATCACAGCCATACTTTATACATATGACTGTGGTCTAGCTCCTTAGTGGGAACTAAGGAGCTAGACCACAAGTGCGTGTTTTATATGCTGTGCCAGTGCTCACATACCCTCACAGCGTGCAGAGAGAAGTGAGCCTCTGTTCTGCCTGCCCTGAGACGTGTTACGTACTTCACTTAGCAGTTACGTTTTTTTATTATTGCATTCTCTAGTAGACTTGTTCTATAGAGCCTCAGAGTTGTCTGCGGATTCTGCAGTACATTACCAAATGATATGTTCATTATTATGTTTTTTTGTAAATAACCCCAACAAAATAATTAAGATAATTTTAATTAAATTATTTATAAATAATTTAAAATCAATATAATTATAAAACACTATAAGTCGTTTTATGGATTGTGTATGTATAATTAATTACGAGCTGTCTGAAATAAATGTAGGTAATTTTAATTTGATTACCAGATGCGGTGAGCAGTAGGCGTCCAGTGTGATGGGCGTCTGAAGCTTCTGTTGAAGGACGCACGGCATCTCCTGCAGTTTCTCCAAGAGAGACTTGTTCTCGTGGCGGACGTTCAGTCGGAGCACGTAGTCGCCTTTCTCCAGTTTTACTGAGTACTGGAAGAGAAAGAATATATTGAGGGTACAGGTTACATGTTGAGGTGCAATGAACGCGGCAGATGGTAGCGGCAGACGCCGACGATGCGGCAGCACAGGACAGTTGCCGTCGTATGTCAGAATCAGTCTCATACAAATTAATGCTGCTATGCTAAGTAATGCCCTCGCCGCCTGCCGTGCCCTGCGGAATCGCATCTTAAAATTATAATGTACATGGAAGCAAGTTTACCGCGAGCGAATTGAAACTATAATAGCCGAAGACCGTTTCTATCGAATAGCCGTGAATAAAAATCGCTTGCAGTACGCCCGTGGGCGTTGAGTTCTTTTTTAAACATACTATATGGGAAGTTCTGAAGGAGCCACCCTATGCTACGCTAGATGTATGAATCGGGCTTTCAGAAAGTTCCATCGCGCAAGCCCACTATATTTTTGGGGATCAGTGTTAAATACGCACGGTAAAAACTTTTTAAGTTAATTTGTGGAATCAGTTCAAATATCAAAGTGCTTTATTTCCTTTAGACCTTACAGGACTCTTGCACTCTTGGTTCAGCTGAAGCAACCTATCAAAAACTCTCCGTGGAAGTTAAAAGGGTTAAAATAGCCTGTTTCATACTTTAGAAGGGTACGCGTCCCCGACGGCCATGAGTTGTTTGCAGGTGTTGTAGATCATCCACATCTGGGACTCGAACTCGCTCTCGTACAACATGTCGCATAGAGGAGCCACAATCGGAGATACCTGCGGAAACGAACTTGCATTATTACTATTTTCTGCCAGTGGCTTCGCATGCGATTTTCCAGGATAAAAAGTAGCCCATATGTTAATCCAGGTCTAGTGAGTACTTCGTGAATGATTCGCAGCCCAATCCGTCTAGTAGTTCCATGACGTGAAGACATAGCAAACATTTGAACATGCAAACTTTCGCATTCATAATATTAGTGTGATGAACTGAGCAAGGCAGAACAAAACGGCGACTTCTCTTTTTAGTATGGAGGTCTAGAATAGAACTCACTTTCATTTTTCACGTTATACTCGCTATCGAATCGCTGAGTCATAGAAGTAAGCAAAGCACAATGGAACGACAGACTTTCGTGCAGTTTACTGCAGTAAACTTTAAAGGGCGGGTCAACTAGCGACTTTTCGTTCAAGTGGGCAAGATCCACGGAACCCAGCGTGCGCCAGCTCTGTTTGTAACAGAGTATTCTTAAAGTGCCGTCTAGCCACATCATCATGTTATGGGATAAATGAAACTTATCTAAAGCTAATTTATTTTTAAGACTATCTTAAGTGCAATGTAATGTGCATATGAGGAATAAATGAGTGATACTGAAACTATAACTTAGCTCGGAACTACTAGATGATGCTGTCACAATTATACAGCATTATTTATTTATTTGACGACAGATGTGGCGCGGCGGGCGAAGGTCCGCCTGCGACGCAAGAGATTGCGGATTCGATTCCCGCCTTGGGACAAATGTTTGTACGAACTGCAAATATTTGTCTCGGGTGTTCTGTGTATTTTCTATATATTATAATAAAAAATATCTATCTCCCTATGTAATTTATTGTATTACTTATGTATATCAGTCTTCTAGTACCCACAACACAAGCATTGTACTCACAACACAAGCTTTGCTTAGCTTGTAACTAGATGATGCTGCGTGGATTCGGATTGTCCGTTTTATAGATGTAGAGGGAGAGATTTGCGATGATCTGTATAATTCTGTATGCCATGGGTGATTTGGATTATGGATAGCTACTTCCCGAATTTGTATTACTCACATCAGTGGATTTGGTGATGTGGAAGTTGTAAGTATTGATGAGCTGGTAGATCTGCCTGCTCGGGGGGATGACGTCACGAGCTGTCAGCGGCGTAATTTTTGACTCCACCGGCCTAAACACATTATAAAATGAATATAAACATTCACAGCATACAAATGTGCAACATCGGAAGAGAATAAAGTAATATGATGGATGACAGACCGAGGGGCTCAGCCCCCAAACAAAAGTTAGTTGTGGTGGCGCATTCAATTAATAATAATAAAATAAAAAACATTTAGAGTTGGAAGGAACAAACTAACCAACAGATCAAAGTGAAGTTTGTCTATTTTTATATTCACCCAAAACAGGGTGCCATTTCTGCTTAATCAAGCGCTTCACTGTGAATGTACTAAGGATTCTACGAGTATAATATTATAGTATTCATTAATACTCACTTGACTATCGGCTCCACGTTCTTTATCTGCGCCGAGGGCTGTACATCGGCTGTCCGCAGCGCACTCACGTTGACCCGCGCGGGCCCGTCCGACGGCAACATGACTATCCGTGACCCACACTCCGGCTTTAGTCCGTAGAACTCTATGCTATAGTCCACGATCATATCGCCGATGTTAGCCCAGTATTTCGCAATTGCAATTTCTAACGTCACATCACCCTGGAAATATTACAAATAGAAATCATTTATTAGCATGAACGTGAGCGCGGTGCCTTTTATATGCCCGTAGGCGTGACCTTCCATAATTGCGTCCTCGAAAAATGATCCTATCCAGGGTTGTTTTATTTTAGATTTTATTATTGCTATTGGCCCTAAATAAAAGGAAACTAAAACTCCCTAATTGTTGACAACCAGCGGTCTTAAGTTTTGGCTTAGGCTGTAGCACTCACCACACACTGGAAGGGCAGCTGAGAGGGTGCGTCCGCAGTGAGCGAGAGCAGCTTCTGCGTTTCGTGACAGCGACAGCTCCGCTGTGGCAGCAGCTGCATGCAGTGCACCAGGAAGCGACCCGAACGCGCGCGCTCCGTCGTCGACAGTCGCACCACACCCCATGTGGCTCCTTTTGGAGCTGGATAAAAGAAGATATAGGCTAAGTAAAAAATAAAAATAATCTGTGCAAATCAAAAATGGCGCTTCCGGTTCAACCTTTTTTGGCGTGTTACATGTCCCTGTTTCACTTTCTACAAAACACACACATATGTATATGATCAAATAGTATCTAAGCGGGATAGCTTGCTCTCCCACTGACCTTCTCAATGCCACCTATCTACACAACTTATATCCTGGTATAACGATATGCCTCCGTATGGTAGCAGGTTTGAAGAAGGCGCCCTTCACGGCTACCTCTACACGGACTGTCTTTGTACATATGTATATAGGCAGGTAGATGACTCACGTATAACGATATGCCTCTGTATGGTGTCAGGTTTGAAGAGCGCGCCCTGCACGGCGACGCAAGGACTGGCCTTGCTCTCGTCCAGCGGCTGGGGCTTCAGTACCGTGATGGGGATCCGGAACACGGGACCTTTCTCTATGCACGACATGTCGTAGGCGTTGAGACTGCGGACAAATAACGCTGATAAAATACACAGCTCTGTATAAATGACCTTCTCAGGCATCGTCTAAGGCGCTCTCTGACCGTCAGATCGCATTCGTCTGTATCGTGTGATATTACAAGTTAGTTTTTTGCGAGCCTTAGTTATGCTACAATATCAGCATGGGGGCTAACCACCATCCCACCTGTAGAGCTTACGTTACGCTCAGGAGATATCTGTCATGTGTCTGGTAAAGTGCGCTTGAGTGAGTAGGTCAATGTCATGCCCTGACTGTCACATAGTGCAAATATCAAGCACTTGAAAAATATCTGTATTGTGCATTACCTAGTAAGTTGTCCTATGCGTTACCTAGTGAATTGCACTAACCTAGTGAAGTGTGGTCCGGGTGGTAGCGCGGTGACGTCGATGCGCAGTGCGGTGGGGCGCGGTACGTTCATCATGTCGAGATGCGAGGCGGCGCTGAGCCAGGGCGCGGGCGGGTTGGCCGCGAGCCCCAGGCGCGCTGAAAACGCGATCTGACGCCCTGGGACGTTGCGATCTGTTTAAAAAATACATTTAAATTATGTTAGATATTTACAAGTACCTAATAGAGACCTATTCCCAACACTTATTGTATATATTTCATCACACGTAGTCCCCAAGCGCTTAGCTCATTTTGTCAAACAGCTCTTAACAGTCGATCGCAAACGCATTTGTGTCAGCTCGGCATTTCAAGACGTTCCAGGAAGAGTCCTAAAGGCAGATTTCAGAGGGCACGGAGTCGCTTTGGACAGTGGTTCAGTTTGTGAGCTGTCACGTGATAGCATCGAAGCGACACGGTGATGATCGGATAATATCGTCAGGTGGCCCAGAATCAAATAAGATGAAGAGGCCTGATTACAACCCAGCGCTGGGTTAAAGTAATTCATAGGCTAGTCCTAAAAGAATCTGAATAATGTGAATCTGGGTATCGACGGGCTGAGGTGATGATGATATAACCAAGACAAAGATCTCATTACAATTTATGCAGTTTATAACGTCAAAACCATGATAGTTGTTTTATCAAATCAAATTTCCACCGAGTATTTTTTCTAGCTAACACCCTGATGGCTCGAAGTTGTACAATAACATATAATTATTGCCAGTTAACATACCGGCAGAATTACTATCTATAGCTTCATCGCTTTTGCTTTCTTTCAATTCCTCTTTCAAACTCGAGTCACTCCTTCCACATGGAATTGGTTTTGTCCCACGGACGCACTGAGTAGGTAATTTCTTATTCAGTTCGAGTTTCGTTATGCACACTGAAATACAATAAATATATATAAATACTGATCGACTCTATCATTTCTAACTCATTTTATTTCAACTTTGTTATTTTAATAATCTAAATAGCGTTTAATTATATTTCTGTATTTCTGCTGAAGTTCCAACATGTTGATGTGTTTAATGACGTGACGCGTACCTTCTATTTATGTCTCATAGGTTGATTGCATCTTAGTTTTAATTAGTCTGTACCCTAGATATTAAGCATTTTGGTGGAAGGTGTGAGCTATTAAGTTTTATTAAATAAATGTCTGAATAGGGGATAGGACTTTTGCAATACTATCATGGTTTTGATCATTATCAACAACACAGCTGGGCTGGGACATGTTATTTTGGTGTGGTGCTATTTCACCATGACATTATTTATTCACAATACGCCCAATTTTATGTCCAATACTTATTACTAAATGTATCATGTTGCAAAATGTAAAACAATAAGTAACTGCGCTGTTGCACCGTAACAATAATCCACAAAAATCGTCCCACTTACAATTTTATCCAAGTTCAATATTTTATTATTATTTATTTATTAAGAAAATCAAATCATAACATATTTTCTTTGATGAGTGGTTTGCTGCGTCATACTGTGTCGTTTTGAAAGAACAAGGCAGAGTAGATTTATTCAACGTCTTCCCGCGTCGCTGTCAGTTTGGGTCGAACAAAACGTGCGCTCCGATTCCCTAAGTACTGACTGTACTCAGGAGGCTCACTTTTTGTTAAATTCAATATCACGTCTCTTAAAAAAGCTATGGTGTCCTATTGATTTACTCACTCTGTGTGCCTTCCTTCATGATCTTACAAAAACTAGCCTCCCAGAAACTAACCGATATGTATTTCTGCATATCTATTTCTGGTCTGACAGCACTAGTGACCTCTTCCGGTGTGACTTATTAAGTTTTGGGTCGGCCTTGCCGTTGTACGGGCCGCAAGTTATCTTTAATATCAAGGGATTATGGAACTCAAGGTGAAATAAACTCTAATAACTCACTCTGTGCATCCTCGTGATCCAACAGAAACTGGGGTTCGATAGAAACTGTGACGTCTTCCGGCGTGGCCGTCAGTTTAGGACGCAGCAGGATTCCCTTGCCGTTGTGTGGGCCGCATGATATGTTGAATGTCACGTCGCGTTCGACCCCGTCGTGGTATGTTGTTAGAAGGTGGAATGCCTGAAGATAGAAATGGGGTTAAACATTAAGTTTTGTACAAAAGGGTTATGGTCCAGTTATGGCCAAATAGTGAAGTGCAAGAATGCAACCCTAATTAATGGTCAGTATTAAAACCAGACTTAATTCAATAAGTTAGGTGAATTATTCAATAATTATGACTGAATTTAAAGTCATAAAATATTTTAATATTGATAAGAGTAAAGCTTCCCTCTCTCTTAAGCACTATCTAGAAGTACAGCTGTTTAAGATGTAGAACAATATCTACTCTTTCTAATGGACAGCAATAAGGACTGACATATGTATTAGTGCTTTGTTATCAGCTAAACATCTGTTATTTTTATTATTGTTCCAAGTATTACTTCCGGCTCTAACAAAGATGCTGCTCTTGGCTAAAATTGATAGAAGGGGTACAAGTGACAGTGTTTGTTTGATGGTTCTCTCTCTCTCTCTATCTCGTTTGATTTTTCAGTATGCGCTAACCAAATGCACCATCAATTTAAGTACCAGACGACGACGAGACGAAAATCTTTGGGAAATCTTACGGACTCTAGCGCCGTTAGGTCCACCTACAGGGAAACATTGAAGTTTATCAAATTCTGCACAAAGTCTGTTACATTTAGATCGTTTCACGAGAGGTATCGCCGTTACTCAATTCTAGCTACTAGAATATTTTTCTACTTTTTTGTCCATTTTATGTATGTTTCTGTTAAGTCAATAAATTAAATAAGTAATCAGTCTGATAAAGAAGAGCGAGATCTTCTAACACAAGTATTTAAACTTAAACGAATCTCTCCACTACAGTCTAAACTATTATTGTTAAACTGTTACAGAAATAAATTCTATTTATTTTATTTTATTCTATGGTTTTTTTTTGTCATTATATTGCGTAAGCCCTCGCACTCTGGGCACTATAATAACAAATAAAAACCTTATAATATCTAACCTTTTCAATATTAAGTAACCCGGTGCCCTGTGCCCACGGCTCCACGTGAGACAGATAGGTAGCAGAGTTCTCCAGTGAACGCTTGATGGAGTACGGGGAGTAGGGCAGTTTCTGGGCCTTTAGACCCGATATTAGGACCGCTGGAAAAGAATCACTTATTGGTTAGACTTTCTCTTTCTCAGACACACGCTGGAGAAGTTGAACATTCACTTTGTGGTCTCTGAAAGAGCTTTTGGATCGCCATTCTTGGTAAGCTAGGTAGCATTTGGTAGCACGTCCGTCTATCCAGCTAATAGGTGGATAGCGTGCAGAGCTGAGTATTTACACACGCAGAACTGACGTGTAGGTCCCTTTTTCACGACCCTTCCCTGAATACACCTGTACACTAATATACACCAACTGTGCATATTAGTGTTTTTATTTGACTCATTCCAGCCATTTCGTTTACTAATCTTGTTATTCTACTTATTAACAAAAGCGCACGCTAGTCAAAATTTTATTACATTTTTTTTTTTACCGGCTTTGACATTAAATCAAAAGTGTAGATTTTTGGCACTTAGACTACTTAAGTACACTTTTCAACATGATGCGACATGAGTACTAGCCAAATTAAACTTTCAGGCTTTATTCTTCATGAAAGTCAGTCGTTTTTTAAGATAGGTTGTAGAAAAATATTATTGTGAAATATATTTTTTAGAAGCATAGAAAGTAAAATGTAGATATTAGATTTTGAAAAGAAAATTGACTTTAATGTTCTTATTAGGTTTTTTATAAATCGAAGACTCTGGTTAGTATAGGGATACAAAAGGCCCATGGCTGAAATTTCAAAATTCAGGCTCAAATCTGATTTTGACCAATATTTTACCAAAGATCAAATAACTTTTGAACTACTGAATATCGCAAAACATACATGGGGGTTAAATCGATAGGTACTGAGGTCCCCACCCCGTGTATATTCATGTTTTAGGGTAAGCCCGATTTATTAATTAATTTGACATTATGTTTGCTTTTGTAGATAATTATAATCCCAACTAATATTATAAATGCGAAAGTGTGTTTGTTTGTCCTTCCTTCATTACCTAACGAAGCAACCGATCGACTTGATTTTTGGCATAGGTCCGCCCAAGGTACCAAGTCTGTGTGTATGTCTTTATTTATGATTTTTTGAATGAGACAGAAGTTATTGTATGTGTACATTTGTTTTATACTCATCAGTTGTGTTTCCTTAAAGAGGGTCTGTCTGTGTAAGAAAAACATAGTTATAAAGAGTCTTAATAATTTTGTTTTGTGCTATTTGGTTTTTGTTTTTTTGTTTTGGCCGCTGTTCCTTAAACCTAGATAAGGTATTCTTCTAGATTCGAGTTAACAAGTGAGTTATAAATCAGTTTTTTTACATTTTCTGGGAAACATTTGACTAATCGAAGGTCGAAGGATGCCCATGAGTGATGACATTTTTGATCTTAGTTGTCAATAATTAGTTTCAGGTAAGGTGTTTGTCTAGAATTAGCCCTTGATACTTTTCACTATCACAGCTTATAAGTGTCTCACCATTTAGTATGAGTGGTCTATGCTTACTATTTTATTTTCATTTTAGCTCTAAAAATTATATACGACGTTTTCGATTTGTTTACTCTTAGAAAGTTTTGTTGGAACCATTCATTTGTCAAATCTACGTCTGTTTGTGCCTCAGAAATAATATTATCAATGGAATCGCCGAAATAGAAAAGGCAAGTGTCGTCAGCATACACCATGAAATGAAAATGAACAAATGAAAAATGTTTATTGCTACTTATACAGAATTAGTGAGTACATAATTATAACAGGGTACCTACTTAATACAATTTATTTCTGTGTAAGTAGAGAACATTTTACCTACTTCACAACTGACGATTCCCACACTAGTCTGGACCTGCATCATGGGAACCAATGCGAGTAACAGGTTAAGAGTAAAATAGCCTCAGTAGACTGTCAAACCTATGCTAAGTTAACTTAGTAAAAATTAAATAAAAACAAAAAATTTAAGAATAATAATACACAGACAATAAAAATTCGAAATTAAATTCAGAAAGTTACTAAACAAACTTAAAATATAAAAAAAGACAAATGAGAAACTAAAACACAACAAATTATATGAAAAAAAAACGCCTTAGGAGACTCTTAACAATATTCTTTCGGTTTGATCGTATGATAGAGTATGTATCCAGTTTTTAGCAGCGGATTTTAATTGGGCGACTGATAACGATTTATGATCTGTGCAACAGTGTTTGATAACTCTATTATTGACAAAACATTTAATATGATCTCCGAAACGCTGGGCAAATGTCGTAGAGACTGAGGGAACCAGGATTTTGTTTGGATTGCGTTGTCTGGTTGAATGATATTTTTGCAAAAAGAGATGAGTGTATATTTAAACAGATTTTTAGGAGGAACATTTTCTTACCGAAAGTACACCACTCTCTTTAAAAACCAGGTCTGTTGCGTATCTTCGGGGCTTTTTTAG
This sequence comes from Eupithecia insigniata, assembly GCA_947859395.1. Taxonomy (NCBI): domain Eukaryota; kingdom Metazoa; phylum Arthropoda; class Insecta; order Lepidoptera; family Geometridae; genus Eupithecia; species Eupithecia insigniata. The sequence continues at coordinate 793,941 of OX401995.1, read as the reverse complement.
CATCGTTTTTAATACAGAGTGTTGTGCTCGTTCAACCAGAATTAGAGACGTTTTCCCGACAGAAACCCAAGCGATCAGACAGTACGTGAGCAACGACTGACACAGGGCGTAGTAGACTGCCATTCAAGTTTCGAACTGTGCTACCTCACGAAGTTTCTTCATCACGTAAACTACTTTTCGCACTCTGCCAGATAGAGCTTCAATATGCTGCTTAAAGGAGAGCTTCTCATCTACTATGACACCTAAATATTTAAGTGACACAGATCAAGCGAGCTCTTTGCAGTTACAGATCTGGCTAAAGTCTTCACAGGTGCGCATATGTAATTTAAGGGGTGGCGGGGAAAGGGGTTCTGATGCTTTCGTTTTGTAGAAGCATGTGTACGTGGTTTTTTAGTATTAAGGGTAAGCAGATTTTGACAGAAATTTGTCAGAATGAACAGTGTTGGACCAAGAATGCTGCCCCGTAGTGCACACGTTGAGGGACACTGACGAATGCACCAACTTTGACACACTGTCTCGGCTCATGGAGATAGCTGTTAAACCAGTCTAGTGCACAACCATGAATACCCATGCGCTCCAGCTTTCTTAACAGAATCGGAGTGGAGACAGTGTCAAAAGCCTTCGTAAGGTCCAGGAACACGCCAACAGTGCACTGTTTGTTATCTAGTTGTGACGATATAATTGAAGTTAGTAGTGAGACAGCGTCTTCCGTAGAATTGAGTTTATGGAAAACGAACTGCCTGTCAGAACCGAGCTTTTTGGATTCTATGAAATTAATTAGTGTACTGTTTACTAATTTCTCTAGGAGCTTTAAGAAAGCACACAGAAGGGAGATGGGGCGATAATTATCTAACAAGTCTTTTACACCACTTTTGTGAATTGGGCAGACAACAGCAAGTTTGCAGACATCAAGAAACACACCCGCAGATAAACTCTCGTTGAATATCATGGTCAGAGGTTCGACGATTGATTTACAAAGGGCTTTTAATAAAGAGTTACTTATACCGTCGATTCCTAGGGCTCTGACATATCCTGACCCTTTAAACATAGTTTCATGTAATTTATTTATCTTTTATTATTTATATTTTCTGATGATGTACCTTATTTAATGTGATCTTTGTATTGTGTGTTGTAGTTGTAGTGTCAAATAAATATTTTATCTATCTATATATGTAATTAGGTATTTCTACCTAGGTATTCGAACTATGTTAGATTTATTAAATGATTATATTTTTGTTATTTGTATTAGCTAGTAATAATAGTGCACACAGATCCCCAGGTTCAATGCAACAATCCTATCTATCCACGGTTATCTGGTAGAGATCGTCTAGTGAGCGATAAGGCCGCCAATTTAAATTTTTTCGTACCTAATTATTTGTATTGTTTGTTAGTTGTTTTGTAAAGTGTGCAATAAAGAATTTTCTATCTAATCCTGCGGAGACGAAGTCGCGGGCACTAGCTAGTATTGTATCTTTATAAATTGTAGCCTATGAGTTATTCAGATGTATAAGCTATATTATTATATCACTCGTTTTTGTGTAAAAGAGTAACAAGCATCCATACATACTTTCGCGTTTATAATATTAGTAAAGATTGATTGATTAACAGCCGGTTTCTCGAACGCTAATCAAATCGCAAATCAGTTGACAAAGCAATTAACTTGACACACTAGTCAAATCAAATCGGGTTGCACGAACGATGATAAGACAAAAATTAACTAATCAATGATCATCTTACGATGGTCAAATCAGTGTATATTTTCATATGGTTACACATAATTTAATCATTCCTTCAGTTCAATCCTTCACTCCTAAACTTCAAAAATGTTACATGTTTGCGCTGCGAATCCTTGTTTCTACTTCAACTTCTTTAATGGCGCCTTCTTTTGCTTGCTTTTCGCTACGATTTGCCAGTGTCTGTGTCAGAGATGGAAATATTATTTATAAGTAGGTATTATGGTGAAGCAAAAGGAGGCCTATACCCAGCAGTGGTTGATCCCAGGCTGATATAACGACTAGTTTGGTGGCATTATGCCTCCGTGCCGAGGGGGTCTCGATTAGGGGAGGTTTGCCTTCAAGTTGTGCCAGACTCGGACCCTGTTCCACTTCTACCTGAGAAAAAGCCTACTCCAGCCCTGAACCTCCTTGAGGGTCCAGGTGTATTTTCCTCATCAGATTCACTGCTGCTGCTCACAGCTTAAATTAAATCCGAAAGCGACATCCTATAATATAAAAGGTTATTTTAATTTAGGTACAAGTATTTTTTTATTGATAAAACGAGCCATAAGTATTCTGAAATTTAATTAAACTACTTTTGGAGTACCAACCTGTTATTTTTTTTATATTAACAAGGTTTAGAACTATGCAAACGCAGTAAATTGTAGTAATTATTTCAGCTAATTAGACCAAAATCACCGATTAGTTGATCGTTGATTTAACAACCGCTTGACTAGAGAAAAATGCCTAATTAGCGTTCCAGAAACCCATTTTGATGTTTGACAAGAGATTTGCTTCAATGATTTGACAGATTGGTCAACTAACCTCTGTTCAAAATCATAATACGTAATCAATGTTCGAGCAACCCAAATGATACTTGATCAGAGATTTGATCATTGATTAGTTAATTATGAAGATGATCTGCGTTCGAGAAACCGGCTGTAAATAATGAAATAAAAGTGCAAAGTAATATTTACCTACTGCGCCGGCGACGTGTGGTGCCGCCATTGAAGTGCCATTCATCAATTGACTATTTCTTAGAGTAAACCTGAAGGAAATAATTTTGGGAATGTAATATAAACTTGTGTCTGTGGGTGAGTGCGTATTTGTGTAGCGTACGCGGGTGGGTTTGTATACCTAGCGACAGACGCGACGGCGCCGCCGGGCGCGCACACGGTAACGCCGGCGGCGCCGTCGCAGCACGGCCCGCGCGAGCTCCAGCTGAAGGCGCCGCCGCACAGCTTCTGCCGCATCGAGTAGGCCGCCGTCATCATATTAGGGGACACGTAGGCTCCGACACCTAAGGACATGTAGGGTTTTTTAGAAAAAAATCTCCGTTCTAGAGAGGGGCACATAGCGCGGGTCGCTTCGCTCGCCACGCTGAGTGAGTATGCGGATCGTTTCACTCGCCACGCTGAGTGTGCGGCACGCTTCGCTCGCCACGGTGTGGGTGAGTATGGTCGTCGCTACGCTCGTCCCGGCCCCTTACACTCGTACCTATAAGCACGGAGTGTGCGATGTCTGGCGGCGCGCCCACGGTGCAGAGCGCGGGCCCGTGGTTACCGGCCGACACCACCCACGCCACGCCGTACTTGTTCACTACCGAGCTGATGATACTGCCCACGCGGCTGGAACAACACAAACATCATCAATTACGCTCTAATTGCTTTACAAATAATATCGTGCAATATCGTAACATTATCTACTATTTACGCTACATTTCATAACATGATCGAAGGTTAATGATTATGCCAATGTTAACTTGGTGTGATAGATTGTCATATCAAAAAATTAGCTCACTTGCTTACCCAGAATTACACCAATGTGCATGCTCTCCATAACTCATATTAATAACATCTATCTTCATCTTCTTGGACAGCTCCATCACTTTGATGCAGGCCCGGACGAGTGCTGTGCCCGTCTCCATGGAGCCTAGCCGGCTGTCTCCGATGGTCAGGGACACAATCTTGGCTCCAGGGGCAACACCATTCCGTTCTGGTTCGTTAGGGAAGTAGCCGGATGCTATGGCTGCTACATGAGTGCCATGAGTTGCTGGAAATTAATTGAGTATATAAATGAATGCTGGTCTAACAATGTATAAATGTACACATATGTAAAAGACTTATCCAACGCTTATATTTCCTCCATCATATGAAGTCAGTATATATTAGCATCTGGTTTTCTAAAAATATGACATCATCATCATCATCATCATCAGCCCATACATGTCCACTGCTGGACATAGGCCTCCCCCGTACGACGCCACAAATAGCGGTCCTGAGCCGCCTCCATCCATCGACTCCCTGCGACCGCTACGATGTCGTCGGTCCATCGAGTAGATGGTCTCCCATGTAGGGGGGATTTGCCAAAAATATGTATTAAAAGATTTTACCCAATACGGGAACTAAATCCAGCTATGCTCTATGCTTGCGTCTGTGCCACCCACCATGGCCATTTGTTAAAAATTTCCTTAATTAGCTTGAGCAATACTCACAGCACATCCCCACGACTTCCAAAGTGTTCCCTTCATCATGCACATTGATACTGATAGTCATCTCATCGAACTCCGTGAGGTGTGAGTGCTCGTGGGTCAAACTGTACTCCCCTAGCAACACACCTTTTTCCAGTTCACCCTCTTCCGAGATGTCGATGCAGGCTCTGGAAATATACACAAATTCGTAAATGTCGGTAAAATAAGGAACACAAATTAACTGTACTTACCTTATTTTGTTATTTATTTATTGATGTTTAACTTACAGAAAAGTTACAAAGGATTCAATTAATTCCTTATGATGTTTGAGGTCTTGGCAAGGGGTTCAAGATTTTGGCCCTAATGATCGTTTAGCACTGTTTTTTTTTTCAAAATCACGGTGCACAATTTATGTTATATAGTTGAATAGACACTTATACAAATAAGAAATGTTCAATGACGGGACGCTTCCGACTGGTATTGATATGGACCAGTTGAGCTATCTGTAGATTGTTTGCAACAGTCTGCAGTTAGCTCAATTGTTTCAATTGTAAATACTAGTTTAATTTGTTTATATTATTTGATTGTTATTTTCTTTGTCAATAGAAATGTATAATATAGACATAATTTCCTAAAGATTCAGGAGATATTATGAAAAAAATTCATTAGAGCAATAGTTATTTTCGTTGAATAATATTTCATCTGTATCCAAATATTTAACTTTCATTGCGCAAAGAGACTTTGAGAAAAATAAAAAATTTAGAGTAACCACCAATAAATAAGTACAAAATTGTAAGACGCAAAGGAAGAGCACTACTTGCCAAAATACAAGTTTTTCACAAACTTAGTTTGGCATTTAGGGTACAATAATGTACATAATTTGAAATAAATACATTCTGAATTTTTGAATTTTTATTTTATTTTGCACACTTACAATAACTAGTGTTGTGATGTATTGAAAAGACTAGTCACTTCAGTCAGGGTGGATGCAGCAGGATAGTGACATAAATTTTATCTTTTGGCTTTAAGAGCCAATGGAATATTTTAAAGATTCTCACCTCCAGACCTCTCCATCATGGAACAGCACACAGTCGAAGGTAGGACCCAGGTCATTGTACTTCTTCTCAGCATTCTGCAGGGCTTCCACCCGAGCCTCCAGCTCCTCCTTCTGGAGTTTCTCTTCAGCACTTAGGGTGGATGACTTTGATACTGAACCAATGAAATAGGTGCTGAATAGAAGCTCAGTCAAGCTTTTGCCCGCACCATCTTAAGGTTTGCTTAATATGAACTATTCGCAGGAATGGCAACTACATATTAGTGTCCGTCCAAGTAGCATACACATAAGCGAATTCACATTTGTTTTTATGCCAATATTTAGCGCATAAATAGCGCAGAACTAGGGCAAAAGTGAAATAATTTGTGAACTAGCTGACATACCATCACCTACAGATTAAGTTAGTACCTGCCTAATCATAATATGGATTTTTTATTTTATAATTTGTGAAATTATTTGACATTGTACGAATATTATTGACAAATTAGCATAGGTATCTATTTTTACTTGTTAACTACTAATTTAACTTATATAATCAAGCATACCTACTTTTACTTATTTTAATTCAAATTAATAGTAAAATAATGGTTGCGCCCTGACAGGGTTTTTATGCATTGTGTACCCACTAAGACTAAGACCTAAGAAAAATACCTGTATGCATGAAATCACAATAAATGATATGAATATTCTCAAGTCTTGTTTAATATCTCGTAGCAATCATTATGAAATTTTGCATAGCTCGTACAGTATGTATACTCTAAAAATGTATATAAAATTTGTTGCAATAGTTATACATCGTTTTCGAGTACTGTCGTGGGATGTCAAGCTAGCATACGCACTAAGAAAAGTCATTATTTCTTAAACCAAAGATGCACAAATTAGTCACTTTTGCCCTAATTCTGCCCTATTTATGCGATAAATATTGGCATAAAAACAAATGTGAAATCGCTTATGTGTATGCTACCTCGATGGACACAAATATTCAGGTTTAAGAATGTTTTAATTCTCATTAAGAATAAATTCACTTATTTACATGAGAAAATACAATAAAATTTTACAATGTAGGGATAACTCATACTAAAACGAATTTAAGAAAAAATAATGCTAAGATCTATCTAATTATGGCTAAACAGCTGATTGTAAATAGGCAGAGAATAATGATTGTTTTGAAAGAACTATAATCCCTACATCAAATTCCTTGTTTAAACAGATTTTTTTTCAGATTTTCGGGACAAATACAATCTCAGGAATAAAAAATTCATGGGACCAGCTCGGAATCTATCTCCATGCGTATGCAATAGCGTAAGAAGAAGTTCTTAATTGGTCCATAATTGATGGAGATCAAACATTCATAAAATAAATACATACAGCTGAATGTAAAACCTCCTCTTTGTTTTTTTTGCTGGTTAAAAAGCTACTACCTGCAGCTGCTGCAAGGTCTGATCAGCTAAAAGGTGACCAACAGACAGAGGGACAGATAAAATTATTATTACTTTCCAATTTATAATATTAGCATGGATCTTACGAAATAAACAAGACAGGATGCTTACCAACATCATTCTCAAAATCCTGCAGTTCTTTGTTAGCCTTAGCGAATGCAGGTTTATGCTTCACATCCCAAAGATGTTCTTTTCGATGGTCTGTCATGCGATCCTTTACTTTTGTGGGATACATGCTGTTGGGGTGTAAAAGTCCGACCCGCCATACACCAGTTGGGTTCTTCCATGTCTCTGGAATCTTCAAAGAAAACAATAGAGTATAAATATTAGCAAATATAAAACAGAAACGACCATTATGTGTAGGTCCTTACAAATTCGTCCTCCGCACATCCTTATACATACACAGCAGAACGTGCCTCCCCCTAAAGGACAAGGGGGTTTTGTAGACAAATATAATAGCTATCAACACGTAGTATTTACCTTCAGCTTGCGGCCCGTCAAGCCGGCAATGCCGCCGTCGGTAACCTTCCGAATTATCGTGCTGGTGTCCACATCCCCGCTTCCACTGCAGTCATATCTCTCGATAACCTTCGTTTCACCCGTGCTCGTCACCTGATATCACAAAACATAATAACCACCCAATTTTATACGAATAAAATACATCTAAACAAATCGTGACGAGACACTTTTTTACCGTGAGTCCCTCGGCTGCTGGGTCAACTCCAGAATCGAAAATGGCAATAATCGTATTTCTGCCGTCATATTCTTCATATTTATTGAGAAACGAGACGACTCCCGTTTCTTTTTTCGGCATCAATCCCCAGACAGGGAAATCTTCGATCGGTAACGCTGCCATTTTTGATGACACTGAAAGAAATAGTGCTGTGCTCGTTACGTTGACGAGATGTCGTCGTCGTAGTAATAATGACGGGCAGCGGCGGCGGCGGCGGCGGGGGCGGTGCGGTTGAGCCGCCGCCGCGCCCCGCTCTGCCGCCGCCGCGCCACCGCCACCCGTCATGGCGGTTGGCAAGCGAGTTTAAAAAAAAACGATAGCCAATACGTACCTCACAAACCTAATTTTTTATAGATTTTTGTGGTAAATATTTGAAAAGAAAAAATATAAGACTAAATATGATTATTCTATTTTATTCTGGGCTCTGGGTTTATATTTTCATGATATTTTCTAGACAGGTGTTCGGCAGAACGTGTGCCACTATAGAAACAGATATGGAATAGGTGGAAACAAGTGCAATAATAGGTACTTGTGGTAAAAAAAGTTAGACAAAAAGTTACTATAATGTATAATATTTCGGAAAAACAGTGAAAATCTTATAAACCTTTTAAAAATTGCTAAGTGGCTTTTAAGGGTCCAAAATCACGGGTCTAGGTCCAATAGTTTCCGAATTGATAGACATCTGCCTGGCGCCGATCTTTCTATACTGTGATTGTAGATGTCAATATTTTGTGATTTTTATTTGTGTATTACAACACTTAAAACTTAAATTACTCATTAATTTTAATGCAAAACATAATTCCTACCTATAAGTAGGTACTTTAAAAAAATGGTAGTTTACTTGAGTTTTTGGATTTATCATTCAATAGTATAAGTTTGACTCTATATTGGAGAAAAGCTACCTACCACGATAGGCTGGCTGGCATGGTAGGTAGGTACTGATAAAGTTGGTGCAGTTACACTTAATTTCGAAATGGTATAATACGTATTATTGTTTAACGGTTTTTAAGACGTATTTCAAACCTTTTATACTGTGTGTATGATATTTTGCGTTTTTGAAATTAATGTTTTTGATTTTATAGTGTTTTTCCTGCTGTTACCTTACTATGTTTCTTTCTGTTATCATTATAAATTTTTGTAATGTTTTCATTCATAATTATCTATGTAGAATATCTTAGATTTAGGATTTGAGTCTTTAAAATGATCTTTACCTTATTATAAAAACTATCGTAGTTTGACTGATTCATACATATTAAATGTAGGTACGGGTAGCTACGAACCTAGTTTGTGTTGGAAGATCACTAATATTTCATCTTTCAATGAGGACTTAGGATCGTAGTTAACCCGCTTCCATATCTATAGTGGGTCTACGGTACCTACTTTAGCAATACGCTTCTGCACCCCGAATAAAACCGACAAAGCTACAGTGAGGTACTACTTGTTCACACCACTACTAGTGTTACTGAACTGTCACTTTATTGTGTTGCCCACTTAAAATAATGCTCAATGTCACCACCACATAAAATGCTACCACAACATGGCCCCACACCAAACAACACAACGCATAAAACAAGATTCGTCAAGTGCGAGTTCAGCTCGTGCACCGAGGCGCGAGGGTTTCGAACTCTAGGACCAATAATTTTATGGACTCCGCCTTTCAGTTTTACGCATGTCCGTTTTTATTAGTGTGCAGTTGCAGATTTGTAATAGAGTGCATGACTAGGGAAGTGACTTTGCTGCCGAGCCGAACTGGCTTCGGCCCAAACTGGTCCGAATCAGGAAAATACACTTGAATGCCGATTTCATTCCTGATTCGTCCCATATTTAACAGGCACGTTTTAGTACTTTCAACCAGGGTTGTTGATAATACCGTTTTTGACACATGACTTGATGCTGTTTTGGCTATGTGCGTGTCGGAATCGCGAACCGAGTATGCCTCACTAATTCAATGTATATGATTCTACCAATCGAAAACGAGTTTCGACAACTATGCACTATGCACAACTATGCACGCGATGCAAAAATCTAAAAAAAGGGTTAGTGTTCGCTCCGCTTTCCGTTGCCTTAGTTTCTTGGTGATTTTGGGCAAGTGCTGCTATAAAACCTGAATTTTTTTGCTCAGCCTTCCAATTCTTGCGTGTATAGTCTAGACTCTAGACTATACACGCAACCACATTTCACATTTTACAGTCACGGGTGTGAAACATCCTTCTTTCAGGGAGTCTAATGGATTAGCTATAAGTACTTATTTTGCGTAGATTTGTAATTGTTTATATGTTGTTTTTGCTCAAAATTTTTATCGGTGTCGATGTCATTTTGTAAGACTAAGAATATAATTTTGCTAAATTTAAATAAAAAATAGGGGCAATAAATAAGATAACACATTACAATATTATAATATAGCTAAATGCGCGCGACTTTGCCCGCATGGTTGATTTAACGTTGTTGTTTTTTGTAGATAATGTTTATATTAGTGGCATTGGCATTTTGATTGATGTATACATAGATATTTATATACCGTTAATTTTAAGGATATTGTATCGTTCCTTAATAAAAGAGAAATATAAACAAAGTAAATACCTACGAAAAATAATATAATATAATAATATTTATCAAATTACCTAACTTTTGGAACGAAAACTTCCGGAAAAAACCACGTGAAAATAATTCCAGGTTATTAAAGTTATTATCTTGTGTATTTCTTTTTTCCTCGTACTTTGAGTTATATAAACTAGTTAAATAAATCCTACGGAAACAGTAATGATAAATCAATACTACATGCTTGAGAAGAGTGTGAAAGACAGTACTTTTCTGTATGGAATCTTGAAATGGGACGAATCAGGAATGAAATCAGCAATCAATTTTATTTTCCTGATTCGGACCAGTTTTGGCCGAAACTAGTGGGTCGAATGCCGTTTAACCCGCATCATTAGCACGGTTGCTAAATTTATCTCGGATACTTCATGATTTCGGACATTATTTGTATCCCAGACTCAAAGGAACACATGAACTAGATTGTTAAAATATTGTTACTACAGATTTCTAGTAATAAAAATAATTACTTTAGTATTTATACTGAGCAAAAAATACGCATTTAATGACAAATCCGGAACTTTTACTCCACCTTTTGTGCTTTTTTAAGGACAGAACACAGCAGAACACGACATATTTTCACTTTTTCAACAAAGTTTTAGGTAAAACGCAGTAATTTCTTAGAATTTCAATAAAGTTCATCAGTCTTACCACAACTTTGAACTAACTAGTCAGTCACAAGCTGACACGATTGACACTGACAGTGCAGTATAGCTATACGTACACCAGCTATCTCTTTTAGTCATAGCTCGGAGTCCCGAGGGATAGACAAAGATACATGACAACGTTGGTGATACATAGATATAAGACCGGAAATGACTTATGCTACCTCTACCTACAGAAAACTTGGACGTTTGGATTACATAGACATAACGTTTATTTGCCACTACATACATAGGTGTACATTGAAGAAACCTAAGTACAACCCAAGTAACAATGTATAAAAATAACCTACATATTATTTTTTTTACTTAGATGACCAATATGTCCTGCAGTAGCAAATGGACCCAGGTTCAGCATAATCCCAACTGTTATGAACAGAAGGCACTGTATTTCTGCCTAAACCAGGACAAGAACAATCACAGGACCCTGTGATTACAAAATCGATGGATATTTGATGTTTTTTCCTCTTCACGCCAAAATTACTGTAGGTACGGATTGGGCTAATAAAATTGTAAGAAGTTCTGTACGAAATAAAACAACATGGTCTGGAATAAAACATAGAGGTGATTTTATTCTATAAATCAACGCGTGCAAAGCCGCGGCTGAAACTTGTGTACCTACTATAATATGCACCAGTGAGAAACATTGCTATCTAATGAATATGTACAGTGGACATATAGAGAAAATTACCTACATAAAAGATTTAATGTCGGAAGTTTGCAGAGTATCCATCTGAAATGTGCCTACATTTCATCAATTGATTTAATCTTGGTATCTGAAATGTGCCTACATTTCAGATACCAAGATTAAATCTTTTAACTAATTTTCAAAAGCTGTTTGATGAAAATGTATAAATTAAAATCTTTTATTTGAAATACCAATCAATGTAATAGCCCCTTTTTTTTATTTGTTACTTTTGGACATTTCTTAAAAAGTTATCCCGTCATATACACTTGCGACCTATAAACTGGAATCACTTCATCGCTGGTTTCTGCAGACCATATTTTACAGTTTCCATGGAATAAACTGCATATTGGTGTACACCATTTGAAAAGAAATTTTGTTAGCTTTCGAATGGTATAAAAATTATTTAAATTTAATTAAGTTTCCTACCTTCATTTAGTGAATTATTACAATAGGTCGAAGTTGTGGATGTTTAAATTAATAAGAATTAATACGAACATATCAAATTTTTATTTAAAATCTTTGTTATTTCCCGCTTAATATTTTGTATTGCCCCCCCTGGCCCTAATGACTGCTTGTAAACGGGTTTTCATTGACCTAATGAGTTTCCTGATGGAATCCTGTGGAATTTCCTGCCACTCTTCGATAAGAGCAGTTTTAAGGTCTTCTATTGACGCCGGAGCTGGAGATCTTCCTCGTACCCGCCTTTTCAGCTCGTCCCACAGGTGTTCGATAGGGTTCATGTCAGGGCTGATGGCTGGCCAGTCTATTGTGGGAATCCCGACTTCTTCCAGTTACTGTCTAGTCGCACGAGCGGTGTGGCAGCGGGTAGCATTGTCGTGCATTAGCAGGAAATTTTCGCCAATAAACCCGGCGTAAGGGAGTACATGGCCCAGCAGAATGTCGTTGATATACCTTTATGCGGTTAGTCCTCCTCCCCGACCTCCACCGGGTACGAATACCAGCTCCGTTTTAGCTTCAATTGAAATCCCCGCCCACATCATACAAGACCCACCCCCATATGCCACTGTTTCCGCTATACAGCATTGTGCGTATCGCTCTCCCGGTCTCCTGTAGACTCTCCGTCGACGGTCGCTGCCATGCAGGCACATCCTAGTCTTGTCCGCGAACAAAACTCGGCTCCATTGCTGTATATCCCAATCTAAGTGATCACGAGCAAACTGAAGTCGGGCTTGTCGGTGGGCTGTAGACAATTTGGGTCCCGTTGCTGGCCTTTTTGCCACTTGCGAATTATATAAAGATATAAATATTATGATAGTAATATCGCAATACATCTAATAAGTAATATCAAATAAGTACAAAAACAGAGATAGCTTTTTGAAAAAGTGTGATGTTCACAACAGAAATACAAGGAACAAGAACAAATTACACATCCCATCATATAGATTACAAAAGGCCCCACCTTTCGTAATCATATAAGGACAATTGCGTGAGCTTCCATACTCAGCTTCCATCCATCTTATTGTTTCGGAAGCAACTGAACTCCCTATTCGTAAATTTAAACAGTACCTACTTATAACAAAATCTTATCAGAAAGTCTTTTTACTGATAAGATTTTGTTATAAAGATAAAGATCATTTTATTTGCATAAAGACATGTGTAGATATAAGATTTTACGAACAGGTATGCAGGTATCAACATGTTTTAGGTACCGATTGCGGTGTACAAATTGTGAGAGACGGGGCATGCAACAGAGATCGTACCTAACTAAAATAATAATTGAGTTATTTATTAGAATTAATGTTAAAAAAGAATTAAATTTAGGTAAGTACATAATTACGATATTGAATTCTATAATAATTCTATACATTTTAGAGTTAAAATTTATCATTTAGAAAGTCGTCAATCTTATAATAACATTTCTCAATTAACAATTTCTTAAACTTATTTTTAAATTCACAATCATTAAGTTGCTGGTAGCTCTTTGGTATTTTGTTGTAAATTTTCGGTGCCATTGATACAATGCTCTTATGTAGTAGTGCAGTTTTAGATGGAAATAAACAAAGCCTATCTTCACGTCTGTTTCTTGGCGGTTTATCTTACATGCGTGGGGCCGGGGGTGTGGGTTATTCCTCACAAACAGAGCCACTTCGATTTTATACAGCGATGGAAGTGTTAGGATTTTGTGGTTCGTGAATAATGGTATACAGCTATCAGTCACGTGTATTCTAAACATGGCTCGCATAAAACTTTTTTGCGCTTTAAAAATTACGTCTTTATCCGTATAAGTTGATAGCTTCTTCCGCACTGACAATATATGTACTGTTTCTTCTTATCTTTAAATAAATATTGACATTTTTCTAAATCGCATTATATTTAGATTTAGCTAGGTATCATAGAGTGAAAACTCGCTGCTATCTCAGCATGATTTAATAATAACAGGGATGATCTTCCGAGAAACGATGCGATGGTCACGTGGATATGGGTAACACTCAATGATCAATCATATAAATCCGTTTTGTTGGGTTTCTTTTGCGAAATAGTTTTGTTCCATGGTACGGAACCCTCCGTGTGCGAGATGACGGGGACTTATTCTAGCCTGTTATATTCAAAAAGTGTCCTACTTCCAAAGTTCTCTATAGGTATTTTTAATTTTATTTCAATAGCGTTTATTATTATATTTATTATGATTGGAATAGTCTGTGTGTTCCTATGTTACAATAAATAAACGGAAACTTTCCGAGCTTTGGTAGTTGCTGATATATTGAAGAGGGTAAAAAGAAGGGACATAGCGAGATTTAGGGTTTCGTACTCGAACACGAAACCCTAAAAACGATGGGCTCCACCCATCGAGAAAAAAGCTCCCAACTCTTCATCATCATCAGCCCGTATTATGTCCATTGCTAAACACAGGCCTCCCCCAAACGAAGTGCCACGAATAGTGGCCCTGAGCTGCCTTTAGGTAGGTATCTATCGTCTCGGTTGGACAACGGTGGGTGACCCAAATTTTATCGCTTCTGCGATTGAGTGGTTTCACCATAATCACCACTCTTGATTGCAGGGATGAGGTAAAATATTTAAGAATTTTCCCTCGTCCCTGCTTGATTGGTGATTGCAGTAAAGGTGTAGACTGCTCTCACATGGCTCTCGCGCAGTTATAGACGGAAGAAATCAATTTTAGCTTTTATTATGTCTGTAATTCCGACTTTTTTTGCCCTCTATGCTCTGCTCTACCTACATTATGAATTTATGATGCTATTGGTGCATTTTTTTAGGGTTTCGTACCCAAATGGTGCTAACAGACGGTGGTGTGGCCTGTCTGTTTGTTCGTCAGCATAGGCAGGACTATTGTTTCTAAACCGTAAACGTACCTTATCTACCTACCTACCTTCATTTTTTATGGTGTAGTATGGCGCAAAATAAGGGGACGTTCTGCTGGTGCCACAGTAGTGTACCTTGGTACAAAAGTTTGGAAAGGACAGACTGTATTTCGATTATGAGTTTACGAGCTTGCAAAATAAGTAGGTAATTGGATAGGTATATTACTGATATTGACTTGTTTTTTACTTCCGTATGGCAACAGACAGCTGAGTGACGGCGAGTTTACCTGCGATGGCCAGTGGAATCTGTATCATTTTCACGTACCTACCTATAGCTCGAACAACACAAAATTATACCTATAGTACCTACCTACTTCATTGATTCTTAGTATTTTCTTCTGTACCTATTGCCTGTATTGTATTTGTACAACAAAGAGTTATATATCTAACACTTTCGCGTGGATACGTGTTGATCGCGTTAAATAGTGTGTGGTAGTACGGAACTCTTCGTGTGCGGGTCGCAACTGGCTGAATTATTCTGACGTGTAATTATTGTATATTCCAAAGAGAATACAATCTACCTATACTCAAGGTTTCAAACGTAGATTGATGTTTTTTGAGTATTGTATTCTCTTTGGTTTTTTGCTTATCCGTTTCAAATAATTTCAAAATATTTCACAGAGAAAATAAAAATTTATGAAATGTGGTGGCAGGCCTTTCCAGGATATATTATTATAACCGCAGGTGTAGCAATACCAGGATTTGCAACCTACTGGCTAAACTATCTAGTGCTTGGAAATGTTAGTACCTATCTATCTACAAATTTTGGGCTCTACCTATGTAGATTAGATAGAAAGATATCTACTTTACTTATCTAGGTTACCTACAGTAGGTACCTACTTAAGCAACCTTTTGTCTTATAAAATAGTCAGAAAATAATTGTAAAGGTGCTTACCAACCTAATCTATTGATTACATACATTACATTACAACACAGGCCTGTCGTCGTATACCCGTAAGGGATTGCAAAATCCGGATAATTCTCTTAACCGGTTAATTCAGTACACCATTTTTAAAATCGGTTAATCCGGTCAATTCGGATAATTCGAATAATTGTAGAGTTTAAAAACAAATGTTTCTATAAGCGTAATTTTTAACTGGCTTCTGATTAAAAGCAGGCTTTATGTTATTCCAGATCTATAGATATGTATATAATATACAAAATTTCGTCTCACTGCGATCAGTATTTTTAGCGTTGTAACGGGTAACGAAGCGTCTCCAACAGTTAGCTCATAAATTTTATTCAACAAATATTAATATTATTGGAAAGTTTATTTAAATACCCATAAATAAATAAGCATTTTAATTTATACACAAAAGAGATGCGTTGCTACAAAATGTTGATAAAATTGTTCTAAAATTATTTGTTGAAGTGGTTGCACTATTTAAAATAGTATAATGGTCAATCCAGGTAAAATTTCAGCTGGTCAGTCACTGTCCAAACTTCAAAGTGAACAAAAATACACCGGAGTTTGGAATACCGCTGAGAAGTCGCTCAAGAGATTGCACTGTTACAAATGTTGCAATCCGGGATGCGGCAGTGTGATGTTGCGCAGCAACTAAACCTAGCTCAGGTTTAGTTGTGTTTTTTCATTCGGCGAGTGTATCAACGGTTCTAAAAAGCTGGTGGCTGTATCTGAAAACGTGGATCTGGGACAAAAAGCTGCACATCCGATAGTGACGATCGATTTATTGTAAGCTCATGTTTACGTAATCGGTTTTCTAATGCTACGCAGTCGCAACTGTGGCACTGATCAGCTCGTAGATATTTAGTGATCATCACCACGGTTAGTAGAAGACTACAGGTGAAGAAAATTATAGCCTATAGACCTGCTAAAGAGCCTAAACTGATGAAACGAAGGTGACTCTTTTCTGTAAGGACAATCAGGAGACAGACAGGAAGAGTATACCTACAGAAGAAGAGAGGAGCGATTCGAACAAGATTGCTTCGAAGAATACGTCGTATACAGGGTCGCATACTTTTTGACAGGTACGATTTTTGTGATGCCAGGTGTATGATAAATGTAAAATTTGGATGTTACATCTTCACGTCAAAATTGCAGAACGGATCGGGTGGACATATTGCATAAGTAGGAAGTTATACTCCTTTATACTGATAATGTAGTTATTAGCCTGGATTGTCATAAAGGGATTTTTATCCCGGGAAAGCTCTAGCGAAGCCGCGAGCTACTTAATTAGAGAGCTAAAGCTAGTTTATATTATACGTTTGATGTTTTTTCAATTATTTTATATGTGTTATAATGATGTGTTATTGGTATGTTATATGTGTTCGGAAATATACGGCAACCCCTTCATCACCTGTTCCGATACGATCGTTTCTGATAAATTTGAATCCTGAAAGAGAATAAGAAGAAGAAAAAAGACTGGGTTTAAGCCACGACTCGGAAACAAGCGAGGCGTGAATGTTTTTATGATCAAAATAGTCAAGTAAGTCAGGATTGTGTTGAGAGATACTCTGAGCATTAATGTGAAGGACACTAAGATTCTTTGGAACGTCAGAGAAGGAAGACTACAGAAGCTATCGTCACCACCAGACCCAGTATCAGAGAGAGACATAAATTCATCGCTGTCAGAATTAGTATCACTGAGCGGCAAATATCAAATATCAATATATTATTATATAATATTAATAATTATAAGCCAAAATATTATATAAGGAATAAAAATATTATAAAATGCATACAAGTACATAGGTACACAACTAACTATCCATCTTTCAGTTGTGTCTAGCAGGATTACAGTGAAACCTTAACAAACCGTGTGGTTTTACTATAAAATAATAAAAAACGGAACAGTAATGAACTAAATAAAACCTAGTAAGACCAGAAAAATCTTTACTAAAGCCAATTACTTTTTATTGTCAATTACTACAAATAATTATTCGAATTAACCGGATTTCGATGGTTTTAACCGGTTAAAAATAATTGACTAATTAACCGGTTAATTTGGATAATTCGGATTTCGAATAAACCGGATTGCAATCTCTACTGATACCTACAAAGACAGGTCTGTGCCTGTCTGTGGTGTGCCCACCCAACAGTGAGTGGATAATTTGGTGTATGGATATGATGAGTGAAGGGTGAAACACACCCGTTGCCATGGAGACCTCTTGGTTACAGCCGTTGCCGTGGAAACTATTTTTATATCATGGCAAGGGGTCATTCATTGTCATTGTGATAATTTGAATATTCTCAAAAACTCAATAATATACTTCGGATGCCTTACTTTTACACTGTTTTTAAGTTTTGCGGGATAAATAGTAATCCCCTGGGTATAACATTTTTATGGGACCACGTCGGGATTATTTTCCATATGTACAATAAAGTAAAACATTTTCTTAATCGGCCCGGCAGAAATATCGCATAACATCAAAAAATAAAAACAAAGTCAAATTGACAACATCCTCTTTGAAGTCGGTTGACAAAGACGCATGATAACGGTGAAAAAGGAACATATTCGCCGCCGTAGGCACTCTAGGCACTTCAGTAGGTACCTACGTTCCACCGTCATTTACAAAATAAACTAACTAGGTAGATAGGTACCGTGCCTGTGAGTGGCTACCTACTGAGACACTCCGTTAAAGGTCCATTTATATCTACAGACATCAATGTCTGCACGCTCAAGCGTGGCAGACAAAAAAAATTCTATACAGTGTTTAGGTATTATCGTATTTTTATCAATCGTAACACGGCCGCGCAGGCGCCGACAGATATGGATGTCTTTTGTCTACGTGGTTCATGTCTCTCGTGTAGTATCTGTGGCAATGGCAACCTGCTGGGCAGTGTGAATAGAGCAACGAAAAATTGGACTGTTTTTGTTACAAGTAAGTAGGTAAACGCAGACACACGCTTCGCTTTATCCAATTTTGTGCCAAATACCTTAACTACCAAATGAAAAACAAATATGGAAAAGTTAGTTTAATAGACAAAGTTCGACCGAGACAAAAAAATTATACTCGTGTACGGCAATTCGCAACAAGACGTATATTGCTGTCTTTTGACGCGCGAATGTATCTCTCGTTCGTAGAGCAAGACACGTTCTCGGTGACCCTGTTGACCCAATCACCGCCGCTAACCCGGAGGTGACGGCAACCGATTGGCTTCCACATACTACACACCGACCAAAAACCGACCCCGCCGGATGCGGGGTCGAAGAATATAAATAGGTAAATAAAATAAATAAATACCTAATGCTGGACAATCCACACAACATCATCTAGCCCTGAGCTAAGCAGAGCTTGTGTTATGGGCTATATGACTGATATACATAATACAAGTATAGATTGATAGTTTTCTACACTCATGGACAAATTTAGCGGAACACAAGAAATGGAGGCAAATCACTCTAGTATAAGGCGCTCTTCCAACAATGTTACGTTACATTGAGCGTACCTTTCTCCGAGCCGTCTCCATACTTTGGTCCTGCCATCAACTGCCTTCTGACAGAATCTGAAGTCATTAGTAAAGAGTACTTGTCTCTTATCATCATCATCCCAATGAAGATGCGAACGAGCAAAGCTGGACAAAGCAACTCGATGACCTGTGGTGATCAATTAGGCCTCTGGCCGGCAAGTATGCCCCTAGATCAGCTGCCTTAACTCTTCTCCTTATCGTTTTCGTGCTAACTGTTACACTTTTCGAACTTCCTGTAGGTTTTTTCGTACCTCGGAACAAGTCGAAGCGAAAACTGCTCACAATAAATCTGCCGTCGAGCTTGTCATGTACGCCTAATATATCACAGACTGCGAAAAATCACAGACTTGGGAATAAGAAATATTTTATGTCGTTCTACCTTGTTTTTGCGTTCCTCTAAATTTGTCCCTGAGTGTACATAGAAAATACCCAGAACACCTAATATTTACAGATTGTACGAACATTCGTCCCGAGGCGGGAATCGAACCCGCAAGCTCCTGCGTCGCAGGCGGACTTTCGCCCGCCAAGCCGGCCACATCGGTCGTCTATCAGAATATCCCGCTTCGGCCCTTAAGTACATTCGTGCACCTGGGCGAAACCCTCATGTCTTCCTATAGCATCTGGATAGCCCAAGCTGAGCCTAGCACCTAAGTGGTGGCCCTTGTGCGTGTTGTCCCAACCTGACCTTACCGGCGAGGCGCCCTCTACGCCCGCTGAAAATCCGGTAACGCTGTCATGGCCATCTGCGGTCAACAGCATTATAATCGTCGAAAAAAAAGTGCGAATGCATCGACGAGGATGCGAATGTATTATATCCATTCAAGACGAATGTACCCTGGAAAAGTTCGTTTATAAACTTTACACCTACCGCTTTTTCGCTGATATTCATTGGCTGCTGCACCTTCACTGCAGCCTCCATGGCCTTCGCCGTGCGCCCCGCCGGCGACGTCGCCGCCGCCGCCGTAAGCGCAACGCTGTTTAGGGTAGATGTGCATTATTTTAAAATAATCAGGCAACACAGTGTTTCCCAGGTTCTTTCTTTCACTGTCATCACTAGTTGTCAAATTTACGTAAACACTTGCTGTGGCTGCAAAAGTTCGTGATTGCGAAACGGAATTTCGTTGATTTGTTAAAATGTGGTATGAAATTCTGCCAAGTTTCTTTGTCGTCATGGCCGGCTTAGGTATTCCCGGTTGGGGCCTTTATCACATTCACAATTTAACTCTTGGTAACGTAAGTAAACGTTCCCACTAAATCATTAGGTAACACTTGATGCCCGCACCCATCATCACATCACACTACCATCCTCACATCACACTACCATCTGTATGTATATCGTCGTATGCTTCTGTGTATGCATATATCATGCATGATCCATAGATCCAAATTCTTCAACGTCACTCAATTCTGTAGTGTTTGCTGTAAACGCCCTTTGAAAGAAGTTTTACAAAAAGGTTGAGTTTGAAATTTGTCAAAAATATGTAGGTAAGATAATGCACACAGCTCCACAAGCCCTAAGTATACCTAGCAGTGAGTAAAAAGGCTGCGGTTGATTACATTAGGTAGGTATGTCATTCGGATTGTTTGTAATATGGACTAACTGGACTAGGTATGTTAGGTTATGAACAGAGCATTACAAACATTGATTAAGGTATTCACTGCCCTCTATAAATCCACATTCAGCACCATGAAAATGATGTTCATTTAGTTTTGATTCAGATATTCATGGACAGCATTTTAAATAAAATGCTAGGGACATTTTGATCCTTTTTGTAGG
Source organism: Eupithecia insigniata (assembly GCA_947859395.1). Classification (NCBI taxonomy): domain Eukaryota; kingdom Metazoa; phylum Arthropoda; class Insecta; order Lepidoptera; family Geometridae; genus Eupithecia; species Eupithecia insigniata. The sequence continues at coordinate 773,041 of OX401995.1, read as the reverse complement.
TAATGTATTTTTAGCCTTAACCTCAAGAGATATAATGTTGAAAACTGATTCCTTGTTCCGATTCAATGAACTTTGATAGCAATGCACAATTTATATGCATCAAAACAATACTTAGATAGAAAATTTGGAGTGTCATTTTCGTAAGATCAACCGGTTGATAAAAAGATGGTAAATAGGTAGAGAATTTTTTGATTGTTATAAAATTGATTGGTTTTTTTATTTCTAGTCATTCAGACGTTCTGTGGATGATAGATGGCAAAGAAGCCTTTACCAGCGTGACCTGAGGCTTACAGGAAACCCCTATCAAGTTAATGTAAGTAGGAGTTTTTTTTTTTTAGTAAATAGAACTTAGTTTGACCACCATCTCACCTGATGGAAAATGATGATGTGGCCGTTGTTGTATCACAAAGGTCTAGAAAACACCTGTTCACTCTTGTCTTGAAGAGACCCAGATTGTAATTCTCCAAAACTGAAGCAGGCAGCGAGTTCCATTCCTTAGCGATGCGAATGATGAAGGTGGACGAAAACCGCTTTGTACGAGTAGATGGTATATCCACCTGATAAGGATGGTATTGTGCTGTCCGTCTGCTTGTCCTGGAGTGGAAGGGAGATGGTGACATCAGGTCATGAAGTTCCTGGGAGCATTCTCCGAAATGTATCCTATAAAAGATCGAGAGACAAGCAACATTGTGGCGGTGATCAAGACTTTGGATCTTAGTCTCTGCAAGGTATTGCTCATCTATGAGTCTGAAGGCTCGTCGTTCTATTGAGTCTAAGGCTGTAAGCTGGTATTTAGCCGAGCCATCCCAAACATGGCAGCAATATTCCAAACCAGACCGGACCTGTGCTTTATAAAGGGATAGAAGCTGTTCCAGTGTGGAGTATCGCTTAACCTTGTTAAGGATTCTTAGCTTCATGGCTGCTGTTTTAGCCTTTGACTCGATGAAGGTTCCGAAGGTACATCAGGTATGTAGTTACGATTGGTTGAGCAGATTAATTCTTTCCGAAAGCTCTTAAACGTTCTAGAACATTCTTATGTTCCAGAATGATCTGTAAAGTTAAAAATTATCTCAAAATTTTAAAATGATGTAGGATGGTTTGTCATCATCTAGAATGCTTTCAAATGTTCTTTAATGTTCCAGCACGGACTAGAAATTTCGAAAATAATCTTTAATTTTTATAATGATGCAGGATTGTTTATCGTCGTCGTCCTGAAAGCTCTCAAACATTCTACAATGTTCTTGTATGTTTAAAAACGATCTAGAAAAGACGAAAATAATCTCAGAATTTAAAAAATATTTAGGCTAATTTGGCGTCTTCCTAAAAGCTCTTAAACGTTCTTTAATGTTCTAGAATGTTCAAGAATAGTTGGAAATGATCTAAGAATTTAAAATGACGAAGGATGGTCTGTAATAGTCTAGAATGGTTTCAAACGTTAAGAAAGTGTTCCAGACAATCTAAATATTTTGAAATAATCTTTTATTTTTAAAATTATGTAGGATCGTTTATCGTCGTTTTGAAAGCTCTTAAATGTTTAAAAGCGAACTAGAATTGTCGAAAATTATCTGAATATTTAAAAATGATGTAGGATAGTCTGTCGACTTCCTGAAAGCTCTTGAAAGTTTCAGAACGACCTGTATAGATAAAATTATCTCAAAAATTAAAATTGATGGTCTGTCATCGTCTACAATGCTTTCTAACATTCTAGAATGTTCTTTTATGTTCCAGAAAGATCTAGATATTTAAAAAAAATCGATAATTTTTTAAAATGATGTACGATTGTTTATTGTCGTCCTAAAAGCTCTTAAACGTTCTAATATTCTTAAACGTTTAAAAACGATTTAAAAATTCGTATTAATCTCAAAATTTTAAAATGATCATGATAGTCGAAATTTATTCAATCGAATTCGTATACACTAAATACAACCTACATTTAATGGTACAAAGAATTCAGGACACATAATATACATATACCTAAGATAGAGAAACTGATTTTATAACCATTAAGTGTGCGATGTATTTTGACCCGAGCAACACTGGGTTTCGCTGCTAGTCTTAATATATAAAAGAACAAGCTATTTTCTAAACGGCAACGCCCGGCCCTAACCACTGAAGCTAGAAAGCTGAAATTTAGTGGGTTACCTACCCACTAAATTTCTTCTCCTTTTACTACATACATTAGGTTTCCGCTAAGAAGGGATTTTTGGAAATTGTACCTCCAGAAAAAAGGGGGTTTGAAGGTTTTTTGGTGCTTTTTGTAACTCATTAACCAGTGGCTCGAGCACGTGTTTCAGGATTTTTCAAAATATTCCACAAAATGGGGTAATACGGATTATTGAAGTTTGAGATTCGTTGGCCTCCGAATATAAACGGCTGTAACTTTTTAATGTTTATCGCTATTGACCTGAAATTTAAGAATATACAAAAATAATTACGTGTTTCAGGTATTAAAAAAAACAAGAAAATATTTCAACTTATCTCGAGAAGCTTTTTTACCCTTAAGTTCACGCGAATGAAATCGCAAGTGGGTCAGCTATGAATATAATATTTGCACATGTTTGTGCACATTTATGTACCTAAACTACCTACCTACTGTGCGGAAGTGGTGCGGTTTAGATTTGCGACAATCTTAAGTGTGGTAATTTTTATTTTCAGGCTTTGGACAGCCTTCCTGAAAAAGAAGATAAGAAGAAATAATTTGAAGCTGCGGAATGATAGATTTTGAGCAATAAGATATAGTATGTCATCTAGATAAGCGCGCGCGCGCAACTACATAATTACAATGATTATCACAAACTAAACGACGTGACACCGCGCGCAACTTTAAAGCTGACAGACTATTTCTATTTAATTTTATTTTATTGGATTAAAATAAATATTAGTACAAATTACAACCTTAGTTTGAGAATATACAAAAATCGGGGCGAACACTTGTTGAGTGATTCGATTCGGCAACTATTCGGTATTCGGCCGAATACCGAATATCTAAGTTAAAACGAAATAAAATAAAAACTATTTAATCAAAAACACATGTATGTATTTATCAAAGAATAATTTCACAGAACTTCGTCTTGAACTCTGAACCTTATTGGGGTTTTTAAATAAAAAATTTAAATTAATCAAATAAGGCAGATTCTGGTGACTTTGGATAAGGTTTTTGGTATTTGTTGGTATTTTAACAGACGATTGCGCTTTTCGTCGTACACAATATCTGTGCTTCGGCGAATTAGTCTCTCACTACAGCAGAGACGAAACATTTTTTTAATAACCGACTTCCAAAAAGGACGTTCTGAATTCGTTTGTATGGTCCGTCCACAGCAGTGGATGTAAAAATAAAGCACCTACTTAACAGAGTTTCTGAATAGCCCCGTTGAATTTTGCCGTTAGCCGTTGCTTTGCTTGTACACGCTCAAACATTTGTGCATGCATGCACAAACACAGATTGCGCAAGCAAGATGAGCCGGCCACACGTTCCACCTTGCTTGCGCAGACTGGTTTGAGCCCGGCTACACGCTCCATGCACACAACGCACAAACTGTGTTGTGCAATCTGCATGCACAAATGTTTGAGCGTGTAGCCGGGCTATTAGATTAAAAAATCGCGTAAATAGTACTAAGCGTAGCGAGGGATTTAAAGTACCTACGTCGATCGCACAGATTAGGTTACTTCGGCTCGAGGTTAAATAATTTTGGTGCCGGCTTGAGGTTAAATAATTTCGGTGCCGTGCCTAAGCGTGTGGAACACTCTACATTTCATAATAATGGTGGCTCTACACTCTCGCCGAAACACTCTGAGCCTGGCCGAGAGCGAGAGTGTGAATAGCAGCGATCTGCGTGTCTCGGTATTCTTCACTCGCTCTCGTCGCTCTCTGTCCCGTGTTGGTTTTTTGCGCCGAGTCAAACGGTGTCGCACTCACTCGCGAGATCGAGCGAGCACGTCACTGTACACTCTCGCTGTCGTTGTTGGTACACGCATTGAGTGCACGGTGAAAATGACGTGGAATAACAAGATGGGGCTTAATTTCATAGAAATGTATCAAATGGAACCGGTATTGTGGGATCCCAGCGATATGTTTCACAAGGATAAAACACATTTACACGATGCGTGGGTTTGTAAATAATTGTAATAACTTATGGTACATAGAGCAAGAAAAGCAGCAATTTCTGTGTCACACGTCTCCTCGGAGTTCACTACAGACGACAGAACCACGTGAGAGTATACATACATGGTCGCTCTCGAGCACCGGCTTCTCGTCCGAGTTGTCTCGGGTGGGATCTAGCGATAGCACTCGGACGAGAGTGTAGACCCGCCATGAGAAAAATTCATCATACAAGAATAAAAATTTCATAGGCTTTTAGATACTTTTCATCCCATCTATTCGAAAAAGACGACTTTGTTCGCCTTTATGTGCACCCAAAGGTGGTGTTTTCTTTAAGGAACTTTTAGCGGGCAGAAAAGAACTTTTATTCCTCTTTATAAATTCCTAATTCAAAAAGTGCGCGGAATAGTGTATTGCCGCGCAGTTATTGAATTCGGAACGTCTTAGTTTTCAGCGCCAGCTAAATCGAACGCAAATATTGTTTGAATAAATACTGGCTGGTAAGACGCGACGGACCATATTGCGCCGCCGACGCCGCGCCGGCTGAATGAAGAAAAAAAGAAATCAAATTAAAAACGCGCGAACTACAGCCCGCGTTTTCGTAAATTTTCACGGATTCGGTTTTGTTTTGAAAAATAAGTTCAAGTGACAGTGAAATAGAATTAACTCCTGAAAGTATTCGAACTGAGGCAAGAAATGTGATAGATAATTTATTACCTGCAAAATCCCGGGAGAAATATATGAAAGCCTATGGTAATTTTATTGAATGGAGAAATGCAAGAGGCGCCAAGAATTTTTCAGAATCAGTGTTTTTGACCTACTTCCAGTACTTAGCCAAAACTAAACAACCTTCCACTCTTTGGAGTACCTACTCAATGCTAAATCAACAGTCAGTCCTAATAACGACGTAAAACTGGACACATATTCGAAATTAATAGCGTATCTGAAGAGGATTTCTGATGGATTTAAACCTAAAAAATCCAGAGTGTTCTCAGTCAAAAACGTGGAGACTTTCCTTAATGAGGCACCCGACAAAGTATTTCTTGCCGTAAAAGTAAGTGACTATGTAGGTATGGTGTAATAAAAAAAAACTATATATGTAATATATTGTATTATGTATATCAGTTATCTAGTACCCATAACACAAGCTCTGCTTAGCTTGGGGCTAGATAATGCTGTGTGAATTGTCCAACATTATTTATTTTTATTTATAGAAATACCTGGACCTGCGTCCTGCTGATATGAAGACCAATCGGTTTTTCATACGTTATCAAAATGGCAAATGCTTCAAACAAGTTATGGTAAAAAATAAAATTTCTATCATGCCACAAGAAATCGCTACTTATTTGAAGTTGCCAGATATCAAGCTGTATACAGGACATTGTTTTCGTCGTACTTCTGCTACCCTTTTGGCAGATTCAGGAGCGGACTTAACTGTTCTCAAGCGACATGGAGGATGGAAGTCGAGTGCTGTAGCAGAGGGGTATATAGAAGATTCCATTGAGAACAAGGCGAAAACATGTGAACGCATTGTGCAACACATTAAACTGCAACCTTCAGTTAATCCATCCATGCCACTGTCGCCGCGTCCATCTACATCCAAACAACGAGATTCACCGTTACATTTTCCTCAATATGAGCCAAAGTCGGACATAATTTCGAACACGCAGAATATGAAATCGACAACAATCTCTCATCCTAATAAAACTGTTACAGTAAATTTTCATAATTGTGAAAATGTCTCAAATGTAAATATAAGCATTTAGTTGATTTATTATTATGTACTATTTAATTTCATTTAGTTGTTATGTACTTACTATTTTATATTAAATATTAATCTATACTTATAATAAAACTGTAACAGGTCCAATTCCGTACATTGAAGATATTTTGAAAATTTTTTTTGGAGTGCACTCTATTATCGATACTGATGCCAAGAATTTTTTACCATCATGTCTGTCTGTCTGTATCTTGGCCGCGCATAGCTCCGAAACTACTGAACGTATTGAAATGAAACGTGGCAGGATTTGAGTTCATACTACGAGGAAGGACATAGGATACTTTTTATCCCGGATTTTAATAGGGTTCCCTTGGGAGACGGGATGAACGTAAAATTGGTTGGCTGCGCATAGCGCCGGAACTACTGAAGGTATTCAAATGAAATTTAGCATGATTTAACTTTATATTACAAGAAAGGGCATAAAATACTTTTTATCCCGGAACTCAGTAGGGTTCCCTTAAGAGAGAGGATGGAAGTGAAATTTTGCGCGTTGCAGGATGGCGCGCGGGGCAAGGGCGGTAGTAAGCGATAGCCCCCCACTGTGGGGGCACTGGCAGTGGGGCCCCAGGCAGTGGGGCCCAGGCAGTGTGGACCCTCCCAGTAGCCCCCACATTGCCCCGCAGTGGGACTTCAGTAGCCCCCACAGTGGGGGGCACCGGCAGTGGGGCCCCGGAAGTGGGGGCCGCCGGCAGATGAACTGAGGCAGGATGGCAGGATTGTAAATGATAAATATGCATTAGCAAATACCTTTAATAACTATTTCGCTAATATTCCTTACGAAATTACTAAATCACTTACTGTGTCCCCTGAATTAGCAGTTAACTTCTTACATGATAACGTTACATGTGAGTGTTCTGATGAATTTAGATTTCATCAGGTAAGTGCTCATGATGTACTGAAAACTTTCAAATTGTTGAAACTCAAAAATTCGGAAGATCGTTGGGGCATGTCAGTTAGACTTGTAAACAACGAGGTGCAGTTGCTGGCTCCACATCTTTCTCTCATTTTCAATAGCTGTATCGACAAGAAAGTATTTCCTGATCTGATGAAATATTCGAAAATAATTCCACTGTTCAAGTCTGGGAAAAAACAGACCCCAGTAACTTTAGACCCGTCTCTATCCTACCAGTTCTCAGTAAAATTTATGAAAAAATTATGCTAAACCAACTAATTTCATATTTTAGCGTTAGAAAACTGCTTTTTAATCAGCAGTATGGTTTTTCTAAAGGGTGCTCTACAACTGATGCCGTAGTTAACTTCGTAGAATACGTGTATAACTCATGGGAAATATCAACTGACGTGCTGGGAGTATTTTGTGATCTATCGAAAGCCTTCGATTGTGTCAACCATGAAATACTTCTTTTAAAACTTCATCATTATGGGGTGAAAGGTGAAGCTTTGGCCTTAATCCAGTCATATTTGTCAAGGAAAAAGCAGTCAGTTGATATAAATGGTGCACTATCAAACGCTCTGACTTCCAATATTGGAGTTCCCCAGGGATCTATTCTTGGTCCATTCCTATTCTTAGTGTACATTAACGACTTACCATTTCTAGTCAAACAATTTGCTGACATAGTACTATTTGCCGATGACACATCACTATTATTTAGAATCAATCGCAAAATTCCCGACGTTTCTAATATTAATTCATTGTTAAATATAATTGACAATTGGTTTAATGTAAATAATTTAATGCTTAATTCTGACAAAACGAAATGTATTAGATTCACATTAGCAAGTAATCTTATGACAGTACCTATACAAATCAATAATAATACAGTTGACATAACAAATTATACAAAATTTCTAGGAATAACAATTGACGCAAAACTTCAATGGGGTAAACACATTGAGATTTTAGCGGGAAAATTAAGTTCTGCGGCATATGCTGTATACAAGATAAGAGACCTTACTGATATCAAAACAGCACGATTGGTTTACTACAGTTACTTTCATTCCCTTATGTCGTATGGTCTTCTCTTGTGGGGTAATTCCGCAGACTCGAATAAAATATTTACTATACAAAAGCGAGCAGTAAGAGCCATCTATAGACTTGGACTAAGAGACAGCCTCAGATTAGTATTTAAGGATAAAGGTATCATAACGATGCCATCTCTGTATATATATTTAAACATAATGCATACAAGAAAACATATTTTAAGATACTCTAAACATTCGGACAGCCACCAGTACGATACAAGATCCAAATATAGGCTTGTCCAACCTGTTACACGGTTAACGAAGGTTAACAAATCGTTTGTGGTGAATTGTGTTAGATTTTATAATACTTTGCCAGAGAAAGTAACTAAATTAAACGAAAGAATGTTCAAAAACATAATTAAAAAGACCCTACAAGAAAAAGCATATTATTGTATAAAAGACTTCCTTTCAGATAAAGATGCTTGGAAAGATATTATTTAATAAGTGTTAATTTTATTTATTAAGTATTGTTATTTGACTATTCTAAGTGCATAAATGTATGCCTATTGAATTGAAATAAATAAATAAAAAAATAAAATAAATTGATGGCCCCCCACATTGCCCCGCAGTGTGACCCCCAGTAGCCCCCGCAGTGGGACCCACTCAGTACGCCCCCACAGTGGAGGGCACCAGCAGTGGGGGCCTCCGGCAGTTTGCCCCCGCAGTGGGACCCCCAGTAGCCCCCGTAGTGCCCCCCCCGCAGTAGGGTAAAATTTCGTGGCTGCGCATAGCGCTGAAACTACTGAATGTATTCAAATGAAACTTGGCATGATTTAAGTTCATACTATCTATACTTATAATAAAACTGTAACAGGTCCAATTCTGTACATTGAAGATATTTTGAATTTTTTTTTGGAGGGCTCTCTATTATCGTTACTGATGCCAAAAATGATTTTTTTTCCATCATGTCTGTCTGTCTGTCTGTCTGTATCTTGGCCGCGCATAGCTCCGAAACTACTGAACGTATTGAAATAAAACTTGACAGGATTTGAGTTCATATTATGAGAAAGGACATAGGATACTTTTTATCCCGGATTTCAATAGGGTTCCCTTGGGAGAGGGGATGAAAGTAAAATTGCTTGGCTGCGCATAGCGCCGAAACTACTGAAGGTATTCAAATGAAACTTAGCATGATTTAAGTTCATATTACGAAAAAGGGCAAAGTATACTTTTCATCCCGGATTTCAATAGGGTTCCCTTGGGAGAGGGGATGAAAGTAAACTTTTTTGGCTGCGCGTAGCGCCGAACCTACTAAATGTATTCAAATGAAACTTGACAAGATTTGAGTACATAGTATAAGGAAGAACATAGGATACTTTTATCCCGGATTTCAATAGGGTTCCCTTGGGTGAGGTGATGAAAGTAAAATTGCTTGGCTACCATAGCGCCGAAACTACTGAAGGTATTCAAATGAAGCTTAGCATGATTCAAGTTCATATTACGAGAAAGGGCATAGGATACTTTTCATCCCGGATTTCAATAGGGTTCCCTTGGGAGAGGGGATGAAAGTAAAATTTCTTGGCTGCGCATAGCCCCGAAACTACTGAAGGTATTCAAATGAAACTTAGATGATTTAAGTTCATATTCCGAGAAAGGGCAAAGTATACTTTTCATCCCAGATTTCAATAGAGTTCCCTTGGGAGAGGGGATGAAATAACATTTTTTGGCTGCGCGTAGCGCCGAACCTACTAAATGTATTCAAATGAAACTTGACAAGATTTGAGTACATAGTATAAGGAAGGACATAGGATACTTTTATCCCGGATTTCAATAGGGTTCCCTTGGGTGAACCCTTCGAGCTCTGATCGATGAGTTCAGCAGTACCATGTCATCGGCGTAGCTTATTTTATTTACCACCACACCATCAATAGAACAGCCAATCCCGGTACTGCTAAGCCCCTTGATCAGACGGTCCATGTACAGGTTGAAAAGCCGGGGTGAACTCAGCCCGCCTGCCGCACCCCACAAACTAACCTGGACATGTCCGAGAGTGACCCTGACCATCTCACACAATTACGTAGGTTGCCGTACCAGTGCTTAAAGAGCAGCACCAACTCAGATGGCAACCCTTTATCGCCCGTCAGCTTCTAGCAGAACTTATCATACGTCACAAGATCAAACGCTTTAGATACATCTAAGAAGCAGGCATAGACAGGTGTGCTTTGGCTCGTGTAGTAATGGACGGTGTGCTCAGTAATGCTGATTCAGTGGACAACCCAGATCTAAAACTGAACTAAGCGTCGTGCAAGGTAACATGTTGACTGAGGTTTTCATTAAGCGCCCCGTCCAGTACCTTCGCTATCACCGTTGCTAACAACAAATACGCTTTATAATTTTTACGGACGGGAAATTGCTTGCTAAAGCGCAGGCAGAAGTAAGTAAATCATTTATATGTGACATAAATACTTAGTTTACTAAAAAGCTAGTAAAAAATTTAACTAATTGAATTGTATTTTTTAAAATTCTTCAATTATTCGAATTAACCAAATTATCCGGATTAACCGGATTAAAGCTTAATTAACCAGTTAAGAAAATTATCCGGATTTTGCAATCCCTACGTCCAACGTTGCCGCTAAATTGACACAATTAGTTTCCCTATCTGGTTTTAATATTTAATTAAATGAAAGTTCTGATGTAGGTAAATAAGTTATCTAACTATATTTATGTTGTTTTTAATCTGTTCATAATTTTATTTGTGTTCATAATAAAAATCTGATAGGTGTTTTTCAAATTTACCGCTCATATTATTGTTGTAATCCCGCCTCCATTACATGAATAAGAAATTTCCATGAACTGGACACTGGCAGAAAAGTGGCAAACCAAACCAGACATATTGTCAATAACAAAAAAGTTTGCTTATTATTGTTTCAATTATTTTCTGTCGTCAGTATTGTATTCTCTTTGATTTTCTGTTGATTTTTGAATTGTGATGGATAATTGTTTTGTAGATATTACGCAAGAATTCCTCTGTGTTGCTTTTCACAATATTCTATACTATACAAAAATTTACCCGCCCAGTATATTCGAAACCAGACGTAAATACAGCATCGTTGTTTACCGGTCTACGCATCCAGAAATCAACCAGTACATTGATCTATGTCTGAGAAGCGCAGCAGAGTGCTTGAAGAGCGACCAGCTGAGCCGCATCGAGTTCGCTATAACGAGCAAAAGTTACGAGCCTCAACTGAAGTTTCTATTTGATTTCGACAAGAACTTTCTACACCAGGAGACCAATGACGCCTATCTTATCCAGTCAGAGCAGAATCTTCGGGCCTTCTGCTTGAAATTGACCTCTATAAGCAACAATTTCAGGATCCTCCCTGCCGAATGTAGCTTCTCCATCTATCTCCACACCAATGAATCAACTGCAGTCGCAATAGCAAATAATCCAAGCTTAGAAGATTTTCCTCTTGTCGAAGTTGAAACCAATCAGGATGAATCCACCAATATTCTGCCCTTGAAAACTTTTTCAGTAAGGAACTACAATATAGACACTTGTGTTGAGATAGGTTTTGAAACAAGGTGACAATATAATAGAAAATTATTATGTAAGTTCCAATGTAGTCACAATAAGTATGGTCTAATTTAGAGAAAAAAATATTAAAAATATGCATACTTGTAAAAGGAAAGACTGAGAATAATAATTTATTGTTAAAATATAAATATTTTTAGAATACCTATCTACCTGTTTAAAATGTAATCCCAAAATACATGAAATGATTCAGGTAACTTTTAAATCATTCCTTCTTTTTTAATCATCTTAACTTTAAGACATCTGAGCCTAGAGTATATTTCATCCCAGTCTAGATAGCCTCCTATCAGTTTTCTCACATTATCTCCCTCGTCTTCATATGCATCTCTGCCATGTAACATCCTAATATTATCAAACACCAAAATGTTTCCTGCTTCATTCTTAAACTTGGCGGCAAACTTATGACTTAACTCTAAAAATAAGCTATGGGCTTTGTACCAAGGGACCACATCCTCTATTGGCCCAGGGAAATGACTTCCTCTTTGCGGTATGGAAAAGCTTATTCTCGTTATAACTCCATGCTTGTCTAGGACGATGACAGGTGAGCGGTAAAGTTTGAAGAATTCTAAACCATCTTGCTTTCCCACATCACTCCATTCTACTTCCACTTCAGTCAATAACTTGTATTCCTGAGGATGGTTGTCCTTCATGTAGTTTGCGACGAAATGACTGTCGGAGAGAAGGTTTTCACCTCCCTGGCTTTTGGTTTGAACTAAACAATGTAGCATGTTTACTCCAGGGCAGTATTCATAGTATGGCAAATCAGTATGCATTTGCAGTTTACTTGAAAGGTAAGCCACATTGCTTGTGTTTGGAACATTCTGTACCACAAATTTTACTCCATAATGTGTTCTCTTTGTGAAACCAATCTTGGTTGCTATTGGGTCTAAGGCTGTTTCAGAATCTGGGGTATTTTCAATAAGAGCTACTCCATACATAGAGAGTTGGTTTAGCCAGTTGAACATTGCTTTGTCGGATTGTAAAATTAAATTATAATCATGTTTGCTGCATATATTGTTGAAGTCAGCCCCATTCCATGTTATTTTCTTGGGCTTGTAAATAGTATCATTGTAGTTTTTCTGGTTTCGAGGTGTGAAGCCTCTGAATTTCAGCCAGCTGTAGTTGTATTGGGATGTGTGTCCATCCGGCCATGTTATTTCAAGATTGTTCTTATCTTCACTGACCTCTTTTGGTCTAATATTTGGGTTAAAATAGCTCCAATCCAAGAACCGGCTTTTAGCTGAGAAGTGATAACACTTATCACACTGACAGTTGTCTCTTAACCAAACATATGGGAAATGGAGGACTTCTCCTTGTATTCTCACCCTTAAATGGTCCTCAAGATTGTTCTTCAAAAGGGCATTGTGAGTATGAATTTGTGTTGCGAATATAATCTTCGGTAGAGTTTTGAATACGTTACGCGTCGTTTTAATTCGCGTTAGAGTGTACATGGCCGTGCTCGTCGGAGCTTGGAGTTTGATAAACTGAGATAAAGGTTAGTTGACACTAGGTAATTGTAATAGGTGCTCCAAGAGATAATATACATATTATTGTTTCCACATTTGTTAAACATCACATCATTCATCATTAGTACCTACAAATACGCATACTTATCTTATTGTCCTTTTACACTAGTAGAGTCAGTCTGATCAAAGTTAGCCAATCACAAATACCAACGGTCTCAATAAAAATTAAAGTACTTTGATAAATTTATTAACAATTCTAACTAGCCACACTTAAAACAACAAGTTCATCTTAAAAGAACATTCAAATATTTAAAGATAGCTCTTGTCCATAAAGAACTGAAGATCATTATTACATTGTTCTATACTATAACATGAGTAACATGTTGTTCTTAGGTTGGTGTCCTCCTAGTTTCACTTAACACTAATGTCAATGCGACAAGTATTAAAAGGTGCCTTAGATTGTATAGTTATAAATTTCATAAACAAGAAGAAACACTGCAGTTTGCTTACCTAACGAGAATTAACAATATTTGATCATAATCAGAGCTTCATAAAAACAGTTTAGAGCTATTAATCTAAGCCATCCTATAACACATTATCTCCATACTTAATCCTAAATATAACAAAGAATGACTAGTCTTAATGTACTAAGGTCATATTGCATCATTCATATACCTACCTACTCTTTTAAACATCACTATTTTAGTCTTGAAGATAGGTAAGGACATCAAGGTTATGGTTATGGAGATTACATAGGATCTAAACTTTAGTGCTTATGTACATACAATGAGCTTGAGTCCTTAACTATACATATGTATCTACATTTTTTGATACCATGGTCTTAGTTAACGTTATAACGAATTTTCCTGTACCTTTTGTTTTGTTTTTTTTGGAATATTCCCGTAAGTAGTTGAGCTAGCGTTGAGAATTAACGGCACTTTCGACAACTACCCTCAATTCATATCCAGGTTCATAGTTTGATTAGCCACTGACTTTATTATGATATGAATCGCACATGGAATTTTTTTGTTGTTCCATAGTCGTAAAGCCCGTTCAGAATTACGCAGTAGTCGCTACTCAGAGCAGTAGCGAAGTGAAATACTAGACGGTATACCATATACCTAGTTCTGTGCGGTATACAGTGAACCACACTTTTTTTTTCCTATCGCTCTTAGTAGCGAATACTGCGTACCTAGATCTGAGGGCCTACTCGGAAAACGGAAATTGAAGTTTCTAATTAGTTATAAAGCAAACGGTAATCTTATGCAAGCGACATAAGAGTTGGTTTTGCACGAAAAAGAACTTTGATTTTCCTTTTCCGAGTAGGCCTGCTGAACAAGCTTTTCGTTTCTTATGTCTACCTACAAGTTTTGTCCGGTCAATGTTCTAATTTGACCTTGATTCTATGATAGGCATTGCTGAGTATGCCCCGAATGTTCCAGATGTGTTCGAATCTCTCCGGCTGCGTGTTGAAGTTGCTGTCAGTCGCCTTCACCCATAACTCCACCTGGAAACGAACGCCACTGTTGTTGGAACTTATCCTCCCTGTCTGTACAACCTGCGACCCTACTTAAAAAGAGAGTTGAGAATGACGTCATCTCTCTAGCTGTCCTTCCTGCTCAGTTAGAATGCGACGCAGGACACCATCAGAGATGACGTCATTATCCATCCCATTCTTTAAGTACGTAGGTTATATGGTTCGGGAATCTGAGTTAATGGTCGCTGGTTAGTGCACCATAGGGCACATGAAAGTGTGTGTTCGGGAGGCCTAATACCCAACAGTGGATGAAATCGGGTTGTGGACGATGATGTTAATATTAATGTTTAAAATAGAAATAGGTAGGAACAGAGATCAAGAGCGAGACGTACGCCTGCGAGGTAATTCTGTTAGAGGCAATGGTTTATTTAACATACCTTTGGGGAGGGCTCGAAAAAATTACTTTTCACTTATCTTGCTCAAAAAGTGGGTCATTATAGCGTAGCTTAGCGGACGTAAAACTGGAGTGTATGCCCTAGCTAGGGATTATAAGTATTTTTGTGTGAAATCATCAACCAGTAGGTACAAGACATTCGTCCGCATGTATAGACTCTACTTTTTGGTTTTCCGTTTACAAAGAAAATACTTATATGCATAAACATGCAGGAGTACCTATCACTGACCTCTTGCTGATCTTCAGCCACCGGTATGGTGGCGGACCACAGCGTCCAGGCGTAGTGCGAGGCAGGCGGCGCGCGGTCCGCTCTGAGGCGCGCCTCGGTCCAGACGGCGCCGCGGTCCGCGCTCACGTCCACGCGGACTATGGCTGCGCCGCCGCCGGAGTAGGCGTAGCCTGACAAGAAATCGCACGATCAGCATAGATAAGACTGTTTAGATTGATTGAACGTAGGTAGGTAGGTATTCATATTACCTCTAGCTTCAATGCAGCCGTTGTTCACCTTCACGGTGGTGCCGCACTGCGGGTCGCAGATGGCCGACGTGACGGGAAGGCTGTACACGGGCGGCGCGGAGGGGAAGTCCGCCGTCTCCCAGGTCTTGGAGGAGTTGAACGAGCGGTAGTCCTTCTGGTGCCAGTGGGATGGACTCTCCTCCGTCGACACTTTTATCGATTCTGGGAACAGATTTCTTTGTGATAAGACATTTTGAATAAATTAGAATTCGTTATTGCTTTTTCTAAATAGGAAATTCATTAATATAGTGTAAGTGGTGGTAAGTAATGCCATAGTAATTTAAAAAAAAAAAGTAGCAGAATATAGGAGAAATCGCTCACGGCAATAAGGCTGCCTTTTGTACTGTCTGTCTTTATTTTTATTTTAGACTACGACAAACATTTCAAAACCAAAATCAGTCCAGGGGTTCTCGAGTTTTAGCGACAAATGAACAGCAATAGATTTTTTTATACATACATATAACTAGCTGACCCGACAGACGTTGTCCTGTCATTCAGTCTAAACTTCAAATTTATTTCAAACGTGCTTAGCAAAGAGTATATAACGCTGGGGTTACATAAAAAAGTTTATAATAAAGGTAGTCGTTAAGTTTTCTTAAATCTAAGTTTCTGCATATTTTTCTTAATTTTTTTAATGTCCTTCCACGTTGTATTAGAACCCATTTAAAAAAAAGATGAATGAATTCGGTAAAGCCGTTCTCAAGTTATAGCCGGACCAGGAGATGTAGGGGCTCATTTTATAGCCGGACCAGGAGATATAGGGGCTCATTTTATAGCCGGACCAGGAGATGTAGGGGCTCATTTTTATATACATTATTATATAGTTAAAGAAGATGTAAGAGTTTTTAATTTATCTAAATTGAAAGTGTTCATTCATTCGCCATCCCAGAGCCGCTGTCTGTATCAGACGACAGAGATATTGATAATGCAGTGCCAGCCAGTGCCGCGAGCGAGGTGGGCTGCGTCACTCATGGAACCTCTCCGATTTTTAGTAGGTGTACCTACGTACAAGTATTTATATTGAACAGCCAGGCGTATAGACAGGCGCCTGGCACCACGGCCCGCAGCGGCCAGCCGTGGTCGGGCGGCAGCGCGCGCCCGTTCATATGTGTGCATTACCGAGCCACTTGACGCTGCGCACGGCGGGCGCGCCCGGCACCACGGCCCGCAGCGGCCAGCCGTGGTCGGGCGGCAGCACGCGCCCGTTCATATGGGTCGCTAGCAGCACATGACCGTTCGGGTTCAGAGCCATGGAGAGTGGGATTGAAATGCTGAAGTGGACTCCCGTCGCGTCGATGTCGGACCCTTGGAACTGAAACAAAGGAATAAGAATCACCCGTAAGGCGAAATCATAGATACCAAGAAAAGTAAACCAAATCAAATGAGTGTGTGATGTTTAGGAATACCTATGTATAAAATATTATAATAAAGAAGGAATTGTTGTTGCTTGCTGATCTAATTATCACACGCTATTTAAACATAACATGGGTCGCCATGAGAACTTTCCCTACGTTATTTAATATGGTTCTCACGTAGTTATCACATAGGACTCACAATTACATGTTTTCCCTCCGTATCGTTCTCGTCGACCCCGCAGGCCAGCAGCAGGTCCCGCAGGTATACGCCGCTCCACACCGCATTGCTGATGGCGCCGCTGCCCCAGCTGATACCTTTTACTTCTTTGTCTTTCACTTCCTGGTGAGAAATTGACATTTAATACAATTTGTTAAGTCAATAATCAACTGCGATGTCCACTCACGAGATATCAGAATCAGAATCAATAACTTTATTTTTTTTTATTAATTAATTTAATTATTAACTTTATTTTAGGCTTACAAAATAAGCACTTAGACAAGTCAAAGTCAAGTCTCCTTCCCTTCATAATCAACTGCGATGTCCACTCACGAGATATCCTTCCCTTCATAATCAACTGCGATGTCCACTCACGAGATATCCTACCCTTCATAATCAACTGCGATGTCCACTCACGAGATATCCTTCCCTTCATAATCAACTGCGATGTCCACTCACGAGATATCCTACCCTTCATAATCAACTGCGATGTCCACTCACGAGATATCCTTCCCTTCATAATCAACTGCGATGTCCACTCACGAGATATCCTACCCTTCATAATCAACTGCGATGTCCACTCACGAGATATCCTACCCTTCATAATCAACTGCGATGTCCACTCACGAGATATCCTTCCCTTCATAATCAACTGCGATGTCCACTCACGAGATATCCTACCCTTCATAATCAACTGCGATGTCCACTCACGAGATATCCTTCCCTTCATAATCAACTGCGATGTCCACTCACGAGATATCCTACCCTTCATAATCAACTGCGATGTCCACTCACGAGATATCCTACCCTTCATAATCAACTGCGATGTCCACTCACGAGATATCCTTCCCTTCATAATCAACTGCGATGTCCACTCACGAGATATCCTACCCTTCATAATCAACTGCGATGTCCACTCACGAGATATCCTTCCCTTCATAATCAACTGCGATGTCCACTCACGAGATATCCTACCCTTCATAATCAACTGCGATGTCCACTCACGAGATATCCTACCCTTCATAATCAACTGCGATGTCCACTCACGAGATATCCTTCAACTCAGCCCGTAAGTACCTATCCTACCCACGCTGTCTATAATAAGTCTACTCATTATTGTGCCATTCTTCAAATTAAATAAAAAAGAGGACTCACGTTTTCCATCTCACTCCGTCTATTTCCAGCGCACATGAGCGCAGCCCTAACAGTCCCACTGCGGAACTGCGATAGCTCTTCTAACGTGAACTCCTTGCATGCGAGACCGACTATGAGTACGCGCAGTCGATGTGTTGACGGGTCTATGGAAGGCACGGGCATGTGTTGGCGGACGTAGAATAACTCGCTGGGAAATAAAATTATACCTTAATTGTGTCTTGAATAATGAACTAACTTTTTTTATACAAAAAGGTAGCATCAAGCGTGCTAACGTAAATAATAAAAAACGTCCTATGGGACTAAAAAGTATTCTATACATTGAATGGGTATTCACTTTGGTGTTACCTACTATAATAATAATAGAGCGATGAACGTTACTGAATTATCGACCCAGTTGTGTTTGTTTTATTTCATGACCCAATAATTCGCTTCAAATTGACAAACTATTAAGGTTTCTCCTCAATAACAATCGTGTTGCGTTTAGGTCTTACTACCTTACTTTAGTTAGTAGGATATGTAACATTTAGGGATTTTATTCCTTAAAGAAATACTACGGGAGGCGATTTGATTACACGAAACGTCTACGGCGTTTCGTGTAATCAAATCGCCTCCCATTTTGTACTTTATGTATTTATATTGTTGTATCATTCTTGTATTGTATTGCAATGCTATAGTATATACTAACTTGGGCGTGTCAAAGTGTTCTATTTGGTATATGGGCGGTATCTCTGCATTGAAAGGCTGTGCAGTCTTCACGATGAGCCGCTTGTCCCGGAGCGGCTCGCTCGCCCACATGTCATCGTCCGAGTGGTCGAGCACGTCCTCGTCGTTTAAGTTACCTGAAAGTTTATTTATGGAAACTTTTAAATTACAAAAAGATATTATACATTTATAATATTAGGATACATTTTAAAAAGCGGATGGGGTGATCCCCTTTACTTTTTGTATACTGGAGGCCTGGATTTGTTACGTCACCGCACCATTTATATCACAGACATGCTAGATTTATATAGGTACATATTTATGAAAAAATAATAAAACAGTCGCGCCAGCTTTTATATTATTATATATCCTAATGTTATAATACTAAAGTTTGATTTAGATGTTACGTTTTCACGCCAAAACTACTGAACGAATCAGGCTGAAATAATGCATACCTACCTACAGGTTGTTCGAGACCTGAAATCCTACTAATATTATAAATCTCAAAGTTTGTATGGATGGATGTATGGATATTTGTTACTCTTTCACGCAAAAACTACTGAACCGATTGGCCTGATTTGGTGTGGGTATAGTTTGGGACCTGGAATAACAAATAGGCTATTTTTTATCCCGATAAAAAGCGGGCAGCAACTAATAAAAAAAAAACTAGGGCGTTTTCTATGTACCTAGGTATGATTAAAAAATATATAAGTAGTAGGTATAACATATGACGTAGATGTAGATTGTTTGCAACAGTCTGCAGTTAGCTCAATTGTTTCAATTGTACTAGTTTAATTTGTTTATATTATTTGATTGTTAATTTCTTTGTCAATAAAGTTCTTATTTGTTTTAACGGTAATAAAGAATTTGGTTCTTGACTTTGTAGAAGAATTTGGGGGGTGAAGGTGGAATTCCCCCCAAATAGTTAAGACAAGGAGATTTCCCCTGTCCGGCTGACCCATGTGGTCCACATGCCCGGGGTCTTTCGACCGACAGATGATGTTTTGATAGTTGTATAACTGTCTTATGTTGTTGAATCATCTGTTTGCGCGATATAGTACTTTGCGAGTTAAATTTTTCTCTATTTTTTTTTGCTTTTTTTTCCGATCTTTGTGAATTTGTTATCGCCATCTGTCATCTAACGGAAATGATCTGAAATACTTATGTAGGTGTGCCTCTATGGATGTTTGCGCCTTTGTAGTTCCGGCGATCGTTGGTTAGAGATCGCTACAAAGGACATAGGGTCTTTTCTTATCCAGGAAGTTGTATAACTTTTATAAAAATCAATAAGCGTTATTTCAAGCCAGATTCAGCCAGTAGCTGTTTTACGCCAAGATCAAACAGAAAATATAAAGAATAAACCCAGTTAAATAAATAATGTTGGACAATCCACACAACATAAAATGTAATCGTCTGATTATCTTTGAAGAAAAATACACCTCAGGTAACTACATATTTAGCTCACGAGTAAACTAAAAATAGTATGCTGAGGTCTTCTGATTGAATGCTACCAAAATGCTACCTACCTATCCGATAACTCTCCAGAAGCTTATGAACCTCGTCCGTCTTGTGCATGCCGTAGACATTCCAGAAGGGCTCTATGCTCAGCCCGGCCGCGTGGTAGATCTGTTCCCCGCCGGGGTGCGAGGGGAGGAACGCAGTGACGTCATACACGCCGTGCTTGTACGTCACCCAGAAACTAGATCTAGAAGGAGAAACACGTAGGTAATAATAACATAAGTTATCTAGCCCCAAACTTGATGAGAAAATACACTTCATACCTACTCTGTCCACTGGTTTACTTTTGACACATGCACGCCTAAGTTTCGTAATTGTTTATTTATTATTTATTTATTGTAATTAAAACCACCTACGACATTGTTGACAGGTAAGTAAATGGAGCCGTCAGGTAGCGGTCTAGGAATCGAACGACCTTTCAATTATACCAGAGAACTTATCAGAAGCAGGGCAGTAACTTCATCCGGTGATTTACATACTGTTTCTTTTCAAAAATAGTGATGCGAATCAGTTGACTCGAAAAATATCGGGACCAGAGAAAGCTTATTTATTAACGGTTAAGTTACGGACATTATTGAAGATGATTTATAGATAGTAAGCTATACACTGTCCCATGTATAATCCACGATACTTATTATTTTCTTTTGGTTCACAAAAAATATCTCAGATTCTAGAACCAAGTAGGTATAGTAAAAACATACATAGGTACAATAGAATCATTAGTTTGTTATGTTTTTAAGTTCTTAACCATTGGTCTTGTGACAAGGGTAGTAATTGATGTGAAGACAATTATATAATAAATAATGATGGAATATCCACATGACATCTTCTAGTCTAGCCCCAAGCTAAGCAGAGCTTGTGTTATGCATATTAGATGTCCACTGATATACATAATACAATCTATTTCCAAATATGTAAAAATTAACCCCTATTTTCTCCTGGAACGGCTATAACTTGAGAACAGCTTTATCAATTTCATTCATGTTTTAATGTTTTCTAATAATTCGTTGAAGCTTAAAAAAAATGCATATGTAAGAAAACTTAACGACCTTACCTTTATTTTAAACTTCTTTAATGTAACCTTAGCCCCAGCGTTATAAACTCTTTGCTAAGCATGACTAAATTTGGGACAAATTTTGTATTTGTAGGCGGGAATCGAACCCGCAACCTCCTGCGTCGCAGGCGGACCTTTGCCTGCCGCGCCACATCCGTCGTCCAATTCAATGCACATACACACTTTATTTCCTTTGTGATAATTGTTTTATGTTAGTTCAAAAATTCATATAGCAGAGAAAGGGCAGCAGTTCCTTCTGTCTATTTTTAACACCTCTACTGCAATCAGCAATCCGCTTGCCAAGCAAGCTCAAATTAAATGTTTGGAGGCTCCCCCCCACATTCAGCTGTGGATATAATTATGTATGGATGTGGTGCTTGAGTCTAGTGATTTGCGAGGCAGTAAGTATACACTAACTTGGAGTTGTGTTTGCTGACCTCCTCCGCACTGTATGTTGGAAGGTCAGACCGCTTGCAGCCCGCATTAGTTTCCTTCTTGTTTGGAGGTTTGTTCTCATAGCTGTTATCTTCATTTTCTGGAGACAGTTTTGCTGTTGCTTTAATTAAAAAATCACACTAAATTATCATTTGTATAAAACTTTGAGATATGTAGGTATGTTACTTCTTTGATATGAGCCAATAATAGTGATTGGTAGCAGAAATGTGGGCAAAATAGACCAAAGAAGCTAAGTACTTGACTTTATTTATTAGATTATAGACGAGCAGCCTGTGGCTGATGTGTCTATATCACACAGCGCTGAATATTGTCATTGCGTCACTTTTTTAGTTTGTTATTATTGTCTCGTAACCAGTTGTCGAGCTTATTCTTGAAGGCATTTATAGATGTGGCCGATACAATGTCCTCCGGCAACAGGTTTCAGTTGTGCACCACTCTATTGCTAATAAAATGGTGTGCGGCTAGGGATTTTGTAGAGTCACGGGCCAGTCTAAGATGGCGCCCACGGGTTGAACGCCCTTCCTTCTTTAGATATATATCTTTCAAGGATGGCAGGTTGTATTGGTGAGTGAGTATCTCGTAGGTTTCGATGAGGTCACCTAGAGTAGTGAGGCGTAGTGCGTGTAATCTGTCTTCATAGGATTTCCGTCGTAGAGCCCATGGGATCTTGGTAGCTCTTCTCTGAACACTTTCAAGCATGTTGATGTCCTTATGATAGTAGGGGCTCCATGCTTGGAATCCATATTCGAGCAGTGGTCTGATGTATGTATTATATATCTTCCGGAAGACTTGCACCGTCATTGATTGAAAGGATCTACGTATAACATAAATAAAAGAATTTGCTTTCTTGGCTATGGTGCTGATATGTAGTTCCCACTTCAAATTGCTAGTTATTGTGACTCCAAGATCCTTTTGACTGTCAACTGTAGCAATAGCTTTTCCATCTAGATTGTAAGGCGTTTTAGGGTTGTTGTTGCCTAAGTGAAGAATGCATTTTTCGGTGTTTAGCTTTATTACCCAATCCTTTGTCCAGCTCTGTATACGATTAAGGTCTTCCTGAAGTTTTCCAGATTCAAATAAGGGGTTAGCAAAAAACTTTCCATCGTCTGCATAAAAGGCAGATTGGGATTCAAGGAGTTATACCAGGTCTGTAATAAAAATGCCGAACAGATGGGGCGCAAGGACTGATCCTTGTGGCACTCCGCTTGCTACCCGCTTCGTTTGAGATAGGGAGTCACCGATGCGGACCTGGAAAGTTCTGTTCTCTAGGTAATTTTCAAGCCATTTGCAAAGATCCACGGATTCCGAAGTGTTCCAGTTTCTTAATGAGGCGTTTGTAAGGAACTTTGTCAAGTGCTCGTTCAAAGTCAGATATACAACGTCAACAGGATTCTTGTTATCAAGTTCTTTGCTCCAGGTATGCAAACAGGTCATCAGATTTGTAATGGTTGATCGTTTTCTGAGAAAACCATGTTGCTTCGCTGATGTCATATTTTCTCTATTTAAAAAGGTCGTTAAATCGTCTCAGATAATTCTCTCCATTATTTTTACAGCAACACTGGTTAGGCTAATGGGACAAAAGTTCCCTGCTTGTGTTTTATCTCCCTTTTTGAGATCGGGGTGACAATTGCATGCTTCCAGTCCTGTGGTTAAACATCCTGCTTGAAAAGACTTGTTCATCAATTCGGATAGAGCTGGGGCTAGTAGTCTCACAGAGTGTTTAATAACGTAACAATTAAGTTTGTCTGGACCTGGAGAGGATTCAGCATTTAATTTCTTAATAACTTTTTCAATGCCTTTAGCGGTGAAAGATATGTCCGTTAGGCTGTTCACTACCCGAGCACACCCAATTATATCAGTGTTTTGGTCGAGAACAGGCTCTTCTGAATATGCTTTGAGGAATTCCTCGGCAAATACTTCGGTGATTTTCTGAGGATTTATGACTAGGTCGCCGTTATGACTCCTGATTGCCGGCGGTATGCTGACTTTAGTGGTTGTGTTGCGGCGTATGTGGGAATAGAATGCTTTATCCCCATAGCTGAGTATATTTGTTTCATACTTCTTTGTCTTCTTGAAGATGCTACACATTGGTTGTTGACTTCACGAAATTTAAGGTAGTCGTCGCTTGATGCACTTGATCTGTATTTGTTCCACAGTAGTTTCTTTTCTGCAACTAGTTTAAGAATTCCGTCATTTATCCAGGGTTTATTCTTGATTCTTATTTTGATTTTTTTCTCTGGGGCATGCTTGTCAATAGATGTGTTGATTGCCTCCAAAATCTCCCTCCAAAGTTGTTCGGTGTTGCAGAAAGGGTTGACTAGCTCAAGTTTCTCTGCTAGATCTAGATTAAATTCACTAAAGTTAATAGAGTGATAGTGTCGTCTGAGCTTTGTTATATCTTTTATCGGTTGTATGTGGAATTGCAAACTGTACTCCAATACACAGTGGTCGCTCTTACCTATTGGTGATTTGTAGTCAATTTGTTTTATTGAGTTCTTGTCATTTACTAATATTAAATCCACCAGTGAAGGAGTTTGATTGTGTCTGAATCGTGTTGGTTTGTCAACTAGTTGTATAAGATTACTGTTTGTGTATTTATCTTTAAAGATCTCCGCTGATCCTGACTGATTCTGTTCAGTCCGAAATGGCCAGTTTATTGAGGGGTAGTTCAAGTCTCCTGCTATAATAATATTGTTATGTTCCGAAGCCTCTACAAGGTTTTCTAACAGTTTGCTATCCCGAGGCCGCCATGTATTTTCCTCACAGTCATCTGGCCGGTAAAATCCTACTACAAGGAAGTGGTAAGTACTAAACTGGATATCCAAGTATAAAGCTTCCACATCCTCGGACTTGTATCTCTTGTTTTGTTTGGCTATTAACGGGATACCATTCACACTGTTTTTTATGTATATAGCAACACCTCCACCTCTAGTTTTAGCATCCGATTTTTTCTTTTTGTGTTTACGGTCACATCTAAATAAAGTGTAAGTTGGTATATTGAAGGTACTGTTCCGGTCGTTGCTATTTAGCCAGGTTTCAGTGATTATAATGATGGCAGGATAACTTGATTTTACATACAGTAATAGGTCAAATTTGGATGGTAGAGAGCATAAATTGGTATACACGAAAGTAAGGTCAACGTAAGGATTAGAGGCATTGATCAGTTTTTTTGCTGGAATTTTAGGTAGGCCCCTCACATATTTTATGGTGAGGTTAGGCTCCCTCTTATCTATTCTAGCCTTGAGTGCATCCCGAAGTGAATTGATCTCTTCCCGCTGCTTAGGTGTTTTGTCATCATAGACTCTTACTTGTTGTCCGGCCTTACTTTTATTCTTGAGTACCATAACTGCATCCTGACGTAAGGCCAGCACCACTTTTATTGGCCTTGGTTTTCCATCATCTCTGCGTCCCAAGCACTGTAATGTCACTAATTTATTGGAGAAGTAACTGTTGCTGGTGATTTCACGCAGGATTTTCTTGACTGCTGACTCGTCATGCAACTTTCTGTCATCTCCAATGCTCGAATTGGATTCCTGCATGCCAACCAGGATTATGTTGTTGGCCCTTCGTTCGCGCTCCACAATTTCCTCCAAGATAGCATTAGCGTCGGTTGATGGTAGGGGCACTGCCGCCATAACTGTTGGGGTCACCATGGGGGCAGGGGCAAAACTGGGTTGGGACAGTAGCTTTTTGACTTCGTCAAGTTCTTCACGTAGTCCATCATAAGCCTTTATGAGTTTGGGCACTTGAAATAGGACTTCTCGGCACGCCGGGCACAAATACAAAAGCGTGCGCTTGCCCTTCATCCCCATCACGCGCACCTCACTACTCGTTAGATTGCTGCACTGCAGGCAAATATTTCTCTTGCAGCCATCACACTGCATAGTATTTTCGTCATTTAGATCAACTTCACATTGAAAGCACTTCATTTTGGCTCAAACACGACACTGGTACGAAAGACAAAGTCAAAAAGTCGTTACGATTATACTTTCGAGTTTGCACTTCACAATCGCGGTTTTTCACTGTGACTGATGTTTTTTCGAATTTTGCTGTCTCTTTTTTACCGGATTTAGCGCAATTCAGGCTTAGTTTTACGTAATTAGTATTTATACATAATTTCTAAAATACGACGTAAGATTCAACACCGTTTCGACTTTGAGGGTAGGGAGAAAAAAAAAAACTTTAATCTCCGTTCTAAAATAATGTCTATTTCATTCAAAACATGATCTGACATCTCAGGTGATAATAAGTAGGTAGGATTTAACGATTCTTGAGAGTCTCTCTATTTCCATCTTTGTGTTCTATAATAACGAGTTATTTATGTAAGTATTTATTGCGGTAGATGTAAAAATTTTAGGATTTTTTTTAATAGGTTAATACTCATTTACCTCCAATAAATGCTGAAGCAAACAGTAACCCTACTCCAGTCTGTAAGCCTTTAGTCTTGGATTGGTCATCTTCTCTATTATTGTAACGTCTGTTTTGTTCTCTCACAGACACTGTTACTGAGTAACTTGTAAATCTACTCTGCTGTATCAATGATCTGTAATGTTGGAAAAGAATGTTAGCAATGTCTGTTAGATTTTAATTTTATTTCTCTAGTTTAATGTGTCACAGTCATGAAGTACTTAATTATAACTCTATGGTCACATTAAACTTATATCCTCCGTAACAACCTCTGTGGCTCGGTGGGGGAAGATCCGCCTGCGACGCAGGAAGTTGCGGGTTTGCTTCCCACATCGAGACAAATATTTGTACAATCTGCAGATATTCGTTCAGGATGTACTGGATGTTTTCTATGTATAATACAAAATCTACATATGTAGTGTAGGTATTATATTAAACTTTTTCGTTATGAATCTCAACCAGCTCTTTCATACTAAAGTATTAAAATTGTGCTCTGTTTATCATGTAAGTTTAGACTTAAGAACGTAAGTAGTAGGGAGATATAGTATGTACCTTAGAAACCATCTCTGTAGCGACATTTTCCACAAAGGTTACGTTCAAGATACGGAGATAAACGGATGAGTAAACTACTTATGACCTTGACCTAACAGTTATTTATTACCAAGATACCAGATAACAGATAAATCTGTTATAAATTTCACGTAGTTTACGAAATTATAAATGACCACATTGACCACACCACTAAAACAATTTGGGAGTGCTCAAAACTGTGGATAAGATATTGCGTTAAGTATTTGATCAGTTGGAGATAAGTTCATATGACTAAAACAAAGATAGGGCCAAAATGTTATATTCATTATTTTCATCTTGTTTCTTGTATTTTTCCAAAACAAGAAAAATAAGCTATTCCACTGGGAATTAATCTATTACCAAGCAAAATTTGACATTGACAGTGACATTTTCAATACCTATTTGTCCGTTTCAAACTGTGTCTGACTAGGACCAAGAATTTTAAGGACTCTGCCTTTCGGTTTTACGCACATAGAGAAATAAGTAGGTAGAGGTAGCATAAGTAATTTCCGGTCTTTTAACTATGTATCACCATAGTTGTCATGTATCTCTGTCTATCCCTCGGAGTCAAGCTATGAGTAAAAAAGATAGCTGGTGTACGTATAGCTATACTACACTGTCAGTGTCAATCGTGTCAGCTAGTAACTGACTAGTTAGTTCAAAGTTGTGGTAAGACTGATGAACTTTGTTGAAATTCTAAGATACTGCGTTTTACCTAATACTTTGTTGAAAAAGTGAAAATATGTCGGTTTCCGCTGTGTACAGTCCTTCAAGAAGGACATAAGGTGGAGTAAAATTCCCGGATTTGTCATTACATGCGTAAGTTTTTCCCTCAGTATAAATGTTAAAGTAATTATGTTTATTACTAGAAATCTGTAGTAACAAGATTTTAACAATCTAGTTCATGTGTTCCTATGAGTCTAGGATACAAATAATGTCCAAAACCATGAATAATTAGCAGAGATAAATTTAGCGTCTGTGCTAGTGATGTGTTTACCATCAAATTTAGTTTTCGGGTTATTCCGCCACCCCTACTAGTAAGGTAGGCATCTAGGTAGGCACTGTATGAAGAGGTAGGTAGGTAAATACCTACTTACCCTATATAGAAAGAAAGAAAGAAAGAAAGAAAGAAAGAAAGAAAGAAAGAAAGAAAGAAAGAAAGAAAGAAAATTAATTTATTGATACACATTTTATTATATAATATTTTATTCGGCAATCAGATATTCAATCAGCAAATTAAATACCAAGGTAATAAATTATTAAATACCTACCGATATCGAAAACACGTTGAGGGCTTTAGTTAAATGTAGGTACCTACCTACCATCGGAAGTGTAGGTACCTACCACTACTTAATGGATACTTAATAGATTGACTATGGCACGTTTAGTGTTACGGCATGTCTATAAGTGTAGTGGACAGCACTGCCGTCCTTAACAAAAGTGCAATAACTTTGTCCGAGCTACTTTCGAAAAACGCAGTTTAAGATTTTATTTTACCAAATCCTTAGGTTTATTGCGGTTATACTTATAAAATAAACTGGATCGGCTATAGATACGTAAAGTCCGTCTTATAAGAAAATAAAGATCTCCTTTGACTGATCACAAATATGTATAACTATACAATTCTTTTTGGCTCGAAAACCGAGTTATTGCACTTTTGATAAGGACGGCAGAAATGTAGGTAAACCTATGTCCACTGTGATTGATTATTATGTATGTAGGCTCTACCTTTTCAAACTCTACCATACTTCACAGTTTTTCAGGAACATAGACTATGAAGTGGCAAATGTGTACAAATCTAGGGTACCTAAGCATAAATCCTTCGGTCTACGGTACTTAAAGAGCTGAAGCTGACGGAACGTAGGCTGATTGATCTTAGGACTAAAGGCATACAGCATGTATGCATGTCAGATTAGCAAAACTTTTTTCTCATTATGCAGATTAGGTAGGTATGACAATCCCAAGCAAATCGAAACCCTGTCATGAGTTTTAGCCGTACAATAGAGTTCCCGACGACCGAACTTCCAACTAAAAGTTAGTAAATCCGAAAAATCACAATCATGGTCGATTCTTAAGGAAATTCTTAGAGTTCCGTAAGTTGCCAGTAACGAGCCGCTATTTATTAGGACGCAGCTGGGTTCGGTGCCACTGAGAGCGGCGGCCTTTCTTCTAGTAGGCCGAATCTTCTAAAAGAGCCTGTCTTCTTATTGTCCTATCAGATTTAGAACCTAGTAGGGTAGGGTGGTGAAATAAGAGTACAATAATTTTCTATGCTGGAGGGGGAAAAAAATTGAAACATTTGCCTTACGGACAATTCTACAGCTCTTCATATTTTTGGTGGTTCAATACTATCCTTCCTACCTACTAAATACACATTACATATTTCAAACAACAACGTTTACCGTAGGCGCGGCATCACAGAAGCCATGACTTTAAAGGTTATTTTTTTTAAAGTTGCGTTTAAAAATGTTATTTCACTTGCACTGTGTGAGCTAGCGCTTGAAGACACTTTCTGAAATTATAAACTTGGCCAATAAGTTTCAATTCGGTCACCTTTATCTTTGTTTAGTCTCAAACCGCTGACATAACAGAAGCACTTTACCCACGCCAGCTCCGAATGCCCGGGACGCAGGGTCCCTGAGGACGGTTATTGAAAAAGTTAGCGAATGGCCGTGAATTAATGCCGGCAAATACGAATCTATTTTACTTACCTTGAGCTGCACACGGTAGGGGTTTAAGTCTCTCTTAACATTTATTGTGTTTGTGTTTTTTACATTGGATCCACTTGCCGCAGTACGTTAGCAGCATTTTCATAACACAATAATGCAGCTGAATGTCTCGAGATAAGAGAGACAGACTAGTTTGCATATCATCATCATTTCAGGCGAAAGAAGCCCAATCTTGGGCATAATAGGGATGACACGAGAGATGTTGAAAAAATACTTGAGCTCTTGTTTATTCTGTACTTCCATTTCTTACAATATTTCACGATTTGACGATAAAAAAATATACTTTATAAAAAACTTAAATTACTTATCTTCATAAAAATATTTAATTTCGCACCGCCGCCCGAGGTGAAAGTAAAATAGGTAGGGGAGATGTAGGTAATGGGGATCACTTAAACGGGAATTTAAATAGAACCATTCATTATTTTCACTACCTACATAAAAATATAACCTATGAATTCAGGTCAGGTCAGGTGGTTTGCTGAGACGCGTGTATTTTATGGTCAGATTAACGCGACTGAAAGATGACTCTTCCTCGTTTAAATATCTAATACCTAAATACCTAATATAATCTACTTAGGTTTAAATAGTCGTAAGTCATTGTATGTATTGTGTGGTAGTTTTAAGGCAAATAAATAAATTTCTTTCTTTCTTTCTCGTAAAATCCTTAAAAAACTGTTACTAAATTTATTAATCCCTATGAGTTTCCATTCATTTTAATGATCATGAACCGCAGTTTCTGTAGGGCTAACTGAGATAGTTGTAAGTTTTATACTTTTTAAGAAAATCGAATCCTAAAAATAGCACGGTTTATTTGCTGTCGAGTGTAATTATTTGAGCCGCACTGTCACATTTACTACGCACTCAAGAAAATTGATCAAACGGTTGCAAATGGTTAAAAAGGTTGCTAAACACCTTAACGTTATTAGTGAACGACCCTTCGCCAACTGATTCCCTACCTACTATTGTTTGCAGGCGGTGAAAGATGAGCTCAGATGGGATGATACTTAATTACCTATTGATTGATGGCAATAAGCTCGGTGGATTTTATGAGAATCCTACATAATATTATAAACGTCTAAGTTTGGTAGTATGGATGTTTGTTCCTCTTTAACGCAAAAACTACTGCACTAATTGAGCTGAAATTTGGTATGGGTGTAGTTTGGGACCTGGAATAACATATAGGGTATCTTTTATCCTGATAAAACGCGAGCGAAGGCGCGGGCTGCAGCTAGTTTTGGTAATAATTTTTGCTAGAACTTCTGTAGAAAAATATGGGCCGTAACGCAAGCAGTGTATATAAAACCTTATGGTACCCTTTTAGTTAAGTTCCCCCAAGGTGTCCCAGGGTGGATTTGGTTGATGATTTCTGATCCTACAGTATCACACAGGTTTTTATATTATTACGTTTGTTAGATAGTAATATGTGAATTTTATTATTATCATTTATCTAGCCTGGGATTAAATACCTACTTACCTATCTAAATCAGCGTGTAAATGGGCTTTATCAATAAAACATTTTTCTGTATTTCTACTAGGCAGACCATCTTTTCGCTTTTGCCGGCCTTCTCTGTCCCGCTTCTGATTTAGATTCAGATTATATATTTATAATTTATCTGTTCTGATTACATTAATACATAGTAAAATAATAAAATTCAATTAATCATTCACATAAAACACATCACGTAAATTCATTTAAGTTACATTGTAGGTAAATAATAAATTTAACATTAAAATAATTGAAATAAAAAGTATACAAATAGTAAGTGTGTCTTACGCTGTACATACGTACAGTCATATTCACTGAAGAAATCGTCAACCCTATAAAAGGCTTGCTTGATAAGATAAGCCAGTTCTTCAGCGTATTCTTGAGGATAACTGCGGTAATAATTATTGGAAGACGGTTGTAGACAGCTGGCCCCATCACGTGGACCAGCTTCCCTGATTTTGCGAGCCGCCGCCACACCACTTTCAGTCTCGGGTCGGATACCTATGGGCATCGCCGAGTACGTACTCGTTCAGGTGGTGGCGAGCATACACAGCTGTGCTAAAGATGACGAGGGCGGGTACAGACATTTAATCCCAGGAAACTCTCACGATAGCTCGAAACAGCTCTTTTCTGCATGCAGCGAGTGAACGGATACAAAGTAGCAGCTTCTGGTCACCCCGTCTTCAAGAGATAAACGCCATAGAGCGAAGCATGTCCTTCCCACTCTCTCGCAGAGTCTATCAATGTGTAGCTCCCACGTAAGGCTCTGGTCGACCATAAAGCCCCGGAATAATGAGTGTTTCACCTGAGTGATTGCGGTACACCCCTAGGGACACATCCAAACCTTCTATAGGTGCGGCCTGCAAGGTTACAGTGCACAAAGTTTAAGGAAACCGTTACAATGAAACACACCCATTTGAGATTGAATTAAATACTCGTACATTCAACATAGTTTTAAGTGGCTTCTTTCCTGTCGTACTGTATGAATGTTAAAGTTAATAAAAAAAACACCAGAAAGGTAAGCTAGGTATATTTATTTCTTATTATTGAGTTTATAATGATGGTGCAAAGTTCATCCTTGAAAATCTTATTCCAGCAATAGAGCGAGAATGGTCCATAAGAGGCACTGTAGCGCAATAAGGAAAGCCGCGGCCAGCGGGCCGTGTGCGACAAATGGGCCGGCCAGCGACCACGTTTGTATGGTTTTGTTGGCTAGATTAATTGCATGGTACGTTTGTAAATGGATGCATGCGTTGGACTGTTAACATTGCTTCACTGTTGTTTAGAGACAAAAATAACGGATATTCTCCGAATCTATTTCTTCAACGTTTACCAAAAAAAGTAACATCTGCAACTACAGTTAGCTACAACACAATACATAACTTTTTATTGTACCTATACCATATGAGTACACAAGAACATACATAGAGCGGAAACTGGGGCGGAAGTTTCCGCTCTACATATGTTCTTGTCTACTCATATGCCTATACCACAAAATTATTGAAAAAATCATGGAAGTTACTAACATGAAACATAAAAGTATAATGGGCGGCCTTATCGCAAAATTGTTACATTTTTGTACTTTGTCACACACAGTCTAAAAAAGTATAAATATAAAGTATTTTAAAATGATAAGAACATTACAAAATATACTTTAACCTACCACACCACCAAATGCCAGATGCTTTCCGTTTTTCCGATATATTGCAAAAATATCAAAGTTGACTCTAAATAAACCATATTGCTCTCGAGATGTTATTTTTCTACCCGTAAGCCTTTCGCACCCCAATTCCACAATCCATCAATATCACAAACAACCCATGGGCGAAACATCTTGACCAGTCTTTACGTTATATTAAGCATCATTAAATATATTGGTCACGTAATTTCACCATCCTATCGCTCGAGTGTCGCTTTAGGTTTGAGGGGTAAAAAACCTTATGGAAAGGTCTGGGAGACCCTTCACGGCGCGAATGACGAGCTAGTGACCGCCCCGCGCCGCGCCGGGCCCAGTGGACTGGGAAATTTTGTGAAAATGAAAACGTGAGATTGCTCTTTTGAATTTAATGTTTGGCTTATAGAAGTTTTCAAGGAACATAACGATTCAATTGGTTATAATTATAATAAAATAATTTTATTAAATCGGACAACATAGGTCCGTTTTAGGATTCCGTACCTAAAACAAAACCCTTATAGGATCACTTTGTTGTCCGTCTGTCCGTCCGTGCGTCTGTCCGTCCGTCTGTCAACTCTTTTTTCTCAGAAACGCGTGGAGCTATCGAGTTGAAATTTACATCTTATATTCAAGTCCGTAACTTCTTAGAGCCGTGATATAAATCAAACTTCTAAGTCAACGCAATCAAAAGTTACAGACGTTTAAGCCCAATATTTTTGAAATTCCCACGGGAATCACGTGCACACTAAATTTATAGGGTACTTTCCGTCGACCTAGGACCATGAAATTTGGCCAGAAGTAAAGTCTTATAGCACAACTAAAGGGAAAAATCTAAAAAAAGCAAATTTGTTGTCTATGCATATATAAAAAAAAAAATTAGATTCTCGGTATGGTATGGATCGAAAACTTACTTCTCGTTGACCTAGAATAACACAAATGTTTGCAAATTCTTGTCTCGGGTGTTCTGGGTATTTTCTATATATAATAAAATTATAATTATCTATCTATGAATGTATTATGTATCAGTCATCTAGTACCCATAACACAAGCTCTGCTTAGCTTGGGGCTAGATGACGCTATGTAAATTGTCCATCATTATTTATTTATTTATAGATCTAAGTAAATTTTACTTCAGTCTATGCCTACGATTGCTCTATTGTCAGTACTCTATCAATAGAGTGCAGTTATGTTACCAAAGCAGTCACCGAATGGTGGCCCAGATATGCGGCGGCCTCGAGGCGGCCTCCTGCCCGATAACATGACATTGCGTAGGAAGTAGCTGCCAACCAGTCGGTAACATCGTTATACAATATCTTCACGAATAAATACAAAACCTAATATTAGGTACCTAACTCATCCAGAAAAGCAAGCAGATCTGTGTTATGGTTGCCAGGTGAGGATAAAAATATCTATGATGTTCATACTTCTAGGTAAGTGGTTTGAATTCCCTACTCCAGCTCCGTCACGTCATGAATGTGTCATTTCACCCTGGCTGCGCGGCCATTATAGGCAATATTACCCGCAGCGCACGCAAGCCATAGGTACTACACACCTCGTACCTACTTACTAGGCCATCTCGCACTTATCTACAGTAGGTACTTATGTAAAATTACCGGTTGGATATCGAGACCAGACGCCAGGTGAGGCCATGGGTCCAATGGTATCAATATAAATGCGAAGAGCTTTTACAGGGATATACACCATGATTTGTGGTGTTTTGGGTTTTTGTATGAATACATACACAGTAGATATAGTTAGATGTAAGTAACGGTGTGTAACGAGAGCGCAGCCAGGATTCTGTTAGGGGGCAGCCGAAGAAAACCAAGAATATAATATGTAGATACAGAAATAGGACAGGTTTCATTTAGAATAAAAAATCTTCACAAAACCGTTTCAGCACCTCAGATTCAATATTGTTCTTATCTGCTTGTACCATGGTCATGAGCATACATGGGCCGTTTAAACGGTTTTCAGTCATCGTTGACCACAGCCACGTTTTAACACGAGGACGCAGTGTAGAAAAGGACCTCTCTACCTTGTATTAATTGTTGTAATACAATTAATTCAAGGTAGAGAGGTCCTTGGTTATGCCAAGGAAATCTTGTTGCTGCCCGCGGCTTCGCACGCGCTTTTCATGTACCCTATGTCCGTCCCCGAGATACCATCTACCTCCCTGCCAAATTTCATTAAGATCCGTTCAGCCGTTTAGGCGTGAAAAGGTAATAGACAGAGAGATAGACAGATTTACTTTCAAATTTATAATATTTTACTAGCTGAGGCCCGCGCCTTCGCCCGCGTTTTATCGGGATACAAATAGCCTATATGTTATTCCCGGTCCCAAACTATACCCATACCGAATTTCAGCCTATTCGGTTCAGTAGTTTTTGCGTGAAAGAGTAACAAATATGAATATATCCATACATCCATCCATACAAACTTTGACATTTATAATATTAGTAGGATAAGTAGGAATACAAGGCTGTGCCAAGGAAATCAGCATTGCTTTTTTTGTCGCGGGAAATGTTCGTCTCCTTTATGATACCTTTAGCCCCTACCTACCTTAGGTCCCTTGTCCTGCCATTAATAAACCAAAGTTCGGCTTCTTGATTGAAATTATGCAATCGAAGATCGACGTTGAATATTTTAAGAATAATAGAAATAAAGTATTCTGATCGTGTAAACAAAAACTTTATAATAAAATAAAAACAACAATTCGATCATATGTAAAAGGGTCATCATCATCATCAGCCCATACACGTCCACTGCTGGACATAGGCCTCCCCCGTACGACGCCACAAATAGCGGTCCTGAGCCGCCTCCATCCATCGACTCCCTGCGACCGCTACGATGTCGTTGGTCCATCGAGTGGATGGTCTCCCATGTAGGGGGGGATTTGCCATAATCACCACGCTTGGCAGGCGGATTGGTGATCGCAGTGTTGGTGTTGAAAAATACTCAGAAGGAAGCTGCTGCCCTTCCTCTGGTAGGTTCCCTCAGTCGGCTCTTACGACATCCACGGGTTGATTGGGAGGGGTCAATATTCTATGCCGCGGCCCCACGGCCTCGGCATGTAAAAGGGTATATCTATCTAATCCTATCGATTAGTGGAAAACTCTCTGGATTACGTTGAAAACAACAAAAACAACGTAACAATATTGTTAAACTGGGCTATTCCAAAGTAAAAATGATTTAATTGATACCTTACAAACCAACCTTTTACTTTTGTACATACAGTGTTGTTTAAAATCTCTGAAAAATGTTTGGAATAGATACTACAATTACAAACGGCTCCTTTGTCATATTTGCAATAACTAGACAAAAAACTTGATTGCTGGAAAAAAAAAATGGGATTTTTGTACCTAGCAATAACATGAAATATTGCCCACGATTTCAAACTAATGGCCTGAGCTAGTGCCCACTCGAGAGTCTGTTCACGTCGCTCTCTGATATTTTTATTGACCGCAGCTCGTGAAAGCTTTGCGAGAAACAAAAAGCTTTTAATATAATTTTGAGAAACAACATGAATTATTGAGCTTTCTATCGTTTATGATCGGTTTTTGATCGAGATAGCGTTTTGAAGGACGAAAAAGCTTAGACTGAGTGTGCTTACCAATTATTGGGAATTTAGAACTAGGAGTGAGGTTTCTCCCAATATCTGACTTTGTCATCCTTAACTTAAACAACCTACTAAAGGGCGTTCTGAGAGTGGGGACCATTCTCAGAAGCACTTTCTGTTAATTTATAAGAGTCAAAAGAAATATAAATATAATAATTTGTAAAAGAACAAAATTCAAATCGAGCTTTTAATGATTTATTGTAAATACATTATGTCCGATTTTATTCAAAAATTTTAAAGTGCTCGGGAAGACAGATCTAACGAACCCAAACTCGACGGGGTGCCGTCGTGTCATGGAGTCTGTTTTCATCATCAGACCTACGAGCTGGTACCATAACATTGCATTGTCGCCGAACTTGTCTAGCTCAATCGGTTCAGGATTATCTCAATTTTTGTTGCAAGATAAAAGCTTGTAAGAATCTCTCTTTCGTCTTCTTCAGAAAACCCTGTCTGTTTCGATGATTTGCCTATAAGACTTGACTCGAGATTTTTACATCGAGAGCTGCTAACAGCTCAAACACGACGCAGTTTCTAGGCTATAAATATGTATAGTAACTTGAGCCCAAAATCCATGACACCAATGGTCGTAATGCGAGTGCCCAAGGTCGATAATTGGCTCCCCAGGGCGCCACATATCTTCATCTACCAATTTCCACTGCAAATAGAAAAAACTTTGGGCTAGCTACTCAAATAGCTAAAGGTTTGTTGTAATTAGAACTAAATAATATACCTAAGCATAGATACATAGTAGATTAAAACTAGCAACAGTTTATCCACCGGTTACTATTAATTATTATCTTGCAAAGTGAACTTTGCAGTGGAACTTTCAAAGCAACAATGAATTGCCCTGTAAGCATAGATAAATTAGTAGCTGAGCCTTGCAGTACAAATAAGGAATTCGGACCCATGGATTGAACTCAATTAATTGAACTAAATAATTTCAAATTCACAACAAGGCAGAGATTTTAATATAACCTTGTTTCCATACTTTATTAAAATTATTATGTAATTGGAGTGCTATGCCGGTTCTAGTTAGGAAAACTCCAATACTTACACAACAAGCTTCCAACATTGTAGGTACATTCCAATCGTGGAAGATTCAACTCTATCTCATTGGAGTTACCGTTGGTTAACCTACGAGATAAATTTGTTGGAACCTACGGGACAATGAGCTTAGTTTTAAGCCTGTAGGTAGGCATATTAAGCACACTTGATAATATTTTACTCTCACAGGGCTGGTGGCTTTGCTACTTGCCCCTGTTGTGTTAGTGATATTATAATGAATTTCGATCTGTTTGTAATTGTATTTTATTTACCTCCACATAATAATCATTACTTCTAGAAAACTCGCAAGGGAAAAATAAAATGTCAGTATTGCATCGTCAATCATCGTAGGCGTACGTACACACATAAATGAAAACTGAAGATTCCCAACTACGTAACCAGAAGTAAATAAAGTGTTGAGTACTTAAGAATAAAATGGTCACTTCTGTGCCCCACTATAGTGTCATAGTTAATTTTAGCAAGTTAACACAATAATAATAAAATACACAATAATCTAGAAACTCACTATCACAAGCTATCGAATACAAACGACTATATAAATAATAAAAAACTCTACCTACTCTCACGCACTCTATAGAAGGTCACGTACTCACGTATTTATATGTAAAACATGCGAATAGATTTTTAGGTGAGCACAAGTCTTATTGTTAGTTTACTGAGTATGAGGTATTTCTTCATGTGACACCATATATTTTCCATATCCAGATAGCTGCAGGCTACAACCCTGGGTAATCCCCAGAGGCGAGGCACTACATTTCTCCATTTGAACTTTTATCTGCCGGCGTCGCCTGCCGGTACGCGATGCAAAACTCATAGCTCTACAATACATATTGAATTATAGTCGCCATTGTTGTAGATTAGGAAATTCTCACAGGGATTCATCTCATTATTTTCCATTTAATTTGACTGCATTTATTATTTCATTGGCACTGTATGGGCACTGTAAAGACTTCTCTTGAATTGAGTGAATTTAATGAGAACACCTCTGTCGTTGGCACTTTGCCGCTCATGTATATGAGCACTTAGTGATTACTGTGATGTAGTTTACGGCACCTGCCTAACGAGCGCCTTTAGTGCAACTCATCAGAGCTCTTGTGTGCGCATTACTCGCTCAGACGCGTCGCGGAGACGCTACGACCAGGCCGACGAAATACAAAATATACGATGCAAACACAAATATCTGTGGTGTTTCTTTAGTATTTATTACCTGTCCAAAGGTGAATGCGATATCGTCCACTAGAGACTTGCTCTACATTCAAATCACTCCAGCATAGGTTATAACCTATGCTGTGTATCCTAACCTATGTGTGTGAGCAATATCATGTGACCCCTCAACGCCACCCAAGAAACCCTCTTCCTAAACCCAGTGGAGCAATGCGGCGAGCGAAGCGAGTCCTAATGCGACTACAGGGAACAGCATTGCGGCGAGCGAAGCGAGCCGTTATGCGACTACAGGGACCCCCCAAATAAAACGGGATTCAAGCATACCCAACACGATCACAGTTGAACTATGTTACTCAGCGAGTTCATAATATCATGTGGTTTCCTATTCGAACTACCATGCTTTGGATGGGTGTTAAGCTTCGTTTGCCTTTAATTGCAGCCTCCTGTCTGATAAATAGGTACGTGGTAATCCATTCTAATCCCATCTCTCAGCTGCAAACATTTCAAATGAAGTGCGGATTATGTTTCAGTTCTCAATGTCGCCGTCTGGAGAGAAGTTCGTTGATGGATCATTTAAATTGATTTGAGTTCATTACACCCGAAATGAACTTGCCGAGTTCAACTGCCATGATCACCCTCATGATAATTAGCAGTAACTTTATAAATCTTAATTGATCTCCCCGCGTGTGTCTTCTTAAAACGGGTTTTAGTGTTACCTATGTACCTACTCTGCTCCAAAGATTGTGATAGGTAGGTACTTAATAAATGTTTGTCTTATTTTTGACCATCTCTGTGCAAACGTAATTGAAGAGCCACCTAACACACAGAGGGTTATGGATTTGATTCCTGTCGTGCGACTAACGTTTATTTGATCTCAATCAGCATGATATATCCTCGTTGGAAGAACGGTTTACCAAACAATTAAATTTGTATAAACGTTTTGCAAAAGCACTATATCATTCGTCTTAGGTTTAAATCGCAGGAAATCGAACAATCCGGCTAGCCTAACAATCCGCAGATTATTCTTAACAATCCACATTCATAACCGATAGAAATGAGGAGTGGCGAGTTCCCGAACTAGCGACCGCATTCCTGGATGATTCGGCGCTGATTACACCGGAGGCGATGTGGATTGACAGTGAACGGACAGCCACAGCTGAAACGAAGTATTTTTGTCAGTTCTCTTTTGAATGGAACGTTTGCCCCTCGTCTTTCCTTTGAAAGCTGTCCGGCACCAGAACTCTTCGTGTTAGTAGCTATATGATTGTCCATGGCATTTCCAAATAATCTAAGTTAGTGTTTCACTTATATGCAATCAATATTTTATCAAATTCCTCATATATTTTCCAATAAAAACTAGCTTGCAGTGACTTCAGTTGTTCCCTGATCATGGCGCATGTACGAATGTGCCGAAATATGGGAGAACTCAAAACTCAAATCATGGTAAATACCCCTAATTAACTTTAGGTTAATTCATTCATCGACATTTTTTAACATAACAACATTCAGTTGGCGAGTTGGTTTTATAACGTTTAACGCATAGTTCCTTCTACTACAGTTAACGTTTCTAAACGTCAACTGGTTTTTCAACTGGTTGAACGTTTATAGAAAACGATTTCGACCGACTACTAACTGCGACACCTGTATCACGGTACCGTACCTGTGCTATATACCTGTACCTACAATTTGCGGACGTTTGGTGCATTCGCTCCACAGGAATATATTTCTGTGGTTCGTGCGTAAAGCTATAGAACGAATTATAAAATAAAAACGTGAAGTGCGAATTGGACTCGCGCACCGTGGGTTCCCTAATTATAAGACCTCGATTCTTGCCAAATTTCATGATTCTAGGTGAACGGGATGTAGGATTTGGTATACTAGGTAAAGGACACATAGGTTTTGGTTGCAACAAGAAAAACATTTTTTTTGGGAATAAACTACAAATTTACGGTTTTCGGATTGTTCCCTTTACATGTGCCTTGCTTCTCGCCCATG
Organism: Eupithecia insigniata; assembly: GCA_947859395.1. Classification (NCBI taxonomy): domain Eukaryota; kingdom Metazoa; phylum Arthropoda; class Insecta; order Lepidoptera; family Geometridae; genus Eupithecia; species Eupithecia insigniata. Next base: position 732,573 of record OX401995.1, on the reverse strand, counting down.
ATTCTAGGCATTTGATATCATAGGAATTAAAAAAATGGGCATTAACGGCTGTAACTTTTATATCTCGGCCCCAACAAGTTACGGACCTGTATTTGATGTTAGTTTAAACTCGATTGCTCCATGCGTTCCTGAGAAAAGAGGGTTGACAGATAGACGGACGGACAGACGGATAATAAAGTAATCCTGTAAGAGTTCCTTTTTTTAGAGGTACGGAACCCTAAAAATGACAAATACAAAAGCTTTTCCTAAGAATAAGCTGTTTGCAGAAGTATTGTTTCTTATTTATGTTTGCATTTCAGTGTAAATGCGTCTCAAGGGCAGGACAACTGGCGCAGTTGGGAACGACGACACTTGGAATTCGATTAACGCGCGGATACCGCCGGTATTCAGAGGCGGCTCTAGCCCATGTAGCGCCCGTGTGCAACTAATACCCAGGCGCTCCTCCCCCCTCTAGTAGACGCCAGACACGCGATCAAAATGGGTCGTAGGTACCGGGGCCCTCCTTAACACACTATCGAGCGCCAAGGTTCGAAAATGTTTAAGAAAATAAAATAGTAGCAAAATCCGAAGTATGTGTGTATTTACAAAAAAAATAAGGATGGGAGTTATTGGATATTTTGGCTACCGGTTATTAGTTGGGTATTTTGTTTCAATACCGTTATTACCAACTGGTACCCAAAAACGTTACAATACTCTATACCTGTCCTGATTTCTACCCAATATATTTCTAACCGATTTGGTCAGAAATACCAAATACTTGTTGCAGCTACATAACTTTACGGGTGAACGGTCCGCTAGTACCTATGCGTCGATGATAGTTAAGTAAGTATAGATATTGAAGCGTTGGGTAGTTATGACTCACGGTCGGTTAGGCGCGATGCGTGCTTTGCACAGTTATTCACTTGCGGTATGCGGATTTTACAATAGCGTTAGATATTTTAGGACCATGCTAACAGGTACTGAGTTAGTTATTGAATACAGGACTCATCTCTAAAAAAAATATAATATTTAATATTTTTGGTTAGCATTATTGCGGTGGTTGTCGGAGTTGCTTAGATTGGTTTGGTGGGTCTAATAAAAAACGCAAGGAAGGAAAGGTAACGAAATTATTGTGATTTTTTTCGGGCGGGTAACACATTATGCAAAAAAGGTAAAAACGCCGAAAGGAGAGAGCCGTGGAGTTTTTTAAGATTATTGGAGTAGGTGGTAAAAATATATCATCAAAAAATTTGTACATGACTGACTTAACGACCACTTCGCTCGCTTTACCGTAGGACCGGCGCTGATACAGTTTAGCGGTAAAATTGATCATAAGATGCTGCATTCGTACATGTGACTTTAAAAATCTCGAGACTCTGCCAATGTCACTTTTATAACACTCTCATACAAGCTTTAATAATAATCAATTCGCTATAAATATTGGTGTCATTACAAAAAAAAACCAATTATTTCGCTGCAGGCGCGGCCGCGGCGCGCCAGTGGCCCCTCGGCAACCACTGGCGCGGGACCACCCGTGTGCAACCAGCACGCCTGCTAAAGCCTCCCCTGCCGGATTTACTATGGGTACTGTCTGCTTGTTTTGTGCCCAGCCTCTGTCTGTGTTCATAATTGAGAAAAAATGAGCTCCGATTTACGAGATTTGGAGCTGTCGAAGCAGCTGTGAAAGTCAGACAAACATGGAAGGTCGTTAGCTTGTTTTAATTTGAATGTTGGTTTGATTAAACGTTAATTTTAGCTATAAAGGTATATGTACCTATTATTAATAGTAACCTCTTAGCAAGGACCTCCCGGTAAAAAAGAGGACAACCACTCGAAAGGTGGTTGGACGAAATTTAAAAACTGCTGGAATAGATTGGCTAACTATAGCGACGGATGGAAAGAAATGGAACGGTCTGGAGGAAGCCTTTACTCGGATAGAGATCATGTATCATAATATTATTTAATAATGTTCGATACTAATTTTATAATAATGGTTAATAGGTAATTTATATTTAATTTTGTAATGTATTTAACTGTATTTAGCTTTAATTTATTCTCTGTTAATAAATGGCTTACTTATTATTTATTATACTTGTATTACAATTCCATGATCACGATGATCACGGGTTATATAGTGACCCGGTCCTTTGGGAGGCATGCGTGGGGCAGAAGCCAACAACACAGATGCCCTTTATGAGAATTAATCTAATATAAAGGCGAGAGCTACACATAGTGAGCATCATTCTTGGTTGCACAATATAATACACGCGAAAATGATAGCCGCTAGGTGTGAGAACTATTGCAAAAGAAAATGAAAGTAATAAAAAAAATGCTGGATGGGTTCCTCAAAATGTCGGCGTAAATGCCGGAAAGGAACAACATCGGTGCAAGCGATTGAGGGGTGTCGAGAGGTGCGTCCCCATCCACCATCAAAGAAGTAGGTATCTGCGAGCAGAGCGAGCCCCGTGTGCAACCAGCACGCCTGCTAAAGCCTCCCCTGCCGGATTTACTATGGGTACTGTCTGCTTGTTTTGTGCCCAGCCTCTGTCTGTGTTCATAATTGAGAAAAAATGAGCTCCGATTTACGAGATTTGGAGCTGTCGAAGCAGCTGTGAAAGTCAGACAAACATGGAAGGTCGTTAGCTTGTTTTAATTTGAATGTTGGTTTGATTAAACGTTAATTTTAGCTATAAAGGTATATGTACCTATTATTAATAGTAACCTCTTAGCAAGGACCTCCCGGTAAAAAAGAGGACAACCACTCGAAAGGTGGTTGGACGAAATTTAAAAACTGCTGGAATAGATTGGCTAACTATAGCGACGGATGGAAAGAAATGGAACGGTCTGGAGGAAGCCTTTACTCGGATAGAGATCATGTATCATAATATTATTTAATAATGTTCGATACTAATTTTATAATAATGGTTAATAGGTAATTTATATTTAATTTTGTAATGTATTTAACTGTATTTAGCTTTAATTTATTCTCTGTTAATAAATGGCTTACTTATTATTTATTATACTTGTATTACAATTCCATGATCACGATGATCACGGGTTATATAGTGACCCGGTCCTTTGGGAGGCATGCGTGGGGCAGAAGCCAACAACACAGATGCCCTTTATGAGAATTAATCTAATATAAAGGCGAGAGCTACACATAGTGAGCATCATTCTTGGTTGCACAATATAATACACGCGAAAATGATAGCCGCTAGGTGTGAGAACTATTGCAAAAGAAAATGAAAGTAATAAAAAAAATGCTGGATGGGTTCCTCAAAATGTCGGCGTAAATGCCGGAAAGGAACAACATCGGTGCAAGCGATTGAGGGGTGTCGAGAGGTGCGTCCCCATCCACCATCAAAGAAGTAGGTATCTGCGAGCAGAGCGAGCCGCGATTTTTTTAAAGAATATTTTGAACACATGGACCCTGGCAATTTATGTATACAAACTTTTTGTTGAAAAATTTAGGTTTCAACAAAATGCCTGACATTTTCTAAAAACCCCCAGAAGCTAGAAAAGGACAACCCACAATGAAAGGACAAATGCCACAATGAAAGGACAAATGCCTAAAAAGCCTGATATGTCAGGCAAAATCCTGATATCTGGTAATCCTAGCCTAGGTTAAAAGGCAAAGGATGATAGTAGGTACCTACCTACGATCGTCCTTTGCACAAAGTACCTACTTTATATTAAGATCACGTATGACCCCCAATGCAATCTACTCTATTTCAGCGCTCTATCCATTTTTCAATAGACTTTCTAACTAAAAGCTTGTCATCAAAAACTTGCAATGTATTCACTAGACGTTATTCTAGAGAATATTCTGTGGCGTTCGCAGAAGTAATATTGGTTGAGCGCCGTGATTAATTTGTATCTTTAGTATATGTACATAAATGTATATAAAAATTAACCCATATTTCTCACGCTATAACTTAATAACGGCTTTACCGATTTCATTCTTTTTTTTTAATGTTTTCTAATACTTCTTAGAAGGTTACATTAAATACATTTAAAAACATAAAGAAAAATGCGCAGAAACTTTTTTAATGTAACCTTAGCCCCAGCGTTATATACTCTTTGCTAAGAACGTTTGAAATAAAGAAGTCTGAATTTGACAAGACAACGGTTGACGGATCAGCAAGTAAGAAAATAAAAACCGGCTGTATTTGTTTCAGAATATCTGCCCTCGCGGGCGCGATGGTGGCGGGTGAGCGTCCCTCGGCTGCGAGTCGATAAATCTTGGAGGTATTATATGGTTTGTTTTGTATTGTTTAGCGACCCTGATATACTCGTATATATAATAGAGATATGATTAAGTTCACTCCAATAGCCGATCTCTAGATCAAGGAAGATAGGTATCAATATGATAATAATCAATTGCATTAGTTTTGTATGTCCTACCTACCACCATTACGCCAAGGTAGCACCTAATTGTATTTTAACGGTTTAATTTTATTGGTTTAGGGGCATCCATATATTACATGAGGTGATTTTGACGATTTTTCGAGCCCCAAGTCATCTAGAGAGAGGCCCTTGGTGATGTCGTGAGAATTTGCTCGACTCCTCCCCGCTAATCTCATGAGATTTTTTTAATGTACTTTTTAATGTACCTACGTGTGTATTATATAAGTAGTAATCTGTGTTAGATTGCAATGCATGTTAGACTTCTGAGAACGAAGTCTTTAATTGCAGGGACAAAATCGTACAATAAAACTTTATTTCCGTGTCAGTGTTTAATTTTAAGAATTTGACCTTTTCTAAGTACATTTATTGTATTTACGGAAACAAAGAATTTTGTGTTTGAGTTTGAATAAAATAATTATTATTCTAGTTCATTTCGTGTTGGCGTTCTAAGTTTGTGGTTTTGAATTTTTTCTACGTTCTTCAAGGAATAAAACTTATTAATGATTTTTTTATCTGGTATTTATGGCGTACCTTTTGTTTTACCTCTACCTTTCTATCTCCCATTTATAATCATCATTTTGTGATTATGAACTGATCATTATGTCATCATGATCACTATGTCTACCTAGACCAAATGGTCCAATTAGGTAAATCCAACTTCGATAAAGAGAAGTCAGCCGACGAATCCAACTCGGATGGGCAGCGTTCTGGAAACTTCGCAATATCTTATCGTCACAGATACGGCAGAGCCTCAAGACGAAAGTCTTTAACCAATATACGGATCTGAGACGTGGTCGCTGACTATACGCTTTGTGCATAAGCTAAGCAAAGTCACCCAGCAAGGTATGGAGAGAGCTATGTATGCTCGGAGTTTCTCTACGCGATAGAATTCGGAATACGGATATCCGAAGAAGAACCAAAGTTACCGGCATAGCTTTCAGAATTAGCAGGCTGAAGGGGCGATGGGCAGGCCATATAGCTTGTAGAACCGATAACCGTTGGAGAGTAAAGGTCCTCGAGTGTCGATAGCGTTGCAATGCGAAACGGAGTGTCCCCCACACCATGGTCCGACGACATTAGAAGAAAGAAATGGTTGGATGGAGGAGGCTCAGGACGGCTGTTCGTGGCGTCGTTTGGGGGAGGCCTGTGTTCAGCAGTGGACGTATGGCTGATGATAATGATGATGACGCTTCTATCGCGTTACAGCTTAGTCAATATAACCCGCTGTAGCGATCGTGGTTGTGGTGGTTGGTGTATGGTGTCACTGGTGACCAAGCCAAGCCATGCAAAGTGCTCCGTCTCGTCCCAGTTTCTGGCAGATGTTTAATGGACAGATTTGATTCTTTATTATATTATTATTATGACTTACCGATCGGTGTCATAAAAATACAGGGTGCTATTTTTTTTAGATTTTACCGGATAAGGCAAGTTATTTTTCAAAATTTGTGGTTGTCTTTGTTTTACTTATTTAAAAAAGTCAAGGTAATTTTTTCTTTTGGTAAAACTTCCTATCTTAAATATTTAGAGCGTCATAATCGCATGTGCAACAAAGCCCTTATTAAATAATAAAAAAAATCTTTATTATTTTGGGTACGTCGTACCTAATTGCTCTCCAGGTAACGTCCGTTTGTACCAACCTGTATAATCATAACATTTAGTTTATGTAAGAGTTTAGTTTCCTGAATAAGGGGCCTGTCTCGTTAAAAGGTCGTCTTCATGCGCGAATTTTCTCGAAAGAACCCTTAGTAAGGGATCCTTTCTACAGTAGGTAGGTAAAGTACATTCGGGTATTAAGGGCCGGTGGCTAATAAGGCCCACCACTCCGAAAACCCACTTCCAATATTTATATTGAACTTTAGTAACGCACACATTATATCCGAAAGCGCGTTGCGCTCGAATCCACAATATTGTCAGAAGCGACGAACCCGTTCACGCAGATTGTATGGCTCACTCCACTCCACAGTAAAAAACGTAATAACGGAAACGGACCATTGTGTGTAAAATAGCCTTGTTTACAGAATTTAGCCGTGGGGCCGCGGCATACGAATATCGACCCCTCCAACTCAACCCGTGGATGTCGTAAGAGCCGACTAAGGGACCCTGCCATAGGAAGGGCAGCAGCTTCCTTCTGAGTATTTTTAAACACCAACACTGCGATCACCAACCCGCCTGCCAAGCGTGGTGATTATGGCAAATACCCCTCTACATGGGAGACATCCACTCGATGGACCGACGACATCGTAGCGGTCGCAGGGAGTCGATGGATGGAGGCGGCTCAGGACCGCTATTTGTGGCGTCGTACGGGGGAGGCCTATGTCCAGCAGTGGACGTGTATTGGCTGATATGATGATGATGATGATGAATGCCATAGCATAAAAAAAAATATTGAAAAAAATTGCCCAATACACTTAAATAAAATTGGCGTGGACCACCTTTAGTGTATATGAGCTGGACTATTCTCAGACCTACTAAATACCGACACAAAATTTCATAAAAATCGGTGAAGCCGTTTCGGAGGAGTTTGGTTACAAACACGGTGACATGAGATTTTTATATATGTCAGAGTTCCGCCGCTCTGCATTGATTTGTCCGTGGTACTGTCCAGTCTCCAACGCCATCTCTTAGCGAGTCGAGGAGTGTATAGTAGGAAACATCCAGTAGACAACTATCATTGTCACAGCTGTCAGTGTCACTTGGGCATGGTCAATGCGGAGTACTTTGGAGGTTAGGTTAGACCATTACATCAGTCACTTCACTTTGTTGGTGACTTTCGAGCAGAGCACTGGTTTCGTCTGGCCTCTGCCTTGAAATTGCCGCGTTTCACAATTTGCGAGACTATAGGTAGCGAAATAATTGTGATTAACCAATAAAAACCTGGACAACACGTTGCATTCCTTTGTTTGGCCTTCGAGGTAGGGTGGAGGCGTATTTATCATCATCACTGATCAAAATCACAGATTTAGAAAATTGGCGGTATATCACAGTGACAGAAACTAAATATATCGGTGACTGTTACACAAGTAGTGCCAGTGTCACGAGTGCACGATATTATATCGTTGTGTATTAGTTCGCTAAGCAATAAATCGCTTCAACTAGATAATATCGCTTCTATATTCAAAGAGATTGATAATATCACTTAGTCAGAATGAGACACATCTAGTATTGTATACTTGGAAATTTGAAATGTATACCCCAATGTAACAAAGTAGTTGAAGAAAATACAGATTAAATTTAGTCGGTTAATGCTACTAAGTCATCGCTACGGTAAATATATTATTCAATGTGTACATAAAACAATGAATTTGTTCGTATTGGTAGAAATACTAGCTAGTATTTTATCACAGATATTTGTCACAGATATTTTGAAGTCGTAACGTTAACGTTAACGTAAGTCACAGGTATCGGATTTTGCCTAGTATAACCCAAGACTACTTCGAGGCATGTCTGACGCTCCTGACGGCAGGTCTCCGGATATACATACAAATTAAGATTTATTAATGGTACATTGACTTTTATGGGATTTGTCTCTTGGTCTAATAACCCACTATACAAAAATATATATAATAAGCCACTTACAATGCGTGTAATGAAGGCCACGTAGAAATTGCCGATAAGGTAACTTTTGTTACTTACCTACCTATTGTTTTGTTTGTTTTTAGAATAAGTACGCCGTCTGTTGCTTGACTATAAATTACTGGTATTGTAGAAAATATCAAAACGATGTTTTGAAGAAAATTTGTTATTATTCCTTTTCGGTTTGTAAGGTTTCTGTAGGATTTTGTAGGTATTATGTGAAGGTATTATGGTAAGCATTTTTTTTAAGTTTTTTTCGTTATTTTAATAATGTCCATTATTGTTTTTTTTTCTGAATTGATATTCATTGAAAGCGCAATGTATTAATAAATAATAGTTGAAGTCTGAGGGAAATAAAAATCTTGTAATTTTAAATTATTTAATTTAAAAAAATATATAAAAAAATTAATGTGGCCTTTATTATAAACTATCTAGGTTTAATAAGGCTAAACCAAAGACTTTTTAAATTGCTGGTTATTAATAGAGAATTTTGATAGAAACCCACAAAATGGAACTTATTCAGAATACCAATAAATTAAATTTACTTAGAAAGCACTGTTTTTAATTTATTTTCTTTAGGTAAGCAAAATATTGAGAGTTGAATTTAGGTGGCCCTTAATAGCCGCAGGTACCTAACATAATCTTGAACTTGTTATGTACTTTGCGTCTACCGTAGGCGTTCTCAGAAAGATGTATTGTGTCAATCGGCACTTTTTTGATACTACAGCGTACCTATTTAGGGTTCACTTTTTGTTACGGTCTTCTGTTGATCTAAATGTTCAGAAAACAGTTTTCTGAACATAGCTTGGATAAATAACGTTTCCAATATTTTTCTAAGTAACAGTTTTCTGTTATGAATTGTTTTCATGTCCTAGTATTTTTCTCTGATCTAGTTCTTATCTAAGTAAATTATTTTCTGTATTTTCCATTCTGTTGCCTCCGAATATAAATAAAAAAATGATGAATATTTTCTATGGTCTTGAGAGGCCAATGACTTGCTATGAAATAAATGAATGGAGTAAGAAACCGCAGGCGCGGCTTAAGAGGTCATCTCAATGGGTACATTTGTTTAAAGTTTATTGAATTTCGATTTACAGCATTTGATATGCTCTGATTTTAAAGTTTGAGTGGATAATCACTTGCTGCATACGGGCCTCCCTTCGATTATTCAGGTAAGTCCTACCGATCGTCACGGTTCTACGCGAGTAGGTGCCATTTGCTACCCAGAGTCTTACATAAGTCATGAACATGGATCACGAACTAAATTTTACGGGCCAAACCATAATAAGGAATTATTCACTTTAACAATATTTAGGGGGAGAGGCCTAGGTATGCCCAGCAGTGGATGTCTTTTCTTTCAGCTGAGACGATAATTATGACGAAGAAAAATAATTCTTAAAGATTTTTTTCTCCGCCCCCATTATCTAAGTCCTTTCTCCGTCCCTGGCTAAAGCGGTAGACAGCAGACAGCTGGTGTGGTGCTACGTCAAGTTTGCCTGACGAGTTGATTCTCCGATCGCTGATGGATGGAGCCATTACCGTGACGTGGCTTCGAGCTTGATGTTGTACTTATAGAATCTGTTGTATTGGGCTATTATTTGTTGGTTGTCTTGGGCTTCGGTTCCATTCTACATGCACATTATAGACATATTACACATCATCATCATCATCAGCCCATACACGTCCACTGCTGGACATAGGCCTCCCCCGTACGACGCCACAACTAGCGGTCCTGAGCCGCCTCTATTCATCGACTCCCTGCGTCCGCTAAGATGTCGTCGGTCCATCGAGTGGATGGTCTCCCATGTAGGGGGGGATTTGCAATAATCACCACGCTTGGCAGGCGGATTGGTGATCGCAGTGTTGGTGTTTAAAAATACTCAGAAGGAAGCTGCTGCCCTTCCTCTGGTAGGTTCCCTTAGTCGGCTCTTACGACATCCACGGGTTGAGTTGGAGGGGTCGATATTCGTACGCCGCGACCCCACGGCCCCACGGACATATTACACACAGCGTTGTAATTCCGTAAATGTAATAACTCCTACATTTCTATTATAAGAAAGGCCCGTATATTTAAATACATACATGGAGAATATAAAAGCCAGTATTGGTTGGCCGTGGCGGGCGGTCAGGGTGTTAGAATCGACCCCTCCGTCCCACCCCGTGGATATCGTAAAAGTCGACTAAGGGAACCTACCAGAGGAAGGGCAGCAGGTTCCTTCTGAGTATTTGAACACTCTACCGCGATCAACAATCGGCCTGCCAAGCGTGGTTATTATGAGATTTTCCGCGATACTCTCCTCCGTGATAACCATCCATCTCCTTGCCAAGTTTAATTAAGATCCTGTCAGCCGCTGAAAGGCGTGAAAGGTAACAAACAGAAAGAATGAGAACTGTAAATGTCATTGAAAGCATTGGAAGCTCAGACGTCAGCGGCGCTCGATAACTAGATCTCTATCAGTTTAATGGACTCTCTCTGCCGAAGAATTCAACTCTAATGTTACGTTTTGAATGAAAGTACTTACTGCTTGGAAACATGAGTAAGCAATGATTTGATTTCTTTAAATTGTAAACAAAGTGAATAATACTGGATTTTGTAAATAGAGTCATCACATTCATATATTCTCAAGGTCATCAGTTTAGTTTTTCACATAAGTACATAGAGTCCGCGCGGGTAGAAAACTTTAACGACAGCTGGTGGGTAAAGGTGTACCTACTTTCGCTAGTAGGTACAAACACTTGGGTTTTTATATAAACTTGGAACGTATGTATTTGTATCATAAGTAAAAACATTAGTCCCGCGGTGAGAAACGAACACGCAACTTTCTGCGTCAAGATCTCGACGTGAAAAAAATACAAGACGCCAATTATTGGCGTCTTGTATTTTTTTCAGGTCGAGATCTTTAATATGTATTCAATTATTGAAAAGCCTTACAAAAACGAAAGTTGAAACACCTTTACCCAGCAGCAGTCGTTAAAGTTATCTACCCGCGCAGACTCGCGTCAGCACTCGGGTGCTTACGGACCTCAATTCAGATTATCATTTGTAGGTTAAATAAATAACGCAGAAATATTACTAATTGTGTGCTCCTTTTCATAAATTACCAGTAATTTATTATGATTTTCAGATTTCCTGACTGATTTGACTGAAATTTGGTATGGATATAGTTTGGGACCTGGATGGATGGTTAAGATAAAGGCTATTTTTTATCCCGATAAAATGTGGGCGAAGGCGCGGGCAGCAGCTAGTGGAAATTAATTTAATATTTATTTCATTTTGATTGGGTCCCTAAAAATTATATCGACATACAATTGGCTCAGTACCTACATTTAATCATGAAAAAAAACACCCGTGCGAAACCGCGGGTTTCTTTCCGAACGAAATAACCACAGGCGCCATTCAGTGTAACATTTAGGAGCACAAAGAATCCCTACGGCACTATCGACAAAGATGAAACATAATTTGCGATGGACGAGGCTGGACTGGGTAAGAAGCTAGGCCAAGGCCATGGATTTTCCACAATATTAATCAACGGGTATACAATAACTACCGAGATATTATGAGCAATCAGCTTCTTTCACCCACGTTAAAAAGTCTCGTCAGCTGTCATTGAAGTTCAGTATCTACATAGTATATCATATCAACCAGCACGGCTGAGTATAGGCCTCCTGTCCGCCTACTTTATACGCTAGTTAATTAATCTTAGCGCACATTCATGCAGAAGCTAACACGATGAAACCTGAGAACATCTGCCGAAAAACTGCCTTTTCTTTCTGAGACTCTTTTAATTTCTCTGCAAGTTGAGAAGAATTAGAAAAGAACTGAAGATCGCTTCAGCTTAAGACTATATTCCTATCATTTGGTCAATTTGTAGAAGTTTCCCGGTACCATCCTTGAGGGTGACAAGGGGCTCGTGAATTTAAATGTTTCTCTGTTGTAGTTCGGCGGCAGTTGTTTGCTCTTGGCGGAAACATTACATCACTACACCGTCCTTTTCTCCGAAATGTCTGATGGAAACGATTTCCAGATACTAAAACGTCTAAACATCGTCTTAAACACAGATCTGTAAGAACCAAGGACCGCAAAAGTTCAAGACGTATCTCGCGAAGCACTGAATATATTTTTTTGGGGTCGATGATTGATGGTGACTCGTTCTAGGGTAAATCGGAATTACAAAAATGGTCGCTGGCTTTTGATTCTTTGCTTTTGATTTAGGTATACATCTTACAAAGTACAAAAAGTGTGTGGGCAACTTGCGTTTTACCGTTATTTTAATTCCTACACTTAACACCACCTTTAAGCAGGTCCATATTATTTGTTTTCCCAATTAAATCAGATTGTATTTATTGAAGGCGTACAATAAATCTGCGAGATATACGCTGGAACAAGTTGCGGTGGTCGTTAAATAAAGTGGGTTTGCAGCAACAAATGGGCCCGGCTTCCATGGCCGCCGCGCCGCCGCCCCGCCGCCGCCTCGCCGCGTCGCGCTGCGCCGTCGTATTTTACATGCGGCGGAATTCCCCCGGTAAGGTGGTGCGACTGCTGGCGACAGACACTACTTAGGTACAACTTATATTAATAGGTATGTTTATTCCATGCTGAGAGACATGATAGCTGGCCAGTCTTCCTTTGCAACACCACAAATGGGTAGGTAGATACATAATCATCATCATCATATCAGCCCATACAAGTCCACCGTTGAACATAGGCCTCCCCCATACGACGGCACAAATAGCGCTCCTGAACCGCCTCCATCCAGGTACATGATAATTACCATAATTTAAACTCAACTAATCACTAAGATCTGATTGTAGGTACATGACTACTGAATACTGTAGGTACCTTGGGACGCAGCGTAATCTGGAAACCCTAGTTTTATGTTACTTATATGTGTTGATTCGGATGGTATCTCGCTCGTTTTATGCGTTGGTCTTTTGAACACGAGATATCACGTGCTTAACTTTTCATCATTTACCATGCAAACTCAAAGAATAAGATTCCGAATATTTATCTCCATAAGACCGTTGTATCACTAATTGTACTCCAAGACACGTCAAAACCGAGGTGGGTCGATACCGAGGGAAGTCACCACGCAGGGCATCGAAACCGGGGGAACAAATCGTTAATAAGACTTAGAAACGTTTGACATGATGTATCTACATCACATGGACAATCACAGCCAATAAAGTCCTTGATTTCTGGGAAACACAAAACAATACCAGTAGAAATTCGGAGGCCGCCGTACCGCTTCCATAGATGGGTCTTTGAACTCCACACGGAACTCTCAAGCAAGTCCCTATACATATTTGTAGTGTATTGACAATTTTTTTTCAGTAAAGATTGGTCTTGTTGATTCAATTAATGCACACCGCTAGAATCCACTCAAGTCAAAGAACTTTCTAGTGGACTCTAGTGGTGTATTCTTTCTTACTTTTACTACAGAACTAATTAAAAAGCTGGGTTATAAGAATGACAGAAGAAAAAAATCTTAGCTCTTTATTTTCTATTCAGTTTTAATAACTTCACTCAAGGTTATCAATAAAGGAATATGCCTCTTGTAATACTTTTTTAAAAGCGTATGAGAAAATAAACATATCGAATCTGATCGAATCGCTTACAGTGGGAGCAGGCCCTCAGCCAGGGGATATGTGCCGCGGTTTGCCGAGTCATCGAGCCTGATTGGAGCCCACATTGCACAAAGGGCATGTACTTCTTACACTCTGCGGCCGGAGGCTACTGCGTAGTAACGGTCGAGCAGACTGGCAACCCTAGCAACCAAGCTGGTGGTAGGTACAAGCTTGTGCTCCACGAGAATCTATGTGAACTGCGAGCTATATAATCTACTCACAGGCGTAAATTGTTCCTGGTGCTGGCTTAGTACTTACTGTCAAGACAGTTACAGAACGATGAAGCCTAATATTCAGCGGTGGGCGGTCACGTGCGAGCAGTAAGTTAGCTCACACAGCTGATCAAACTAGCTTGAGCTAGAGTCATAAACGGTCAATGAATGCTGGTCAGGCACCGTATGTGGGTCGGAACTTTTTCGTAGGTATTTTTCGAGTAGAGCATAGCGAAACTAGAGTATAGTGGGACTAACCGGTGTTTACTACCAATGATGATTTTCGGCATTTGTTGATAAAAATTACATTTTTAATGGTTCTTAAAACGCGGGTTACCAAAGCGCGCGCTTTGTAACGCCTAATGTGTGCATAGTCTTACCACTTTAGTTGGTGGCAAGTCTGCTTCGACCCGTGGAAGATAAAAACAAGCGCCTGTGCCGTAAAATGAAAAAGTGTCTTTTGAGAGATCATCAGACATCTTTTGAAAGATATTTCCGTAGAGTAGAGAAATGTTTAGATATTTTGTAGATAATCTTTAGCTGTGAGAAAAATAACATCAAAATAAAAGTAAATAAACGTAGTGTTACAGTTATCTACACTGCGGCGAACCTTCGGGAATTACAAGCGACCGGAATCAGCGATTTCACATTATCCTTCTCGAGTGCCGTTCTCCGTCATCGGTCGAAATAATAAGGTATTATTGCAAACAGATATAAACAGGTTGAAATGGATTGAAAGACATAAAATTATTCTTAGAATCCCCAGGATGGCAGGCTGAAAATTGAAAGATAATTAAATAAAGGAAAAAATTAAGAAAAAACACTTTTTGCTCTGATCACAAAGAAAGATCAAAAGAATAAAATCTTACATTAAGCCTTCACAGGGTTTATACCACAGATAAGAGTAATTAGCGCCAAAAGAATTGACGGCTAATGTGAAAGTGTTGTTGTCAGTAATTACAGGGTCTGCGTAATAGCCGTGCGGGACGAGGGCTGACGGGTCGAAAGGTTGACCACGCGGCGCGCGGGTGAACTATACGATATCACCACCTTCCACCCACCTAGGTACCTATCTACTACTTACACAGGGAATACCGTGGAACGACAACGATTGCTGCTTGTAAATGGCGATTATTGTGATTATTCGACGGAGTAAATATGGACAGTATTCAAATGTAAAATCGCATCCAAAAGGCATTTGTAGTCCGATTTATATCACTTCCGCCCTCCGCTACCGCTATGAAAACGCAACCTAAGTTCATGAAAATTGAGTTAGAAGAGATGAGGTAATGATGAAATGAGCTTTTGGTTTGAGTCTAAGGTCGCTCGGCATAAATGAGCTCATTTTTCATGCTAATACAATGGCGACCTCCGGCGAAGGTGAACCGTCGACAAACCACTATTCCTAGCTAAAGCTTAGCTTAGGTAACCAATATCTGTTTGGGAGATGATTCTATATTCATTTATAAAATGATATCATTGTAATTGTTCGATCGATATACCTATTACAGATATTTTGGCTTTGAGTTACGAGTTCGTAAAAATTAACATATTTTTAGTATTCGTACCTTACTTAATTAAGCCTAGGTAGGTATATAATATATACTATCAGAAAATTCTCGTGCTGACTGTACCTCAACTTATGCATGGATGTGAGTGGGAACTAAAGTAAGAAAGAAAATATTTTTAAAAATTATTATAACGAAATGCTCGTTTGATGTGTTTGGGAACTAATATAGAGGTACATATGAAACAATTCGTTTCCGACAACAATAGGTTAGGATGCAATGGGAAGTAGCCAACACAACAACGTTACCATATTTAAATAGAAATAACTACCTACTATTTACTTTACTAATGTGTGACCGACCTGGCTTTCGGACCGAAACTGTCCGTCCTCGGTTTGTGTGGAGGAGAATCCGTATTATTAGAGGTATTCCAATTTAGGGAATTAGGTAGGTAAGTTTAATCCTGTATGCCTTCCTTTAAGTCTGGATTATGAAGGTGAGACTCCTTATGATCTCAAAGTCTCAAAATGTATGTAACTACTTACCTTTTCAACGTAATTATTTATTTATAATCGTTAAATAGTTTGTATGTCAACTACTTACAACCTGGGTTCTCTCTTCTAGACAACATCGTCACTTACCATCAGGTGGGATTGTTGACGAAGAAGTTTATCATTATTGATCGCTATTCTTGATGAATATAGTTACTTTTTATGTTTTTAATATTTACATTTCAGAACATTCTTTATGTTAAGATAATTTGGTAGGTAGCCTATACAAATAATTCTGCAATTTTTACTTCTGTAGGTCTACGCTACGTCCTACTACTTCCTATTTACAATGTGGTCTGGCCTTCGGGCAGGTGGTCTGGGTCACCATTCGATGACTACTTTGGTCCTTCGTAGATCATCTCTCCTTACCAGGTCCCCTGCCCATTTCCACTTTCACACGATAGCATGGCGTTAGGTTAGCTCGAGGATAAATATGGAAAATACTAGAAACTGGATAAATAATACTTAGGGTTTGTTGTTTTTTTTTTATTACCGAGTTGGTATCTAATGAATAAGAAAATATTAGCAAGTTTTAATTAAAAGAACGCCCGCGGTGGCGGCGCTCAGACAGTCACCGCTTCATTAGAGAAATGTAATAAAGAAATTAGTGTAAATCACTGGAAATTATAATCCGTGTAGAATCAGAATGCGATGGAACCATATCGAACTGAAACATTAGTTTTGACAAAGTTCCATTTTCCTGTTCCAAGGTTCTGTCGCATTCTGATCGTACGTGTGTTATATAGTAGGTAGGTAAGACCTACCACCATCTTGTTTTATCTTATGCACTACCACCGCCTCTACCAGTCTCCACTCAATACAAAAGACACACTCCTTTATCCCATAGTTTGTAATATAAATAAATAAATAAGGCTGGACAATTCACACAGCATTATCTAGCCCCAAGCTAAGCAGAGCTTGTGTTATGGGTACTAGATAACTGATATACGTAATACAATATACTACATAGATAGATATTTTTTATTATATATAGAAAAACGACCAGAACACCCTGAACAAATATTTGCAGATCGTACAAATATTTGTCCCGAGGCGGGAATCGAACCCGCAACCTTCTGCGTCGCAGGCGGACCTTCGCCCACCGCTCCACATCGGTCGTCAAATATAAAGAAGAAACAAGAAAATAGCTCCCAACCATACAAACAATAGAATACTCTTAAGAATTCAGTATTTATTTATTTCTTTTTGAACCATTAGCAAATTGTACTTAAGTGAGTAATACAGTAGAAATTAATAGGCCATTAATTTAATTTTATAATTAAAGCCATTATAATTTTCTATTGATGCTAAATACCCAGTACATAACTATTTGTTGCTGCGTTATCGATTACAACGCGTGCGACCCTGAGTTCGTCATTGAGAGCTGTCTTTAATATAAGCTCATTATTAACTTGCGAGGACGAGGAGAAAGGTCTCATTAAAAGCTGCCTCTGCTATCTTGTTGAAGATTTGATATGATGAATTCACTGAAGATTGATCAATCGGTACTATGATATAGCACAGGCTTGGAAAGAAGTTAACTTCTATATGAAGATTCTTATTGTTGTCCGATCTACATGATAATGTATTTGTTATGAATATTCGCTTTAAGTTTTTGTGTAATGAACAATAATATTGATGTACAAAGGAAAATATGCTTTCATCTAACAAAGAGCGCGCGCCCACGGCGACAGTTTGTAGCGCTGCAAACGCGCGATGGCATCGCGACTGTAGCGGTGCAAGCGCGCGATCGTCCCAGATGACATCGGGGAAAACGATGCCGTCGCGCTTGTGCAGCGCTAGAGACAGTCGTCGTGGGCGCGCGCTCTAAATTGATGCGTGAATGAATTGCATAACAAAGTTTTTTATTGTATATTTTTTTTATGCCCGCGGATTCGCACTGCATTTCCCGAGATAAAAATTCCCTAAAGATACGTCGTTCAACAAAGATTTAAATGTTGTTAATGTTATTTTTAACCCTAGTGAAATAATTTATGGGATACCTAAGATGACCTGTGTTATTCCACGTCTATGCAAAATTCAGCCCAATCCGCTTAGTAGTTTTGTAACAAACATACATACATCCAGACTTTCGCATAAGCCCTGATTTCGCACCGAGTGTCTGCCTCAGGATCCTTCTAGAAGGTAATTATTTTCCACTAGTACATAATATGTACAAATATCAATGTTTCCACTTTATAAGAAAATCCTCCGTAGGTCCCGCAAATGATTACGTACTTAGAGAGTAAGTAGAGAGGCGGACTCAAGTGATAACGATTCCACACTAGACTGGGCCGTATCGTGGGAATCAACGTTATTAACCGAATAAGTAAATTACTCGGTACTCCAACTCAACCCGTGGATATCGTAAGAGCCGACTAAGGGAACCTACCAGAGGAAGGGCAGCAGCTTCTTTCAGAGTATTTTTCAACATCAATACTGGACTACTCTACTCAGGACCGCTATTTGTGGCGTCGTATAGGGGAGGCCTATGTCCAGCAGTGGACGTGTATGGGCTGACATGATGATGATGATGATGACGTAAATTAATAATTAAAATATACTGGTCTGTAAATAATGCCAGAAATCTAATCTTTAGAAAAGTTAGCAGCGCAACACATTTTTGTCTCTATATGTATTTACTACATAGGCATACACATAGGCACTATATAGTTCTGTACCTTGTATCTACGTGCGTACATTCTCCGATACAATTTGCTAAACAGTATTGAAACAGTCTCAACCTCCCCACCAGAAGGGATAGGTACGCGATTTGTAAAATAGCGTTGACTGTACAAAATGAATGGTGGAAAATAAAGACAGACTATCTACCACTCACATATTCGAAGAAAATATAATACATATCTGATAGTACAGTCGTACAAATGTATTTTATACCCATTAGACTTAGCCCTATACAATGACTAAAATAGTTATAAGATCCGACGACGCGCGACGTCAAACAAACATCCAAAATACCATTTTTGCTCTGATCGCAAAGAAAGATCATAAGATCGAACATCCATCTCACCATCCACGATCATAGTGTGATTTGTTTACATAAACACTAGTCTCTGGTCGCGGATTCGCACGCGTTAATTCTATGGAAACTTTAAAATAGACCTGTTTCGATCGTGATCGATCGTATCACAAAGACTCGATCGCGACCCGTGAGTGATCTATCGAATCCCTAGTTTTAAAAGGATTCGATCGTTCAGTCGATCATTCTGGCGTTGATGCTTGTAAAACAAAAGTGAACCTTATGATGTGAAAGTTAAGGTAGTTTTTTCCCCGACAAATACGAATGATCGACCTATTGATTGAATGAATGACAGACTGCATGACAGTCAAAAAACTGAACCTTATGTTGTGACTATTATGGTAGTTTTCCTCGAAAAAAAAACCGTGACCCGCGACTTTCAAAACAATCGAGCCTTTCGTTCGATTGATTGAATTTTGAATCATGCTTAATTTGCTTGTAAAAGAAAAATGAATCTTATGACGTAAAGGTAAGGGAGTTGTTACCCGACAAATACGAACGATCGAGTCTTTGAGTGAGTCAATCAATTCATTCATGCAATGCAAAACAAAGTGAACCTTGTGGCGTGACTGGTAAGATAGTTTTTTCCCGACAAATACGAACGACCGATCGATCGAACGATGGACTGCACGCACCGGCGCGGCATGGCAGTGGCAAGTCATGGGTCTTCGCGACCCGCGACCCGCGAAACGATCGAGTCTTTGATTCGATCTTTCTGCAAGTTCGATCGTGATCGAACAGGTCTTGAAAAATGATCGATCGACACAGGTCTACTTTAATTTATACCCCATGGGAGTTCATTTATGGGATTTATGTATATTTTGTTTGATGCTAGGATTAAAATTACCTGTATATAAATTATTTCAGCCTGATCCGTTCAGTAGTTTCAGCGTGAAGAGATAACTAACATCCGTACATCGGAACTTTCGAATTTATAATATTAGTGTGATAATCTGTGAATCTGTGAATAAAATAAAAACTCGAACCTGGTAACACGCGTCCCTGCAAAGGGTCGTAGGAGTGATTCAAAAAACTCCATATTTTTCCCGAATCTCGTTGAGAACCGTCAAACTTTGCTGCTTAACATACTTGCAGACATTTTGTACATTTGCCTTTGGAAGCACAACTTTTCGTGCCAGATTAAAACATAATTTTTCATTTAATTTTATCTTAGACGATCTAACCGCAGCTGTCTTCCATTATATGACTTTTAAAATTAAAAATAGTCAACTATTTTATGTTTTGTAATGTAGAGCAGTATAGTAGTAGTAGTGTGTTTAGGTATAACACATTTGCTCCCCTTTGATTTGAGACCTCAGGTAGGTGGGGTACCGAAGTTCTCCGAAAAAAATATCAGAGCTTCTGATCGAAGCGACGCGACGCGTGACCCGAGAGCTGGTGATTATCTGCCGCAGCCACAGCCGCAGCGCAGCGCATTAGCATCGCCATACAGCCAGCGGGGCAATGCAGCCACTGTCATAGGGACGCTTACGATTGGTATTGATATGGAGCTATTGAGCTACCTCTAGATTGTTTGTCAGTCACAGTCTGCAGTTAGCTCGACTGTTTCAATTGTAAAAACTAGTTCTAATTTGTTTCTATTCCTTAATTGTAATTTTCTTTGTTAATAAAGTTTTATTTATTTTAGTTAATAAGTATTTACATAAATAGAATAAATACATATGGTAGTTAAGTAGGGGAGACCTGGGCAAGGCCGTATATCTAAGGATTTAGGCCTGTAGTAGATCGTTCATTTTTAAACACAAATTTATCAAATCAACATTTTTTATTATTATATCTATCTAGGTACAATTGCGTACACATATTACTTATATTAAGACATTACAAAAAAAAACAGAAAAATAGCAAACTTCTACTATTTACGGTTTTGCCCCAATACCTGGGTAAAACCGTATACTATATACGATATTGCCTCCGAAACTATCTTTCAGCAATACATCGTCGACATGTAAAATCATCCAGCTCCTCTGAAGTGTAGCCTGTACAGCCTTCATGAGCCCAGCCCTTGCAACCCATACATTGCACCCAACCTTCATCTATGCGACTTGTACCGTGTTCTTCAAGGCAGTACAAGCATACATATGTTATCATTGATAACTTTTTCAGAGTTTTTCTTTTGAACAGACACTTTCAGATTTAACTTGGGTTTCCGATTTTGTGAGACATAAGTCTCATTAAAATAATGATCAATATTAATTGCTTCTGCGAACTGAAATGCTAAGCGGCGAAGATCTTTGTAGGTGAGGCCAAATAATCGCCTTTCCATGAGCAAAACATGCTCAACCAGACTCCTCTTGAGACAACGTACAGGTGGGTTTGAATCTTCCTAAGCCCTTACTCGTTGAAGAGAGATTCAGATCATGGTTCTCTCTGTATTTGTTCACTCTATCTTGTAATGTTGACTTTGGTACCTTATATGTTTTAGAACCTTTGAGGTATCCCATAGTTCCGCCGTATACGGCTTGGACGGCTGCTTTCATATCATCTGGATCCCAAGTTTGTCAATCAGTAATCCTCATGTAATTTACGTGGCATTTTTGCAAACAAAATGAAAATAAATTAAAGTTTCATCCACTCGGGTCAAAATCGTATATACCCGGTTTTACCCCGACGGTTTTGACCCACGGCTATGTTTGTCAACCACTTCGTACATATTATTACACATGCAAGGTAATCACCGGTACAGATACCATAAATTGCGTGTAAATATACAAACTTTAATATAGTTAAAGAGCGACTTACCTGCAGTTTACATAAACTTTACGACAATTGCTTGAATTTTAATATAAATTAGTTCCAATGTAATTTATACTAAAATTCACCAAACAAGAATAAAATCTAATATTTTCATATCGTGCGACCCTGTCGCGATCAGTGTTTGTTGACAAAACGCTCTGTTTGGACGACTCCAGTGAGCGGCTTAGGCGCGGGAATTTTGAATGATTGACATGAATAGAGCTACTATACGGTTTTACCCCGGTATACGGTTTTGAACGGGTCTCCCCTATTTACATTTCGTTCAACAATATATTTACGAGGTAAGCGTTTCATAAAACGCTTAAGTTTTAGAGTGTTTGTAGTGAATGCCGCCGGTCCCCACCGACCAGAGACCCGAGAATCACACACACCCTAAGCGGGGGCTTAGGGTGAAAAGGTATAGTTTTTTAAAACACACAAACAATTTTGCGTGTTTTAAAGAACTATAATCAAACCGACTTCAAATTTTTAAACAATGAAAACGAATTTGGAATTCGTTCTGCGATAGCGCGATATAATTTTTCAAGTGGCGACTTCTAGTTAAAATTTGAGTTTGATGACACATGGATGAAACGAAGAATGAAAAGAGGTCTACTTTGAAACACAAAATACGAATTTTCGGTTTCGACCACGTCTCGGATCCGTAGGTCATCAGTCATCACTGGCAACATACATTGATTTACAAAAGAAGAATCATCCAATTCTATCAACCATCGGCAATACATATATCACCAAAATTCTTGTAGCTAGTCGTGATTTTTCATAAGTATTATTTAGTTTTTTAGCTTTACGGGATATATACTAATCCCTCGGATATACTATTAATAACGGATCATTCTCAATCTATACAATAGTGAAAGAATCAGCCAAATCGGTTAAACATTGGCGGAAATACTTATGTATCCTATTTATTACTTACCATATTTTTTTTTTATCTCAAAACGGGACCTGGTTTTATACGGTGTGATTGGTAGCTGGGTGCAAAGCTTCAAGGAGGAGGTAGAATAGACCATTTAGAACCATTTAGGCTCGCTGTTTACGACGAAGTCTCAGTATTGATTTTATAAGAATTATTTTTGTTTTTGGGGAGAAAACCCAAAATTCAGTTAATTGCTAACAATGGTTTTGACAATAAGTGAAATGTTTTTATTTTGTTTTATTAAAGTAATCTGTAAGCAATCTAACGAGTCCTGTCCTAGCTATCTGTTATCGCAGTAATTTTTTTGTTACAGTAATATAAAGTTCTCGAAACTCATCAGATGTTAGAAAACCGTTTTTGGGCGCCATTGAAAAATATAGGGAACATATATTTTTCATTTGTTAAAACGATATTGAAACATGTCTGGGGGTGAGTCTATTTGACCTTAGTAACGAGACGTGAACCCCCCTGGTTATTGCTCTTTCTTTTGAGTATCATGGAGTATCATTTCCAACGGTAGCTTGCAAGTCATTGAAATTAGGGCCAACAATCCAAAGTGAGTCTCATGATGGAGACCGAAGGATAGAAACTCCTAAACGAAACAACTTAACCACCTCGAGTTTGGGTTCGTTGGATTTGTCTTCCCGAGCAGAAATTTCGGAAAACGGGACAATTTTGCGTCCCGGAGCTTTGTTTGGGGACAACGGGACATGTGACCGAGGAAAGGGACAGTCCCGTTCAAAACGGGACGTATGGTCACTTTAAGCATACACAATGTTAAGACTTTCGCGCGGCGCGGCGTGAATGCGCGTGTAAGCGCCGAAGTGTATTTTGCTTCGTTCGTAGCACAGTGCTACATTCTCTGTTGCACTTTTCTACGAGATGTAGAACATAATGTTTAACTATATAACTATATATATAATGTTTAACAGTTAAATGAAGCTATCATAAAAGCCGAAACTAAGAAGAGTTTGTACAGAATGCTTAATACTGAAAGCCGACTTAAAAGTCATTAGCAACTTAAGTCTACACTCGCTTGCAGTCTCTGTAAGTAAATATTCTATTAATTACTCAACAGTTAAGTATAGTTCTGCGGAGCGGTCTCTGTTTTTGTAGTTCTCGGAAATATTTATGCTAAAAAGGCAGCAGCTAAGTAGCGAGTTACCTGTCTCGTAAAATACATACCTACTAAGTAAACTTACTGGTTCTTTTTGAAATCAGATTTTTGTACGGTCTATATAAAATACTTCTAGACAGTGGCTTCTAACTATCCAACATGCTAACAAGGCAGCTTTAGGCAAGCAAGAATTAGGTTTAGAGTCAATGTATAGGTAATATTATAATATATCTACGTATAGTGTAGACACACTGCAGGCTTTTCATAATATTACAGGGTAATTGAAAGTATCGACTATTGTCCACGGCAGGCTAGGTAGTCCTAGGCACACGTATCAACTCATTATTGGATCATCTCCACCTGAACCGATTGGGTTATTTCTCCAATGGACGATAAGTGTGCTTTACCTGTGCTTTGTTGAACCATGGTAACGGCAACGGCGAGCTTATTTTTTTTTACCGATGTCTCAAAAACTTTAAACCTATTTAGAATAAAAAAGTTTGATTTACTTACTACTGGTACTTACTACCAAAACTTCACGCTCGTGTCGGTTACGTTACGTTACGATGAATAGATAAACTCTATCGGCACCAGTCGCACTCAGTCATATTTACTGTCTAACAAGGAATGCATGGTTTAAGTTTTCACTTCAATTGTATGATCACATGCACACACCCAATTTTTTTCTGGAGTGGCTATTGCAACCGAATACGATTCCGAATTAGAATTAATAAGAGCGGCAGAACTGTCAAGCTAGACTGAACCCATGCCTCGCAACGTAGAAAAATGTAGGAAACTTTGGCTAGCGCGGCGCGGCGGCGGCGTGGCGTACGATAAGTGTGTCTCTAGGTCCCATCTGTTTTCAAACAAATTCAAGCGTCCCGATCTATGTATCTCATAATGCGTCGCGTACGTTGCGTGCCGTGTACACAGTCTGTTCCTACCTTTAGGGTCACGTCACCACTGCCAGTTATTCTGTTGTCCCGTAGCGGCCAGGGGTCGATCGTGACGAGTATTTGTGCAATAACTCACCTGGCATTTTGTTAGAGATGTTTTAGATTGTTGTATTCCCCTTTGCTAATAAATACTTCAGACGCACAATAGGCTGAACATAGGTTACATAGTTGAGTTTCGATGTGAGTGTACGGCAGCTATTCGTCCTTGTTCTGGGATTTTTGTAGTTGACTGTATATATAATGTAGCTAGAATGTTACTACTTATTTATAAAATGTGTTTTAAAATTGCAAACAGTAAATTTATGTTTACCTAGGTAGGTTAGTTACCTATCCTAGTTCTTAAGTGGCAAAGAAAAAGTGGCGGTAAAATAAACTGTGGATATATAAAATAATAGCATGTTCGGATCGATACCAAAATTACCAGTAAATTCTAAATCGGCACTAAAATTACGCGAATTACGTTCGGAACCTTCGCCGCGGCTCGTAAACCGAACATTTTGCGTCGTCAGTGTCTCCGATACAATACCGACCGACACAATACGCGTCTTTATGGCTGTTTGCCGCGGGGGCGGGCGCTCATCGCCACCGCCGCGCCGCCGCCGCCGGCTTGGTATTCTTCACAGATTACAAGAATTATCATACATATGTATATTATTTAATTTGGTACTTGATTGCATATCCACTCTTCGCGGACTCATGGCGAGCCTTTGCTTATCAAAATAAAACAAACAAAATATTTACCACGTAAATGAAACGAATGTTATAAACTCCGCAAATACTCGTATAAAGTTGCGTAATAGTGGGTCCTATCATGGGGTCCTATATAGAAGGTGCCTCAAGGGACCACTTATCTTATCACCGCACATCCGCCCACAGCTGAACGTGCCTCCCTCCAAACACGGGAAGGTGACGCCATATTCCCTATGCTTGGCAGGTGGATTGCTGATTGCAGTAGAGGTGTTAAAAATACTCAGATCCAAGCTGGTGCCCTTCCTCCGGTTGGTTCCCTGAGTGGCCATTACGACGAAATCCACGGGCTGAGTTTGAGGGGTCAATGCTTACGCTGCGACTGCCCCGCCACGGCATTTAGGTACTTATTTGCCACCAATTCCTACATTTAACTTATAAAATACCTGTACGAGTAGATTGTTTGCAAAAGTGTACAGTTTGCTCAATTGTTTCAGTTGTAAATTACTAGTTCTAATTTGTTTCTAGTATTTGGTATTTTTTTTTGACAATAAATGTTTCCTAGGGCCTCAGGGCCCCAGGAACATTTGTAATACATTCCTACTTATTCAGGATTTTTTGCAAATAGAAAAAACCTAGACAAAGTTCCATATTTCAAAGTCTTTCAAAATCATATCCTGCATAGAATGCATTTTTGCGACATATACATTATAGTTGTTATTATCAAATTCTAAAAAGTCATTTTCAATCTTGTATGGTTTATTCTAGTACCCATATTCCATTGGAAATATAAGAAGAAGAAATCGAAAAAGTAGAATTTTAAGTTAAAGTGTATCGTATACCATGGTGGTACGGCAGAGATTGCAGTGAGTGGTGAAAAAGGGAAATTGGCGGTATTCGGATTTTTTTACGATATACCCTTCGGGACACCGTGTAGTTCATTTTTCGTTGGAAGTGTTCGTTTACGTTCATAGGCGCGGACGTGAAGACTGTTTTGTAATATAAAGCCTTTTTTGCCCGACTGCGCAAGGGGTCATGATTTTGGTCAAGTACCTATTTACTAAAATTCCTTGTAAGGCCGCTTGGATTAGAAATTTGAAAAGAAATGAGATAGGTATTAAAGGTTACTTAGTAAAATTGAGAGAAAAATATAGCTCTTTGTGGAAAAGCCAAACAGCTCGTCGTTATGGTCATTTTAACCCCAGGTCGGATAAAAATTATGAAAAATTCACATATGATTATAAAAGTGGAGCTTTTCATTAGCCTAGTGGTTTTTTGGAACTTGGAACGTACACAGGAAGACGCTTTGTATAGAATTTCACGGTTTCAAGCGCCGCCGCGGGACAGCGCTCAATTACCCACCCCACCGATTATTGTAGAGCTCAAAATGATTAGACATGTCAAAAGGGTCATCATCTACACTCTACAGCCTATATTGATACACTGCTGGACTCAGGCCTCCCCTGATAAGACGCCTTATTGGCCTTTATCATATAAGGGTAATTCTTATTAATCCCCACGGTGGGCAACCCGCATGGGTTGTAACTCAAAAATTAAGTTCAACTGAAAGTGATAATGTTAACAGCACCGCATGTTGCACATCATCAATTATTAAACAATTTATGAATACATATGTTTAGCATATAATTTATGCTGAAAGCATAAATTATATGCACGCTGCGGGGCGCGGCGTCTCGTGTGAAATCAAATAATTCCTCTGTCGGGTGCTACTGAAGCGGAGTTGTGTAAAAATATTCAATAGCATGGAGATTTTGTTTAATACCGCACATATTTAGATTGGTTAAAATTAATTATAAGGTATCAGGAATATACTTTTTTGGGTACATGGTATATTCTATGATGTTTGTAAGGCTAGGCGAGTAATGCACTCGATAGGAATACAGCCGTGGTAGGATTAAAACTTGATCCGAGCTGCGCGTATTCAATGCACTGTCCAATGGAACTGTTGTGGCATTGGCCAAATCTATTGCTAATCAATAATAATTCAATGTAGAGCAAATGACGTATTATTATTGATCGCTCAAATCGGGAACAACGAATACTGTTCATTTTTGCACAGCGTAACCCAGAAGTAAGCGAACCTTGTTGTTAATAATTTTCCATAGATTTTTTTGTAAGGTTTCCTAATAAATGAGTCATTATGAGTACAGTAGTCGTAATTCTAAATACATCAGCCATGCGAGGTACACGATTGCTGTAACGCGTGCACAAACAACAGCTAAAAATAAAGAATAAAGAAAAACAGTGAAATGAAATTGAAGTGAAACAGTAGGTACCAACCTACCTACACTTAAAAATACAAATAAGTAGGTAAACTAAAACAAAATATGTACTCAATATAACTCTATACTACACAAAGTCACCCACAGTTGTCTGTGGGACGTGTGAAATACCAGAAAAGTGT
The DNA here is from genome assembly GCA_947859395.1 of Eupithecia insigniata. NCBI lineage: Eukaryota > Metazoa > Arthropoda > Insecta > Lepidoptera > Geometridae > Eupithecia > Eupithecia insigniata. Next base: position 704,796 of record OX401995.1, on the reverse strand, counting down.
GAGTAAGTTTAGTTTTATAAATAGGTAAAGAGTCTCCAAAAGCATCAAGTTCAGGTAATTTCTGAGATATAAAACTGTACTCATTACTGATTCTAATAAAAGGGGCGTTAAGACCAAGATTTGTTGTAGTGAAGGGGATACTGAACATTTTAGATATTGGCTTTCTAGTATAGTTAAACGGAACTAAAAGAGAAATTCGACTAATCAAGCTATTGTATCCACATTTCCCGTTAATAATGTTATAGAGTAAAATCAGATCATTCATTGTACGGCGATTCTTAAGAGAAGTTACTTTAAAGAAATTAAGACGTTGAGTAAAAGGTATTTTGTGGAATATGCCAGGAGTGATAAATGCAAGATGTCGGCAGAAGTGTCTAAAGAGATTTTCGATTCTTTGAGAGTGGACGGCATAGAAAGGGATCCAAATGACACTAGCAAATTCTAGATGACTGCGCGCAAGGACATTCAAGAGTATGATTTTAGTACGGGCACTGTACGGGAGTACTTAGTATTGTGCTTGATAAAACCAACCATTTGAGCAGACTTTTTAATTATACTATCCGGTGATCATTAAAACTTAAGTTATCGTCGATTATCACTCCTAGGTCTCGAATGCTTTTCACAGTCTGTAAATTCTTATCAAGCAGCCTGTAGGTGTTGGGATTAGCTATAGAGTTTTTGGAGAATGAATATGGTAGCATTTGTCTACACAGAGCTGCATGAAATTTTCAGTAAACCAATGTTGTAATGTTTTTAAATCATTTTGCAAGACAGCAAAATCTTCTTTGACTCGATAACTTTAAATATTTAAGGTCATCGACAAACATTAAAATTTTACTTTTAAATAGGTCCGATAAATCATTTATGAATAAAAGGAAAAGAACTTACCCCAAATGTGAGCCCTGAGGAACACCAGATTCAGCATAGAACGTGCGTGTTGTTTGGGGAAGAATAAAAAAAGTAAAGATTTCAAAAAAGTACAGTTTCAAAATACCGTTAGAAAACTAGAAACAAAGGTGCTCCAACCTAAACCTCTATGCGAGATCAAACAGGGATCAAGCACAGTTCAGTGCGCGAGGGATATGTAAGGGTAGTTAAGGGTAGGTATGAGATAGGTAAGTCCTCGGGAAGTGTCCATTGTCCAACTACATCCGAAAGGAAAGGTCAGCCGCCGTAATGGATTGGAAACTCAAGTGGGGATTCTAATGGACCTTACGTTTTACTTTGCTCTTTATACATAGAGTGGATTTATGGTGCCCGAGAGCTACTCTACTCGTCTTCTGCGGAATGCGAATGGTGGGAGGAACGTGGAAAATAATACTGACAGCAAACAAAAAAAATATATACTTCTTCAATCTGTAAAAGCTGCCAGTGTCTATCTCGATCGCCGCTCGCATACAGTATCTTTACGCATAGGAGATAGAAGTTATATGGATAAAAAAAAATTGTGTTGTAACAAACTTTGATTTATGAAACTTTAAGCAACGATACTTACCTTCACAAATGTTCATTGATATACATATGGTATACACATAACCTTTGTTAATGTTGAAGTTAATTTATATACAGAAATATTTTGAAACTAGAATCCGTTAGTAATAATGAAGGTAGCGCTGTTTTTTATTTTATGAAAAACTATTTAATATTATAAGACAGTGATTAGGAGACTCGAGACCTGTCAGGGGGGTAATCTACAGATGAACGCCACTGATGCTTCACTGCGATTTTCAGACCAGGATATTCTTAAAGGTAAAGATAATTTATTTGCATTAAACATGTGTAAGTTGGTAGGTATTTTATATGACACAACACGTTTGACCAATATACTCGGTTCAGTGGAGGCATTAACATCTATAAGAACGTCTGTATTGACACAAGTACGCAGGAAATAGCTTAGCAGAGCACGTTCTTTCTGTGCGTGACCTGTGAGGCAATGGTTACCACTTACCATCAGGCGAACAAAGTGCTCAGGTATTTATGCCATCTGCAATAGATTATGAGCGTAGGACAGAGACTTTTGTATACTGGAAACACGAGTTCTACAGGTATACTTTGGGGCGAAATGAAATAAATAAAATGAGATGGAAGTTTCCAAATTATGTACCTATTATGAACTACTACTCACTTCCTCTCCATCCTGTATTCCATCCTCTTCATCCCAAATACTCCTCGGTACCTCAAGGAACGGTTCAAGTACCTGCACCAAACCCATACTTTTTGCCTTCGCTCCACTGAAACCCTTTCGCTGCAAACTCCCCGCCCCTTCCATGCCTACATTTCATCCTTCACCGTACATGCCACCAAACTATGGAATGCCTTACCTACCCCAATAAGAGAAGCTAAATCTCTCCCTATATTTAAAAATATGGTCTATGAACACTTTCTTAATTCGATTTCAAATAGTTAATATTTTATATATGTTTATGTAAACTCTTTAAACTTAGTAGATATTTATTGACATTGATATACATATCAGTAGGTAATTGTTTATGTATTTTCTGTATAGTATACATTAGTCTTTAATACGCCACCGTCTATACCTATACAATAATTACGTGTCCATCCAAAGGTTGCCTGGAAGAAATCGCTATTAGCGATAAGGCCGCCCATTGTACAACTATTTCTGTGTTTGTGTTTTCCTGTCTTGTTATTCTATCTTGGTGTGCAATAAAGAGTATTTCTATTCTATTCTATTCTACTACTAGTAACCTAACCTAACATAAAACTGATAGAATGTATGATATTAGAGTCAACACCCCACAGCTGGCGACACAGCTCGGTGCGGCGAGTGTGTGCAATTGATTTCGTTAAAAAAATCATGCATGTCATAAAACTAATTCTCCAGAAGCCATGAAACATTTTTATTTTCAGTTTCTGGAGCAACAAAGAAGTTATTTTATCTGGGATATTATTATTACTCTTTTTATACTTCCATCTCCAGTATAGTTCTATCTATCTTCTTAATTCATTTAATTTTTCATTTACTAAGGCACAGTAAAAAAGTATACAACATCCTTAAAATTAACAACACATTTATTGTGCGATCCCGTGAAGGGCCTACCACAATTGAGCGGGTGCACAGTTTCTATTGCTGGATTGGAGAACTCCGTTGAAGATGAAGATGTTTTAGAATAAAAGATTGAACTGCGAGAAGAGCTTCTATATTTCCTTGATGCAGTACTGGATTGCTGTTACTATTGGTTCACTATTCACTTGTTTGTATCCTAAAAGTGAAGGTATCAACCGGCGGTTTGGCTCAGCTTTTATACTTCTTTTGTTGCCTTGAAAACTTGAACTTGACTTGAAAACTAAAGAACTAGCCCGGTCTCGCTCTGCCACTGTACGCTCTGTCAGCTATCCATTTCTTACATTTCTACGCTTTTCCGGAAAAAAAATTTAAGAGAATTGAATCTATATATTTACATTTGTGATGAATAAAAATTACTTACTAACTTTATATAGTAAGTAAGTAGGTATGTATAATATATTTCATTTTAAAATCTCTTTAATTTCATTTCAATATATGCTAGCCGGTCGCTGACAACTATAGCGTAATCGATTGCGTATTTGGAGACATTTACTTATTATTTATTATGCTTTAAAATAAGTTTCGATTTAAACTCTGTGAGTTACATGTATAGAGATGCTCTTCCAAACCAAAAACGTCCCGCAAGTTGCTTGATGACAGCGGGATTACGTCATCGTCATTCCTATAGATTTTACGCCGCGCGGAGGTGACACAGCTTTTGTACCTACAAAACGTCGTAAGAATTCATACTCAATTTAAAATTTTCTGATTGCAAACAAAGTAGAAAAGTAAAAGAAAATGAATTGAATAACGGAGAAATCGACGAATATACAATACATAAAAACATACATACAGTTGATACAGCCGAACATAGAACCTTCTCCTTGTTTTGAAGTTGGTTAAAAATATCAAACTGGTAACAAATGAATTACATATAAATAAATTAAAACACTTTCAAAAACACCGCGTCAAGTTTGTCATCCTATCCATCATCACATACATATTTTTACCTACAACCGGTTTTGAAATGGAACATCTACATTTTTTATATATGATATTAATGGCGTGTATGTGTACGAAGAATTATTGTTAAATGTTGTGGTATTACGATATTATTACCTATTTATTCACTTATTACAACAAATAATTTTACTTACTTGACTACTGAATTGTTGTTTCTCGTTATTTACGTCCAGTTTCACACTTATGATAGGATTTTCGTATTATTAGCTTGGCTGACGGCTCCATACGCGCCCACGCTGCGTGCATGGCGAAGCCCAAGGAGTACATAATACTCTCTGACCCACATTGAAGTAAGGTGTACGGATTGCAGTACAGTTCAGTCGAAGAAAATGAGTGTTCGCATCGCCAAATCTAGTGCGTAGTACATATATGTATATCAATGTTTGAACTCTACACAGACATGATACTAGCTGCGCCTAAAGGAACTCTACAACCTTTCGACAGAAAATACCATAAACGGAAAATGCCTACTGCCAAACATTATGAAAATATTCTAGCTATCCATAGAGATGTTGTTCTGCATTTATTTATATATATTTGCCTTTTTAAATTTCTGCAAAAACAAGAACCTGTAGCAAATTATAAAAAGGTTTTTTTATCACGCAGACATAGAAGACCAGTCATAGATATCAGGTGATCACCTGATTGCTATCATTAAATTCTTATAGCCCGGCTGCACGCTCAAACATTTATGCATGCAGATTGCACAAACACAGTTTGCGCAAGCAAGCATAAGCTGCAAACTGTTAGGCAAATGTTTGAGCGTGTAGCCGGGCTATAAGAGACTGACTGATACATTTTGGATTCCCGACTAGACTGATATCATTTGGTCATAATCATCTTTCGTAGGTGGCTAATGATGACGAATCATCCGCCAATAGTTGAATATAATCCTCGAAGCTCAGAGACATTTGCTGTAAATGAAATAAATCTAAGAAAGTAATCTCCGTTTGGTTTGTCAAGAACGTCGGATAAATACGGCTTTGTGCTCGCGTTAATAATATTTCACTTTCAAAAGATTTTACTGAGCTGAGGTATTTAAATAGAAATTCCTGTGTTTTTCACGAGAGATAAGATAAATAACGTAATGATGGCAATTCTAAGCAAGTCCGTCTCGGTTTATAGCGGTTAAAATTGATTAGAAAAAAAAATTAAGACTTCGAATCTCTTGGTTTTAAAGTGTTTTATCACCAGGGGATTAATATTTATCACGAAAAACTTAAAAACAGTGTAAAAGTAAGGGTATTTAAAGTCGGTTATCGTTTTTTAAACCATGCCCAATTATTAGAACCAATTTAGAAGTCAGTTAAAGAAGAACAAATGTTTGTAGGCAAGAGGCACTTTTACGATGTTATTACCCCCTACCTACCTCACCTACTCAATTGATAAATTTGAACTCCTAGAAAAGCTATCGTGCAAAAGAAAACCTAAATACGAAATTATTCTATTGTACAGAACCCTGCGTCCATTTCCAACTAAAAGATAAGACCAGTAATTTAATATCTTCAATTCTAATCTCAGCGAAAGGTCGGAGTTCGATTCCCGATAGGCATCTTGACGAGGCTCTTAATTTGATGTAATTATTACGTCTAATGACATTAGGCCGAACAAACTTTCGAGAGATATTTGAATGGCGCTGATTTTTTTTGCGATGAGTTATAGAGCGGAAGATGGCGATACGATTATAATTTAACAAAAAAAATCTTGTCTTTGTGATTACAAGCAATCACATTTAATAAATAAATAAATAATAATAAAATCTGTTTATTGCAGGCACAAAAACGACCCATATCACAAAAATACAAAAATACAGTGCACAAAATAGAATTAAACATAAGATTAACTAGATTTAAAAAGATTAGAATTTACATATGTAGGTACGATAGGTTACCTATTTTCTATTTCCGTCCATATGGACAGAAATCCAGTGTCTGTAAATGGGATTGGCCAGATAGTCAGAAACAGCCCTCAGAATGGTGTTATTGGAGCGACTCAGTCGATTCCAGAAGGCTGCTATCCTCGTCCGTCTTATAGCAAAGAAGTCGGGAACTCCCGCGTCAGAAAACATGGTTGACGCACTGCAGTGTCTTGGTAGCCTCATAAGGGCCCGGTATGCATTATTATACTGTACCCTTATGGTGCTGAAAGATTTCCTAGTGAAGTTGTACCAGAGTTGACATGTGTACATACCTAGGCAGTATGCCTTAAACAGGGTGTTCTTCACATCGGAACTACAGTTGGCAAATCGGCGTGCAAGCATGTTGCCTCTGACGGCGAGAGCTCTTCTCTCCCGCTCTATGTCCACATCATCTTTTGATGACTCTGTCAGTAGGTGACCAAGGTACCTGAACTGTTTGACCATTTTAATGGTCGCACTGCCCAAGTGTACCTCGGGCACCTTATCAGGACCTCGCCCCGACCTGAATACCATCAACTCGGTTTTGGTAACATTATATTTTAATCCATGAGCAATAGCATATTGCTCACAGATTAAAAGTAGCTTTTGCAACCCTTTGACCGAGGGGCTAAGGAGCACCATATCGTCTGCATAGCTTAGATTGTTTACACAAACATTCCCTAAGTGGCATCCGATTTTGGTGCTCCTCAGCTCCTCGATTAGATTGTTAACGTAGAGGTTGAACAGGTCAGGAGAAGTCAGCCCACCTTGACGAACTCCGCAATCTAGCCTATAGTCGCTAGAAGTCGTGTCGCCCCACTTTACATTGTTAATGTGGTTCCCGTACCAGTACCTCAAAAGATTCACCACGTGACGTGGCACACGCGCGTTTACCAACTTTGACCATAGAATTTCATAATTCACAAGGTCAAAAGCCCGACTTAGGTCTAAGAAGCACGCATAGACCGATGTACCTTGTGACGTGTAATAATTTACAGTGCTTTTTAAACTCATAATGGCTGAATCCGTTGAGAGACCGGGGCTGAAACCAAACTGTGCGTCATCAATATTAATGTTTTAATGTTATGTAACATAAGTAAAATAAACTAAATTCGAACTATGATTATTAAAAAAGAAAATTGCAAATCTTTATAATCACAAAATAATAGAAAAAAATAAAGAAAAAAATAAAGAAAACATTTAAAACTCGTTAACAATTGAATCCACTGCAGACTGTTGCAAACGATCAGAACAATACTCGTACTAAGCGGTTTCCCTCCACCTTCATCATTCACACCGCTAAGGAATGGAACTCGCTGCCTGCTTCTGTTTTACCGACCGATTACAATCTGAGTCTCTTCAACACAAGAGTGAATGGGTGTCTTCTAGACCTTCGTGATACACCGTCAGCCACATCGTCACTTTCCATCAGGCGAAATTGTGGCCAAACGAAGGTCTATCGATCATAAAAAAAACCTACAGGTAGCTCAACTGGCCCATTCCAAGACCCGTCGGAAGCGTCTCCAAGACGCTGGCTGCCTTGCCCCGCTGTATGGCAAAGCTGCGCCAGATACTCACCAATCGGGTCACGAGTCGCTTCGACCAGACGCACAAATATTTTTTTATTAACCCAGAGATCTTTAGTATCCCACGGACCTAGGGCATCGACTCTAAGGGGAGCAAATGTAACGATGTTGGTACTGACAGAAGCTTTCAATCTATTTATCTTGAATTATTCCCAACACTGTCACTCTGGCAGTCCTTACGTGCATCATTGTGACTGTTTGGCCCAAATCGCGTCAACCTGAAGGTTGACGTCTTATCAGATAAACTAATGTATGATAAGATGCCACGGTACGCCACACGATACAATTTACGTCAGTTTTGCAGGGTCTAATGGTAAAAAATAATAATTTTGGTTTTCTATTATTCGATAGCAGCAAATAATTTTTTCGATATCGATTTTAAGTAAATAAACATAAAGTCCAAAATGAATTGAAACGTAAACCGCTGGCTCTTGTTCCGATACAAAAATCTATCGTTAATATTACCGGAGGGGAGATTAGGCAACGAAGTCCAACCTCGATTGGTTTTCGTAGAAGAATCCCTTCTGATATACTTATGTCTTTCTTCCGAATAATATGGCTTTTTGTACAAATTCACTGACTGAGTAGAATATTATACGTTGGGTGTATTGTGGTGGGATTATCAATATCTACCTAGTTCATTGGTTTGATTAGTATTTTGTTTGACATCTAGACAGCACATAAAGTAATATACAAAGTAACATTACCTACTTAATCTGTGGTAATATTATACTAGCAATCATCGATTATATTAAATACACTTCGCCCTGCAGTGGAACTATCATTGAAATTATTTAAAAATGATTATCTCCTTTAGATAATTAGTTCCACCAAGACATTTTCTGAACTAGTTTTTTTGAGTACGACCATACACTGAGTGGAAAAAATTGCTCTACCCTGACTGTTGATAAAGTTTATAACAAAATTCCGACAGACTTAAGATAATCGTCTACTAGTAAAAAGACAAAACTCCGGTGGCTCTTAGAACAAAGTTTTTATGACATCAAAGAAACGTATCATCAATAAATATTAATGTATTATCAATAAATTACTTGCGATCTTGATGAAATATTGTACGTCCATTATTAATTGATAAACTGTTATTCCACCGCTTTTAAGATAATTTCACTACACATTTTCTACAATATTACACACTTTTTTGTTTTGGTTTACCTAGATAAATTATTTTTGGGAGTTTTTTTAATTGTTTAATTTTAATTAATTGGTTTATATTATTTGTTTGTTATTTTCTTTATTATTAAATTATGTAGAAATATAAATATAAATATTTATAATGCACATTTTATAAAAACCATGTATACTTAAAACTATAATATGGTACTTATAACATTATAAAACTTACAAAAAGGTAAAAACATTCCAAAGATGTTGTTCACGCAAATTTGCGCTAGGTTAGATTTTTAAGCATACATGTTAGAGTGTTTACCACCCGCGTGTTTGACATGTAAGAAATTTATCTTATCAATAAATCAACTGAGACTAAATAAATATATTTCATTTAATTTCATACCTACTAAGTACATCAAATACAATATAATTTTATAATTAATATGATAGGTCTATATAAAATCGGCTTCACTCATTGACCTTTAAACACATAAACATAAGGAGCTCAATCCACTAGGAAGAGGTACAACCTTCTCCATCGCACATTTCTTTGGAACGGGTGATCTGTCCTCTATCTTTACTTTTTACTCGGGGACAAGTTCTAAGATTTAAGGCGCTTCGAATCATTAAACTGGTTTCTTTTAAAGAAGTTACCTAGCGAGCGGAACTGGAAGTAAATAAAACGTCAAGGCCGTGCGAGGGTTCCGTATAATTATAAGACTTTGGTTCGTACCAAATATCATGATTTAAGGTCAACGGGAAGCACCCTATAGGTTTTATGTGCATGTGATTCCCTTGGAAATTTCAGAAAAAATGGGCATTAACTACTGTAACTTTTGCTTGCATTGACTTAGAAGTTTGATTTATATTACGGCTCCAAGAGGTTACGGACTTGAGTATTTGATATTAATTTCAACTCGATAGCACCACGTTTTTTTGAGAAAAGAGCGTTGATAGACGAACAAACGGCACAAACAAAGGGAAAAATCCAAAAACCGTGAATTTGTAGTTTATTCATATAGCAAAATAATATTTGATTCTCACCATGGACTGAAAACCTATAGGGTACTTCCCGACCTTGATCTATAATCATGAAATTTGGCAAGAAGTAAGGCCTTATAGCACAAGTAAAGGCAAAAATCCGATAAACCGTAAATTATTAGGTTATTCAAAAAAAAATTGATTTCCCTAAGCGACCAAAGCCTATACATCCGTTGACCTAGAAAATTTGGCAAGAAACAAGGCCTTATGATTACGGAACCCTGGGTGCGCGAGTCCAACTCGCACTTGACGTTTTTATTTTTCTCAACTACCATCCAAGCTACCATGCGCAGTGTGGCCGTAGTCAGAGAGATTTTTAAGAAATACTTAATTATTAATACTTAATTTCTGACAAAACTACATTTTAAAATTAATTTCTATCTAAACTTCGACGTTCTGTAGACATGTTCGTAAGAGTAGAGAGGGAAATTCACGTTACTCGCCTTAAAAAGCCATTACGAGCTTGTTTGAACATGTCGCGACATCGCTGAGTTTTGTAAGTTTTAATAGAACTCTTTGCGATCAAAGACTCTTTTGATAAGATTCTACGCTGTGCCGACCGCTGTCCACTTCATCAAATAAACTTTAGTTGCTAAAAGTAAAGATAGCTAGAATAAAAAGTATTACAGTCATGTTTAACTTTCCATGAGAGTGACTTGTTCATAAGAGTCATTGAAATTAAGCACATTATGTAACATGTTTTATTGTACCTATGCAAATATATTTTATTTTATTTCAAATTCATGGCACTAACAGATGTTATTCCGTCCTGTTAATGAAATGAAATCGGAAGAACGAAATAATTTAATCAAATTGATTGCGTAATTTTTTACCCGATGACCGTTTCAGCAAATCAAGGTTTGGTGAAACGTTAAATATAATTTTTAGATTGTCTAAAATATAAAATATTTTAAAATAAATCATCCAAGCATCTAGTACCAAAATGCTTGGGAAGACAAACTCAATGAACCCGAATTCGATGGGCTAGTATAGTTTACTTATGTGAGGTACATAGTTTATGGTTAGTGAATGATGAGCCACGAAAGACATCGTGTTTAATCCCCGAAACGATGAATCTTATCTTACTTAATAAATGATGTTTGTTATCTTGGATTCCCAAATATTATTGAACATGCGCTTTAGCACTCATGTAGAACATAAAACAGGCTAGAAGTATATCAGTTAACTAGTACCCAGAACACAATTTCTGCTTGGGGCTGGATGATGATGAGTGAAATGTCCAGCATTATTTATGACACATCCAAAACATTGGTCGTAAAACAGAATACAGATCGTTTATTGTCATACATCATACAGATAAAAAAAGTACAAAATAATTGTTACTTTAATGAAATGATGAGGGAAACAAAATGTGTTGGTGGGTGGTCTATATTCATTATGCTTCGAAAGCTTATAGAACTACTTTACTACCATCACACTAGACACACCCTTTTGTGGGTAAAATAAAGCAGGATTCTGCTACGAAGCTACGATTGCGTGGGCGTAACGGCGTAGACCCGCTACGAGCGGCGTAGACCCTCTACGTACTACTGCGCTACGAGCTACGGTATGTTTTGACGGCAAATCCATTGAATTAATAACAGTTACTATGGCTGCTCTCAGACGCTATTTATTGCAGTTCAGTGCACTGATAACGAGATGTTCAATCTTTGTGTATTTTCCATTCCTCGTTGATTAGTTTTCTAGTAATAACTGTTAGGTACGCTTGGCCAATAATTATAACGGATAGCTTGTAAAATATTAAAAAAGGTGTCTTCACTCGCAACTAGTCCTGGTAAAACTTTTACCGAGCTATTATGATTAAATAAAAGGAAAAGTTCTAACAGACCAAAAATGTATTATATAAAAGTTAAAATGACGGTGGAACGTTAATTACTTTTTGATCGAAGCAAAAACACATAAACCATACTAAAGACTGTCCCAAATAGACCAATAAATCATTATTTTCGATATAATGCTTTGAAAAATGTCCCGTGACGAACTCGGACAAGGCGAGGATACGTCCGACCGTGACGTGAAAACCAATAATTACGGTTACGTGACACATCACGTAGCCACGGAATTTTTATGAAGAATGGATGCGGTAATGCTTTATCGTGTTTCACTTCCAAATAATTATTAATTTTGATGTATTTTGACATAAAGCGTCCATTATGACTATAAAATTACAAAAAATACTATTCCAGTGAGTTTCTCAAACGGCACCTACCTGGATAGGTGTGTGCTCTGTCTAATAGACAGTGTCTACTCATTAGTGAAATAATGTTCTGAATCGGACCAGTAGTTTCGGAGACAACACGTTTACAATTATGAACTATGCGGACAGAGCAACTATTGCGGCAACTCGCAACTCGCAACTAGCTGTTTTATATCAACTTACGATACGAATAATATTAAAAAGTTGACAGTTTCTTCAACTTAACTTGCTCTGTCTGCATAGGCGCATAACACCAAGTCATGCCATCAAAGATGACTCAACGTGTGGAAACAATCAATCTGTTTTATCTTTAAGGCCTTTGAACTCCCCCCAGAAGGGTTCCCGCCTTGCCGTGGCGGAGGGCTTAGTAATCGCGGCCTGGTCACCCGTGATGAAACTAAGAGGAACTCATGGGGCCGTGTCAACGCAGACGGCAATACGGCCGGCCCCGAGACGGATCGCTCCTCTGGGTTTTGCCCTCTAAGCCTGGATCGAGCGGTAGTGGGTTGCGGTGTCGTATGGGAGGCACCCCGATATCGGGCAGCTGCAGTGGGTTCGCGGTAGTGAAAACGTTCCCGCGTTCCCAGCACAAGCGGCAGAAGCGGAACCCTGAGGGTTTTATTGGTGTTAAAGTGCCACATAATCGTACTGCTTCCCCGTGGCAGTGCGATATCCGTGCGCTTTTCCCTCAGGATAATAAAAAAGGCCGTTCAACTCGTTGCTACTAAAATTTCCATGAAACCTTCGAGTATTTGCTATACAAAAATTGCACCTCCATTATTTCCCATGGATCATTCACGTTAAACGTGTGAAACCAATCCTACACCTATCCCAAATTAAGATAACGGCTGTCAGTGCACATCGCTATTCACGCGCGAAGATAAGCTGCAAACCAAACTTTACCAGGTACTTCGACTGTTTAAATACGTCACTGGTTAACGATCTCACTGATATAACTTTGTTGATACAATCTGAAGGATTACATCGTCCGCGCATGTTTTTGACAAAACGTGCTGCGAGATTGCTCAACAAGACTGCTTGAGGTTGGCATAGACCAGATCTACTTTTCGGTGTAAATCAGGCGTAATACGAGTCCAAAATAAAAAAAATATAATATGATGAATTTTCCTTTTGTTTTTTAAATAATAAAATCAAACAAATGAAGATTAATTTGTAAGTTGTGATTTTATTTTTCAAAGATGGATATTTTAGCTATTCATTTGTCTTGGCACACTGGTCGCTCAAACACTAACAAACACTAACAAACTTTTTGCATTTATGATAATAGTTAAAAAGATTAGACTGAAAACTAAACTAGAAAGGCGAGACTGTTGATCACATAAAGAGCCGAGTTAAACAGCACACATAGTTATAATTTTGCATACAAATATTTTTTGTTCGCTTCACAAACTTTTGCCGTTAAATATGTGTGTAAGACATACAGATGATTAAACACAAATATCAGAAGTAAATAGCACGCAAACTCAACCAAAACCATCATAGTTCGGTTGCCTGACAACGTACAGAAAAATCCTTTGGTTTGAATACTTTGAATCGCTGACGAAGGTGTGTTGTGTTGGGGCGCGGGAGGCTGAGACGGGCGGGGCGGCCCCGGCGGCGGGCGGCAGACGTACGCCTACGCGCGTGCTGGCGCCCGTGTCCCTCGGCGCTCCCCCAGTCCGCCTGCGGCCGCCGGGCCGCCGGCCTGCGCCCTTGCGCCCTACGCCCTAATACTCTCGCAACTACAACATTTTATACTTTTCTAAGTCAACGCACGCACGCGAAGCAGCACGGGTAAGTTTTTCTGGCAAGTTTTCAATTTTTATTATAAGTCCGCTTAAACCAGCTGAGAAGCTGTCACGAAAAGGTTATTCTTTGAGTTATGGTGTTTTTGTCTATAAAATTTGATTTATCTTCAAGTTTGAATATGAATTCCTGTGTTTTTTAATGAATGTTTGTAAAGTTTACATTTGATTTTGATGTTAGTTTAGATTTTTAATAGTTTTTACGAGAGGAGAACATATTTTTATAATTTTTTGACGACCGATGTGGCGCGGCGGGCTACGTTCTGCCTGTGATGCAGGTGGTTGCGGGTTCGGTTCCCGCCTTGAAACAAATATTTGTACGATCTGCAAATATTGGTTCCGGGCGTTCTATGTTTAGTAAAAAATAATATAGGAGTCATCTAGAACACAACACAAGCTCTACTTACCTTGGGCCTTGGTGATGCTGTGGATGGTCCAGCATTACCATATATTATTTACTGTCATCACAACTTTTGAATAACTATTGGTTGGAGAAATGTTGTACATGCTGTAGTGCGGAATAGTAATTGTTGATATAAAAGAAGTGTATATAATGTGATGAGTATATACAATCATTATAACAAGTAAGAGTATACATAAATAATTAAACTGAATAAAGTGATATCAAATTATTTGTCTTTCGTAAACAACTGGAACATTTCCACCTGCGGCGGTTGCTTCGCAGCATTAAAATTAATTTGGGAAGCCTAAGCAAATATTTATTTATCTGCGGGAAAACAGAATCGTTAGACACAGTCAGGCTATCAGTTTAATTAATTACTTTGAAACAATTAGCGACAGCGCTTTTGTAATAATCTGCAGACCACAATATTTATGAACAGTCGCATGCAGTCAGATACAATATATACATTGTTGCTTTAAGGCGGTTGTATGCTGGACACTAGCGCCACCACCATTTTTTTAGTTAGCACAAGAATTTTCAAATATAACACATACATACGTATATGTTAATATAATTAAATAGAAGGTACAATGCATTCGGATCGCTTCTTATAATCTACGAGACACAATATAGAAACCCGATATTCCATAATCCAATATTACCTACGCTACTAACATATAACACCACCTTGTACGTAGGTACTGTCCAGAATCAACGTGTTATCATGGTCTTGCGTAATATACTTATTATGTTACTAATAATAGTATAGGTAGAATAGGTATGGGCCATGGGGTCGCGGCGTACGAATATAGACCCCTCCAACTCAACCCGTGGATGTCGTAAGAGCCGACTGAGGGAACCTACCAGAGGAAGGGCAGCAGCTTCCTTCTGAGTATTTTTAAACACCAACACTGCGATCACCAATCCGCCTGCCAAGCGTGGTGATTATGGCAAAGCCCCCCTAAATGGGAGACCATCCACTCGATGGACCGAGGACATCGTAGCGGTCGCAGGGAGACGATGGACAGAGGCGGCTCAGGGCCGCTATTTGTGGCGTCGTACGGGGGAGGCCTATGTCCAGCAGTGGACGTGTATGGGCTGGTGATGATGATGATGAGGTATTAATAATATTATGTGTTTTGTTGCAATTTTACAAGTAGATATAAATGAATAGTAATATGTATATTATGTACCTACTTATATCGCGATCGAAACAAAATGTTTCACCTCGACCTTATGTGCAATCGGAAATAGGTAGATACATATACGGGACTTTATATCGCTGAAGCACGTTGTTCTATCTACAGGGGCAACATTGAAGTTATCCAATCCGGTCCACATCCTAAGTGTTCATATACACAAGCGGCAAAGTGCCAACGGCAGAGGTAACTGTAGCTGTCGACGCGCGCCGACGGCAGCCGTCGACTATCGACAGGAGCCGTCCACGTGCCGGTCGACGGCTGCCGTCCACGCGTCGAAGGCTGCCGGTCGACCGCTACAGTTACCTCTGCCGTTCGTATATATGAGCACTAAGTAAGCTCCAGTCTCCTCAAGCTCGCAAGTCATATGTGAACACTCAGAGGGTGTGAGAATTCCGATAATTTTAAGTAGAAAGTAACTTCCTATACTTGTAAAGGTCGAACTTCACTCATTATTTTACCAATAAAAACTTTACGTTAGAAATAATTCGCAAACAAACTTCAAACTTTGTACCTTTGAATTTAAACTTTTCTCCATAGGTATTTACAAAAACCATTTTTCTAGGAAACAGCAGCCATGACGTATTTGCTTTCCTTTGATTTTATCATCAACGTTATAATTTTAAAAATCCATTTATTCAAATCCCTACTAATCCTGACCTTCCTACTAATATTATATGTAGATGTGAAAGTTTGTTGGTTGTGCCGTTCTTGTGAAGATATTTGGTCAAAGTAAACGCCAAAACTATCTAATGGATAAAACATTTGCGCGCAATGCTTAAAGTACTGGACCCGGACTTAATCGGAATAACAATAATTATTATTAAAAAAAACGCATGCGAAGCTGCGGGCATTTACACAAGTATTATAAAAATATGTCAAAAACTTCGATTTATTTACAGGTCGTTTTTAAAATGTGTAAAAATATTTATCTAGAGTCGCTTGTTCCGGCGTACCATTCTAATTATGATAGGCGAAAGAGATAAAATGCGGAAAATAACCATGAGCCGAGCGTTCCAGTGATGAATCAAGTGACTTCTTATGAACTCATTGTAATGTTAAAATGTTCCTTTGGTTTACTAGTGGTATTATATTAATCTGTGGCTTAGTAGGTACGAAATACCAATTATTTCACGGTTTATATGTTTCGTCAGAAATTACTTCATGATACAGGAACTTAACAATTATACCTCATGATTTGTCTTTGCTGATATAAATTCTTACATAATGATTTTCTTTAGTATTCATGTTCACGAGATATTTCATTTTAAAACTTTGAATACTAATAAGAATACTAAACTTTCTCGTATGTAGACTGATTAGGTATCTTCTAGATTTTCGTGATACACCGTCGTCGGCCACATCGACACTTTCCATCAGTTGAGATTGTGGATAAAATAATTTCTATAAAAATTAATCAAATTATTAGAATATCAACACAAATTAATCAAATCTCAACATCAAGAGTTTTCCTCTCTGCTTCGCGGAAACAGGACGGTGGCTGGTCTTCAAACTGGGTCAAGTTCAGCATCTGGAGCCGACTTTAATGTTCTGAGTAAAGTGAGAAATAGAGATGAGATCCGATGATATCGCTGGTGCCACTTGTTGTCTCACTGCGGTTTTTCATATGTTGTACTCACGAAGGCGGGTTATCTTCGACTTTTTCTAAGTGGTTATCTGATACTCTTTTTGACTCGAACGAAGCATACAAACGGCTGAGCAATTTAGATAAATATGAGAATCAAAAACTAGCCTAAATAGTTTCTTGGCTACTAGCATAGGCCTACAAAATGCCTTTGCTTATTTAGTTAAATAAAAACCGGCCAAATGCGAGTCGACTCGCACACGAAGTGTTCCGTACCTTACCGTACTTTGATATAATACCTAATATTATACAAAAGAAACAAGAAAATTCCTTAAATTCTGATTAATCATTCTAATATTCTAATTTTTTTTCATGGATCGAAAAACAAAACTAAAAGGCAGTCGGTCATCCAAGTACTGACCGATGATATTTATTTAATTTTATAATGCTACGGACGTAAATGTAAAAGTAGAGATATTTAATAGTGTCATTACCAATCTCTATGACAAGCATGCCCCGCTCAGGAAGATAAGGCTCAAGCACCTTCCTGCGCCTTGGATCACACCTGAGTTAAAAGCGCTTATGCGTCAGAAATGCGTAGCCAAATCAAAACTGAAGCGTAAACCTACCGAATTTAATAAACAAAGATATATAGATCGCCGGAATCACTGCAATAGAGCGTGTCGTGACGCGCAACGCCGCTATATCCATACTTCAGTAGAGAACTCTGACCCTGCCAAGGTTTGGAAGTTCTTACGGTCTCTGGGAATCGGAAAATCAAAAGAACGTACAAAAATCCCTCCACAATTTAATCTCAATTCTCTTAACAAACACTTTACCTCTATATCAGATCTCGATATCCAACTGAAATCGAAAACTTTGTTTCATCTTTCTTCTACACCGATTCCTGGCTACTCACCTTTTCATTTTAATCAGTTCACGGACTGTGACGTTAAGAGAGCTGTTACATCGATTTCTTCTAAGGCTGTTGGCAACGATAGTATTAGTCGAAACATGATAACCCCTATTCTTGTCCAAATAGCTCCCGCTATTAAACACATCCTGAACTCCTCGATATCCACTGGTTTATTCCCATCTGTCTGGAAAGAAGCTCTAGTAACTCCTCTCCCTAAAAAATCCAAGCCTATTGGCTTCTCTGATTTCCTTCCTATATCTATTCTTCCTTTCCTGTCCAAAGTCTTAGAACGCCTTGTCCACCAGCAATTAAGCACATTCCTCTCCGTGAATAATCTCCTAAATCCTTTCCAGTCTGGTTTTCGCCCAGGCCACAGCACAGTGTCCGCGCTAGTAAAAATTACAGACGACATCCGCTCTGGCATGGAAGATGGAAAAGTAACTGTTCTTTGCTTACTAGATTTTAGCAATGCTTTTAACAATGTGGATTTTGAAATTCTAGTTGCAATATTATGCTCTCTCAACGTATCTCCAGCAGTGGCTGATTGGTTTCGCAGTTACTTGCATGGGCGTCGGCAGCGTATTCGCATTGATGATGAGTGCTCGTCTTGGTGCGACATGTCTGCTGGCGTTCGACAGGGTGGCGTTCTTTCACCTCTTCTTTTTGCTATGTTCATAAATTCTATATCTCAAAACATAACTTCATCGTACCACCTCTATGCAGATGATCTCCAAATATACACGCAGGCTACGGTAGATCAGCTATCGTGTGCTATTGCCACCATTAACGAAGACCTAGGTCGTATCCTGGACTGGAGCAACAGGTTTGGTCTAAAAGTCAACCCTTCAAAAACGCAAGTGATCACAGTAGGAAGCTCTCGAATGATAGGTCGGATAAATTGGGGTACTCTACCAACTGTGGTCTTTGATGGGACCCCTGTTGGGCAAAGCAAAACGGTGAAAAATTTAGGTATCCTCATCGATAGAAATCTGTCGTGGGGACCGCAGATATCTGAAATCAGCCGTAGGATGTTTGCTTCAGCAGGTTCCCTTCGAAGGCTGCGTAACTTTCTACCTATTGCCACTAAAATCTCTCTTGCACAATCTCTTCTCCTTCCAGTTCTTGATTACGCCGATTCGGCCTTTCTTGATCTAACTGAGCAACAGTTAGACAAACTTGAGCGCCTGCAGAATGTCGGGATAAGGTTCATATTTGGCTTGCGCAAGTATGACCATGTTTCGGAATTTCGCAGGAAGCTCAAGTGGTTACCTATACGGCTTCGCCGAAATTCTCATATTCTCTCTCTTCTCTTTAATATCTTGTTTTACGCCTCTGCACCCCCTTATCTCAAAGAGCTTTTTACCTTTCTCCATCATTCGCACGCTCTTTCTCTGCGCTCTTCTGAAACTTTTATACTTCAAGTACCTGTTCACTCTACTTCTTTCTTCGCCCATTCCTTTACTGCCCGGGCTGTATAACTATGGAACGCATTGCCAGTCTCAGTGAGGCGAGCAAAGTCGCTACCACTATTTAAAACCATGGTGAAGGAGCACTATTTAGGCTGTTGTCATTGAACGCATACCTGTGTCCCTATGTATATAGGTAAATATATATATATATATAAATTTATATATGTAGTTTATTTTAGGCCTAATATTTATTATGAGTATTTTTATTTATTAAATCTATACTAGCACACAGATCCCCTAGTACTATCCAACAATCCTATCCATCCACGGTTGTCTGGTAGAGATCGCTCTCGAGCGATAAGACCGCCACTTGTAACTTAGTTTTAAAATTGTCTTTTTTTGTATTTCTGTTTCTTATCAATAAGTGTGCAATAAAGAATTTTCTATCTATCTTCTATCTATAATATGTTGTTATAGCGGCAACAGAAATACACACGGTCTACTTCTTACGGTTGAAGAGGTACAGCCCTTGACAGACAGACAGATAGCGGAGGTTTAGTAATTGTGTCCCGTTTTCACACTTCGGGTTGAGAACCCAAAAAAGTAAAAAAAATCTGGAGTCTTTGGACTCTGGGGTGTTTTATAGTTTCCAATTAAGGTACTTGGACAATAGAATTTTTGCCAGCCTAGATTTATATTTAACACGGTCAAAAATTCGTCCTGTTCACCTTCCAGCATTCTTTAGTAGGAACGTTTGTTTATTATTGTTACAAAAATCGGACTTCACAATGACCTAGTAACTTATATAAGCATGACCCAAAGGCTCCAGTTACTCCCCAGTGCAGATGTACCTATAGTTCGGCAATAAATAGCGAGATCGTCCGAGTTGGGCCGTTAGCGGCAAGTTTCGACATTAGTACTGCGGCAGGTAGTGATTTCACAGCCGCTCGGACTGTTTGCCGCTTTATAATAAACCTTTGTACATTATACGACCGTATTGATATCGGGAACCCGCAATAACTTTTGTAGGAGTCCAAGACGCGCGGTAAGGGTTGGCTAGCATCTTGTGCAAGTCGCAAAATGAGCATGTCGAGGAACGTGCAGATAGAAAAACATTCTGCTTGCAAAGGTGTCAATGTGAATTGTTGCATAGCAGAGCGTAATCAGTTGCAGCTGCCTGCTCGCCGACGCAGATCATTATGCAGTATTTCGTCAGCAGGTACCTACTATGCTAGCGATTGTCACACATACCCTTCTCGACAAAAGACGTACCTCTAACTATATATTTCGCATTCGGGAGCATAACCCGCTAAAGCAATGGAATTGAAATAATGAATTCCGACGCTGGTGACCGTGAGCCTTCCGCGGTTCTGGATTATGTATTGTACCAATTACGTATTTTGCAAATACCTTGCTAGCCGAAACAAACGTTCAAATATCAGTTGGTGTAGCACTGGTAGTCGCTACCCTGTAACAGTAGGTACCTACGTCGGCGTATAATGGTATTGTCTCGCGACTCCGCCCGTAAATCAGTTTTATTGGCACCGATATCAGTGCCGTTTGTTTGTACACTCACGGCTTTCCGCTGTTTTTTGCCGGCTGTTCGTTTGTAGGTATTGTCGGTGCTTTTGAATATATAGAGGAGTGTTTATGTTTTCAAATGTCGCATTATGATTTGTAGAGCCTTTTAAGTAAGTACTCAGCGGAGAGTTTTTTAAATGTTCACATTAGATTTTTGTGCCTATTTTACCGTATTCCGTGCTTTCTATTAAAATGCCATCAATTCTCTACTGCCATTATAATGTCATCATCAGACTATAGATAGACCGATGACATTTTGGATCGGGCAAATAGCAAGTAGTTAATTAAAATAGAAAGATTAAAGCAGTATTTTATAGAAGACATTATTAGAATTTGAATATAATGCACCTACTAAAAAAAGAGAATCACTCAGCATGTGCTATGTGATTCTCTTTTTTTTAGTAGATTGTGTGTGGCAGAGTGATTTTCCATAGCGCTGGTATTTCATGCTGATCACAAGGCACTGTACGCCCCACGTGTCAGACACACCGCACAAACCCAATAAAATGCACCGCATTCTCGAATCGATTGCACAATCTAGCGAGAACTAGGCCACTTCCGCCAGCCACGTGTAAGGAGCTGTTTGCACATTCGATTGCTTTCAACTTTCTACCGCAGAGAGCTGGAAAAAACAAACTAAAGCACACCTCCGACACTCGCACATTTCTTTATAAAAAGTTGTGTCTCTACACATATGTACGTGCTAGCGCAACTAATTGCGCTACTCGTGCGTGGGTGTGTGACGTCGTCTAGAGTTACTCAAATATGCCTAAAGTATTTACCTTAAATGACTTTTGGACACGCCAATAAATTCTAATTACAAATATTAAAATAGGAAATAAATTCATCACTTTGATTTTTTGTTCACTTCAATCTTTTTAAGGTAAAGAAGCGAACAAGAAACCTTTACCTTGTTAGGTTGTTAGTTTTCGAGTTGGAGCGAAACTCGTCCCAATCTTTTTTATCCTTCAGTTAATCGGATATCTCATAGTAAGCCTTTTTACAATGGATTTGTTTGCGAATTGTTTGTTAGGTATCGAAATGTGAGCGGGTCTACCGTTCTATACTATACCTACTAACTTGTTTATAATCGGTGGGAGTTCGAATCCAAGATGTCATCGAACTCGCTACTGCGTAGATCATTTGTGTTAATTAAAACTGTTTAAAGTATCCAAAAGCTGCGTTATTATTCACGCCATATTTGTTCGAATTTATTTATTGATAACTTTTGCAATGCAACTCACTTGGAGTGTTGTTGTAGAAGCATATATGTACATATACATTACCTTTTAAAAGATACATTAATCTTGTGTAGCCTTGTGTAGACAACATTCCCTCTGCTTGGCCTACATCCCGGACCGGATCCGGCCGCGAAGTGACGCGAAGCTTTGAGAAGTGTTCTCTGATTGATTCGCATCGATGTTTTTGTTTGCGCTATCTCGGAGCCAGCGAGCTCGGAGCAAGCGCAATTGTAGCAAACATCGTCCAGCGCAGGCTGGTTCAGTAACATGCTGATTCGAACCGCGATACTTACTGGTTTGATGAATTTTGCACCCCCATCATTGGCAGGAATCCATTCACAACACCTGAAAGCGTCGTACACTCCAGGCCCCATTTCAGAGTGGATTGCATCAACCTAAGTAGCGGCTTATTGCAGAATAGATTAATTTTGTTTTCACACTCTACACTCGTAAAACGGACTTTACAAGTCATGTATCTCTAACCGAAAGCAAGCCCCCTTAGCTCAAAAAGGCGAATGTTTTACCAAATTCAAACAAATCGAATGAGATCTCATATAGCCCGGCTACGCGCTCAAACATTTGTTCATGCATGATTGCACAAACACAATTTGCGCAAGCAAGATTGAGCGTGTGGCCGGGCTATTAGTTTGAGTCTCATTGGTCAACATTTTCACGCCAACATAAAGGTTTTTGGCTGAAAAACAGCGCTGAGCGGCAACAGTTCAGCACATGCTGAGCCAACACCTATTTCGGCACAGGGTCATGGGGCAAAACTCGAACTAACGCCAATCAATTTTGTAACCTAGGATAAGAACTTCCGTGATCTATGTTTCTGTTTGTTTTTTATGTATTTAATGTGTGTGTCGAAATAAATGATATTCTATTCTATTCTACTATTCATGCATATTCCGAGGTTCCAAATCCAAATTACTTCCTTGGCAATAATGAACATTACTCCCAAGGAAATAATGAGGTTGAATTTGGAACATAGGTAACAAATATGTGTCAAAATTTTTACCAAGAAGATCCGTACAACGTAATTCGAATTTTTAATTCTTTGAAATTCGAACTAATCTCTGTTCAAAAGACGGAATAAAAAACGTATGCTGAAACACGTAACTAAACTTATACTATTTACTTGCAGAATGTGTGAAAAGTAGATTATGCTCCTCGTGGACAAAGCTGTCTTCGTCTTGGGCGTGATTAAATCCCTCTCGCACTCAGAATTCTAGTAACTTCCTTGCTTCGCTCATGAGCTATTCTAAAATCCTGAGTTGCGGTTGGGATTCAATGATGCGCGGGACGTAAGATAAGACAATGCTTTGAGCCTTCGGTGCATGATCTACTGAATACACTCATGAACTTTAGAGGAACCCAAAAATAAAGTAGAACAAGAACAACATAAAAAAGGTTTTTGTTCCCAAGTCTGTGAATTTTGCAAGGTTAAACGATACCGACAGACTAGAGAGTATATCAGACATACAGGACAAGCTTGTAAAAGGGTAACAAAACAACAGAGAGGGACGACAGATTTATTGTAAGCAGTGTTCTCAGAAACCACACTTCGACTGGTTCCGAGGTACGAAGAAGGCTGCAGGAACTTCGACAAGTGTAACAGTTCACTACAGTTCTATAGCACCAAAACTATAAGAAGAAAACGGTCAAGGAGCATACTTGCCGGCCAGAGGCCCATTGCTCACCACAGGTCATCGAGTAGGTCGGTCCAGCTTTGCTCGTTGGCATCTTAACTGGGATGATGAGGCTATAGGGCGCTTATAGATATCATATTATTATGTGTACAACAAATCGTGCTAAGCTGAGACAATAGCAATTATTATATTGCCATTAACCCTTGTCTATCTTTGGGTGTTACCGCACCAGTCGCTCGATCGTCGATCGATGGCATCCCGATGAATATGCGAACGAACGAATTAATCCGCCTCATATCTCGCAAGCTCCTATAACCTGATCCCAGTTAGTACCTACTATCGGAGCCGAGATATTAAAGCCGATTACAAGACACGTAGCTTTGTTCCTAATAACACCCTAATAGGATATTAACTTGTGTGGAATACGTATCTTGTAATGTGGCTTGCTTGAGTTCATGTCGGTAAGTTTGGCAGGCTTAGTAATATATCGTGAATATCTCTGTTTTGAGCATGGATTGTAGTTTTCTGACAACTTTTATAGTTTCCAGGCATTACACAGTAAACTTTTTCATTCAGAATTTTTTGAACGTGTGATATGCGGACATATTGTTGGAAATATGGCATCCAAAATGCACGCAGATTCCGCTAGACATTCAGGAAACGAATTTTAGCTTGGTTTGAATACTGGCAGGCGCACCTGCCAGTATTCAAACCAAGCTAAAATTCGCTTGCGGTTTCTATTAAATATACGATATCTACATTCCCATGTTAATTCAAAAACCTTTTTATTTTTACATGTGACACAAAGTTTTTTATTATTTAAAAACTTAAAAAAATATATATCAGTTAGGGCCAAAATGCTTTGGGATGATATAAAGTGCCAAAATTCGACGGGGTTAAGTTGTTTCGTTTAGGAATTCCTATAGGCATCTATTGTTTCCATTATAAAACTAACTCGATGATAGATACATTGCATTGTTGCCGAACTTACATTAGTATGCCAAAGTATAGCTCAATCGGTTGAGGATAGCTGGTCTAAAATTCAGTTGCAAGATTAGTCCCACACATATGAACAGGGCAAGTTAATAAACCCTGTTGTAAAAATAAAAGTTTTGTAAATTGGAAATCACACGTAGAAGCTCTTTGTAAGAAAATCAACAGCTCAGCATATATCCTCTAAAAATTAGCACCAATAGTGGACATAGATACCTTACTAATTGCTTATCATGGTATAATTACTTTTAATATTAGATATGCAATAATAAACATAAACATAAACGTAAACCCTTTTTCCTCAAGTATAAAATTTTGACTCTACCATCACTGTATATTTTAGAGACAGCTAATGTTTGTCAGAAATAATCAAAATCTCTTCGGCCGACCTTCGGATTTCGTTATGCGCAATAAGCGCGACAACAATAAAGTCTGTCATATTAAATCACAATGATGGGCAAAAGTATCTTTGCTATGGCACCCTCCATATTTAATTAATTACCAAAATCTATAAGACTGCTGCCGTGTATGGAGTTTCAGAGAAAATTAAAAAAGATTCTTTCAAATAAATGCTATAAATGAATTTTTAATTGACAAAGATTTTTCTGCTTCATGACATTCGTTATTCTTAAGTTGCTTTCAGCATTAGTCTCAAATTACAGTTTTATTTTATTGTTGGCCTAGATTATTTGATTTTTGTTATTTGTACAAAGATATTGCACACCGTAAAGGTAGTAAGTAATACATTGACACACATAGACATAAAAACACCTGTACCTACATGTATTTGATGCAATAAACGATACTTTACTTTTACTTTACTTTGTACCAAGCGTGCCTTGTTGAGTTATCGTTATTGTTGTATAGTGATCGAGTTACATTCTGTAGTGAAACCGGTAGTAGTGGTAATTTTCATAGCAAAAGACGAAAGATGGGTCACTCACTACATAGATTATGGGACGCAAGCTCGTCAAAATATTCTTTCGGGTGGTGGGAAAACTACCACGGGATACCATGATTGCTCCTGTTGTCGACGTAAAATATATCCGTGGGTTCGTTGGTTCCAGGTAAAAGCAGTGCGCAGCCGCACACAAACTGATGAGCCAGGCCTTGTACTGGGGCGCAGATCGATGAGAACGAGACACTCGCATGCCACACAACATGGCCTCCTTCAAAGGTTTGTCAACATTCACTACCTTATTTATTACAAATTGATCTTGTTTGTTGTAGCAGTGGACGTATACGAGCTGATGAAGATGATTGTCTTGAAGTACTGCATCATCTTTCAGATTCTGATCCCTGTTGTTAGGTCTCTATGGAATCAGAAGAATGAAACTAAAAGGTCATGACGACTATTGTTAGAGTGTAACTACTAGTTATACTGTTTTGCTTAAAGTAGAGTTCAAAACTTACTAAATCTATCACTAGTATCAACAAGTAGGGCCTCGAAGTGAAACCTCAATCAATTATTATCGTTTTTATTTCCGTTACTCAAACGTCCACACGTTGCAAAACCGTCTATATTGTTCGCTTATGTCCAGTCCATCTCAAGGTTGTCTGGAAGAGATCGCTCAAAGTGATACGGCCGCCCTTTGTACTTCATTGATTGTCAACATTTTCTTCTGTATTGTATTTTGTGTTTGTATGGTGCAATAACGAGTTACATTTAAGTAACGCTGTCTTGTAAATCAGACATGTTCCACTAACTAAATGAGTTCGATTCTAATCGAGCCGGAGTTGTCCGCTCCGCTGTTGCCGAGAATTTAATTTTTTATTTAAGAATTGCCCTAATGCCTTGAGCGGAGCAAGCATCTGTTTGGAATTTTCGGACTCGAGGCCACAGAGCTAGCGGATTTGGCGATATTGACATAGTTAAATTGGAAATAAATTGCCACACTTGCCGACCGTGGTTTTAGATATCGCCTGTGTGTTACGCAATATTATTTCATATTCATAATACTTATTACGACTGGGATAGTTGCTATGAGCTGACCCATCCGCGATTTCATACGCGTACAAATTGGTACCTCAAATAATGTTTGTTTTCATGTACTGTCATCGCCATAGTTTTGAATTCTATCTCTGTAACTCAGCTCATTTTCAAGAACATTTTAGAACTTGTTCAATGTTTAATACTCGTACATACATAAAGTCAACATTGAAGCGTGTTCAAAAAATTTATGCATTATGATTTTTGTCATTGCACGGACAGAAATCTCCAAATTTTTAAATATCCCTTACTACCCCTACTTTTACAGATTTTGAAAAAAAAAAAAAATAATTCAGATTTGTATGTATGTATATAGACTAAGAACTATATCAATTATTTTTATTTTTTCTAATTTGTCTACATTTCGTACGGTGTCGTCCGAGTGCGCTAAGATTACGTACTATTAAGCAACCATACGAGTAGCGTCCGTGTCGGTATCTAAGTCTAATCGGTCTGTTCGTGTCAACTCGGCTTCATAATCGTATTGAACCATTTCGAACTAAAAAAAAGCGGCAGAAAATTTACATAGACAAGGTCCGTAGATCAGAGGGAGAATTAGAAGAAGCCTTCTAATTATAGTAAATTAGCGTAAGTCTACGTGTATAAAGAGCCCTCTGTTTTCTACATTTGGCAAAATTACCATCATCGAAATCATATGAAGTTCAGTATCGTGGCGCCTTACGCCTGAAGATTATTATTTTTCTGTTTCGTTTTAATGTGTCGCTCATTTCATGGACACACATGTGAAAATTCGGATTATTATGAAGATAACTGTGAGTTTAATTTAAAAATGCTTCGCGTCCCTCCAGTTTTATAATTTTCTGAAAAGATTACTACGTTTCCGCAAATTTATTAAAAGAGTTTGCAAGGCTCAGAAAACACGAGAAATTAAAAAAACTCTTCTCTTTGAAGAAGTCCCTTGTTAATTAATTAATAAGGCTATATTACATGTTGAACGCAGAAAATAGTAAAAACAGAAACATTTTCAATTTTCCGCGCGACCAATAAAGATTCGCCGTAAAGACACTGTAAAAAATAGCTCCTTATTTCTTACCCACTACCAACGGAGGAGGGTTATGATATTTCAATATCTATTGGTTGATTTGAGACGAGGATCTTTTCATATTATTACTAACAGTTCTTATGAAATAAAGTAGCACATAGTAGTAAAAATCGTAGAGCCTCTACGTGCCGTAGCAATTGGGTAGACCTCTACGCACTGCAGCAGAATCATAGACACTTTACGTGGCGTAGCAAAAGCGTAGACCTCTACGCACTGTAGCAGAATCGTAGACACTCTACGTGGCGTAGCAAAAGCGTAGTCCTCTACGCACTGTAGCAGAATCGTAGACACTCTACGTGGCGTAGCAAAAGCGTAGACCTGTACGCACTGTAGCAGAATCGTAGGTACTCTACGTGGCGTAGCAAAAGCGTAGACCTCTACACACTGTAGCAGAATCGTACACACTCTACGTGGCGTAGCAAAAGCGTAGAACTGTACGCACTGTAGCAGAATCGTACACAATCTACGTGACGTAGTAAAAGCGTAGACCTGTACGCACTGTAGCAGAATCGTAGGTACTCTACGTGGCGTAGCAAAAGCGTAGACCTCTACACACTGTAGCAGAATCGTAGACACTCTGCGTGGCGTTGCAAAAGCGTAGACCTCTACATACTGAAGCAGAATCGTAGATAGTCTAAGCAGCTCAGCGCGTACGAATCTCATATCATCACTTACAACATAAAAAAGGTTGTATATATTATCGCTTTAAACTTTACAGCTCATACTCTCATACTCTTTATCTCAAACAGTGCTAAGTTTTTTTGAGCTAAGTTATTTTGTGGCTTAGCCCATATTTGAATGTTCGTTTTTCTACTGTGCTCGACCTGTGTATGTAACAGAGATAATATATACCTTGTAGATTTTATTCCTGGGCCGTGGATTTTTCCAGTAATTCCAAGAAGCTCCTCAATGCGCCTTTCCGAGAAGATTTCCTTATCAACCGCGGCCACGCCTCGCTCTTGCAATGGAGCTGCAAAATCGGCAAAAGTTTTAATGAAATAATACGAATACTGTTTTTGCTTACTAGACAACTACGATAATATTCATCCACCATTTACCACGGCTTTCGGCGTTCGCTATTTTTCGAAACATAAACCCGACGCTGCTTACCGGTAAACATTATCTTCATTTGCATTTCTTGTGTCTGTTATTTTCATGGTTACAGTTTAGTCATTTCGCTAACTATAACCACATACATATGTATATGTTTACGGATTTTCTGTATCAAAAGATTTAACTATGCTTAATACCAAACCACATAAAAATAATACTGTTGAACCTATCATGGTAACACATACATATGTATGTACGTTCGAATAGCACTTACTTTGATGATCAGGTCACTGCGCTAAAATATGGATATTGGAGTTATCCATATTAGTTACCACGATTTGATGATGATGTCTGTTGTTATAACCCAAAAATAGTTCAGTGTTTTTGTCGAGGACTAGATTATTATCTTATAGGTATCGTTTTATTTTTCAAATAGGTTCTTCTTTTTAATGTTTAAAACCCATTAGCCTGGCTCATTTCTAAATGCGTCTCAATATTTCGTTAGAACTCAGAGGGTTTTTAATATCCCATCGCTAAGTAGCGAAGTTTGTAGAAATTTAAACGCACAACTTTGCGCGGTAGAGCCGCTATAACTTCGTGCTTAGTAAACAGTTTATCAAAAACAGTTACTTGTTAAGGAAAAGGTTACTTTGATAAAATAAATATACATATATTTTTTTATTGTATAAACTTCTAAAGTGATCCAAGAATTTAATCTAAAATGTGTCGTATGAAAACTATTATATTATAAACAACTAGCTTCTTTCTGCGGCTTCGCATGTGCTATACCTAGACCAAAAGTAGCCTGTTTCCTTCCCGGATAACATAGGCCCGGCGGGCAAACAATCTATTTCTATGCTTCGGGTTACGAAGTAATATTACCTAATCTGTGCTTCGGGCTTTATAAAAGAAGGCATTTAATTTTAGCAATAGTCGTTAAAAGGTCAAACAGACGGACGTATATACGATATTGGTACTTTACTGTGGATATAGTTTTAACGATTAATTTAAACCTTTTAACTAAATAAACTAATTTCAATGAACCATGTAATTGTACGTTTTCTGACATATTGAAAGCTTGACCTCTTCGGCCGGAGC
Source organism: Eupithecia insigniata (assembly GCA_947859395.1). NCBI lineage: Eukaryota > Metazoa > Arthropoda > Insecta > Lepidoptera > Geometridae > Eupithecia > Eupithecia insigniata. Next base: position 674,890 of record OX401995.1, on the reverse strand, counting down.
GGCGGCACACAGTTTGGAATTGTTCCGAACTCCACTACAATGGGCGTAACGTAATGTCTGGCCATAAGTTCTCTTTATTAATAGACGTTTGTATCGCTCTATTATTTATTACAATTAGATTAAATCAACGGTGACCTGTTCGAGGTTATACAATGTGGACTTTACCCTGACTTTGAAATCATGGAAAGAGCTTTTGTATAAGGCATCCTACACTTAAACTTTATCTATTGAATATTATTCTTGTCTACTTTTTTATCACAATAATTAAGAAAATAAAATCATGTACAGTTTTCCAAAGAAATATACATACATACAATTTAATCTATGCTATGACTATTTATATTGACGGAGAAATTCCATTTAGTTACAAAAATTAATAAGCAGTTGTTGACCTTCAATAACAAAAAAGTTATTTGATGGCAATATTAGACCCGGGTCTCTACTCTGATACATACAATACACAATACCTATACATAATTTATTTTTTCATATTCCCTAAAGTTTAATGTTAACTATCTATTGTATGAATAAATAAAAAAATTGTCTATTGCAAATATTAGTCCGAATTTGGTTTTATTATTTAAATAAGCTGTAATTTGCATAAAATGTGATTTTTTAAGATGGTACTTTTTGGCCAAGGCGACACAGTTTTTATTTATGAGAGAGAGAGAGAGAGAGATAGCCTCGTGCATGACATGTGGACATATACTGGCTGAAAATAGCTCGAAAATGATACCAAAATGTCTTGAAAAGATCCAACCGATGATCCAAACGGATCGCTATCAGTTCGCGGAGTAAGCCCTCTTGTTGCTATCCACGACTGTAACCCAATATTATCTAGAAATGTTAATACATTTAGAGCCCGAAGGTAAACCTGGTCAAAGTGGACTACATAATAAACTGATACTCAATAGTAATAGGGATACCAGAAATCTCTATTTCGTAAATTCCTACTTAGTGATATTCGTTTGGGCTCGGTATATTCCGGTATATTCGATCAAAGAAAGCTTGTATCGTTTCGGATATGTTAGATTGAGAAGTACTCGGGATGCGGGTTCGACTTCTGTTTCGAGCTTAAGTTTTGGTAACTTATGGCTGTTGTTTGTATCGTAGTTTGTTTCGATCTTGGTGTTTTCGGTGTCCAGGCAAATGGATAATCTTACGATATATTTTCGGGTCTTAGTGGTCAGTGTATTTCATTTCAATAAAATGTAATAACTGGCGAGGAAAGTTGCATTGCAGCTTCATGGTCTAGACTAGACGCAGTGCGATATCATCATCTGTGGTTTCTATCAGTTACTAAGTTATTATAAAATCAATAAGTTTGCGAGGCTACATCGTAATCTCCTCTAGCAAAATAAATAAAATTATGGAAAATCATGGAGGAAAAGTCCCTCACCTTATCAAGACAGCATCACGGAATATTGCTAAAGTAGGCAAATATTTACGGAATCTTTTCCCGCTATTCGAAACATTAATATTCGAGATTGGTTTAGAGTCCATTACGAAATGGAAAAGGTACTTAATACCGAGATGGTTATTCGAACCGCATACGGTTGTAGTCGAGGGTCAAGGGATGAAATACTGACCTCAGTGCCGTCTGACCCCCGAAATGAGGTATCCTGAGGGTTCTCGTGAGCATATGTTTACACTCGAGTGGCCTCAATCACAAAATTATGATAAAATGGAATGGGAATGCAAAAGTTATTGTGGATACGCTGGGTTTGGGATAGGTGAGGTTCAGAAATAGTAGAGAGCAGCTTGACGAAAACTAAGATGTCCGAAGCTCAGTCATTGCGTGCTATAAAAGTACAAAAAACACTGTAGAACATTCATTTCAAAAAGTGACATACAATACAATCAATTGAGAGGTTCATATTCAATGCCAATATATAATGAACAAAATAAAAAAATTTAGCTTTTTGTAGACTCCGTTAATTGCATGACTATAGTAGAAGTACATATAGTAGAAGTAAGAGCATGACATTATTTAGACGTTGTCTCATTTGTACGTTGTAAGAGTGTGTCGAATGGTATCAGTGTAGTCTAAGGTAGTAGTGTAGTCTAAGTAGTCGTAGGTAGAGTAGATGAATGACATGAAAAGCTTTGATCAGGTGATCAAATACGAGTACTTACTAAGTCACAATTTAGCACTTTGGAGTTACGTCGAATGTTTGAGTTAGGGACAAGGAGTCATTAAGGAGCTGAGTAATGGTTCCCTACATCCGCCTTTTAGGGGTAGGGGGATGTCTTCACGTATCAACTCAAATTGTAGCATGAGAGATGATGATTTTCAATGAGGAATATTTAAAAGGAAAATTTCGATTTTGTGTGAAACAACTTTGAGGAATGTTGATCGTTATTTGGCAGGTTAGGATTTCTTTGAAATTCAGATTAGGTAAAGGTTCTTTATGTTAAATGCGAGCCCAACTCGCACTTGACGTTTTAATTTTTAAATAAACTACATACAGTTCTCATTTTTAACCTTTATTTTTGCTCATTTATAGCTTGCTTCTTACCAAATTTCATGATTCTAGGTCAACGGGAAGTACCCTATAGGTGTTCGGTCCATGGCGAGAAAATTATTACTATACTACTTATACTATATTATAACTACAAATTCATGTTTTCGGATTTTTCCATAAGTTTTGCTATAAGACCCTGCTTCTTGCTTATTTCATGGTTCTTGGTGAACGGGAAGTATCCTATAGGTTTTTTGTATATGCGATTCCCTTGAAAACTTAAAAAAATGGGCTAATACATACGTCTGTAACTTTTGATTGCGTTTATTTAGAAGTATGATTTATATTACGGCTCCAAGAAGTTATGGACCTGCATATTTGTTGTTAATTTCAACTCGATAGATGGACAACAAAGTGATCCTATAAGGGTTCAGTTTTTCCTATTGAGGTACGGAACCCTAAAAAGCGACCAAAACCTATAGGCTACCTACATCCCGTTGACCTAGAATCATGAAATTTTGCATGAAACAAGGTCTTATAATTACGGAACCCTCGGTGCGCGAGTCCAACTCGCACTTGGCGATTTATTTTTTTGGCTATTATTTCTTTATTTTCATTAAGGCTGATCAAGGCTGTATCTCTTGAATCTGAAGAGGTTAGACAGTTGAAATTTTAATAGGGTGTGTACAACGACTATTCAATAAACTTTTCATTTTATTTTATTACTAGCCACCAGCCCCGGCTTCGCGCGAGTGCAATGCTGATACTAAATTATACATAGGTATAAATCCTATATCCAATCTGAAACAGATCTCAAAACAGATTTTGATGCGGTTTTTTTATAATTATTATTATTACCGCATCAAAATCTGTTGCGTAGTTTTAACGATCAAAACATATATAGAGACAGACAGACAGCGGGAAGCTACTTTGATTTATACTATGTAGTGATGTAAATTTTCAGCACCTTACAGGGCCATAAAAAAACTAAGTACATCTAAGAAAATATATAAAATATGTAACCAAATATAAAAGGAGGAAGCCTGCCCTGCAGTGAGAAAATGCAGACTGAAAATAAATATATAACAAGTATGAACCTAGCCTAGAGCTAGAGAACCTAGCCTAGAGCTAGAGAACCTAGCCTAGTTTCCATTGCCTACTTGTATTCATATTACAGAGGATCTTAATCCGCGTCTTGAAGACCTGCAATTTGAAATTGAACCGGCAATTTCAGTTTTACGGTCATTCCTGCAGACGCAGACCTTAATATCCTGGGCAAGCCTGATTAATTTCCGAGGGAGGGCATAAAACTCGACTCTGGACGGATGGCACTCATATACTTGCGTAAGCCTACACTTTGAATAACCTTATCTGGCGAGCCCACTTGGAGACGCTATTTTATTTTCTGAGAAAACATTTTGACTTTGAGGAGACGTGAGGTGAATGTGTTTTATGTGCGATTTTATACTGAATAAGAATGGCATAGCATAGGAAAATGTACCTCAAAGGACCGTTACCTTTCAGTTACCTACGTTTTCTAATTTTTTGACAACCTATAAGTTGTTTAATCATGATCAGGAAATCAGAAAAAAGTTATTCCTTTTTAACTGACATCGATCTAAATTTCTTCAAAAACATTTTTATGGTATATATTGTATTATATGGTATATCATTGTTTCTGTTTTGCTCGTTTCAATTCTAAATTGCTAAGTATTTCATCTTACCTATTTAGTGAAATTAAAACATCAGAGCCAACGCCAGAATAAACGTATATCAATACCTTGTAAACAACAGTCGGTTCTCGCGATAATCCTTAGTTCGTGATCTGAGACGGCCGCCGCTAATTCTCTATAAGGCACGTGTGGAGCCTCCACTCGGGCTGAATTCATAAAAAAGTGTTTAGAAGAGTAGTTTTAGTGTATGCTTTGTTGTTTTGTTTCTGGCTTAGACCACGTGGACCGTTTTGTACAGTTGGAGAGTCCCATTCGTAGCACAGACATTAAAATTTAAGCTGACTCTACGTAAAGTACATATGTAAGTAAAGTGAAGTATATTCATTGCGTAGAATTCATGTAAAAACAACGTCTTTTAGGTATAAATGTGATTCAGGGTATTTGTACTGATAAGGTGTGTGCAATGTCTGGGTTACAATGACATGGATAGTAATTATTAATATTACTACCTGTGCTTTATTGTTTTGTCTGACACGTAAACAAAGGTCACGTACCTTTTTTTACATGAATTCTACGCAATAAATATACTTCACTTTACTTCCGCCTTTTTCACCGTTCAGAAGAACTTTTATATAAAATCAATCACTATCGATTTGTAACCGGTTTTTGTTGAGTTGAAAAATGGTATCATAGACCATTATGAGCTTCTCAATTTAAACCCTATGGATGTAGTCTAGCTCTATCGAGTTACATTCATAATGTAATATTTATCTAGAAACCACTAGAAACATTGTATTTTTTATTTTTTATGTAAATACTGACTTAGATTCGAAGATATGAGTCTGTTTATCTGGAAACTGTACTTTTCTTACCTTTTCATGTAAATATTGATTTGAAATCGAAGATAGTCTTCTCATACTAATGTCGACCTTTGATTTGTGTACTTTTCGTTAGATATACATGTAAATTTTTACTTGGAAACGAAGATATGAGTTCCTCCATTCTCTTACATATCTTATTTATACATGTTTCTCGTAATTTCGATAGAAAATACAACTTTTCCTTATTTTTTTCTGTAAAATAATTCATACACCCATCGATAGCGCGTAATTTTCTTATCGTAAAGCAAAAACACCGAAATTTATATTTTGATTCTAAAGCTATGTTTTTTATAGAAAAACATTGATAATTTCTCTTACTGTCATTTTAATGTCTGTCAAAACTCTATATTTATCGTCTAAAATGTGATAGGTTCCATATAATTGACATGAAAACTCTACGCTAATAGGGTCTTGTAAAAGTTTTTATATGGAATCTAAATAAAACCTTTGTAAAAAACGCTGGCTGGTAATGTATTCAAACCATTCAATTGGAATTTCGGAGTTTAAAAACAAATTGATATAGATAGAGCACAATCGAAAGTTTGGATCAGTTCACTCCTGGGTCTTGAAAAGACAGTCACTACCTTGAAGAAGTACCTCACCTCCAATACCTACTGAAGAAAAGTCTACCCTGGCCTCTGAAGAAGACCTCCTCCTATCCTGAAGAAGAGCCGGCCCTGGGGAACCCTTGATTCCTAATCTTCTAAACCATCTCTCCTACCTCCCAGGTCCTGAGCTCACAGCATCCGCTGGCTTACTGACTTCGAGCTTCGAACAGCACACCTGGCTCCAGCTTCCAACAACCACTGACTCCGAGCTTCGAGTAGCAGACCCAGCTCAAGCTCTTCGACTTCTCAATAGACGCATCTTTCAAATCTTACACCTAAGATGACTGTATAAGTTAGGGATCATTAGGTTTTGTTCTCTTTTCTTTTCCAACTATTAGGATCTTGAAGTCTCTTAACATAAAACTTAAAATTACTTGTGCGTAGGAGATCTTCAATCTCCTACGTTACAATAAAAATTACTGTCATTGTACCTAAGGTCAACATTTGCATGCTTTAATCAAAGTATTAAAACAGTTTCCTGAACGACGTGAATGAAAAGTTCATGTGCTGAGTAATGAAACACTATATGCGGACCATGTAGGAACATCAACGAGATAACAAACGATTGCTTTAATTAACGTGGATACCGCTACGCTTTGTGTAGCTCGGATAACAGAAGATACCGGTATTGTAGGGTACCACCGTACTCACCGCTTATTGCTAAGGTGTTCCTAACTTTGCATAAGGTGTACGTTTCTTGAATGAGATAATAGGTACTTACTACTTGTGATGTTGGGAACGGAACGTTAGGTAAAGTTTAACCCACAGTGTAGCTAAAGTTCGGCAGATTATTGGTTTTGTAGTTAGTAGGTACAAAGTTCATTTTATTAATTCAAATTCATGTCAAATGGATGTAATATAAATCTAAAAGATCTACGAATTTTACTTTCATGTGCGTGCGTGCAATTGTATAATTCAATTCAAAAGACATTATAAAAATTATATGGAAGATTCAAATGGATTATAATAATGGTTCCAACTCTTTGAAATCACAGTTCATTTTCCATTATATTTCTTTTTTAATTCTGGGTGTTTTTTTTGGAAATAAAATAATATCTTTCAATGTTTTAGTATGTCAGTTATCTTATAGTAAGTACTTATAGCACAAGATCTGCTTACATTGGGGCTAGATCAAGCTGTGTGGATTATACAACAATATTTATATATAGTAAAAACTCAAAATATTTTGCACATTCAATTCTGTCTGAATCCAACCACATTAAAACCTTACCGTAAATACCCAATACTGTCTGCAAACAGCGCGTCTCTTTGCTCCATTGCTTCGAATAACATCTCCAGCAGTCAGAACGAGATCGATGATCGTTTATCCCGCGTAAGTGAAAGAGATGAAAGGCTTAGAGTTGGTTCTGGGACATTGTACGACGGTTGACAATGATAAGTTGGTGCTAACAGCGGAGAACCGATTGCAATCTTTTCTTTGAGCCTGGTCTTTATTGCACCTTCTCGTTCTTGACGCAAGAAGTTCTGGAGGGTTTTAAACAGATGAAGAAGAAAATCAAAGGAGGCACGAAACATTTTGAATGGGAGCTGGATTTTATTTCTTAATTTTTTCTATATTTATTTAGTGAATCAGTGAGACAAAATCACCTAAACAAGAAAAAAGCACCTATCCACTAAGTTCTATAAGTTCAACCGTTGAACTAATTGCACCAAAAAAATCCCGTTTAATCTCAATAGATCCGTTGTCCAGATCCATAATGGATCTAGTGAAATATTTTTTTCTCTGTAGATCGGTTTCCCAATAATTTGGATCTGGTGAGAATTTTTATTGCTAATAGATCTGTTTTTAAAATAACGGTTAAATTTATTGGATCTAATGATTATTTACTGTCCCATAAGATATAATGATAAATTAAGAGGATTTTTTTCTTCAAATATTATTTAATTAAAAGAAATGTACCTACTTAATATTAATATGACAGAACGCAATTTTTCCAAAAAGTGGACAATTCGCCACTTGCGAGCTGCATTTGTGCGAACAAAATTCAATGCACGCTTACTTTGCGGCGTTTAGGTGATGACCTTTTCTTATATCTTTCCCAACGGTCACAATAAAGTGAAGCCAGTGATGGATTCTTGATGTAAAATGTGCAGTATCTGTAAAAACTGCACTTCATTTTTGTTTATGTTTGTCTTGATGTTCCAGCCCTCCATGCTGTTTTTCAGTGCGATGGCGTAGTCCATACACACACCAAATTTTATAATAGTGGTCATTCATCGAGTATTCGTAAATCTGTACCTCTCACATAATAATACCGTTCCACGTCCACTTTTAATAAACTTTATTACTTCGTCACTAATTTTCTCTATCTCGATCTAGCGAGAATAACACTTCTCTGTAGATCCACACTGTCAAAAATTGGATCTACAGAGAAATAAATATCTCACTAAATCCATTATGGATCTGGACAATGGATCTACTGAGATTGAACGAAAATTCCGTTAAAATTCCAGTTCTTTCAACTTTGTTATTTTTTTCGATGTATTTATGAAAATACTGATATTGTGTATGGTGTGCTGGATGTCTTACTAAAGATTCAGGTACAGGAAGATGTCTCGAGATATAGAGAAAAAAGTTATACAAGTTATATAATAGAAGTACCAAATAGCTTTTAAAACTAAAGTGCTGAATTTCAGTAAGCTCGTAAAGCAAAACGTTTGAATTTCATGTTAGAAGTGAAGTTCGAAGTTAGCACTCGACGCTTATGTGTTAGTTTGCTGCACTCTGTTGTTAGATCTCTTTATATAACACTGCTGCTGGAGGGGAACATTGAGACTTGCTAATGTTGCTGTCTTTGAATTTGTTGCACAACACAAAAACATGAATAACAGCGAAATTACGAAATTTAAGTTGAAATTTATTTGTGAAAAAGTCAATTCCCTGTTTAGATACTTACTAACAATATTTTAAAAGCGGGCTTTTTGAAAGCAGTGGTACAGTGAAATCTTATATCGATACTAGCTGACCCGGCCAACGTTGTTTTGAAAGCAGTGGTACAGTGAGATCTTATATCGATACTAGCTGACCCGGCCAACGTTGTTTTGAAAGCAGTGGTACAGTGAGATCTTATATCGATACTAGCTGACCCGGCCAACGTTGTTTTGAAAGCAGTGGTACAGTGAGATCTTATATCGATACTAGCTGACCCGGCCAACGTTGTTTTGAAAGCAGTGGTACAGTGAGATCTTATATCGATACTAGCTGACCCGGCCAACGTTGTTTTGAAAGCAGTGGTACAGTGAGATCTTATATCGATACTAGCTGACCCGGCCAACGTTGTTTTGAAAGCAGTGGTACAGTGAGATCTTATATCGATACTAGCTGACCCGGCCAACGTTGTTTTGAAAGCAGTGGTACAGTGATATCTTATATCGATACTAGCTGACCAATGTTAAGAGTTTGGTAACAAACACTGTGACCTCAGATTTTTATATATGTAATAAATATAAGTAAAAGAATAGAATGACACAACAACTCATATAACTCTGAATTTTGGTGAAAAACTATCTGAATTTGAAAGCATTCTCAATATCTTTTGAGCTTCGGTCAATTGATAGCAAGTTAATATTCAGAACGCGGCTAAATCATAACGGCCCGTCCGGTCATTTGAATTCACCAATATCAGCCGCAAAGGAAATAGAGTTCAAGAACAACGATCCCACGGCTCAATATTATGCCTGTCCGTATACAGGATGTTTGGTATTGTGACCGACATAATTTTTTGGGGAGTTGGAGGGGTCCTTGGAAACATTTCTCCAGTAGAGTGTCACGGTTGCTGAGATATAATGTTTGAAACATATTTTTAAAATCACTCAAAATCTCGCTTTTAAATCGTCTATTAACTTTATTGTTTGTAATGACATAAAATAATTTGTGCTATAATGAATATTTATTTTGCTTCTTCGATAACAAGGTAAAGGTTTCTTGTTAGCTTCTTTACTTACCCTTAAAAAGATTGAAGTGAACAAAAAATCAAAGTGATCACTTTATTTCCCTGTTTTACGTAATTTTATTTTGTGACGTGTCCAAGAGCCCTGTAAGGTCTAAAGGAAATAAAACACTTTTGATATTTGATTCATATTTATTGTCAATAAATTATTATTAATTGATATAATTTAAATTGATAAATAAATGTCCTAAGTGTCACGGTTGCTGAGATCAATCAGAATCAGAATGAGAATCAATAACTTTATTTACTATTGGCTTACAAAATAAGCACTTAGACAAGTCAAATTTTATACTATAAACATAGTTATTATTATCAAATAAGAAATAAGGTGTTATTGATATTCTCCGTCCAAATACCAAACACCCTGTATGAAGCACTTAGTAGGTATGTACCTACAGAAAGTAGGTTTGACTGTACATAAGTCGGCAGATGGAAACGGACAGAGTGAGAGTCAATTTTATTATGGGCTTTAATTTTGTATTAGTTTATAACGTTCGCGTTGCACAATTAATGTCTTCATGTCCAACCTGTTTTTAAATAAATTTTATACATACATATGTATATAAAAAGCCCTCGTTATAAAATATATTAAAGTAAGTATGTATTTACTTACCTGTAGGTACACAAAAATTCCTCGATTTTGGTCCAAACAATTTATTCAATAAAACAATGTGAGTTAGAGGAATTTATTACGGACGGCCTTATTAGTGCGCGCGACACGAACCGAACTCACCCCGAAGAACTCCCAGTAACAGAGAGGAATGTGTCCTCTGTCTCATTGCTCTATGGTGAACTTCCCTTATTATACTAACCTAACGTAGCTTTGATTCTAAGCATCTAGGTCGTGCATTGTAATCTGACAGCTACACAAACTTGGAGTTAACATGTAATCCAAGATGAAAGCTTTCTGCATCGGTCAGTTCTTGGAAAGTAAACGTGCCAGTGCAGCTTATATGTCCTAAGCCGATTTACATACTATCCGAGCAGGAACAGAACTAAACAGGCTAACTAGAATCTTCAGACAACATAAAATATTAGCCACATTACAATGTTGTTTACAATAAAAACTGATAGATTGTTGCACGAACTGAGTGAGTGACTGGCATACTGAGTTATACCCGATGGAGATGTCTCACGTTAGACGCGCTGGCGCATACGTCTCGCTTCGGACATCGAAATTTGAATATAGAGAGATTTGATACTACAGCGCGCTCTAATCATGCATGTTTGGAACTGCCAAAGGTTAGCCTAAGTTATTAGGTAGTACATTGTTTACAGTGGCGAGTTTAAGTGCTCATATACACGAGTGGCAAAGTGTCAACGGCACAGGTAACTGTAGCCGTCTCGACGCATCGACGCCTGAAGTCAACAGTTGAGTGCTAAGTCCGACGCGTCAACTGCTGCTGTTGACAGTTGACGGCTGACGCCGACGAGTAGACGGCTGACGTCGACGCGTGTCGATGGCTGCCGTCGACAGGAGTCGATGTTAACTGTTAAGAGACCAATATAAAAATTTAGATAACATTTATAAAGAAAATAAGAGTTAAAGAATAGGAACAAATTAGAACTAGTACCTATTGACAATTGAAAGAATTGAATTTGTGAAGGCCTATGAGAAAAATTACATAAGCTGTAACAAAATAATAAATTGCTGCCCTACAGGAATTATGTACTAACTCTAGCTGTAATGAGAACCTAAGCTTCCTATATATTTGCAATTAATAAATGAATATAAATATGACGGCTACAGTTACCTCTGCCGTTGGCACTTTGGCGCTCGTGTACGTATATGAGCACTAACCTTTATTTTTGTGAGTTGACGGATCCAAGTGTGTCCTGTGCTTCTACGGCGAATAAATTAGTATGAATAGGAGTGCGTCATTCATTTGAAGCCCAAGGAAGGCGAAAGCATAAAAAAATACGAGCTCGGAAACGCACTTTCTCCCGAGTGATAGGATAGATTTTCTGTTGGTTCTCTTCTTTATTTTTCGAATTATTGTTCCGTAAACGGAAGAGGTCGATATGATATGGCGACCTCTGAGTAAAAACTTAAAAACGCGTGAGAAATTAAGTTCCATACAGTTATCTGTCCCGCATTTTAGTACAGCTGCAATGACGTACTTTGTACCTACTTCATGTTTTGAAAAGGAATTTAGGAATTTTCCTCAGCAGTAACCAATTTTCATTAAAAAAGTCGAACTTACAATCTGGGTATCTTCAAGACAAGAGTGAATAGTTTTCCTCTAGTGTAGACGAGCCTTCGTGATACAATGTCGGCTACATCCTCATTTTCCATCAGGTGAGTTTATGTGGCAAACAAAGGTCTATTGATTAGGAAAAAATCTTCTGATATTAAACTCGCAAAAGGAGAAACCACCTACTCCATATTCAAAATGTTTATTTGGTGAGGTAAATTTTCAATGTTGTCCTTAATTTTAAGTACGATAGCGTTAATATTGTCTAATCTGTGAGGATAGTTTATTTTGATGAACAGAAGGTACTGAGGTACCCTCTGATTAAAATGACAGTCCTGACTGATGTATTGTAGCAGGTATGTGAAAATGTTACCTTCCCGTTATAAAAGGTGCCAAGTAGAAAGATTCAATTACAAAATATCCTGTTGTGGTTTGTGGCAAGTTTTCGCAATAGTGATGCAAAACTGAAGTGACAGCTCTGTCGGACCCTCTTCAAACGCGATCTGGACGAGGCTCTGCATAATATTATTATGGCCAGATCAGGACGACGCAGTGGAATAGATTTATGAGACGGAATAACAGATTTGGTTGAAGCAGAGCCTATTTCCAACTAGCTTAAGATACCCACTAGCCGCCCTGGCCTATGTAGCTGTTGTTTTGATGCTGGTTACTTTGGTGTTATACATTTATAATAAGCGCATCGCAATTTTTCTAGGTACCTCTATTCCGTAATTTATTTCATCAGCATTGATCTAATTAACTAATGATCGTAGAATTTCTTTATATCTAAGTATTGTGAACACGAATATTTCCAGATCATTTATGAGCAAATAGTACATTATTGCAAAGGACTTTCAAAATAGGTCAAACGGAAAAAAGTTTTCCGAATCCGCCATAATATAATATCGGCCTCTTCCGTCGTATTCGAAACAATAATTAAAAAAAGAACAAGTGAAAATCGTGCGAGCGCGTATTTATTGCTATTAGAGTTTACAATTTGGATTTAGGTACTCGAGTCATTTTGAAGATTCTAAAACGATGATTGTCCTCATAGGTGTACTATAAAGCACTTTGTATCACTCGGGAGAAAGTGCGATTCCTACCTCGTGTGTTTTAAGGTCAATGACACACTCGATAGGAATCGGGCATTTTCTCGCATCACTGCAACATGTGCTATTATAATAAGAAAGAACAAACATTACCATAACAAAAAACCCCGGGACAGAATTTGATAGGCTTTTGCCAGAATCATACGGTAACTATGCCCTTTCATTTCCCACATTATATCGTCAATGTTACTCGTCTACTCTAAGTCGAGTTACACGTGGAACCTCAATAGATACAAAATAAGGACACTAACAACATAACGTTCCCCGAAACACTATCTTGTCTGAATATCTCTTCACTCAGAAAACGTTAGAGATTTTGCGATAAATATTTCTTCTCTGAGAAACACCTAAGACATCACAAATATCAAAGTGTTTTATTTCCTTTAGACCTTACAGGACTCTTGGACACGTCACAACACTGAGATATCATTTAATTTGATGAGTTCTTTGACAAGTGTGTTCTATTTATTTTATGTTTCACTTGGGGCAAGTTTGCACGGTTTTTTTTCACGGACTCCACGAATAGAACTTGTGCCCCTAAACGTTTTATTCACCAGCACGCCTTCCGATTCGACCCGCGCGGTGCCAATTAAAGTGTTAGCATTAGTGTACATTGCGGGTTCGATTCCCACTTCGGGGCAAACGTTTGTACGATCTGCAGATCCAAGTGTTCTAGGTACTTTCTGTATATAAAAAAATATCTATCTAGGTATGTATGTACCTATAACACAAGCTCTGCTTAATTTGGGCTTGATGATGCTATGTGGATTGTCAAGCATTATTTATTAAAACGTTTCCATAGAGACAAGTGTGCAAGCCGCGGGCAAAAACTGGTAAATAATATTTGTTTGTTTGTTTGTTGCAGATTGGCTGACGGTGACGTGGGCACAGGGCGGCATGACGCTGCAACCCGACGCAGACGATGACGACTCCATCAAAGGGAGGTTAGTCGCGACCTCTCTTCTTGATCTTTAGATACGGTTTGATCTAGAACGAAAAATCCACACAATTGTTGAAAACAGGACCCGAATTGTCACGGGTGAATCCACGCGAAGGCAAAATCGCACATTCACCTCGTGTCGGAGCTCTTATAATTTTTTATCGCAATGTTTATTTAATTTTTATTATTTCAACAAAATCTAGACAGGTCTATCAAACCTTTATAATCTAAGTTACGACCAATTACATTTTATAAAAGAAAACTTTCACAATACAGACATAATGTTATCATTTTTAATTCAATTTTATGTTCGTTTCTATATAACTACTTCTACTAATGTTTCATTGGCGGTGTGTATCCTACTCCTACTATATCCTACTAATATTATAAAAATGTCAAAGTTTGTATCGATGGATGTATGGATATTTGTTACTCTTTCACGCAAAAACTACTCAACAGATTGGGCTGAAATTTGGTACAGGTATATTTTGTGACCTGAAATAACATATAGGCTATTTTTTATCCCGATAAAACGCGGGCGTAGGTGCGGGCAACAGCTAGTAATATAATTAATTATTTAGGTACTGAGTCGTTCTTATTAAAAAAACAATGAGTAAAAGTCACCAAATGACTTATTTATTTATTTTACAACTTATAAGAAAACTTACAGCAAATAATTAAGGAACTCTAGATAAACATCCCATGTGCCTATTTAAACTTAACATAGACTGTAAGACACTACTAACCCAAATAATGTAATTTTTTCTGTACTAAATAAATATTTATCTATCTAGCTGTTGCCCACGACTTCGTCCGCGTGATCACAAAAACTCTGACTGTCTAGACCGAACCAAAACTCTTTATTTCCTTTAATACAATAGATGTACGAGTATACCTACTTAGAAAACCTTCTTCCACTAGTGGACAAAAAATTGAAGTGAAGAGAATATCAATAACACCTTATTTCTTATTTGATAATAATAACTATGTTTATAGTATACAATTTGACTTGTCTAAGTGCTTATTTTGTAAGCCTAAAGAAATACAGTTATTGATTCTGATTCTGAAAAAGTCATCAAAATAGACATGGAAAAAGTGATATTACAACAACACAAAAACACAAGAGGTAATCTGTCAAAGCTAAATCAGGTTGTAGTGGCACACGCACCGAGCTCGCCTGAGAGCGTGCTACTACAAGCAGTCAACAGCTCTTCATTTAAGAGGCCAGTGTTGACGGAGTGCAGCGCAGTAGCCTGCCAACTAACCGCACCGTCTCCGTTTCGCGCAACCTTCAACTGTTAAAAGGCTGACCCCGCGCGCGGGTCAGAAGCTAGTCTATACTAATATTATAAAGAGGAAAAATTTGATTGTTTGTTTGCAGTGAATAGGCTCAGAAACTACTGAACCGATTTGAAAAATTATTTCACTGTTGGGTAGCTAAACTATCCCAGGCTGACATAGGCTACATTATATTTAAAAAAAAAATTGTGATCTTATTTTTTTTTGTTAAATACCTGTGCGAAGCCTATAAAAATAGATTACTTGCTTCTGTCCGCGGCTTCACTCGCGTTTTTTTAGGACGTTAAAAATTGGACGGTGTTTGGTTGTTTTAAACATATATTTTTTTATGTCATATAGGCAGTGCCACGGTGATATCGCATTCGTGAAGCCATCTTTGTTACGATGAATAATCTGTATATTTAAGATAATATATCAGAAGGTTTTTTTCCTAATCAACAGAATTCCTTGGAAGGTCGGGTGCGTAATCGTACGTTTCCGCGCGAATCAATTTCCAACGTGAGCACGGCCTTACTTAGCCTAATAATCAAAATAATCAATTGGCTAGTGGAAGCGCTACAAACAATTACTTCTTCTCCAACTTCCCGGTTAGCTGCTCCAAGGTACATGGATGAAGAAAATTGCTCGAAGCTCGGTCATTAAAACTTGCCGGTCATCTTATCGGTCAGCCTGAACTCGAGCGGACATTATGTGAACTTTGGAGCGGATTTATTGAGAGTTCAGTAACCATCGATAGTCGAACTTAGTTATTTTAACCGGATAGGGTTATTATAACTTGAGAAGATAAGCCTTATTTGTAATCGTTGCTTGTACATATGTGTTCAACCTAAAATTAATGATCCATAGGTAGAGACTTGACTGGACATTAGACTAGACTCGAGCTGATGTGTAGTGTCTTCTTGTGTAGATCTTCTGAGTAGGCCTTAGGATAATCTATTGGGCTGAAACTCACGGCAGCTAAATTTCATGTTATTTCAGTACCTACCTATGAAATACAGAAATACAATTTATTTATAAAACCAATTTACATGTCAGAATTTCGTAGATAAGTACAGAATTGCAATAACATTACAAAATAAAAATAAAAATATTCAAAAAATAAAAAAATAAATTCAAAAAAATAAAAATAAAATCATAAATGCGAGTACAAAAATAATATTTACAGTTGTAATAGTTCGTTCACAGAATATAAATTCTGCTCGACAAGCCAACGTTTCAGTCTTACTTTAAAACAAGATAGACTGCCGTCAGATGTTACAGAGTCTGGTAGTTTGTTGTACACTGCCGGACCCATCACATGTGTTAACTTTGAGGACTTCGTGAGGGAACGGGCGATGGTTGCGAGCTTTCCTGCGTTCCGCGTTCCGTACGCGTGGGTGTCACCGTTTTTTATGAACACGCCTAAGTATGCAGGCGTTACTAAGGCAGGATGCTTTTACTCATAATGAATCTAGTTCAAACACAAAATAATCATTTATTTTCTTCTATTCATAGATCCCAAACATTAAAACAATAATGTGTTTAAACAACAACATCCAATGAAGCAACTGCCCCACAACATGACAGTTTAACCTACTCGTACAAATGAGCGTTTGAACCCCGGAGCGGCCATTTCTCTTATCTTACATCGGAAAGGACACTTTTGTCCGCTTAATGTACATTACGAACGATACTTTGCAATGATTGTCGCATTTGGCCCACTTATTTTGTAATCATGCCTTCCTAACTAATAATAGCCAGGCTAATTGTGAAATCTCTTTCAGAAAGCGTGCTCCATTTTATGCCACATTTTCATTTTCTCAAGTGTTTTGGCGATTAAACGTTTCACCATTAGCAATAAAAAAAACAAGTGAGTCTCTGAATCTACCCAGAGCTCTGTCTTAGACTTACATAAAATACTATAGGTACTATATTTATATCATCACAAAGGCGCGTAAAGCGCTAACCATAAAATATCACTGTTCTCTCCAATGTAACGGCGACAACACTATTGGAAGGCATACGAGGGTGTTCGTGTGACTTCAGTCGCGAATTCAGATAATATCGCGCTGTACGCGTTTACGACGTGTTTTATTTTTTGTGCTTAATGTTCTGGAGAACGGTGAAAGGTCAGCGCGAATATAAAAATCTTGGGTACACTGCTTTTGTAGCAGGTATTAACTACTTTTTAAGGTTGTCAATAAAATCAGAATGAACAAAGGCCCCAATATACTTCGTAAGTTTCAAAGAATTAGATACCTAGTAAAAACTTTGCTCTAAGAAAATAGAAAAGAATACCTGTAAGTAGTGATTAGGTAGGTACTTGAAGGGATTTGCTAAAGGTCGTTTTTTTCAATATGGGTCAAACAAAGATTTAACTATGTTTAAGAGAAAGTACCTACATATAGCATATCAAATAACATAACCGCCATTCATACACCGAAAGATACAAATAAAAATGTGAATCCGCCGAGCTCGTCGGAACAGGCGGCGGGGCGGCTCGGCAAGTCCCCTATTATATAATTCGTCGTGGTTTAGTTTATCTCGGATTGGAGCCGATCGCGCGGATGTCTGTAACGATGACGTATCATCGAGCCTCGCGGTATTTGGTCCTATTGAATGTAGCTTTTGGGTAAAAATAATTTTATTACTTATGGAGCTGGATTTATGTATGATCTTTTCTCTGAAAAGATTGTAGATTTATTATACGGGCTATGTATACCTATGGATGGGAATGAGTTTGAAGTTTCTTAGTCATTCTCTCAATTATAATGTCACCTAACTTAATCAAATTTCGCTAATGTCCAAAGGTTAAAGATGATGAATGATTTTACTTACATACATCTCACTAGTTTTGCATGGTTTTTGCCAAAGGTCACTCGTGTGTATACTTGTAAAAAGTTGTCTTACGTATCAGACGCGTACACATCGACTTGAGCTCAACTTTGAAACTCTACCTATTTTGTTTGTGGTCAGGCAAAACTTATCGTTATTTTCAACAGCTGCTGTACTGTATCCACCTTATCATACGACCTCGGTTGCACGCTTCGTTATTTATTGCGGTAGTGATCTCGTCTCGTTACGCAGTATCATATCACCCGGTTTTTATCCCAACTCATAACTTTTTAACAAGGCCGCAAACGCGCGATTCTTGCCAATTAGCGTCGCGGCCGCGCGCCGCCGCCGTCCGCCCCGGTGGGCTATAGCAGTTCGAGGCTAGCTCGGGCAGGTGCACCTTGTTAGGTTCTTCTACAAGTTTAAGTGCATTGAAATCTTGATATCTGTTTTTGGTACTTTCGGTAGTAGAAAAATAGCTACCAAAAAAAGTTCAAACTATCTCGCTACTAGATAAACTATTTCGAGAGGTCTACCAACTCCGCCTGCGTAAAATTCGCTCCAACGAAAGCTAAAGAAGCTAACGTCGCAATAAGATGTTGGCTGAGTCATCACAAAACTCAGATAAAGTCCCTAAGAAATGTTCTGGTATCGGATCGTACAATATAAAATCACACTGTTTGAGAGTCAGCATTGGAGTAGGGCCTCTGCGTGAAGTTTCAAACGCGACGTGATTAATTACAGCATCTCGCGCCTCGCAGGAATCACAGTCCTTATGATAAAGATCCCATTTGGAGGGCGAAAGGGCTTTCACAGCATCATATAAATATGCATAGATTGTTCTGGTAGATGTCTGTCACTTTCACTTTCACATAATTTACTTTAATTAAACTGCTACAAGATCGTGTAACGCATGAAGAGATCGAGAGGAAGCCGTTCGGTAATTTGTTCGGTAGTTTAGAACGTTTCAGGCTTTTGGTCATTAAAATTGTTTTTATTATCTTAGTTTGGTATATCCTCAAAGTATTCATGCTCGGTCAATGCGACATTGCTCGGTTGCATTGTAGTGCAGTTGTCATAAACATATAGAAAAGCACATTCCTGAATATCTGACTATTAGCTGACCCGCCCGCAATTTCATTCGCGTGGACTTTAGTAAGGCCCCAAGTAATATTAGTTTCCATATAAACTAAAAACAAAATTTCAGCCTCGTAGCTTTTCTTGTTCCTGAGATTTTTTGATAAGTCAGTGAGTGGCCTAATTTTGACACCACACCATTAAAATTTAGGGTGCGAATTTCAAAAAACTTTGGAACACGTGTCTGTTTATTTTAAGTCATTTTTCTACGCTACAAATTTTGAGGGGCCAACGGTAACGGTTTTGCAATTATTATAAAAATGAACTTTGACCGAATTTTAAATACCTTAGAATACTATCTAATCTACTAATACGTCCTAAAAAGAACCTCCATGCAAAGTTTCAGCTTCGTACCTCTTGTAATTTCAGAGATCTCTTGATGAGTCACCCAGTTTTCCCTTTTGTAAATGTAGATAATCGCACTCCTTCCGAGTTTCATGCCTGACGAGGAAATTGTAAGTACCTAGCACCTGCACATACACATAGGTAAACAGCCGGCTGGCACATCCGTCGAGCGTGAGAAGCCGGAAATTACCTGGCTCTACTTGGGCTCTACTTACGTTCTATTGTATTATTATCTCCTGCTAATAAGGAAGCACCGACCACCGTCAACGATACAAGTGACCTTGACGTCTTGATCGTGTATTCTTTGAGATGTTTTTGAAGCAGCAGCAATGCACATGTTTTTGAACACATGAATACATATTGTAGCCCCCTCCGTAAATAAATAAAATAAAATAATAATATGTATGGCGTAGGCAACTGTGTAAAAAAATACCTACGAAAACTTTAAACATCGCAAATCATGTAAAATGTCCCTTTATTTGTGCTTTTTAAATATAACATTTGAATGGATTAATGCACACTGTAATAATCAAATAAAAAAAAAGCTAGGCATTAGGTACATAAGCTACCTACCACACAAACCTCAATAGGCAAACCACAAACGCAGTACAAAGTTGGCCTAGTTTTGGATCAATAACCTACATTACAGGTACCTATACCTGCCTACCTACTAGATTAACCGTGTTGATCAATCACGCAGAACTAATCAGATCCGATTACTCGTGCAAATCATTTAATTTGCCAGAAATTAGAAGCACATGACATGATGTCACCAGAAATCGATCGTATGGTAAAAGTTCTTGATTAGGATCGATAAGCACCGAATTTGTCTCTAGGGTTGGTAAGAACTAAGACCTTTATTTGAATTAGAATTTTATCGTCACTAGAGACAAAATCGTTGCTTGTCGGTCCGCTGTTCGGAACGCTATCACAGTTCTCTGGATAAGGATATCCAGAGAACTGTTCGCGTTGAAACGGAGCGTTCCTCCGTTGGCTTGAAAGGTGCTTGTGTTTGTGTGCATGACTTGTAGCATTATACAGAATGTTCGGCACAATTTATGTATGTCCTATGGAAACTGGGGGTAGGTGGAACCAAGTGCAACAGCTTGCCGGCTTTTTACCATGAAAAGCCTCGCAACTCTTGTAAATAAAGTTTTTTTTAAGATTTTAAGAATTTTTCTGAAATTTGAACTATTTAGTGCTGTTATTTGATATGTAGGTACGAAATAACATGTTTTTTTTTACATTACGTTTGTCGTGTACGCCGTTAATTAGTAGAATCAATATTTACGTGATATAAACATATTTAGATAAGAAAGAAAGTTGGGCATACAAACTGTTGAATGGTAAAAAATCTACCTTAGAGTAAAAAATTCTAACTAAGAGCTCAACTTTGGATTAAATAAAAATAAACTAACTGTGCCTCTGATTTTCAAATTCACTGAAAACTTTATAATTTCATGGCCATTACAATGTGTACAAAGTATAAGTTATTCAGTCCGTACGTGTAATATCTAGTTCACCTACATTATAATAGCTTAGCAATGTCTACCTAGACCTACTTCCAATAATTACGTGATGTTTATTCTTCCGTATTAACCTTTCATTTTAACATAAATCTAATTAATAAACAGTTGCGATCAAACAGCGTTAGAGTTATTATTTCTCTTCCTCGGTAGCTCTACCACAATGGTTGCCATATGTGTCAAAACCACATATGAAACAAATAAAATAAGCGTTTATTTAAAAAAAATTGAATATCCTGGAAATGAAGAATTTTTATCTCCCACAATTATGGTATGACCAGGGCCGGAATATACAGAATAGTAATTTTATTGGTCAAAAATGTGTTCTAGGTCGTCTAACAATAAGTTAAATCGTAGCCCGTATGTCATAAATCGTTGTCACAAGTAAATACGAGTCAGTTGTAATGTAGTAAATTGGCAAATTTGGCAATTATAAACATGTAACCTCAGAAATAGACGAAAAAAGCAATAAATAGTAAATTTCTAATGAATCGCAAGATATCACCAATTCCACTGCTACAACGCGGATGAATAGTTTTCATCCGGTTTTGTAACGAGCCTTTTGTAATCTACGATCCACGGCGACAATAGGATCCCGGCGGTTCCCAGAGATCCTTCCATTGTGAGCTGCATGGCTCGAGAAGTTCACTCTGACCTACTGTTATACCTCTAGTTATCTCTCTGACTCGAGAGACTGGATCTAGAAGAATTCTTTTATATTTCACCTTGAGTATTTGTAACAAAAGTATTGTTTCGAACAGCACTTATCCTATCACCCTTCTCCAATATTTCGACAAAAATAGGATTTTTAAAAATTGGAGCGTGTGTCTTTCTTTGTCATCGTTTTGACGCACGTCCTATAGTTTGCTTCTAAATTTTTTTCCTTTAAAAGTCGACTTAGATCCAATTTCACCATTTGTTAAACTAATTGTAAATTCAGCTTGAAATAGATCGATGTGCTATGCGCTGGCTGCACTCTTTCAACTGCAATGGTGAAATTATATGATATAATCGCAAGTGTCCTTAGCTATGTTTGAAGAAACTCAGTGCAGCCCATTGTGCTGCCATAATATGTTTAGATTGTTCAATGGTTCAAAGAAACATAGATACGTCGTTGTTTTGAAATTTTTGTGATTTAGTTTGTTTTCTACAGACTCGGGCGCGCCGGCAGCCTGGCTGCGAGTCCGGGTGAGAAGCTCCTCGAGTTGCTCCGACCCAGCGCGGGCACCCCCAGGCGGCACTCGACGGCAGCCTGCGCCCCGCCCGCGGCACCCCGTCTGGCGCCCCTGCCGCGCCCCTCGGGCTTCGTCTACTGCCCCTCGGACGCGCTGCCCTATTGCCCGCCCTCGAGGATACCTGCGCCGCCTCGGAAAATTATTGTAAGAAACTACTGTAAATTTTTCTATTTAAGTCTTACGCTAATACTACAAAGAGTAGGGCTGGGAAATTTTTGCGTTTTATCATAGAGGTCCTTGTCATACAGGGTTAACAGCTGAAAACACCTAAAAGACTAATAGGTTTAAATTTTTGCAGCCACCTCCCCCCCTCATAATCCAACCGATGACGCAGCAGCCGCCGCCTGTGCCGCAGCGCACCGCTCCGGTGGCAGCGCCGGCACTGCCTATCCTACCCCCCGCACCACCGCGACGTGCCTCCCCGCAGCCCCCACGGCGACAGCCCCCGCCCACTCCTCCGCGACCCGTCACCACACCACCCAACGACCCTTTCGGGAACAAACGAACGGTGGTCCCCGTCTCGCCAACACCTCGACCTGAAAACAAAACACAGAATAAGAGACCTCCTATGAAAATGCCTGACAACCCCTACTCGCCGCCGTCGACGAACGGCATGAAACAGTCACCGTCCTCTGGCTCCAACATCAGCGTACGACAGGATTCCAATGTCTCTTCGGAGTCCTTCAGCCAGACGTCCTCACCATCCTACACGACCAAGTCGATGGAAGCGCCGTTGTTGCCGCACCAGCATGTGAACAAGAGTTTGAACGCAAAGATAGCGCGCGGGCTGATGATGAAGGAGCAGGCGGAGAAGGATGCCCACAGCGCGGCCATCACCAAGAGTGCCTCGACCCCCGCCTCGCTGCAGACCATCGTGCGATTCCAGAGCGGCAGCAACATGTCCTTGCATCATCGGGTGAGTCACTTCCTTACTCAGGCAAAACCTCAGGACCGCCCAAACCTTGGCCGAGACATGGCATTAACTAACATCTTGTGGTGACAGATTTGACAGATTGTACAAGCCTAGACTCGCTATGACTCGGCCAAAATGTGGTGGTGGAGCAATCATAAAAAATTTTCGTAGTTCGTATGTGTCGGCCCTGTCCTTACTCTTGGTAGCTTGCCAAGAGTTGCAAAGGTATTATGACGGTCTGCTTGCCGCAATAATTTCCTCCTTACTTCGGGGCTTATGTAATAAACAAGCTTTAAAAGCTTTGAAGTAGAAAACTTACGGGCACAACAAGTAGAGATAAAACACACGGGTTATTATTATTCTTAGGATTCATATTTCATAAACAACCTAAAGAGTTGTGGATGTAGTCTTATTTTTAAGTATTCGCTGATAAAGAAACTGGATAAACAACCTAAAGGAGTATTAAAATTATCTTATCTGTATCAAATACAAATAATTGGTAAGTATCTGTAAAATTCATCAAAGATTCCCACAAAGCTGTTTGGTTAGTAATTTTCATAGATCTGAAAATATATACACCACCAAACTATATTCATAAATTCATTAATTAATAGTGTTGAACTAATGCATGTGCAACTGGATGGATAAAATACAAAAGGACTTATTTCTTGGGATTCATCATCGGAATGAAAGTCACTGTTAGAGATAGGCCTGTACCTACCCTAAGGGTTTTTCATTAAGAGCGCTCGAACTTTGAAATGTAATAAAACAACTTATTAAGGTGATCAATTTTATATTTTATTTTAAAGGACATTCGATGACATTATGTATGGTCAGTCAAATGGCCGCCGCAAATTCGCTGTATGCGGTGTATCCTATAAGACCAATTTTGGATGACCTCTTCACATAAATGGGACTCAATTTCACCAAGAACTTGAGTTATGTTGCCCTTCAGAGCGGCAATTGTCTGTGGTATGTCTGCATAGATCAGAGATTTCACGTAGCCCCACAGAAAATAGTCGAGTGGTGCCACACGATCTCAATGGCCAGTTGTAGTCGCCACCTTTTTTTTCCAAAAGCAGGGTCAGCCGATAAATGCTTTAAAGCCCAATCAGCGAATACACGGCGTTGTTTGTGGTCGTTGGGTTTTAGCTCTTGAGTTAAAATTGAGTGAACTTTGTGTGGATGAAAACCCAAGTCAAACGACAGATCGTGGACTCTGCAGGACGGCCATGAATTCCATAAATTTCACGTAACGCACGAAACCTTAGGCGAACTTTATTCGGCCGAAGACATGTCGCAAATTGTGATGTCGCCTGCCAGATGCTAATGGCTGATAAGTACGCCCAATAGTCTGTGGTAATCTCCACTCCAGAGCTCGCTTGCCCCATCGGCTATATCACTACATAAACTCAAAAACTACTGAACGGATATTCAAGCGGTTTCACCAATCGATAGAATGATTCACGAGGAAGGTTTAGGCATATAATTTTTCAAGGTTTTGTGTAAATTAGTTGAAATATAACGATAATTGTCGGAAGTTTCGGAAAAAGTCAAGCTCTCATAAAAACGCTGCCTAATCCCTATGAGATACATATAATAAAATAATTCACGGTGGGCTTTTCCTCTTTTATAGATCTACAAAAAAGTGTGCGATGGCATAATTTATCTTTTAAGGATAGCTTACTATACCCATTCTATCATAATAATATCTTCTACACTCGTGCGAAGCCGGGGCGGGTTGCTAGTTTAATTATTATTTCAGATATGGCCAGCCCCACTGGCACTTCAGCTGGTTAATCCTGTTTGCTACCACTTGCTTTATCTATTACTTCGTTGGCAGATTATGGCCAGCCCCTGCATCTGCTACTCCATGTTGCTAATCCCATGTGCTGCCACGTGTTACCATATTGTGACGTGTATTGATTTCCCGTGTATAAACTCATGTAAAGGCAGAAACGAAACAATACCACTTCAGTGTTCCCGGGTCGCTTTTGAAGCGTGAAACCTTTTACCAAAATGTCCATTTTGTTTAATAAATGTACGTTAAATGTAACTGTTAGATTAAATGGCGGCGTGAAAATGGCTGCAGCGGAAATGGGCGCGCGGTGCGATGCCGAATTCAATTTGCGCACCAATCCACACGGGAAAATTAAAGTAAATATTCGTATTGACACAGTACAGTTCATTCGCTTATGATACAGGACCGGCGCGGCGGCGGGTTCGGTTGAAGGTGAGCTTCAAATAGGCTTGCAGTCAACCGCATAACCGCAACCGCAGTAAATGCTGCCTCATTGTAGTATAGTATCCACCAATAGTCACATCACGAATATTGTCCAATGAATTGCGATTCAGAAATCAAAAGTCAAAGAACCTAACATATATATAAGATCGTACAGGACACCCAAAATCGTCATAACGTTTTATGTGTTTTTGTAAACCATGTATAATTGATCAAAACAGCCGCTTGCTCAGCTTTAGAATGAAACTAGCGCCGCGCTTCATTACCTGGACTCTAACGTCGTCGTCGGCACTCATAGTGTTATATCAGTAGCATCGAGCGGTCTCGAGTCGGGGAGCGGCTGTAAAATGACTGAAATAAAACCTCATCGGAGGCCGACAGGTGGCACGAACGATAAAAAAATATTTTTCGCAAATAAAATGTCCAATGAAGGTTTTCATTGAAATATTTGATCGTAAATGGGTGTTTAATGGTCACTAGTTAATATAACTTCAGCTTTCCATAAAATCGCACAGCTCTAATGGTGAAAAAGCCCGACCCAAAAGGCTTGACAATGACATTGTAAAATTGATAAATAAATATTGTGTATAAGTGTGAGTGCACGTGAAATGAAGATAGATACATACATATGTAAATGTAACTGGTGCACTGGATCGATCTCGAGATCTGGGATCCCGGAAAAAGCTGGGAGTAAAACACTAGAAATTTTGCGGACACCTAGACCCTCCAACCTAATAGGAAGAGTGGCCTGGTGCCACTCTTCCTATTAGGTGTGCTTACGCATCGAAATACTTAATCATAATTGATACATGTGTCGAGCATGATGGGCTATCCAATTGCTGTGTCAGTTGTTGATATTTCCGTAAATTTGGGAACAAACAGGCAGAAACGTAAAATATCATAAGCTACATGAACATTAATATTTTGCAATTTTTCGGAAAACAAATGAAATTTAGAATTTTTCATTTACAAAATTAGGCTAAGACTCATCCATAATCGGAGATCGGATATCAGTTTAAGGTTTAGAGTTAAACTAAGCGACTCTATAAATTTAAAAAAGGGTAGAAGAAGCCGTTTCTGGAATTATATTATTTGTTTACCTATCTACAGTATCTGCTTAGTAAACTTTTGATCTCTGATTCATTGGTGAGTCAACATTTATTATCTAGATACTTGAGATTAATGAGTTTGAAGCTCTGAACTGGTCGCTTGATAAACAGTTTCGATTAGATGTTGATTACTTATCTAATCTGAATAAATTGATTTGGTTCGCGACTTTGAGCTCAGGAGCGCCATTAAATGGATCGAAAAGTTCTTTGAACTTAATACTATTGCACGGGTGTCTGAGTTAGTATAACTGAGTGCTTTTAGTCTTTGATAGTGATTCCAAGTTATAGTTGTTTTCGACACCAAGTTTTTGATGTTTTTCGAAATCAAATGTCTATATTAGATAGGTAACTACATATTTGTAAAGTCAAACATCAAAGTATTTACCCTAGCTGATATAATTATGATGTTCGGTATCATTGAATTGATAAATACTTCTAAGCACGACTTTCATAATATGGAATTTAAAATGTTCTGCATTCATTAACTCAGTAGGTAGATATTAGGTAAACTTCGAGTAAATATGTATTCAATCATCCAGTGTGGGAATTAACTTACGGATAATGAATTTTTGAGTTTTGGTTGGGTTAGCCACAAGATATTCTACCTATAATGTACGAGTAATTCCTAAATACCTAAATATTTCGTAATACCACACAAACGTGCTTTATCGTCAACTGCCCGTTACCATCATCACATCTTTGTGCTAATTCCCACAGCGCATAGCTTCAACCTCGTGTTGGCATGGCTTTACAGAGATCGGGTAAATATCCTGCTCTTTGGCCACACTTGAAAATCGGATGAACCAGTATGCTGAGTGTGAACTGCCATACTGTTTACTACAAAGTGCGTTTTCTATGGAATTCCTGAACAGCGCTCCAAGCGGGAAGTTTTGAAAATAGGAATTCCATAGAAAATAAAGTTACGCAAACTTTGTAGTAAACAGTATGGCAGTTCACACTCAGCATACTGAGCTCTCGTGTGGCCAGACTGACTATCTCTGCACAGTAGTGTAGTACTACTCTACAAAAGGACGGCATCTAGCAAATGCAGACAACTTAATGCTTACTATCATTTAGCCTAAAGCTGAGCAAGCAAGTCTTTATATTAATTGATGAAATTCAATTAGCTAGTATTTATTCTGTCGTTCCAGGTGTTACGTCGAGTTCTTACGAGTATCTTGTAGATCACCATATGAACCCCTAGATTGTCTGCATTTGTCAGATGCCGTCCTTTTGTAGAGTAGTGAGAGTTAAGAAAGCAGAGATACAGACGGCCTAAATTACGCAAACTATATTTTTGTCTTCCCGTCCATCACACACAAGCCTCTTAACTTTAACGTAAAGCCTGTTACATTTTCACAGAATGCTTGTAACTATGAAGTGGGACGGAACCTTTATTGCACGGGTGTTACTCGCACGTGGCCTGGGGGTCTACTCTTTTTCGTTGTGATATTGATCTACAAGAAACTTTATTTTTCAAGATGAAAAGATTTCGTCGCTTAGAAACAGTTAAAAGCTCAGCATAATAAAGGAATGTAAATAATTGTTATTACAATAGTAAAGTAATTGTTTAGTGAAATCATTGTTGTAAGAGGCCATAATACTTCAAAGCTGTTGGTTTTACACGGACAATTGAAGAAAATAATTAGTTTTTACCCGACTACGACGAGGGTTATGATCTTGGGTTTAAATTACCAAACAAACAAAAGATAAGGTAATTAAAGTTGACAATTAATTGAAATAATTAATAGCAAAAACTGTCAAGTTATATTCTGAGCACATTTTGCTCTTGACAAGGGTCAGGTTTTGAACGATACTGATGAATCATTCATTCAGATATGACCCGAGTGCTCAAGAGTATCGCCAGGGAATGTTTCGTCATGACTCCCATTCGACTTATTGACTTGGTCATGGTCTGTAACTGTAAGACAAGTTATACATTTTAATAAAACAACAGTTGGTTGCAAGTCACCAGGGACGCCATAGTTCAGTGATATAATTATTAAAGTAAGCTAAATGAAAAACGAGCTCGGTTATATTCGCTGCTGTGCTGGTGAGTGCATTATAGCAGCGACGACGGCTCGGGGCAACAATGGATATTGAATTGAATGCGTCCTCTTTGTAAGGGGGATTATGCCCTGACTGGGGTAGGTACATTGGATAACTGGATTTGACTGGCTGCTGTAACGTTTTCAGTTATTTGCAAGTTTTCCTTATAGTTTTGAGGTCGTTTAATTACCTAAACATTCGGAATTTATTGACGAGGGTTGAGCAATCACCCAAAATTCATCACTTTGCATTCACTAGAGGCTGAACGTCAATTCTTTATTTTGCACCTCACCTCTGAATCATAAAACGAACGATTCTGTGAAATCAAAGATCCCTCATGCGATTATATTCTCGCAACCAAGTTTTAATTATGAAAACTTTGTCGTGTTGGTACGGAGAACTTTATGATGTAAAAAAAAAAATATTATGTATTTTATTTGAATCATCGTCTGTATAAAATCAGCAGATAGAAAATAGGTTACTTACCTCATCATCATCATATTATCAGCCCATACGCGTCTACTGCTGGACACAGGCCTCCCCCATACGACACCACAAGTAGCGGTCCTGAGCCACCTCCATCCATCGACCCCCTGCGACCGCTACGATGTCGTCGGTCCATCGAGTGGATGGTCTCCCGTGTAGGGGGGGGTTTAGCCATAATCACCATGCTTGGCAGGCGGATTGGTGTTGGTGTTAAAAAATATTCAGAAAGAAGCTGCTGCCCTTCCTCTGGTATGTTCCCTCAATCGGCTATTACGACATCCACGGGTTCAGTCGGAGGGGTCGATATTCGTACACCGCGGCCCCACGGCCCACGGTTTCTTATCTGTTTTCATGAAAAATAATAAAAAGACATACTAGGTACGATAATAATCTGTTGGGTGTAAGTAGAGTGAGCTCAGAATAATTTTACAGTAGGTATAGATAGGCACTCAGTACTAGTTAGTACCTACTATATACGTTACTATGTATGTAGTAAGTACTAACTAGATCTGAGTTCAACAAACTCAACATAAATTACGCGACCCAACAAACAAGTTCCACAAACTTGCTGAACCCGGTCAGTGGCAATCTTGCCGCGAGTAAACATAATATGTGCCGCGCACTGTACACGCGCTACGATACGAGTGTGTAGGGCGAGGGGAGGGTACAGTTAGCAACATAAGTATCCATCCACTCTCGGTGGACGACATTAAACTTATTGGGAACTAAGCGTCTGCGTGGTTATAAAATGAGTTTTGTCTCGACTTTATTGGTTGTTCTTTTGAAAGTGTGCTGAATAAAAATATTGAGGCAAAAGTTTGGATGGATAATGACATTTTGTTGGATATTTAGAACGGAGCATCATCTAGCCGAGCAAGCAGAGCTATACCGCAGGCTCCGCTTGCTCGGCTAGATGACTACCATGATGATGGATGTTATTTGTTAATAAAATTAAGAAGAACCTCTGGGTTTGTTGCGTTACGACTGCTTTTAACAATTACTTTTCTTCAAGTGTCTAATTTATTGTTTGTCGTTAGATGCTGCGCGATATCCAAGGCGCGACGACGGAGGCGTCTCCACACAAGTTCCGTCTGATGCAGCTCGCGTTGAATGCCGTGGCGCTCCTGGCCATCACCGGAGCCCTGTTCGCCTACTTCCGAGCCAACCCTGCCCAGCAGGTCACTAAGGTAACACTGACCTTGTACCAGGTCACTAGGTTCAGACGCCATCATCATAGTTCAATATGAACACGAGGACATTGCAAAAGTCTTTTCTAGAGGTGCTATGGTAAGTACGTTAAAACTACGAACTGAAAGTGGACTAAGAATGAACGCTTACGAGCAATTTTTGTCATGAGATATTTTAGGTACATATTATAAAAGCACTATATACATATATATACCTATATATGTGTGTGTAACAACATTTTATGCACGGACTGGAACTTTCAAAATTCAAGACTTTACTAAAATATTGTTACATAAATACTTTTATTGCATAAAAAGCAAAGTTAACTCAAGCTTTTCAATTTTCTCAAGAACGAGATTAAAATTTCACATTAAGCTACTTGGACTCCAGCCAAGACACTTTCACAATAAGTTTTCCTATTTTCCGATGCAGAAATAAACCAAGAAAGGAAATAATTTAACTTTATAAAAGGGCACCTGGCCTGCTATAACTCTAATTCCGAATCAACTCTAAATTCGTACCAAAATAATCATTAATGCTGTTGTTTCTTGGTGAGCGCACTCGTTGAGAAAGACTGATCTATTTAAAAAAATTTGAAATGAATTGTAAAAATTGAGGTAATTTTTTTATATATGAATTTGCTAGCTAGTTCTACCTCTAGAATAAGTAATCTATACTCCAACCAAATCCGATGTGAAATGTTTATAAACAAACCACCCATACTTAATCTAAAATTCAATGTTTGCATGCAGGTATTTTTTACACAATTTATATTCCTTTTCGATTTGAGATTGTTCCTTCAATAAATATTACTGAAACTCGACGCCATAAGTTTTAGTTTTGTGTCGCGATTGGTTTACAAACATTTAAAATCAAATTTGGCTGGAGTATAGATGAAAATATTTCATCAAACGAGGCAAAAGTTTCTCGTTTATTCCGCGAAATAAAATGGAATCAAATAAAAGAAAGAAATTAGAATTAGTATTTATAATTGACTCAATTGAGCCAACTGCAGATTGCAATCTACAGGTAGCTCAACTGGTTCGTATCAATACGATAGTCGGAAGCGTCCTCAAAAGAAAATTAAAAAAACCTGCTGCTTGTGGCGAGCTGTTGAGTAGCGACACCACGGGTACCGCGAGTGCTTCCGGGGAAGTTCGTGGTTCTCGTCTCCGCTAGTGGAGTGGCATCCCAAGAGAACCAGATCCCCACCTCTTGCTTGCCTTCATTGGCCGGTCTGAGTGGAGTCGCGAGGGATGCATCTTAGGATGTAGACTCGGGGATGGAAGTGTATAATGGCGTAATAACGAGGAAACCCGCTCACGGGCAGTCTTGGCGATGCTGAAATCAGGGCCGCACCTCTCGACGAGTCTTTGCGCCGATGTTGTTCGTTTTCGCCGACATTTTGAGGAACCAATTGAACATTCGGCAAGGTACCATCTGCCGCTTTTAACAATTTGCGAGTATGTTTATAGTAGGCGTCTGTAGTCTTCCTGATAGATAGCCCGAATATCCAATCCCATCATAATAAATGGTTCTTTTATTATTTGAATGTTTCTTTGCAATAGTCTACATCTGGCAGATATCATCGTCAGGTGTAGCATATTGTGCAACCAAGGATGATACCCGCTATGTGTATTGTGTAGCCCTTGCCTTTAGAGTAACAAGACCTCTGTGCTGTTGGCTTGGGCCCCACGCATCGCATGTCTCCCAAAAGACCGGGTTAGTATGTGGCCTGTGTGCCATTTAACAATCAAAAAACTAAAATCATCTATAAACTAAAATGTAAGAAAATTATAACTAATTTGTACACGTATGTCAAATAGCACTCGTATCATGTCTGAGAAGAAAATTTGCAAAATTCATTCGATTGCACCGCCCTCAAATTGACAAAGGAAATGAGAAACAGAAAATAAATTATATCGGTTATCACCGCAAACGCTCCCAACCCCAAAGAAAGGGAAATTCAACAAAGCCTCATCCAAACATTTGTAAAACATGCCCAACAATCATCGCCCTCGGCGGTCCCTCAACTAATTTGTAAGGGCTTCTGAGCCTTGCCACCATTTTTGTGTTTAATTGTACATTGTACAAATTAGGGTACGTCATCAAATTTTCAACTCGTAAGTAGGTATTATAGTTCTCTTTGATTTTCAAAAACCTAATAATCGAGTTCGAATCCCTTACTTTTAGACAGTTTTTAAGTTTTGCGGGATAAATACTTATAATATATAATACTAATACTAATAATATTTTCTGCCCAGGGGGGCAGAAAATATTTATAGGACCACCTTGGGATAATTTTGTATACAATAGTGAAATAATTTTTTTAATCGGTCCATAAAGGAAAGATCCCGCAACACACATACAAAAAAGAAAAAACATACAGTCTAATTGAAGTCCTCCTCCTTGAAGTCGGTTGAAAATATAAATATCAAATTATATTTTGTTAGGTATTGATAAATTCTTATATGAAAATATATGATTTTATATTGATGATGTTGTTAAGATCGTTCTGAGATAAAAATATTGCGCATTTCAGTCATAAAATCAGTGGTGATGAAAAGGTTAAAAGTGGAGTAACTACCTTATATCTTCAACTAAACTAAGGTAACTTATATTAGTAAAATCACTCTAATTATTTAGATCGTCGATTAAGGGAACAATGTGATTTCGCTCCTATACACGAGTCCCACCTGGGCAGGGCATTGTCTCGATTTCGTCCGAGTGGATTCACAATGAAGCTTCTATTAATAACCGATAGATACTACACATAACTAAGAGGTTTTCGAACGATAATTGGGAAAATCTCTTAAGAAATCGCTGTTGTTCTTAATTTGTAGCACCTCTTTAGTTTGCATAGAATAACAATTATAGTATTTCGTAGCACTTATTTATTGTATAAAAGTAGCTAATTGTAGGACTCATTTGAGTTTCGTAGATTGTCCAGAGAACAATAATGTGAATTAGAATCACTGTGTATACCCATAGATCGTCGTAGCACATAAACTATGTAGCTTCTACTTATGTTTCATAGCATAACCATAGCACTTGTTATCTTCTCTGTAGCAGCACAAAGGTTAAAAAAAACCGCGTTATATTAAGTAACCATGCTAAATATAACTAATACTTACAATGAAAGCCCTGGTAGCCGGTACGGAGCTAAATGAACCTGAGGCGAGCGCATTCTTGCTAAATTGCGAGTGATGTAGGTATCCGCGCCAGAAATTGCCTAAGATATGCCGCTAATTAAAAAAAAAATATACGTATAGCTGAACGGCGTTTGAGAGTTATGTTGAACATTTAGGGGTTTGTTTCTGTACGAGGAGAAACATTTGTGTGTCTGGACTTGGTTGTTGATTATAAACGAAATATATCAGGAAAATTTCGTTGGACGAAATCTGTTCAAGGATTTATAATTCTACCAAAAGTAGCTTACTAAGATTATTATTTTGTAATTTAAATAACGTGCTTATTATGTTGAACCGACGGATTCTGGCGTAGGATTTTTTTCAGTGTTATTTTATTTTCCCGTGATATCCACTGTGTGGTATTTTTTATTTGCTAACCCTTATAACAATCAAATCTATTTCCTACGCACCATTCAGTGGCATAAACATAACCTTATGGGTAACTTTTGTCCCCAGTACGTGTCCCAAGTGGTGAACCGCTCAGTATCCGTTGGCTGGGCGGCGCCACCCGAGCCTGTGGGCGGGCGGAACCCGGCGCCCGGCGTCTGCCTGCCCGTGATCGTCTCGTTCTGCCAGCAGCACCGCGTCTCGTACAACTTCACCGTCTTCCCCAACTATATCGGACACTTTGGACAGAGGGATGCGCAGCAGGTTACTTGGTCTTTATGGTTACATTTTCTTTGAATTTATTTTATGAGTTTTATTGTGACCAAAGATTTTTACGTACTTTGTTTATTAGCAGACTGATTTTTTCTTACTTTGATGATTTTGACACTCTGGGAGAACAATTTGTAAGACCATTTCTGCCGCGTACAGAACATACAGTTTCAGAACTGGTTTCCATCGAGCCTTTTTTACATGAACTAACTTCAAATCACTTTTCCTTCAATAAAATATGAAAATAATGACACTGTGATATATATCACTATCGTATATTTTGTTTATTCATATTTTTTTATTTAGAAACAGAAGTTTACGGTTGTTTAGAACCAAGGCACTCACTATCTCATGCAATTTTTCATTAAATTTATGTTAAAACTTAAATTGCTTAAAGACTGTAAGTGTATTAACATTTAGCTTGTCTTTGAATAACAATAAGTGCTTATTTTGTAATCCTAAAGAAATAAAGTTATTGAAATCTGAAATCTGGACTCGTGTACGAATACGTTCGTTGTATTAACATGTATGTAGGTACATTATGTACAAGTATGTAATGCCTAAAGTAGGAAAGATGTCAAACTTATTTACGTTTCTCTCAAAAGTCAAAAGTTTCAGAAATTTATTTTGACACCGAAAGCCAGTGCTTCGCAAATAAATGAAATAAAAGCATTTCGTGTAAAGTTTCCCCTCAATCTACTATGTTTACTTAGACAGCTACTTGCAAACTAGTTAGGCGCGGTGCGGTGCGTTTGACTTGTGTTTAACTTGATGTTGAGTTGCCGAATTACTAATTAATATACAAAGTTCGCTCTCATTACTTATGAGTAAGTGCTGTTTGAGTTTTGTCAGTTGTTTTTAACAATTTGTAGGTGTTATACTTTCTTTCGGCGTTATACTACTTTTATTAGTTTTATTAGCCGTGCGATCGCGGGCCCTAACAATCGACCCCTTCAACTCACATCGTAGATGTCGTAAGAGCCGACTAAGGGGATCTACCAGAGAAGGAAGCTGCTGCTCTTCCTGCAGTGAAGATGCTTAACAGCATCTGCACTGCGATCATTGATGCGCGCCTGCCACGCATGGTGATTATGGCGTCCCCCTGGTTTGAGGGAGGTCACGTTCGACTGTGGACGTATGGGTGATTTGACGACCGATGTGGCGCGGCGGGCGAACGTCCGACTGTGGGTTCGATTTCCGCCTTGGATTGGAACACATGTTTGTACGATCTGCAAATATTTTTTTCCGGGGTGTTCTGGTTTGCCATGATTATTTCGGTCCGAAACCCAGAAATATCAAAACCCTGAAAATATTACACATTACAAGATTTTTTGCAAAATTGCAATCGTAGAAAATCATAAAAAAATACCCATCCTGATTTCATAAGTAGATACATACATACGTAGACCCGTGGATTGATGACTGAAAAACAATCCAAGTGCACTTTGGCGATTGTCTCCTTGCTGAGTGACGCTTTTTTTAACCGATTAGAGATGTCAAATAAACTTTTTAAAATATAGAAATAAGGACGTAATTACTTTTTTGATTCTGATTTTAAGTACTACCTACTACAAATGTTAGTTTTCATGCAAACAATCACAACCAAATTATTATGCGAAAACCTATGAATCTCATTTCTACCTTCTTAAAATGCTTATTTCCAAAAATCTGCTCTAATTGGCTGCCTATTATGTCATAATCAGGGATCGGAATAGGTAGAGTTTTTAAGTACCTCCTGCCGTCAAATACACTATTACGAAATCTTAATATGGATATGCCTTTATATTGCGGGATTTTCTACTTTGGAAACAACTAATTGTAAGTTAGTAGCTCTTCTTTTTTCATCCCATTAAATATACGTCAGAAATCATTTATATTCAACAAAATAAAAAGTTCCAGCGTGGTACATATGTCATATCGGTAAAAAATTTAAGTTGCTGCTTCACAGCGTGTACTCTGCGTAGATTTTAATTTATTTTATATTGCTATCGCTACTGAAGAATTGTGGTTTCTTTAGTAATAAAAAGCAAAATAAGTAACATTGTAAAAAGAGACATGGGCGGCGAGACAAGCGACACTTAAATAAAAGTAACAATGGGGGAGGGTGAATACATTGTTCACTCGTCTGCTTTGGTCTGTTGAGTGTGCGCGTATTTATTTTCTTATGAAGTGAATCTGTACGACTCTGGCTCCGCTTTTTGGATGTGTTTCCTGACAATTTTGGTTTAATAGACTGGAACTGCTGTTATGTTATATAGTTTTGTAATTTTTTTAAATTTGTTAATGGTTGCTTTTGTGTCACTGTGGCCATGGTAGGCCTATTGTAATCGCCACTTTATGAGTTCACCCTTGAAAACTGCTGCGTTCATAGTTCGCCACTTACCGTTCCAGCTACTAAGAACGGGAGGATTTTTTTGGGGGTCTCATAGTTCGTCTAGCCTGAGCAGTGAGCACTTGAGCAGGTGCTTACCCTGATGAGTGCTATGTTTTTGCATCAATGCTTCGCACTCTTCTAGCAGATAGAAGGGCGTTTCCTCCGCCTCCTCACAGAATCTGCAGGATTTTATGTCGCATAGCCACAAATTGAACATGTGCTTGTTAAGGCGTCAGTGTCCAGTTAGGGCTCTTGTTATAATGCGAAGATTGTCTCTGCTTGGTACTAGGATTTAGTTCGTGAACTGTTATCGAAGGCTTTGTTCAGTGATTTTGAATTATTCTTACCCGTAGAATTTTTCCATAGCTTGGTCGATTCCTCGTAGCAGTAATTCAAAAGGATTCTTTGAGCTAGGCTTTTGGGTATGCCACAAAACGGCGAGCTCACTGCATGATGCTAAAGATGGTGGATTGACAGAATCCTCGCATGACGATCACAAGGTCATCTGCATATTTTTGCATATCAATGTGAAGGTCAACCAATCCACAATAATGGTAATATTGCTCCCCTTGCGTTAGCATGTCACATCCATTTATTATCTCTTACATACGAATCTACCGAATCTCTCATGTGCCACAGTTCCTAACATCCCTATCAGCCTTAGTCAATTCCTTGATCACACATACCCCAGTTGCCTTACTTTCATTCATTTTCCTACACCTACCTGACTCCTGGAGTATCTTTGCTAATTAACTTTGTAGATAAGAGACCTCAAGAGTTGATTATCTACTGCCATTATTTTTTTCAAATGTTCCATACATTAGTCAAGTTCTTTGTCGTCAACCATCTCTTATAAATTATTTTTTTTCAATTGTATAACTTTTACACATAGTGTTAGTTTTTCAGCATCGCTAATTAAATAGTAATTTAAGGAACTCTACCTTGCAGTCGGAGGGTGGCGTAAATACTCGCGACACAGTTGCATAACTATTGCGCGTATTTTCGTTTTCAGCCAATTTCATGTACCTTTATTGTTCCAATAAAGATAATTTTTATTTATTTATTATCCTGTACCCATCTGGTGGTGGTTGGGTCGACATATTTGATTAGTTTTACCTTTAGAGAGCAGTTTAAGAAGTTGAGGAAGACTTCTCGTGTTAAATAACATTAATTACGGTTTTTATTTAAGGATAAGGTGAATTTCAATAATTTTGTTATTCGAATTATCTCGACTACACATTAAATTTCACTATAACATGAATACTGCAAACTATTTTTTCTTCATAAAATATACAATTTTATAAGTTGTTACATTTTTAGACGCCATTTTGTTTTATTTTTACTCGTACAAAATATCTTAAACCTTTCTCAATATAAAGCCTACATAAAACAAAACCTCTTGGTTTTTCTGACGAAACCGTTAACTTTTATGAAAATTGTCGTTTATAAAGGTTTGCCACCAGCTGGAGGAAATACAGGTAGCCTCGTATTTTTTAATGACCAAGTTTGTGTTAAAAATACGAATAAAAAGTTTTAGAAGACAATTATGATAATCCGGGAATTTTTGAAGATGAATTCCCGATCCCAGGATTAAAAGGCATATCCATATTAAGATTTCGTAGGTCATGTGACGTCATTTGGTACTTAAAAACTCTACCTATTCCGATCCCTGGTCATAATAGAACCAAAATTTCAGTTTGTAGTTCCAGATGTTTCATTAGGAGTTTTCCAAAAAAACTTCGACACTCATTTTTCTATTTTAAAAACTTTTATGTAACTTGCAATGTATGTTTGTTCGGGTGAAATTTTGCAACTAAATTTTAGAGCAGTTATCCTCAACAGATTGAGATGAAATTTCTAGAGATGAGTCCGGTATTCAATAACTAACTCAGTACCTGTTAGCATGGCCCTAAAATATCTAACGCTATTGTAAAATCCGCACACCGCTAGGGAATAACTATGCAAAACGAGCATCGCGCCTAACCGACCGTGAGCCATAACTACCCAACGCTTGAATACCTATACTTACCTAACTATCATCTACGCATAGGTGCTAGCGGACCGTTCACCCGTAAAGTTATGTAGCTGCAACAAGTATTTAATATTTCTAATCAAATCGGTTAGAAATATATTGGGTAGAAATCAGAACAGATATAGAGTATTGTAACGTTATTGGGTACCGGTTGGTACTAACGGTATTAAACTAAATACCCGCCTAACAACCGGTAGCCAAAATATCCAATAACTCCCATCCTTAGAAATTTGGCATACTTATGCATGTTCGGCGACAATACAATGTTATAAATTTAATTCCATGGTATCTACTATAGTCAGTACTTAATTTTCAGAATCTAAGCAAATTATTATAAATATCGATACTTACCAAATGGACGTGATCTGCCATCAGCGAATCAGATTAGGCGGCGTCTGAACACACAAATCAATCGCTTCAGTGCTTTCGCCTCTTATCCATTGAATCGACAATTAACTTTCGTGTGCTGGTGCTGTTTGAGTTATCTTCTGCAGAGTAGTTAGAATCTGCTCTAATTGGCTGCCTATTATGTCATAATCAGGGATCGGAATAGGTAGAGTTTTTAAGTACCTCCTGC
The DNA here is from genome assembly GCA_947859395.1 of Eupithecia insigniata. Taxonomy (NCBI): domain Eukaryota; kingdom Metazoa; phylum Arthropoda; class Insecta; order Lepidoptera; family Geometridae; genus Eupithecia; species Eupithecia insigniata. The sequence continues at coordinate 635,877 of OX401995.1, read as the reverse complement.
CGTCAAATACACTATTACGAAATCTTAATATGGATATGCCTTTATATTGCGGGATTTTCTACTTTGGAAACAACTAATTGTAAGTTAGTAGCTCTTCTTTTTTCATCCCATTAAATATACGTCAGAAATCATTTATATTCAACAAAATAAAAAGTTCCAGCGTGGTACATATGTCATATCGGTAAAAAATTTAAGTTGCTGCTTCACAGCGTGTACTCTGCGTAGATTTTAATTTATTTTATATTGCTATCGCTACTGAAGAATTGTGGTTTCTTTAGTAATAAAAAGCAAAATAAGTAACATTGTAAAAAGAGACATGGGCGGCGAGACAAGCGACACTTAAATAAAAGTAACAATGGGGGAGGGTGAATACATTGTTCACTCGTCTGCTTTGGTCTGTTGAGTGTGCGCGTATTTATTTTCTTATGAAGTGAATCTGTACGACTCTGGCTCCGCTTTTTGGATGTGTTTCCTGACAATTTTGGTTTAATAGACTGGAACTGCTGTTATGTTATATAGTTTTGTAATTTTTTTAAATTTGTTAATGGTTGCTTTTGTGTCACTGTGGCCATGGTAGGCCTATTGTAATCGCCACTTTATGAGTTCACCCTTGAAAACTGCTGCGTTCATAGTTCGCCACTTACCGTTCCAGCTACTAAGAACGGGAGGATTTTTTTGGGGGTCTCATAGTTCGTCTAGCCTGAGCAGTGAGCACTTGAGCAGGTGCTTACCCTGATGAGTGCTATGTTTTTGCATCAATGCTTCGCACTCTTCTAGCAGATAGAAGGGCGTTTCCTCCGCCTCCTCACAGAATCTGCAGGATTTTATGTCGCATAGCCACAAATTGAACATGTGCTTGTTAAGGCGTCAGTGTCCAGTTAGGGCTCTTGTTATAATGCGAAGATTGTCTCTGCTTGGTACTAGGATTTAGTTCGTGAACTGTTATCGAAGGCTTTGTTCAGTGATTTTGAATTATTCTTACCCGTAGAATTTTTCCATAGCTTGGTCGATTCCTCGTAGCAGTAATTCAAAAGGATTCTTTGAGCTAGGCTTTTGGGTATGCCACAAAACGGCGAGCTCACTGCATGATGCTAAAGATGGTGGATTGACAGAATCCTCGCATGACGATCACAAGGTCATCTGCATATTTTTGCATATCAATGTGAAGGTCAACCAATCCACAATAATGGTAATATTGCTCCCCTTGCGTTAGCATGTCACATCCATTTATTATCTCTTACATACGAATCTACCGAATCTCTCATGTGCCACAGTTCCTAACATCCCTATCAGCCTTAGTCAATTCCTTGATCACACATACCCCAGTTGCCTTACTTTCATTCATTTTCCTACACCTACCTGACTCCTGGAGTATCTTTGCTAATTAACTTTGTAGATAAGAGACCTCAAGAGTTGATTATCTACTGCCATTATTTTTTTCAAATGTTCCATACATTAGTCAAGTTCTTTGTCGTCAACCATCTCTTATAAATTATTTTTTTTCAATTGTATAACTTTTACACATAGTGTTAGTTTTTCAGCATCGCTAATTAAATAGTAATTTAAGGAACTCTACCTTGCAGTCGGAGGGTGGCGTAAATACTCGCGACACAGTTGCATAACTATTGCGCGTATTTTCGTTTTCAGCCAATTTCATGTACCTTTATTGTTCCAATAAAGATAATTTTTATTTATTTATTATCCTGTACCCATCTGGTGGTGGTTGGGTCGACATATTTGATTAGTTTTACCTTTAGAGAGCAGTTTAAGAAGTTGAGGAAGACTTCTCGTGTTAAATAACATTAATTACGGTTTTTATTTAAGGATAAGGTGAATTTCAATAATTTTGTTATTCGAATTATCTCGACTACACATTAAATTTCACTATAACATGAATACTGCAAACTATTTTTTCTTCATAAAATATACAATTTTATAAGTTGTTACATTTTTAGACGCCATTTTGTTTTATTTTTACTCGTACAAAATATCTTAAACCTTTCTCAATATAAAGCCTACATAAAACAAAACCTCTTGGTTTTTCTGACGAAACCGTTAACTTTTATGAAAATTGTCGTTTATAAAGGTTTGCCACCAGCTGGAGGAAATACAGGTAGCCTCGTATTTTTTAATGACCAAGTTTGTGTTAAAAATACGAATAAAAAGTTTTAGAAGACAATTATGATAATCCGGGAATTTTTGAAGATGAATTCCCGATCCCAGGATTAAAAGGCATATCCATATTAAGATTTCGTAGGTCATGTGACGTCATTTGGTACTTAAAAACTCTACCTATTCCGATCCCTGGTCATAATAGAACCAAAATTTCAGTTTGTAGTTCCAGATGTTTCATTAGGAGTTTTCCAAAAAAACTTCGACACTCATTTTTCTATTTTAAAAACTTTTATGTAACTTGCAATGTATGTTTGTTCGGGTGAAATTTTGCAACTAAATTTTAGAGCAGTTATCCTCAACAGATTGAGATGAAATTTCTAGAGATGAGTCCGGTATTCAATAACTAACTCAGTACCTGTTAGCATGGCCCTAAAATATCTAACGCTATTGTAAAATCCGCACACCGCTAGGGAATAACTATGCAAAACGAGCATCGCGCCTAACCGACCGTGAGCCATAACTACCCAACGCTTGAATACCTATACTTACCTAACTATCATCTACGCATAGGTGCTAGCGGACCGTTCACCCGTAAAGTTATGTAGCTGCAACAAGTATTTAATATTTCTAATCAAATCGGTTAGAAATATATTGGGTAGAAATCAGAACAGATATAGAGTATTGTAACGTTATTGGGTACCGGTTGGTACTAACGGTATTAAACTAAATACCCGCCTAACAACCGGTAGCCAAAATATCCAATAACTCCCATCCTTAGAAATTTGGCATACTTATGCATGTTCGGCGACAATACAATGTTATAAATTTAATTCCATGGTATCTACTATAGTCAGTACTTAATTTTCAGAATCTAAGCAAATTATTATAAATATCGATACTTACCAAATGGACGTGATCTGCCATCAGCGAATCAGATTAGGCGGCGTCTGAACACACAAATCAATCGCTTCAGTGCTTTCGCCTCTTATCCATTGAATCGACAATTAACTTTCGTGTGCTGGTGCTGTTTGAGTTATCTTCTGCAGAGTAGTTAGGTAAAATTTTAGTAACAAGAAAATTACAAAATATTTAGTAACAATTCCGTATAAAACCTTCTCTCATAAGATACACCAAATGCACCGCCTGCCCTTCCATAAATTGACATGCCGTGCTATCAGAAAAGGTAAAACACAGACTTACGCAATATAAAATTGCCAGGCAATATATGTGCTTATTAGTTGTTCTTTGGAAATCCATTGCAAAATATTAAAATGAAAAATATTTAGTAACAATTCCTCGTACACATGTAACGGTTGAGAATATTCGGGGGTCAGGCTGTCAAAAACGGTACCGTCATCATCGTCACGACGATTACAGATGGGAAAAGTATACCTAGTGTGTCTTTCTCAATCTTTAAGTTTTTGCTGAAGCATAAACGACGACCTCGACGACGACCTCTGTGGCGCGGTGGGCGAAGTTCCGCCTGTGACGCAGGAGGTTGCGGTTTCGATTCCCGCCTCGGGACAAATGTTTGTACGATCTGCTGATATTTGTTCAGGGTGTTCTGGATGTTTTCTATGTATAATAAAAAAAAATATCTATCTATGTAGTTAAGTATATCAGTTATCTAGTACCCATAACACAAGCTCTGCTTAGCTTGGGACTAGATAATGCTCTGTGTATTGTCCAGCATTATTTATTTATTTATAAACACTATTTTTGTTAAATTGTCTACCTACCTTGCATTCTTTTGCAGTCGGTTGCACTGAGGTGTATAAACTTGAGTACTTTTCTGCAAAAGGTAACCACGACAGATTTTTGGTTTCAATATTATGGCAGACGAAACGCTAGTTTAAATATGTAGGTACGTATTAAGTAAACCAGAGGGGCGAGGTCTCTTCAAGAACAATCTCAGCCACGTGTGTTTTGCACATAGCACGTGTATTTCTTTGTCATCCTTTACCATACTGCTAATTATATCTAAATAATTCCGTGGGAAACAACAGCGTGAAAGATTAGCGCGTGCCTTGCTGACTTCCTTTGTGTAGGCAACAAAGCTGTTTTTCACCATGTTCCCTTTATCTCATTCTAAAGATTATTTTCTTTCATTACCTGAAACCATTGTTTAAACGAAATCTTCCCTAAATCGATTTCCAATACCTTCAGTGAGATCAGTTCTAATGTAATTAAGGCTATTATTCCACCAGCTGTTAATTAAGCTGCAAATTCTATTAGTACAGTGTATAGAACCACTGAATCACAGCCGGCGAATAGAAGCGGAATAAATAAGTTTTGTGAACTTAAAACCCGCAGAATATCAATTTCCTTACACCAACTTTTACGAAGAAAATCAGAAGTTGGGTAAATAAAGCAGTTTCGCTTCTAAGCTGTAAGTATGCCTGCTTTGTAAGGCGTCAATAGTCATTAGGTGAAAGGCGCGGGCATCAATCTTTGTCAGTCAACAATGGATGCTGAAACATTGGGACAGGGCCCATTTATGTTGTTTACTGGATTGTGACGGTGGTGGCGGGGGCTCGGCTCGGCGTTACAGCCGTTAGGTACAGCATGGGTCGGCGACCTAGCAAGGTCACTTGCTAGGTCGCGGTCAGGCTTCGTATGTCTATGCCTTAGTGGGGTCGATAGTTGCAAGTTTTGTCTCATGCCTTACTTGTAGTAATCGAAGGTATCGTACCAATAGCAAATTTTCAAGCTGAAGTAGATATTGCAAAGAGTTGAAATAATCCAAACATTTCGTATGAATACAGAGCGTTATCGTATCGCATTGACCTTATTTACTACGTATGTTCAATGGTAAGCATAGTGCCAAGCCACGTACAGGTTTTAGGTACTGCTTAGACCAATTTCACCATAATGCAAACCCGACTTAAAAATTCTGAGAATAAAAGTTTACTCCCGCAGGATTTAGAATTACATCTGGTTCAACAGCGCCTTTCGTACTGTTATTGAATGATCTTCATACCTCAGGACCTGGAGATCTACGACGCAGTGGTGGACGTACGCTGCTACGAGCTAACAGCCTTGTTCCTATGCTCCCTGTTCGTGCCCAAATGTGGCCCGCTGGGGCACATGGTGCGGCCCTGCAGAAGTCTGTGCCAAGGTAACTCCTAACAAAATTTGTACAATTTTCCTGGAGGACCGTAGCTGGGTTCGTATTTCCCATTTTCTCGGAAGATCGTTAACATTCAAAACAACTTATCCCAAACAACCCGGGCTCATGTTGAAGCTTGTACCTACATAATTTTAAGACCTTTATTGTACAGCATGATTATTATAAACATCTTGAATTTTTAAATGTTAAAACAAAAATATATTCTCTCGTGCTCACATTATAACTTAAATAACAAACATGCTCCTTGGTGTTCAGAAACGATGCGTCGGTGCGGTTTCTTCCTGGAAGTGTTCGGTCTGTCAATGCCGGACTACCTGCAGTGCGACATCTTCCCGGAGTCCGTGGATACGGACGTGTGTCTCGGCAACCGGGAGGTCAAGGAGGCCAGGTTCCGGGCTGCTAAGCCAGGTATGATAATCACCACTATCGATGATTGTCGAACCTTGGTCACTTTTATTCTGTTATTGGTGGCATCAATATAGTTGTTACTTATTTTCCCATAACTTTTTTGAGGGCGAGAGGAGAAGCGCCTGTTTGAAAGTTCCTTAAGAAGACTTGCCGCACGCGATATTTCCCGAGGGAGCTGTCAAAATCCGCTCCCGTTGTCTCCCGAAAATGCACTTTTTATTATTTAAAAACCTTTTGTACAGTTTGTCCAACGGGGTTCCAATGCGACGTGAAGCGCTGCATCCCGCACGACTGGCGGTGCGACGGGCACGTGGACTGCGCGGACCGCTCTGACGAGCTCAACTGTCGCGTGTGCAAGCGTACCGGCGACGTGCACTGCGGGAACCAGCGCTGCATCTCACAGGCCCACATGTGCGATGGACGGGTCGACTGTCCCTGGGGACAGGACGAGAGGAACTGCTGTGAGTCTCAGATCTGTACATGGAGAGTTCAGATTACAGTGATAAGATGAACAATAGCAACCAGTGGTACATCTAGACTCGGATCAATAGGTTATGGAGCCAGGACGGGAGGAACTGCTCAGAGTCTTATAGCAGGTTTCCCACAATTTAGTTTTCAAAGGCACTGTTCAACTATCGGATCTTCCTCCAGATGTGTAGAAAGCCAACAGAACCACCTGCATAAAATCTTTTAAAGATTTTAGTAGATTCAGTTATTGGTGCTTAATTATCTCTAAAACCATTGGATGACTGTCTAAATTTTACTGTTTCTATAGGTAGGTACTATTACGGATTTTTTATATTTTTACGTTATAAAGACGGTTACGTTTCTCGCAGTGCGACTGAGCGAAGCGAACGGAGATGTCGGCTCCGGCCAGCTGCAGGTGTACCGCGCTGCCAACCACTCCTGGTTCCCCGCCTGCCTCAACACCTTGGACGACTCCACGGCGCTGAAGCTCTGCACCATGCTCGGATACTCGTGAGTACCAGGAAAACCACTCCATCGGACAGTCTCCAAAGTCCTTCACAAATCTGTCCCTTACACAAGCTTAAAGCCACATCGTCAATTAGAAAAGAATTCAATTTCTTTTAACCCGCAGAATTGTGTAATCTTGGCGCACCTCGTCCATACATAATATCTATACAGAATAAAAACGTCAAGTGCGAATTGGACTCGCACACCGAGGGTTCCGTAATTATAAGACCTTGTTCCTTGCCAAATTTCATGATTCTAGGTCACCGGGATGTAGTTAGGATGGAAGTTTTTGTGAATAAACTACAATTTTACGGTTTTTCAGATTTTCCCCTTTATTTGTGCTTGCTTCTTGCCAACTTTAATGATTCTAGGTCAACGGGAAGTACCCTATAGGTATTGCGTGATTGTGATTCCCACGGAAGTTTCAAAAAAATAGGCCATACGGATGTAACTTTTTTTGCGTTAACTTAGAAGTTTGATTTATGTATATCACGACTCCATGAATTTACAGACCTGAGTATTTGATGTCAACTCGATAGCTCCACGCGTTCCTGAGTAAAGATGGTTGCTAGACGGACGGACGGACAGACGGACAACAGAGTGATCCTATAAGAGTTTAGTTTTCCTTTTGAGGTACGGAACCCTGAAAAAAGATCTGCGAGTTAATTAGAACGGTCAATTACTTAACAATTACACATTATGTGTAACAATATAACGAATATAAAAGTATACCTAGTAGGTATACTATACGATAAGTGCACAGTAAAATTCAAATTATTTTAGGTAGCAATTTACATAATGTATCATATTTGTGATATCTTGTGTGGCTAGTTTGCTAGACTTCAATCGCTTCGCCAGTCTGCAACAGAAGGCATGTTTTTCAGATGGATGAACAAGAGCAGCTCGATAGGCGGCACCCGCAGCGGCCGCGGAGGCCACCACAGCGCCACGCACTCGTACCGCTCCTTCCTGCGCAGCGAGGGAGGCCTGCTGAGGGAGCTGCGCGAGTGCAGGCATGACTCCACGCACGTGCATCTCATCTGCAACAGCTACGGTGAGTGCAAATATCTCTGCTAGGACCATATAGAATGTGAAAAACTCCCAAGTCTATGGCTAGGACAGCGCGGCCGAGGTGGCCTCAGCAGCCAGCCAAAGTAGGTACATACATATAACACAACTGCGCGCAAACACCCAGGAGGCCGCAATAACTATTGCGGAGATCGAAATTAATAGGATTTGCACTTATCGCTGAATCTGTTTTAAATCTACGTTTCAGCGGACCCAGAACCAAACGTTTATTTTTCCCATATTCTACGAAATCCCTTTTCAAACCGCGATGTCCTAACCCTTTAGGACATCGAATTAAAATATTAGTTCACCGCAACGCGTTGTGCCAGGATCGTTTGTAGCATGGACGGCCGGTCTGACAAAATTTACATTTACAGGCTTAAAAATCTGGATCTTGCTTCTATTGGGTATGATTTTAGAACTTTTTCCTATACTTTTCCTTTATGAAAATAGAGTGTCGCAATAACAGGCTGTTTTCAACCTCGTACCAAATCCAATGATGGTCCGACAATGTTGTTCCCTTTCAATAATGGGATCTTTGAATTTTTGGTTGGATCGGGAAAGCTTTTAGTGGTCGATTGTTCGAATTACGTGGTGGACATGAAACGCACCCTGATGCTCGCCGCGGCCGCAATTACACGATAATGCGAATGGTTGCGGTGACCGAAATTTGTTACAATGGCATAAGGGGTTGTTCCTAATTTCATCACTCTTAGAAACGTCCACAAATACAAAGTTGCTTCATAAAACAAAATCTCACTGGCTTCTGGCTAAGAGATGTTAAGAAAGTGTTTTTTGCTCAAAAAGTTCGGAAAGTTAAGAAACCCTGCGTTTATTCTGAAAAAGGAAAAATAACAAAACAGGAAAAGAATAACCATTAGTGATAAAAGTTACGCGACAATTCTCAGGTAAATTTAAATTACTTGTTCCTTTACATTAGCAGTCATTTCAGGTTTACTTACAATTTGCACAACAAAATTTGTTAAACGAACAAAAGCCTTTGGAGTAACTTCAGCAATACTTAGAAGTTAGTTACGGCTTGTTAGAAACCAGAGCTGCTGAATCGTGGGTACGTTCCTATTTGATAATGGTGAATAGGGTAAGTACGACGTGTCAGCACGCGAAAGGTAACTACACTAGGTAAATAGTAGGTAGGTATATGGCGTGGCCCTGTGTTTGCTTTGACCCGCGCTCGATGAAATGTTTCCCGTCAGCATAAGCATTCATTCCGAGCCTTACCTTTTGTTTACATGCAGGGAATGCGAGCTTATTCTAATTCGTAAATTGTTACCTTCGAAACAATTCGGGAATTATGCTATTTTGTCGTGTTGCTATTTGTTGGTAGCTTTTATTAACCGCTATGGAAGTTGCAGACTAAAAAATAAGTTTATAATAAATCTGTTGAATCACAGTTCTGTGGTACTTACTATATGTACTTACGTACAAGAGGGCGGTCTCAAGGTCACGCATGAAAAAAAGGGTTTTTACCATTTTCTTTGTTCTCTCTACAAGCAGATAAGATGTCTTGTTTGTGTTGCTATGAATCTTTGTTAACTTTGAATAAATTTTAGTTTTGATTTTAGTAATAAATCTCAGATAAAACTGACATTTAAGAGATCATATATTAATTATCTCAGTTTACAAGTCGATTTGAACGGTTGAAATTGGATTGGGATTGTAAACCTCCACCTAATTACTCTCTTAACAACCCAAATGAGTCCTATTGCAGTTTTTTTAACAAATTCACCAATGCATTTAATTCTATATTCACACCCAAATCGACCATGGTCTCAGATAAACTTAACTTTAGTGAATGGGCAACAGTGGGTATACATAAGAGTAGAAATAAATTGTATGAACTGTATAGTGAAAAACAATACAATTTTAGCCAGGAGTTCAAAGACAAAGTAAAAAATATTTAGAAAAGTTTGTCAAAAACCAAAATAAAATTATATGAGCTCTAAAATTAGAAACAGTGAAAATGTAATAAAATCAACATGGAAAATAATAAACAGTGAGACTGGAAAGGTCAGTACCTACATTAATGATTACAATTTAAAGATTAACGATTGCTCAGTCAAAATTGACGTTGAAGTAGCCCAAGCATTTGAAAACTATTTTACTGACATTCCAATCTCTACTACAAAGTGTCTGAACTCTTCTCAATTAATCGCTGAGTCATTACTGAAAGAAAATGTACCTGCATGCAATAAATTTAATTTCCAACATGTCGATGAAAACGATATTAAAAAAGCCTTTAAACTTTTAAATATAAAGAAAACTGCAGATCTCTGGTGTATTTCCGTTAGAATCATTAAACCATTGATTGATACTATTGCACCAGATCTAGCTTTTATATTTAATGAATCTATTGATAGTGGCGTTTTTCCTGATCTGATGAAACATAGTAAAATAATACCACTGTTTAAATCGGGTAGTAGGTCTAACCCCACTAGCTTTAAACCGATATCAGTACTGCCTACATTCAGCAAAGTTTTTGAAAAACTTATATTACATCAATTGCTTAGGCATTTCAATGACAATGACCTGCTACATTGTAAGCAATTCGGGTTTACTCGCGGCAGGTCAACTACTGATGCCGGTGTAGAGTTGGTATCGCATATTTTCGATGCTTGGGAGAAGTCGCAAGATGCTTTAGGCGTTTTTTGTGACTTGTCAAAAGCATTTGATTGTGTACACCATGGAACATTAATGAGGAAATTACATCACTATGGAATAAAGGACAACTCTTTGGATCTTCTTACTTCTTGAGTGACAGGATACAAAGAGTTGACGTAAATGGGAAATGGTCTTCGGGATCTGTAGTTACAATGGGTGTACCGCAGGGATCAATCCTCGGTCCTTTCCCATTTTTTGGTTTATATTAACGACCTGCCTCATCTCGTTAAAAATAATCACGAGATTGATTGTTTGCTTTGATACTTCTTTAATTTTTAAGATGATTAGACAAAACACAAATTTTGACGAGGTAACCAATGCAATATCAAAAGTAGTCCACTGGTTTGGTGTTAATAATCTTTTGCTTAACGAAACTAAAACTAAATGTCTTAGATTTATTATTCTACCAAATGTAAAACAAGTTAAGGCTGATGTAAACGTAAAAGGAGAAACGTTAGAAAATGTAGACACTACCATATTCTTAGGAATAACCTTAGATAGTAAACTTCAATGGGGCCCACACATAGATAAGCTATCGAAGAGACCTAGTTCTGCAGCGTATGCAGTAAAAAAATCCGTCATCTTACAGACGTTGATACTTCCAGACGGGTCTATTTCAGCTACTTCCATAGTATTATGTCGTATGGTATATTGCTGTGGGGGAACGCTGCAGATATTAACACCGTATTTGTGCTGCAGAAGAGGGCTGTTCGTGCAATCTATAACATGGGTCCTAGAGAATCCCTACGTGATAAATTCAAAGAAATATATATAATGACAGTACCATGTCAATATATTTATGAAAACTTATTGTACACTCATAGAAATATCGATCGGTTCCCTAAAAATTGCGACATACATAATGTAAATACTAGAAATAAGAATAAACTCGCTGTGCCCAAAACTAGGTTACACAAGATTAATGTATCTTTTAGAGGGTAATGTATACGTTTCTACAACAAAAGCCCTAGCGAGTTGCAAAAACTTTCTATAAATAAATTCAAACAAATTTCAAACATATCCTTTGTAAAAAGGCTTATTACAAAATTTCAGACTATCTAGAAGATAAAAAAGCTTGGGACCGATTTTGCTCCAACTCGAAAAATAACTCTAAAAATAACACCTAACAGGCTAAAGGTTTCTTCGTCGCTTCTTTACTTTAGTCTACATACCGAAGCGACCGAAATCAAAATATCACTTTATTTCCAAATCAGTGTTTAATTTTAAGAATTTGACCTTTTCTAAGTGTACTTTTATTGTATTTACGGAAATAAAGAAACTTTGACTTTGACTATTCTTACGGCCGAATACTCAAACGCAACTCAGATGTAAGCACGTCTTATGTCGCAATATTTTGACAGTTTTCAATGAAAATCTGTCAAAAAATCGTCACTTGAGTCGTGCTTAAATCTAATATTCGTTTGAGTATTCGGGGGTAAGTTGGTTTTATCGTGGGTTCTTCGCAAATGGCTTACAATGTGCACAGAACTTCATAACTGCTGAATCGAAAATAGTAAAAACCCGTTCTATATTTTTAGCCATCTTAAGTAGTTACCTACCTGTATTGGGCAGTACGAGCGTGGGTCGTAAGTAACTAAATATTTGTCCACGCGCGATTTCCCAGTAATCGCATTCCGCAACCCTTTCGAACCTGGGACTCGCCCTTAACTCTGTTGTCGGATTCTGATCGAAACCTTAAAAATACGATCACTTGGTAAAATAAAAATTACATTGCAATAGGTATCCCTTTCTATTGCAATAAGACCGACCATCAATAAGATCCATTTTAAAGTCTTAACGATGTGTGTAAAGCACAGTGTGGGTTTCAACATTATTAAAGCAGTCTTATTAGTTTTCTTTACAGAGTCGGGGCCGTGGCCTTTCACTGGTAGTTAATCTGAAAGAACCATATGACCCCACCTGTCACCCTACGCCTACTGGTGGAATAACAACAAGTAAATGGACTCGAACGAGCCAGCGGCAAGTTTCTAATAAGAAAATATCACAATCTAACCATATATGAACGACATATTAAGTGGATTATAGACGTTATAGTATAGGATTGACGTAGAAGGAACCATTACTATCGAAGCAGGTAATGTAGAGACCGACTAGTCCGATTTTGATAATTTATTTACTAACAGCTGCATCACCCCTGAGTGCTATTATGCCTTGTTATATCTAAGTAATACTAGGGCATATCCGCAAGCAGAGACTAGAAACAAGTAAACTTTGAAGTTTCTTCATCAGCCCACACACGTCCACTGCTGAACATAGGCCTCCTACAAACGACGCCACGAAAGGCGATCCAGGGCCCATACTCTTAAAAACGAAATCGAAGTTTCTGATTATTTTTCGTGCAAACGCTAATCTTATGCAATGGACATAAGAGTTGGTTTTGCACGAACACGAAAAAGAAACTTCGATTTTCCTTTTCCGAGTAGGCCCCCAGAACCGCTATCGACTCTCTGATTTTAAGTTTATTGAAGAAAAACAAAAAACATCGGTCTCTTGGGCGGCCAAGTGCGAGTCGACTCGCACACGAGGGTTTCGTATCATACTATATATTATATTCTCGCAAAAGAATCAAGAGAAACCCTAAAAACATTATTTTTAGGTTTCCGTTCCTCAAAAGAAAAAAAGAACCCTTAAAGGATCATTTTGTTGTCCGTCTGTCAACCCTCTTCTCAGGAATGCGTGGACTTATCGAGTTGAAATAAACATCAAAAATAAGTTCATAACCTCTTGGAGCCGTGATTTAAATCAAACTTCTAAGTTAACGCTAACAAAAGTTACAGTCGTTTATACCAATTTTTTTTAAATTTCCAATGAATGATTTACCTTTTATTTTCATGAAATACAGCCCGCTGACTGACGGACGGACGCGCGAACAGACAGACAGTCAGTGGAGGCTTAGTAATAGGGTCCCATTTTTGACATAAAGGTACGGAACTCTGAAAAATCAAATACAAAAACAGCTATGGGTAGTAATTTCAGTCAGACTTTTTTCTGAAGGCAATACAAAACATTTGTGCTTTTGCTTAATAAGTTTGTAAGTAAATTGAGGAAACTGCGTTTGTAATAATTTACAAGGTACTTACTTTATTTGATGTCGTCAGCTTGTAATTGGTCCTTTGTATTGGTATCATTGAACCAGTGAAAGATTTTTATACACGAGTTGTAGGTTCTGTCAGCCTGCGGCTTTACATGCGCAGGGAGGTAGGATGTATCCTGGGGAAGGACTTTTTAACCTGAAAAATGGTTAGGATAGCAGGGTTTCATTGAGATGCTAACCTATTAGGCACGAAATGGTAACAGACAGAGTTCGTTTCGAATTTATAAATTAGTAAGGATGGATAGACTTACGTACACTACACTAGGTTACAGCGTTACAACATATTTTTTTTTGTTTATACACCTATATTATAAGATTGTTATACTAGGTAAGTCCAATTCTAACACAAAGCATTCGATATTTTAGTAGGGTAGGTTTAGATTGAGACAAAATACAATTTTTTTTTTATCAATGTTCCGCTGTCTTTTCTGATTTATATTAATATTTTCAATTGGTTTAATCTGAGATCTGAATCAGAATCAGAATCAATAACTTTATTTCTTTAGACTTACAAAATAAGCACTTAGACAAGTCAAATTGTATACTTATTAATATCAACTATTTATTATTGTTATATATAAGGTGTTATTGATATTCTCTTCACTTCAATTTTTTGTCCACTAGTGGAAGAAGTGAAAAAGAAACCACTAGCACATTTATAATATCACTTAAGTGTCTAATACTTATTAATTATTTTGCCTATCTAAATCTAAATTTAATGCGATTTAGATACATGTCAATATTTCTATAAAGCTAAACAGAACATTGAATTTCTTACATACTATTGACAGTGCGGAACGGAGCGACATCTGCAAGCGATTATAGGTACGAGCTCTCTACCGAACAATTGATCGTTATTAGAAAGGTAAATGTTTAATTAGAAACCCGTCGCCGCTCACTTGTGACAGATTATAATGAATGGGACTCTACTCAGTACTAGGAAGACTTAAATTATTGAAAGGGTCTCTTCACAGCCTCCAAAGTGTCTCTTAATAATAACGAAAAACTATTTTATGAACGATTTTTGAGCAAAATGATTTTCGTATCATGAAATAGAGGTTTATCGCATAGAAACAAAACTCAATGGTTTTAATTTAAACAATCCAGGTTCAGAGTTAATGAAAACATCAAGAGTTATAAACAGGTTATAAACCACAAAACTTTCAACCTTTAACATTTACACGAAAACTCTCGAAAGCTTTTCGATAAACTTTTGAATTGGTTGTTGTTTTAGCTATTGAACCTTAGTTGGTACAAGCTTTTGCGCTTGGCTTTATTTAAACGTTCAAAGGCCTTATACTTTCGCACTTGACTTCCAGAAGGATCACCTATGAATAATACAAACAAAAAAGCCGTAGCGGTTGCGACGTAAAAATCATCCCGTGGAAGTCGTAAGAGCCGACTATTGGTACCTAGCCATTAGGTATTGTATGTGTATTCTCTGACCTATCAGAGGAACGGCACCTCCACCGCGATCATCGATCCGCTTGGCAAGCGTGGAGGCACGGTCAGCAGAAGAGGTATGTCTGCTGATGCGTAAATAAAAATAACCTTAATATCTGTTTAGTCTTTTTAAAAAACTTAATTTACTACGACATTTGAGAATCTTCCGAGAATCAGCATTCAGCAAATTAATGTTTACTGCCTAGACATAAGGTGGTCGGGCTGAGTGCTGAGTGTGCGCCGACCTACGCGTCGAGGCCGGGGGCAGAAGGGTGCCGACCTTCGTCTGAAAGCGCACGCTTTAGGTACGCTTCATAAATAATAAGACTGTATAATTTTGTTTAAAAAACTTTACAAATTGTAAACAAAATAATATCTCGTATATTGAAACTATGGAACTATTTAGATGCATCTTTATGTAGGTAGTTGTGCAGGAGAGTCATTCCCTACATCTCACGCAGACTTCTTTATGTATGTAGTTGTGCAGGAGAGTCATTCCCTACACCTCACGCAGACTTCTTTATGTATGTAGTTGTGCAGGAGAGTCATTCCCTACATCTCACGCAGACTTCTTTATATAGGTAGTTGTGCAGGAGAATCATTCCCTACATCTCACGCAGACTTCTTTATGTATGTAGTTGTGCAGGAGAGTCATTCCCTACATCTCACGCAGACCGCTTTATATAGGTAGTTGTGCAGGAGAATCATTCCCTACATCTCACGCAGACTTCTTTATGTATGTAGTTGTGCAGGAGAGTCATTCCCTACATCTCACGCAGACTTCTTTATATAGGTAGTTGTGCAGGAGAATCATTCCCTACATCTCACGCAGACTTCTTTATGTATGTAGTTGTGCAGGAGAGTCATTCCCTACATCTCACGCAGACCGCTTTATATAGGTAGTTGTGCAGGAGAATCATTCCCTACATCTCACGCAGACTTCTTTATGTATGTAGTTGTGCAGGAGAATCATTCCCTACATCTCACGCAGACTTCTTTATGTAGGTAGTTGTGCAGGAGAGTCATTCCCTACATCTCACGCAGACTTCTTTATATAGGTAGTTGTGCAGGAGAATCATTCCCTACATCTCACGCAGACTTCTTTATATAGGTAGTTGTGCAGGAGAATCATTCCCTACATCTCACGCAGACTTCTTTATGTATGTAGTTGTGCAGGAGAGTCATTCCCTACATCTCACGCAGACTTCTTTATGTAGGTAGTTGTGCAGGAGAGTCATTCCCTACATCTCACGCAGACTTCTTTCTTGACACAGCTTTTACGTTAAGGTGTATTTTCGATGTATGTAGGTTACTAAGTAAGTCTTAGTAGAGTTACTAAATTATGTTAGATAGATAGATAGATAACTCTTTATTGTACCACACAAACACAAAATACAATACAACAAGGAAATGCTAACAAACAAAGAAGTACAAAGGGCGGCCTTATCGCTTTAAGCAATCTCTTCCAAGCAACCTTCCTTGAACCTATGTTCTTTGTGCTCTGAGAGTATAAATGTTCTAGTCAGCCGATACGATACCGCCATGTTGGCTGGTTTCCAAACCTCTGTTCACAATTCAATATATTATTTACAACATAATGGAACACCTGCACCTGAGGCTCAAATTTTAAATCAGCTCACCGTCAGTTTGTCACAAAAATCTATAATATCCTACTAATATTATAAATGTCAAAGTTTGTAAGGATGGATGTATGGATGGATATTTGTTACTCTTTCACACAAAAACTACTGAACCGATTAGGCTGAAATTTGGTATGGGTATAGTTTGGGACCTGGAATAACATATAGGATATTTTTTATCCCGATAAAACGCGGGCGAAGGCATATGAAGCAGCTAATAATAATATATATTGTTTCGTAGGCTACGCGTTTTTGCTATAATTTTGCCAGCTTACTGAGAGATCTCATTCAATTTGTTAGAATTTGATAAAATCGTCACCCTTTTGAGCTAACAGGGCTACGATCACTTGCTTTCGGTAGAAAACACCTGGAACAAATATCTGCATATCGTACAAGTATTAATCCCGAGGCGGAAATCGAACCCAAAACGTCCATCATCGCTGGCGGACCCTAGCTCGTTTCGCCACTGAGTTTGTCATAGGTTGTCTAGCTGTTTGTATAGTTGCATTCAGTTATATATACACGTAAAAGGTAGTTTTTATTTGCAAAAACATTTTCTCATAAATAAAGTAATCACTACAAATCGCAAAACATTCAAACTTAATTAAAAGTAACGCGAAATGGATAAAAATCTCAAAGTCATTTCAGGGTAAGCTCCAGGACTAAAAGTTGAGCTAAAATCAACTTTATTCGGGCATCTTAAGTTTGGTAATGGGTTGGCGTTGCAGTGGTTTCATTACCTGTTACGGTGGCCATAAGTTCAGAGTTAAATGTTGTCGTTACGTGGCGTGGCCCATGATGACGGGAATACGGCTTGCGATCTTGTAATAGCACACAATAACTTTGACACAACACCTTCACTGCGATCACAAATCCGCCTGCCAAGCGCGCGTGCTGATTAAGGAAAAACCCTCCTCGTATGTCCTTCACACATGGAGCAGTTTATGTCCAGTTGTGGACGTACGTATGCTGTTCAAGACAATATATTTGTGCCTACGAAAATCGTAGAAGAAATTAAACATTAAAAAATCAATTTTACTACAATTAATGGAAAATATATAATAAGCAAATGATAAAACAACACCTTGTTAGCTGTACCTATCCAATAAAGACACAAGAAATCTCGCGAAGACGCAACAAAGAATTTCTGCTTAGCTGGAAAGAAAATTCGAAAAAAAGTTCTAAATCAATAATATTATACGGGTCGTGTATTTATCTGACGTGCCTTTTCATTATGTAGCTATGAAAACGCTGTCGGGTAAGTATGCCCATAATATCACCGTTAAATTTCTGGGGTTTTTATTGATTCAAACAGCGAAGGGAATTCAACATTCAAGACGTAGTTATTGTTTCATTTCGTTGTTACTTTACGAAACATAAAATCATAACTTCCAATAAAATAGGTAACGACACGGCAACAAACCGACTCGGGTGAACGATGTTTGCACAGATGGAGCTTCCGATACTTATTGTTTCTTATCTGTTACCAAATTAGTTCAATCACTGAAGTAGCAATATTCGAAGACCTTTAAAACTGAATATCGAGAGTTCAAAATCCTTGTAATAAAATTCAAACAACGTTTATTATCCCACGAAGAGTTATTCAACTTTTCATGAATATAATAATTTGATATTCTTTCAAAAATGTCATAGATGGTATCTCGGTAAGTGATGGGAGGCAGAGGCAGGAGATTAATGTATAATTTTATGAAATTCCATCCCACAAAAGGTACGGTTCTGATAACGTATAAATTGGAAATCACGCGGATGGATTTATTGCGATGTGTGAGTCTGATATCGGATACTGTTGAATAAGCCACTCCTTACATTTCATGAGCATCTCATTTTAAAATAGTAGTAACATTATATTTTATTTCACCAGGGAGTGGATGGCAGTAAGTATGCTTCCCTATCGCTTTTCTGTAGATCACTAATCAAAGTCAATCAATGAAAATAAAATATACAAACGTAAGAAGATATACAATCATCATCAGCCCGTACACGTCTACTGCTGAACAAAGGCATCCCCCAAACGACGCCACGAATTTTCTAATTATTGCCATAATCACCACGCTTGGCAGGCGGATTGGTGATCGCAGTAAGGTGTTGGTAATACACAGTAGGAAGCTGCTGCCCTCCCTCTGGTAGGTTCCCTTAGTCGGCTCTTACGACATCCACGGGTTGAGTTGGAGGGGTCGATATTCTATGCCGCGGGCCCACGGCCTATATACAATATAAGCACGATAATAAAATATTTGTATAATAAATCTGATTTAAAATAATCTACCAAACGCATTCATCGATAAAAATATCGGAACATTCCATTACTTAATTATTAGTTACGTTATTTACCCCATGTTTCATACATTACCTATATAACAAAGTAGTTAGCATTGTCCAATGAGCAACTCCGTAAGTACTTATAGTACTTGAATTAATGAATGAAATATGGTATATCTCGTTAATGGTTAAATAAATACATAAATAATTTTTATAAGCATAGGCAGAACCAGAACCAACATAAAAATTTGACTACGGTTGTAGCGTCTCTACGACGTAGCAATAGCTGCGAGGTGCTACGGGCCGTAGCGGCTGCTACGAGAAGACATTAAACTTGCCAAAAGATGTCAAAGGGATGCTATTTTCTATATTGCTTTAGTTTTGTTTTACACATTAGCTATAGTGAGTACTTTAAAGAAACTTTAGCAGAAATATTCCATTATTTTAAGGAAATTTAACAACATTAAGCGCTAACTTTTATAACATTTAAGGGTAAAACAAAGCAAAACGCGTCAGTGTCAGTAGTATTTGCAGACAAGTAATAGGCTTATTTGTGCGGATCTATTTATCTTGTGTCGCGTCGCCGACAGTCAATCATTCTTGCTCATGCCGTGCCGCCGACACCATCCATCACTTCTCAGGTGCTCGCCCGTAGGAAACTCATCATAGACTAGACTACCTATGAACACTACGTTTTTGTATCAACTGAATATTAAAAATGTTTATTACAACTCATCGTATACAACTAAAGAGCTAAATTTATCCACAATAACATACAAGTTTATACGATCCGCGCATGGAGCTGATTGATATATACGATCGTAAGATAACCTAACGAAGTTACGGTAGTCACCCGCTCTGTCAATTATATTTTTAGAAATAAAAACCTGATGTAATTGGTAAGTTTCTTAGTTTTTTCTCAGATTGATTGACCATGTACTAACATTGAAAACATTGATAAAATGAATGGTAACAATTCATTTTCCACCAAATATGTTTATTTTTTACAACCTTGTGAGTGTAACGAGACAGGCCGTCCGTCGGATATAAGCATATTAATATATAGCAATATCTAGATGTTGAAATGTACCAGTAGGTGTGCTTTTTGGAGTGTTTTGTTCATCGTTCGCTTTTTAAGATCTCTTAACAGTATCATATGTTTTGGTTTTTATTGTATTCAAATAAATAAGACGCCTTTTTCATCTATATACATGCAAATACATAACATTATGTGAGCAGCAAAGTTCTAAGAGATATTTAAGTACTTACTGATACCAAGTATTTTGCTCTTACATTTTTATGCCGAACTTTATAATCGGATATTTTTTCAACGTCTTCGTAGAACTAAGAAACGTATTCATCTAAAGAGATCCTAAAACGAATAGTTTTCTGAAAAAAAAAAACACCGATATGTAACAAATGAAAAACCGTAGTTGTTTTTTATGCGGGAAAGTGTCCATTATTAAGCATTCCCGCGCCACGAAAGTATTCACTGAACTTATATTAAATTCAAACCATTCCGAAGAATTTGTAACGGAAAAGGTCATAGACAAATCTCGCACAGAAGTTTGTAATCAGCTGGAATCTGGTTGTAATCTATTCATCTTGACGGTCCGGCGGCGGCGGCCGGGGGACTTTAATTACGTTTTTGTACAGAGGCCCTCCGAGCACCTGCGCCCGGGGCCCGCGCGACGCGAGATCCGCGATCGGTCGATACATTTTAACAGGTACAGTTCTACCTCTTACAGTAGCACTGTATCGGTTTCATACCTGTCTCCTTACAGCCGATGCAGTTGATCATTATTGGTTATGGTAGATAATATTTCGTACTCCTCGCTATTAGTCTGTACCTTACACCAACATATTAATGTGTTTACCGCTACCCTAAAAAGGGTTTTTGCTGCTTCAATTTTAATTTGTGTTACGCTTGCTAAAGGTGGAAATGAATAAAGAACTTGTTTTTGCCTGCGTTTAATTACAGCTGACTTTGTGTTCAGCGGGTTCTGACACAATTTACGTGGGAAAGACAAACATAAAAGCTAGTTAGCTATTGTGAGCGGAGACAAATGGGTAGGCTTGTGAAGCTAATCAGGCTTCCTTTGAACCCTTAACTTTTACCGCGCGCCCTGAAAATGGCTCACATAAACATAAGTATTATAGATCTTATCTACACATTCCTGAAACCCTTTAACGTAGACTTAAATAGACATCTACTTACGTGGAATTTTGAATCAACTGCCAATATTGCTGTAACTGAGTTACAGTGATAGCTATACTATACCACTGATAAGGTAATGTTAACCCAGTCGTCCACGATTTGATTTTAAATTTGGTACTAGCTGATCTGACAGACGTTGTCCTGTCAATCGAGTCAAACAACTGACAGTTATTTCAAACGTGCTTAGCAAACGGTATATAACGCTGGGGCTGCAGTATATAACGATAAGGTTACATTAAAAAAGTTTATGATAAAGGTCGTCTTTAATTTTTTAAAGTTTTAGCGCAATTTTCTTATTTTTTTTCAAATGTTTAGTTTGTTGTTATTTTAAATGTTAATTTTTTTCAAATGTTAAGTTCATAACATTCTACGAAGTTTTAGAAAACATTTAAAAAAATATGAATTGAATATATAAACCCGTTCTCAAGTTATAGCCATTCCAGGAAAAATGGGGTTAATTTTATGTATGTACTGGCTGCTGCCCGCACCTTCGCGCGCGTTTTATTGGGATAAAAAGCCTATATAAGTTAGGTTCCAGGTCCCAAACTATACCCCTACCAAATTTCAGCTTAATCGGTTCAGTAGTTTTTGCGTGAAAGAGTAACAAATATCCATACATACATCCGTACAAACTTTGAGATTTATAATATTAGTAGGATAGGATAGGATATTTAGATAAGCAGGACTATGAAGTTCCCTAATTGTTGACAGGTGAAGAATGAAGACTGAATGACATAATGAAGTATTTCATAGACACATTTACTTTTTGAGTGTACAGATTCACATATCTATAAATCTGTAGACTCAAAAAAAATGACGATTTACGAAAGTTTCATTAATCGTTAAATTTTTATCGAACCGAAATAGTGTAACTTCGAAGCATAGAGTAAAAACTCGCTGCCTCGAAGATATTCTAAGTGAAAATAGTATAAAAATTATAGTCTACCACAGTAACTCAACCTGTCTTATTTTTTATCACGGAAAAACGCGTTTGATGCCACGTGCAGAAGCAAGTAGCAAATAAAACAACAAAAATAATATGTACTATTTTATTATATTGAATATTCTGATTCCAAAAATAAAGTCATTTAGACGCCTGAGAAGTGAGAGTTAACTCGCGCACGGAGGGTTCCGTAATAAGACCTGGTTTCTTGCCAAATTTCATGATTCTAGGTTAACGGGATGTAGGTACCCAATAGGTTTTGGTCGCTTGCAAACACATTCTTTTTTAATAAACTTCTTATTTTCGGTTTTTGGATTTTTCTCTTTACTGGCCTTGCTTCTTGCCAAATTTTATTATTCTAGGTCGGAAAGGTTTTGTGTGCATGTCATTACCTTGGAAATTTTAAAAAGGTTAGGCATAAACGACCGTAACTTTTGATTACGTTGACTTAGAAGTTTGATTTATATCACAGTTCCAAAACGTTACGGATCTGACTATTTGATGTTAATTTCAACTCGATAGCTCCACTCTTTCCTGAGAAAAGAGGGTTGATAGACGGACAGACGGACAAACGGCCAGACGGACAGACAGACGGATAGACGGACAACAAAGTGATCCTATAAGGGTTCCTTTTTATATTTTGAGGTATGGAACCCTAAAAATTAAGTAGTTTCATGGAAGAGGTACAGTTCCACGGTCGGCTGGTTTCACGTTGGCTTCAAGAAACGAAAACCGAAGCAAATTATCTTCTGCTTCGAATAAACAACTGATTTCCTGAACTCAACGTGTTAATCAACTCTGTAGTGGTGCGTTATAATGGTAACATGTAGTTAAAATTTGCAAGAGGTTGGTTTAACCGAGATCTTTCCCCCCTACAGAGTGCGGCAAGCGGCGAAATATCGGCGGAGCTCAAAAGCGAATAGTGGGAGGTGTGGAGGCGAGCCCTGGGGACTGGCCGTTTCTGGCAGCCATCCTGGGGGGGCCCGAGGAGGTGTTCTACTGCGCAGGCGTGCTGATCGCCGACCAGTGGGTGCTGACCGCCTCGCACTGTGTCGGCAAGTGAGTATTTACTCGTGTACCTATCATACATTAATTATCACTCTACTGCTGGACAAACTCCCGCGATAAGCACCACAGCGCCTTTTATATAGTATGAATACTCTAATCGGGTTTAAATAAGGTTTGTAACTTTATTTTATGTATTATATGACATTTATTTATGTTCTCTCTTGTCAAAACCGTTGCAGAACGTGTAGTCCCGTAAAATTATGAATTAGTGTGAGTAAACGATGCCTGTCAACATTGTTCCAGCTCTCGTTATATGATCACAGAATTTAATGTTACTACGGCACGATCTCGAAAGAAATATTAACAATATACCTATCCAAATATGTTGCAACTAATTTATTTTGTAAGCTCTTTAATACGTTATACTGCCATCCCCTCAAACAGATGATTGCTATAATATGGAGGGCGTTGACCGTGCGGCGACAGTTAGTGGACTGCATCGCATGTGCGATGAAACGTGAACAGTGTCGGTCTCGTCAACACGTATAGTCCGTCACTTTTGCGTGGGGGCGTGGCGGGCCGTCGTCGTCGGATGACCTGAAAGCATCAAAGAGGTGGTGGCGATATTTTGGCATGGCTTAGTACGATAATAAGGCATTATTTGTAATAAAAAACTGTACCAATTTTTTTTTATCGTTTGTGTCTTGGTTTAAAGAATGTTAATTTATAGCAGCAGGTGAATAACTTCCAGAGGTATTGCGCAATAAATCAAATAACACCCTGTATAATACTAATACATTACATACTATATTTGCCCATCATGTCCAAGCTAGGTTGTGATTCTATCAGTAATATTTAATTCTCAATTTCTCAATCGCACGTTATCTCACTTCCTTTTAATTTGTTGTCTGACTGTTGCCTTCTGTAGCCATTCAGACGTGAACGGCTGGACCATCCAGCTGGGCATCACGCGCCGGCGCTCGCACGCCTACTACGGACAGAAGGTGAAGGTGCGCCGCGTCGTGCCGCATCCGCTGTACAACATCGGTGTCGCGCATGACAACGATATCGCACTTTTTCAGGTCCGTATTCTTGAACAAGTTATAACAGCACCAAATTGATTGGACAATACAATTCTTAAACTTGAAGGTGATGGGGGGGTTTGTGACCGAAATTCAAAAACTAAGATGACACAATTTATCCTATTAGCTTAATTTGACAAATTCAATATTTTGTCTGACTTGCGTGTTATTCCAACGAAGACCAGCGCTATGTCATGCATGACTTTTCCTTGAGTGTTGATTACATTTTTATCAGCTCATCCGACAATTCGATACTGAATATAACTATTTATTGTTTCGAACACATTGATAGGCAAAATAAGTAGATTATTATATTCTAAGGAAGCTCATATTCTATTCAGCTCACAAGTTCTGAATTAATTGTCTATCTACATGTTTCTACCTACAAATACTTTGGTATATCCTGACAGATATTGTCTCGTATCATAATGTATAATACATTATTTTTGGTCCACAGTTGGCAGTCCGCGTCCGCTACCACGAGCAGCTGTCCCCGGTGTGCCTGCCGCCGGCGGAGCGCGCGCTGGCCCCGGGCACGCTCTGTACTGTTATCGGCTGGGGCAAGCGGGACGATAAGGACAGTAAGTGTCCCTACCTACGACATTATATTTCGTATACGAGGAGGGGGCCTCACTCGAACTGGGATGACGTCAGTACTCTAGCTGGGACTAGTTGTGAGAAATGTTCCGTGTTAGACATTGCACTGAGGTGAACCTGGTTTCTCACGAACTGACGTATCGCAGCCGTCTCACACTTTAGTTCTATTTAACTCTATTTTACCAGGACTTTAACTTATATTCGAGTAAACAAATGGGTTCCAGGTAGGTGTTAAAAACATGTGTTTCTATGCAGTGTCGGAGTACGAGCCGGCAGTGAACGAGGTGGAAGTGCCGGTTCTGAACCGCGACCTGTGCAACCAGTGGCTGGAGCACCGCGACCTCAACGTTACCGAGGGGATGATCTGCGCCGGATACCCCGAGGGGGGGAAGGACGCCTGTCAGGTACCGAATACGAAGTAGATTGTAAGACGAGGCGCGAGACTGACCTATTTCTAGTGAGGATATCATTTGACCATACGGTGATCGACCTATAGTACAACTCTACATTAAGAACGACAGATGACGACGGTCTTAGTCACCTTTGTATTTTCAGGACATGACGTCTTTCTTAATCGTAAGTTTGAGTCTTTTCTCGTGACATGAAGTTTTCCACCATTGTTTTTAGATTTGTTTGTTGGTTCGATAAGATTTTTCACAAAAAGACATATAGATAGAAAACTATTTCGAAATGCCCAATTTATTGATACAAAAACATTTTACACAACAAGTCAATCAGATTTACCAATTATTAAAACATTAGCACTAAATAATTTAAAATTCTCGTACATAACGAATAGTAAAATATAATTGATTATGAGTAAAAGTATGCACAATGCCAAAAAAAACTCTGCTAAAGTTGGCGCTCTGCTTGCTTTCGAGGGCACGATAGTTTCACAGACCTTCGTAGGATGCTGAGAGACAATCTCACTGGGCGCTGGGGATCTGAGTTCGGTTAGTATCACAGCTTGCTCCTTGATACGATTTTCCAGAGAGTCGAATCTGTTCACCAGGTGAACTATAGTTCCTTGCATTTCACGCACCAAACATTCAAGCGGATAAGACATATTTTACGTATTACTAAGGATTTCAAACGCGGAGCAGTTAAGGCGATGCACGTCGCGTCAGCGAGGAATTGAAAATGAGTGTTTACTGCGTGAGGAAACTCCGCGTAAGCATAAAATATACAAGCCTAGAGCAAAATCAAACAAAAAACAAAGCAGTGGTTTGTGTGTGAGCACGTACTCTGCTGAGGAACAATAAATCTCCACCGTTGTTTTGTTTACAAAGAACAGGATTATAAAATAATCCGTTTCCCTTCGCCATTGTCTGGTAATAGAGGTCGCATTCCGAACGAAATATTCCCAATCCGAAATCATTATGTTCGTGCCTGCCTCGCGAACATCAATCGAATGCAAATATTTGTACGCCCAATAGGTAAATCCAATAAGGGCCTCCCTAAAAAGGTGTTTACACACAACGCTGCTATGCGTTCTTGTAGATTGTAGTCAGAGACACTGTAATAATAAATATTTACGTTTGTTATAGTGCGTAAGCCCTGGCGCTTGTGGTAGTCTCAAAAGATGGGATATCATTTATTTTCTTTAATAAATATTTGTACTTGTCCACTGAGTCGATCGAATGCTAATATTCACTACACAATATTACTTTCCCAGCCGGAGAAATAGTTTGTATTGAATGTAGCCGACTTACGAACCGATATCTGTAGAAGAGTCTTGTGTAAGGGCCGTAAGGACTCGCCGTGGGCGGACGACAATAAACAACTCTTTCGTACTTGAGATCCAATAAAGTTGTAAGAAAGCTCGAGTTTCTTCATAACGGAATTCTTTCGTTGAAGCTTTTCGTGTCTGACTCGTGTTATGAAGTGTCGGGCGAGATTGAGTGAGATAGCGCGCATTGCTTACGTTACGTCAATTTGAATAAATAATTGCGTCGTGATAATATAATACATATTATGTAAGCAATGCGCGCTATCTCACTCAATCTCGCCCGACACTTGTAGTTGTTTGTGATCTATTGCAAGCATGTTCAGAATCGCACATATCTATATTTTTACTTCAATATATGTTCTTAGTTTGCGGCTAGATGATGCTGTGTGAATTTGTTCAGCAAATAAAAATAATGATGGTTTTGTGTTATTGCATTTTGTAGGGGGACTCGGGCGGGCCGCTGCTTTGCAAGGACCCAGAAGAGCCATCGCGCTGGTACGTGGGCGGCATCGTCTCCTGGGGCATCAAATGCGCCCACCCAAGGCTGCCCGGCGTTTATGCCTACGTGCCCAAGTACATCCCTTGGATAGAGAACCAGATACAACTGTACAATGACGACAACGCTAAGTCTGAGGATGTATAAGGATATGTACATATGTACGTACATACATATATTGATGGATTCTAGTTTTGAAACGTTTTTGACTCTTCGAGGACTGACGGTAAGCTAGTACGAAAGTATGCTCAAACGTGAAGATGGAATACGCTCTCTATGGAATAGAAAATCTTGAATAGACGCATTTTATACAATAGTTAAATAATATAATAAATAGACTGTAGCAGTCATCACAGTTTTGGACTGTAATAACGACGACAATAATGTTGAAATATTGACGATAAAATAACTCTAAGGCGATAATATGAATTGTGCAGCCGAGAAAGGATAACATTTGTATGTTTTAGATATTATAATTATTAAGTATAGATATGTACTGCTATACACTATTTTATACTCGTAATAAAATATTGACAATACTAGATTTCGAAATGAAAAAAATTATTTATCTGAATTATTAAAGTATTATTGAAACTATTCTAATACATTTTAAAATTGTTAGTAGGTAGCTATAGAGAAATAGTTAAAAAAAGTGAACTCCTTTCACGGCTGTGCAAGGAGCTAAATGTTTTTACGAATCACTCGAGAAGTGTGTCAAGTAAATTATGTAAAGCTGTGATATACGAAATTCTTAAAAAAACTTATGAAATGCTGAGATTGTAAAATACTTTAACCCGTTGCCACAAGGTTCACTTTACTTTTCATATCTCGATACTTTTTCTCGAGATATCAATTGATGTTATTAAATAATGTAGAAGGTAATGTGAATTACAAGTTCTTGTATAAAAACGTGAAACTCGTTAAACGTAAGTCGTACTCAGTCAAGTAGGGTTCTCAAGCTTTAGCTAAACTTTTAGATTATTTTTTGTGATACATTTGTATCTATTTATTGATATTGTTTCTATTCGGTGTTATAGGAGATAGTAATCTTAGAAGTTTAAATGTTTGTTTGATGTTTGGTGTTGGTAGATTTAGAGAGAAGTGCTTTTATAGATTGAATATAATGACTCTTTGTTTATATAATAATGTAGTAAGTAGTATAAATATATACCTAGGTATGTGAATCCAAATGTTAAAGTAAGTAAATGTTGCTCCTGTGAGGTCTTTCCTATTTGACAATAAATAGATCGATTCGTTACTCTCTCTTAGATTATCTAATGTTACCTAATTGTTTTAGGAAAATGAATAACTGTAACCGTGTCAATGGTATTCATAACGTTTGACAATAAATTTACTTAAAACTTCGTCAAAATAAATATGACAATAAGTGTAATATTATGACAATAATATCGATAATTTTTGACGATATATTTACAGATAGGTAGATAGGAAATTTAACGCTTTGTTGTTATACAAAATGTTTGGTTGCTGTTTTTTTTTTTACATATAATAGGAATATAATTTTCCAAACCGTTTTCTAAAGTGACATTAGGACTAGCTTTAATAGTAAGTAAGTGTTACAGTAAAGTAGAATATATATTTAAAATCAGTCTTTTTATACTTATAGATTTTCCTTTTGAATGTATTATAATAATGCAGTTATAGCCTTGTGCTATGCTCAAAACGACAAATAACTAGATGTAAAATAGGTATTCCAATTATATATAAATATTAATATAATAATGAATGTATGGTTGTCGACTTCTATAAGTCCTATTTTTCAACTCGAGCTTTCTAATAGATGTCTAAAATACCGGTTAGGTATATTTTATGTATTAGTAAATGAATAGCATATAAACTTTTCCGGGTCAAATTATTTTTATACTATTAAGCAAACTGTCAGACTACTATTTATTTTTGTAAAAGTTATTTATTATAAGTTGTTATAACTTATTCTATGTAATGAAGTTTTTTAATTAGCATTTATAAAAATAACTAAACTTCCATTGCATTTATATTTTTGAATAGTTTTCTTATTAACGTTTACCTATGTGTTAGTAAGTTCTGTTGGCATTCCATTGTTTTTGGAGGTTATGATAAAAGTAGGTTAAGGTTTAGGCTTAGATTTAGATGTAGCTCTACGCTTTAGCGTTCTATGAACTTATGATAATTGTGATCTGAAAATATAATATTAAATAATTTATTCGTTATTGGTTAACACTAGACTGCGCTGCGTGGATTGTTTCATAACATTCTCGAAATGTTCATAATTATGCTTAACATTTCACAACTCTATTATCAGTTTTATTTAAAGTGTTGCTTTACACTGCGGAGAGTATAATTTTGTTGGGGCTTATAGATTATAATTTTAACAGCGAATTTTCATTACTAGAATTTTATAAATCGATTTTTTATACATAGTATGTATGTATATTTTTCGATGTCAATAAAGTTCCGAGTACTCTTTGACCTGTTTCTTAGTGGCTTGCTATAATTTCTAGTACAGTTTAGGGTGTCTGATACTTTTATACATAATGAATTATAAATAACAAACAAATGCATTGGTAATTGGCTTTATAGAACATGCGTATGAACTATGCATGTTCAGCTCTTAATGTTTATACATAAAGGTGTAGGTTTACATGGTGTTTTATGTACATGTAATATGTATACTGTTCTAGATAATAATCGCTGTTGAAGATAAAGTAGGTGAAATTATTTCGTGTTCAAAGCATATCTTCTGAGTCGTTGACTTCTAGTTTAGGATATATTACTTATCGTGCTAAAATTACAATGGTTAGTACCTAGTTACGGATTCTTTGTTATAATAAACATTTTGGAACATTATGTATTGGGATAATAAACAAATAAATATTTTTACATCATAATGCTCGGCAAGAAGTTTTACAAATTAAGCAAAGAAGCTGTGTAAGATGGTAATCGCAACACAGTACATTTTTATAGGAATTCCATTTTCAAATCTCATTACGTCACACTTTGTTTGAATTGTAAAGACTTTACAGTTCAAGCTATGCAAAACTCCTTGGTGAAACAATCTCTTTTTTTATAAAATGATAAGAAAACTTTTTACTGAAAAAATAAAAACTGTGGAAATGGCGGCATTACATTTCATTTGATTTGTGCAACTGTAATAAACTAAAGTTAAAAGTTAAAACTGTAATAAACAAGTTTAAAGTGGTAGTTCAGTATGTCAAGTACTTCATCAGATGAAGAACTGGTCCGCACGCCTGATTTCTATCATCTCGATGCAGAATATGTTTTTTGTAAAACATATTCTGCATCGAAAACATAAAACATGATCTGCATTTTAATAAATAATTAATTTTTCTAATAAAAATTACCTTTTGTCATACCTAAGTATATAAATGTTTTATTTGCCTCGCCATTATGATGTAAAGTAGAATGCTTACCTCGGTTGCAAGTACATAGCTATTACACCCTCGAACTATGTTCTCGGGTGCACTCGATCCATTAGCGCCCTTTGCGAGCGCTCGCAAGGGCGCGAAATTGGATTGAGTGCACCCTCGAACTATATTCGCCCTCGCTTCGCTCGGGCGTCTAAATATCTCGGGTGCACTCAATCCAATTTAGGGCCCTTTGCGAGCTCAGCTCGCACTGGCACCAAATTGGATCTTGTTCTGTAATAGCTCCCTTACTACCCTTGTGTAACAATCTACTATAACAACCTACACAGGTACCTATAATTATCGTTAATTGAAATACAACGTTTTATGGAATCCCCGTTTAAGTTTTATCAAATTTTAAATGAAACTCTATAGAACTTCAACTGTAGTAGAAGGCTTAGGCTCAGACTCTACCAAAGCGGAGATGTCCGTTGCGGAGAGACGACGAGAAGAGAAGAGACGTTTATCAGCTAGGGTGTCTCCACCGATGCTGTGCGGGGATGTGTGCTGGCTAGAGCGGCCTAGCTGCGTGCGGTGAGCTTCGGATGTTTGTTGAGATCAATGCAATGGCGAGGCTCACATTTTCTGCTCATCTCTTCTCGTCTCCGCTGCATGACGTCGCCAGATTGCGAGGCACAACTAACATCTCAGCTTTGATCTTACTTTGTTTGTTCGCATACAAATATGATACATATCCGCTCGGTGGTTTCCACTGAAGCTGAGCGGAGACGAAATGTATGAAGAGGTAACGATGGTCCATTAAAAAAAATGTCTAATATTTTCTCCGCTCAGGTCAGCTTTGAAGCTTGAGAGTCTGGGCCTTAGCCGTAGCTTTTCCAATATTTCTATATTTAACTTACTTTTACTACTTAATTTAAAAACATATGTATCAGTTTTTGCCATAGTGAAATAAAAGACGGGTTGTTTAATAAATAAATGTCTAGAGTTGTACTGTGGAATAGATAGATGTCTGTCAGTAGCCATCACTCTGTGTACACATTTGGATGTTAGATAAATATCGTAGAATCTGTTTGTTAATGACAAAATGTATTCTATTGTTTTATTTATGATTTATATACTTAAACATTATGTATATTCTTTAAAATTAAGTGGTAAGTATTTTTGACTACCTATATTATAAATAAAATACACTTATTTTATTGTTTGTTTAGTTTGTAGAATGAAGTCTAGTCCATGATTGAATTTTTTTTATAATAAAATGAATTATTAAAGAAAGTAGTCATGTAATAGAGACGCACAAAAATACTCTGTACTTAGTATAAATCCCATAATTAGAACGTTCAGTTAAACATCCAGACTATAGTTATTATTATAATTGATGTTATGTGTGTAGAAGTTGCTTTGTGTACCTTCTGCGTTTTATAATCTATGATGTTAGTTACGTGCCTCTTGGCTAGATAATTAATCTCATTATTTTAAATAAGTAAAAGAATTTAAGTTTTGTCGACGCTAAGCGTTAGATTCAAGATTTTACGAGCTACCGTTCGATAGTCAATACTAGTTCAATTGAATGGACAATATGTATGAGATACCTAGTCTTCGGTTTTTATAATATTTGAAATGACATATCGGTTTCATATCAAACAGTTTTAAGAACATTCTATAATTTTATGTTAATTATTGAACAACATATCAAGCTATAGGCAACTTAGCTATTTTCTTAAAATCTTCAGGTACTTACTTTTAAATTTGTAAGTAGATAAATCCCACATTTCAACGGTCAAAGTCACGAGCAATAGAGTGCCGCCTGTATGTCTGTTAAGGTCGACAAAACTGTTGACTGGCACAAAAAACACTGGATGCACTATACAATTACAACCGCAGAACAATAAAAGTGGAAGTCGAAAGTAGCGAAAAGTAGGTGTTGCTCGTGACTTGGCTTAGCGTAAACGATTTCCGCAAGAGAGCTTCTGGCGCGAAAGTTTAATGTTTAGCTTTACGTGGGATCTTTCTAGTGGGTACATGTTGCTTTATAATGTCCATTATTTGTAAATGTTTATTTAGTTGTGTTGTGGCTCACGCAGTCACGCTGTCGCTTCAAGGTACTTCTGTAGCTACGTTTGTTCCTTGCAGCTTGTAATAAATTAATACCTACTGTAAAACAGAAGTTTTAATATGAACACCTAAGTATCTATGTATCTACCAAAATTCTACCGCGGAGAGTAGAACCTGGAAACAGGTGTTTTAGGAAGGATCTTGATCTATGATGAATTTGTCTTAAGTCTTGGTTATCCTCCACTCATTGACTTCACAGTACCTAGTACTGTGAAGTCAATCAGTGGATAATAAAGATGAAGCTAGAGTTACAAAGGTAGACTTGAAAGGAATAAAGAAGTTTTCAGAGTGGATTTTTATTTTACTTTCATAGTTTTTTTTCATAGTTTTTTTCATAGTTTACTTTCATAGTTTTTTTCATTGTTTTTTTCATAGTTTACTTTCAGTTTTTTTCATAGTTTACTTTCATAGCTTTTTCATGGTTTACTTTCATAGTTTTTTTCATTGTTTTTTTCATAGTTTACTTTCAGTTTTTTTCATAGTTTACTTTCATAGCTTTTTCATGGTTTACTTTCATAGTTTTTTTCATAGTTTACTTTCATAGTTTTTTTCATAGTTTACTTTCGAATGACCGAAAATAATAAAATTACTATATAGCGAACCAAATTATGACCCGAGATGTGGAACGTAATAAAGGAAGAAACAAACATAGTTATAAAAGAGTGGGAATGGGATCTAAGAGATAAGTTATCAAATGCACAACTAAAACCTGAATACATTTCAGATTATATTGCTTTTTTTTAATTGATACCAAACTTCTACAATCTAATACACACCTAATAAATTAAACACCATACATACACCAGCTCGGATGGGCAGCGTTCGGGAAGCTACGTGGTGTCTTTTCGTCCCGCTTACCGCAGTGTCTCAAGACGAAAGTCTTCTACCAGTGTGTATTGCCAGTGATGATATATCACAGTGTTCAAAATGACCAAAAAAAATTCCCTATGCGGTTTATAGCATTAATCGATCAACGAATGCATTTTAAATGCAAAAGTAGAACACCCACGTGTCTATGCCAAATACTTTTTTGTTATAAAAATTTATGAACGTTGGGTGTCTTTGACTGAGATTTTTTTAAAATAAATTCTGTAAACGTAACTATCCATGATATTTTTTTTAATTAAATATGTTTTGATAAAGGGTATTTAGCCACATCATCCGCAGTTTTTAATTTAGAAAAATCACCTCTGGGAACCGAGTAATTTTTTTTCTTCATATTTTTGTTTTTATTTTTAACTTGTGACTAGCACAGAAATATGGCTCCTAACAAGGCCTAGCACTGGTAAAAATACCACGTTGCACTATCGCGGCCTTTGGGAAAAATATGCAATTTCGTTCTGAGGTCAACTTATACAAAATAGGGTTGTGATTATCGTGTACTAGGGCCGCTGGTCCGATTTTTTTGCTATACCAGCCTTGACGATTGTAAGAGGCCTGGCGGTATGACACTACCAAGTCACATGGGAGTTGGAGAGGCCCATTATATGGGACACTACATACGTCGACACACTTGTGCCTTCCCATCTTCCAAGGGGTTGTGCGGCGGCAGATTTGGCTGAGGATCTCAAGAGGCGCAAATATACAGGTGTCGACAGAGCGTACGCATTTGCTCTCTTTGGAGTCGAGGCCCTAGGTTCGTAGGGATCACGTTTCTCCAGGTTTTCAAAGATTTTTCTGAGTGTGTGGTCGAAGCGACACGTAACTCGAGACCTGGTGTGTATCTGGCACAGCACATCAGCATTGCCACACAGCGGAAGCGTCCCCAAGATGCTGGCTGCATTAGCCAGCATCTTGGGGACGCTTCGGATTGGTATTGATATGGATCAGTTGAGCTATCTGTAGATTGTATACAACAGTTTGCACTTAAATCAATTGTTTGAAATGTTCTAATTTGTTACTATTTTTATTATATTTTTTATTAGTAACGAATGATCTTACTTAAAGTGTTAAAAAGTTCAAAACTGAAGGAAAAAAAAGGTCAATTTGAGTGACAACCCTAATAAAATATTTTGAAATTCAATTCCTCCTAAAAGCCGCAATAGTACAATGTGGTATTTTTACCAGTGATAGGTCTTGATAAGAGCTATGTGTTTGTGCTAGTCACAAGTCGCACTTTTGAGACATTTGGGAGAAAAAAAAATATTACTCGGTATCCAGAGGTGCTTTTTCAAAACTAAAAACTGTAAAATATGTTGCTAAAGACCCTTTATCAGGACATAAAAAATTCTCAGTCAAAGTCACCCAAAGTTCATTAATTTTTATAAAAAAAAGTATTTGATATTGACACGTGGGTGTTCTACTCTTGCATTTAAAATGCATTCGTTGATCGATTAATGCTATAAACCGCATAGGGAATTTTTTTGGTCATTTTGAACACTCTGCATATGGCACTGAAACGTGGTCCTTTACTATGGTTCTCTCTGCGAGAACGAATTATTATAAAAATGAGGAGAATCCGCAGAAGAACCAAGCTAACCGACATAGCTCTCAGAGTTGCGAAACTCAAGTGGCAGTGGGCAGGGCACATAGCTCGTAGGACCGACGGCCGCTGGGGCCGCAAGGCGTAAGTGGCGACCACGTACCGGAGAGCGCAGTGTGGGTCGGCCCCCCACGCGATGGACCGACGACCTAGTGAAGGTCGCGGGAAATCGCTGGATGCGGTAAGCGCAAAATCGGTAATTGTGGAGATCCTTAGGGGAGGCCTATGTCCAGCAGTGGACGTCGATTGGCTGATATGATGATGACATATGTACATACATACCTATCAAGGCATCAGGCTCACTCTGTGTACAAACAGTACCATCTCCTCATCATCTGATTCTACTGGAATATATATATATATATATATATATATAATATATATACTGCTTGGTCTGCTCTTTTGTTCGTTTGATTTTGTTTTTCTTTTCGTTCTTTTCTTATTATTTCCTCTTTCACCCGGGGGTTTGTTTTGAGTTGATGACCACCATTCTGACTTTTATAGACCGAAATTAAAATAGTTATCCAGTTTGCGTTATTGCGTATTGAGCATAGTTTTGGGATCCAATTATGGAATCCATATTTGGACCTCATGAACTGTCTATATTTAGCATTTCTAACTAATTTAAACTTTAATTCATACTTTTAAAATGAATAAACTAATAAAATGCTTCCAAAACTTTCAAATAAACATGTAGGTCCTAATAATATTATAAATTCGAAAGTGTGTTTGTTTGTCCTTTCTTCACGCCCTTAGTAAGGAATCAGTACACTTGATTTTTGGCATAGTTATTTGAAAGGATGGAGAGTAACAAGCTCCTTTTTGTCCTGGTCAAACATCGAATTCCCATGAGAGATTTACGGGAAAATAGGCCTTTTTATCCGATTCACATTTAGACATGTGAAATTAGAATTTAACGCGCGTGCATAGGTATACTTTTTTTTTTTTTATTGATAATGGTAAAGCGTTTGACCACCATCTCACTCGGGAAAGTGAAGATGTGGCCTAAGATGGAGCACGCTTTCCCAGAAGGAACTTATTCACTCGGGATTTGAAGACTCCTAGATTGTACTCTACTGGAAAAACAGAAGCAGGAAGTTCGTTCCACTCTTTACCGGTACCTATAATGAAAGTAGAGCGAAAACGTTTGGTTCTACACGGTGGTATGTCGACTAGGTATGGGTGGTATTTACCAGTACGTCTGCTTGTCCGGTGGAAGAAGGGGGAGGTTGGGATAAGGTCATGTAAATCCTGGGCACAGTCACCAAAGTGGTACTTGTAGAACACCGACAGTCTGGCAACGCGCCGTCTGTGTTCAAGGCTGTGCAAGTTGTTTTCCACAAGCGAATTATCGCCTATGAGCCTAACAGCGCGTCGTTCAATCGAGTCAACGGCTTCGAGCTGGTATTTGGCCGAGCCGTCCCAGAGATAGCAGCAGTACTCCATGCAAGATCGGACCTGTGCTTTGTAGAGATTAAGAAGCAGTCCCGGAGTGAAGTACCGCCGAACTTTAGCTAGGATGCCCAGCTTCAGTGCAGCATATTTTGCCTTCGACTCAATATGAGAGCCAAAGTTCAGATTAGAGGAGAGCTCAACCCCCAATAGGCTCAGACTATCGGTGACCTGAAGCGTAGTGTCACGGAAACTGAGCGCAGGATTCCACTCGGTCTTCTTAGCTGAAAACACGCACGCCTGGGTTTTGGATGCGTTGAACTGCACCAGGTTCATGTCTCCCCACTCAGACACCAACCTTAGTTTGCTGTTCAAACGTCCGACCATCTCGCCACGGAGTTAAGAAATCTCGTCAGCACTGACACGTGGATTGGCAAAGTATCTATCAACAACGGTGCTGTCATCTGCATACCCAAAGATATCGGGCTTAAGCAGGTCATTGATATGCAACAGGAATAGGGTTGCTGATAGAACAGACCCTTGAGGTACCCCGGCATTGATAGCCAATAGATCGGAAGAGCAGCCATTAATGACCACTCGAATCGATCGTTCCCTCAAGAAGTCGGAGATCCACTCGGTTAGATTAGACGGTAATCCGTAAGAAGGAAGCTTGCCAATGAGACTATCGTGCCAAACTCTATCGAATGCCTTGGAGATATCCAGGGAGACCGCGAGAGCCTCTCCGTGTTTCTCCATGGCTTCACTCCAGATGTGCGTTACATACGCTAGAAGATCACCTGTGGATCGTTTAGGACGAAAGCCGTATTGTCGATCACTGAGGAGATCGTTATTCTCAAGGTAAGCACACGCTCCATTGTCTTACAGATAATGGAGGTGATAGAGATTGGACGGTAGTTGGAGGGGTCTGTACTACTACCTTTTTTAGGAACAGGTTGAACATTGCAAGCTTCCAGGCAGATGGCACCATGCCCGTGTCCAGAGAGAGGCGGAACAGGCGTGTAAGGATCGGAGACAGCTCTGGTGCGCACCTTTTAAGTACGATCGCCGGGATCCCATCGGGGCCGCTGGCTTTGTTCACGTCCAGTGAAAGAAGTACTCTAAGTACCTCCCTCTGCTTGATGCGAAGTTCTGGTATCACAGAGCCACAGCTAGGAAGGGAAGGCGGTATCTTAGTAGTAGTATGTAGACGTGAGGATTCTGCAAAAGTGAAGCAAACAAGTTCGCCTTCTTTTCAGCAGTGTGGGCCAGCGACCCGTCGGGTTTTAGCATCGGAGGTAAAGAAGGGCGGCAGAAATTGGATTCAACCGACTTCGCAAGAGACCAAAAAGCTTTGCTTCCAGGTGGTAGTGAGGCTAGCTTGGTCCCAATTTTGCTGATATGGTCGAATCTCGCCCTCTTCAGCACTTTCTTATATTATATGATTTTTTCTTAGAATCTAAATCTGGAGCCTTGTTCTTGCGAGCAGACACCCAGGCAAGATAGGCTTCATGTTTTAGCGCGTCGGCGCTTCGACAATCATCATCAAACCAGGAATCTACTCTAGTTGACAGTGGCTTGTCACAAAAAGGTATGAAATATTCCATACCTTGACGCAGCACTTCAACGATGGCATTAGCACAAGATGTAGAGTCATCAGACGAAAAACATGCGGGTCGCCAGGGATAAGATGCAAAAAAACTGGCGCATTTCGTCCCAATTTGCTGACCCATATTTCCACACTCGACGGCTGCCCCTGAAGCTAGAGTGCGGTGGGGAGTGGGATGACACGGACTGAACAAGACAATGGTCGGAGCTTCCTAGGGGTGATGAAACCGACACATTGTATCTGCCTGGGTCCGTCGTCATGAAAAGGTCTAGGCAATTAGCCGCTTGGCCACTGACGTCGGGCACCCTAGTCGCTTCCCCAACCAGCTGAGATAGATTATAGGTAAGCGCTAAGTTCCGAGCTTCTCTGCCAGCATGATCGATGCCTTTGGACGGGTATAGCCAATCTTGGTGGTGAGCATTAAAGTCCCCCAATACCACCAGCTGGGCATTAGGGAACTTTTGCAGGGCTTTGTCAGTGCCAACGCTTAGGTGCTGGAAGAAGGACGTTGTCTCCAAGTCCCTAGTGTGAGACCGATATACACAGACGTATAGAATTTTTTCTGTGCCAGTGTCGACCATAATCCAAAGAGAAGAAAATCTGGAGTCCTCAAGATATTTAAGACGCCGAAAGCAGATGTCATCGCGAACATATAAACACACGCCCGCTTTTTGCTTGAACCTATGCTCGAGCCCATATCCGGGGTATGTTAGGTACGCCGCGTCGGACGGACATCTGATTTGTGTCTCAGTGAGGAATAGCAGATGTGGTTTAGCAGTTTCGAGATGGTGGTGGACTGCGTCGATATTGGAGTGCAGACCTCGGATGTTAATGAGGTGCACTTGAAGAGAGAGGACGTGCTTCCGCTGTTTAACGTTTCTGCTATTTCTTGTCTTTTTCATGAGGAGTGAGATGTTTGGTTAGGAGAACGGCAGTAGGGCGAGGCACAACTTTACGAAGATATGAACCTGAGACGACAGGCCACACCATATAGGTTACCAGTCGAGGAGACTGCGGGGACGCCCGAACCCCCCCGGGAGTGGCCACCTGGTCCTCTCATCCGGTCGCCAACCGGCACGATGGAGCACTCCGGGATTTTTCGCAAGGCGGCGGGGCAGCCTTTCACGTGTGGCTGGCACGCTACTTGGGCCCCCTACAACCTGCGGTCGGCCAGCGGAGAACCGTGCTTCGGATCCCGCTACCCTCCACGACTGGTCGCATGGTGCAGCTGCAACGTCGTTAGGATAATACTTCTCCGACCAAGATATGCAGAAACTGCCCTGACCCGTACTCACAGATTGGTTCTTGGCTACATCGAACCACGTACCGGAACACGACCATGAGATCGTTTGGCGGTACGGCTTAGTTCGATGGGTGGTGACAAGCCACGGCCGAAGCCTACCACCAGAGCTACTCATTTAGCACCACCCAGGGGACACGTGTAGGGTTGCAAAGGGTTTTCACCTACGGACGCGAGTAGCATGGCTCCCCCAATACAGTGATTTGAGGACATTGGACGATCAAAACTCTGCCTGCAGGGTTCTTGGTTTGCGAGAAATGCTGGGAGGTAGGTATTCCAAATTAGGGATACTATTCCATATTTGGTTACTTTCCTCTTTATGTACCCACCTATATGGTGGAAAGAATACAACGTAATTTTGTAGGTAGCCTGCCTACGTGGATAAAAAGCAACAGCAACATGGATACTATCCATATATTTATCTCTATTTGTATCAGTAATGGTTGGTGTGAATACGTTGAAGCTAAGACGTAAACTACATACAGCTTGGAATCCATTAGTAGGTAGGTATCTTGTATTACACAATGAAGTAGGTAAATAATATAATCCATGTGTATTGAGCAGAATCAATCCAACCAAATAACTGGGTGCGTGCATGTGGGTACTCGTCGGCCGCACCGCTTGTTCTGTGGCGTTGACCTCCGTACCAACCATGGAAGAAACGCACCAAACGGTAAAGGCACTCCAACTTCTGAACAATTTCGTGCACGAGTACTACCAGTATTTCGACATTATCCACAACAAGCTTAAATGTTATAATTCAAGTTATAAAACCGATTTATAGTTAATAGCATAAGACAGTGAGTGCTTTGGTGATATCACTGTAAACTTCTATCTTCTTAAATAATTGTTTATTTTTCTTCTATGGATGAGGTTTCATTACCATACTCCCAATTTTCTCATTTGCGGGCAGCTGGGCGCGGCGAGGCTGGCGAGACAGACGACGACTGCGACTGGTAAACACTACTTTTCTTTTATATATTAATTACATAAACAATTGGTTACCGGGGGGTCACAGTACCTAACCGTCTTAACCTTCTCGGAAAAAAGAGGGTTAGACACGGGCAGTAGCAAATAAAACAATAAAAATAATACATCATAATTATACATTTTATTCTATTGATTAAAAATTGTTATTTGTTCAACACGTGGGCAAAATGATTTTGCCCAAGTGTCAATATTAAATCCCGAGTTAGCGAAGTGAAGAAAATCAAATGGCACTTTATTTTCTATTTAACATGTGGTTTTCTTGGAAATGCTTGAAATAAGCTTATGGAAAATAAACGTTATTGGTTCTGACACCTTGTTTGAAAATATGACACAGCCCCTTTTATAATTTCATTTCATCATCAGCCCGTACACGTCCACTGCTGAACATAGGCCTCCCCCAAACGACGCCACGAATAGCCACCCGCCCCTTATAGTTGTACAATTTGATGTTGTAATGAC
This sequence comes from Eupithecia insigniata, assembly GCA_947859395.1. Classification (NCBI taxonomy): domain Eukaryota; kingdom Metazoa; phylum Arthropoda; class Insecta; order Lepidoptera; family Geometridae; genus Eupithecia; species Eupithecia insigniata. The sequence goes on along the minus strand of OX401995.1, from coordinate 595,221 downwards.
TGGTAAGGTAAATAAATAAATCAGTTAAATAATCGAGTTAATATTTTACTGTAGGATATAAGTTACATTAATCAACAGTAGGTATAAATAACTAGCTAGTAGGCAACTGCTAACTAACCTGGTTACACCTCACCTTAGTAGTTAGGCACTATCATTGTCCGATTCTGAAATAACTACTTATTTATAAACGGCGACGACGTACCTATGGATTCACTTAGGTATATGTATTTAGATTGATAAAACTCACAGTTGAGTAACGAATTTATGAATTTCCAATGTCGCCTTGAAAATAGTCCCTTATATCGTTACAAAATAACAAATTAAAAACATAAAATTTAATGTCTTTACAATGTTGTGGTGATGGTTGAGGCGCGGGACACCATATTATCTTAAAAATACTTGGATCATTTTGATGCTGCATAAGTGTTTGGCTATTGACAGCTTTGATAAATGTATTTCAAAAGAAAAGCGAAGATATGTTATACTTTTGAATAAATTAACAACATAACTTTGAACCATGACAGCCTTTAATCAAGGGAATGTCATCACATCATCATACACCAAGGCTTAATCTATAATTAGCAGGTTTTCATAATATATTTGAATATAGTTCTAGCATTTTAACAAGGCATCCACACGCTGGTCGAGTCATGGCTCACTAGGCTTGTCCGTCAGGTGCATGGTGAAACAAAACACGAGCGACGTTTGCATTGACTTCACCAATATGTGGAGGGAACCATTATGGTGCGTCCAGATTAAGTAACACATTATGTAACTTACGTTATAAATAACACGTCCACGTTACATATGAAACAGCTATGTTTTACAACATGTTACATTACTTACGTTATAAATAACACGTCCACATTATAACACATATTAAACAGCTAGTATGTTTTACAACATGTTACATTACTTACGTTATAAATAACACGTCCACATTATAAAACATATTAAACAGCTAGTATGTTTTACAACATGTTACATTACTTACGTTATAAATAACACGTCCACATTATAAAACATATTAAACAGCTAGTATGTTTTACAACATGTTACATTACTTACGTTATAAATAACACGTCCACATTATAAAACATATTAAACAGCTATGTTTTATAACATGTCTTGTTACACAGTCGGGACGCACGTTTAGGCAGAAAGGTGATTGTGAACCAGCCTCAAAGGAAAGCGATGATGGGACACACAACATACATTTTCAGTCTTGAGTATTCACTAAATTGACTATTCGATTGATCTGATTCCTTTAATTGATTCATTCACTAAACGCATTCACAGAAAAGTTCAATTTATTTACACGTTACATACTACTAATGATAATTCAGCTATTGTGATAACAAACTGATACTAGATTGTTTTGTACGAGTGCATGATAAATTGTACATTATTTAGTATTAGATATTATCATACTACTTGGATGGTTTTCGACTTCCGATTGAGGCATTCAATATCCATATTTTCTGAATACATTGTAATTTGATAGTTCATACAAAATACCATTGAACTTATACAGGAATATTGACCTAAGTATATATCTTTCACAAAAAGATTATATTTGATTCGATTCTATTGTTGGGACACAAAACTTATTAAATGTAGGCTTCTAGAACTTTTCTCTCAACACAACCGCAGTAATACCCGTGCACTGCACACGATAATATACCTTATATAAATATTGATATTAGACCTAGAAAAGTTTCCATTACATTTGCTTCTTTGGACATAATGCTTATTTTACCTTCTTTCGTGTAAAGTTAGAATGGTCAAAGGCAATATCTCGAGTTTAAAATGGCAGGGAAAGTGAAAGAGTTGTGAAAAAATATAATTCTATGTTAAAAGTTTCGCATATTACCAAAAATATACATCTACGGAATGATAATACGCGTTTGTAAATAAATTCTATAACGAACATAAAAATAGACCACTCATTTATATATATAACTTGCAATTAGGAATAAATAACATTTAAAAATACTGTTGATTTATTTACCTACCTGTATTACATGAATTGACATTCCTCAAGAAGATGTCGATTTTTTACCGAGATGCAGACTCCCGAGTGAGAGAAAGGAACATTAAAGATTTCAGAATCGAATTCAGATTACATGCTCTCAGTCTCAGTCGAAACCTGCTTTAGTATAATTCGATATTACCACGAGCGGAAAAATTAGACCCATTGAAACGTAACGGATCAGTCAGTAAGATAAAGATCAACGACAACGGCTTCGACCTCAATTACGAGACGACGAGAGTAAAACCCGTAATACGTTATATGTATGTATATCTGAAAAAAATTACGTTTCTACAGAATATTATAGCCTCAAAACAATAGACTCGCTCACCGGTGCGCATGCGCAACAACAATAATATAAAACGATATACATTATACACGACCACGCCCACCGGAAACAATCGCGTACATCAATATTCGCACCTCGACAGCATCCAAATAAACACTAAAATAAACATTTCATACATCAATCAATTTATAATATCAAATAGAATAAATCTATGTACTTAGGTAAATGTTAATATTTAGAGCAACTGTTGCTTCAGATTCAACATAAAATATATTTAGTTTATTAACAAAACAATAGAATTCTCAATAATATCCTAAGATACGTAGAACGCATTCAAATATAATTTTTGACTTAATCTAATGATATGAAGCAAGCGCAAAAGTACTCTAGTTTCGATAAAATTAACTTTTACCTCACACACTACACATCTATAACTTGTAACATGGTCATTTATGAAACGATTACTAACTACAGTACAGGTGTTCCTTCTGAATTATAATGGTGGATGAGCATCGCTTCCAACATACAAGCCTTATATACCGTACGTGTTACAATACTTCACAATACCCGACCTTATTAGTTCAAGTTTAAGGTATCGTTTCAACAAACTTTTGTTTCTCATCCCTTACAATATCAGTCCTAACATAGCCTCTCGATAACAAGCTACTCTATCGAGCACTCTCTTCATAAAATGGATGCATTTAATAATGCATTCGTATATAATATTTAACATTTCCCAAACTTGACCGGTTTGTATAATGCGTTCACCCCAATGAAGTTGTTACAAATATGAATGTAGAAACTACAACTTCAGGATATATTCTCCTTTGAAACTTTAAATCAGCTCGGTCAGGAGGAAAGACAATCAAATAAGATATAATGAGAATGTGATATAATTTCTTAGGTTAAATAAGTTTCTTTAATTATTTAGGTACATTAACAACAACACTCGAAGAGGATAAGAATCATTTTCTGCACAAGTTCACATGTAACGTGATAATTGACCATTGAGAAGCGAACTTTGAGTAGCGTCATTTAAAAACGAACCAAAAACTTAAAAAATGGCAATGACGGTATTTGTAATCGTACAAAATAACGATTAAGTTGAATGACAAATAAGCTCTTTACTTATTATTTCGTTCATTCACTCGGTCACAAACCACTCCACATAGCCCGTGCTCAGATGTAGCTACGTAAGTTACAATTATTATTTGTCTTTTTTGTATTAATTTATAACAAAACTAAGTGGATACTGTCTTGAACATTCAATCTTTACTGAAAGGATGAAAAGTCGCCGTTTATATCGCCATCTCATTCTAACGAAAAACAAGTAAGAGAGAGAGAGAGAGCGATAAAAAAATGCTGAAGCTGATACGCAAATTCAGTAAAAGATCGTAGCCGCCTACGTTTGTCAGGCATAAGATCGTTCAATCTAGCCATTATATTAGAGGGTTATATTTTAAATGTTCGATCAGTACCCACAATAACATTTAAAATGTGTAAAAGCGAAAGATTGTCTAGCTAACCTCATAAGGAAGACAAAGGGAGGAATAGAAAATTACGTGCTCGTACAAAAAATTAAAGAATATTATCGCTAAAAATATAAAAAGGACTTCGGACATTCTATATAATATATGTATGTACCTTCAATCAAATATATCGATAACCGATCAATTGTTATCGTAACAAAGCTTTAGAGATTTTCTTTTTTAAAGCACCTGCAATAGTTTACAAGTAAAACAGGAGTCAAGAATAATATCACTTTTAGTAAGTAGTGTTTAAGGTTAAAAATAGATCAGAGGAAGGAAACAGAGATTCGTTTAGTCTTTACATTCGCTGTACGGGTTCTTTCGGCGAATAAGCCTACAACACAAAATTGAGCATAAATACTCAACTTGATTTCAAATGGACTTACATACATACATACATACATTGAGATTCGGTATAACATCATCCATATGAAACATATCAATAAATGCTAAGTACAGAGATAATATTAAACTCTCTTCACACTCGTATGTTCGCCACACACCCACGCAATAATCCTAACAAACCCAACCCTATCATAAGAAAAGATTTATTCTCACTTCCTAACAAATATGTAAAACACATTGTATAAGATCAAACTCACAACAGTTGGCTTTTCTAGTTGCTTACGGTAAAGTGGACCTCGGACCGATGTTAGTTGTTGGCGTGTTGTATGTTCGCCAGGAACGCTGGGTCGACGGAAGCCACCTTGGCTGTGAGGAATGCGTGCATGCAGAATAACAGGCTCTGCAGGATTTGGCATTCCAGCTCCTGGGGACAAAGTCATTCAGAACTTATATGATGTTGACTTCATCAATATAGTTTTTTGGTGTTTATTTATTTATTAAGTAATTAATTATCAATTAAGAAATCGTTTAGATATTTATCCTTAACTGTCATGTTGCATAACATCAAGTCATGAATGTCTGCATTTGTTAGTTTATTTTGTTTAAAGCACCTTCAGAAATGTTCAAATAATTGTACGGATTGGATTTATGAATTTACAAAAGAAGAGAGTTCGTGTTGAAATTGATTTTATATTTTAAGTTGTTTTGAACTTGAAGTATTCTCCACTTTCCCGCCTTTTCGAACAGTCGGATCGAGTTAGCTGGAGGTAGAGGGAGTGCAGGGTCGGAAAGTCGAGGACATTCAATGCATCACTGTGATCAGATCAGTGCAGTTGCTTCTCGCTTGCCGACGTGTCTATGGTGCAGTGTTGTGTTGTGAAAATATCGTAAATCAGTACATTACACAGGTGTTAACAAGAAACGCATGTAAGGTGAAGCCATTATTTACAAAAATATTTTTGGTACCTTTGTGAACGATCTTTATTTCATTTGGTTTGTTTAATTCGTTTCTGACAAGTTTTCACCTTGCATTTGAAAACAAGAATTAGTAAGCGAGCGCGTAAATTTCAAAAGGTAGATTTTAGTAACTAAGCTGAGACAGGATCGAATGATGAATCATTAGGCCGTCGACTCTACTTATTTTAAAAACCCAAGTTTCATTGTATCGTTCTGAGATACATTATCTTCGGAAGTATTTAAGCTTTAAAAATATCTAACCTTTGTTTCAATAACCTTGGTCTCCGAATCTTGAAAATGCAGTTTTAACTTCGACTTTCCATCGTCACTGGAACCCCTTAGCTGCGAAAATCTGCAAAAACAAAACAGGCGAGTTATGTATCACATCAGAATAAAACCCATTCAGGATCAATCTACTAGCAACTCTAAAATCTATTTAATATTTTGCATAGATATACCTTGCTCTAGCTACGCCTAGAATGACATTAAGGATGCACGAACCTATAGTAACCTGTAGTAGAAACCTATAATATAAATAAAGAATGTTGTGAAATCAACAAAGGTGTACAACTAATCCGTACCTGTAAGACCAGACGGGCTGTGCACCCGGCGTGCCTTCGCTGAGAGAGAACCCAGATGCCCAGTCTAACGTGAGCCCCGCGGCCCTGCCCATATGTACCACAGTGAAGGTCTTCTTCTGGAAATTGCAAAGAAAAACATAAATTATTACCAAGATCGATAGCAGACTCGTAAGGAGACAGTAAGACCTTATGTTCATCATCAGCCCGTATACGTCCACTGCTGAAGATAGGCCTCCCCCAAACGACGCCACGAATAGCGATCTTGAGCCGCCTCCATCCATCGACTCCCTGCGCCCGCTACAATGTCGTCGGTCCATCGAGTGCGAGGTTTCGCATTGCATCGCGGTCGCCACTCAAGAACCTTGTTTTGTATGTAATATGGTTTATGCAAATAAATACATATATGCTATATGCCTATACATTATTATAAGAGTATACAGGATGGATTTATGAGATGGGAAAGTAAGCGAAATGATCATCTCCATTCTCAAAGTTTCTAAAAACATTACAGAGCGCATAAAATTGTTTTTAATGCTCTAAGGCTTTTTACAAGATAACTTTTTTGATCAAAACTTTTTTCATTGAAAACTTCTTATACTGATCAAAAACTTCTATCGTCCGATCAATTGAGGTTGGAATACCTAAAAAGTCAGAAATCGTAACAAAAAATCCCATACAAATTCCAGTAGATTTGTTTTATGACGAACGTCCAAGAATACATCTTTCCTTTTTATTATCGGTGTGGGTGGCTAAATCCGAAAATATGAGAAAGAAAAGTCGAGAAATGGGCTCAATTTAATGAAAAACAACTAATTACCTTTTTTGTTGCGTAATTTTTCAATGTAGTTTACAAAATTATTTAGGAATTGATGTTTTATCGAGAATAAGCCGCATTAAAAATACAGGCGAAGTATCTAGCGGCAAACATGCCAGCTCACATAAATAAATACATATAGATACTTAGTAGGAACGTATTCAAACTCGGACTGTAAAAAAATAGGCATTTCCTTTTTTTTTCAATATTGCATTTTATTGAAAAGATTGATCCTTATCAGCAAAAGAATACGTTTGTGCAAAAAAACAGGTATAATATTTTTTCAAAAATCAATATTTTCGATTTCCTGCAATAGTATACAGGTTGGTTTTTGAGTAGGGGATTGATGGCCAAGTCCGAAACCACGAGAGATCGAGAAAAGTTGTGAAAGTAGGCATGCCCTCGATTTATAGGAAAACAATAACTGCACAAGGGTTTTGTGATAATAGTGCGTAGGCTCTCGCACTCAAGGTAATCTCAAAGAAATTAAATGATATCCCAAAAATTTATGATTTCGGCGGGACTTGATCCCGCGACCAAGGTACCGAGGAAGGTCGCGGATTCAAGTCCCGCTGAAATCGTAAATTTATAATATTACAATAATATTATATTAATATTTTTTTTTTATTTGTTAGCTGTTGCTAACAAATCATTGTGGTTATCCACAGTATCCCCCTAATAAGATAAAAGAGTTTCACACATAATGACCAAAAAAATTTAATAAGAGGTGCATGAGTTTTCTTCTGTGTGAAAATAATGATTTGCACACAGAAGAAAACTTAAATTTTTAGTAATACATTCCTTTACAAAGATTGATCCTTATCAGCAACAGAATCCATCGGTTCAATAATAAAGGGTGTATTTTTTAAAAATAATTCTTATAGATTTCAGCCAAAAGTAAAAGATTTAAAAAAAAAACTAAATATGCAATTATTGTTGTCTATCGGCCTTGATATGTGTAATCGAGGGCATGACTCTTTTCACGAACTTTCTCCAACTATCCTTGTAACGGATTTGGACATCACCGCCCTTTTCGAAAAACTACCAAACTAAACATGCAGTTTTTGCTGTGCATTAATTTATTATTAACTTAATTTATTCTCAGATTCAGAATCCTTTTATGACACTCTCTTGGATTAGGCTATCCATTCCCATACCAAAAAGTCAACCTGTATAACCTTGACAAAACTCTTTGCAAAGAATATGTCTTTCAAATTTACACGTCATGCATGTTTTCGGTTCTTAGCTGTCATTATTGTCACAATATTAATTTTGCGTGATATGCTATTTGTTGAAGATATCATTTAATCAGAGGAGATGGAAAACATAGGGGAAGTGGAAAAGCACGTGTGCATGTTGTCACAAACCCCACAATGCATAGAGGTGCCGCCCACTGCGGGCTGCAAGCGATGGCTGGTGAGAGAAACTGATTTCTTTCGATTTTTTTTTAAACGGGATATCAGTACTTCTGTTACGAAATCCACTGCTGGATCGTTGGCTCGTTTCAGAATCAATGTAGCCTACAAAAAATCCAGTAGAAGTAGGTGGGTGGTAGTAAAGTGAGGAGCACAAAGAAATAGCTAGCAAGATCACAAGACACCTAGAGGAATGTCGGTTCTATTTGTCAGTCCGGGGGATCGCCAACAGGTCTATTCTCAGACGGTGCTCCCCGATACGCTTATTCCCAGTATTTCTTGCACCAAACTATTGGGATAAAAATCATATGCTTTCTGTATCCCGCAAACCTTTACACAGCGTGGCCCGCTGCTTTCTTAATACAGCCTACCTACCCAATTTTTTGCTTGATTCTCTTGGGATGCGGTCAGCGGTCGTCTGCCAAACACCAAATCGACCCTGTCGCCTATGTAGAAGGTTTATATTCCCCAGCTGTGCGCATTCCGTTGGGCCGTGGTCCCGAGCGCGTGGCACAGCGGTGCAGCACAGTACCTGCGCTCGGCGCGGCACCTGGCGGCGGAGTGCGCGCGCGCTCGCCCCCGCGTGCACCCTTACTCCCCGCTCGCCTCCTGCTGGTATCTGCTGCATATGCTGCTCACACAGGCTGTGCTGCTGTACATGCCGTTCCAGGTGTTTAGGATATGTGAGTATCGAGTACCATTATAGATATGTGGGGCCTGCGTGCCCGCCTGCATACTTGCGTGGACATTACTCGCTTTCGTCAACATGCATAGATACGCGGTTAACAAAGTCGTAGCAGTCCTAGTGCTATCAGTACAACCATGCAGGTCTTCTTGCGACGAAACCGACTTAATGTGCGCAAAACTTCTTATGTACTATCTAAATTACATGTAGAACCCAAAGATGTAAATCGTTAGATAGGCCCTTACCGTAGTGAGACCGCGCCGTTTTGAGTGCCACGGGAAATGAGTTCGCTCACTCATTTGGAATCAGTGTACATCTAAACACGGTGCTAGCTGGACCTGTTTAACTTTGGCATTTTTTGTTGAAAAGTGTCTCAAAATGCCATCGCGTGCATTTCGCAAATGCAACAATAAATAGTTAAAATACAAATAAATCCAAAGGCGTAACATTTCACACTTAGGATTGTGATATAATTAAATAACTATTATTTTTCCTTCCGCTGCTGTAGCGTTGCGACCGGACTATAAACAAAGTAAAACTACCAGCTAATCTGTGGTACACAGACTTAGACGTGCGACCCGACCTTAAATTTGCCGGCGGCGGCGCTCCGACCTCCACGGTCAGCGTGGCGGCGCCGCCGCGCCGGCGTGGTTTGATTTTTTGTCTCTTATGTAGGTATTTAAAATTAAATAGTAGTTAGCCCCTAACCGTAACGTCGTGACTGTTTTAGTTTGAATCGTCTGTTTCGAGTTTTTTTTTATATCTTTATTCATTAAAGAGGGTTTGATCAGAGTGATCATGTCACCCTCATAGTTTACAATAAATTTGATATATTATGATGGTTTGAAATTGCCATTGCAAGACGTACGGAGCAAAACTAATAAAAAATCAATAAACCATTTAAAAATGGCTTTCTTATTGTTTTTTGCTTTCTCCTGGATGAACGGTCAAAGAGGTTCGCTAAGTTTATTGTAGAAAGCGATGTACGAATTCATATTTCAAAACAAAAAAAAAATTACAGCTCGATCTAGGCTACAGGAGCTTTCATTTGATAGGTCGGTATTTAGTTTAAGGTACACAGTAATAACTAAGGATAAGAGTTATTGGATATTTTGGCTACCGATTATTAGTTGGGTATTTTGTTTCAATTCCGCTAGTACCAATTGGTACCCAATAACGTTACAATACTCTATACCTGTCCTGATTTCTACCCAATATATTTCTAACCGATTTGATTAGAAATACCAAATACTTGTTGCAGCTACATAACTTTACGGGTGAACGGTCCGCTAGTATCTATGCGTAGATGATAGGTTAGGAAAGTATAGGTATTGAAGCGTTGGGTAGTTATGGCTCACGGTCGGTTAGGCGCGATGCTCGCTTTGCACAGTTATTCCCTAGCGGTATGCGGATTTTACAATAGCGTTAGATATTTTAGGACCATGCTAACAGGTACTGAGTTAGTTATTGAATACCGGACTCATCTCTAGTAATAACAGCGAAAGGAGCGAGCGTTTTTTCGAGACTATCCACTGCCGCGCCGCCGCTGCCCCATGTGTAGTCGATCAGTCAGCGCGCCGACCAGCGACCAGACTGTATAGATAATCTGTTTTATCAAAACTCTCTAAGAAACATAACAGTGGTGCGCTGAAGATTTCTACTTCTTCTAGCAACCGCAATCACAGAAAACCTTGAAGGAGACTACATTCTTAAGTACTGGAGGGATAAATGATATGTTTATTGGATAGTTTTGAACCGATTCTCCGGTCTGGTTGCTGGTCGTCGCACCGACGCGACTAATAGAGACGGCGGCGGCGGCGTGAGAAAACAGCGGCGCGTGCCGGCGTGGCGCGCACGTCTACATACTTCAAAGACAATGCCACAGTTTTTGGTGTCAGGGCATATCTAACGATTTACATCTTTGGTAGAACCTACAAAAAATATAGGTAGTTAAAAACTAAAACCCGAGTACGTGAAAGTCTTAAACAAGCGTTCATCTATTGTCCTTATCATTTTCTTTTGATACTCAGTCGGAAGCCTTTGTTGAGCCTACTTGTACCCTAGGTGTATGGGGTGTGGGTGCCTCCGACTACCTAAGTACACATATGTATACCTACATTACATCACGTATGTATGTATTCCTAAGGATACATACATACGTGACGTAATTTCGAAACTAGAACACAAGCTAGTTTCGTCTATTGTAATTCACGTAGCAAGCTTGTTTCCTAAAAATATACCCAGGTCCGAACCGCTACGATCCGCTCATCCTGGTGTGCGACCTGATGTCAGCCATTAACATCTGCATGACGTTCCTGACCGGCTACGTGGACGAACAGAATAAGATGATCATCATGGACAGACGGCTCATCACCAGGCACTATCTGAAGACCACCTTCTTTCCTGATTTGGTGGCCTGTCTGCCGTTGCAAGTGAGAAGTGTGATACACAAGAATACATAGCTGCCATGGAATACCATGGTATGTATTCTTGTGTTTCATTCAGCACAGGACGATGTTATTGCATACAACACACGTGGATCTGGACACGTCAAGGGCCCACGATTCGTGGATTGTTGGAATATTTAAATCCTACAGGACTGGTGGAAACAAGCAGTGCGACTATTGATACTGCGCTCACAAAATCTTTACGTTTGTGTCAGTCTAATCCTATATCTATCCCTTTATGATAGACTATTAAAGACAACAGTAGGCCTAGCACGGGCAGTCTTCTCTAGGGTAGAATACATTAAAAATGAAGTAAAAACTACATTTAGATGTAGATAGTTGAAAGGTTTCTTCGTTTGGGAAGATAGCGTTCGGAAGACTGAGCGGTAGAAATGTTTTCTATTCTACCCTAGAGATGAGTCTACCGATGCGAACATCATCAATTATCAATTTACTCGTTTCTTGACATTTGAGAATAGAAACATTTCTACTAAAATTGTCTACACCTCTCGAAACAAGGTCCTTCTTCCCTCGCATCTCTCACTATTTGGCCGTTTAGTTACATAATACCCTTTGGGGTTTTTGTGTCTAGTTAATGGCCCTGCAGCCATTACGAGCAAATGCAACATAAAAAATCAGAGAATAATAAAATCTGTTTGTTTATTCCAAAATCAAATTAATATCCGTTATTCTGGTATTGCATATGCTATGGGTTCAATATCTTCATTTGCCGCTTTAGTCAGAGATAATATTAAAAAAAACATATTTTAACGAAATAAATTACCCTTGAAAACTTTTTTATTGACATAGATTAAACTGACATTGGTGTAATCAAAAAACGTTTCGTTTATGGTCTCAGTTTTCTTTTTAGCAATATGGCTGGATTTATGTTGATTTTCTTGGTAATGAAACGCAAAGAACGAACTTTTTACAACATTTATATTTTTTCTGTGGTTTCGTTCCCGTTGCTATAGAAAGAACTTCTCTACGAAGAAACTGTTTTCTAGGGTTTGTTTCTCGAAAGGGTATGTTCGGGCAAGAGAAAGATTATGAAGACAAGAAACTGTCACTGTCTTCTCTAGTCTACGGTAGAGTAGAAATGAAATCACGTGCTAGGGGGGCTGTTTCAAATAATTTAGGTACGCCACCACATTTAATGAGCCAGTTTATTAATTATGTACTTACCTATGTTTATGTATATTTTATGTTTCTTTTAATTGTACTTTGTGAGCAGTAAATAAGTGTATGTCTATTTAATTTATTGCAGCTATTTGCTCCATATCCGGACTGCAACTACCCCACACACACGGTGATGTTCCTATTTAAGCTGCTGCGTGTACTGACGCTGTCCAAGGAGTGGGCCTTCGCGTTGGACCAGATGAGGCTCTCCTATATCAAGCAGCAAATAGCCAAGGTCGTACACAACGTCATTCTGTTCTTTCACTGGATGGCCTTCATACACTACCAGGTAGGTAATGTTTTACTAGTTGGCGAAATAACAGATGCCTAAAATGCAACACATACAATACATACATCCAGCTTTACCAATCAGTACAAATAAGCTTTCAAATATGGGCTTAAACTCGTCATCTTTAGATACATTTTACAGTCACAAAATTTCTTATCGTCGACTCTAGTAAAAATTACAAAAATCTTTATATTTTAAAGGCAAGATATTATTATGATATTGAAGCAGTAGTTTAATGTTTGTTTATTCATTCGGTATTTTTTGTTTCCTGTGAGAGTTAAAACCCGACGCAAATTTTCCACAGTGATTTATTTAAAAACTACACAAAATAAAATTAAAATATTTTAAAATTTAGATTAGATATTGGTCATATTTTGCAATTAATTTCATTACTTAGAATTACATTCGTTTTAGAGAAATTTTTATAACGGTAAGGACATAATTGGTAAATGTTTCACGGAACCCCCTTAATATAAAATGTATTTAAATATTCAGAGTTAAAGTCTATATACTTGTATGCACATTATTGTGGTATGCGGCAGTGGTGCGATCCAGATATGAGAGAACAATGCACAACAATAGGCTAATGTGCTAGGAATGTGTTTTACAATGCACTATTCTAGGTTCGGCATAGCTGTTGTCTTATATACAGAGACCATAATTTCCTTCCCCTTTCAGGTCCCCATGTTCACCATTCAGAACGACCCGGAAGAGAGGCGAGGCGAGATCTTCAACCAATACGTTCGATTCCTCAACGTCGAACACAGAAACGTGTTCCACAAATACACGGCCCACCTGTTCCTAGTCACAAGACTGTGCATCGGCGCGGGGTCGCTGAACCTCGTGAAGGAACATATAGTAACCGACATGCTGGTATCTTCAGGCATGGGGCTCATCGGCCTCGTCTTCATGACCTATTCCTTCTCGATCCTTCTCCGCCTCGTCATGTACGCACAGTACAACAGAAACATCTACTACGGACGCCTCACAGAACTCAACAAATACATGATGTTCAAGCGACTACCGAAATTCCTGCAGCGGAAAGTCCACCTGTTTATTAACTACAAGTTTAACGGACAGTTTTATAATGAGAACTCGATTTTGAACACTATTAACGAACAAATAAAGCAGGATATCAATATGTTTAGCTGCAAGCAGTTGATATTGAATATTCCGTTGTTTCAAGACATGCCGGTGGCGCTTATTAATGCTATCATATTTAGTTTGACGCAAGTTTTGTACATGCCGGGAGAGGTAAGCTGTTCTACGAATAAGGACATCCTTATTCTACCACATACAATTATGTGCTACGCAACTAAGCCTCGCAACGCGCGAGAAAATTTAAGCTAAGTAATTCTAATTCTATGCAGGGGAACTCAGACTTGCACTGACATATCGCGTAGGAGTGGTTTTGTACAGTATCGACCTGCCTAAGTAAGAGCGATACCGATAAGAGCACTTTATTCAAAAAATAACGTTTCTATTGGTTGGTTAACCAACTTACACACATAACAATAATCGTGCGGGGCGTATACCTGTATGACCTTCAGCGAATACCGGTCAGTGATTCTGAGTGACAGGTACCATACCCTGCAGAAACCCGATACCGTGTTGGGACAGCTAGTCGCCCTCCCGGTAGTAGAACAAGTTGCCGGAATTAAGGGTGATCGTGTCCTCTCCCTCTCTTCGGTCTTCCGATAGTCCTATAATGTCCCAGTGCAACTTATCTGCCGCTTCTTCCAGCTCGATAATCTTCTTGGTTCGACATTTTCCCGCTCAGTTACATAGCACATCTCCTACGAGGAGGCACCGTCGTCGCTTAGTTAAAATTATCGTGGGATTAATAACTGTCGTGTTTGAAGGTGCTGGTCAGAAGTAACTCGCCGGGAACTTCTCTGTACATCATAAGCTCCGGTACGGTGGCGGTTCTGACCTCCAGTGGGAGAGAGGTGAGCATTGTCTTGAGAGTATAATTACATGAGGTTCATATAGAAACGATGCACTACCGAAGCTTAACAAACTGTGTGGTAGTGTCAAGCGAGGGAGGAAGGCATGCAGCGGCTTGAGAGTCGCCTTGCTAGAGCAACTCCGTCACACCTAATGAACTGCTGATAAAGATCCATCAGTGAAGCGCGAATAGTTATGTAGTGCGAGCTCGAACAGTTGGGCTGATTCATGCTAGATTAGATCTTAGTTCAGACATAATAATTTTGCTCTTTTCTCAGTTCTATAAATGTGTATGTTACGTATTGTTCTTGTGGGTGAGATAAGACCTGCATCGCCACCGCCCAGTAATGCACTAGTATAGGATGATGATGATCATTTTGATGTGGTTAGAACGCTTAATCTTCGTGGTCTCAGATAACGCACTTGCGGGACGGAGCGTACTTCGGAGAGACGGCGCTGATCCGGCCCGAGACGCCGCGCTTCTCCACCATCATCGCTGTCGAGATCACCGAGACTTACAGGTACTTACTATCCGCCTGGCGCATCGACCCCGAAGTGGCTCATCGCCACCGTCTTCTTCCCAGTGCGACCTCACCAGTGCGCAGTGGATTTGATCCCTTTAAATTTTCGCACCGTACTGGTCGGAGGCGGCGCAGGACAGAATAAATAAATAATAAATAATGCTGGACAATTCACACAGCATTATCTAGCCCCAAGCTAAGCAGAACTTGTGTTATGGGATACTAGATAACGTCCTGTGCACGCCATGAGAACATGCCGAACAGACAATTTTGTCTCGTTATTTTCGACTGTCTTTTGCCGCGACTGCGCATGCCATTTCCCGGGACAAAAAGAGCCTACCTCTTACACCGCATAAGATTTATCTTTCACTAAAATTGTTGCAGCCGTCTAGGGAGTGAAAAGGTAATTTATAATACTAGTCAGTGTACGAAGTTATTTATATTGATGAGTGAGTGATATCGAGCCGTGTATATTACTTCGATTCATATAATTATAAATAAGATTCGAACGGCTGTACCGATTTTCAGCTGCTACTGGACACTCCTGATCACGTTTCCTTTCAATTAAATCAATAACAACGATGCCATACATAGACGGACATACAAATAGATACGTTATTTAATCACCCCTATCTTTATCTCAGCGGTTAAACACTGATTGACTTTATGCATGCAGTATTAAACACTGACTTACGTTATGCATGCAGTGCTTTGAATAACCCTAATAATGGGTTTCCCAATAACAAATTCATCCCAATTCACAATAGCAGCCCGGTGTCGCGAAGTTGGCGGTGTTGCACCCCCGTGCCTCAATAAGCAAATTAAGCCGTTAGTCCTGCGCCTGACCTCTACCCGGTCGTGTCCGTCAGTAGTTGCATCGGATTATGAGAGTGAGGGAATATAAATGACTAGTCTGCGTTGAGAGTGAGCGCCGTCGTCGTGGCCGAACATTCGTCTAGGAGGACATCATGATGCGCTTAGTATAATTGTTTTCTTTTTTCAGACTAGATAGCAGTGTGTTCCAGTCGTGCCTGCAGCCGTACCCGCACATGCGCCGGCGCCTCGAGGAGAGCTACTTGCGGCGCCGCGCCTCGCCCAGGAATAAATCTTCTACGTACAATATGCGAACATAAACAATGGCATCTGCAGGTGACGTCTTGCTAAATTCTCTCAATTTGAACGGAACGGCACGGGATGGCCTCATTTTCGATCCCATTCATTAGTTCTCTTCCTTTGTCAGGTAAGAAGTTTTAATTTTTCGTTGTAAGGACCTGTTTTTACTAAAGGTTAATAAAAATGTATGTATTTTAATTTTAATATTTTTCAATATCCCTGCGGGCTGTTTGATTCAAACAATTTATAGTTACTCAGGCAGGTGTCACGTCATCAAAACCCAAACAGTAAAGCTGATGCTAATAATTCAAGGGAGGTGGACTGTGCCCCCGTAGTAACTGCAGGCAGACATAATGCGACCTATGTATGTCTTTCGACCGACAGTTTGGAAGGCTCGGCTGGGACAAAACGAGCGTATTTTTTTATTTACTCTATCTATACTGTTTCCACGCACTTATTATCTGTGACTAAATGATAGAACACACACAGCTGTACACGTCGGTGCAAAAACCCGTCCCTAGTTCAGCAAAAGACCCAAGAGCTAGACTTACCCGGCATTACACCGATGATATCCCGGACGTCAGCCTGTACGAAATTTGTATGGCCCTTAAACAGCTCAAGAACAACAAGGCATCGGGGGAGGACGGAATCACTTCTGAGCTTCTGAAGGCGGGTGGACAACCGATCCTTAAGGCCCTTCAAAAGCTGTTCAATTCCGTCATCCTCGAGGGAAAAACGCCACAAGCATGGAACGGAAGCGTAGTTCTTCAAGAAGGGTGATAACACCCTACTGAAGAACTATAGGCCCATTTCGCTTGTGAGCCATGTTTGTAAGCTGTTCTCCAGGGTCATCACTAACCTTGCGCGCAGGTTTGACGACTTCCAGCCCCCCGAACAAGCCGGTTTTCGGAAAGGCTTTAGTACCATAGACCACATACATTCGCTAAGGCAGGTTATAGAGAAGACTGAAGAGTATAACATGCCCCTCTGTATAGCGTTTGTGGACTGTGAGAAAGCCTTCGATTCGGTCGAGACTTGGGCTGTATTACAGTCCCTCCAGAGGTGCCAAGTTGACTATCGATACATCGAAGTGCTGAAGTGCTTGTACGAAAAAGCCACTATGTCAGTCCGATTACAGGACCAGAACTCAAAACCTATTCGACTACAGCGAGGAGTGAGACAGGGAGACGTCATCTCGCCGAAACTGTTCACCGCTACGCTGGAGGATGTGTTCAAGGTTCTGGATTGGAAAGGGCTAGGCATCAACATAAACGGCGAGTACATCACTCACCTTCGCTTTGCAGACGACATCGTAGTCATGGCTGAGACCATGGAGGGCCTTAGTACAATGCTCGGTGACCTCGGTAGAGCCTCCGAAAGAGTTGGTCTTAGAATGAACATGGTATTATTTGGAGGCAACACCCTCGAAGTTGTCGACCATTATGTCTATCTAGGACAAACCATCCAACTAGGAGAGTCCAACTTCTAGAAGGAGGTCAACCGCCGAATCCAGCTCGGATGGGCAGCGTTCGGGAAGCTACGTGGTGTCTTTTCGTCCCACTTACCGTAGTGTCTCAAGACGAAAGTCTTCGACCAGTGTGTATTGCCAGTGATGACATATGGCACTGAAACATGGTCCTTCACTATGGGCCTCGTCAGAAAGCTCAAGGTCGCACAGAGAGCAATGGAGAGGGCTATGCTCGGAGTCTCTCTGCGAGATCGAATCAGAAATAACCGACATAGCTCTCACAGTTGCAAAACTCAAGTGGCAGTGGGCAGGGCATATAGCTCGTAGGACCGACGGCCGCTGGGGCCGCAAGGCTCTAGAGTGGCGACCACGTACCGGAAAGCGCGGTGTAGGTAGACCCCCACGCGATGGACCGACGACCTAGTGAAGGTCGCGGGAAATCGCTGGATGCGGGCAGCGCAAAATCGGTAATTGTGGAGATCCTTAGGGGAGGCCTATGTCCACCAGTGGACGTCGATCGGCTGATATGATGATGATGATGAAATGATAGAATGCAATAATAATATGTAGGTATTTAATAAAATATTTTTAAAGTAGGTAATTTGACTCACCCCGAGTCGTATGACCGAGTTGACGATGTTGGCAGTCCAGGCCGCCTCGACCCTCAGCAGCTCCTGTCTGGTCTCCGCGCTGAAGTAGCGAGGACCCGCACCGCTCGCACCGCCGACGCCGCAGCCGCTGGCCTTACAACAGAGAAATCCGTTAGTGGGACGTTTTTATTTATGAGCGTTTCATGATGGCATAGAAAAAACTTATCATCGTAGCAGGGCTTTGGTAGATTGAATAAGGCCGTATGTGAGTAACGCTAACGTATAAAAGGTAATTTTAGAATATTTTGATAGCAAATTGAACCCAATCCCATCAACGAGAGCCACACACTTAAGTCTGGCGCATTCGGCTGTAGCCCTGAGGTGATACCTGTTTAGCCGCGCACTAGCCTATAGGGAAAGACCAATTTTATTCACCAGACTACATCTACACGTAGTTTTTTCATTTTTTTACGTTATATTATGTTTGTTTGTTTTTTTATTATTACATACACATATGTATATATGAAACAAACAAAGTCGCTTCCCGCTGTCTGTCTGTCTGTCCCTATATATGTTTTGATCTTTAAAACTACGCAACGGATTTTGATGCGGTTTTTTTAAAGATACAGTTATTCACGAGGAATGTTTATATGTATAAATTTCACCGACAGACAACGCACAACCTAAACCACTTATCCTAGGGACTTCAAACTTTTAGGGTGTGTAGAGGTATTGGTGCGAAAGTGAGTAATAAGAAAGAAATTTTTAAAATTTGCACTCTAAGGGGTCTAAAAAAATGGTTGAAAGAGCAAACAAAAATGATGTGTATTTCAGTTACGGTTAGCAATAGAACTACAAAATTTTACATTTAGGTTCCCCTTACAAAACGATCATACACTTAATTGAGTGGTTTCTGAATTTTCCTCTATCTAAATTTTTGCGCTTAAATTTAGATAGAGGAAAATTCAGAAAATTCAGAAAAACTTAATTTTAATCGAAAATGCATTGCATCCCAGCAACCGTTAGCAATGGAACTACAAATATAGCAAGCAAGAAATACAAATTTTGCAAATAGGTTTGTCTTACAAAACGATCTAACATTTAATTCATTGTTTCTGAAATTCTGACTGTGTTTTCCAATATCTAATTTAAAACGAAAATGCTCTGTATATCAGCAACCGTTAGCAATTGAACTAAAAAAAATGGCATGTAGTTTCCTCTTACTAAACGATAACACATTTAATTCATAATTGTCTGAAATTCTGACGTTGAAAAGTTTAAACGAAAATGCTCTGTATCTCAGCAACCGTTAGCAATTTAACTAAAAATTTGCATGTAGGTACCAACAATAAAAGGCAAAACAGTCTTTTTGAAAATTTTAACAATATAAAAATATAGAGAAGCCTTAAGACTGATCAGAGACTTAAAAATTGCAATGCAAGGGAATTTTCAACCAGAGGGGTTGAGTTACCTCCCTTTTTTAAACCACCAACTAACTGGACGTGGAACCGCTAAAACGCCATTTTTTACAAATTTTCAAATTCTTTACAACCGTTTTCGAAATACTACTCATTTAATAAACCACCCAATAATAGTAGTTTATGCAACTGTGCATAATGGAGGGCATTACAACACAAGTGTGGCTTTAAGAAACGAGCCGAAGCAGAGTTTCTTAATAGCATCACACGAGTGCTGTAATGCCTAATTATGTACAGTTGTATGCACTACTTTATCTACCCAAATATCATAAGGGCTCTATGATGCATAGGAACCATAGGGAAATGACCAGCATTGTTACCAGTGTAATGCAATAAAAAATAAATTGAACACATACAGAAGCAAATTATTTATTCTGAGTCACTATCACTCATTTTCGACAGCAATAAAGAACTTATTCAACTTATCAGAAAATTTGTCAACTCGTAACTGGAAATAAATAGCTAACGAACAAATGACAGCTCCAGCTACTTACGAAGTATACTAATTGGTCTATGGACAGCTCGAAATGGCGGCGTTTCGAATATCTGTTTTTTTTTTTAAATCATAGACAAACGACCAAAGTCACTATTCTTGTGTCACTCGAGATCAAAATGTCGTGCGATTTATAGTTAGAATATAGAGATACTAGTATAGCACACTCACGTGAATTTGACACCTGTTCCAAATTTAAACTCTATAACCTACGGTTTTCAGTAAAGTAAAAAAAAAGTAAAAGTATATTTATTGCATAATTACATGTAAAATAGATGGTACAGTAAAATAATAGTGAAACAAAGTAATTTACCCTTTATGGGCGTGCAATTTTTGGCCTATTACATGCATAATAAGAACTTAAAATAAAATATGAATACCAGATAAAGTAGGTTATGAGTTCATTATAGTTCCGTGTATTTCTGTTGGTTGGTAATGCTCGTTATTGCCTATGGTTTTTGAATGCATTAGAGAGGGTTTATGATATTTGGGTAGATAAAACCGTTTAAATGCCGATTCTCATTTATCTGTTTTCATGATGTCACGAGATTTTATGATTTTTTTATATTATGTATGACATCGTTTCTTTTCTGACACATAGACACCCCACAGCCCGAACGACTTGAAACTTGCAGGGTGTTTACGAAAGTGATCACTAATATTAATTTTAGAAATTTGTAATCTTTTAAGTTCAAAATAGCGATTAAAATAATCTATTTCAGCATCCGTTAGCAATAGAATTGGGTCTTTATTATAGACTTGTCATTAATGTTGAAAATCAAATGTATGAAAATATGACATCAAACCTCACGCGGACGAGGTTGCGGGTAACAACTTGTAAAAATAAAATGTATTTCTGTAACAGTTTTACAATTATTGTTTACACCGTAGCGGAGAGAGTTTTTACTTTCCTTCAGTATTTTGTATGTGTGGTAAATGAATTAGGTTTCATTATATTCTATTAATTGTTCGGAGCGCTTTGCATACACAGATTGGTAACAAAGAGGCGTATGGCCGCGGCGCGGCGTCACCCTCTCGCTTTCCTTCAAAGTTCAAGCTTTTCGAGTATTATCATCGGCTTCCGGATTACGCTTACGCCTTGCTCAGTCATTCAAAACGCACTTTTAGATGATTTTGGTACACGCGCTTAGGTATGTACCGACTGTCATTGGTGACAAATGTTGTTTGTTTCGATACATACTTGTACGAGGAAGCAGTGTTGTCTCCAATCTACGGTCTCGCTCTCCTTGACGGTGCGGAACATGGTCTGGTACACCTTGAGCGTCTCCGGACATTTCGCTAGCTCGGCTATGTTCATCTGGAATTTAAAACAGGTCATATCGTCTGCGATCTTATTATATAATATCCTTCGACTAGGATCATCATTTATGGGGGAAACATGCTTATATAGATTGCTATAGATGCATGCTTTCATACAATTTTAATTCCCCGTGTGCCGGCGTCGTCGTGTCGTAGTCGGGTCGGCAAGATGAAAAACACCCATTAAGAGGACGATACTATGACACCGGTAGGTTTACCGGTCGTCGCACACCTTCACACTGCTCCGCAACGGGCACTAAACGTGTCTCGTACTCCACTGCGGTTACATCCCTTGCTTTTAGACGCCCGACGATGATGCAACGCTCTCAGAGCAGACACTCACAGGCGGCCTGTCGAATAGCATGACGTCGGTCCCCTTGAGCAGCAGGAACTTGGGCGCGTATGTCTGCCAGCAGGCCCCGCCGCGCACCTCGCCCTCCACCACCCAGCCCATGTACTCGATGCGCTCGCCCGCTTCTAAGTGCCGGTTCAGCAGCTTCATCTGGAAATAGGGACATGCTGGGTAAGGATACTAGATATAAAAGTTGTCTATACGCTCAGAGATAATAAAGTTAGCTTTATTTATTCACTATCTTATTTTCTGTTTAGTATTTGGAGTGACAATCGAATAGTCATGTCCTAGTCCTAATGCTATACAATAGTCATGTCCTAGTCCTAATGCTATACAATAGTCATGTCCTAGTCCTAATGCTATACAAATGCGTCGTCGTCTGTTGAACTAGCTCGTGGAACTTATTTACAATAACAAAAACAAACTAAGATAACACAGCCAACAGGTATTGTCATTGGGTTGCCATCCTCTAATTGACATTGCATGATAACTAATTTCGCAATAATTAAGCAACAATAATTAATCGCAATAATAAAATTAATGGCGTGTTTAAAAAATAAAAACGATAAACCGACTTCGAATTTTACTTTTACACTGTTTTTAAATTTCGCGGGATAAATTCTCCCCTGGAGATAAATTTTTATAGGACCACCTCGGGATCATTTTGTATACAATAGTGAAAGAATTCCAAATCCTTACTAATATCATAAATGCGAAAGTAGTTCTGTCTGTTGGTCTGTTACGTTTTCAGGCCAAAACTACTGAACCGATTTAAATGAAATTTGGTACCTACACAGATAATTCAGAGCCTGCGAAAGCACATAGGCTACTTTTTAATGCGAAAAAGGGGTTGTAAGGGTTTAAAAGAGGTGTTGAAAGGTTGTATACAAGTATCGTCATTTTTAAAGCTAAAAGCTTGGAATTTATTTTTTAGGCTGTTGATTAGATATAAATAAGAATGTCATTTTAAGTTTCTACAAATTTAACCGTTAAGGGGGTAAAATATCAAAGGGAATAGGGGGCGAAAGTTGACAATGCTACCCACTGTCACTATTCCACGCGGACGAAGTCGCGGGCACAGCTAGTGGATCCATAATTGGGAGAAATATTGTGTAACATACATACAAAAAACAGTCGAATTGAGGACCTCCTCCTTTTTTGAAGTCGGTCAAAACACGACTGTATTTATTAAGCCAGTTTCCTCATTACTTATCGTTTCATAAATCTGTTCAGGCACTTAAAAGTTAATGTGAAATTAATAAACTCGCATGAAAGCTGAACATATTACACTTCTTTTAGGCGCTCGAATAAAAATTCCTACTTTTCATCAACCCACTGGCCAATCGGACCAGCTGTGCGGATTACGCTTAAATGTCCCATTCCCTTTGAATGGGCCATCCGGGGAGACAGAGATAAACTATTTCGGCTTCCAATATGGTATTAAAAAGTTGCTTTGTTCTTTTACTTTCTTGCTTGATTGCAGATATTCTGATTTAAAGTTAGGAACAGTAAATACCTACATTGCAGAAAATAAAAAAACAAGGTAAGATGAAGAAGTATGAGGGTAACGTTTAGTAACTTTATGTATTAACAAATTCATAAAAATAAATCACTACAATTCAGTTCGACAATAAGCTAGAATTTTTTTATGTATCTATTTGTTTCTGTACCATGTGATGGAAACCGAAATTGTTTATTACCCCGGATGGCAATCCATTGAATGGGAGATTTTAGCGTAACATGCAAACTTTTTGGATTTAGCGTTATGCAACATTAACTTAGGTATACTTGTCTTCCGGTGACATTATTCGCTGGATGACTATACCAGTCCGACCGGTGCGGCGCGTGGACGACGCGGACCTCACGTGTGGACAGACGTAGCGTTACCCTAACATTTACCTGCAGATTGGTCAGTCCGACGATATTGTCGGAGATGCTCTTGAGCCAGTGCGAGAGCGCGGCGGGGTCGGGCGCGTGGATGACGCCGGACGTTACGTGTGGCCGCGCGCCGCGGACCTACCGACGCACAAACAATACTATTATTATGTTCTGATACATTCATTAAAATCGGAATGCGGACGTCCTGATCATGCTAGACCGGCACGCCTAAGGTGTGGCATAGCATGTCAGAAATTTTCAAATAATGCTATCCATTTTATTTCGATCGATAAGAAAAGGAAGGTATCATAGCAAGCGCTGTCAAATTAGTCGATTTTCATTTTTATGTAATCTGAATTGAGAGTAATATAATATGTTTAAAAATGTTTTACCTCAAACGCTCCTGGCCTCAGTTTATCAGTCCCAAAGACATATCTTGTGACGTAGCCCATCATGAGCGGTACTGAAATGTTAATAACGAAATGTACCTAAACATAAATATATATATATAGGCATTAAATTAATTTAAATTCTGTTTGATTAATAAGCAATAACATGTGACATAGTATGGCTTAGTGTTCCGGAGAGGTAGTGTACCTGAGACGACGTCCCGCCACTCCTTGAGTCCGGTGTCGGTAGGTGTGTCGGAGGCTGCCGAGGCGGGACGCGAGCACACGCTGCGCTCCTCGTCACACCCACTCTGCAGACAACAACACCGTTAACATCTGTGCGGCGACATCGACCGAGCCGCCGACCTACAGCGGGCAGCGTCCATTCACCGCGAGTTTACAGGGGCATCTGCTAGATGGCGTTAAGAAAAACTTTGGTCAGCCAAATGTTTGGGACAATGTTTGAGATATCGGTATGAATCTGTTGACACTCCTAATAATATAAGACGAAATATTTTACTAAAACTGAAGACTTAGCATGTGATCTTGATGAGTCGGCCTGGAGCGGGGAAAATCTTCATCGCATGGTTAGTATTTATCCCAGTTTGATAAGGGACGGATTTGCTAAATGAACCCTTGATTTCGGAGGACGCCACCGTTAGTATGTTCCGAGTCCTTTCCGTTGCAGTTGGCGTCCGCCTTGTTCCTGAGGGAGGGATGGTCGTCGCCCGTACTGCTGTCCGTGTCTGATACTGAGTCCACTGAAACAATAATGACATACCTGCCAGCCACCGTTAGTATGTTCCGAGCCCTTCTCGTTGCAGTTGGCGTCCACCTTGTTCCTGAGCGAGGGATGGTCGTCGCCCGTACTGCTGTCCGTGTCTGATACTGAGTCCACTGAAACAATAATGACATACCTGCCAGCCACCGTTAGTATGTTCCGAGCCCTTCTCGTTGCAGTTGGCGTCCACCTTGTTCCTGAGCGAGGGATGGTCGTCGCCCGTACTGCTGTCCGTGTCTGATACTGAGTCCACTGAAACAATAATGACATACCTGCCAGCCACCGTTAGTATGTTCCGAGCCCTTCTCGTTGCAGTTGGCGTCCACCTTGTTCCTGAGCGAGGGATGGTCGTCGCCCGTACTGCTGTCCGTGTCTGATACTGCGTCCGCTGAAACAAACAAAACATTACTTTAGGTTCCGGAGACCACTAAATGAAAATCCTTTATTGTACTGGGTGGAACCAACAAACATCCATTACAAAGATACATTATATAAGTCACCGGTTTAATTAGCTTTTCAGCCATGCGCATAAAGGTGCGGCTGACAGCCCAGACTGATGACACTTGGATTAGTAAATCCTCACTTATACACACATCAACACGGTCTAGGGATATTTCGTATTTTCTCAATTTACTAAAAATTTGTTATAAATAACATGCAACATGTATATATTTTTGAAAAGCCCGTTTAGTAGACTAGACCTTCGAATACAATAGAAATATTTTTATTGTGTAAATAAAATTTTATTCAATAAAAAACAAAATATGAAAAAATATTAAATTTAGGATGTTGTGTTTTAAAAAAAAATGCGAAAATGAAATTTCCTGTTTTTTGCAATTATACGAAAAATCAGTAGTCAGTAAAACCACCCATGACGTTACAAACGGTCCTGCAACGAGTTTTCATGCTTTGAATCAAGTTATCAAAGTCCTGCTGCGGGATATTATCCCAGGTTCTGCTAAGATGCAAAAAAAGTTGCTCTTCAGTCGCGATGTTTGCAGGAAAATGGTTCATAGCCCTTCTTTGGAGCATGTCCCATGCATGCTCTATGGGGTTTAGGTCTGGCGATTGCGCAGGCCAGTTTAAGCCCGACACGTCGTGCTCCTGCAGCCAGCTGGTCACCACTAGCGCTGTGTGCGGACGGGCATTGTCGTGCATGAGCGTGAATTCTTGGCCCATTTGTAGTCGATGGGGGTAGACTAATGGTACTAGCACCTGGTTACGGTATTTTTCAGCGGTCATGGTGTTTCTGATCCAAACGAGATCTGTTCTTCCACCAATACGTATTCCCGCCTAAACCATAACTGTCCCACCGCGTTATGGATGGACTTCCTGAGGGTGTTGCAGACGGCTCTCACGACCAGGAACTCGCCATACACGTACTCTTCTTGAATCGGGATGGAAACCGAATCGGGACTCATCGGTAAACAGCACCGCACACCACTGGTTCTCCTTCCAGAGCAAATGTTCACGAGCCCACTCTAATCTTCGTCCACGATTTCCTCGGCGTAGTGCTGGAGTACGAAGCGGTCTGCGAGCATGAAGGTTGGCTCCATGCAGTCTTCTCCTCACAGTTTGGTCACTCACCAGCAACTGGTGCTCTGACTGGAGCCTTTGAACCAACTGCATTGCCGTAACATTTGGTTGTCTTCTAGCGGAAACTTGCAAAAATCGGTCTTGTCGCTGGGTGGTTATGCGCTTCCCGCCTGGGTGTCTTTCAGCCACTTCACCTGTAGCACGATAACGTAACCATAACCTTGAGATCACGTTTTGTTTTGTTCTAATCTCCTCAGCAACACTCAGCTGAGTAGCCCCAGCTTGGAGCATACCTACTGCCCTTAACATTTTATCTCTAGTTAAATGGCGCCGCCGCATGATGCATTTAGTAGTATAAAATCGAAATTAATTAATAACGTGTTTTAAAACTTCAATTTGACACAAAAAATTACCATAAACTATGGAAGATAAATTGTTACTTTCGACCTTCGCTAAAGCAATGCCGCGCAAATCTTTTGTTTTTTATTCATTTGTTCAAATTCAAATTTGGAATCATTCAAAAAGGCCTAAAAAATAAGGATTCTTCAAAAGATTTTAAAACCGGCCAGTATTTTTAGAGTTCAAGAACTTTATACAAAATATCCCTAGACGATGTTGATGTTGATTGTATTAGAAACGAATCTTACTGAAACTTGTCAGTGACACAGATTTTAGTGCTGGAGAATGATATAGGCTAGTTTTTTCTGGGTAAAACATGAGCGAAGCCCCCTGGTGAAACATAGTTTGGTTAGTAAATACCCTACATGTTATTAAGTACCCTTCATGTCATTAGCCTGGGTATAAGTCCTCGTTCCCTTCCGCCAGCGTCCACTGTCATGTCTAGTATAGCTATATTTCTAGTTGTACCTTGTTTCTGTAGGAAAGGCGTAGCGGCTCGATAGTGCTTCACTGTTAGTACCACGATGTCTCCGGCATTCCGCAGGATGTTCACTGCGTCGTCGTGTGCGCACGCCGTTATGTACTCTCCATTTACTGGAATAGAGCATAATTTCATTAGAGCTGTAGAAGTCTGGGTTTTTGTATTGTCGACTTCGTTCACGATTTCCACAAGTGCAGACCAATTATACACATTATTCGACCACAGTTTCTCTCATATTAAGAAACGCTGCTGTGCAAACAAGACTTCAATGTGGAGAATTTTACCTGTTACACTTATAAGTACCTATATTTAGGATATAATTGTGTATAAGTCGGGTAGATTGAAAATATAAAAAATAAAAATCACATCAAATATGTATGTACGATCTACGCGGGAGTCCCGCGTAGATCGCATTTGATGTGATTTTTAGATAAACAAGAAATCAGAACTACCCGATTTGACGCATACGCTAATGTATAAAGTTACTGGATTACTTCGTACTCGTGGTCCCGTTCAGCTGACTGGTCCAGTTGACTGGACCACAGTAAAATATGTTTTGGTAGTAGGTATATTCAGTAGATTTGTATACGTACCACGGTACAAAGGTCCAGTGGACCGGTCTTAAGTTTGACGACCGATGTGTCGCGGCGGGCGAAGGTCCGCCTGCGACGCAGTTGCGGGTTCGATTCCCGCCTTGGGACAAATGTTTGTACGATCTGCAAATATTTGTCTCGTCTGTTCTGGGTATTTCCTATGTATAATAAAAAATATCTATCTTTGTAATATACATATTATATTATGTTTAACAGTCATCTAGTACCCATACAGAACACAAGCTCTGCTTAGCTTGGGGCTAGATGATGCTGTGTGCCCTGTCCAACATTATTTATTTATAGTTAATTGAACCACAGAATGAAAACTTCGGTGATTAGTACCAAATGGTAGGCCTCATCTAGGAATAAGAAAACATTTTCCTTCATGTCGAACGAATTAAAGGAAGAACATGTTTCTGAGCTTGTAAGTTATGTTTAAATTTTACCGGTTTCTAATCAGTAAACTATGTATTTTCCCCCCTTTGTTTGAAATTATGTTTTATCTTTTTATATTCCAATTAATTATTTTGCTAAAACACATTACTTTACCTAAGTAGGTCAGTAAGTAGTAATTTCAACATGATAGGCTGTTCACTAGTATTTATGTGTCAAAATGTATACAGTGGAGACTTTACTGGTCTAAGAATATCCTTACTGTATCTCCTTATATAATCTATGTGCTATCTGTCTTCCAAATAAATAAAAAGATCATAGTTGTAGACAGATCATAGATCTAGGAAGTACGTAACCTAAATCA
This sequence comes from Eupithecia insigniata, assembly GCA_947859395.1. NCBI lineage: Eukaryota > Metazoa > Arthropoda > Insecta > Lepidoptera > Geometridae > Eupithecia > Eupithecia insigniata. The sequence continues at coordinate 566,563 of OX401995.1, read as the reverse complement.
ATCTTCTGGTTTTCTACTCCTGAAAACAGTATCGATAGTAGAGCGCTCCTCAGAAAAAGTATAGATTGATAAACCAGCAGTGGGTGAAGTCAGGCTGTATAATGATGATGATATTTATTCAACTATACCTACATTTGGTGATGTAGGTACTAGGTAAAGGGTAAAGGCAGCATATTGTTTCAGTACCTATATACCTAGCAACAAGTGAGCTTATCAAAGCATAAATTTGCAAACAATGAGTACAATGGCACACCAAACTGTCACTAGATATACTGTCATTTGATGCAACACAATGGAGTCCAATGCCATACATTGACATAATGCGTAACACTAGTGTTTACGTATAGGTACACTCACCGCCTAACACAGATGAAGACTCCAAGCCCGCTCGACTCCGGAATGACTCCGGCACACTCATCAATAATGCATGGTATAAGAAAATAAGGTATGCTCTTCCGAGACAAGGTGGTCACGTGGGTGGCTCTTGCTTACGTCATTATCGCCATTGCACTCGTTAAACACGAGTCAATGTCAACAAACTAACGCTGTTTTGACTGATTTAACTAACATAATTTACGATTGTAATTTTTTTATATTTGTTTTTTAATTATCATAGTTATCACATCTGTTTCCCAACACCTACATTTTGTTGAAATAAAGTGGCAACTGGGCAGTGACGTCCTTGAGTCACTCCCGGAACAGCAGACCTTATTTTCTTGGATCATGCAATAACGTACGTAGGTTAGGACCGGGACCGGATACGGTAGGACCATTTCTTGACATGTAATATATATTTAAATTGTAAAATTTCTGACATAATTTTATTAATTATTGTAATTTTATAAATAGGTACCTACAGCCAACTCTTTAATATTTGTCTGTCTGTCTGTTTTCTTTCTGCATACAATCCCTTATGGTGCTTCCTTTTTTCATTATAAATTGTGTAATAATGTAATATATAGGATAGGAGTCGTATTTTATAAATTAACGACATCAAGTGTATATTAAGAAATACCTACGGTGCACATAAATGAAATGAAATGAAATGACCGGCAGAGTCGAGAGAGCGCTCGATTTCATTCTGACGTTTGACGGGTTTAATTGAAACCTTTAATACAATAGAAAATAACATCTTTATTGTCACACACAAACACAAAATTATAAATTAACAAGAGTTACAATAATATACTGAGCACGTACCTACGTACATAAAGTCATCCGCGAGACTGAAACATAAGAATAACCAACAACTTGTTTACTCATAATGACTGAAACTATTTTTAAGTACTATATGCAGTTTAGTGAAGAAATCCCTTCACATGAATTAGGTACATAAAGGTGTTATTTATAGTACTAGACTTTTTGCTTTACGCGAGTTTAGCGGCTTTGGATTTGAGGTTTCTATATTTTTGTGTACACGGGGTTTTGCAGTCTGTTTAACTCTTTTAGGAGGTAACTGAACTAACCTAGGTAGGCAGTTGGTACTATGTACTTTTATAGGTAGACCTTGTACATACACAATCATAAATGTAATAAACGGCCACGCCGTAATCCGCTTACTAAAATCAACGGCAGCACGCAACCGACGACGACGGTGACCTAAATTGGCACTCGACATTTGCATCAATTCCTACCATCATTCGAGCATTGGTAGGGTTATTATTTTATGATTAGAGCTGAGCGAAATACATCGTTTTGAAATGTATATCTTGTAAGGTGGAAGTAGTAACTTCTGTTGTCTCCTAGCTAAAATATAATATTTTGAAACAACAGTGAATCAGCAGTTTCAGTTTTAAAGTTAAATTTAATTCTCTCTTAAATTACACTTGAGAAAGTGTTAATAAATAAAATAATTAAATAGGTACTTCAAGCTAAAAAAAATCGTGTTAGCTCATTCTTTTCTCAGCGAAAACATCCTCAGTTTTGTGAAGGTACTTTAGTTTTCATTAAGAGAGGAGTTTAAGGTAGTTAGAAAGATTTGACTTAGTATATTACTTACGATTAAAAATCACGTGCAAATACATATTTGCACACAGTCACTACAAGACAGAATTTATAAGCGGCACGCACGCAAATGTTTGCAGAACATGATTCTTTCCATGGGAAAATTCCTTCGTGTGACAATACTGTAATGTATTATGAAAAATTTCCCTCGTCCCTGTTATTATGTATATTTCAGTTATCTAGTAAGAATAACACAAGCTCTGCTTAATTCTTTATTGTACACAATAATACATTTTATCAACTTATCTAATAAGATTATGTACATAGGCGAGCTTAACACTGAAAAAGAGTTTTCTTCTATCTAAATAAAATAAATCGAACAATAGATAAACTAACAATAAGTAATAGTAGCTTAGCTACAGCTTCCTTAGTTTGGGGCTAGATAATGGTGTCCTAGGCTTGTTAGAAGTGTGCTGACTAATCCTTAGCGGCCACACCTCAGCCAGGCCACATAGCGGCCACACCGGGGTAACTAGTTACCCCACGCCGTGAAAACGAACCCTCAAAGCGCCACCAGGCGCTTTTTCGTAATGGAGTCACATCTCACACTTGTCTACTACCGGCAGATGTCGTTACTTGTATACAAGTATAGGTCTAAAACGTTTGAAATGGATATACGAGTATCAATTTCAAAAGTTTTACACCTCAGTTTCTTTTTTTTGCCAGGGTAAACTAGTTATCCCGTGTAGCCGCTAAGGGTTAACTAAGCGATCTCACTAGCTAGATAGATGTTATTGGCAGCAGGATGTACCAGACATAATTTAAATTTCCTGCCATCCCACCCTCCCTGGTAATCATTTCAGGGTAGCTTTTTGAATGGAAAGACTGTTGATAATAATCCTAAAGATGAGAGAATTATTACCAGAGATCGGAATAGGTAGAGTTTTAAGTACCAAATGACGTCGAAATCTTAACATTTTTTTTTTATTATTTTTTATTTTATTTTACAAATGGACTTACAGTTAAAACCAAAACGCCCAAGAGTCAGGTTACACAAGAATAACTAATAATAACAAAGCAATCAAATCTTATACGATACATAGCAATGAATAAAAATAATTATCATTTTTTATGTCAATCTCGAGTCAATACTATAATAAATTCTAAAATTAAATACTAAGATGCTACCTTAATAACAAATCTATAGTTAAATAGTTTTAGCTGTTGTCACATTGTATTTAAGAACAGATAAGTCAGCCTATATAACTTATTTATATTGTCAGCGAATACGTCTGCCTCGTTGTATTGGTGAAGAAAGTGGTTAAGTAGAGCTATTGCTCGCGGTGTAGGCGCGGCGGCGGCCCCTGCTCGAGTTCTCACCCAAGGAAGCCGCGCGAACAACGCTGGTCGGCGACGCGGACTCACCGCACCCGAAGTGCCCGCCATATTCCGCCGTGGTACTGCCAGCCCGAGCTGTTGTAGAGCAGCTGGATTGCTAACTTTATCACGCAGGAGCATAATGTAGTGTGTGATAACTAACAATCTCCGCCTCAAGAGCAGGGTATCGAGTCCGACCATGCCATATACATACATAGAAGGGTATAAATATGGATAATATCCATATATCCTCTTGTGTGCATAGCGGGCGAATTTTCTCTGTACTCTTTCCAGCATGAGATTGTATTTCTCCTCGTGTGGGTCCTATACTATCGCTCCGAATTCAAGCCGGCGGCTGCGCACATACGCTTTGTATAGCATTGCGGGCAGCGCGAATATCGCTGAACTCCAACGTGACTCGCATGATAAACCCCAGCATTTTGCATGCTTGCTTACAGACTGCTCGTAAATGAATGTTTAAGTCAAGCTTGGGATCAAGCGTCAGTCCCAAGTCCCGGATTGTATTCACGCGCTCAATTTTGGATCCCATTAGGAGATAATTATTGGATACTGGAGAGCGGCGGCGAGAGAATGTCATAGTTTTACATTTTGATACATTGAATGGTAGAGAGTTAGCCACACTCCAACAAGCCACGCGATCAATGTCCTGTTGGAGAGGGCAGCATTCGTCGGCACCATCCACGGTGGCAAAAAATTTTAAGTCGTCGGCAAACATGAGACGTTTAGAACTTTTGATAACGTTTGGGAGATCATTTATCATGATCAAAAACAGTGTGGGACCTAAGGTACTACCCTGACTTACACCCGATCTTGTGTAGTATGTTTTGGAAATATAATGTCCAAGGCTTACAAATTGAGTACGGTCAAGAATGTAGCTCGCGAAAAAGCAAAGTTTATATGTTTATTGCAGCTAATTTAGTCAATAGAATGTCGTTATCCACGAGGTCAAAAGCTTTTTTAAAGTCAAAGTAAGTGGTGTCAACCTGTTTCTTCATATCCAGCCTTGCCATGTCATAGTCGATGAAATTTATGTGGTTAGTTGTGCTTGCATCTTGCTGTTCGGAAACCATGCCGACAGTCATTTAGTTGAGTGTCTATTTGTCGACGAAGCTCTGAGTCAATAACAGATTCAAATACCTTGCCAAACACCGATGGGACCGCTATTGGTCTGTGCATTTCAATTCCCGGGGCAGGATTGCTTTTGGGTATTGGCGTAACTTTGGAAACCTTCCAACGTGAGGGGTATTGACACTGCTCTAGCGAAAGAATGTAGAGGTATAAGAGTGGCTGTTCTAGAAAAGACCGACAGTCTTTCACAATGAAGGCCGGTACCCCGTCAGGACCTGCAGAAGATCTCGGTTTGAGCCTCTTTAAGGAACGTCTCAAGGTCTTCAAAGTGATTTTGTCCAAAGCGATGTTATTCAAACTATGATCAACGTCGATAGCCCCTGTCAGCGCCAATTCCGGTTTTAATTCAGGTTTAATGTTATGAAAGACAGAACCAAAAAATTTTGCAAAAGCGTCAGTGGCTTCCTGGCCCGAAACTAGACTATCACCGTATTGGAACTCTCGAAGGGATTGTCTATCTCTACGCTTGCTATTTATATAATGCCAGAACTTTGCCGGATCGCTTATTATGTTGTTCTGAATCTGGGACAGATGGTCCTTATGCGCAGTTTTAATTAGTTTTTTTACATGTTCTCTATAGTATTTAAATAGTTCTCGGTTAAATTCTTTCCCGGTTGCCTTGTATTTCTGAAGGTTGAGGTACTTCGCTCGTATATTCCATATTATTTCTTGTGTGTATCAACTGGGATAAACATATCGTTTTCTAGAATTTGATGACTAGACGTTCTTTGACTAGATGTTCTTTGAGAGGTACGTATTCATTAAATATTTTAATTATTGTCGAATAGAAATTATCAACTGCCTTATTTATATCTTGTTCGTCAAGAATTGCAGACCAATCGGCGCAAGCGATGGCAGAATAAAGTTTAAAGAAATCGCACCTTCGGAAGTTCCATTCTGGTCTCAAGTGAAGGCGGTCCTCTGAAGCACCTTTGGACGGAGCTAATGGAATGAAATGAGGCCACGAAGTATGGTCAAAGTGGTAACAAGTGGTGGATGATACAGGTCAATTGGTACAACAGAATCCAAAGCAGGATCAATCTTGACAGATTGCATATCTGCAGTACATAAAACCAAGTCCAACAAGCCGCCGTATTCGTTCAATATGTTGTTATACTGCCTCATATTACATGTATTACAAAATAAGTCAAAATCAGCTTCTGACATCAATGTCAGAATACATACAAATAACATTTTCTATACAATTTAGTACATTAATATACTGGATGTCATTATAATTTGGAGGTAAATATACGACACAACAAAGGAACTTGAAATTTTTCCAGCAAACACTGGTCACTAACAATTCTATTTCATCAGTTAAGCCATCTATATTGGTGACTGGCCTGAGTACAATATCGTTACGAGCCGCAAGGAGCACCCCTCCCCAGCCGGTGTTTCCTGCTCTATCTTTACGTAAAACATTGAAATCCGCTGGGAAAAGTTCTGCGTCATATACAGAGCTTGTAAGAAAAGTCTCAGTAAATGAAAACAAATCGAATTGAAACGAGCTTACGTTACTATACAAAGTTGATGTTTTGGACCGTAAGCCACGCACATTCTGATAATACATGGAAAATGTTTTACATGTCTGCTTGTTGCTTTTCCCCTTTGTCACGAAAAAGCTGCTTCCAAGGTTAAATGCAGATGTCCTGGGTCCAGTGTTCGGGAGCAAGGACGCTCTGGGACCATTTCAACGGAACAATCAGTTTAAAGGACGCATAACTTCCTCGGGACTTCAGCAACTGAGCTGTGCATGCTTCATTACCACAGATGGCTTTAAGTGGTCAAGAACCATAGCTTCTGTGGTCCCCAGCTTAACATAATAAAAATGTAGGTACTGAAATCTCTCCGAAGCTTCTAGCACAGTCGAGCCAGGCGCAGCAGTACCTCTTGACACATTAGGCGTAGACTTGCGAGGTCGCTTCCCGTTTACTATGGTCCATTCATTACCGTTAGCTGCATATTTTGCAGGGTCGGAAATAGGTATTATTGACCTTCTTGCAGGGTCGGTTCTCAACTCGTCCGCTTCAACAAGAGCAGTATCATGCGGGGACAATGAGCTACCATTTGTCTTTGGTGACCGAACTTGTGGTGTCGCAGATGCCGAGGCAGCTACCTTTCTGACTGGCGCTTTAGTCTTAGTCTTTGTTGCAGCTATAGGTTTTATTTGTTGGGGAAGTGATTGAGACTGAGATCCACCAATTAAGTCAGGTTTGGTGATAGTTGATGAGGAGTTACCCGGAATACTATCATGCAGAGCAGGTACGACCAAAAGTGGAGATGGATACGGTACAACTGCGGTGTCAAGCGAGGTATATATAGCTTTCCTGGATGCTGAACATGGATATGCCTTAAAGTGGATATGCCTTAAAGATGCGCGACTGCGAATTATCTGTCTAGTCGAATGATGAACAACTACTAATTTCCTTATTCGACTTGAATATTAGTAATATACGAATCTTCAAAGTCGAATGAAACTACTAATTAGTAATTACTAATGTCTCTACGAATGGATCATTCATGACTCCGATTCGACTTTGTTAGTCCACCGATGGTTTTGAGTGATGAATGAATTATTCGTCGCTCCTGCGGGGATTGAATCGAAACCGACTCAGGCAGTCGAACGAATGACTCGCGATTACTAACCAAATTAGTTACTAATTTGCTCTAGTCATTCGAATCGTTAGAATGACTTGTCAAGTGGAATTATTCGAATGAAATCATTCACAGTCGCGCATCTTTAATATGCCTATTAATCCCGGGATCGGGAATTCATGTCAATGTCTTCAACAAAATTTCCGGATTATAATTATCTTTTAGAACTTTTTATTCGTATGTTTAACACAAACTAGGTAATCAAAAAATACGGGGCTACCTGGAATTCCTCCAGCCGATGGCTAAACCTTTTTGTGAACAAACAAAAATTTTTATAGAAGTAAACGGTTACGTCAAAGAAACCAAAAGGTTTCATGTAGGCTGTATGTTAAGAAAGGTTAAAGATATTTAGTACGAGTAAAAATAAAACAAAATGGCATCTACAAAAGTAATAACTTCTTTTTATAACAAATTTGTATATTTCTTACGATTTACTTTATATTTTACGGAGAAAACAATAGTTTGTAGTATTAATATTATAGTGAAATTTAGTGTGTAGTCGAGATAATTCTAATAACAAAATTATTGTAATTCACCTTATCCTTAAATAAAAACCGTGATTAATGTTATTCAACACGAAAATTCTGCCTCAACTTACTAAACTGCTCTCTAAAGGAAAAATAATCAAATATGTCGACCTGACCACCACCAGATGGGTACAAGATTTGACATGCTAACGCATAGAGGAGCAATATTAGCCTTTCACCAATCAACCATTAAGATATCCACTGCCAGGGGCTGCCCCCAAGACAAAGCCCTATCGCCTATTTTGTGGCAGTGGATCAGCTCCTGTGTGGATTTGTTGACCTCATTGATGTGCAAGGATGTGCAGATGACCTTGTGATCGTCGTGCGAGGATTCTGTCATTCCACCATCTTCTTTACTTCAGTCTACATATATACCGAAGCGACCGAAATCAAAATATCACTTTATTTCCAAATCCAGTAATATACCTTAACAGTAATATACCTTTTCCACAGAAGTAAAATACTTGGCCGTTACAATCTACCAAAAACTGACGTGGGACACACACCTAGCCAACGTCTTGCAAAAAGTTAACATAGTACTAGGAGCCAGAGTTAGAATACCGGGCAGCAACTGGGGCGTCAAACCCAGAGTTGTCCTGTGGCTGTACACTACCATTGTGAGGCCAATAATTACATACACCTCCATGGTATGTTACGACAAGGCCTTTCAGTCTGGCGCAATCACCAAACCTTTCAGCATGCAATGGACTGCCTGCCAATCCAGTAATATACCTTAACAGTAATATACCTTTTCCACAGAAGTAAAATACTTGGCCGTTACAATCTACCAAAAACTGACGTGGGACACACACCTAGCCAACGTCTTGCAAAAAGTTAACATAGTACTAGGAGCCAGAGTTAGAATACCGGGCAGCAACTGGGGCGTCAAACCCAGAGTTGTCCTGTGGCTGTACACTACCATTGTGAGGCCAATAATTACATACACCTCCATGGTATGTTACGACAAGGCCTTTCAGTCTGGCGCAATCACCAAACCTTTCAGCATGCAATGGACTGCCTGCCTTATGGCCACGGGAGCAATGTCCACGTCCCCTTGGCTGGCACTGAATGCATTCTTGGGACTACCTCCACTTCATATGAACATAGGGAAGGAGGCAAAGACCAGCATGTATAGGGCCAGCACCCTGGGCCGAAGAAACTGAGATCTCTGCTAGAAACAACTTTGGAATCACCCATCATGAGTGTCTCCCAATCTCCCACGACACGTGGAACTGCATTCCAGAGAATACTCCAACAGCCAACTACTCTGTAAGTAAGGGAGCCTAAACTGGTACACGGATTGCTCCAAATTAGGACATAGGCTGTGAATGGAGAGCGACCCAGGTTTGGCAACAGCACTAACCTGGGTAACTACGCATCGATCTTCCAAGCAGAATTATTTGCTATTCTCGAATGTGCTAACATAAATATGCAAAAGCGATACACCAACCCAACTATATTATCAACTCTGACAGCCAGGCTGGAACTTAACACTGGATTCGAAGATAATCACGTTCAGTTTATTCGAGGACTGTCTGTCACGCCTGGACGCCTGGCTCGAAGAATATAGTTGTCCGGTCACGCGGGAATCAACGGCAATGAGTGTGCCGACGAACTCGCGCGTTCCGGGGCCAAGGGAACTCAGTTTGGCCCCGAGCCGTTTGGTGGCATACCCAAAAGCCTGGTTCAAAGAATCCTTTTGAATTAATGCTATGAGGAATAGACCAAGCCCTTAAAAAAATTCTACGGGTAAGAATAATTCAAAATCACGAATCAAAGCCTACGATAACAGTTCACCAACCAAATCCTAGCGCCAAGCAGAGACAATTTTCGCATTATGATAAAAGCTCTAACTGGACACTGACGCCTTAACAAGCACATGTTCAATTAAGGGCTATGCGACACAAAATCTTGCAGATTCTGTGAGGAGGCGGAGGAAACGCCCTTCCATTTGCTAGAAGAGTCCGGAGCACTGATGCAAATACATAGCACTCATCTGGGTAAGCACCTGCTCAAGTGCTCAGCCCAGACGAACTACGAGACCCCTAACCTCCTTCCGTTCTGCCTGGTTTCCGGAAGTGTAGGTGGCAAACTATGAGCGCAGCAGTTTTCAAGGGTGAACACATAAAGCGGCGATTACAAAAGTCTACCATGTATATGATACCAGATAGAAAAGCAATCATTAGCAAATTAAAAAAAAATCTCCAAACTATCAAACTTAACAGCAGTTTCAGTCCATTAAACCAAAACTGTCAGAAAACACAGATTCAATCCAAAAAGCGTAGCCAGAGTCGTACAGATTCACTCCTTAAGAAAATAAATGCGCGTACACGCAACAGACCAAAGCAGACGAGTGAACAAACCTGTATCCACCCTCCCCCACCTGACTTACCCCTCATCTCGCTACTTGACATTTTCTTTCAAAGACAATAAATCTGTCATTGTCACTTTTATCTGTCTCTCTTGTCGCGCCGCCCATGTCACTTTTTACTAGAGATGAGTCCGTTATTAAATAACTAACTCAGTAACTGTTAGTATTGTTTTAAAATATCTAACGATATTGTAAGGTCTGCATACCGCTAGGGAATACCTGTGCAAAGCGAGCATCGCGCGTAATCGACCATGAGCCATAATTACCCAAAGCTTCAATACCTAAATATCATCTACGCATACTAGCGTACCGTTCACCCTTAAAGTTATGTAGCTGCAACACATATTTGGTATTTCTAACCAATTTGGTTAGAAATACCAAATACTTGTTGCAGCTACATAACTTTACGGGTGAACGCCATATCTAACCTAACCTAACGCTTCAATACTATAACTACCCAACGCTTTAATATCTAACTATCATCTACGCATACTAGCGTACCGTTCACCCGTAAGGTTATGTAGCTGCAACAAGTATTTGGTATTTCTAACCAAATTGGTTAGAAATACCAAATACTTGTTGGCATCCCTGTTTAACACTATAATTTTATTGCAAGTAAACGAGATAGGTAGCTAATTTAAATATCCAATACTTGTGGCCATCCCTGTCTAACACAAAGATTCTGATCCGAGTAAAAGAGATAGTTAGGCTATTTTCCATCGAGCGTAGTAACATTACCTTAATCTGTGGCACTGCGTTCAACCGTTCAACTATTTTATTAGTACGAGATTTTTTCACTGGTAGCGCGGAAATAGTTTCCTACCATCTTTTTATTTAAATTAGCAGTGAATACCAGGTACAGGTGAAGCTAGCGTTGCCTCTGATTTTTGTTATTATTTTTATTTCGTCATACAATATTATCAAATATTCTCTTGTAATTCTCGAATTTCTTTTTCGCGCACCAGGTGCTGCCATCTAGGTCAAATCAACATTATATAGCAAGAAAATAATAAAAAGGGAATTAAAATATCTACCTACCTACTAAGACATATAGCGTGATAAACTTTTTGAACTTTCGCGATGCGATCATAGGGGAAAATTTAACAAAAGTTACGCGATAAAATATAATAATTAATCTTTAGCCCTATAAATAACATTGTTATCTATTTATGTCAAGCGCCACCTAGTGCGCAATCAGACCTAGATTCTCAGCACTGTCTATTGATATTATGGGTGATCGTCACGGGTTGGCGCGAGATTCAAATTATTTTGTGATTTTTATTTTATTCTGCGTTTTACGAAGAACAAAATTAACGGAAAAGTAATTTGAAAATAATGAGAGATTTTTTAGCCCATAATCTCTTATTTTCTAAAATGATCTAACACTACCAATGAGCCGAAGTTCGTTGTTTGTAAGTAAATAGAAAATGGGTTTACAATTTGCGCCAACTTACTTTTCCGCTAGATTTATTCCTTGAAGAAAGCAGAATAAATTAAAAGCTACAAAAAAAATTCAATATCGCGCCAACCCGTGAAGAACCACCTTATATAATGTACATACAACTTAATTCACGAGCATATCGATAGATAGCGCTTTAAATATTATAAATTTTTAAAAGGGCTTTTGTTCAGTATCTGTGTTTTCCAAGGATAGTAAAAAATATATATCTATTATATACGTAGCTAGATACATCAGTTGTCTACCTATTAACAGAAGATCTTATTACTCTGGGGCGAAATGATGCTGTATGGATTCAGTAGTCTTAGATACAGACAAAAGCGTGACGACCTCTGTGGCGCGGTGGCCGAAGGTACGCCTGCGACGCAGGAGGGTTCGACTCCCGTCTCGGGTTAAATATTTGTACAATTTGCAGATATTTGTTCAGGGTGTTCTGGATGTTTTCTATGTATAATATATATATCTATGTAGTGTATTATATTAAGTAGGTATATCAGTTATCATATATACCCATAACACAAACTCTGCTTAGCTTGGAGCTAGATATTGCTGTGTGAATTGTCCAGCATTATTCGATTTGGGCCATGGGGCCACGGCGTACGAATATCGACCCCTCCAACTCAACCCGTGGTGTCGAGCCGACTAAGGGAACCTACCAGAGGAGGGGCAGCAGCTTCCTTCTGAGTATTTTTAAACACCAATACTGCGATCACCAATCCGCCTGCCAAGCGTGGTGATTTTGGCAAATCCCCCCTACATGGGAGACCATCCACTCGATCGACCGACGACATCGTAGCGATCGCAGGGAGTCGATGGATGGAGGCGGCTCAGGACCGATATTTGTGGCGTCGTACGGGGGAGGCCTATGTCCAGCAGTGGACGTATATGGGCTGATGATGATGATTCGATTTGATGTTGCCTTCGTGTCGTCTTATTTGGACAAAAAAAAAACCGGTGAAAAACCGCCATAATATCAGTCGGTTAATCGGTTTTTCGGTTAATCGATTGGCAATTCGGCGTACCATTACAAGTTACAATCCAATGATATTTCTAATACCCAAGTCACAATAATAAAGTTTTTTTTATCTCAGTCCTTTATATAAACCTTGTCTCTCGATTTTCAGGTATATCTTTGTAGTAAAATGTATTCAAAAATTAGAAAAATAAGTGAAATTTATTTAGGCACTAGCGGCGTAAGGGGGGTCTTGGTGCCTCGGGGCGGCGGTTCAGCATTTTTGTTTCCGTTCCTTGTGGGGGGGGGGGGGGGGGGGGGTAGAATAACGGTATTGGGTACCACTTGGTGCTAGCGGTATTGGAAAATAATACCCAACTAATCATCGATGGCCAAAAAACTCAATAACTCCCATCCGTACTTTTTACAACGTAATTTATTTTGCTTTTGATTACTAAAGTAGCCACAATTCTTCAGTAGCGATAGCAATATGAAAGAAAAATAAAATCTACGCAGTGTACACGCTGTGAAGCAGCAACTTAATTTTTTTACCGATATTACTTATGTACCGGGTAGGAACTTTTTAATTTGGTGAAAATCAATGATTTCTAACTTATATTTAATGGGATGAAAAAATAAGAACTACCTACTTAAAATAAGTTGTTTCCAAAGTATAAATTACCGGAATTTAAAGGTATATCCATATTAAGATTTCGTAGTAGTGTATTTGACTTCAGTAGGTACTTAAAAACTCTACCTATTCCGATCCCTGATTATTTATTACCTTTAATGACAGCATCTCCTACAAACAGCTGGCCGGTCTGGTCGGCCGCCTGGTCCTTGTATATCTTAGAGATGAGGATGGGCAGCTTGTGCTCGGCACCCCCCTTGATGCTGAGCCCCAGCCCGCCCACCTTCTGACGCGTCAGTTGTACCATGCGCTCCTGGAGAAATACTCTGTTTTAAATGCATCTAACTAAAACAATCACAAAAAACTGAGTGATTAAATAAATAAATAATGAATGTAAGCGGGTTAACTACGAACCTAGTTTGTGTTGGAAGAACACCAACGTTTCATCCCTTAACGAGGGACTTCTTCAGGGTGAGTGCGGTTCGCGTCGCGCTCGTTCAGCGTCGGACGCTGAACGAGCGCGACGCGACACCAACGTTTCATCCCTTAACGAGGGACTTCTTCTGGGTGAGTGCGGGCGTCGCGAAAGGGATGAAACGTTGGTGTTCTTCCAACACAAACTAGGTTCGTAGTTAACCCGCTTACATTCATAATGAATTTATCAAACTACGAAAGTTTTTATAGTAAAATAAATAATGTTAGACAATCGACACAGCATCATCTACCCCAAGCTAAGAGCTTGTGGTATGAGTACATACATATATTATGTAGATGACAAGACATACACAATACAATATAACATAGATATTTTTTATTATATTATCCTAGAAAATAACCAGAACACCCGGAACATATATTTGCGATCTTTAAACATTTATCCCAAGGCAGGAATCGAACCCGCAACTGACCTTAGTAAGATTAGATTATGTCACAGTTCAAATTGTGTCTGGATGTCTGTGAATACTAGCACACTCCTAGAATTTGTATGTACCTACACTTTAGGATCATCATCATCAGCCCGTACACGTCCACTGCTGAACATAGGCCTCCCCCAAATGACGCCACGAATAGCGGTCCTGAGCCGCCTCCATCCAACGACTCCCTGCGACCGCTACGACGACGACATCGTAGCGGTCGCAGGGAGTCGTGCAGTCCATCGAGTGGGAGGTCTTCCCACACTCCGTTTCGCATTGCATCGCGGTCGCCACTCGAGAACCTTTACTCCCCAGCGGTTATCGGTTCTACGAGCTATATGGCCTGCCCATCGCCATTTCAGCCTGCTGATTTTGAGAGCAATGTCGGTAACTTTGGTTCTTCTACGAATTTCCGTATTCCGGACCCTATCGCGTAGAGAAACTCCGAGCATAGCTCTCTCCATAGCTCGCTGGGTGTCTTTCAGCCTATGCACAAGGCCTATAGTGACCGACCACGTCTCGGATCCGTAAGTCATCACTGGTAGCACACATTGGTTAAAGACTTTCGTCTTGAGGCTCTGCGGTATCTGTGACAAGAAGATATTGCGAAGTTTCCCGAACGCTGCCCATCCGAGTTGGATTCGCCGGCTGATCTCTTTATCGAAGTTGGATTTACCTAGTTGGACCATTTGGCCTAGGTAGACATAATGATTAACAACTTCGACAACATCGTTCCCCACATAGACCGGTAAGGGTGCGGCATGGGCATTAGACATGATATTTGTCTTACCCATGTTCATTTTAAGACCCACTTGGCGGGCAACGGTGTTGAGGTCTCTGAGCATCCTGCTAAGGTCTTCCAGTGATTCTGCCATAGTGACTATATCGTCGGCAAACCGAAGGTGAGTGATGTAATCGCCGTTGATATTGATGCCATATCCGTCCCAGTCCACAAGCTTAAAAATATCCTCCAATGCAGAGGTGAACAGTTTCGGAGAAATAACGTCTCCCTGTCTCACCCCTTTTTGCAGTGGGATCGGATTTGTGCTTTGGTCCTGGAGACGAATTGACATAGTGGCCTTGCTGTACAAACACTTGGATATACCGGTAGTCGATTTGGCACCGCTGGAGAGACTGCAGGACTGCCCAGGTTTCGACTGAATCAAAGGCTTTCTCGTAGTCCACAAACGCTAGACATAACGGCCGGTTATACTCTTCTGTTTTCTGTATAATCTGCCCGAGCGTATGTACTCGTATGTGGTCTACGGTACTAAAGCCTTTTCGGAACCCGGCTTGTTCGGGCGGCTGGAAGTCGTCAAACCTTCGAGCGAGACGGTTGGTGATTACTCTCGAAAACAGCTTATAGACGTGGCTCAGCAGTGAGATGGGCCTATAGTTCTTTAGAAGGGCTTTGTCACCCTTCTTATGGAACAGTACCACCACACTTCTGTTCCACGCCTCTGGCGTTTGTCCCTCGAGAATGACGGAGTTGAATAGCCTCTGAAGGACTTTAAGTACTGGTGATCCACCCGCTTTCAGAAGCTCTGTCGTTATTCCGTCATCCCCGGGTGCCTTGTTGTTTTTAAGCTGTTTGAGAGCCGTCGCGTCTGACGTCCGGGATATCTTCGGTATAGTGTCGGGTTAAACGGGCTCCTGCATCACCTGCCGTGCTATTTGCAGGGCATTGCGATGCGGTGTAGAGCTGCCCATAAAACTTTTCAAGCCCTCTCAAGATCTCAGGCTTGGAGGAAATGATGCTGCCGCTATCGGTCTTCAGCTTCATCAACTGGCTCTGCCCAAGCGACAGATCTCTTGCGAACACTTTGGAGCCCTTGTTCCGCTCTATTGCGCTCATAATACAATTGGTATTGTATGAGCGCAAATCGTGTCGCATAGACTTCGAGATCTGTTTGTTGAGCGCACCGTATGTCGACATGTCTGCCGAAGACTGCAGCCTCATTTCACTCCTCTCTGCTATTAACTGCAGTGTGTGACCCGAGAGTCTCTGTGTTTTATTTCTGCGGGGGGTCCTAAAGAAGTCCGACCCGACCGCACGGACAGTTTCCACCAGCCCGTTATTTAGTTCGTCCACTGTTACGCATTCCGCGAGGCATTCAAAGCGGTTCTGTAACTCCAACTGAAAGCTCTCGGGATTTTGTAACTGGACAGGGGTTGGGCGTACAGTAGACCTTATCACACGATACCTTTCTAGCTTTACATTGATATTCAATGACGCTCTTACCATACGGTGGTCGCTGCCGGTTTTAACCCTGTTGATCACAGAGACGTCATTGAATATGTGCCTGTGGGTCGTCATGATGAAGTCTATGTCATGCTTATAGCCGCCGGGGTGTAGCAAGGTCCATTTTCTGGACGGCCGTTTCTCGAAAAAGGAGTTCAGCGCAAAGAGTCCCTCCTTTTCCATGAAGTCGGCCAGTCGCTGACCCCTTTGGTTTCGCTGCCCAAATCCAAACTGGCCCACTCTCAGTTCGTTGCCGCTCTTTGCGCCTAACCGCGCGTTTAAATCCCCCATCACAACAGTGTAGTGTGTTTTCGAGGCATGCATGACTTTGGAGATGTCGTCGTACATGATCTCCACTTTATCGTCAGGGCTTCCCGAGTGCGGGGCATATACCTGTATGACCTTCAGCGAATACCGTTTGGTGATTCTGAGTATAAGGTACGCCACCCTGCTCGAGACGCTCTTGATCTTTACAATGTTGTTGACGAGGGACTTGTGGACGAGAAACCCGATACCGTGTTGGGACAGCTGGTCGCCCTCCCGGTAGTAAAACAAGTTGCCGGAATTAAGGGTGATCGTGACCCCTCTCTTCGGACTTCCGATAGCCCTATAATGTCCCAGCGCAACTTGTCTACCGCTTTTTCCAGCTCGATTACCTTCTCGTCGGTCCTCAATGTTCGTGCGCTGTATGCTACCAGGTGCAAGGTGTTGGGATTGGTAGCTCAATCTCTGCCGGAGATTCCTAGCACCCCCTGCCCCGCCGTTACCATGGCCGCTACCGTGACCAGGAATAGCGGAGCTGCCGGGGACTGGGGGCCGTTTTCTATTGGTTGCCATCATATTGGGGGGGGGTTTTGCCATAATCACCACGCATGGCAGGCGGATTGGTGATCGCAGTAAGATGTTAGTAATACACACTAGGAAGCTGCTGCCCTTCCTCTGGTAGGTTCTCTTAGTCGGCTCTTACGACATCCACGGGTTGAGTTGGAGGGGTCGATATTCTATGCCGCGGCCCCATGGCCCACTTTAGGATCATGTAGCTTTATTGTAGTGTATAGGTCTTATTTGGTGACTACAGTAAATCTATGTGTTTATAAAACTAGCTTAAAAGAAAATCGAATACTATATAGTAATGAATGATACTCTAATAAGTGTATTTTTGCCCAGTGTCTGGTTTTACACACACACACACACACAGACACACAGGTCTACCAGACAGAGTTCATTTTATTATAGTTAGTTTGACACTTTATGTATTAAAGCCTATTAATGTTATAGCATACCCTGGTGTGTGGCACAGTGTTGTCATGGTGTGGTACAGGGTTGACAGGCACCTCGCGTTGCACGGTGACAGCGTCCATGGTGAGCACAAGGCGCGCGGCTCGAGGACGGGACTTACCGTCCGACACCTGCACCATGCCCATCCGAATCTGGACATAAACATTCTCTTTACTAGTTTAGTGGATAGATCACTTTGTGTTCATATGACAGTCCAAACGGCCAAGAATGAGTGGAATAGGGTAGCACAGGACAGAATGGTGTAGTGAAAATGAGTATATATGATTCAAAAGACGCAGGAAAGGCCTTTATATTAAAAAAAATGTGTACGAGCAATCTGTGGCGCTTGGAATTATGGATAGTTGCAAACCCATTTTTAATGAATTTAATATACTGCCATTGCCCTGCATATACATGTGTACATAATATGTGCCTGTTTGAGAAACAATATCCTCATTATTTTATGACACATGCAGATGTGATGGAGAGACGGACGAGACATAAAGACCAGCTCTATGCCCCAAAACATAGAGTGGAACTTTTAACTAAGAATGCCTTTCAGCAGGCTATAAAAATTTACAAGAAATTGCCTAATGAGCTCACCATTTAAAAGTGTGGTTAATGGATAGATGCTTTTATGACATGAAGGAACATTTTGACTATAAAACTTTATTTTTACCTATTCTAAGTACAAACATGATTTTTGATGCACATTTTAAATTGTATAATAATATTGTTAACAATCTGAATAGTATCACCAAATTTTGACATATTACTGTAGAAAATCTAACATTTCAATTTGGCACACCTCATCGAGGCAGAATGTATTGGAATGACTACTATTATTCAGAGCTTTTGTACCTCTATTCCTACGAATAAATTATTTGATTTATCACCCAATACAATGTATGTTTGAACATACAGTCGCATTTGAGTATTCGAGGGTATACTACAACAGTTACAATCTGGGTCACTTAAATACAAGAGTGAATAGGTGTCTCTAGATCTTCGTGATACACCATCGGCACCATCATCACTTTCCATCAAGTGAGATTGTGGTAAATTAAAACCCTACCAACTATAAATAAAATGTCTAGTGCGAGTCAGACGCCTGCATCGAGTGTTCCGCATTATTATAAGACTGCTTCTTGTAAAATTTCTGATTGTAAGTCGACAGAAAGTAGGTAGCCTATGATTTTGTTCAAGGGAGTGAATCAGCAAAAGTTTTTATGTGAATAAACTAGAAATTTATGGTTTTCGGTATATTTTTCCCTTTACTTGTGCACATTGTACTTGTGTAATTTTTATTATTCTAGGTTAACGGGAAGTACCCCGTATACATAGAAGTGTGGTTTTTATCACGGCTCCGGATTATAACTTGATACCTCCACGCGTTCCTGAGAAAAGAGGGTTGACAGATGGACGGATGGACAGACAGACAACAAAGTGATCTTCTAAGGGTTCCTTTTTCCTTTTGAGGAACGGAATCCTAAAAACAATAAAAACATACTAGCAGTGGGGTCACAGCCTGACTATACAGGTTATCAGACAAACTGCCAGCATCAATTTTTATTATTGACCAATGGATGTTATTACAAATTCCAGTCACATTCTTACCTTTTCATCTTTCTTCTCCTCTATAGGCGTCATCATCACTTAAAATGCATGCCAGTTTTATACCCTGTATGCTGCAGCAGACGGACTTCGATTCAATTTACGCAAACAATTTCAGAATACTGAGTGAGCACACCATTATTTCTTCGAATGCTCCAAGAGAATGAATCTAATTATTCATTCATAATCACCGCACGGTCCAGCCACACGCTGTTATTAATTATTTACGGGTTACACTTTACAAATACGCAGGAAAAACAGGTCAGTGGCATGCCAAGATAAATCAATACAGACGAACAAAACCAAAACAATGCGCGTTTCTTGGTCTAAGTCGATTTTAGTTCCAGGAACTGTTTGCCAGAGGTAATAAATAAATAATCATTTTAGTGGCGGGCGGGGATACTCTGAATTTTGATTGACATCAGGCATTTTTGGAAATAAATTCGGATTGAACCTGGATTGATTATCAAAACAACGCAACAACACCGAACCCACACCGAACCCGCGAGCGAGAGCGTGCGCCGCAGTGTTACCAGATAAAATTTATTTTATACCTTACCGTGTTGACAGGTTAAAAATACGGTGTTCCAACTCCAAATTATCGTGAACAGATATAAAAAATACCATGTAATTTACCAAAATATTATGAATTTAAAATATTTTATTTTAAAATTTTCTAATTATCTATCAATATGACAAACAATCAATTTCCGATAAAAATAATACTTTGAAAACAATAGAAATTTTGGCAAACAGATAAATAAATAAATAAATAAATAATGTTGGACAATTCACACAGCATTATCTAGCCCCAAGCTAAGCAGAGCTTGTGTTATGGGTACTAGATAACTGATATACATAATACAATATATTACATAGATAGATATTTTTTATTATACATAGAAAAACGACCAGAACACCCTGAACAAATATTAACAACGCCAATGAGCACTAATGACCGTTACTATCTACTTCGGGTGCACAAAATTAACTATTTCATATATGTTATTGTGATTTTTTTTACCTGAGGGTAGAAGAGGTTTTATTTATTCTTAATTTTTAGGGGACTTTGAGTCATTGGTATGACTAAGTCAGTCCCAAATTTTAACAAACTACTACTTAAAAATAAATTAAATCTAAAGCTAACTTAAATAATTTTACTGCCGCATCACTCAGTGATGTGAAACATCCTTCATTCAGGGAGTCGTTATATCCACTCAGGCGCTGCGGGCTGTACTTTGATACCCGACGCGCACGTGCCAAAGCGATGCGGGCTAGGATCCGCGCCGCCAGCTGATTCGGTTACTAGTGGATGAAAAATGTTACTCATTGGATTTTAAGACGTGACACTAGCGTTTAGTCGATTGAAAGTGATTCTCGTTGGACATCACTGTTGCTTAAAAACAAAAACTCTATGGTCATAGACAAGAAATTAGCCTCACTATTGCCGTGAAGTTTTGAAAAAGTTTGTTGTGAGCGTGCGTTTTCTTTTAGTGTTTTTACAATGAAGTAAATATTTTCATATAATAATATGTAAGAAATTTAATATTTAAGCTATGTGGATATAATCTCTTAACTTTGTAAAGAAGAATCCGTTCAATTGTGGTAGAAAATATTTTTTGAAAATTGTTGGTGTTTTTTAGCTATATTTATTATGGTCAGTAAATGCATCTATTTGTACGTTAAATTATTCAGAATGTTAAAAAGTACATGTTAACTACTTTTAGATATTTATAGACATAAATTAAACCCTGCAGATTATTGTTTTCTTTCAGAAAATAGGAGTAAATGTAATTAATAATTCATTTTAGGTGCAATAATATAAATCTATACCGCTGCGGGCTGCAAATGCTGCCCAAGCCGGCCGTTTAAAATGTAAAGGTGTGTTCAGGTGTATTCGACTGTTCGCTGGCCATTGACTTGAGTTGGGTCGTTTGTTTATGTTATCTTGTAAGTGTAAATCAAAGCTCATCAAGCTGTGCAATCGGTTGGCTTACAGATATTGACGTGTTGTGCCGTATACAGAACAATAAAAAAAAAGGACCGCATATAAGTGCGAGCAATGCGAAGTTGCACTTTGCTTGGAAAGGTGTTTCAAAGAATACCATTCCTAGTTATTTATATTAAAGTAAAATGATTGAATGTCCATGGTTTTTATTTGCCTTTTATCTAAGTACCTATATAAAATGCGTGCGATACATTTCACGCATGACGTCATCTATCGAACAGCGCCCCGGATCAGAAATGTAGGTTTTTACTTGCAACGTTCAACCTGCCTGTCTGTCTGATTCAGAAAAAATATCACTGTGAAACCACCTTTACCGTGTGACCTTTTAAAACGCTCGGGGCGCGAATCCATGCCCCAGTCAGTGTATTTTGCGAGCTAAGTTGGATAGGTTTCTTTTGTTATTTTAAAAAGTGCAATAATTCAACTCGTTGACAATATTATGTAGTTTCTTGTGTGATAATAATCTTTCTATATAATATTATAATAGTGGTATGATATAAAAATTTATGAACAGTGACCTAATGAGGCAGTTGGAGCCTTCAACGATTTTTATCAAGGTATTTACAGATTCAATTTTAAGAAATGTTTTTCATCCATATTTGGCAGTCATAAAGTGAGTAGTTTAAAAGCTACATAGGTTTATGTTTACGTTGCGCGCCGCAATGTTCGGTTGGAAATCCTAATTTGATAGCCTGATTTTAGGAGGATATTTCTTTTATTTTCTCAACGGGCGATTAGTTTTTTTATCATTATTTGATTTTGTAGATTATCTGCGGTCTGAAATAATACGAAACCCGCTAATTTTATTGTTTGTTTTCGGAAATATACATTATTTTCTGCAAGTGAATGAAAAATTTACAAAACTTTTTTTTATACGTGATTTACTTAAATTTCGCACTTGATTTTCATTTGGTAATGCATGTGGATATAACGCCTAACTAATCTTTTTTATGAAACTAGTTTTAAAAATTAAATGCATTGAATAGATTTTTTTGTAATAACTGTAAAAGTGCAAACCCACAACGCGCTATTTGCGGTTGGTAAATTACTACCGCTCAGCAGCGCTTTAGGCCCTGTTTGTTGCCGGGGGCCATCGCCTGAGTGGATCTGTATTACTACATTTGATCAAAATATGACATCGAATAAGAATATAGATTAAATTTTGCAAAATTTATAAAAAAAATATTATTGTACAAGCTAAATGGCCGCGACTTTGTCGGTATGGTTGATTTAACGTTGTTGTTTTTGTAAATAATGTTTCTACTGGTGGTTAACTTATTTTATAGTCGCATCTTGATTGATGTATACATAGATATATATTATACTACCCTGTGCTCCTACGGCGAATAATTGTGTATACAATTATTCACCGTAGGAGCACAGGGCACACTTGGATAGGGACTAGAATATTGTATAATGTTTGTGTCTTAATAAACAAAAAATATAAACTAAGTAAATACCCATGTACCTAACAAAAAAATATCTTATATTAGTTATAAGATAAATTTTTGTTCTGTCCTTCAAGAAGCACAAAAGATGGAGTAAAAGTCTCGGATTTGTCATTACATGCATAAGTATTTCGCTCAGTATAAATACTAAAGTAATGATGTTTATTACTAGAAATATGTAGTAACAACATTTTAACAATCTAGTTCATTTGGTATTCAAGTAGGGATGAGTCGTCGACTTTTTTTCAGTCGACGAGACGAGACCGTTTATCGTTCACGATAAACTAGTTTATAAAACAGTTTAATTTTCGACTAGTTTATGCCGTTATCAGTTTAGGATATGATTGATCGTTGAACGTTGATTCACTGATTGATTGGTAAACGACGACTAGAATAAACTGTTTAGGATATCAAAACTAATGTAAGCGCTTGCCATTGCCAATCAACGACGTCGACGGAACCGATTTATCAAATGAGTAGCCGGGCCAAAAAAATTGGTGAATTCAACGAACAGAAGGAAATTATAGCACCAAACGAAAATTGAAACGATACCTAATTAGTTGTCGTTGCAATGTTCGTAATATTGGGTCGTTTTGATACAAGTTTCGCTGTCAAATTCAATAAAACGTTTCGTTTTTAGTGCTGCCGGAGTACCAATTACGACGTCAATTGTCAAAAAATATTTCGGTCGTGTTATATTTCGTTTGAAAGTAAAAACGAAGGCACTTTGATTACGATTTGCACGAAAACGAAAAAGAAACTTCGCTTTTTGATTTGTAGAGTAGGCCCCCTGGCTAGAGAAACAGTTTCGTTCGGCTGCGTTCGGCAACCATCGGCAACGCTCGCTCGACCATGGACTGCGCGATGCAAACTAGTTCACGAGTAAACTAGTTTATCTGTGGACTGTAAACCGGTTTATCAGTCAGGCTGAGTCCATAAAATTCTTTGTCCTAGGTATTTTTGCTAGGACCAATAATTTTATGAATGGTTTTATGCCTTTCAGTTTTACGCATGTCCGTTTTTATTAGTGTGCAGGTGCAGATTTGTAATAGTGTGCATGACTAGGAAAGTGACTTTGCTGCCGAGCCGAACTGGCTTCGGCTCAAACTGGTCCGAATCAGGAAAATACGCTTGAATGCCGATTTCATTCCTGATTCGTCCCATATTTAACAGGAACGTTTTAGTACTTTCAACCAGGGTTGTTGCTGATGACCGTTTTTTGACACATAACTTGATGCTGATTTTGGCGTGTCGAAATCGGAATGGAACCGAGTATGCCACACTAATTCAATGTAGATGATTCTACCAATCGAAAACGAGATTCGAAATCTATACACATTTTATAGAAAAGCTACGCACTTTTTTAGGGTTCAGTAAACAAAAGGTACCAACGGGACCCTAGTACTAGCCCTCCGCTGTCTGTCTGTCTGTCCGTCTATTGGGCTTTATTATATCTCATGATTCGTAAAAGGTAGACACTTTTCAGTATTTTTCGCATTTTTCAGTATGTATTTCATTTGCCGCTATAATAATATACTAACAAAATAAATATTAAAATTAATGGGGGCTCCACAAAAAACGTGTTTCTTGGCCATTTTTTTGCTCCACTCACGCGATGCAAAACTCCAAAAAAAAGGGTTAGTGTTCGCTCCGCTTTCCGTTGTTGACCAATTTTTTGTTTGCCCAAAATGTTAAAGAACCAATTTAAAGAAAGGAGGTTGTTTTTTGTTTGTATGAAATAAGCTATTATCACGATAAGCTACCTATAAACTGCGTGATTTTAATGAATCGCGCCTTTATTTGTTAATATAGGTTTGCGTTTGACCATACTCTGCCGGATGTTAAGCAAGAAATCGGTCTAGGATAATTTTATTGACAGATAAAACCAATAATTAGGTTACCATTTACAATTAAAAGTTGTGACAACCCTATCAAATCCAATCCCAATCACCCTTTTGCTGACCCTATTCAACCCTTTGCTGTATCTATTGACCCCAGCTTATGACCCTATCCACCCCTCAGGCGACCTTAATAACCCCAAAATTTTTAAAAAACATACGGTTCGTTAATTTTTAGAGATTATATCATCAAAATGAAATATTGCATTTAACGTTTTTTGCGTTTGTATTCCTCTTGAAGTTATTGATCTCGGAGAAACACAAAAAACACCAGTCACAGCACTCTGTTAGGTACGCAAAAAATTCAAAATTCGGCGCAAAATTCACGTAGTTGGGAAGGTTGGACGAAAAAAGTTTTTTTGATAATTTTTTCCTTTGGGTTGGTAGTGTTTTATAGTCAGAACTTTAAAAACGCTTTCTTTGGCTACAAATCAATACCTGCCATATGGGTATTCCTAAAAATGGACATTCAGAAATTGTGATTATCAAAAATACTTGGCGGTTACCCCAATCTCCCCTGAATCCTATTCACCCCATTTTACGGTACAGAGGGATGTACTGGGGAGTAGGGATGCTATCGCATGTGCGCGAGCTTCAAAGGTCTGTGCCTTGGATCATGCATGTGACACAGCAAACATGGAATTTAAAACGTTAGGTCTAGTTAGGTACCTACTCCTTTCTATGGACAGGCATGGACATGATCAGTGTTGCCAGATAGAATTTGACAAAATAAGTAAAAAGTTGAGTAATAAATCAGTAGATTGGAGAAAAAAACTGTAACGGATGAACCGAATTAAATTTAGTTTTTTTTAAGTGTGTAAACAATGATCCAATTTTCAAATGTTGTAAAATTAAGTAGTCTATCTAGGTACTCAACAAGGTTTGCGAGAAACTTTGTGCATGGATACCTACATTGATTAAAGCACAGACATCGTAGAGCTGCGTGTGGATTAAAGCCTCTCATCACTTTGGATTCCGCGGCGATTTTTTAATTTTCAAGGGTAATGATCAGGCTTTTTGATTTAGGTAGTATGCATATCCGATAATGTTTCGTGGTCCTCTAAAAAAATAGACTATGTTCATCAGAGAAAGAGAGGTTTACATTCAGCAAGAATTTAATTATCCTTAGACCAGTTGAGCTATCTGTAGATTGTTTGCAACAGTCTGCAGTTAGCTCAATTGTTTCAATTGTAAATACTAGTTTAATTTCTTTATATTATTTGCTTGTTATTTTCTTTGTCAATAAATATATTATCCTTAGTACCTACAAAATTTCGTTCCTTTCAGTAAAGCATTTAATTTGATTTGAACATACACAAACTCTAGAAATCCGCCCTGGTACCAATGTTTTATTGTTATAAGTTATGTGTGCCTTACGATTTGGAGATATGTAGGTTCAGCGTAGAGCGAATTTGGTCCGACAATCTGAGAGGACCACGATCTCTCGTACACTTACCCTCGATTTTAACATTCAACATCAGTTGTTGCCGTTGTTGGAGGTTGTGTCAGTCTTTCGTCTTGGTATATTGATTAGCGTCTTTCTTCCATCGTCCAAGGTCGCATTCTAACTTTCTTCGGACATGTTTCGCGCCTAGGAGACGCGTCTGTGGAACGACTTGTGGTAGAAGGGAAAGTAAACGGCACAAGAGCTCGCGGTAGATCTCCTATGCGCTGGACGGACCAAATCAAAGCTGCACTGAAGGGACCTCTACAAAAATGCACCAGGAAAGCGGCGGTGCGGGAAGAATGGCGCCGGATTGTGAAGCGTGCCACTCTCCCTGATATGACGACCACGACCACTCTGTCAAGACTGTAGTGACTAAGAACATATTGATTATATGAAATATTTTTATACCTTTTGAGTATTATGTATTTTGAAATTATATGTTATGAGTGTTCGATCATATGAAAGTTATGTCAAATAATATTATATTAAGTGTATGTTAGTTGTTATGAAATTAGTTGATGAGAGATTAGGTGTATTGTAGGTATGTTATATCAAATGAAAATTATATCAAATGAAATTCGGTCACGTTAGTTTTTTTGTCATTCGACCAAACGTCATACAACCCCTTTTCAAAGCTGAATGAGGAAGAAACTGTATAATGTATAATTTCAAAATAAAAGCCAGATTCACAACACACATTCTTTATTTTATTTTTGTTCCTTTCATGCTTTACCAATAATATTTTAATATTACACAACATGTAAATAGAAAGACTTTTATACAATAGTGTATAAATTATTTACTATTCTATTATTTATTATTCAACAATATAATAAAAGAATAATGAATCAAATACATATATTTTAACTTTGGCAGTCTATTATAATGATATGTATCTTTTGCAGTTTGGAACAGCCATTACCTTACAATACCTAACATATAAATAACAATTTAGTACAACTACTGAATATTATCGGTAAAATAATGTCAGATGTAGATAGGTAAGTAGGTACCTACCTACCTGCTTAAGCGCAGGTCGGTGAGGTAGGTACCGATTACCTACTTAATTTTTTTTATGAAACGTTTATATTTACAATGACTCTTATTTAATTACGAGACCATTAGTGCCTAGAACGTTTTATTTACCTACCTATTATAAAATTCGATTAAAAAAAGATACTTACAAAAATAATGATAAATCAAAATCTTCATCAAAGATCTTGCAGTATAAAACCAGGAACGAGTCTAAAACATTGAGTTTTGGACTGCAAGATTATCAACAGTAGCTAAAATAATCATTGTCTACTTGGTGAGAGAGAGTTCCAGCATGGTGAGTAGACAACTCAATGCTACCGATAACTAGCAAAGCAACCAATTGACATTACAATAATAAGGTAAAAGTAACTACTACTAGCTCAATATGGACACATTATAAATACTAGATACTTAGTACAGTAAAAACTAGTTAAAATATTCACCTCAACGCTCATAAGCCAGTCTGTTTTTGTAATGAATGAGGATTCAATATTTTACAATATATAAATTAAAATAAATAATTTTGTCGGACATTTGATCCTCCTACTAATATTATAAATGTCAAAGTTTGTATGGATGGATGTATGGATGTATGAATATTTGTTAATCTTTCACGCAAAAACTACTGGACCGATTAGGCTGAAATTTGGTATGCGTATAGTTTGGCACCTGGAATAACATATAGACAATTTTTATCCCGATAAAACGCGGGCGAAGGCGCGGGCAGCAGCTAGTTATTTATAAATTCGTTTTAAAGGAGGTTTGGTACAACTTAAGGGCTTTACAGGATCCGTTTATTTTCCCGTGATGGTGTATGTAGAAGTAGGAGCGAGTTCACACACATGACAGTTTCCCGGATCCAGTAAACGATTGTTATTACTGAAAAAAAAATACATTTACAACTTACTCGCTCCTACAACTACATACGCCATCACGGGAAAATGAACGGATCCTGTAAAACGGATGCCGTGCGAATGAGCCCTAAGTCGACAAAACAAAATGTAACGACCTATAAATAGCTGCATATTACCTACCTAGCAGCTTTCAATGTTAAATCACAGAAAAAGTAAGTGTTTTCTTTAATTCAATATTTTTATCAACATCACAACAATTTTATTTTGTGACGCATTTTGTATTCTACACATGTATGGTGCATTCTCGTCGTTCTTGTTCTTTTCTTTGTTGATATCTGTAAAAAATTGTATAGTAAACATTAATACGCAAAATCTAATTAAGGAAGTACGCTTGTAATGTTCTTACTTGTCTATAAGAGAAGAAATATCGGCAGGGACAGGCCCGAAGCTTCCCGAGTGTCCGATACTGCCGTTGGGGCCTCCACTGTATAGGTATGAATAAATTATTTAATGAATTCATTAATTTATGTCATTCTAGGTACTCGTTCGAAGCTGGTAATTATAAGCCTTAGTCTTTTATAAAGCAGGTGAAGCTTATTATAAAGCCATGACTTTGTGAAGTTTATAAAGCCATGACTGAGTGAACGAACTGATTCCTTACTTTACAATAAAACAAACCTACTTTTTAGTTTCATACAATTTGGCAAGGATTTCAATCAATAAATAAAATTATGAGTAAGTCGCTACTATAAATCTAGGTGAGAGCCTGGCGCGGCGAGTGAGGAGTGAGCGGGGGAGGTACCTGAGTTCTACCTGCTGGTGGTGCGCGCGCTCCGCCGCCCGCTGCCGTATGTGCTCCCGCAGGGAGATGTACCTGACCCTGGAACGGCAATTAATTAGGTATTAAACATTTCAAACATTAGGTACCTACCTACTTACAGTACCTAATTAAACATTGTAGGTACATATATAAAAAAATATTGTAGTTTATGTTGTAATCGTGCACCAGCAAAACAATACCTTTTTTCAAAAATATGCAATCTGAACACATAATTACAAATACAATTTAGCGGGTATTCATTGCGTTTATTTTCATAATTTTCCTGACGTTTCATCATTGCTTACAAAATAATGAGATTATAAATAATTGTTTAAAATAAATATATGTAAATCGAATAAGGTCTAGCATATATTAGTCATCTGTATATTGCCCATCCCTAAAACTAAACGTCAAACAATGACAGGTAATGTAAGTGTCATCCAAAATGGCGCGGAAAATGGTAATGTCCACTTCAAAGTTGAAAAATCGTTTGGTACATAAGCTGCCGTCTGAACTATGAACTAACATTACATTACATTTTAATTTGGCAGAATTGTGTCGATCAGACGCAGAGCCATTAACCAAGATATTGAATTGAATTGAAGGCCGTTACCCCGAAAACTACTTACTCCCTAAAATTTGAGTAAAAGAATGTCAAATTGAATTTTATCATAGGTTTTATAGGGTTGCCATCGGCCCGGGTTTCCCCAGATTTGTCCTAGTTTAGCGGGCGCGGGCGTCCGGGGAGCGTCCGGGAGGGGTTGCATTTCTCATCCGGGATTAAAAATTTCAAGTATTGGGCTCCCGCCGCCGACGCGCGCGCCAGCGGCGACGCGCTACGCGACGGGGCTGCGCGATAATATGCACTGTGCCCGCCGCAATCAACCGACGACGAACCGACGACTTCGCTAGATTCACCGTCCGTATGTATGTTTGAGAGTTGGTTAATATTTTAATAAGGTTTTGTTTTCATAACAGAGTATAATAATTTGTGTTTTATTTATGATTTAAAAAATAGATTATGACAATAATTTGTAATAAACTGTACTGAGATTATGTATTGTGTACATTTAAAATATTGATAAAAGATGACTAAATTAAATTTTAAAGTCTGAAAACAAATAAATAATTTATTGATTTATGTAAATTGCAAATATTCTGTATGTTTGTCAACCCCCTTTTCTCAGGAAAGCGTGGAGGTATCGAGAATCGAGATGCTAAGTTCAGTAAAGTAACCTCTTGGAACCGTGGTATATAAATAAACCTTCTAAGTCAACGCAATCAAAAGTTACAGTCGTATATGGCCAATTTTTATTAAATTTCTACGACAGTCACGTGCACACAAAATGGTACTTCCAGTTGACCTAGAATCACAAATTAGAATGAAAAAATATTTAGTAACAATTCCGCGTTTTCAATTCTCTGATACTATTCATCAAAGTAAGTTGTGTACTAGTTTCGTCTCTACACGAGACATCTTCAGGACACTACAATACTCGACCTCGACATTGAGATTGGTCAGCACAGCAACACCGACAGATTCCCGCCAGTGATGGTGCCTCTCCGAGCTCCTCGCGCCAAGTGAACAAATATTTTTTCATTCTAATTTTGTGCAATGGATTTCCGCAAAGTAACGTCTGAATCTATTATTGACCTAGAATCATCAAATTTGGCAGAAAGCAAAGCACAAGTAAAGGGCAAATTCGAAAACCGTAAATTTATAGTTTACTCACATAAAAAATATGTTTTTTTATTCTCGCTATGGACCGAAAACCTGTATGTTACGTTGGTACTTCCCGTTGATCTAGAATCATGAAATTTGGCAGGAAGGAAGGTTTTAAAGCACAAGTAAAGGGAAAAATCCGAAAACCGTAATTTGTAGTTTATTCAGAAAAAAAAATATTTTAAATCTCGCCATGGAACAAATACCTATAGGGTACTTTCCTTTGACCTAGACCTAATTTTATAGCACACGCTGCACAAGTAACTAATAGAAATATCCAAAAACCGTAAATTTCTAGTTTATTCACAAAAATAATAATTTTTGCTTCTCGCCCTCGACCAAAGCCCATAGGGTACTTTCCCAGCGACCTAGAATCACAAAATTCAGCTAAAAACTAGGCCTTATGGGCCGGCCACACACTCGACGAGTGGTATCTATGGGAAGTAGCGGGGAAAGGATGCAGAGGCGTCTCGTCATGCCGCATGTCCCGCCCATCGCTCCCGATTTTCACGGTTTTTTGAGCGCGAGTCAATTTTTTTTTTATTCATTAGGCTGACTATGTTTTAAAAAAAACCTGTTGATATGTCCCGGACATATCTGGAGTCTAAAATCCGGGGTCTTCACGCATCTTGTCCTGGTTGCCAGGTTTTAGAGATGGCAACCCTAGACTTTTGTTATGTCTAATAAGTTTCCTGTTGCATATTTGTCATTATTTAGAAGTTGCTAATATTGTCGAGCAATTTTTTCTAAAGCCATTTTGTGAGTCGTCAAAAATATAAAAATTTTCACATCATCATTTATTGTAAATTTTCAATATACGTTTATTCGGTTGATAATTATTTTACAGAACTGGCAGCATCTATTACATAAAGATTCTTAAAATCACGCCAAATTCGCTTATGTAGGGTGCAGTGTTACCTAATAGTAGAGCTAGAAAATTTTATTTCTTCCGAGAGTGAATTCCGTTTCGAATGTGCACACCGCACAGCGGGACGCGGGAGGCGAGACGGGTGCGTCAACAACGCGAAACTAGACGTGCACCTACAGCGCGAACTACCTATATTTTGTTTAGTGAAGCCGCACATCCAACGCCTAAATTGTCGTTATTATGTCAGTCTCATATTCAATGTCAGAGCCTTACCTTTAGTAGTGGTATTCGCGGCGCTATCGCTGTTATCGTCGGAGTCGGTGTGCGGTTCGCGCCATCCGGGCGGCGGCGCGGCGCCGGCGCAGGCCGCGCGCATGCGGTGCCGCGCCTCCACTGTCGAGCATTTAGACAGGCTGGACTCATCTGTCGAGGGGACACTAACTATCACAACGTCTCACCAGGGGGCGAAATGCCTTTCTACCTGATGCCTACTTTATACAGAAAATATTTTGTTTTTCATGTTGGTACATTAATTAGTAGGTACATATGTATACATTGCTCAGGGAAATAAATATATGTATACCGTATCGATAGTGATCACAGGCCCTGTGCCGGCGGCGATGCGGCGGCACCGCGTCGTCGTCGCGCCGCGCCAGCGTTCGGAACTGTAGCGAGTGCGCCGCCGATACGCCGAAGGTTGCGTACGGACTGATCTCGTATAACTCTGCTGGAAGGACCAATCATTAAACCTCGAAAAGTTACAATTTAGGTTTAGGTTTCTTCGTCGCTTCAGATAATTAGAATGCTTATGACTTCATTTCCATGTCTTCAAGAATTTTAAGGCTGCTCAATGTCACATTACTCGCTGACCAATTTAATGATTTTGGCCGACCACTATATGCAGCTCAATTCACTTTTTCTGCTGACAAAATACATTTTTGGCTGAACAAAGCCCCTTTAATCTGCTGATCGTTTAAATGATATCCCTAGATCTATGACTGAGGTATCTTTCGAAATAATAATAATATAATAAATAATATGTTAGTTTTTTCTTTCACTTTACAGGTCCACAACTACTACTTATAAAGGTACGTCAGCCGCATCCTCTATAGGTATATATAGCCTGCTATATCGTCAGCCCACCTTGCTATTGGATTCCGTCTCACATGTAACCTACACTTACCAGAAGAGTCGTCGTTTGACTTCTCATTGCCGTTGATAGAAGAAGACGAGTACAACTTCTGGCCTTCTCTCAACTTCTCCCTTTCGGCCTCGTTGCTCTCGCTGAGCTTTCTATCGTCTCGCAGGTAATTCCCGCTGGCAAAGCAGAGAAACCTGAAAAAAAATAATTAAATAGGTACGCGTTATAAAACTTAAAATAATACTCCTTAAAATATGACTTGTACATCTATGCAAAATGTCAGCCCGATAGAGTAGTGTCCTATAGAGTAGTTCTATAGAGTTTTTATCCCATAAATGAGTTCCCATGAGATAGGGTGGGAAGCTGCGGGTAGAAAATAGTGTACTTTAAGACTTTAAGTGACAATTATTAAGCGTTCTCTAAATTATAGGTAAGTAAAGTACCTTTTTTTGCCATGCACCAGGCATATGATGGCTGCGAGCGTAACGAATATGACGAGTGCACTGGCGATGCACGACACCAGCACAGTCCTCATTGATGAAGGGCGGCTGCCTACCGACAGCGGAGACGACGGTTTCATGGGCGGGATACGACCTGGAACGCAAAAAAATTTAATAGTAAGACTTATTCAGAATTTATAGAATCACTGTAGCTTCTTCTCCCGGATAAAAGTAACATAACGTAAAAGTAGTTACATACCTCCCGCAAGCGTGTGCGTATCAGCCCGTATTGTGACCCTCTCAGGGCCGGCGTCGCTATCGGCTTGGACAGTCACTTCGTACCATGTAGCAGGAGACAACGCACCTACCACGTGACTTGCTGTGCTCAGACCGTCTCCCACCTGAAACAATTAATTATAGGTTAGATCAAAGACCTGGGCTCATACTCTTAAAAACTAAATCGAAGTTTCTGATTCTTTTTCGTGCAAACGTTAATCTTATGCAATGAACATAAGAGTTGGTTTTGCACGAACACGAAAAAGAAACTTCGATTTTCCTTTTCCAAGTAGGCCCCCTGATCTAATCCACAATTTTTTTTAGTTGCGACAAGGACTTTCTCTATTGTTCTTGATATATTGACCTACCTTTATCCAATGTTCAGTTCCAGCTCTTCTGTAAGACACCCGGAAGCCCAAGATAGGACAGCCACCATCGCGCCACGTGTAGAAATTTATCTTGATTGCTGTTGAGTTCATGTAGACGTGGTCTTCTGGTTTTGGAGGTTTTGGACCTGCCGACGAAGATTAGAAATGTTTTCGATCATGTTTTGTCTCAAAGGTTAATGTAAGAAGTATTTATTCTTCTACTTACGCCCTCCTCTAGTGGTAGCGGTCAATATTTCGCTAGGAGGTCCGATGGATATCTTGTTCCGTGCTTGAACCTTCGCGTTGTACGTTGTTCCGCACTTCAGCATATCCATCGTGTAAGATGTCTGCTCGGGAGAGAGCTCTACCATGAACCAATCGTTTTCTGCTGCTTGTTTGTAGTTGAGGAGGTAACCTGAGACATAGAAAATTTAAAACTTAACCTCTTTTGCGATTTTTTTTAAATATCAGATGATTAATATTGATAGCGTCAGGAAGATTTTACCTAGAATTGGCTCCGTCGCATCACCAGGCATTTGCCAATGCAGTTTGATGCTAGAAGTAGTTGTGTACTGCAACGACAGCTGTGGTGCAGCAGGCGGCATGATTGCCACCACGGTGTATACAATGGAATCCTCTCCGATAGTGTTGCTGGCTGTGCACGTAAAGTTTCCCGCGGATTGCTCGTTTACCTCTGAGAAATAAAGTGAAAATAATTACAAAGCTCGGGACATTATAGATCAGAGAAATACATGTCAAGGTCGTAACATCGAGCCAAAAAGTTGCCTACCTCGAATATGCAAGTGTCCTCGATGTGTAACCTGGTAATACTGGTGATGAGTGACTGGCACCCTTGCGTGCGTCCAGCGGGACCGGGGAGTAGGAGACCCGACACAGGTGCACGCCAGTAGCGCTGGCCGACCGCGACCCGCTACCACTCGACCACCGAAGGATGCAATTCGAGCGGGTACTGGAAAAGTGTATGAAATATAATTATCATAGTCAGAAAACAAAAAAAAAAATCTACCATTGAATGGACCGTTGGGAATTATTTATAACGCCCATAAAGATCAAGAGTGAGATGCATCCAGCTGATTACTGAATACTGGATGAAATATACAAATATAATTAATTAAAAAAAAAAAACAATTTGGATGCCTTCAGAAAGGAACACCCAGCCTTAATGGGTACTTACACCTGATTGTATGATTGCAATAAATAAAATATGTATTGAAATGCCCATGATCCAAGAAAATAGGTCTGCTCTTCCGGGAGTGTATCCAGGTCACGTCACTGCCCAGTTGCCAGTTTATGTCAACAGAATTTAGAGTTGGGAAACAAATGTGATAATGGTCAATTGAAAAATGTGAATCGTCAATTATGCTTGTTAGATCAGTCAAAACAGCGTTAGTTAATGTGATTTTACGCTACTGGTAACACCAGGAAATAGATTCGTCTTCTCATTCCCCAATGGCGATTATGAGGTAAGCTGGAGACACCCACGTGACCATCGTGTCTCGGAAGAGCATACCTGTTTTCTTATACCATGGAAATAGCGAACTACCACCTTTATAAGAGGCTCATGTTTTAGTACCTAACTTACTTCGTGAACTTGGTCCTTGTCCAACCACAAGCGTGGACTCTCCCTCTCCAGACCCAGTCGTGGCTGAAACCCAAAATTCGTACAGCTGGTTCTCCATCAAATTCCTAACTTGAAACATCAGCTCTAGTTCCGTTTTTTTATCTGCTGAAACGGTAAAGCTCTGGTGTTTGCCAAGCCTGAAAAGATATCACGAATGAGGTATTTGTATACTTAGTTTATTCCCAGTCGCTTTAGTGAGAAGGAGTAATATACCTGCCAGCTTCTCTATAGTAGACAGTGTAGTGTGAAATTATTCCATTTGGGTTGACTGGACCTAACCAGCTTACTAGCACTGAGTCGCTGGAGTAAGCTAATGCCTTTATTTTCTCGGGAGCTGATGGAACTGTAACAAGAGCAACTAAAATAGTTATATATTTTTCTTTTTTACCTTTGACATGCTCCAACTTTGACACAATTGATACTACTTAAACATTTAATAGTTTTATCTTGTATCGTACCATCTTCCTCAGTCATGCAATAGACTGGTGGGCTGCGCTTGCCATCCCCTGCGTTGGTGAACGCTAGGACTTGGACGGAGTAGTTGGTGTATTTACGAAGAGTGTGCAGATAAGTGTCTGTGCTGGTAACTCGTTTGATCTCGCCCACGTCAGCTGAGTAAAAAGTAGAATAAGTATTGACGAATTGGTCACAAAAACAAAACTGACTTTCCAAAAGCCAGAAGGTAGGTACTTAAGGTAGAAATGCTTACCATGATCTGAACTGATGGGCAAGTAAATGACCTTGTATCCTTGAATGAGTCCTCCGTGTTGGCCAATTGGAGGCGGATTCCATGAAACTTTAATCCCAGAAGACGACAATGGAGAGCATGATACCCTTGTGGGATGTGATTCTGGCACTAAAATAGAACAAAGTAAACGAATTAATGAACCAAATTATATTTAAAATTTGTAAAATAGCATTGAGATATAATTATTTACATATATACTAGTTTACCCGGCGAACGTTGTTTTGCCATCGACCACTGATGGTTGAATATTTTATAGTACTAACTAATATACCTATTAAAAATGGGGGTTGGTGATAGAAAGGTGAAAATTTAGGGTGATATGTATTTTTAATGTCAAATTATAATAATTAAAAATATAAATAAAAAATGTCAAAACATAAAGATATTTTTAAGTGGTTATTATTGGTGGTTTCTACCCCTAAAAATTGGATTCCGGAAAATAAAAAAAAATAGGTTCAATATTTCTTAGTGTTTTATCTGTGCATCAACATATTTATGCAAGACTAGCTGACCCGTGCCCACTTCGTTGGGCGGTAAACATTTTTAGTAGTCTATAAAACTCGCAAATAACGTGGTTTAAACGACGCGTGTTTAAACAAATTCAATAGGGAAAAGAATTTTCAAAGCTGGCTCAGTAGATTCAGAGATTACCCCCTACAACCACACAAACCTTACTTATTTTTATTAATGTAGTATAGTATAGATTTAAATATACCTAGATTTTATTGACTGGACGTCACACAGCTCCACATTTACCTAGGTATATTATGTGCTTCAAAAGCTTTTGATAGTACCTACTGGAGAATAGGGCACTACACATCTATTGTCCAGTTCTAAAACTGGAAGAAAGAATCACCAGTCGTCCTAAATCTTCACAATTTTTGAACTTAAATGATGCTAAATTTCATTTGAATACCTTCAGTAGTTACGGCGCTATGCGCAGCCAAGAAATTTTACTTTCATCCCCTCTCCCAAGGGAACCCCATTGAAATCCGGGATAAAAAGTATCCATGTCCTTCATTATAGTATGAACTCAAATCCTGCCAAGTTTTATTTGAATACATTCAGTAGTTCTGGCGCTATGCGCAGTCAAAAAAAATTCTTTTCATCCCCTCTCCCAAGGGAACCCTATTGAAATCTGGGACAAAAAGTATTCTATGTCCTACATCATAATTTGATCTTAAATTCTCTTAAGTTTCATTTGAATACATTCAGTAGTTCCGGCGCTATGCGCAGCCAACAAATTTTACTTTCATCCCTTCTCCCAAGGGAGCCCTATTGAAATCTGGAATAAAAAGTATCCTATGTCCTACACTATAGTATGATCTCAATTTCTGCCTAGTTTCATTTGAATACATTTAGTAGTTCCGGCGCTATGCGCAGCCAACAAATTTTACTTGCATCCCCTCTCCCAAGGGAACCCTATTGAAATCCGGGATCAAAAGTATTTTATGCCCTTTCTTGTAATATGAACTTAAATGATGCTAAATTTCATTTGAATACCTTCAGTAGTTACGGCGCTATGCTCAGCCAAGAAATTTTACTTCCATCCCCTCTCCCAAGGGAACCCCATTGAAATCCGGGATAAAAAGTATCCATGTCCTTCATCATAGTATGAACTCAAATCCTGACAAGTTTCATTTGAATACATTCAGTAGTTTTGGCGCTATGCGCAGTCGAAAATAATTATTTTCATCCCCTCTCCCAAGGGAACCCTATTGAAATCCAGAATAAAAAGTATCCTATGTCCTACACTATAGTATGATCTCAATTTCTGCCTAGTTTCATTTGAATACATTCAGTAGTTCCGGCGCTATGCGCAGCCAACAAATTTTACTTTCATCCCCTCTCCCAAGGGAACCCTATTGAAATCCGGAATAAAAAGTATCCTATGTTCTTCTTCGTAGTATGAACTCAAATCCTACCAAGTTTCATTTCAATACGTTCAGTAGTTTCGGAGCTATGCGCGGCCAAGTTACAGACAGACAGACAGACATGATGGAAAAAAATTACATTTTTGGCATCAGAATCGATAATAGAGTGCGCTCAAAAAAAAATTTTCAAGATATCTTCAATGTACAGAATTGTACCATTTACAGTTTTATTATAAGTATAGATACTCTCGTAAACTTTTGCTGGAGAGGAGATAATTGCTATTGGGCGATTATCTTCAACAAGGGACTTATTGGAATTTTTAAGAATTGGAGGTACCCTGGAAAACTTCCACTTTGACGGATAAGCCCCAGACTTGAGCCCCAAGTTGAAGGTGTGACAGAGTGGATCGCACAATAGCTTTCTTGCATTCTTCACTATTAGAGAGGGCAAATTTCCGGTCCTACTGTGATACAAGGCTTAAGTCTCTTAATACCCGAGATGACATCTTCGACTTGTCTAAGTGCTTATTTTGTAAGCCTAAAGAAATAAAGTTATTGATTCTGATTCTGCATGTGACTCTCATAACATCTATATCATTGGCGTTAGCTGTCGCATCAGAAGAACAGGCACTAGCAGCATCTAGGTGAGGAACGTCTGGCAAGAAAACACTTGCAAAATTGTTCGCGATAGCCTCAGCCGCATGTTGCACAGAGTAATTTGTACCTTTGAAGGTAAAGTTTGGTTCAAACCCTCCCTTCCAAAACCTCCGGGGCTCATTCTTGCTGCCGCTTTCGATTAATTTCATGGGATCCACATACGACGCCGCTACTCAGGAATGGAGATCAGCACGGAGGATGGAGAGGTTTTATATAGTATACCTACTAGCTGACCCGGCAAACGTTGTTTTGCCATCGACCACTGAGGGTTGAAGATTATTACGGGTATATCGCTATTAAAAAATGGAGGTTGGTGTTAGAAAAGTGAAAATTGAGGATTATATGAATTTTTATTGCATAATCATAAAAAGATAGAAATAAAAAAAATGTCCGAAAAATAAAAATATCCCTTATCACAAATTGTTAATAAACTATTCTCAGACCTATCAAATATACACAAAATTTCTTAAAAATCGGTCAAGCCGCTTCGGAGGAGTTTGGTTACAAACACTGTTCTGTAACACGAGACTTTTATATATGGATATATTATATATATATAATATTTAATTTTACATTGAGATAACAGAA
This sequence comes from Eupithecia insigniata, assembly GCA_947859395.1. Taxonomy (NCBI): domain Eukaryota; kingdom Metazoa; phylum Arthropoda; class Insecta; order Lepidoptera; family Geometridae; genus Eupithecia; species Eupithecia insigniata. The sequence goes on along the minus strand of OX401995.1, from coordinate 527,612 downwards.
TTACAGAATAGGTAGGTTTATCTCAGGAAATTTGTTTACCTCCTTCAAGTGTAGTGGCAGAAACCGGCGCTGAAGATGGCCCTGCAGCCACTGCGTTGAATGCACTCACTCGGACTTCATATCGAGTGAACTTCCTCAAAGCTGATAGGCTGAGGTCTGTTGCAGACCAGCCATTTACTGTTAACGTTCTGGAAAATGGGCTAAATTAGCTATCAAAACTATTTTGTAATGTTCACATAACAACTTGTAAGTGAAAGCACATGTTACCTAGTCGCATTCCTAGCAAGCGGTTCAGTTCGGCCTAGCTCAGTGCAAGTGATGGAATAGCCGAGCAGTTCTCCATGCCAGGACTCACGCGGTGGTGGCTTCCAGGTCACGTGCAGTTCACCAGCACCACCAGCGTTTACGTGCACGTTGCTGGGAGCTTCCGAAGGAGCTGGAATACAAAATGAAGATTATAACGAGGACGTCGTGAAACGTTTCACTTTCTCTACGACACAAGGGCTCAGAAAAGATAATACCAAGAAACGAGTATTGGACCCACCTTCTTCTTGCGTTTTCACAACCACGGGTTCGGTGAAAGCACTTCTGTCGATCTGGTTGATAGCGGCGATTCGGATCATGTAAGCCGTGTGAGGTTTCAGATTACCCAATAGCGCTTCATAGTGGATGTCACCTTTCTTCGTTAACCTGATAAAACAAGTAAGTGATTTGATTATTCTATGGAGTATGCCCTTATGCTGGATGCAAGAATTTGGAGCACAAGACTCACGTTATGTGGACATGAGGTGGTCCAAGCATTGAAACGTTGACAGTGTGCGCTTGGTCCCACTGGTCGGCACGAAGCGCGCCCTGCGCCGACAACGCACAATACTGGAGTGTATAGCCCATGAGTGGACTGTTACCGTCAAAACCCTGACTCCAAGACAACTGGACGGCACGGGAGAGGATCTCTGTGACTGTAAGCGAGTGAGGTGTGTCTGGCTTTTCTGGAATACCACAAAATGGAATAAAACAAGCTTCTTATAGAGATAAATGAGTTTTATACCAGTATAAAGTCAACTGACCTCAGTTCAAGCATTGTTTCTTACCTTGGACGGAAAGATAAATGTAATGATCACTGTGACCATACGCGTTGACAGCTTGGCACTTGTACACGCCTGAATCTTGGCGGTCGGCACGGCTTATATACAGCTGGGACCTTAAACCACTATCAGTCTTTTGTTCAGATACACTTAACCTGGAACGGAGGGTTTTCACTTCAGAAAATCATTTATATAAGTAAATTTTCTCAATAGTAATAGACAGCCTGAATCAGAGACTTGCCTATAAGTATTTAGATCTAAATGGTTCATGTTATGCGCCCAGTTGACTTGGATGGGAGAGTCCCCGCGCACTTCACACGCCAGCGTGGCAGGCGCGTCTCGCCTCGCCGTCATGTTATGAGACGTTGTCTCAAATCGAGCTGGCTCTGTAACCATTGAGATAAATCAAAACTGTGCTTTATGGTATCGCAACACAATTTTATTTTATGAGAGATCTACATCAACAAGAGAACAATGAAAAAGCGACTTACCGTTGACCGACACTAGAATCGTCTTACTAAGTGCAGCTCCAACTCCGTTCTCCGATTTACACATATAGTGCCCTTCATCATAAGGCAGAGTGGACTCGATCCACAGCGAGCCATTGGAGAGAAACTGGAACCGCCCACCCAGGTTCACGAGCGGCACGTAATCAGTTGTTGATGAACCTGTCACGATAATTGTACTTGATTAAGGCTTTTGTTTTACTAACGTTGGACTCGGGTACTTACTCGCATGGGACACTACAGAGTTTTCTATAAATCAAACAGAGAATTGTTATCAAAATCTTGTGTGATTCAGAGAAAGAGTGCTGATACCCAGATGGACTGTCGTATATCTTACCTCTCTGCTTCATCCAAGTGACCTGCGGCGTGGGAGAGCCTGTGGTCTGACAGTGCAGTGCCAAGGCTTCCCCAGCCAGGACAGCCTCATCTTTGGGCTCCAATACCCATTTAGGGGAGACTGCAGCGTGTAAAGGAAATTTAGTATTGAAATACTTGTTTAGCTTCGAGCTTAGAACTCAACGCAGTTTTTTTTCGAATTTAAATTACATATCTTCTAGGCATGATAGCAAAAGAAGTAAGACTCGGTGGTTATGTTAAACTAAATTTACCTGTTCCAGTGGCTTTATGGGACCAACACAGTAACCATATAAGTCATTATCATTTTAACATAAGAGGCATACTATCTAACCAACCTAACTAAGATGCATTATCCATTCACATGTTTTACGACAATAGTTCAAACCATTGATGTATTTAAAAAAGGAAGATAGGTTACGTTCTCCCAGAGCTTGCTCAATAATTGGCCTGTGTTACAACTACACGCAAACACATACGCTCACAGTTAGGTACATTTCCAGTCCTGTGCAATATAAAGAGCAACAAAGATGGTAAGACGTACCTAAGACCGAAGTGAGACCGAGACAACAGTATTAGTCGCTAGTCACCCCGCCGACTATATTAAAAACAAATTCGGGATATCCCCGTGATTTAGGATAGTACGGTCGACAAAAAAAATTGAATGAAAAATAGGAACAACACTTTTTTACTACGTATTTTATTAAATTTCCAAAATACACAAGATTCAGATACATTATTTACGATATAAGTAGGTAGGTATATACAAAATTATGGTACATAGTGTATGCCCATATCATGGACATAATAATTACCTAATTAAAAGTACCTACAAATACATATACTTACAACTATAATTAGTCGGTATCCAGTTTGACTCTTTTCTCTGTTTTCTAACAACTAATAGCCATTTATGTTTTTGAAGTTCATCTTGTGGAAACCTACGAACAAAGAAAATATCAAATCGCCGTCTCTATTAAATCTCTAATTATATATCTATGAAATAATATGTAATAAATTACCTAATTGATGTGCAATATTTTTATGAAATTATTAAAATATTTACCTATTAATTTTGACTAAGAAATTATTAAACAATTAAAATGAACTACATAAAACTTTTTATGCTGACGCACCCATGCACGCCGACTCATAGTTTTAGAGTTGTTCGTTTAACTCACACCATTAATCTTGTCCCAACTGGTACCTATGATTATTATGAATATACATAATTATGTTATTTTGTACATTAGATAATGTGAAATGAATAGGTACAAATGATAGAAAGGTTCCACGAATAGAATTTAAAACTTTACACACATACAGAATTGTAATCTGTATTGGAACCTAAAAATGACCGTTTTTTTGTGATTGTACTCGACCTATAAATTCAATGCAAACAAAGGGATGCCAGTTGCAGAGGGAAAATAATATAATTTTTATTCTGCAACTCGCACCACTATCACACCAGTTGGACAAGATTGATGGTGTGAATTGAAAAACGACTCTACTCGCAACAAGACTATTGCTATCTCTTTTAACACACTAATGTTTCGTTTATTTCTATCCCTGCAAATGGCGAAATTGGGCAGCAAAATAATCATAAAATATAAATTTTTGGTGTACTTACGAGTGAAAGCTGATGCCTTGAGCTTTGTTTTTTGTTTTGGAGCTGTTTGTACACCTAGTGAACGAGCACGAAGGCATTGCTACATTTTTTTATTCAATAAATCACACAAAAGTTCTTGGTAACAAGCGCGCGAATCACGAACGCCCGCGCCGCCGATACGACTATGACTGAGGTGGGGGGACCAGATTGGACCAGATTTGAGCTTGCCATTTTCAGAATCAGAATCAGAATCAATAACTTTATTTCTTTAGGCTTACAAAATAAGCACTTAGACAAGTCAAGTTTTCGGGAAGCTAGTGCCTTATCTTCTTTTTTTTAATACATCAGTGGTTCAAACTAACCTTTTGAATTTTAAGCTCAATATTTCTTAGCTAATTTCATAAGGTTCAAACTTCAGATTGATTCGGTCGACAGCCTCCCCTCTCAACCGCCCATCATCATTCAGTTCAGACGTTCAGACATTATTACAGATTCAATGTGTCTAACAATATCGAGGTGTTTGCTCATTACCTTGCGCTCGAGCGGAGCTCTCAGCTGACCGCATCGGCTCAGCAAACATTCGCTTACAGACTAAACACTAACTAGATATAGGTAGGTATAATGTTAGTAAGCCAAATAGAATTAATTACATACCTACCTATAAAATAATACTAATTCTCTAGGTACATACAATTCAAACAATATTTGCAATTTATTTCTGTTTTTATTTAAATAATTATTGGTCAAAATTATTTTGTTTTTATGTCATTCATTATGAAACCGTTAGCTTTAATGCGTACGAATCCTATCCATCCAAAGGTTGCCTGGAAGAGATCGCTGTTAGCGATAAGGCCGCCGATTGTACCATACTAGATATAATTAGTATTAAGTTCTTGTATAAGTATTATATGTATTGATGGTGCAATAAAGATATATTCTATTCTATTATTTATCCTTATTCACAGTAATGAAGTAATAAAAAGATAGTAAATAATAAAAAGAAGTAGTCCCTTAATAAAAAGTAATACTTAGGTAAAACGCCTGTCGTATAATTTTTCTAAAACCTTTCGTTTTCGACGTTTAACATTCGTACAAGGTAGGGACAGAACAAAGTTCGAAAGTAATTCAATAAATTACCCTTTCCTCAAGCCATCTGTTATCCAACGTTGAGCAAAACAAAAATTACATAAATTTTATAAGATGGTCAATTTGTGCGGAAATGAAACTGTGCTTACAAGAACGATAAAAACGTGTTTATTGCCCAAAACATTGCAATGTTGCGTTTACAAGAAGTAAAACAAAAAGTTTTTCGATGTCTTCCTCAAGAAGTTTCGTTTCTGTTGCTTACGAGCATGGGTTGCAAAATTTTAAGCATGAAACATGTTACTTACATATTTATGATAATTTTATGTGTGATCTATATACATATATATTTTCACCATCTAATTGGACGGGTATCCTGGTGCAAAGAAATCAGCATTGACAAATAATGACAATCAGTGCTCAGTGCAAGCTGTGTACAGTGCGTGGTGCTGTGCTGGTGCAATAGCCAGGACGTTACCTTTCACCACCAGCTCGGCGGTGTAGTTAACTTTGGCCGCCGAGTTGGAGGCCACGCACGTGTATAGGCCGCTGTGGTAGGCCGCCACCTCTTTGAATACGAGGTTGCTGAAAAAATCTGCACCACGCTCTTCCACCTACACAACCAGTACCGGTCAAAACATTTCTTAATTGGAACAAATAAATAACTCGAGGAAGAATTAAGAAACAGATTTAAAAACATTATCAACAAACCTGTAAAGTGGAAGGTATGGGAGTGTTGTCCTTCAGCCAGGTAAAGTGCACAGGCATATCTCCCGACGTGACGCTGCAGCTCACCTGTGCGCGCTTGCCTTCTTGTAAGTTAGCAGAGAATGAAAACGGTTCTATCTCTGGTGGATCTGTTGACAAACTTTCAAACTGCAGAGATTATGCCAAACCTAACTTAAATCTGTTTTAAAATAACACGTACTGCTAACGACCAGCTGTAGCTCCCTCTTGGCTATTTCGCCGTGAGGACCCATTACAGAACAAGAATAAGCGCCTGCTTGAGACGGATCCACCCTTGTCACTGTTAGGGCTCCGTCGATGCTGCTATCCCATTCCACGGGGTTACTATCTCGTTCCCATTTTACAGACCTGGAAAAAAATATCAAAGTCAGAATTCATTCAAAGGACGGGGTGGAACTAACCATGAAGGTATCGTTTGAATTTTGATGTAAACATTAATAGCTCACGTGATGGGATAGCCAGAATATGGGCAGTAAAGAATTAGCTCCCGTCCAGCAACGGCCCTTATAGGTCCAATTGATCTAACGTACGGTGGTCCTGAAAACATACAGAGAGTGGAAGATGAAAGTGCCAAGTCCAAATTTACATAAATTTCAGAAATATTACCGTAAATATTGAGTCGCGATGTGTGTGACACTTCTCCGAGTGAGTTGGCTGCTTTGCAGGTGTACAAGCCACCGTCTTCCGACCTCACTGCGGAGATGTTCAAGTAGCTCACAACGTCATTGGCCTTTGTTGCAAACTGCTCTACACTATACCTGCCAAATTTACAACGCACGTGAGAAACCTGCTGGGTGCTGGGGTACCATTAAAAGTATGCAGAAAATAATATTCAGGTATAGAAAGTTGAAACTTTACTATATTTTATTTTTCAAGTATAAATCGTTGAAACCCTGGGAAAACTGACCTATGTCCCCTAGCCATGGTGTTGAGCGGTTGTCCGTCCAACAGCCATGTAAAGTGTGGAGGCGGCGAGCCAGCTGCTGAGCACTTCAAGGTGACCACCTGTCCTGGCCTCAACACTTGTTCTATGAACGTGTACTGTAGTTCAGGTGCTGTATCTGTAAAGCGAACGTTATAAAGCTGTTGCTTTTAAAGTAAAAAATAAGAAATAAGAAGCACTCAATTTCTCCCGCTTAATTCGTTTTAAAAGTTGACGTTTACAAATGTTTGGTATGCTCTTATGGAAATATAAACGGAATTAAAGAATTTAATGATATCCCAAAAATTTACGACTCCGGCGGGACTTGAACCCGCGACCCTCCTCTGAATACGAGGATGCGCTAACCAACTGCGCCATGGAGGCAAGTACCCGACCTGTCGAAAATCTTTGGGACTTACGGACTATAGCGCCGTTAGCTCCACCAGATATCATTAAATTCTTTAAGATTACCCAAAGTGCGGGCATAAGCACTATAAAAAACCTTAAACGTAATTAATTCTGATTCTAAGTATTTCTCCTTAGTATTTGTAAAATATTCGAAGAAACACTTAAAGTGGTGCTTCGGGTATTCAAGTTTCACTAACATGTACTCTAGCTGGCGATTTATTGGTCCATTACTCGAAGTCTATAACTTTTATGATCTAAGTTCTTTAGTAATAAAAATATCAGATAAGTTTTCTATAAATTCTTAGAAATACTATTATGACGATGTTTTCTATCAAACTTTCCGTAGGTCAGGTCGTCGATAGAGGAGTTACGGAGGTCATGGGAAACTGCTAGATGTGGGCAGCGCAGGAACGGTCATTGTAGTGATTTTGTGGGGGGACTAATGTCCAGCAGACGTTAAGGTGAAGTTGATGTTTATTTTTCCCAAAACTTTTTTTCTTTGGCTAAAACTTGGCTGCACAAGATTAGTGTAGGTATCTTTTAAAGGGCAATGTATTCGCTTCTACAACATAACTCCGAGTTGCAAAAATTATCAATATTAAATTCAAACAAACTATCAAACATATCCTTTGTAAAAAGGCTTATTACAAAATATCAGATTATCTAGAGGATAAAAAAGCATGGGACGACTTTTGCTCCAACTCGAAAACTAACAACCTAACAAGGTAAAGGTTTCTTGTTCGCTTCTTTACTTTACCTTACAAAGATTTAAGTGAATAAAAAATCAAAGTGATCACTTTATTTCCCTGTTTTACTTATGTAATTTTAATTTTGTGACGTGTCCAAGAGTCCTGTAAGGTCTAAAGGAAATAAAGCACTTTGATATTTGATTAGATTACACAGCCACACAAAAGTTGGCTGTGTGATGAATCGGACTACACTTTTCCGACGTATTTTGAGTTGCTGAATCGATATTCGAAATCAAAATTAAGATCCAGTATAACATTTTATTGATAACTTCAAAAAATGTTGTAAATTCAAACGCGATACGATTCTATATAGATCGCTTTCTCAAAAGCAACCTCAGGTATTTACACCGTGGAACCAAAAATAAACGGATCCAGGGCCGGTGTAACTCGTACATTATGTGAAAAATGCGCAAAACACGTATTTAGCCCTCATTTTTATAACACCACTTGACTTCGAATATCGATTCAGCAGCTCAAAATACTTCAGAAAAGTAAAGTCCGATTCTTCGCACAAATAACTTTGTTTGGTTTTTGTGTGGCTGTGTTATTAATCGTCCATAAATGCTTCAAGCTATTTGAAGCAAACTTAGAACACAAAAGTCGGAGTCACATCTCTTGCTTACCTCCCAACCTCAAATCCGCACTAGCCTGTGCGGAATCCCTCTCATTCCTGACCATGCACTGGTAGACACCCTTGTCAGCCCTATGCACGGCCGATATGACGAGCTGTTCGCCGTTGTTCTGCACGCGAACTCTGCCCCCCGCCACGCCAGCGCCCAGGGGTACGCCGTTGTGCAGCCACTCCAGCCGGGGGGTCGGCCAGCCGCCCCACGTGCAGTTGATCACCGCTGTTCCACCACTGTTTACCACCTGGGAATAAAACAATGTAGGATATTAGGAGACTATTGTAAGGGCTAAACACACATACATCAACATACATATGCATGTATGTTGATGTATGTGAGATTAATACCAATATTCACGTGAAAGAGGTTGGTAACTGTCAAAAGATTATCTAACGGGTGTTAAGTTATACGTAATTACAAAATGATGAACAATATTGGTATGGTTGCCTTGTCGATGCTATGCGTTGGGACAGTGGAATCTTAAAAATATTTAAACACAAATCTTCGGCCCAACTTCGGACGCATAAGTTTGTCAGTGCGTAGTACAAAATGATATAAAAGGATTAAATAGGTACATAAAGTGCTTTAAGCAATGCGTGTTTATAACAATGAAAATTCATAACGATGAATCCAGGTTCAGGAACTTTGTATAACAGAAAGCCATAACTTGCCATCAAAAGGATGTTCAGCATTCCAACGATTCTAAATCACGTTCTTTCCTTAGACTTATTCGCTTGTGGCATGTCCCGACTCATAACTAGGACTGCGATTTATCAAATGAGTTGGCTTTGAGCTGATTTAGCATGCGGCTTGTGTCGAGTGCGTGCACCTCGCTAATTGCGGACTCTGTCTCTGTTTGTACTGAAACTGGCTAATTTGATTATGGAATAGAATTTACATCTTCGTGATACGGAGCTGGTAGGAAAGCGAAACGGAAGAGAAAGAAAGAAAATATTTTGGTTGCGAAAATATTGGTCTGTTATTGTAAGGGATTTAGAAGGTTTCTGCGAAGACGTAAAAATAAGTTATTTATATTGGGAATAGGCTTTTATCGTTGAGTGAATAGGTGTCTTCTAGTGATATACCTTCGGCCACATAGTCGCTTTCCATCAGGCGAGATTGTGGTCAAACGATTTTTTTTAAGCCATCTTATAAAAACCATGTATTAAAACTTAAAACTATATAAAAAGGTTATACAACTTATACAATAAAAAACAAAATGTTACAAAAAGGTAAAAACATTCCAACAATTTCATGTATACGCAAAGCGGTAGGTTAGTTTTTACCCGACTACGAGAGGGTTATGATTTTGACACCCTATGTATGTATGTATCTATGTATGTATGTATGTATGTATGTAGCCGATTTTTATGTTCCCTCGTAGCGCTGAAACTTCTGGTCCGATTTCAACAAATGAGGGTTCATATGATTCGTCTTAATAGCCCGATGGTTATAGGCTATGTGACGTCAGATAAAAATCTAACGAGATAGCGGGGGTCGAAGAAAGGGTCGAAAATTCCTATGTTAGTAAATATGCTCGTGTGTGGTATCGTTGCAAAGGTCTTTGTTTGTACTTTACAAAACCGTTTTTCAAACTTTTGGGAGATTAACTATTCTCAAGCTATTAGCAAAAAGGTATAAAAAAATATAGTTAAAAACTAAAACCCGACTACATAAAAGTCTTAAACAAGCGTTCACCTATTGTCCTTATCATTTTCTTTTGATACTTGGTAGTCGGAGGCACCCACCCCATATACCTAGGGTACAATTAGTAACAAAGGCCTCCGACTACCTAAGTATCAAAAGAAAATGATAAGGACAATAGGTGAACGCTTGTTTAAGACTTTTATTTAGTCGGGTTTTAGTTTATAACTATATATTTTTTAACCAGAGTCTATCACCCGCGCTAGTGGAGCACTGTGTTACGGCGTGGTAACGATTCTCGTCCCTTGCATTAAATCTCATTTTAGAATGACCATTTTGCAGCTCACTCGTTATCGCTTCGGTTTACCAAGTTGTAAACAAGTAGTATAAGATGACAATACAGACAAATCACGAAATATATACTAATACATGTGTAGGTAGTGTGCTATTTCACATATACATAGTATATAATCATAATATAGTAATAATGTTTAAGGGTGGCCCACCCAAAAATTTTTTTATGAGTTGCCAATAAAAAATACTTGTAACGCTCAATTTTTTATAGTGATAAGTTAATACTGTAATGATCTTCAATCCTCAGTGATCGATGGCAAAACGTTTGGCGAGTCAGCTAGTAATAATAATAGGGGTTAAAGTATGAAATTACCGTTTTATTGTAATAGGTACTTCGAATTGACATATAATACCTTCATGGTTTGAGATTATTAAGCGATACTTTTTTCACGGAACTAGATATGTGGTTCTTCTTTTAAAAAATGTGCAACATTTAATTATCGACTGTCAGTTGTTTTTTTTATTCAGCTTAGATACTTCGAAAAATCGAGTGATTTTTCAATACGAGTTCCGACGCGGAACTAACGCGGCAGAAATAGCTCGCAATATGAATGTTGGGTTTGGAGAGGGGACTGCTAATGAACGCACCGTGCGATTTTACTTTAAACGCTTTCGTGATGGAAACTTTGATTTGAAGAACGAACCACGTGGAAAACAGCACACACAGGTGAATAACAATGAATTGAAAGAGATGGTGGAAGCCGATCCGAGCCAAACTACCCAGGAATTAGCGGCATGGTTTAACGTTACCTTACCAACAATATAGACTCATTTGCGTCAAATCAGTAAAATAAAAAAATATAAAAAATGGGTGCCTCATGATTTGACAGATCTGCAGAAAGAAACGCGTGTTGAAACTCGTGTTGCCTTGTTGAATCGATATAGAAATGAAGGAATATTGGATCAAATTGTGACGTTTGATGAAAAGTGGATTCTTCACGATAACCATAAGCAAATAATGCAATGGCTGACCCCAGGTAAACGCCGCAACCGTGTCCTAAAGCAAAGCTTACCAATAAAAAGGTAATGGTAACTTTTTGATGGTCTCAGCATGGTGTTATTCACTTCTTTGGTGTTATTCACTATAGCTTTCTCCGACCGGGTCAAGCAATAACGGCAGATGTCTACTGACCTGAACTCCGAACAATGATGGCAAAACTAGCAGTGAAACAGCCCCGACTCATGAATCGATCTTCACCATTATTGCTACATGATAACGCCAGACCCCATACAGCACGAGAAACCGTTTTAGCTCTACAGGAACTGCAATTAGAAACCATTCGTCACCCTCCGTATTTGCCAGACCTTGCTCCAGCGGACTACCATTTTTTTCGTGATTTGTTCAATTTTCTACGTGATAAAAAGTTTTCTTCCCAGGAGGCAGTACAAAATGCTTTCACTCAGTTTGTCGAATCTAGATCACCAGAGTTCTATCGCAAAGGCATAAATGACCTTCCTATTAGATGGCAGCAATGTATAGATAATAATGATAATTATTTTGATTTCATATATTTTAAATTAAAAAAAACTAAATTCAATTTTTCTGTACAAATCGTCAATTTCATACTTTAACCCCTAATACTCATATTATAAAGAGGAGAGATTTGATTGTTTGTTTGTTTGCATTGAATAGGCTCCAAAACTACTGAACCAATTTGAGAATGTCTTTCACTCTTGGGAAGCTACACTATCCCAGGTGACATAGGGTAAACTATATTTAAAAAAATAAGGAACTTGAAATTTTAGTTAAATACTCGTGCGAAGTCGAGGCGCGCCGCTAGTATGTAGCCCATTTCTTTTAAATAGGATCCGCATTTCTTATAAAGCTTAATGATTTTTTCATAAGTTACATTAAAAATAAGACAATAGAAAATAGTACTTATTGCATGCATTAATTTACCTAATGAATATATTAATTTCATTTTATTACAAATAAACGTATAAACAGTCGTAATTATTTTCCCCAAAACAGTCAACATCCGAAATCTTTATTTTTATTAGTTTTTTTTTCTTCAATAAAACATTAATTAAAATAAGCGCATCGATGATCAATAATTCGCGACGAACAAAAATACCCACTCCGGTGGTTTCATAAAAGAGAATCCATTATACGTGGGCAGCATTTTAAAATATCGGAAAATGTATAAATCATATTTGTTAATAATAAACATAGTCCTCAATACTAAAGTTATGTATTTATAGTGGGATATTTATTTACCATTTGAATTTTGACCTTTCAATATTCGCAATGACTTTAGTTATTCCGTGATCATGGCGATCATCATAGTTTTTTCCTGTGTAGTTTTAAACGTTTTGTTCCTCAATATAAAGATAAATAAATAAGTAATGTTGGACAGTGCACACAACATCATTTATATAGCCCCAAGCTAAGCAGAGCTTGTCTTATGGGTGATATACATTACTGATATACATAATATTACATAGATATATATTTTTATTATACATAGAACACCCGAGACAAAAGGTATTTTTGTTATTACGACTAACCAGGCCTGAACAGCTTGGTGATTATGTGCAACCCCTCCTTACGATGGCAACTATTTATATTAATGGCTTGTCTGTGGAAGGTCTACGTTCAGCAGTGGACGTATGTATATGGGTTGATACGATGATGATGACCATGGTTATTTTACCATAATACCATGATTTATTTACATGGTCATTTGTGACAAAACTAGATTAATCAGTATCTTATAGGAATTGAGATCCTGCGCTACAATAATATTTGCGGTGCTCACACCAGTGACATTTATTTTGTTTGCGCAGAATTAACGATTGCAAGGAAGATTGCAAGAGATAATTGTCTGACATTTTGCATTCCACCGTAACGCGGTAGAATTTGGTCCGGTACAATTAAACGGACGTAGAGCTTGTAGTTTTTTGTAATTCTCTGTTTTCTCCTGTTAGCAAAAGAAATTACAAAGTTAACTGAAAATTGGGCTGGCATAGTAATCAACCACTGTACAGTAACTTATTGTGAAACTTCGTCTGTGAGTGCATCAATATACGAGAACTTGCATGAACAAAACTCTCGTAAATATAAAGCATTTTTAGAAACGCAATAGCTTTCATCTCCTCTAAAAACTCAGCTCACAATAAAAACAGAAGTCAAAACAAGCGGAGTCAAACAGAGAATCTCGTTAGAGGCCTTGGGGCATTCGAAACAATGTGATTTGCAATTCTGCCCTAAAAGGGTCCCGCTGTACTACGCCTAGTCCTGGGTAAGGGGCAATTTGTTCCTTCCCTTGAAACAATCAAAAGGGATTCCGACCTTGAGTTTCACGGAGCAAGTGTATTGTTTAAAGGGTACTGTAGTACCTACTGAACTGTTGTTTCTACGGTAGTGTGGTACCTATGAGCATTTTCCTCTATTTGTTTGTTAAATTAAAGGATCGGTCATATAATGATAATATTCGGCTATCAACGCCAGGCAGTAAGTATTAACATTTATAACCTGATTCCACCGTTATAACAAATTATTAAAGCCATTTATTAGTTCCAATAATGCGTCGAACATTAGGTTCGCCAAAAATATATAATATGTGATAATGTTTTGCCAAAACAACGGATATTTACGCCTCGCTACATGAGTGCTACGAGAGCTCTATGATATGCTACATGGGCGCTACGAGACCTCTAGACTTTCTAATCGGGTGCTACAGAGCTCTACGACTTGCTACATGGGTGCTACGAGAGCTCTACGACATGCTACATGAGTGCTACGAGAGCTCTACGACTTGCTACGTTGATGCTAGGAGAGCTCTACGACATGCTACATGAGTGCTACGAGACCTCTATGACTCTCTACTTGAATGTTACGAGAGCTCTACCACATGCTACGCGGGTGTAACGAGAGCTCTACCACATGCGAGCTTTACGACATGCTATGCGAGTGCTACGAGACGTATTGCTATGAGTATGCCACGAATATATAAATAAACTACGAGAACATAATATTAAAAGCCTAGGTGTAATAAAGGACATACGTCAGAATTAGGTATCCCTCTTTTCTACAAAATATTGAGATGTACTTATTTGCGACGCCCACTGTACATTAGTATTATATATTATAAAAGATATTATACATATTATAATCACATAGTATAAAACAAAGTCGCTTCCCGCTGTCTGTCTGTCCCTTAGTATGATTAGATCTTTATAAGTACGAAACGGATTTTAATGCGGTTTTTTTTCAATAAATAGAGTGATTCAAGAGGGCGATTTATATGTATGTATATTTTAGTATCAGCATTGCGCCCGTGCAAAGCAGGGGCGAGTCGCTATATATGCATAAACTCGTAGAAGCATTAAGCTTCAACGAATGATTGAATACATGCTTCTTACATCTGACAGACTCTTGATACAACAAAACGCCGTTATAAAGCTAGTATAATACGCATATAATAATGTCCCAGTTAAGTGCGCATTCCGAGACATCCATCCATTTTTAGGTGCTCTATAAAGTACTTTAAAGCAGTGTGTATGTGGAGGATGTCTTTAAAGTCTGCAGTTTACGAGACGAACTAAATTCAAAGAGTGTTTTTAAAGCCGTAAGAAACGCGATTTACAGCGGCAAAGCTTTAACGTTGAAGAAATAAGAAAAAATAGGAATATAACTCTAGCTATGAGACCAAGAGCTTTGGAGGGTACTTCGGTGATTCGTTTCGCCGAGGTGGTAATGGAATGGTTAAACTGTTACTGTTTCGACTTTAAAGTTTAGTGTTACAGTTAACACAGCGCAGTGGAGATAGATGATTTCAATGTCGTGAGGAAAAACGTGGCGTCGTTTGGGGGACGCCTATGTTCAGCAGTGGACGTGTACGGGCTGATGATGATGATGAGGAAAAACTTACGCAGCTTATTATAACCTGAGATATTGTTAGGCGTGACAACTCAGAAGGTCCACAAAACCTCTCTTGGAATTTGATTCCGTCGACGCGCCAGATAAATATTTAATAGCGAGAAAGGTTAATCTCACAAGGCAGTTTAACCCAGCTCGGGAAACTACAATATTTACAAAGGCCTGCAAATACTAGCTTCCTCGAATTTTTGTTTTTATTCTGTTATACGGGTAATTTAATTGACTTCGGAATGGGAGGAAATCCGCTCAGAGGCTGCTCCATTATATGGAAAATGTTATTTTGTCTTCGTATTTTTTATATCCTTTACCTTGAAGTTAATGGTTTTGATAACGATGTCGCGCCTCGCAAGCTCATAATTCTTGAATATACATTCGTATGAATAAAGTATAACATCTTAAATACATATACAGGATGTCCCACTGCCATGGGACATGGAGGGCAAATATATGCGATAGAAAGTTTACTAAACTGAAACATTCCTTTTTTTATAAATTAAACTGCATTCACCGAATTTTTAAAATTTATTTGCTTTATTCGGTAACCCAAACTGATGATCTTCATCACGCATGGAACTTTTCGTCAATAGAGAGGAAAGTAGATACAGGTTCGTCGTGCCCGCTGGCTTTGCTCAGGCCTTGATTCATTATTATTAGAAGATTACGGCGGCTATTAACCTTCATTGTCAACATCTCATGGTTGTGTTGATTGTTTTAATGTTAAGTTAATTAGTCATCACCCTGTGCCAATTATACATCCCGACCTCCCAAACGACATTACCACAAAATGCATTAAAGTCATTCCGTGACGTCACAGCCGCTATATTCAAATGTCACCGCAACCACCGTTATTCCGGGTGAAATGTGAAAGTTCAATTTGTTTTCAGTTATAACAAAAACACGAACCTGTATGTATATAATGTAAACTGAAATTCAGTCCAGCAAACGGAATATATGTAACTACCTACTTAAAAGGAGAATGCGTTATTTGTATGACAAACTTTTAAAACGATAAAATCGTATTTTACCTCGTAAAAAATACCCAGTAAAAATGATATTGATCAAACTGATATAATTAGGAAACTGTACGGAATCCGTTTGAATGTACAAGACCATTCATTACGGAAAACAACATCTGATTTGTGTACCGGGTGGACAAAGAGGATTTCCGATGCTAATTTTCACAACTCGATGATACCGCTCGTTTCGTTAAGCTATTTTAGTTTGTGCTGGGAGGCTGGCAACGAGGTCAGCCAGTCTCTCAATACTTAGATTGTAAATTGGTTTTTCTGATCGTGGGTATGATGATTCAAACTTCCGGTCTTTGCTACAATTTCTTTAGATTAGTACAGTAGTACACAGTAGTACTGTGTCCGTCCATGTATGATTACATCGAGGGATACAGATAGACATGCCAAGGGTCAATAACTCAATAAGCTGCTACTAAACACCGTTGTTGATGAAGGTTTCACTTCAAAAATGGAAAAACAGACAAGAAACAGATTCATACAAAAATGGCAATTTCAATTTATTTATTTCCATTCAATAGGCATACGT
Source organism: Eupithecia insigniata (assembly GCA_947859395.1). Classification (NCBI taxonomy): domain Eukaryota; kingdom Metazoa; phylum Arthropoda; class Insecta; order Lepidoptera; family Geometridae; genus Eupithecia; species Eupithecia insigniata. The sequence goes on along the minus strand of OX401995.1, from coordinate 511,089 downwards.
TTATCCACTTAGAATAGTCAAATAACAATACTTAATAAATAAAATTAACACTCATTATAATAAATAATATCTTTCCAAGCATCTTTATCTGAAAGGAAGTCTTTTATACAATAATATGCTTTTTCTTGTAGCGTCTTTTTAATTTTATTGTTTTTGAACATTCTTTCGTTTAATTTAGTTACTTTCTCTGGCAAAGTATTATATAATCTAACACAATTCACTACAAACGATTTGTTAACCTTCGTTAACCGTGTAACAGGTTGGACAAGCCTATATTTGGATCTTGTATCGTACTGGTGGCTGTCCGAATGTTTAGAGTAAGTATACCGACCCAGCTTTGCCCCGATTACTAGGAGATTGTTCAATGTAGATTAGCGGCTTATGTTTGAACATAAGCCGGTAATCATATTTAAATTAAACGACTCACCAATCGTATTGTACGAGTTTTGTGCAAACATATGAAACTGACCTGAGAATGCGGAGCTGCATGCGCCGTCAGATGCGCCCTGACCACCAGATGCAGCCTCAGCGTGAGATGTCCATGCGCGTTGGCGGCGCGGCACGCCCAACGGCCTGCATCCGCGATTTCCGCGCGTCGGATGCCGAGGGCGTCGAGCGAACGGCTGTAGCGGCCGCCGCCCTCGCCGTCGCGGATCTCGCGCAGGACGGTCTGGACAGCGGTTTCACGGTACCAGCTGGAAGGAAGCTCTCGTTTAATAATATACAAAAAATAGGCTTAATACTTCGTCCACATGTTAGCAGAGTCCTGATTCTGAGAACTTTTTCATCATTCTTCACAAGGTCAGAAATGCCTTTGACTGTAAGATTCAACTTCTTTGTGATGTAAGAACTCGTCCATTCTACAGGTATCAAAACACTCCTAGAAATAACGAAGCGCTTACCAAGTAAAATGTAATTGCATCTAAAGCCTTGAAAGCATTTCCCCCTTGAAAGCATATTTCCTTTTTTGTGTTGATGTTTATAAAACGAAGCGGAACAATGGAACTACTGTAAAACCTAATCCTTCCAAACATCACATTTATCAACTAAGAGGTCTCAGCAGAATATCCTTTCAAAGGACGGCAATGTAAGGACGGCAATGTAACCCGGCATTGTATGTAATTAACTTGCTAAACAAAATGCCACGGACATAAATCGTCCCCTGCATTATTTAGGAGTCTCCCAACTTTCCCTCAACTTAGTAACCGCCTGCCTTTCGAACGCTCATCTTTTTATTCAGAATTTTTTACATTTTGAAACGCTCTTATGGCCCGGCTTACAAATACTTTATGAGTTGTGGTTTGTAATGGCTGTCAGTTATTTTTTTTTACTGTAAACGCTGTACAAGCTTCTGCCGAGATGAGCTTATCTTTTCTTTATATCGCGAAGCTTATAAGCAAGCGTTTATCTATATTTATAAAAGAGAAAACTGGGTGACTCCTTTAGGGATCTCTACTAAAACAAGAAACTAAACTACAAGAGCTGCAGCTGTTTTGCATGAAGGTTCGTTTTAGGACGTAGGCACTAGCTGATAACGGATTTTTGGAAATTCATATTATAATAGCATTAAAGGTTATTTTTACAATTAATACAGAACCGTAACTGTTGGTCAGTGAAAATTTGTAGCGTAGAAAGATGACTTAAAATAAACAGACACGTGTTTCAGAGTTTTTTGAAATTCACACCCTATATATGAATAGGTCAATGGTGTGGAGTCAAAGTTAGGCGACTCACTGACATATCACGAAATCTCAGGAACTAGAAGAGCTACGAGGCTGAAGTTTTGTTTATAGTTTACATAAAAAGCAACATTAGGTACTTGGGGTATCACTAAAATCCACGCGAATGAAATCACTGGGTCAGCTAGTCACGCTATAATTTACCTTACCAAGTTTTAACAATCGTTTCCTAAGCGTTTAGGTAAAACGTTAAGTGATAAAAATGTGCATGGAAAAGTCAATTATGAAAGCTCAAATACAAAATACCCTAGCTATATAGCAACACCTTTCAAGTTCCCGTATAACGTTCTGTTTCCTTTACATAATAATATGAAGGTTCCTCAAGCGTTGCCTGGTAACCGCACGGCTCGGCTCAGGTCATTAGGGGCACAAACAAAGCGACACACAACTCGGATACTTTTAAGTCGGATGTGTGACGTGAAACGCTTTAAATATCGGATAAGAGAAGCCAGTATTTTAAGCTTTAAGATATTCTTTTTATACAATCTTTGAACGTTGTTTAGAGGAGACGTGCGTTTACTCAATGTATTAAAAATAAGTGGCTGCAATTGCTGACTAGTGACCTCGTTTGCTGTTAGCAAATAAACTGTGTCATTGTGTTTGGTAAAAATGGACGTATACTATTAAGTTTACTGGTTTACTTTAAAATTCCAAATGGGACCGAACAGTCCCTTCAATCGGAGCAGCAGGACAGAACGCCTCGCCCCCGGCCGCTGCACAGCCCCCGCCCGCACCGCAGCCCTCGTCTCGCCCTGCATTAGTGTGTGGAGACCTAATCGCTACGACAGAGCTACAAAATTGGATTACAGGAATCGATCAGTGCTTAAATGAGATCTGCACAATCGCTGAAACAGGCAAGCTTAACTCCGAACAAAAGTTAAAAGTTAGCACTTTATGCCGAAAAGTGGGTCACGGCTCTTCGCAGATGGTAACCCTTTACCAATCTGTAAAAGCAAGAGCTTGAACATCGAAAATCAAGCCCTGAAAGGGAAGATGAACCTGTCAGAGCGGCTCCAAAATTTGAAGGATAAAATTGTCGAAACATCCAAGCCTCTCTCTGGAAACTCCTCTTTTGCAGACATGGTAAAAAGAGGTAATAACTTTATTAAACCTGGTAACATAAGCTCTGTGGCCATCTATCCGCAAGACAAACTCAAGTCGAGCGAAGATACTAAAACTTTAGTTCAAAAAATTATTTGCCCTGAGGATATGAAGCTACAGGTTCGAGGCCTAAGGAAAACAAGAAATGGAGGAGTAATAATAAGCACAGAAACGAGGGGCGACATAGAGAAGCTGAAGCAATCGGCGCAGCTCACGAATTCTGGCCTACTGGTCGATGAGCCGCAAAAACGGAAGCCCAGAGTCGTAGTAATCGGAGTGCCCTCATCGATGCAGGAAAAAGACGTCATTACTTGTTTGTATAAACAAAATATTGCCGAATCGTTGCCGGACCTAACTCTAGAAAAATACCTGTCTTTGACCAAACTGAGTCATAAGTCCGGCAAGAAGGACGCTGAGACCTGCAACTATGTGATAGAAGTTCCTGCAGTTATTCGTAAGGCTCTAGTATCCAAGGAAAAAGTTTTTGTTAACTGGTCCTCGTGTCCTGTGAGGCACATTGGTCACCAGATGCTTCAAGTGCCAGCAGTACGGACACGCTGCCAAGTTCTGCCGTGAGACGACCCACATCTGCAGCCACTGTGGACTTCAAGGTCACACAGTAAAGGCATGCACTAACAAGGCGGAAGACCCAAAGTGTGCTACTTGCCTACACTTCAAAAAGCCAAGTAAGCATATAACGGGTTCGGCTGACTGTCCAGCTAAGGCAATGGCGGAAAATAGGTACATCAACTCTATAGATTATGGAGGCGCCTAAGAGCACCGCTTATTTATTTATTTATTCTTGTCCTTATCAACTTAGTTTTATTTACAAAAGAAATGATTAGTAATGTAATTAATGATTTAGATAACTTTTCTATATCAGATTCTTGCCTCTGTCTGTGATTATCTATCCTCATTTAGCAATCCATTAACTGTGCTAACACAAAACATTCGCAGTATCTATAAAAACTATGATAATTTTACAATTTTTCAACAAAGACTGAATATTCATTGCGACATTATTATTTTAACAGAATGCTGGCTTACTAAACAGTACAATGTGTCACTTATGCCTGGATATTCTATGTACCATACTAATATAAATTATAATCATAATGATGGGGTCATAGTCTATGCAAGGAATCATCTTAATGTGCCTGTCGAGGAACCTAATATGCAAGACTGCAACAGATTGTTAGTAAAAATTGGAACTGAAACTGCGATACTTGCATTGTATAGACCACCTTCTTTTAGAAACCTCAGCAATTTTACTGATTCTTTAAGCAATACGCTACAGGGCTTATCGTCTTTTAAGAATATTATTGTAGCTGGAGATATTAATATAAATATTAATCCCGAATATAGCTACGAAAGTAACCAGAATTACTTAAATCTATGTTCTTTCTATGGTTTGCTTCCTGCGCACACGCTCCCAACGCACCAAGGTGGTTCCTGCTTAGATCATATCATGCTTAAATCGGAATTTCCTTCACTTGCACTTGTCATTAACTCATCAATTACCGATCCTACTTTCTTTTAATTGTAAATTACCTAAACCAAGCAATAATCGCACTAGGTCAAAGATAAACATAAATAAACTTGAAGAAGATTTATGCATCGTAGATTTTGCTTACGTTTACAATTCCGATGAGCCGCAGCTGAGCATGTCTTTTGTTAGAGATACATTGCAACGCACAATTTCAAAGAATTCATATCGTATTTATTTGAGTAAAAAATACCATTACGTTAAACCCTGGATCACACCCGGTCTCATTCGATGTATGAGACAGCGTGACAAAATGCATTTCAAAGCGAAGTCTAACCCGAATAACATGTTTTGCTAATTTCGTATAAACGTTATTGTATCTTTTGTAATGATCTATTACGTAAAGTTAAAATGAACTATGACAAAACAGCACTTGAAAACGCGGGAAAAAATAGTAAAAAAATCTGGAAACATATTAAAATTGTAACTTATTCGACAAAATCGCATGAGTCATCTTCGTGTTTATTGCAAACAAACGCATCGCATTTGCAATCTGCTAACTCTGCAAATTCTTTCTTCGTCAATGTAGGTAAGTGTCTGGCAGAACGAGCTCAAGGTCACTTACAAATTCAATCATGTACAGCTGTCTCGGAACAAAATAGTCCAAAATCATTTGTGTTACTAGAGACAGATGAAGCCGAGGTAGAAAGGATAATCATGAGCTTTAAAGATGACTGTGCAGTCGGATGGGACAATATCACTACTAAAATACTAAAACAATTAAGGCACATTCTAATTCCCCCATTGACACACATTTTCAACAAATGCTTATCTTTTGGTGTTTTCCATGCATGCTTGAAAAAAGCCATAGTTGTCCCTGTATACAAATCGGGCAGTAAAGACCAAGTTACAAACTATAGACCAATTTCTTTACTATCCTCTCTATCTAAAATATTAGAAAAAATTATGAATAAAAGGTTGGTGAATTATTTGGAGGACAAATTGATTTTATCGAAGACTCAATTTGGTTTTAGACCAAAAATTTCCACTGCCGATGCTGTACATCACTTGACCAACTAAATCGTTCAAGAACTCGACAGAGAAAAACACACAATAGGAATATTCCTCGACCTTGCTAAAGCTTTTGACACAGTTTCTATATCTATTCTTTTGCGCAAGCTGGAACTTCTAGGAATCAGAGGCACTCAGTTAAAACTCTTTAAAAGCTATCTAGAACAGCGCACTCAATGTGTGAGAATTGGCAGTGTCCTGAGCGATGAACAGGAAAATACATCTTTCGGCGTTCCCCAGGGAAGTATATTGGGTCCAACCCTTTTTTTAATCTACATTAACGATCTGTGTTACCTAAAACTAGACCACGGCATAATTATATCATACGCTGATGACACTGCCCTCCTTTTTTCAGCTGATTCTGAAAAACAAGTCTTTGAGTTTGCGCAAAATGGATTCAATGTGGTTAACAAATGGCTACAGCACAACCTACTAACATTAAATGCTGAGAAGACTAATTACACTAAATTCTCAATGCGCAAACGGACGACAACTATTTCCAACTCTAAATTATACGCACATCATTGCTATAACCCAAACAACACTCAATGCTTATGTCCCGTAATTAAAAGTGCAAATGAAATAAAATACTTAGGTATCATACTAGATGATAATCTGTCGTTTAAATCCCATATAAAAACCTTATGTGGTAGAGTGCAAAAGTTAATATTTATCTTTAAAAAGTTACGCCATATTGCAGATCATAATATAATTAGACAAGTTTATTTTGCCCTGTGTCAATCAATTTTAACTTATTGCATTACCACATGGAGTGGAGCGGGGAAAACATTGTTACTAACAGTAGAAAGAGCACAAAGAGCAATACTTAAAGTGGCAACTTTTCGGCCTTTCATCTTTCCCACTAATATTTTATATGAGTCCTGGGATGTGTTAACAGTCCGGCAACTATTTATAATGAACACAGTGCTACGACAGCACGCAGAGCTTCCCTACAGCACTGAATTTGCAAATAAGAGACGGATTGATAAAGTTTGCCCTAAACCTTCAACCCTAAAATTTGCCTATACGGATAATTTTTTTCTATTTCTTGGTCCCTTCCTATACAACAGACTAAATTCAATGTCTAATTTTTACGCGCTGAACTATAATAATTGTAAAAAATGCATTAAACTTAAACTTCAAAGTCTATCCTACGATGAAACAGAGAAGCTATTAGATATTGTCAAATAAATTATATTTTTTATACATTAAGTTAATCTAGTTAAGATAGTGATTAATTTAGCTATACTCAATATAAGTTAAGTTCCTTATTAATACCAAGAACCATTTTTAAAATAAACAACATTGTTATACTATAATATGCCTTTATCGTAATATTAAAAGATTATTTTATTTAATAATTAGCACTGTTGTCGCCTGAAACACAGGATTACCTAGTTCAGGCAAAATTGTTACACTTAGCTATATTTATTTATTAAGTGCACTCATGTTTTTTATATGTACGAGTTTCTTTGAATAAATTTTATTTTATTTATTTTTATTTTTTATTCCTAGAATTTTGTAATAATGTATATATGTGATACATTTCTATGTTGTTCATTTCTATTTCAGAGAAATATACTTATACGTATAATATAATACTCGCAGAACATCCTCCACTCGACGAGCGGCATTTCGAGGTGAGATCATTGGATTGTCAGTTTTCGGAAAAAGTCGAAAAATATCTTTCCCAGCAAGACTTTTCTCATAAAAATTTGCTTTTATCCATCAATAAATCAGGCCAAGTCTTATCGCATCCTAAATGCACGCAATTTCAATAGGGTAACTATTTACCGTAGTAAGTAAAGAGTTTGCGGCTCTGTTGACCCATTAGCCATTGTAATAAGCCAGCGAGCTAGGTGCAGGGTAGGGCAATCGAGACACGTTCTCGTAGAGAGGTTGTGGTATGTGCCACGTTGTAATCGGAGCATACGCTGCTGCTTTGTGATTACACGAGCGTCTTGGACGCGCTACAATGCATTTACGAACTCGGTGCCTACTCTCGAAAACAGCTCCAATCCTATCGATTTCAACACTAAATTCCATTTTGTAAAATTTGGAATTCTTGAACTCTTGAATGGTTTGCTAGCGTCCGATTGGAATTTAAGTTGTGTCGAATTTTATGTAATTGAAATGCATTTGAGTCATGCTTGATGCGTTCAAATTAAAAAACACTGACCTGGCATTTGCTTAAAATTAGAATGGGATTGAGATTAGTTTCAAATCTGGTAAGCACCCGGGCAGAAGCCGACCATTACTTACTCTTAAAGGTGCTATTAAATGTCGTAATAGGTTGGCCTTTGGTTGGTATACGAGCTTGGAAAACATGCCCCTACATCGTTATTTTGTGCCTCTACATATGTATTTTCATTACAAGCTTGTATTCTACTTACCCTGTTAGTTTGTGTGGGTCAAATCTTGCAAATTAACTTTAGACCAGTTATCCTCAACCGATTGTACTTCTAATTCGGAGGCTGTCGCTAGTAAAGACCTGGATTCATAATTAGTAAACCATCGTTTATGATTGTTTATGACGACTTTGATGATTAAAGTCGAGTCGCATCTTTGAGTTGAATTTAAATATTCATCTAAATAAGTGCATAGAAATAAACAGGGCGAAAAGGGTTATTAGTGAGCAAACAACTTCCAACTTCTATAAATTGAAACTAAAAGCTAAATGTTGCTTTGTTGTTTCCCTCCAACATCCTTAATACCTAGTCCTCATACAGATAGAGTTAACATTAAGTTTGTAAAAAGAATCAACAAAAACTCTGTAGAGTAATGAACATGTATGTTTCATCATAGGAGCGTGGTTTTTGCGCGTCCTTGCCGCCCTGACGTTTAGGGTTGTCGTTTGTTAGAATTGCGACAGTTTTTGTAATGTAGCTGGGTATTTTTTCGTTAAAAGTTTACCTTTAAACTGGTAAACCTACCAAGGGTAAGTACTTCCAACTTCCATTGTAGGTATTTGTTTTTTTGTCTTGTGTGACAAAATACTATTGTCGGGCTCGTTGCATTACAGATTATGGATCATTGTGGTCCGATTTATGGTTTTGTAATTTAAAAAAAAATTTAATTATATAAAAGTGACCCATACCATCAAAGCGCTTTTGAAATAAATTCTTGATTTCGTCGAATATAGTAGATTCAAAATTTCATTCATCAGATCAACGCGTGAATAGTATTACGACGTGACGTCGGTGGCTTGTCGTGTTGCCACCTGGCTCCATCAAGAAGTCAAGTGCGTCAATTCCCAAACCCCCCCCCCCCCCCCTTCCAGTGCTGCCGCCGACCAACCAGTCAGCGAATCAGCCCTGTTGACGACCCTCATTTACCCTAAGACCCGGACCTCCCTTAACCACACTTTTACAACTGTTTTACCGCTCCGTTTTATTTACTTTTTTATTCCCTTATTCAATTTAGCCGGGAAACCCTTATTTCCAGGTAGTAAGGTCGTTACTTGCGTCATTTTTGTTTAGCACTAATTAACGCGTACTAAAGGCTTTCTGAGGGAATGGTTTTATTTAATTATGTGATTTTCAACGTTATTGCGGTGTGGTTTTTAAATGGTTATAAAATTATTCACCTGGTTTTATATTGGTTTCTCTACTTATATTGGTTTTCAGTAAAATCCTATCTAGATGCCGCCGGTAACAATATCAATAAATCACTTGAGAGATACATTCATCCATGGAACAAGGTATCACTAGAGGGAACAGATTGAGAGATACATACATCCATGACAAGGCATCACTAGACTCATCTACCTGGTTCTAATGTTATTTTATAATCATCACATTACAACTTTTATATGGATTTTACTTGAAATAAATAATTTTACCTGATTCTTAATTATTTACTTTTCTACATTACAGTTTTGCAAAATATAAAATTGGGTCATCTTCCGCCATTTCATTTCTATCAATATTTAGAGAAGGTCGACTATTTCCGTTTCTGTTCAATTTCCTGACTAATAATAGATTTGATAGGTCGATCGTTTAAAACATGTAAAGTTTACAAGTAATGTTTGTTATCACCTTATGAACCATGTCATGTCAGCTCAGAGACATGCTAGCCATCTTTGTGTCAGCTTTTTACATAGCTCCAATATTATCTCCTTATTTTCTACTATCCTACTTCCTCCTACTATTATTATAAATGTGAAAGTTTGTATGGATGGATTGTATGTATGTATGGATATTTGTTACTCTTCCACGCAAAAACTACTGAACCGATTAAACTGAAATTTGGTATGGGTATAGATTGGGACCTGGAATAAACACCTATGTATAGGCTATTTTTTATCCCGATAAAACGCGGGCGAAGGCGCGGGCAGCAGCTAGTTTTCTATAAAAATCACATCTTCCATAAAGTTTTTATTTTTCTCAATAAGTATGTACATATATTATATATATCTGGCATATTATGTATTTTAACCTTCTATTGTAAAGCTATTTGAAAGGATTCTCATAAATAAGACAACATTATACATATGAACACACATAACCAAACATAAACAATGAAATTTAAGATGCGCTATAAAATTTAATTTGTTCGTTCTCGGAGCGTGTTTAATTGTTGTCGAGAGGCACCCTACCTCCTACCCCCAACCTACCTACCCCTTACCTACATACTTACAGCTACCTCTCTACATTATTAACGCCACGCTTTGACACGTCTGAATATCTGATTAATTATACGTTACCAATTGATAAATGATTTTATTTTGAACGCAATGTAAATACAAATGAGTTAAGGGAATAGTATCTATCGATTTTAAATAAGTAACTATATTTTATGCTGTAGATACTCTTACCTACCTACTTACCTATCTGCCACATACATTTTGTAGGTACCTATCTATTTATGTACGTTTGTTTTAACCCACGACAACGTAGTCGGGTAAAAAGACGGATGTTACAAAATTGCCGTGTGCATCTGTATGTAAAGGTTCCGCGCTGTTCAAATAATATAATTCAGAAATTGTCGTCAGTGGTTTTAGACACTTTGACTTGCTTGTTACATTTGATAACATTAGGTTGTTAGAACATGTTAGTACGTCTACCTATATTATACAAGGACGACTCTTGTATCTTCGCACACAAATCTTATAAATCGTGCGCCGCCCGAAGATGCATTCAACATCATGTTAACTTTGTTCATTCCAAACTTCAATCAGATTATTTTAATTTAACTTTATTGACAAAGAAAATAACAATCAAATAATATAAACATGGAGATTGGAGACCATCCACTCGGACGACGACCGACGACATCGTAGCGGTCGCAGGGAGTCGATGGATGGAGGCGGCTCAGAACCGCTATTTGTGGCGTCGTATTACAATTGAAACGATTGAGCTAACTGCAGACTGTTGCAAACAATCTACAGATAGCTCAACTGGTCCATATCAATACCAGTCGAATGCGTCCCCAAGACGCTGGCTGCATTGCCCCGCTTTATGGCAATGCTAATGCGCTGCGCCAGTTAATTCAATATTGTTAGTAAGTTTTCGCTGTAATTGTCGATCGAATTAAAATAAAATTAATAACACCTCCAAAACAAGACGAAAGTTTGTGCGCGAACTAAGTCGAACAATTTATATTTGTAGCTACAATGTTATTTAACGGCTTCGAGGATGTTTTCTGTTATCTTTTACAGAAACAATAGAATTTTAAGAAAGTACACAGACAAGAACATCTGTTTTAATTATCTTTTCAATATTATTTTTTGATTTTGTATCTGATCTCTGATGGTTATTGGTATTGATTGATTAAACTAGCATGTGCCAATGAAGTTTCAGAATTTTTATTTATTGCAATCATACATTCATCAGGTCTTATTGATTAGGTGAATTTATAATAACTCACAGTATGTACCTATTTAGGGTTTTGCAATGGAAGACTGGCGAGGTATCATGCCTTATGTACTTACTATAGATAAATATTACGATTAGAGTTGATTACGAGTCGCTAAAAGGATCATTGAAAAAGTCGTCGAGTTCGTAAAAACATTTTTAAAGAGCATCTCTTTAAGTTTGGGTTCGAACATGTTATTGTTTTACGGCAAGACATTTTATGTTTTCTAGGATGTTATTATACATTTTTACAGCCATAGAGTTGGGGGAGGATTGGTGAATTTTTAATTTTGATGTGGGCTTAACTGTATTGTGTTTGTATGTTGTTGTAGTTTATTTGTTGGAACGTAATACCGAAGTAACATTACCTAAGCTTTCGTAGTAGGTACATACAGTAAGTAGTTATTGGAGTTTTGAACCAAATGACAACTTTAATAATAGCCTAGTCGATAAACAGAACCGCATTCTATGACAAAGTGACGTAATTTATCTCTACGCTAGACAACAATCCCCGTGCTAGGGGGGCAGGAGATTAGACAGACTAACAGGCAGGCATAGATATTGATCTTTTAACCTGGTGCATTAGAACCTTATCCTGCCCTTTTGTAGGTTCGATGATTATCTTCTGAAACTGCTGTCGTTGTCATACATAATTGGAGTTCTTGTTTATTCAAGGAGTCTATTGATTTCGTACCCGTTTCGAACAACTCCAATTTCAAACCTTAATCTGTCAGCAAATGAATCGCGATTCGCTTGCACTTGGGCCATGAATGGGCGATAACCAGGCCATTTGTCACCTGTCAGAGGCGTCACCTGCTAATGGATGCCGAAACGCGGGACAAATATTCTAAACGGGTAACACTGACGACGAGAAGAGAGTCTTGAAATTGGGAACATCCAGAAATCTAAAAGATGAGGATTTCACAAAAGTTTTGATGTCTGTTTATATATTATATTCTACCGCTTTTGTTCTTCTCCTTGTTATCAACATAAAGTTCAATACAGTTTAATGATCGATGAGTTTCATAAGTAGAGGCTCCTACTAGTTCTTTGAGGATAACTAATGTCTATAAATTGTTCTTTTAGTTTAGTTCTTGATTTTTGCGATAAATCCCCTTCTCCCAGTCTTTAAAACACAAAAGGGCTATAAAGTGAAACTGCCAAATTAATGGCAAGATATCAAAACTTTACAAGTCCACCGAGCACTAAGCCGAGTTTAGTTTAAGCTTCGTTCCGTCATCTACATTTTTATGAAGCGCACTTAGCCGCGCCGCCGCCGCGCGCCGGTTGTTGTGGCATTTTGTTACGTTCTGGAACCTTCTGTAGTACATGGCTGTAGGTACTCATGTGCCTCGTCCAAAGTTTAAGAAGCACTGCCGTTTGTATGGTGAAATTTCGTGAACTTCCGCATGGTGCAAGCGTTGGGTGCAAGTTAGGAGCGACAATAAAATTCATAGTTAGTACACTTGATTATAAGTGGGAATTGCTATTTAGGCTCATTTACTGAGATCAAGCTATAGAAGCTGCAGTGGAAGCCTGTCTATAAAGCTTAACATAGAACGCTGAGGCCTATTATGATTAATTCCAGGCAATATAGGTACACCGTAAACTGAACTGCCCGCCATTTTTGTAATATCTTATACCTTTACACGAGCAAGATGAGACAATAAGATGTATTTTATTGACTTGTGAATTCGAACACAATTGAGTTTTTCTGTAATAAAAGATTTATTATGTTAGTTTCACATTGTCAAGTTCACATGGTATACAAGTTTATCTAACAAATTTACCTGTAATAAAAGAAACGACATTTTAATGTTATTTATTATTCACAATATCGATTCCTAAATCACAATTATCTTTACAATAGATTTTCCTTCGTAATAAAATGCCACGACATAACAGCTAGATTCTGTAGGCTTCATTTGACCACAGATTACAAAGTAATGATTACTGGTCTGTCAGTGCCACATTCTGACAGTGACAGTTAATCATGATGAAGCCTCAGATGAAGCCACCGGGAAGATTTAAATTAAAGAAAAATATATTTTTCTTTACATATATATAATAATAATAAACCTGCAGGGCAGCTTGTGGCGAGCTGTTGGTGAATAGCGACACCACGGGTATACCGAGTGCTCGCGGGGAAGTTCCTGGTTCTCGTCTCCGTTTGCGGAGTGGTACCCCAAGAGAATCAGATCCCCACCTCTTGCTTGCCTTCATTGGCCGGTCTGAGTGGAGTCGCGAGAAATGCATCTTAGGATGTAGACTCGGGGGTGGAAGTGTCTAATGACGTAATAACGAGGAAGCCCGCTCACGTGTCTTCGTGATGGTGAAATCGGGGCCGCACCTCTCGACACCCCTTAGTCGTTTGCACCGATGTTGTTCCTTTACCGGCATATAAGCCAACATTTTGAGGAACCCGTCCAGCATTCGGCAAGCCACCGTCTGCCGCTTGTAACAGTATTGAGAGTATGTTTATGGCAGGCGTCCATAGTTTCCCCCATAGCCCAATTACCCAGTCCATCCATTCACCACAATAACATGGCTTTTTTGTTATTTTCATTTTCCTTTGCAATAGTCTCTACACCTGGCGGATATCATCTTCGGGTGTATCATATTGTGCAACCAAGGATGATATCCGCTATGTGTAGCTCTCGCCTTTAGAGTAATTCTCATAAAGGGCCTCTGTGCTGTTCGCTTCGGCTCCACGCATGCCTCCCAAAGGACCGGGTCACTATATGGCCCGTGATCATGGAAATGAGAAACAGAGTAATAATAATAATACTTGACAATTCACACACACATATATATATATATATATATATATATATATATACATATATATATATACATATACACACATCAACATCGTCTAGGGATATTTCATATTTTCTCAATTTACTCAAAATTTGTTATAAATAACATGCAACATGTATATATTTTTGAAAAGCCCGTTTAGTAGACTAGACCTTCGAATACAATAGAAATATTTTTATTGTGTAAATAAAATTTTATTCAATAAAAACAAAATATGAAAAAAAATACATTTAGGATGTTGTGTTTAAAAAAAAAAGAAAGCAAAATTATGCGAAATTTCCTGTTTTTTGCAATTATACGAAAAATCAGTAGTCAGTAAAACCATCCATGACGTTACAAACGGTCCTGCAACGGGTTTTCATGCTTTGAATCAAGTCAATCGTTGAATCAATGTGAATCAAAGTCTTGCTGCGGGATATTGTCCCAGGTCCTGCTAAGATGCAAAAAAAGTTGCTCTTCAGTCGCGATGTTTGCAGGAAAATGGTTCATAGCCCTTCTTTGGAGCATGTCCCATGCATGCTCTATGGGGTTTAGGTCTGGCGATTGCGCAGGCCAGTTTAAGACCGACACGTCGTGCTCCTGCAGCCAGCTGGTCACCACTCGCGCAGTGTGCGGACGGGCATTGTCGTGCATGAGCGTGAATTCTTGGCCCATTTGTAGTCGATGGGGGTAGACTGTCGGTACTAGCACCTGGTTACGGTATTTTTCAGCGGTCATGGTGTTTCTGATCCAAACGAGATCTGTTCTTCCACCAATACGTATTCCCGCCCAAACCATAACTGTCCCACCGCGGTATGGATGGACTTCCTGAGGGTGTTGCAGACGGCTCTCACGACCAGGAACTCGCCATACACGTACTCTTCTTGAATCGGGATGGAAACCGAATCGGGACTCATCGGTACACAGCACCGCAGACCACTGGTTCTCTTCCCAGAGCAAATGTTCACGAGCCCACTCTAATCTTCGTCCACGATTTCCTCGGCGTAGTGCTGGAGTACGAAGCGGTCTGTGAGCATGAAAGTTGGCTTCATGCAATCTTCTCCTCACAGTTTGGTCACTCACCAGCAACTGGTGCTCTGACTGGAGCCTTTGAAACAACTGCATTGCCGTAACATTTGGTTGTCTTCTAGCGGAAACTTGCAAAAATCGGTCTTGTCGCTGGGTGGTTATGCGCTTCCCGCCTGGGTGTCTTTCAGCCACTTCACCGGTAGCACGATAACGTGACCATAACCTTGAGATCACGTTTTGTTTTGTTCCAATCTCCTCAGCAACACTCAGCTGAGTAGCCCCAGCTTGGAGCATACCTACTGCCCTTAACATTTTATCTCTAGTTAAATGGCGCCGCCGCATGATGCATTTAGTGGTATAAAATCGAAATTAATTAATAACGTGTTTTAAAACTTCAATTTGACACAAAAAATTACCATAAACTATGGAAGATAAATTGTTACTTTCGACCTTCGCTATAGCAATGCCGCGCAAATCTTTTGTTTTTTATTCATTTGTTCAAATTCAAATTTAGAATCATTCAAAAAGGCCTAAAAAATAAGGTTTCTTCAAAAGATTTTAAAACCGGCCAGTATTTTTAGAGTTCAAGAACTTTATACAAAATATCCCTAGACGATGTTGATGTGTGTATAATCTGAATATCGGAAACGGCTTCAACGATTTTAATGAAATTTAGTATACAAAGGTTTTCGGGGGCGATAAATCGATCTAGTTAGGATTCATTTTTAGAAAATTTTGTTTTATTCATGTTTTCGATAATCAACTTTACGATAATAGACAAGATTTCTACGCTACAAAGCCTTCATCTATCACTATGATCTATCATGTATGACAGCTCTTTTTTAATTTACTGCATATATTCGGATATCACGTCACAATGGGGGAGGAAAGTTGTCACATGAACACTAAGGCTACTCCAGCAGGTGGCGTTGTTAAGCAACAGTAAGCCAAATGAGTGTCTGGTTGTAATTCGTATTTTAATATAATTTCTAAAAAACACAATATCCCACCAAAAAAAAAAATACTGAGCAAAGCTCGGTCATCCAGGTACTGAACTTCTAATACAAGTCAGTCAGCGGTCACGTGACACTTGACTGATTTCTGAACGAAAACTGACTGGAAAGACCGTACTAAACATTACCTGTTTTGTGCCCGTACTAAGAGTGGCCATTTGAAATATCTATCCATGTTTATCTGCCACATCAAACCTTTCTGTTTACGCTGAAGAGTTTTTTGTGAATTTGAAAACAATGTTATAAAAAGTATTGTTTTCAGCAAATAAAAATGAGTGAATAGTTAGAAATGTTTGAATTCTTGGAGAGTGATTATTTACTTATTTGTTTATTAAATACAGGCACAACAAACCACTATATTTTTAACTTAAGTATAAGAGTGGCCGTGGGGTCGCGGCGTACGAATATCGACCCCTACAACTCAACCCGTGGATGTCGTAAAAGCCGACTAAGGGAACCTACCAGAGGAAGGGCAGCAGCTTCCTTCTGACTATTTTTAAACACCAACACTGCGATCACCAATCCGCCCGCCAAGCGTGGTGATTATGGCAAATCCCCCCCTGCATGGGAGATCATCCACTCGATGGACCGACGACATCTTAGCGGTCGAAGGGAGTCGATGGATGGAGGCGGCTCAGGACCGCTATTTGTGGCGTCGTACGGGGGAGGCCTACGTCCAGCAGTGGACGTGTATGGGCTGATGATGATGATGATGATAAGAGTTACCTACTTAGTACATTTAATAAAATTATAGCCCACTACGTTGTACTCATAATGATAACAAGCTTAACAATACTTAACGCTACAGGTTGCTGACACTACAATACAACAATTTTATACTATAACTATTTATATAATTCTAAACCTAAGGTAAACAGAGTTAGGGACACAGATGTACTAGGGATAGATGTTCTACATAACTTTTTAAAGGCTAGAGACTTAAACTTTCCTGTACTATTCGCGAACATATCAATGTCTACAAAATCTACATTAAAGGACTGTATCATGCGGCGAGGCGTAAAGGCATACGAAGACCAGCGTTGATGCGACAGTGATTATTCGCTGAAGAATACAAATATGAAAGTACAGAGAAATAAATATAAGCATTGTAAATATATAGTAAATTTAATAAACAAGAATAACAACCCTAAGTACCGAAATCTAAAATACTTACGCCATTATACACTGAACCCAAATTAAAGTATTACTCAACTAACAGTTGTCACAGAATTTCATTAATTTTAGATTCTCAATTGGATAAACAAGAGTTAAAAAACTAGGAAGTTCCTAGTTTTTAACGGTTGTTTATCCACTTGTTCCTAGTAGGAACTTCCCGCCGCCTCCACCGTGTGTAGTGGCGGTATGACGACGACGATCTGTTCAGAAACCAAATAATATTTTGAACATCAGCGAGTATACTCTATGATTTTGACATACTGAGAAATTATAATAAATAAGTACTTAATTACATATTGAAGGTAATTTTGGTATTCAAATATTCTGTCATAGAATCATTAAGGCCGTTTGAATATTTTGACCCATGTCCGCTGTACATTTTGACGAGGGTGCAACTTAACACTGGTACAATCAGACTTATACACTTTTATGTACCGGGGCTGAAACTCCTCACTCAACTTTCATTGTTTGATAGATTGTATCAACATTTTATTAAAATGATTATTTTTTCTCACTAAATGTGTTAGAAAATAAAACCGTAACTTTCCGAAAAATATTCTGCGGCGTTTCTGAACGATGTCGACGAAACTTGAAAACCTACCATAGACAACTTATCTGTAGCAAACCAGCTTAAATCCGGCCAGAGTCAGGTACCTTATATTACGTAAAAGAACAAGGCAGTATTAGGCCGTAAACTGAACTGCGGAACTTGGATGGTTAATAAACAGTTTGTATTACGCCCCCGGTCATTTATTTTTAGTAAATCCACTTTTGCCTTTCATAAAATCTCGCATTTTATGAAAAGCAAAAGTGTCACCGTAGCCCGTTCTCTTGATTATCATCTTTTATGCTTAGACATTATCTTCCTGAAATTATTTCATCTCCCATCTCGCTCTCATCCATTATTATGATGTTCTTATTCGTGATCTCTCTTACTTTTTTCAGGCAATGATGCGGCATATGAACATGAACTGAAAACGTCAAGCGGTAACATATTCCGATAAACAGCGCTCGCGAATCTCCACATTATCAAGTTCGCTTTAAGCACTTCCCGTGATGTAGGGGATCTGTGCAGGACATAGACTTATACCCTAGACGCCTTATGAAGGCGAACGCTTTCAAACGACACATTAGGAAAATAGATCTTATATAAATCCACGCCCTCCAACGTTCGGCCAGTAACGACCAGATCTGTGACCCGTGAAAGTCTCTGCGCTCGCTTACTGAAATTATCATTTATTCGCGGTGCAATAACGACCAGATCTGTGACCCGTGAAAGTCTCTGCGCTCGCTTACTGAAATTATCATTTATCCGTGGTGCAATGGCCCCTTGTAGCATAAAATGGCGTGGAAAAGAGAGCAAGACATCAAATTTTAAAATCGATGGAATAACATTTCACACGTAAGTTGATTTATTTGAGGAGGGTATAGTTCACGGAACGTATAGTGACTGAGCGAGACTGAGCTGAGGCTAGTTTGTAGAAAGTTTTCAAGACCACAAAAGGAGTATAAAAGCCGACCTAGGCCGCCGGTTGAGAGATTCAGTTTTTCGATGCGAACAAGCGAACAAGTCAACAGTGAATAGTAGGCTTGTTCTTGCTCGGTCAGTAAAGAGATCGCTCTGTCCTAGTACAATCGTACTAATGTACTAGTTCGGATAACTAGATTGAATACTATTTAAATTTACTGAATATTAATTAAAATATTATTTCACCAAAACATACACGAAAACGGACGAAATATCCGTTTACCGACGAAATATCGAAATGCAATGCTCCTTCCTCGATCGCAACAAAAATAATACAAGTAGGTACATACATATTACACTTACAAAAGTTGCAAACATAAAATACTAACAGGGCAATTTCATCTCTATGTTCAAACAAATAAAGTTTCTCATTCATTACACCTCCGTCTCTTTTACTACCGGGGATTATGCGCTGTCTATCTCTTATTCGTTCCTTTGAGACAAGACTAAGTACTGAACTTGAGAACTAGATGCATATCTCCGTCTCTCTTACTACCGCCGAATAGGCACTATCTTTATCTCTGTTCTCCTTGTCTTCTAGTTCCGTCTGACACGGAATCACGGAATGTAACAGTGAACTAAAAGAAACATTGTACTAAGGACCGAGTAATCGAAATGCATTCTCAAAAAGATCTTTTTATTCTTGTTATTAGATTTTAAACTTTATGCCATAGAAAATAGTGATTCAGACGCCAACTTTTTTTGTGGTTTCGAGATTTCGTGACTGCAGAGCAAGTGAACTACTGAACTACTAGGAACTAGTTGAGCTGAATCGTTATTACTAGTTCACTGGTCGGAACTAATTCATTTAAGTTAATTATTCCTGAACTACACAAGACTAGTGAATAGTGAACAAATAGTGAAACCAATCCAGTACTGCAATAACATAATAAAGAAGCTCTTCTCACAAAATAATCTTTCAATTTAACTTCATCTTCTAACCGGCAATAGAAAGTGTGCACCCGCTCAATTGATAGGCCTTCGTAGTGGGATTGCACAGGATTTTAAACTTTAACTTATTACTTTTATAGTTGAGAATGCTTTGAAACTTGTTTCGGATGAGCGACTTTCTTTTTAATACGATGATGATGATTCTTATTGTGGTCAGAAAACTAATGACCTGCGTGCTTATGGCTCCTTATGGTGGATTATAAGGAAAAATCTGAAAGCTTTCCATTTTCCCAACTTTTCCAACACCTTTTTACAGTGGCAATTTAATGACAAATATTTGCTTAAATAGCCTCTTTCATTGACTTTATTGATATAATTCCTGATATATAAATACCTACAATTCAAAGAAATGACGCATGTAAATAAATCTTAGTATTGGCCTTGTTAACGTCTTCAATTTATTACCGCAAAGAGAGCAACATTATTGATTTACGACACCACATTACCAGGGTAACATGAGCGCTATAAAGCTAGCTGCACATTCACAGCTAAGCGGAAGCCGTGGCGGGAAGCGGATACAACGAAGAGCGCTAGATTTATTCGTTCCGCTCTGGCTAAGGAAGAAATTCCGTCGAAAAACAGTCGCTTTTGTAGTTTTTCAATCCGATTCAGACTACATACTAAAAAATTACTAATTGTAAGTTGAACTTAGACATGAAAGATTTTTCAGTTTATTAGGTCCTCATAAGTATTTTCTATATAATAAATAAGAAAAAATAAAATATGAATGGCACAATGACTCACATAATCAATAATAATTTAACTCACCTAGTCAATAAGATCTGCTTGTATGACTGCAATAAATAACAATGCTGAATAGATTAAAAATAACATTAATTTACTTAATTAAAGCTCACTTTAGTGAGATACCTGCTAAAAGAGATGGGAGCGTGGTTCCGCCCTAGTTCCGCCGCGTCCGCCGCCGGCCTGCGCACAATCCGAATATTATTCATACAGAATAATAGCACTTTTGTTTTGTGATGTCGCCTCCTATTTTGGTGCATAACTCATTTTCTTACTCACCGGGATTTGCAAAGATAACATTTTCTGCATATTTTTCATTAAATCCGTATGATTCTGCCTTTCAAGAGTGTATAAAGAGCTTATTGTCTCTAGCGTCGATTTTGTAGCAATTATATATCTCAATTTATATTTGCCGCTAGGTTAGGTAAATCACGTTTTGCAACGCGAGCTTAACGGGCCTCAGAATTCAAATCATGGTAAGTATCCCGTTATAAATGACTTTAATGTTGTGAATAACCATGATAGTTTCAAAATGTATAAATGAGATCACACATTTTCAAAATTTTGCGTGAATATTGAGCTCTGATATTCAACAACCTGTATCGCATAGGTGATCGATGTGCCTGATCATCCATCTCCGTCCAGCCCGCCGTCCCAGCCCGCGCCTGCCCCGCGCGGTTCCCGCCATCCTCAGTGTACACACGTCACTATCCGTCATACTTACGAACGCTCTCTTTGCGCTTGTCATCGCGTCGTAAACCGTATTCGAATCGAATGTGAATCAATATTACAGTAATATCTGTCGTAAATGTTCCTCGATGGGTTGGTAGTAAGCAAAAATGTGTTTTACGGGCTCTCGTTACAAGGAAAGATAAATATAGCAATGCTAATGTTTACGGTTATTGCTCAATAGCAAGCAAGGTTTGTTATTTATTCCGATTAGGGGTTGTCTTTTTGCGTTAAAATAAATACCAAGTTATGTTCACTCACCAAAACCTTAAATAAATTACTTATAATAATTTTAGGAATTTCGATAAAATTCCAGGCGCGGAGCGGACATAAACCTAGCTCGTAAAAATGGTTGTTGCTTCACCTTCCAAGATTCAGCCGAGAGTCGTTCAACGATGCATAAGCTTGGAGCTAGCGTTCGACGACACTCGGCAAAGCAAAGCGTGCTCTAGCAGCCTGCCTGAGAGCGCGTCGCCGCGGCGGCGGCGCCGCCGCGCCGCCTCGGGGGACGACACTCTCGATGGATACATCTTGAGCCAGCAGCCAATATGCGCTTACTCGGCTCAAGACAAAGGCGCATATATCAAGTTATATGTATTGTACACAAAGTGGAGCCAATTTTGCGGTTATTGCTTTGGCGTTATATGGCATAACGCCGTGCTGAGCTTATATATAGCAACATTTGCATCGCAAATAAAACAAGGCATTCAGGTAGAATAGTTCCTTGTTGGATTAGAATGGTCACTTGTTGTGTTTAGCTTCAAAAACTGCGCATCGTCCCCTAATTTGGTTTATTTGAGTATGCCTACTCCAACATTTCTAATTGTTTCCGAACTCCTCACGCAAAGAGTTGGTAACTTGCCCCTCAGATTGTATACTTTGCTGATATCAACTATTTATACCCGTATTCTCATTGAATGCCCGCGGGAATCGACACATTATGGTATTGGCGTCGAGAAGCGATGATAAATTCCTGAGCAAGGGTAACGTGAAGTACATACGCGTAAATTTCCACGCAACCACGCCAAAATTGGGGTTATCGTAACCGATTTAGGGGTTCAAAGTGGTTATACTCACCAGATATAAATATTTTAAGATCAGCTTATGATCCTACAGAAATTTGCTACAAAAAATCTTTCTATGAAATAGAAAGGATAAAAGTAAAGTCATTGTCACTAAAATTAACGCTATTTCCGTTTGCTGCCTGGGTCAGCGCATATAAAACTAGTCGCTTCGGTGCTTCGGCCGCAGCAGCTGGACCTACTCGTAGCTGCTTAAATTGCCTGGCAGTTCTAAATTTACCCAGACCCCGAATAAAGCCATTTCCGAGCGTTCCAAAGGCAAGCAATTCGACCCAATGTCCCATCTTGCACCGAGCATAAATACCTAGAGGGCATGTAGTATGGAGATCTGGTAATGGAAAACGCCTGTTTGCCTCGGGAGGCGCGTAAAATCGGTAAGATTCTCTTGCCTTCGGGGAACTGATAAAACTAAGAAGTAACACAAACTATGCGGATAAGACAAACAGCAGAAAGTTACCTGTAACACGAATTGGTTATCTGCTAACGTTCATACTAAATCAATCCTTGTTGATGTTTAACTTTGCTGACGTACGAATTGCGACTTTTTTGTTTGCTCAAATAATGTCGACAAATGAACAGCGAACATGTCGATGTTTTGCTGGTTGAACTGCAATCACTCTATTTTCCCAATGAAAAACTACATAAATTTAAAATCGTGAAACATGTTCAGTAACACAGACGAAAAACAGAAACTTGTGTCAAGCAGGTAGGCAGGATGGAAAGGTCTCTCATAACAGTGTACACGGGTGTTAATAAACGGGTTATGTATGTATTTGTGCGGGTTAAAGGCCACCCAGTTGATTTCCAGTTCAAATACAGGGAAATGTTGGGACCGAACGATCACGTGGGTTGCAGAATATTATCCGATGTCGGCACTCGGGTCGCACCGGTAGTCAAATAATATCATAGTGCCAATGGTGTTTGTAAGCACTCGCAAAAACCTTACGACCAATATTTACATACTTGCTTTTAAGAATATGGGATAAACACATTCTTAAACTATAGTGAAGTATTAAGGTGTGAGTGCAAATAACTACTTCATAAGGATGCGTATAGCAGAGTAATGAATGTCCGTATGTATAATTAGAAGCACTACCTGCTTCGACCCTCGGAATGTAATTACACCTCATAGTGGTGAAGCCTCAAACACTCGCAAACTCAATAATATAAGTTTACCGGAACTTCGCGATTATTCCAGGTGACGTCCTTTCGAAGGGTGTTGATAGAGGAGAGGCTAATTGGAAGTATTGGAGTAACCTAGTGTTTCCTTACGTATAGAGATCAATTTTTAGCATCAAAAGGCACCAATAATGATGGATCTATGGAAAAAGGCTAGTTGGAAGGTTGAAACCTAGTGTTACGTAATGTGGACCAATATTGACCATCAAAAGGGGATCCATCCAGACTTTTGAAGTATAAAGTGTTTAAAAGTGCATTCTACCATAATATTGAACTAAAATACAATGACAAAGGCCGTTTGCTTCCATACGTACTCTGCTAAGTGGTTGACGTAGCAGGTGTGAAGCAGTTGTCATGGCTGATTAACTTCAGATAATCTAACTTGGTACTTAGATCTGACGCAGTTGAGATCACTTTGCGGAGCACTGAAGTGCTATTCTATTTCATTTTTCACTTTATTTCATATAATAAAATGTAACAGATCCAATTCTGAACATCGAATAGATTTTGATTTTTTTTAGAAAGAGCGAGAGAGATTTAATTTAGAGGACACTTATATAATAAATAGTAGATTGTTTTACAAGGGACTAAACCATCCCATTATATACGAGGTTGTTATACTCCCGAGCGTAGCGAGGAAGGATGACAAGACCGAGTTATTGATTCCTTCCGTAATCCGCTGCGTGACGTGATACTTGTTTTGTATAGAGTCCTCTATATAACCTTCAGCCACTTGATCGGACCTCCATCCACCGTGCCGTTTTAATGTCGTTATATTCGCACCAGAGTCCGCCAACAGAGTCGCAGATGTTCTGCGGAAACAATGGCCCGTGTAGAGTTCCGGATTTGGTAAATTTAGATAAGTGGCAATATCTTTAGGCATGTTACCAAATTTATTTTTGCCTATGACTTGCCTTGTGCATTTACCATTTTGATAATTTAGAAAAATACTTCTCGTTGAAACATTAGTGGGACGTAACTCCTGATAGGCTTTAACTATATTAAGGTATTCTCCACTGATGACAAATTTACGCTCTTTGTTTGTTTTCGTGTTTGGCAGACTCACAGCTTGTAGGTTTGTATCCGTTTCTACGTCTTCTAGCGTTATATTGGCAAGCTCTATTCCTCTGCATGCACCGCTGATTCCATAAATTAAAGCAACCTGTTGAACAAAAAAATAAGTGTGTTAATAAACGTAATAACCTAGGTACATAATTTAGGTATGTAGGCAGGTATCTATTTATTTAGTTTGAGTAGAGTACAGAAGTAGGTTACCTTTGTTGCCAAGTATTGTTTATTTGGAGGGTTATTTAAAAATGTTTCGATTTCTTGTGTCGTCAACACTTTAATTTTTTTTGCTTTGTATCCAGTGGACAATTTCTTCAGCAAAGCCGTTAAATTTATATATTTTTTAACATCGACGTCGTGTTTCGTTTGTAAGGTCATTCTTAACATTGAATATGTGCTCCAAAGAGTCGACGATTTGAATTTTTTCGATAATTCATCAAAATAAGTGAGAAAAACCCCTTCTGTAAAAGAATCCACACGTTTCTCATCTCTCCATTTCATAAAATTTTCGTAACTCTTTAAATATATTCCACGTGATTTTGTCGGCAACAGATTCATAATTATTTCTTTGCCCTTTTCTTCCATTTGCATCTTCATCTATCACTTGATGACATTTTTCACGTTCACAATTTGGAAGTAAAAGTCAGGAAGTTAAACGTAAAAGTTTGTGATTTGGAATGAAGAAAATTCTAGAGATTTAGCGCCAATACCATCTTTTTCTTTAAATCTCTATTTAACCCGCAACGAAACAGTTCGCATTCTACCGTGAAGGGAAGAATCAACCTTCATAAAACATCAACAAGACGGTTCTATTTAAAAAAAAAAAGATTGACGGAGCGCCAAGAAGTCGAGTTTTTATGTAAGAGAACGAATGCTTTGTACGGGCTGATGATTTTAGACAAAAATTAATAAGAAAAAATACTTTTTAGCCCGAGGTGTTAAACTCGAGTTTTAAGCTACACTATTATGATACACTTTTTGAGCAAGAGAAGTGAAATAGGTATTTATTGTATCAATACTGAAGTCAGAACTGTATTTTTTATATTTTTTGTTCGTCTGTTTCTTGGCCGCGCATCACGCCGAAACTATTTAATGATTATTTATAGTTAAAAACTAAATCCCAACTACATAAAAGTCACCTACCACCTATTGTCTTTATCATTTTCTTTTGATACACAGGTAGTCGGAGGCACCCACCCCATAACCAGTACAATTAGTAACAAAGACCTCCGACTACCTAAGTAATAAAAGAAAATGATAAGGACAATAGTATTGTGATTTTTTGTAGTCGGGTTTTAGTTTTTAACTATATTTTTTTACACTTTTTTGTCAATAGCTTGAGAATCTTTAACCTCTCAAAAGTTTGAAAAACGGTTTCGGAAAGTACAAACAAAGACTTTTGCAACGATTTACTAACATTGAAATTTTCGATCCTTACTAGACCCCCGCTATCTCGTTAGACCCCATTTTTATCTGACGTCACATAGCCTATAACCTTCGGGCTATTAAGACGAATCATACGACACCTCATCTGTTGACATCGGACCAGTAGTTTCAGCGTTACGTGGGAACAAAAAATCGGCTACAAACATACATAACATGGGGTGTTAAACTCAACTCTGGATGATCTGAGTTCGTAATACGAGGAATGAATTTGACATTATTGCCATCCACATTTTATCCCCATAATATAACATAATATTGTCTAATTGTTTTCTGTTTGTACCTTTTTTTTGTAACGTGTTGTGTTATGTATTCAAATAAACTTATTTTTTTTCATTATTTCTTTCATTCATCATTTCGCCATTAAAATTATAACTTTTTATGTACCTATTACCTGTTCCAGATTGTCATTGCACTGTTGATGATGTCTTACAACTACCTACGAGTTACGACGACTTCAAATAGGTAGGCTGTTGGGGACATTAAGAAAAGAGTTTGGTTTAACTCATCATCATCATCATCAGCCCATACACGTCCACTGCTGGATATAGGCCTCCCCCGTACGACGCCATAAATAGCGGTCCTGAGCCGCCTCCATCCATCGACTCCCTGCGAACGCTACGATGTCGTCGGTCCATCGAGTGAATGGTCTCCCATGTAGAGGGGGATTTGCCATAATCACCACGCTTGGCAGGCGGATTGGTGATCGCATTATTGGTGTTTAAAAATACTCAGAAGGAAGCTGCTGCCCTTCCTCTGGTAGGTTCCCTTAGTCGGCTCTTACGACATCCACGGGTTGAGTTGGAGGGATCGATATTCATACGCCGCGGCCCCACAGCCAGGTTTGTTTAACTACACACGATTTATTGCACTAAAAATACTTTAAAATGAATTGGATGGGAAAGAGGTGATAATGAGTGTGGACTGGCGGCGCGGGTGACCGCATGTCGCGCCTCGATCGGTCCCACGGTCAGGAAATGCTGAGTTGCATTTCTATGTACTTATTGTACGAACCGTACATAGGCCGTATTAATTAGTCCACCCACATGTCTACTATTCGAGGCTATTAATAACATAGATTGGATGGTTTCCTACGCAAGCAACACATGAAGCGTGTAGTTCCCTTGGGCGTCGAAACAATGATGAATGCCTCGTTTCCGCCCGCAAACGGCTAGCTTCCTGCCATGCCAATAACCGTAGCTTAGCATACGACGAGCGGCTGGCACAGGGGGCTCACTTTCATACAGGAATTCTTATGAAAGCATGGCTATAACATGAGGTTCAACTACATTTACCTCACTAAAGGGTTAGGTACCGACCAAACCAGGATTAACAAACTTTATTATGTCCAGCATTATTTATTTTTTATTTTGTAGGTTTTAATAATTGCTTACTTAGAGAAAATGATTGAGAATCACGTGCTGTGCTACTAAGTTCGAATAGAATCTGAGGGACAGCATGAGGAAGGACGGATTGAAGATGATGACCTTCTAGAATAATCAGAAACCTTTTAACAAACACCACGGGTCTACGGAAGTGAAACGGAGTAAAGCTACCATTTTAACAAAAATATAATTTTGTTGAAATCCTACTAATATTATAAATTTCAAAGTCTGTGAGTATGAATGTATGTTTGTTTGTTCCTCTTTCACGCAAAAGCTATTGGACTGATTGGGCTGAAATTTGATATAGGTATAGTTATACTGTTGTGACGGAACATGTGTTGACGAGGAACATAGAGTATTGTTAAGTAATATGTATGAAACAATTGTAAATATACTGACAGAAGCCGCACAAACTACTTATACAAGAGCTAAGCCGCGGAGGAAAAGGGGTTACATTGCCGGATGGAATAAACACGTAGCATGTTACCACAGAGAGGCCAGGCTTAGGTTTTTGGAGTGGGTTGAGTCCGGTAAACCAACATGTGGTTCGATCTATGTAGATATGTGCGAAAGCAGGAGGATATTTAAGAAAAAGTTGAAGTGGTGTCAAGATCAACAAGATCAAATAAAGATGGATGCGCTTGCTAGTCAACATAACGCCAAAGAATTTAAGCACTTCTGGAAGAGCACAAATAAAATGAATGCTAGGCCTGGCCTCCCTGTGACAGTAAATGATGCTGTAAATCCTAAATCGCCGATCTCTTCAGGGAGCATTTTAAGGTGGTAGCCAAGCCGGACTCTCTGTGTGTGGGCAGGCCAAGGCTGAGGTCGTCATGCAAGGGAGATTGGTAAGTTTTACAGCGCGACAAGTTCGAAAAGTCATTAAAGCCATGCAAAGGGGCAAGTCTCCTGGACATGACGGCCTCAGTATTGAACACTTAAGGTTTGCGAGTGTTCACCTTCCCAATGTGCTCTCCATGTTCTTCAATTTATGCCTCTGCCATGGCTACTTACCTGACACGTTGACCAAAACCATTGTTGTACCCGTTGTGAAATGTAAAACTGGAGATGTGTCAGATAAGAACAACTATCGGCCCATCTCACTAGCAACCATCATCGCAAAGGTACTTGACAGCTTGCTTAATAACATTCTCTTGGAACATGTCAAGCTCAGTTTGGTTTTAGGGCTGGGCTATCTACTAAGGATGGGAGTTATTGGATATTTTGGCTACCGGTTATTAGTTGGGTATTTTGTTTCAATACCGCTAGTACCAACTGGTACCCAATCATCATCATCATCATCATCAGCCCATACACGTCCACTGCTGGACATAGGCCTCCCCCGTACGACGCCACAAATAGCGGTCCTGAGCCGCCTCCATCCATCGACTCTCTGCGACCGCTACGATGTCGTCGGTCCATCGAGTGGATGGTCTCCCATGTAGGGGGGGATTTGCCATAATCACCACGCTTGGCAGGCGGATTGGTGATCGCAGTGTTGGTGTTTAAAAATACTCAGAAGGAAGCTGCTGCCCTTCTTCTGGTAGGTTCCCTTAGTCGGCTTTTACGACATCCACGGGTTGAGTTGGAGGGGTCGATATTCGTACGCCGCTTTCTACCCAATATATTTCTAACCGATTTGGTTAGAAATACCAAATACTTGTTGCAGCTACATAACTTTACGGGTGAACGGTCCACTAGTACCTATGCGTAGATGATAGTTAGGTAAGTATAGGTATTGAAGCGTTGGGTAGTTATGGCTCACGATCGGTTAGGCGCGATGCTCGCTTTGTACAGTTATTCCCTAGCGGTATGCGGATTTTACAATAGCGTTAGATATTTTAGGACCATGCTAACAGGTACTGAGTTAGTTATTGAATACCGGACTCATCTCTACTATCTACAGAGAGTGCGATATTATCATTTAAGCAAGCTGTCAGGTACTATACCGACAGAAAGACCCCGGTTTACGCCTGTTTCTTGGATTTGTCCAGGGCCTTTGATACGGTTCTGTATCACGGGCTTTGGGAAAAGCTGGGAGACGAGGGCGTACCGGGTGAAGTTGTTTCCATCATGAGGTATTGATACAAATGTCAAAAAAACCAGGTGAGATGGGCTGGGACTCTATCTGAGGAATATGGCCTAGAGTGCGGGGTGCGGCAGGGCGGAATTACCTCGGGGCTGTTATTTAATTTGTATGTAAATGGACTCATCGTTGAGCTCAGCAACACCCATACAGGCTGTATTGTTGATAATATTTATGTAAACAACATAAGTTACGCTGACGATATGGTGCTGCTGGGCCCATCGGTGGGTTCAATTCTAAAACTATTAAGTATTTGTGAGAGCTATGCGGCCGAACATGGACTAACATACAACACCAAAAAAAGTGAGCTCCTTGTATTTAAAAGTGCAAATATAAGGCCCGCCTATGTTCCGCCCATAGTACTTAATGGTGCGGCTCTGAAGGTAGTAAGTACGTTTAAATACTTAGGACATGTCGTCAACGACTCCCTAAGTGATGATGCAGATATTGAGAGGGAGCGTAGAGCTCTGGCTGTACGGGGGAACAAGATCGCGCGTAGGTTCGCACGCTGCTCGAGAGAAGTGAAAGTGACGCTATTTAAGGCATACTGTCAGTCTTTCTACTGGAACAGCCTCTGGCTGAACTGTACCCGCCGCGCAGCCAGCGCTTTACGCGTACAATACCACAACATATTCAGGATGCTGATGCGGCTGCCTCGCTTTTGCAGCGCATCTGGTATGTTCGCGGAGGCGCGCACGGACGACTTTTACGCGATTATTCGCAAAAAAGTCGCATCCCTATCGCAGCGCGCGCGAGCCAGTAGCAACGGCATCCTGCAAATGATTATGTCCCGTCTGGACTGTCCCATCCAAAACAAATGGATGATGATAGTAATGGGGAGTAACTCCATTTAAACTAGGTTAGTTAGTAATTATTTTATGTTATCATCAGTAATTTAAAATAATTTTATTGTATAATTTAAATTTTATAGCGACATTATTTTAATTTTAATTTGATTGTATTGTTATATGGAATATTTTTCTGAAATAAATGAGTTAATAATAATAAATAATAGTTTGGGAACTGTAATAACAACAGGCAGCAGCTAGTTATTAAAATAACTGGTCTGCTGAGTTCTAATAGAAAAAGAAAACACCCTTTACTAACTCTATAACCTCATAAACCCTGAAGTTGGCCAAGATTTTTATAGACGCAGTAAATATTTTCGATAATGATCTAGCCTGATTTGGCAAGTTTCCCCCTCAGTGTGTCGTTCGGTCGAATTGGGTATTTTCGGGAAGTTTGCATTAAGTAAAAATATATTTTATTTCGCAACTATACCTAAACATCAAGGGGTTTTCTGGAAGTTTATAGGTCGCCTAAGTAGGTAAGTTTTACAGAAACCGGGCTGCCCGGGTTTCCGAACAGCCCAGTTTCTATGAGCTTTTTGGCAAACACTTGTTTGAAACGGTCAGATTTGGGTATCAACCAAGACAAGTGATGAAAGGTGGATGAAAGAAAACATTGTTTTATTCCTTCACTGAACTAGCTCTCGAAACTAATCACATAGTATTTTAATTATTTGATGCCGTAGATATGGGTACCAGAAATCTACGCGACGGAAACCTAGATTAACTTGATATGCCCTCATTTGCTATAAGATATTTTTGACTGCTACACTTTGTAAGCATCCTTTTTCTTCTAATTTTAACACCTTGCCTACCTGTGTTAAATGATTTTTCCTGTTATGGTTCAGGTTCTAGTCGCAACAGTTCTAGTTAGCTATTTCATCATAACACGGATGAAATCCGTGTTATTTTTCTCACATTGGGTCAAGTATTATTTGCTTCGATGATATAAAAAACTCCAAAAATGCCCAAAACCCGCTTCAAACAGCCGTGTATTTCCCCTGCCTGACCTTTCCAACACGCTCCCAGTTCAAAGACAAAATCGCGTTCCACTTCCCGCACGAGTGGGTTAAAACTACATTTTTCGAAGAGTCCATTAATGTAGAAACGTTACGTGTACGTAATTACGTTACGTTTTAGTAACGTTTACGAGTCGCCCGGGGAGCTCGCGTCGACAATAAAGGCGAGCGTTGATGAGCGCAGCTGTACTTGACGCTTTTTGTTGGCGACAGTTTGCCAGGAGCTGGAAGCTACGCGTGCAGGAATGCCCTTTACGAGTGGATCGTTTCAATTGGACCGACGACGGTGTATACTATATTTAATAGAACTTCGTTAGAATACTTTTAGAAAGAGAAGAATAGATATAATACTTACATTTCTGGTTTGCGGGTTCGATTCCCGCATCAGGACAAATATTTGTACGATCTACAGATATTTCTTCAGGGTGTACTGGTCTATGTATAATAAAAAATATCTATATGTGTATATTTAATATATAGTATTATGCATACAGTTATCTAGTACCCATAACCCAAGCTCTGTTTAGCTTGGGGCTACTGGGGCTAGATAATGCTATGTGAATTGTCCAGGATTATTAATTTATTTGTCATTATAAATAAGGAGTACCTGGATGACCGAGCTTTGCTCGCAATTTTTTTTTGTAGGATATTGTGTTTTTTAGAAATTATATTTAAATACGAATTACAACCAAACATTCATTGGCTTTATGTGGCTTAACAACGCCACCTGCTGGAGTAGCCGTAGTGTTGTGTCGTGAGAGAAGTTGGTTGCTCCCAAATTAAAAAAAGTAGTATTAATATTCGCCAATAGATGTCAGGAAGAGACATATTTTTCAGTTTATTTATCTACGAACAAAAACAATAGACTGAATTAGTATGTCTTTGGCCTTATGGGCCCCATGGGTTCATCTGACAACTTTCCACCCCCATTGTGACGTCATATCCAAATATATGCAGTAAATTAAAAAAGCTGTCATACATGATATATCATAGTGATAGATGAAGGCTTTGTAGCGTAGAAATCTTGCCTATCGTAAAGTTGAGTATCGAAAACACGAAAAAACAACATTTTCTAAAAAATAATCCTAGCTAGATCGATTTATCGCCCCCGAAAACCCTTGTATACTAAATTTCATGACAATCGTTGGAGCCGTTTCCGAAATTTAGATTATATATATATACAAGAATTGCTCGTTTAAAGGTATAATATATCGGAGTGAGTTATAAAAATTCAGCTTTTCAGTTGTAGAGAAAATAAATAGAGTCTGGCAAGTTTATTTAGCAACCTCAAAACATTCAGATCAGTTGGCGTAAAGGTCGATAGTCCATTCGCTCTAATTGGGTTGGAGCATTGAAGTGTTCTGACTGAAGGTAGCGCCGCGTCCGCGCCGGTACCTGCCAACGTGAATACTGATGGATGGGAATATATTATGCTCATATGAAATAAGTAGACGTAGGTATTGATAACTTAGAACCACTGGATTTTCGGTATCCACATTGTTGATATCCTTGGTAGTATGAGACACGGTCATTACATTACTCCGGTGGAGGTCTCAAATTAACCTACGTAGGCATTTAAATTAACCTACGTTTATTCCATTTATATAACTTCGTCCGATGGACATATTACGCTATCATGTCTTAACTATTAAATAAATCTTAATAACTAAGCTTAAAACAATATCATCTTAGCAGTATTTCAAGAAATAAGTAAAGCATGTAGATTTTCAATAAGTTGTCTCACATGAGACAACTTATTGAAAATCTACTATAATATCGTTTATGAGAGCATCCATATTATTTCAATAATTGTATGATGAGGTTCTCTCGAGGTATAAATACCTACCTAATAATCATCCAGTTTGTAAGTAGATAAACTAAGAGTGTCTCTATAAAAATGCAATTTGCAAAAAAGTATCCCCCATCCCTCTTAGTAGCCGGAGCCGGATGCAGTAGGTATGTGTTATTCTGGAGGATTTGCTTTCACTTTGAGTGTTTTTCTTGTAATTAACTAAATAAATGATTATTAATGATTATTGTTATAACGTATCCGTCTTCCTAAGATAGATCAAATATTTATTTGCTACAGACATACTTGGTTATTTCTTTACAATTGGACCCCTAATTATGTCCTCAGAAGCAAAGTCCGAAATTACAATGCAAACTACTTATTCGAATATTGGAAGGAACCTATCTTTTGGAGCCAAAGTTATTGCAGAGTTTCCGTCATCAGTTACTATAAAAATGAACGCATTAGAATCAAAGGCGATCGGTAATGTGAATCCGCCCGCTACGCCCGCGCCGTCGCGTCTCCAACAAGTGAATCCCTAATACGTAGTACAAAGCTCGGTGGCCACACCTTGTGTAATGCCTTGAATGTATTGTTACTGCCCTCGAAGGGCGCACCAAATAAATTTATCGTTTACGGTTTCCCTTCAATGTTAGATGTAGATTTTAATGTAACATGTGAACATTTATTGTGGCGATGTAAAAGATAGAGGCTAATGACTATCAACGACGACAAAGACTTTGGCTTAAGTTATGATATTGATAAATTGAAAAACCATGAGGCTGAATATTAAGTGGACCGTCTAATTGGTCACTTGGGTTCAAAAACAACTAGCAACGTCATTCATAACACATAGAGCAAATTAGTTTTTTGGCGATCTTTTA
Source organism: Eupithecia insigniata (assembly GCA_947859395.1). Classification (NCBI taxonomy): domain Eukaryota; kingdom Metazoa; phylum Arthropoda; class Insecta; order Lepidoptera; family Geometridae; genus Eupithecia; species Eupithecia insigniata. The sequence goes on along the minus strand of OX401995.1, from coordinate 477,085 downwards.
CTAACGTCCTACATATTTTAAGCAAGAAGCGTTGATGACAACGCTTCTTGCTGGATGAAAAAGCATCGTACGCTCCGAAATTCGTAATATGATTGTATGTGTAGTGTACGCCATTAGAGCTGTATAAAAACTAGTGATGGTGGCGGGTGGCTAATGGCTGCCGGTCCTGGATGGCGCCCAGGGGTGACATTACGCAGCCAATATGCCGAGGAAAGAATGAAAATGCTCTGTATTAGAATTGATGGCTTCATTTACAAGCATAAAGTATTTGCCTACATTATTTTCATTGCTTTTATTCAGCTTTTGATTATTGCATTACGTATAAGCATTTCATAGAATAAATTTGATAGGATGGTCCCTCCACATGAGGGCTGAGTCTTGGAGAGTGTTTGTTGCAAATTGTCGAATCTAAGTCGACGCACAAGTGATAAAAACCTAAAGCTTACAAGTATTCATTGCATTGAACACAAATTCGAAGAAAACAAATTATTCAAGATGTTTATTTGCCAGAATAAGTATGGTCGTAATGTAACCGCGTTGGTCTAAATTGCACCTTAAGTAAAATAAAGGATCATGTATAAAGCAAACCCCATCGTTCCCTAACAAAGAAGGTCCCAACGTTGGCATGCCATTTCAAATGTTGAAACATCACGCATCCTACCCGCAACCAATCTACAGCAAAATTGTCTTTCCCGCAATAATTTGAAACGTCTGGAACGGTGGGCCTAATGCTGCCAGTTACACATAAGTAATGCTCATTCATCTGTCCGCCAGCCGCGTACGTGACCTACCCTCGCTTATTAACTTTCTTTTATGTGCCGATGTTGCCGGGAAATGTTTACCTGCATCTCTGGGACTTGAAAATATTGCGAGAAATGCGCGAAGGGTGTTTGTTTTTGCCGGGTTGTTGTACGGTCGGTAATTGGCTCGAGCTGTCGTAGTTATTTCTACAAGGAGCACTCACGTGATGGTGGGCGGTGGGTTGGCATGCACGAGACATGGCAACACCACGTCTCCTCCTCTCCGCACCGTTGCCTCCCACTGGCCGTGCGAGATGGCGCGAGGAGCGGACGCCACGCTCATTGCTGTAAAATATCACATTAGTTACGCTATTGGCAAATTTTCTAGAGCTTATTTCTAGTTGTCGATGTTATCAAAGAAAATCTCGTGAATTCAGAATTTCCATTCAGAGTAAGGAACTGAATCTAAATCCGTCCCCGAATAATAGAACGTATACAGGATGTTAGTGTAAACAGTTTTGTATATCATAAAAGCCTACACCAAGCCATCAAAGCTCTGTCGGTATCAAACAAAAGTGCCGCCCGTACCACCGAAGAAGTCACCCACCACATAAGATTCGAGTGCCGGCTGCCACCGGCGCGGGCATAGGTATTCAGAGTACTGGGGTGCTAGGGCGTCCATGATATCACATACGATAGCGCAGAAATTAATTATGAAAATCCATCGAAACTAATTGTTTGGTAATATTTTTTTTGGGTTATTCCCGCTCGTCCCCACGCATCGTCCCCATTGGGGACCAGCGGGAAGTTTTTGTAGCGTTCGTTTTCACTAAAATAATATGAGTTCACCCGTTTTGGACTCTACTCATGTTACTACACCTCTGGTTTCAAGGATAAGACTGTTTACACTAACATCCTGTATAGAGAGGTTTGAACCGATTGTGCCGTAGAAGGAGTTTCTAATTGTTGACAAGGGTTTTTAACTTGCATTGTTTCTGTTCTCTTTTGATTCAAGTTTCAATTTGTTCCGGAGTCGCAGTCAGGAAACTTTCCCGCTGTAGACAAGTTTATGAAATATCGCGCGTACTCGCTCCAACTCCGTAATTTCCTGACGATAAGCCTTTCTTCACAATGACTTGAGAAGTGCTCGCTAGCGGTTACCGGAAACCCAAGTTCGCATTGTCGCATAACAATCAGACAAACTATTCGAATTTGCTAAATGCTACCCGTGAAACAGTTTACAATTCTCCTGATTTTATCGGAAGATTTCGTTGAAGTTTTCATATAATTATGTACCTACCTATACCGAATAAGAAAACTTTGTAATCTTCCCATTATTTTTATTTCGGCTAGTGCTTCTCTTCAGTATAGTCTGTAGGTGACAATAAACGACAAAAATGTGTTTAATAGGCATGCTGATTGATTTTGAGAAACTACGCCGCAATGTTTTATGACATCTAGTGAATACAAATGAAATCATATTTCTGCAGAACAAATGGACTGTGAAGGAAAAATTGAGCTTTTAGTAATGCCTTATGCATTTATATTTAATTTCGCTCTAAAACGCTAGAATACTCAGAATCAGAATCAATAACTTTATTTCTTTAGGCTTACAAAATAAGCACTTAGACAAGTCAAATTTTTACTAGAGGCGTCTGTCTATGACGTCACCTATTGTACAAACATCACACAAAATAAATTCAGGGTGTTTGGTATTGGGACCGCCATTGAGGAGTCGTCGAGGGAGCCATGACTTACATTTCTCCGGTAAAATCAATGTACTAAGTGTCACGGTTGCTGAAATAAGTTTTTTTTTAAATCCATTCTTAATCTTGCCTTTAAATCATTATATTACAATATTTTTTGTTTTTGGTTGTAATGCCACAAATTAACTTGTGAGAAATGTAGCTCATGCATGATCCTTCAAACTCCCTCACAAATTATGTCGGTCCCAATCCCAAACATCCTGTATGTGTGTGGTAAAAGTTTATTTATTTATTTATTGAAACCACGTGGGACGTTGGTCTACCTTTACAATAAATATTTATTCTGTGCCTTTACAAAACATACCTACCTACAGGGATGGGGTAATTCCCTCGTCGCTACCTAATATCACTATTATTATTGTGACGGCATGACGTCACAGTTTTGTAATGCTCTGATTGGTGTTAAACGTGTCATGGCGGATTGCTGTATTTTGTAGCTTTATTTAATCAAAATAATAATTAATCTCGATCAAAAATAAACGTGTTTTGGAACCTATGGACCAGGTATAATTAGGTAAATACATAAGTTTGGTGATTTTCAGTTACTGCCATTATCATCCCTAGGTACGCCTGATTTACCAACACTGCATTTGTGGCGAACATAATGCGGAGGTATCTAGCGCGCATCATTGTGTCGGTCGGTAATAGTTAAATCTACTCAGGTTTCTATGATAGCCCTCATGGTCTTCTAAGGCCTGTACTTACGTGCGACGTCGATGCTGACGGGCGTGCTCCGGCGCCGCTCGCCAGTCAGGTTGTCAAGCACGGAGCACGAGTATTGTGCGCGCGTGTCCTCCACGCGCACCGCACGCACGACCAGCTTCCAGCCATCGTCTACCACGAGTGTGGCTCCAGCTGCAACAATGTTATTCATTATCATTATAGCCCAGCAGCCCAGAATAGTCTACTACTACTGGACTGAAACTTCCCCCATACGTCGACACAAATAGCATTGAAGATAAGAGCATGAATATATCTATATATTTATAGCTTCATGTTATCTCGGCTCATTCATAATATAAGAAAATCTTGCAAGAGCTACCTAATGATGAATAATTACTACGGAGAAATGCAGATGAAAAGAGAACTCACTTCTGAAGCTGGAAGTAGGTAGTAAAGTAACTTACAGAGATGGTCAGCCGCCGGCAAGACCATGTCGTCTCGGTACCAGGCGGCCACGGAGGCGTGCTCGCGCAGAGAAGCGGGCGCCACACAGGACAGGAGCGCGCTGCCGCCCGCCTCGGCTGGCGTCGACGTCACGTGGACCTGCCACTCCTGCCATACCACTGAGGACAATATAAATATATTAAATAATGCCCAAGACCGATTTAAGATGGTTGACCTACTCAGATACCTATGTTTCAAAACCATAGTCGAGCTATTTGAATCTCAGCTTAACTTCTGCTCAACTGGTTTAGTAAACCCACAATAAATTTTACTACGCGAGATCAGTTTGATTGAACTCAAACCAAAGCCAACGAAATTTTTGATTAGCATAATATCTTACTCTTTATCTACAAGTCAAATAAACTTTGGGTTTGTAGTTTATCTAAAATCTAGATTATAACAGTCTGTGAATAATTTTATCTAGCTGAGTTAAACGATTTCAGTGTTTGCTAAAGACGTTGGTGACGTTGTTCCGTGAAATCATTAGCTTTGCAAAGCATTCCTCGGCGACTTGAATTTCATTTGATTTACGCTCATTTTATTCTAGTGAAATTGCCATAATATCTCGGTACCTACTGCCTCTGATTTGCATTCGGTACACTGGAGATACACAGAGATCGTAGAAACATTAATAAAAATGACAAAGTTCACTACCCTCGTTCATTATAATTTTGCAGCTAGACGCTCTTTACATCTTTCACTACTAATTAAGGCTTTCATACAAAAGCAGCTATATATTTAGATATTATTATATTATTTGTGTTGTATGAAATTATTTCAGATACTTAAATCCATATCACATACATATGTATGTATACACAACATTAAATAAAATTCAAAATGACACGGTCACTAACCTAAAATTAGATACAAAGTAATAACTAAAACAATTTCGAAAATAGCCTTGTATAATATAAAGTCGCTGTAAAGACTTTGCCGTTCTTTTTTTACGCTGAATTGAGATGAAATTCTAAATTGTCCACAAGGAAAATGGAATGTTTCCTTATTAGCATAGCCGATGAATTTGATTGGAATTTGTCGATACTAATCTTGGTGTTTAGTATTCTGCGAGGGGAGGTCGGAACATGATCGGAAGCGGCACGGGCGGCGGCGGCGGCGCGGGCAAACTCGATCATGCCTTGAAGTGGGGCAAAGTCGATCATTCCGCCGCGATTGCGCAACATAGGCAAATATAAGTTTGTTGCATATTGTATGAGTTCAGCCAAAAACAGTGTTATTGGATGATGTTGCGGTCGGAATAAAATACGGTATTATCCGAGTACGACAAGCCTAATGAAACGAGCTTATCTTTATTAGCTCGAATATTAATCGGGATCAAAATTTCGGGACAACACTATTCATGGGTTGTTTACTGATCGTATTCTAAATTATTGTAATCGTTTTGGTTTTTGACTTGCTTTCTTCAGGAATGTGATAATTATTATGCTTACAAGTAACTACAACGAGAGATGGGATAAATAATTATAAATTCAATAAGTTGTAGTGTCCCTACAGAGTTTATGTTGAGCTTGTAAACTAACTTGTAACTATTTCTAGAACTTAGTATGTAAAACAATAAATACTTGAAATTTGAAACTTAACTTGATTCCTTTGTCGCTTTGTTCCGAGTATGTAACATTATGCCAAGTCGATTTCACGTTAGATCAAATTAAAATTTCCTTCCATACTTTGTTGCCCTGTTTATAGCCGTCGCATCGCTAACGCAAACCAGTCTCGTTAACTAATTGACAGGCTTTGAAGTGTTGTATCAACATGATGGGGGTTGATGATCTGCCCCCGCGCTGTGACGTCACAGCAAACACTTCAACAAACTTTCATAAGCACTCATGCCCCGAGGCTATAGCCTACTTGCGATCACTTGCGGTGGATGTACGGGTTTGTTTGCGCGTTGTACTATTTGCCTTCGAGAGAACGATTCTACGGAATAGGTAGGCACTTATCTACCTACCACCCGAGATTGATTTGCATTTGATCCGTGGATAGTCTTGTCTATCAGCAGTGTGTTAACCGATTCTGATATCTATAATATTTTTTTTACTGAGATGTGCTTTTAGCCCACGTACTCAAGTTCACATAAAAAATTGGATAACTTTCAATTACTGAATCAGTTCTCTTATTTCTCGTTTGTAAACTTCACTTTTCCTTTGAAGCCGTAACTTTCTGTTTTGTCTTCGCTATAGACGTCGTCCCCGTCTCCTGTCTGTGCCGGCAGTGTTGCCATCTCATTAATTGAATTCAATTAAACGTCTTACTTTAGTTGCCTCTCCTCTTTGCCGACTCGTTCTGGTGATTAATTATTTTTATGAATTTAATAAGGCACTTGCCCGCTTATAAATTTCTTTGGATGGCCGTTAAATATTTCAAAATTAGCCAAATGTTTCGGGCTCTTAGCAGAAATTTAAATATTCCGGGATATAATTATTTCAAGATTTATCTTCTGAAACACAAATACATAGATGGTTCGTACTATAAATAAACTTCAATATCAACCATTTTCAGAAAAAGGAAAGCTTTTAACAAATCCTTAAAAGCTAAATTCCAGGTATGAAATACATGTATGAAATTACTTTAAAATAGTTCGTACTAAACTATGAGTCTATGATACAATTGCATCAATCAGCAGCCGACGACGGTTCCGAGGGCGCGGCGCGAGCGGTGCTGTGGCGGTGCACAGTGTTCAAAATGACCAAAAAAAAGTTCCCTATGAGGTTTATAGCATTAATCGATCAACAAATGCATTTTAAATGCAAGAGTATACCCACGTGTTAATTTCAAATAATTTGTTATAAAAATTCATGAACTTTGGGTGACTTTGACTGAGAAATTTTTTCAATAAATTCTGTAAACGTAATTGTCCATGATATTTTTTTTAATTTAAATATGCTCTGATAAGGGGTCTTTAGCCACATCTTTTACAGTTTTTAATTTTGAAAAATCACCTCTGGATACCGAGTAATATTTTTTTTCCATATTTTCGTCTTTATTTTTTTCACCCAAAAGACTCAAAAGTGCGACTTGTGACTAGCATAAAAATATAGCTTTTATTAAGACCTATCACTGGTAAAAATACCACATTGCACTATTGCGGCTTTTAGGAGGAATTGAATTTCAAAATATTTTATTAGGGTTGTCACTCAACTTGACCTTTTATTTCATTCAGTTTTGAACTTTTTAACACTTTAAGTAAGATCATTCGTTACTAATAAAAAATACTACAAAATAATAGTAACAAATTAGAACATTTAAAACAATTGATTTAACTGCAAACTGTTGTATACAATCTACAGATAGCTCAACTGATCCATATCAATACCAATCCGAAGCGTCTCCAAGATGCTGGCTAATGCAGCCAGCATCTTGGGGACGCTTCCGCTGTGTGGCAATGCTGATGTGCTGTACCAGATACACACCAGGTCTCGAGTCACGTGTCGCTTCGACCACACACTCAGATAAATCTTTGAAAACCTGGAGAGACGTGATCCCCACGAACCTAGGGCCTCGACTCCAAAGAGAGCAAATGCGTACGCTCTGTCGAGACCTGTATATTTGCGCCTCTTGAGATCCTCAGCCAAATCTGCCGCCGCACCACCCCTTGGAAGATGGGAAGGCACAAGTGTGTCGACGTATGTAGTGTCACATATAATGGGCCTCCCCAACTCCCATGTGACTTGGTAGTGTCATACCGTCAGACCTCTTACAATCGTCAAGGCTGGTATTGCAAAAAATCCGACCAGCAGCCCTAGTACACGATAATCACAACCCTATTTTGTATAATTTGACCTCAGAACGAAATTGCACATTTTTCCCAAAGGCCGCGATAGTGCAACGTGGTATTTTTACCAGTGCTAGACCTTGTTAGGAACCATATTTCTGTGCTAGTCACAAGTCGCACTTTTGAGTTTTTCGGGAGAAAACAAATAAAATATGCAAAAAAATTATTACTCAGTTTCAAGAGGTGATTTTTCAAAATTAAAAACTGTTAATTATGTGGCTAAATACCCTTTATCAGAGCATATTTAATTTAAAAAATATCATGGACAGTTACGTTTACAGAATTTATATAAAAAAAATCTCAGTCAAAGTCACCCAAAGTTCATAAATGTTTATAACAAAAAGTATTTGGCATAGACACGTGGGTGTTCTACTCTTATATTTAAAATGCATTCGTTGATCGGTTAATGCTATAAACCGCATAGGGATTTTTTTTGGTCATTTTGAACACTGCGTTGCGGGGGCGAGACTAGAGCGTTCATTAGTTGCTTTAATTACAAGCAAAACCCGAGGCGAGCCGGTGGTCGGGGCATCCGCTATTGACTATCCTGCTACCTCAGACACGAGCGTTTTCTATTTTACCTTTGACATTTTATTTAATATTAAAAGCGATGCCATTTTACTGTGACTTGAATTACTGTATTTCTAATACTTTCTCAGTGTGAACAAACGGTTAGATAATCAATTAAAAAAATTCAGAAAGGCTACCGAATACAAGAGACTACTGAATAATAGTTGTTCTAGAAGTAGAAACTAACGAGGAGCAGGTTATCGCGACACAAAAAATAATACCCCTCAACAACTGAACCCAGAATTTTCCGGAACTTTGTGATTACGATATCCCTCAGAGCAAGGCCGTATTAACTGTCCATTTGAGGCTTTCACGCAAATGAAAGTGCCTATTTACTCGCTACCATAATTTCCTTTAGAACCATAAGGACGACTCATGAGCAGCGGCGTGACCTACTCTTTATAAGCACAATGTCTACATTCCTATGAACCTGACTACGGTATATATATTTTGCTTCCTATCATTGGTCAATAGAGCCTATCTTTTGGTCAAAATTAAAGCGCGATTTGTGTTGAAGATAAGTCACTAATTTGCATAAGTTATGGCTTCTTTGTCAGTTTACACGGTTTTATAATTTCTTCTTATATAATTTCTTCTCTGTCTGTTCTATTACTCCGACCAAATCTCCTACTTACTACATTTTCCGAACGTAAGTAGGTATGCAACTACAGCTTTATTTACCAAGGTCTAGTTAGTGGTCGCGCACACATCACCCTGCACTAATGAGGGCTGACCATATAAAAGCTGGCGACATTAACTATTCCTTTTCACTTCGGTAATCCTGCATTAGGTACCTACTTAGGTACGTAACATATTATGTTGAGAGATTTCAGGTGAATATGCATGCGCTAATGAAATAAGTTTTGAGGTCTAAGCAAGAGATTTGCGGTTGCTTTGTTTGAGGATTAATAGAAGCATAATGTAGTCATTTTAAAAAGTTTCAAACTGCTTTGTTCGAGAGAGCAGAAGTGCCAGACGCAAGAGATTTTCTTTAGCTAGGGATTTCATTAAATTTATTTATCTAATACAGAAACGTAACATACTATGATTTTAATGCAGAGCATAGAAAATCATGCACCTGTATACCACGGGTAGGTATTTGATCTGTTTTATGTAGCATAGCATAGCATGCTTTATCCGGAAACGTGTAAGCAAACAGTAATTGGATACAACTTCCAAAATTGCAAAAACTACTCCTAGTTGGTTGTAGACGGTAAGTTGAGACCGCGGAATAAACGAGCGGGTGCACCGAGCTGGGCTGTGATGTGACCGACGACCACTCACTGCGCTGCTGCCGCTTGAGTTACTTGCGGTCCCAGCAATGGAACCGATACAACTGATTTATAAACTTCTAAATAATTCCTATTATCTAATTTACTGTGGAGTGATACCCGATCAAAGGCAGCATAAATCAGCTGGAGTTTTGAAAGTAGCACAGCTTTATTGTGGGTGTGTATTTTCAAAGTATAATGCATTGCCAATAAGGAAGTCAAAGAGGTGTGGTTATGGTTAAGTCTCAGTACAGTACCTAGTTAGAAGTATGTTACTGGTAGAATCATGTGTTCACTGCAAACCCTATTGATATGAAATCTGCGAAATAGGTTAGTACTTTGTTGATACAGAATTCAGTTTCGGTAGAGGTGATGTAGCAGTAGGTAGGTAGGTAAATACAACACACAATAGTAGCCCGACCGCAGTAACTCACGCCGCGCCGAACACTAAATCAATTTGTCCGGAATGATTTAGACGCGGGCAGTGGTGTGTTGGTGGAGCCGGTGCCTGTTCTGCATGAGAGAGATGACTTCTTCAGATCATGGTGTTATTTGTTCAGCGTACAACAAAGTTCTTGGCACGGTATTAGAATGTCATTAGCTTGAGACGATAGAGATCATCTGGGAGTCTTCAAGTCAAGAGTGAATAAGTTCCTTCTAAGAAAACTTGGTCCATCTAAGGTCATATCTACACTAACCCAAGTGAGATGGTGACCAAAAGCTTTGCCATCAGCAATTATAATGAGAAAGAAACATCCCACTGCAAAGAGGCGTAGGTATCAAATAAATTCACTAATTGGACAAAACAACTGCTTCCAAGTTTTTGTTCGTAATGAGAGACGACGAGTCGTCTCGTTTTAATTATAATAGATAGGTACTGTCACCAAGCTGAGGAAGTAAAGTGGGTCAAATTCTCTTTCATGTGTGATAGATAGGTACGGCTGTCGAGCGAAAATTCTTACACTTAGTAGCTTAACACTAGCGTCTGAGACTATCTAGCCCACCCTTGGTACTCACACAGTTATAAACCAATAAATACAAAAGTAGGTATTTGTTTGTTCGCTTATGAGTTATGAGTATGATGGTATTATACGAAAATTAAGACCATATAGATTTTCAAAAAGGCACCTAGACCTCCATCGGTTCCATCTATCGCTTTTTAGCAAGGTACAAGAAGAAACTTCTACCAACATTGAAAACGACTTCAGTTAGGTAACATTTTTGCATAAACGCGGCGCGAGTAACTATTACGAAGAAAGTCGAACCGAACTGTAAACTTGTCAAGTGCGTGCCTCGCGAAGGAACTTGACTCCCGGTGGAAAGTTCTGGAGATCGGTATAAGTACCAACGTACCTATACTTTTTCAACAAAAACAGAAGTCAAGGGTTTGTAGGGCGCCCGGGGGAACATCGATACCTAAGGAGATGTACCTAGAACTTTCTGTAGTAGTTTTAACGACGGCCGAGTGTAAGTTCTTGATTATATTTAGCACAAAAACTTTTACAATAGTATTAAATCAATATCAAATGAAATAATATTCAATATTTTATGAACTATTTTTGTTTACCTTACGCACTACCAAATTTTATAAAATCCGAGTCACGATTTGCTGATGCTTTAATAATATATTGCTGCAGAAATATTAAATAGAATGCTCAATGTCACATTACTTGCTGACCAATTTAATAATTTTGGCCGACCACTATATGTAGCTCAATTCACTTTTTCGGCTGTCAAAATCCTTTTTTCGGCTGACCAAAACCTGTTTAATTTGCTGACCGTTTAAATGATACCTGTTTTTATATATTTTGTCTTGTTAAAATATCAACTACAGATTGTCTCACACATCAATTTGTTGAAGTTCAATAACGCAATAACGTGAGCTTGCTCCCCTAGCGAGACTGACGTGTTGTCGTCGGCCGGCCGGATGATGTTCTATAACACGGGTACCATAGCTGCATCGAGTAACTTGCGTTACTCCGGTTACGTGGGCTGAGATTGGCGCTGTTGTTTACGAAATTGAGGCTAGGACCTAGTATGATTTGTGGTGTCTTGACCTTTTCCTATCAGTCGGGTCAGTAATTGATTTTGACAACATTTTCCTTAATCGTATTTAGAGATATCTAAAACGTTCCTTATTTCTTTAGGTACCTACAGTTCTCAGCTGATTATCTGTGGAAATAATAAAATTCTTGCTCCAATTGTAGCAAATTACGCAGATTCCCAAAAAGTTCAGATTTCCGTTTTATATTTTTGTGCTACATTTTTAACCTAAGTGATGAATACTAAATGTGGCGTTTTATTCGAAATAGCCGTATGCTGTAAAGGTTATTGTAAATCTGGTTTTGTATGGGGTCTGGTGTTTGTACGTAGCGGCAGATGTGAAAATAGGTTTTGTGTTGGTAATCTATGTGAAAAAAGAAAAAAATTCAAAATATTTTCATTACAACTCAATCATAGATAGCTAAACAGCTCAAGTTATCAGTAACGTTATCTACAATGACATACAAGTTTAAGAAGATATGGTTTATAGTAAGACAGAAGTCTAGTAGTTATTGCTTTGGTGTAGACTGTAAGCTAACTGCTGTATTTTATAAATAAATAAATAAATAAGAATGTATCTAACGATCCGCGCACTAGGCGGAGCCTGTATCGCTTGGATCTGAAAAACTATTTCCAGTAAAAACAAATCCTAAGCTAAAGGCATGACATAGTTTATTATTATGATGAGACACCACAGACAGATACCTGAGGTGTCCACCGTCGTTCTAGTGTTGTAACATAGCTTGTAATTTTGGTGGACAGCGGAAACATGAGCGTGAGCGATATGTTTACCGCTAAAACCTGCCAAACAACTGTTCCTGCGGAGCAGGAAAGGGCCATGTCCTAAATGTTAACCTCAAGCTTTCAGCTTTCAAATAAATATCGCGCAGCAGGCAAAAGTTCCATTGTAAGCTGTCAATAATTCACCCCTACTGAAAACATACTGTGCAACTTACCGAAAATCTTTAAGCGATTATATCGCTTGCCTTGACGACACTCATATGTCATATTTATTTATTGTTTTGTTATGAAGCTCCTAAAGCTCAGAAGTTTTAACTCATTGCCTTTGTTTGATTCTTGTTCGAGTTTCGCATTCAGAGAATATTTCTACTTAATATGGGTGAAATAAAGAAAGAAGATACCAAAACAAACTTTTTCTAATAGTATCTAGGATAAATAAGGATCAAGATAAACAGCTGTTAGATGTTCCTACTTTTAACAGGCAAGGAATTGCTTAAACCTAGGACTAGGACTGAAAGCCGAGAGAGTATTTCCGAGATAGGTCTATGTCTATAGTACACAAACGTATTTACGTTGCAAAATGTAACTGCCTAAATAGACTATTTATCGCAGTTAGATAACCATTACGGTGTATGACGTTTATTATCCGCCGGAGGGCTGTTTGTCTGTCCATTACCGACTGCCGAATTTAAGAGGAAATTGATGGGGTTTTTATTGCGATAACTGATAAACTAGTGAGGTTGGGCTTTATGGTGCACTTTGGGTTTATTTGTTTTAGTGGAACAGGAACAACATTGCCGCATTGTGCAGTAAGTTTTAATGGATTTCACTAAAATTAACCAAGTTCAGCTAAAATGTAAGACGTTGAAAAAATTTGAATGAAAAAAAAACATAAAGTTGAATCTTGCTTTTCTTATTTGAAGAACTTGGACTTATTTAATATTATAAAGTCTGTTAGATAAACGAGTGTTTAGTTTACAAGTGTTGACTGAATGACGAATGTTTAGCGCTGAAACGTCCTCAAAAATCTTTGTGATCTTACTTTCAGGTGTCCAATTTAAAAAATAAATAAACAGAGTGTCAATTCAATGATTATTAATTTTAATGTATATGAGAAGCAATAAATTTGAGCGCCGCTGCTGTCCCGGCGGCGCACGGTTGATCGAGCCCATACAATGGGTTGGACATAGCGTGCCTAAATTTTCAAAGTCGTAATTTCATACAATAGAATATGCCATTCGATAGCTTTTTTAAATCTAAGCAATAAATATTCTATTGCATTTTTGGCCTAGAGTCATAGTTCAGGAGTAAACGGCATAAAACTGATTTCATTGTATGGAAAGCAACATACAAACAGAAATAGTGGGCGTATTTCGTCCTATTTCGTTCTGTGGTCTATAATAGCATGTTTTTGGCACTGTACCGCAACTTTCCTTTAAAGACACATTTTGTGTTTTTTTGCGGCTTTTGAGAAACATCGAAAACAAAAAAAATAAAAAATGTGGCCTTATTTTATTTTGCCATTCGATAGCGTTATCAAAACTAAGCAAATATTATTCCGTTGATATTTAGCATCAGACTTATAGTTAAGGAGTAAATGGCATAAAACTGATTTCATTGTATGGGAAGCAACATAAAAACCGAAATAGGGGGCGTGTTTCGTTCTGGGGTCTATTAAAACATGTTCTTAGCACTGTGCCACACACAACTTTACTTCAAAGACAGATCTTTTGATTTTTTGCGTTATTCTATGATTCTAGGCCAAAAATGCAATATAATATTTATTGCTTAGAATTAAAACAGCTATCGAATGGCATATTCAATTGTATGAAATAACGACTTTAAAAATTTAGGCACGCTATGTCGAACCCATTGTATGGGCTCGATCCACCGTGCGGCGTTGAACGAATACAATGGCGTTGTATGGCGGTCATTGTGCCGGTGACGCGGCACAGACGAGCAGCAGTGTATGTAGTGCGGGTGCTTCCGGTTCCGCCGGATATCCGGGAATGCTGTGTGAAGTGCAGTCTCTAGTTTATCAATAATGATGAACGAATTGCTTTGTGAAGCTCGCCGATGTATTGGTTCGCTAAAATCTTCCCGTTGTAGGGAAGGATTACTCTTTGCAACCGATATTTTTTTCCTACACGTGATTAGCTGTTTTGTAAGAGTAAATTAGCTTCTGTCAGCGGCTTTGCACGCACATAACAATATTCATGTAAACTTGTGCATTAACAAAACCTTGTGTTATGTGATAGCGAGTAGCAAATTTTTTTATACAGGGTGGCTTTTTGTATTGGGAGTGGATGACCAAAATCTGAAACCATGAGAGAGAAAAGTCAAACCCTCGATTTTAATAAAAACAAGAATGCAGTTCTTGTTTTATTAAAATCGAGGGTGTAGATTTTTAAATTATGTACTTTGGCAGAAAATTGAACCGTTTATTTTTGCACTAACTGATTTGATTGCTGATAGCGAAAACGATCAATCTTTACAAATAAATGCATTATTAAAAGTGAATAGAAAAGGCTATTACTATTATTATTGCAATAAGAGTCTTAATCCTGAATACTCGAACGCAAATCAGATTTGTGAAGGTTCCAGGTTGAGATCATGAATCATCTTGAAATTGAGACCTGCTCAAGCCTGATTTGCCTCAATAAAAGTAACTTTAAATTTTATTAATTATTTTGAGAAACTATTTGCCTTCCCTAAGTGTACTAGCAAAATAACTTTTGTGACACAAGACGATGTTCACTTCTGCATATATTACGTAGCGTCTTCCGTCAATATTGAGTGGATTACGATACGATACACAATCTCGTTACTAGGGCGCTACTGTATACCTATCTATAGGTATACAGTAGCGCCTGCACAAATTGACGAAGGTTGGAACTAGGTTGAGTAATAGACTGAAGTGAAGACCCGAGGCGAATCTACAATGGCTCATTTACTATATTCTAAACGTTAAATATCTACGCATAAAAATAAGTGCCTATGTAGATTTGTTTTTGTTTAATAATCTAAAAAAGATATTCTAATCTTGGCTTTTGAAAAATGTCCCATTTCAATTCTATGTCAACCAATAAATAACAATTTTCGGTTCTCAAAATTATATACTTACCTAATAGAATTTTCCGATCGAAGGTCGTAAGGATGCTCGGGTTATTTGAGTCTATCCCTTGTCAAGAAGACTTTTCTACGTCAGGAAAATGTCTCAGGGTTATGAAGTGTTTTTTTTTTATTATCTTCATAAAATGGTTGACTTGTGTTCTTTAAGTTTCCAGTTGATTCCAGTTTACACATAACGTAACACGTTATCAGCGTTATTTACGGTAATTTTAATGTAAATAACTCTCCACGTTATTTATAACGCAAATAATAAAAGAAATTAGCGCTTATAACGCGTTATTCGCATTATAAATAACGTGGAGCGTTATTTACGTTAAAATAAAATTTGCGCAAATAACGCTAACAACGTGTTACGTTATGTGTTTATAATCCATGGTAGGTACAGGTCATCATACATACAGGTAAACAACGTTCGAATGCTATTTTCATTAAAGTAGAATCGTGATCAAGATCATGATAACAGCTACTAACTCGACTTAAACCACTTAGTTTCTGGTGGAGTCATTTTATCAAGAAATTTATAAGTGAATTTCCAGACAATGACTATAAACAATTTGTAATTCCCCAAAGACGAACCTTTCCTGATCTTTACATGCCTAATTCAATTTCAAATTAATCGATGTAATTTAAACCTAAATGAATTGTCGAGAAACTGATAACACCTTACTTTAGATTAACATTGAGTTAACCATTGTTATTGTGAATTTCTTTTTCAAAAATTTTTTTCATTTGCTATCAACTATCCTGAATAACCTAATTCAGGATAGTTGATAAAATTACTCTAATTCCATAACATTTTAAGTTTCAGTTAGTTCTGTACCTCGTTATTAGAGGAAAGGAAGCGCAACGTGAGTGAGCAAATACTGCTTAGTTAGAATCTCTATAATAATGTTCAGTGTAAAAGCTGCGGCTGCTGTAGGTACCTACTGAGTTAGGCAGGTTTGCCTTGTGGATGTTTCGTTTTATTTCCAACGTCAGATCCAAGAGTTTGATTAAACGGCAGAAGGTACTTATAGTAGGCCGGACCACTGAAGTTTTATTCTCAGAGCTTTCATTTTGTTTTGAGAAAACGGGCATATTCGTAAACTTAGCTTTAAAAGAATTCGCTGTTCGGTTTAATAACTTGGAACAAGATTCTTCAGCAACGACACCTTGTAGATAAGGAAACTTATACTTATACTTAGAGAAGGAGTCATGTAAAATGTTTTTGCCGGACGAGATCCCGTCGATCATCCGTCCCTACCCCGTAGCTAACTAACCCGTCGTCGGTTGAAGCAAGACTCGAGCATAGCGTTGGCTTCAGCAAAAAGATCACGACCTGGTTTTTGCAGCACGTTTAATTACAGCAGCAGCGTTATAGGAAGTTGTCCATACAAACTATCATATTGCTTGGCGCATGGAATGAGAATTTCAAAGCGTATTATTCAATCTCCCTTGCAGCTTTAAAAAGCTCTTGGTAAATTCATTAAAGCTCCCGACTTGTTTAAAGGTCGGAAATACATTATCAAAAACTTTTTTATCTTATTAATTTTACTATCGAAGCGTCGTTGGTTTATACTCATAAGTTGTAAAGATCTCTGACTGTTTCATAATTACTGTATATGTTAAATAATGAATGCTGTATCTTTATTATGAATGTAAGCGGGTTAACTACGAACCTAGTTTGTGTTGGAAGAACACCAACGTTTCATCCCTTAACGAGGGACTTCTTCAGGGTGAGTGCGGATCGCGTCGCGCTCGTTCAGCGTCGCAGCGCACACTTTTTATAGTAAAATGCTCTATCATCATCATCATCAGCCCATACACGTCCACTGCTGGACATAGGCCTCCCCCGTACGACGCCACAAATCTATTAATGTTTATTATTTATGACGAACACTCACGACTTGTACAATAACTATCAGTAATTATTGTAAGGGGAAGCACTCACTACCAAACTACAAGTTATATTAAGAATAGCTTATATTGGTAATGAGAGCCCTAAATAAGTGTCATGTACTTTTTATGCAATAAACAATTTTAATTTTTTTTTTAATTTAAATACCTAGTACATTATGCTCTATAGTATACTATGCTGTGTGAAACATAAGCTGTGCTAACTGGTGTGTTCCACTTGATTAGCCTTCCGTTCCAACGAATGGGTAGGTAAGTTTGTCGTCGAAACTTGGCTTCTAGTCGACGACGCCAGCATTCCGGAATCGAATAAGGTCACAGACGGAGCCGCTGCAGCCGTCTCTGCAGAGATTGATCACGAACCTTATCTTAATCGATTTCTTGTACCTACTATTCTATCAGCTTGAAGGTTCGATTAGTTTTGTGGTGCGATTTGGTTGAGTTCTTTGTTAAAGTATTAGAAAACTTCTTTATCGCTGTTTAAATCGTGACGATATATATATATACATATACAGGCAAATATTCTAAACCATAGTTTTGTATTTAGGTTTATTGCATCGTTTATATCTTTGTAAAACATTAAACTCCCCATTAATGCCGTAAACGAATCTCTAAATTGATAGTAATTTTCCATTTGTTTGCTGTTTTCCTCCAGCGCTCCGCGTAAAATTGCCAAATTTTGTCCTCGTTTTAAAGATTTCTCTAAAACTAATCTAATATAAGTAATGAAACGAATCACAAAATATGATCAATAGATCTACATTTTAAAATATTTTATTTTACAATATTTTGTGTAGTTTTATAATAAATCACTGTAGAAAATACAAAAAACGAGCGCGGGCAAAAAATGAACACTCACAGTAAACAAAAAACACCGAATGAATAAACAAACAATAAAACGACTGCTTACATATCATATGTTTCCTTTAAAATATATAGATTTTTGTAATTATTACTAGATTCAGTAAAAAAGCACCAATTTTTTTTTTGTAAAGCGCCGAAACTTCTTCTTTCAAAACTTTCAACTTTATTGAATTTTAAAATTTGCCAATTATATTGGCATATTTTATGATTTGATTCATTACTCATACATACTAACTTTGTTTTAGATAAAATATTTTAAACAGTTCACACAGAATTGGGATATTTTCCACGGAGCCCCCCTTAATAATACTAAATCATTTATTTCAGACTACTTAGAACAGTTATAGATCTTAATTAACTTATTCTACGGTCCATAGTGATATATATATATATATATTATATACCTTAAAACTAACATACTTAATATACTTAAAACCAACTAGAACAATTTTTTAAAACTGTACTCTTACTCTTTTTATTGGTGATGGTCAAGCGTTTGGTCACCATTTCACTTATGTAAGTGAAGAAGTGGCCTAAGATGAAGCACGCTTTTCGAGAAGGAACATATTCACCCTGGATTTAAAGAGATTGTACTCTAACGGGAGATTGTACCTAACTAGCTACAATACTCTAATAGCTAACGAAGCTTTAAGAAAGGTGCGCCGGCCGCGGAGCAAAACGACCTCCGAGTGCGGAGGCAAATATAGCGAAAACTCTACGTTCTTGTTGTGAACTGAAATATACATATATAAATTCTATGATTATTATCAATTCAGATTCTAAATCGCGCGGAAAAGTCGACTTTTTGGCTTTTTTATTCACATTTCAGGATTCTATGTAAGACTAGCGAACCGCCCCGGCTTCTTTGCCCGGAACGGGTGCAATGCTGATACTAAATTATACTTAAACACCTTCCTCTTGAATTACTTCATCTATTTAAAAAAAACCACATCAATATCCGTTTCGTAGTTTTAAAAGACCTAAGCATACATAGCATAGACAGCGGGAAGCTTCTTTGTTTTATACTATCAGTAGTGATTCTACATAAACATGTGTTGATGTGCATCGAATCAGAGAACTGGCATCTCTTTCCTCTGACCAATATAAGACGGTTCACAAACGTTGTTTGCAAGCCTTTCTGAGCTTACTTCCTGACCCATTCACCAGGAGTTATTATTGTTGTAGAAAACTATGCCAAGATAATATTTTAACAGAGTTAATGCTTGGTAGTATGCAAAGAAAATTATACCTAGTGATATTTATTGACGGATTTTGGCAGTAAAGCTAGAGGATGGAAATATTTAATGCTGTCGGCTTTTGAACTTTATGGAGACAAATTATGGACTCGTAATTGGTATTTGTTTCTCGTGAGTAAATTGTAGCAAGCAATAATAAAAAGTGAAACTTTGTGAAGTCACACACAAGAAGTTTGTGAAGTCACACACACACACAAGTATTTCAAACTATGTATGTATGTGTAAGAGGTTTCCAATAATTAACAGATCTTTTTATTGGAACAGTAAATTTCGAGGCATGTATGTTTTATAGACTTTGGTAACGTGAATAAGGTGAATATTAGGCCGGGTAACTGACCGGAGCGTTACGGGACGTAATATAACGATTCGCACAACGCGCGCTGGTGCAGTCAGTACGGGGAGAGAAGGCGCTCGCAACGAGCAACGAATTTTGACGTTTCATGCTCTATGCTGGTATGATGCCCTGTAACACCGGCCAGTACCCGGCTTTAAAACTAAGTAGTTATTCCGTGTGCTTTGAAGTTTCTTTAAAAACTTCTAGACATTCGGCGGATAAAGGCGGATTTCCTTCCTCTCTCATCACATGGATACTGCAGGAGAGTTTGACCGCTGATAATGAGGTCCTGGGTTCAAATCCCGGGACGGGCCAATAGTAATTCCGGGTTTTCCTCGTAAGAAAAATGTCAGTAGCAGCCCGTCACGATATTGGTGGTGTTACACCCCCGTGCCTCGGAAAATCCTGCGCCTGACGAGAGGTCAGGCGATCGTGAGAGTTCAGATCGGATCATGAGAGTGAGGGAATAGAGCACCTGTGTTTGTGCACACACTTGTGCACTTTACTATGTCCTGCGCACCTGGCTAGTCTCCGTTGATATCGGCCGCCGTTGTTGAAATTCGGCTAGAAGGGCATTACCACAGTCAGCGCTCGCACTTGCGCTAATATTGACTCACAGGCTTTCGTTACAAGTGATAACTAAGACCCACATACCCAGCAGTGGGCAGAGAAGGCCTCATGATGGTACTAACCTGCCTGCACGCGCATATCCCGTGAGACGACGGCGCCGAGAGCGTTGTGCGCGCGGCAGCGGTACACGGCGGCGTGCACGTCCTGCCGGTACTGCGAGCCCGAGAACGGGAGGAACACCAGGGTGCCGTTCTCCAGGACTTGTCTGCAACAATAAAACAGAATTCAAACTTCACAACTATCGTGGTCATTAACACTAAAGTCATAAACAACTTGTATTTATGATATGAGTTTTGAGCTTAATTATTATTATGGAACAGTATCATGCGCCATGCTCATGGAATAACTAAAGTCACTGCAAGTTCATTTTTATTGGCAGATATACCATCTACCCTAATTTTTTGTCTCTTGGTACGACCATTATCGGTTTCATTATTGAACGCAACTCGATCACAACACAACACTGACGATGTCGCGGCCAGGATGGTACTGACGTACCTCATCGTCACCGGTTTGCACCATAGACCAAGATTTTTGTTGCACTTTCTCACAACAGGGTTCTTGGTTCCGGATAATTGGAAACCTTCTTCTCGATATTGGAAAGCTCAAAACACAAATCATGGTAAATATCCCGTTGTAAATGAGTTGAGAAAAGCATTACTTGTCTATTCTTGAGACTCAAGGCTTATGAGAAAAAATAACAAATGTGTATAAGCATTACAGTGGTGCCCGATCCAAAGGCAGGTGGAACGAATATTATACCCTTAGTGGGGGAATATGTACCTAAGTGATGGACAGCGGGAATAATTCAACAGGTTCTGTCAACTGTTCTTCTCTGTCTCACTCAATGTAGATGTCGTAGGTTGAACAACAATGACAGCAGCGTCCTCCAAAGTCAAATAAAAAGCCGTATGTATCTTTAAATCTAGCCTTTGCCCAGCTGTGGGATACACCAGTCTTGTTGTTATGTAATGTTATATTTAAATCCTTCTGAAATAATAAAAAAAAATTGTAGCCTTAATTTTCAGATGAGTCCATCATATCATTCCAATCTCAGGTATATTTCCATCGCTTGTCTTTCTTCATCCACTCACAAGATATAATTAAAACTCTTTATAGGATGCTAGAACATTTCACGAATCCGCCTTCAAATAAAACAGTAATAACACCACAAACTCCAGACATAAACTCGCCGCAGTCGATTCTCGGGAAATAATCCGGTATTTTAATTTTTGCGGAAAAATCCGACCAAATTATAGGTGAATTCGTTGCCTTTTGTCGGAAAAAGGCAGATTCGTGTAATTGGCGCTCGGGAATTGAGGGAATATTTAGAGTTTGTAGTTCCGGCATATTTGACCCGCGCGCCGCCGCGCCGCCGCCGCCGCCGCCGCCGCCCAGTCGGTGGTGGAGCGGGCGGTGGTGGAGCGGGCGGACTGTTGCGAGTTTGGAGGTGTTATTGTTCTTATAATTCACACAAAATTTGGTAGAAAAACTGCAATTTTCTTTTGTAAACGTTTATGAGGCAAAGGGCATCGATTTGGTTTTCAACTGAAAGTTCCAAAACTTTTTATTTTTCTGTTCTTTGGTGAACCGTAACATAAAAGCCATATATGTATGTATATTATTTTGGTTAAAGTTACCACTCGGTTCTTATATACTTAGTCGTTGTACCAAAACCGTTAAATAATATGAATTGTTCTGTACTTGTTCCTACAGCTCATCTCGCAACCAGGACAGCGGCCACAGCTGCACATAAAGTGGCGCAACTTATTGCCGATGCTGGTCCCGTGCAGCACTTCACGTGACACCGCTCCGGGGTTTCTGCTGTTTCGCTTCTGTTGGTCTTGTTGGTCACTTTAGTTCCTACACTGAATTTTTAATTGGGTATGGATGCGACTGCATGCATAGGGATATATTGTTGCTAGGTATTAAGCTGGTTTCCTTTGATTTTAATGTACTATAGTTTTAACTCCCAGGTTCCTTCTGTGTAATTTTAGCGATCACCAATTCGCCTGCGAAGCGTGGTGAGTACGTTCGGCAAAACAACCCTTGTTTGGGGAAGAACCTTCAGCAGTGGACGGATGTGTGTGTGCTAGTGAGGTCTGTGAACTCCTTCTTACGTTTGCATACACGGTACGTACCTAATAGTGGTCAACAGTTATAGGTAGGATCCTACGGACTAAACATGGAAATGATAACATGATGTTATGATGATAGATTAATAATGATTTCAGTAAACAGAATATTAATCTACATAAAATAAAGCAAATTCTATGAAAACTTCATTAAATATCGGCAAGAAAGAAAACGTGAAGTGAGTAGGTAAATAAAATACCTAATACAGGTACTTTTTTAAATCCACATAGCGTCATTTATCCCCAAGTTAAGCAGCTACCAGTACTATATATTGTATGTATTTGAGATTTAGGTATCGGTAAAGGCTCGAGTAAACCGAGCGCGACGTTTGTCGAAACGTCGAGGGTTCTCCGACGCGACGCGGGGTTCAAACGTCGAGGGTTCTCCGACGCGACGTGGGGTTCAAACCCACACCTTAAATTCCGAAAAGTAAATCCTTTTTAATGAACAATGAATATTTACATATAATATTATATAATTTTTACAATAAATATTAATAAACAATATATTTACTCAAAATATATTGGAAATAATGTAAACAGAACTGTTTAAAGACCGCTGAGTGTTTATATTGCAAATGGGAATTATGCTGGTTTATAATAAATGCCGTGATACTATCACGCTATATTGTAAATATTGCCAATAATTACCTGTTTATGTTCAAGCAAATTTAGCGTATAATATGTCCCTAGGTAAAGTGTAGATTGAAAATTTTTTTGTCATTAGGAGATGGATGGATTCGTTCCCCACTGCCAAAACACATCTTCCAATAAAAGCAATCAAATTTATACTAGGTAACTGAAAATGCAATAGATTTTTATTCAATCAATAGAATAGAATAGAAATACTTTTTATTGCACACCAAGATAGAATAACAAGACAGGAAAACACAAACACAGAAATAGTTGCACAATGGGCGGCCTTATCGCTAATAGCGATTTCTTCCAGGCAACCTTTGGATGGACACGTAATTATTGTATAGGTATAGACGGTGGCGTATTAAAGACTACTGTATACTATACAGAAAATACATAAACAATTACCTACTGATATATAAATGTCAATAAATATCTACTAAGTTTAAAGAGTTTACATAAACATATATAAAATATTAACTACTTTAAATCGAATTAAGAAAGTGTTCATAGACCATATTTTTAAATATAGGGAGAGATTTAGCTTGTCTTATTGGGGTAGGTAAGGCATTCCATAGTTTGGTGGCATGTACGGTGAAGGATGAACTGTAGGCATGGAAGGGGCGGGGAGTTTGCAGCGAAAGGGTTTCAGTGGAGCGAAGGCAAAAAGTATGGGTTTGGTGCAGGTACTTGAACCGTTCCTTGAGGTACCGAGGAGTATTTGGGATGAAGAGGATGGAATACAGGATGGAGAGGAAGTGAGCGTCCCGGCGAAGACGGATTGGTAGCCATTTTAGCTTATTGCGGTACTCTGTGATATGATCATACTTACGTAGACCGAAGATGAAGCGTATGCAGAAGTTTTGAAGCCGCTCAAGCTTAGAAAGCTGTACTTGGGTTAAATCAGGGTAGCTGGCGTCGGCGTAGTCGAGAATAGGGAGCAGAAGTGATTGAGCTAGCGCAATTTTGGTTGATGTCAGTAAAAAGTTTCGTAACCGTTTTAACGAAGCCGCCGATGCAAACGTTTTACGGCTAACTTCCGCCAATTGCGGTCCCCAATTCAGCTGATTGTCGATAAGAATCCCAAGATTTTTTACCGTTTTACTAATCTCAATTTGTACATTGTCGGAAAGGACTGGTGGAAGATGAACCCAATCAATCTTTGATACCATTCGTGACCTGCCGATTATGATAACCTGGGTTTTCGTTTGGTTGACTTTCAACCCATGAGCATTACTTCAATGGAGAATATTATTTAAGTTATCATTTGGCTTCACCTAATTGCTCCACTGGAGCCTGGGTATGAATTTGTAAGTCGTCTGCATAAAGGTGGTAGGAAGAAGAGAGTTGATTAGAGATATAATTAATAAATATAGCAAAAAGAAGAGGAGATAAAACGCCGCCCTGAGGTACACCGGCACTTAGATGACACCAAGAGGAGATGTTGTCGTCAACGCTAATACGCTGCCGGCGACCAAACAGGTAACTACGAAGCCAGTGGATTACTTTGGAAGAGATGTTAAGAGAGCGAAGGATGCCTAGAAGAATGTCAAAATTGACGTTGTTAAAAGCGTTACTAAAGTCAAGGAGTGAGAGGACGGTCGCTTTTCCGTTCCAGATACCATCTCTCATATCGTCGGTGATCTTGACGGGAGCTGAAGTAGTACTATGGCCTGGGCGGAAACCGGATTGGAAGGGATTAAGAAGGTCATTGATATTGAGGAAAAGACTAAGTTGTTGGTGCACGAGTCGCTCAAGTACTTTGGATATGAAAGGTAAGATGGAGATGGGACGGAAATCGGAAAAGGAAGATGGCTTAGATTTCTTAGGTAGTGGAGTTACTTGCGCATCTTTCCACGCACTGGGGAAAGTTCCACTATTTATTGAGAAGTTCAATAGATGAGTAATAGCATGGACAATGTCCTCAAGGATGGGAACGATCATTTTCTTACTAATACCATCGGTACCGACTGCATTAGAAGAAATTGAGGATATGCTCTTCTTAACCTCATCATCAGTAAAGTCGCGGAACAAAAAAGGAGAAAAATCAGGAGAAGGGATAGACGAAAGAGAATTTAAGGTTTGGGTTTTAATAGCACCCTCAAACTTGGAACAAGAGGAGAAATGTTGGTTCAAGGCGTTAATGTCCAAGTCTTTCGAATGATTACCAAGACGCGATTTACTAATGCCTACTGATCTAAGGAATTTCCATACCTTAGCGGGGTCGTTATTTTCAACGGATTTATGAATGTGTCGGCGTTGAGCATCCCTACACACCTTATTGCATTGATTACGGGCTTTAGAAAATAGCTCTTTATTCTCGGCAGTCGGTTTTCGTTTGTACCTAGCCTTGGCTGCTAGTTTATTATTGATCTCGGTTTTTATTTCGTTCGAAAGCCAAGGAGCAGGAAGATGCTTTATTTTAACAGCCCTAACAGGGGCATGCTTGTTGTACAAATTTATTAAAATGCGATTAAAATTAAAGAGTTTGCTGTCGATATCAACCGCATCCAATACCTCGGACCAATCAGCGTCTCGAGCATCCTGGCGCAGGGTTTCGACATTCATCCCACCAAAATTGCGCTGCAGAAGAATTTGAGGCTTGGCTTTGGGGGGACGAATTTTGTAGGAGAGAAAGATCAGATCATGGTAAGAGAAGGCATCAGCTGAGCACTGACCGTGTTTTGTGACATGAGACAGGGAAGAAACTAAAATAAGATCAAGAAGCGACGGATTGCAGTTAGGAAAATTATAGGTTGGATTTAATGGAAGAATTGACAAGTTACTGGACTGGACAAGCCCTTCTAGTGAGCGTGCTCGGGAGTCACGTTTTAACAAGCATGTGTTCAAATCGCCCATGATGATGGTATGGTCATACAAAGGAGTGAGCTCATCCAGAATGATCTCGAAAGAAGGGAAAAAGTTAATACGGAGAGAAGGAGAATAGTAAACGCCAAGCAAAATATTACGATGGGAAAGGTCTATTTGAATAAAGAGATGTTCACCCGCACTGGACGGTGGCGGTTGCGCAGAGATATCAATAACAGTGTAAGAAAAATGCGATCGAATGTATATAGCTACGCCCCTACCTACAGTACTCGTCCGGTCATTACGGATGAGATCAAATCCAGGAAGAGAATAGTGTTGAAGGCAAACAGGGTTTTAACCAAGACTCTGAAATAAGTATGGCGTGGATGTTAGCCTGGTTAAAGGACGCCAGCAAATCTGTAAAATGAGCCGGGACGCTTTGTGCATTAATATGCACTACGTTGAAGTTTTTGGAAACACCAGAAAAGGTAGACTCTAACGTATCCGAGAGAGTTGGAATGCTCACGAATCTATCATCGTTACCCGAAGATGAACAGGACATAAAGTCGTCACTACTACTATTTATCATATGGTCTATATATACAGTATTGAATAATTAAATACTTACCTTAACAAGTAATAATAATATAAGGTTAAAAAACTATAAATAAATACCTTACTTAAATGAACCTATTTGCGTCTATCTGTGCCCATCTGCCAGTTAGCAAGAGATAAAGATACGATCAAAAAATACTGATAAACCTAACGAACAAAGTTAAATTATATAATACAACACTCAAAACTTGCAAAATCTACAATTTAATGTAATGATCCGACCGAATAGCAATATCATTACTGGCAACACATACGCAACAACCTCAGCAACAACGAAATAAACCAAAAACAAAAGAGTTTGCGTTGGAACGTGATTTTGACAGTTTTGAAAGTTAAATATTTTGACGTTCGCTGCAGTTCTGTCAACTTCTGTCAGTCAGACGTAAAAAATAACAGAGTTGGACTGTCAGCCCGCCATTGGAAACGACCAGTTGTGTTTGGAGAGATTTTGAGGGAAAATTCAAATTTATTGCTTTCCGAATTCACCAATTGGATTTAGATGTGTGCTGTGTTATTTTTCTAAGGTATTGGTAGGTAGATAACGTAGTTTCTGCAATTTTATCTACCTTATCATAGTCTTTGGAAGGGCGTCACAAAAATCCTTTGTGATTGGCCACTCCAAATCAAAAATGGATTCAGATGATGATCTGGTGCCGGCTGAGAAGCCGGCACCAGTTCCACCTGACCCTGTTCCTCCCCCCATTCTGTCCAAATGCCATCGGACTAAACGTAAATTTTTTGATAGAAACGATATTCAACAGTCAGCTCACACGCCTAATAAAAAAGTTGCTTCACCTGATTTGTCTGTTCCGTCTATTCAGACTGTCTATACTGATCCATCCATTGTGATTGGGGCTATCCAATCATACAACTCATCTGATAGGGGTCCTTATGTGGTTCATGTTTCGAGAACTGATACAGACCAAACCGCGGGTACAACCCTAAGGACAATCCATTTTGGCCAATTTTTACAGAAAAATAAATTCGAAAATATTATCCCTGGAGGGGTAAAACGAGTAGGCCGTAATAAAATAAGCGTTGAATTCTCATCTGCCAAAGATGCTAATTCTTTTATAATCTCCACAACACTTTCAATGCACAAATTACACGCTATCATTCCCACCTACAATGTTACCCGTATGGGTCTCATTAGAGGCGTTCCCACTGACCTCTCAATGGAGGAATTTGCGGAATCAGTTTCGAACCCTGTTGGTGCTAAAGTTTTAAAAGCGCGGAGATTAAATAGGAAAAAATTGGAGGATGGTAAGGTTTTGTGGGTTCCTACCCAAACCGTGGTCGTCACTTTCCAAGGACAAATTCTACCTACAAGGGTTTTCTTATTTTATAATTCGATTCCTGTCGAAATTTATAAGTTTCCCACCATCCAATGCAACTCTTGTTGCCGCTTTGGACATACTCAAGTCCAATGCAGATCTAAACCCCGCTGTTTTCGTTGTGGCCAGGAACACTCTGGCGAGAGCTGCGACGTATCTGAGACCGAGGCATCTTGCTTACATTGTTCAGGGAAGCATTTTGCCACGAGTAAACACTGCCCCGAACTAGTAAGACAAAAATCAATTAAATCTGTGATGGCTACCAATGCTATATAATTTGAGGAGGCAGCCACACAATTTCCAAGGGTTTCACGTTCCTATTCGGAAATTGCTCAGGAGCAATTCCCGCCCTCCCAGCAGATTTTCTCTCCCTCTCAGGAGCTGTTCTCTCTCTCTCTCCTTATATGTCGTCTTCAAATCATAGCTATTCCTCTACCCCTAAGGCTTCCCAGTCTCATATTAAGACTGTATTTTCTTCTCCCCGTTCTCGAGCCCCTCTTAGCAAGTCCTACGATACAGCTTCTCATCGAGGAATAGTTTCCAACCCCCCTTCTTCTCTTCCAAACGGTTGTGGTTTAAAGGCCAACCAAGTACTTCCTCACAGTGAGAGTTTAATAGACACCCTCCTCACATTATTAATAAATATTATTATTTCGAACCCTGAAAACTTACCGTCCAACGTTGCCGCTAAATTGACACAATTAGTTTCCCTATCTGGTTTTAATATAAATGTAAATGAAAGTTCTGATGTAAATAAGTTAAAATTATAAATATCTTCTATAACTAATTATATTTGTGTTGTTTTTAATAACTATATTTATTTTGTTTTTAAACTGTTTATAATTTTATTATTGTTTTGTTTTTCTTTTTTGTTTTTATTTGTTTTATTATCTTCATCTTGTTTGTAAACGTTTTCACCGCTACATCTTCAATGTTTTCCTGAGTAACCTTAGGAACACCATGCATGGATTAGCAAGATCTTGCGCCTACCTCGCATCTCCAGCCTGTCAATGTCGTTGGCAAGCATCACCACTTGATCCTGCGTAGCTTGTAGTGACTTAGCGATAAAAGTTTTGAAGGCACTGAACTCACTCGCAAGACCTGCCAAATTGCTGTTTTGGATTTCTGGAGCTTCTCCTCGAACTCGGTCATGGGGTCAGAGAAGATAGTGCTCAGCTGCGCCATGGAGCTTTGGGTGGTGTTGGGATCCATGTTGTCAGTGGAATTGGAGGTTATAAAGTGCAGTGCAGTTTACTTGTTGATAACTTTGTGTGTAGGCTGTTGTTTGAAGAGAAAACACTGGATGGCAGGTAGGGTGCACAGACGGTTATTTAGTTCATAAGTAATGTAAATATCTTGACTGTATCTATTTTAATTTAATTATAAAATGTGTAGCCGAGACAGACAGTGTTTATTTTTCGCGCCTACCGCCCAAAATCAATTATTACTAGTGATTTTCAGAAGTCTGAATTTTTGGTTGTGGGGCACGAATCACCGTTGAGGCGATAATCACAATAATTGAATTAGTTACAAATAGACACAGATATTTTGTAGAGACACGTTACAATAACTGAACATTTATTGGCATGAAGATCAGAAGGAAATTGCGACACCAAAGTCAATCCCCGACGAGAGCATTTAAACGGAGGAAATGAGCCGTCCTCGGGGACCTCGGGGGGAATTTTGTACATTAATTGAGGCTCTGTCTTACTGAGGCTGAGCTATTCAGGAGCCATCTAAATAAATAAGATGTTTTAAATGAAAAAAATAATCTTTTTTATTCGGTAAGCACTGGGTTATCACTACATTCACTACGGTAGTGCTCGGCTGAACCCAACTGAAGCAATCTAAACAAACTTTCGTAATGCATGCGGTGCATGATGACGATATCTCTCCTAACGGCAGTATATTACAAAAGTCTATAATGGCTGAAGGAATACTATACACTTTATTACAATGTTCAAGATGGTTATAAAATATTCAACTTTACGTGTTTATAGAGCGGCAGTGTGGAACGGCGGCGGTGATTAAAAAAGCTAACACGATTTTACGTGATAAAGGAATGTAAGCTCTTGATTAAATTCCAATGAAGACTTAGAATGTAATTGGTTTACTGATAGGTAGGTTGCTAAGTAGGGGGAGTACTTCATCATCATCTTCATATCAGTCCTTACACGTCCACTGCTGGACATAGACCTCCCCTATACGACGCCACAAATAGCGATCCGGAGCGCCTCCATCCATCGACGCCCTGCGACCGGGGGAGTACTTATACTGTATCTAAATCGCATTAAATTTAGATTTAGATAGGCAAAATAAACATGTATTAGACACATATGTGATATATATACATATACCTACATATATATGTGCTAGTGGTTTCTTTTTCACTTTTTCGACTAGTGGACAAAAAATTTAATTGAAGAGAATGTCAATAATACCTTATTTCCTATTTGATAATAATAACTAGGTATGTTTATAGTATAAAATTTGACTTGTCTAAGTGCTTATTTTGTAAGCCTAAAGAAATAAAGTTATTGATTCTGATTATTATTCAAACTCAAACTGTAAAAAATAGCATTTCCCTTTTAAATAATGCATTTCTTTGCAAAGATTGATCCTTATAAGTAAACGAACCAATTTTTTTAAAAATCAATCCTTTCTATTTCGTACATAAATAAAATATAAAAAATCTAAGTATGCAGTTTGTGTTTTCATATAAATCGAGGTCATGACTTTTTTCACGAGTTTTCTTTTACTCTCATGGGTTCGGATTTAGCAACCCATACCATCTCAAAAAGTAACCCTGTATACATAGGTACCTACGTAAGAGACGTTTCGATGGCGATATCAGTAGCTGAAGGTGAACACACTCGTCGGGTGGCTTTGATATTTTACAGCTACTTTTGTGCACTACATAGTTTTATATATTTTTAGGAATTTATTAAAATATCCTTCAACACAGAAACACGGAAACTTGGCCTCTAGGAGTATTGTGTTGTATTTTCAACTATAATATATTACCTACCTTTGTTCCATAATCTGAATAACAATGCAGGTGGTCGGCCAACAAGAGGATCCTCTGTGTCAAGTGCGGCAGATATCCCTTGTGATAGCGAGATTAGCAAGTTAGATTGGTGTCCACAAGCGGACGACAGCTTTACATTCTAGCAACGTGCATTATAGAGCACTAGGGATATTATCAAAGAGATGCCAATGTTCTGGTAATTTGTAAAACGGATTATTGCCGTCGACGCAAATGACAGACATTTTATGCGTAGCAGATTTTATAAAAAAAGGCAAATATGACCTACACTCGGTATACTTATTATGTATATGTGATGGAGTAGGCACTTGTGTCCACCGAGCGCTGGATTTCAGTGTAGACCGATAGAGGCAGGTCACGTCACGACCATCAGGAGTAGTGCGTTTTTTTTAACAAATACGATCAGAACTTACTAGTTAATACTTACATACTTACACCAAGCCAACACTTGTATTTACTCACTGTATGGATACAAGAAGGCTGAAATATGATTAGCAACATAAAGAAGCACATAAAGACGCATCAGTTTACGTTTTCCTGGTTCTTTATGATATGCACCAAAGCGTTATATACATATATGACCCGGTTCCTGTCAAGGGGTATATTTAAAGTTATATATGTATGTATATTTATAGTTACTGAAGACTGAGGTTAGAAACTGAAGATGATGCTCGCACAGAACTAGAAGTCTGGCGTGAGAGGAGACCTCTTTATAGTTACATAGTCGCAGTGAGTGCCTGCCCAAAAACCGTTTAAAAATGTCACTAGTTTGTTACGAGTATTGCTCCTTACTTAAACTGGATATTTTATTTCCATCAGGCCTATTATGTGTAAGAACCAATATTTTCTTTCGATAAAGGTCGTCCGGATGAGAGCGCGCTTAATCCCCGGAGAAATCAGTTTTAACTTATACGCATACCTCGATGTATTCTAATAAGAATTAGGCGTACAATATTCTGCGTGAAATTGGATTTAGGTGAGAGCTTGGAAAATAGTAACAAAAGTCAAATAATTAAGAAAGCTACCGTTCACATCCTGGCCTCACCCAGAACTTCAGTTAGGTAAGTGCTTGTGAAATAAGTAGACACCTAGTCGTATTTATTACCTAGTTTATATCTGCCCATCGTAGCCCAAAACTGGGCAAAGATGTCCTTGTTGGTCATTAAAATTAATAGTTAATTAGAGATTGCATGATATTTGTTCAATTGTATAAAGAAGGTACCAGTAGGTACTGAAAATATTTATACAATGAACTGTTTTATAAAACGCCACTACACGAGCGTAGCAGGCTAGGCGCAGGGTGCAGGGTGTGAAATTGGGAACGAAAATCCACCCTAGGTAAATGTAAATTTACGATAATAATTATGCTCATGTCTTTTGCATTGATGTCAGAGTCGTAGGTACCTATAAATGCACAAGCAGTAGCGTCGCGCGCCGCAATGACCGCAACACGTCACGGCCGGGATTTCATCGTGCGATAATTGCTTCCCAATAACTACTATACTCATAGAAACAGTTTGTTGTACAACTGGGAGGTCCTTGTAGTATAGTAGTCGAATAATTCGAATGAAATCATTCACAGTCGCGCATCTTTACCTTGTAGTATACAATACAATACAAAATTATTTATTGTAACACCAACAAAAATACAATAGAAATTTAATTAAAAAAAAAAAGTACGGCAGGTAGTTGTAAACATAAGAAGGGTTATTGTTAGCTTTAATTGTGTAGTGAATATTGATTTCGGATTATTCAACACTAAAATTAGGTAAATTTCGGTTGATTTGACTGCCTTTGCGAGCCAGCGACTCAAGTTTCGCCATGACGCGACCAACATAATATGCATCCGCTTTTTAACTTTCTTCAATAAAACCCCAAATAATGCTCACATTTTGGCCATCGGCGGCGGTGGCGCCAAAACAACACCTTCCGCGGCCCTGAGTTCTAACTTTTCACATAAATTGTTTGTCGTTCACTTTCCCATTAAACTCGGGAAATTGTTCTTAACCCACTTTCCCTCTCGAGAAAAAACCAAGAGATTTGTATCGATTCAAGAAATTTCTCGAATTTTCTTGAAATAACACTGAGTCAAAACAAAAATAATAATAAATGGGATCAAATAATGATGGATGACAGCCGAGTGTGCTGACTCCGGAAACACTTTTTATTCTGATGAATTGGATGAATTGGAGAAAAAATAAGTCTGACTGAAGATGACAAACTCGTGATTTCTCAAGAAATTCTATTATTTATATCAATGAAACACCTACTTACCTGCCTGCTAATGCGTTATATTTATAAACCAACTTTCGGTGGGTACCTATTCCAGCCTCCGCTTACTTTGTTTCTGCGTAGTAAAATAGTCTGAAATATTTATCGGTGCGAGTTGAGTGTTCCGGCAATGCTTACTTCAGAATAGTTTATTAAAAACGTTGGTTATTCCGCAATAGTCGTACTGCCGCGTACCTAGTAACGTTGCGCAGATACTCGTATCTGCGCGGCGCGGCGTAAAGCGCGACTCACAATCATTATCATGAGGATTATCCTGCGGCGAGCAAATCTCGTTATTTGGGTAGTTTCATTAAACCGCCTGCTTTAACCGACATTTAAGTTATATTATTTTATAAAGATGCAAATTTTGTTTACGATATTACAGTCGTCCGATCAGAGTCCTAAGTATGAATTTTGCAAGAGAAAATAACTTTCGTTGGTACAACGTCGTTTACGATACCGATAAAAGTTATCTCTTTCCATATTGGTCCCTTGCAGTGACTGTTGGTACCTACCGAACAAAGAGGAACGATTTTTCGTAATTTGACAGCAGCGATGGAAAAGTTTCATACGAACTCGATTATAGTTTTCCAATGGTTTTGAGGGATTTGACAAAGGCAATTTTCACGCAATGTATTTGTCACTATCTTTTTGGTAAGCGAGATAGAATTTTATTTAAGTCTACCGAGCTCTCGAATCGTATTTTACTATACACATATGTTTCATATAATCATTCATACTGAGCGTACAGTTCTATCTAGTGAGTGCTCGCGACAGATTATGACGAGGGGTAGATACCCGCTGAGCGAGCGTCTCTGTCACATAACATTTTGCTTCCTAAAAATATTTCCGTAATTTATCATTTAAAAGGCAGAGGAGTTGTATTTCTTTCAGTAAAGGACTGGTTTCCTCTGTATATACCTACTCGAATGTGCTCTGGTAGCGGCTGCTCCTAATGATGGCGCCTTTGAGTATCCGACCGAAAGTATTCAGTGAGTTGCCGACTCCTACTGCCGACGGACATTAAAAGAGCATCCGGAGCTTGTATCTACGAGTAGGCTTTAGGTGGAACAGGATCAGTGTTATTTGTGAGAGTCAACGTTAATAGAACATTCGTCGTCATTATGGTCTAACGATAGGAAGAGACCTCGATCAAAAACAAAAAAAGTCAAATCACATGAAACTTTTCAGATTTGAGTTCTAGATCTCTACTGCACGTCATAAGTGTTAACATTAGAGACGCAAGCAGCGCCATTTTATAAGCTCTAAAACAAAACTTTTAAAAGAAATGTTTGTTTTTAACAACCTTGTGGTTTAAGTGCTTGTAAAGTTTTGCAATATTTTTCAGAGTAAGTAGTACAATATGGAATATAAAATCTGCAGGTACAGCAATACAAGAGAGTCAGTAAAATTAATACTCAAAGCGTGGTGTAGTCTTTACTAAATAAAACCGGCCGCATGCGAGACGACTCACGTAACATATAACTCTAATATTTATAATTTTTTCTATAGAAAAAGAGCAAAAAGCCTCGTGACGCGGTCATTCATCCAAGTATTGACCGCACCCGACGTTGCTTTACTTCGGTGATGGCTACCGAACTTGGTATGGACGGCTAGCTGCTGCCCGCGCCTTCGCCCGTGTTTTATCGGGATAAAAAAATTGCCTATGTGTTATCAAACTACACCCATACCGTAGTTCAGTAGTTTTTGCGTGTAGTAGGAACAATCATCCATGCATCCACACTCACAAACTTTGACATTTATAATATTACTATATAGTAGGATTTATTATATGTATGTTGTTACAGCGGTAATAGTTACACATTTCAACTGTCTATATTACGACCGCTTCAAGAGCCTTGACAAAAGCAGAGCAAAAATAAGCAAAAAAAAATCATGTTTCTTCTATGAGAAAATTAAATTTAATATTTATTTAATTATTATTTTTTGTTATGTCTGGAAGAAAAATACATATTTCGTGAACATTACAACTGTCTAACTTTTAAGGATCATAAGATACATGCTGAAGGACGGCCGGACAGACGGACAGATAGACAGCGGAGGCTTAGTAATAGAGCCCCGTTTTACCCTTTGGGTATGGAACTCTACAAACACGGGTAAAGTACTAATCAAAGCCTTTTTTCTCCTATTTAACTGGGTTTCTAGGAAAAACCATTCCAAAGTATAAAATATTATAAATTGTATTGCCTTTCATTAATTGCTTCTTCTCAGCCATTATTAAATTAACCGGGAGATCTTCCTTAACATTTTCTTGTTTGCCTTTAATTTAGTTATCTTGTGTACCGTGACAACGACATCGAAGGTCCCGGCCAACAGTAAAATGAACTCGCAAATTAACTTGTTTATGCAAGCATAGACTAGAGATGAAACTGTTTTTAAGAAAGATAATAATCAAACCAAAATGCTTTGTCTTTCTTTTGTAGTACCTACTTACTCAATGGCGAGGCGCATGTTAACCCCGAGTGGATGTTGACCTCCGACACCAGAGATTACCAATTTTTTCGCTCTCGGTCCTTTTCCGCCTCGTATATGTCTTTTGTAGAGCACGAAAATTATTCATCAAGGGAATGGAAATTGAATGGAAATATATTTTGTTGTTCCTTGTTGTTTCTGCGTCAATTACCTACTGATTTACCAACTATACAACTGTTATATGAATATATACAGATGAAGTAGGTAAGCTCGTGTCCCTCAGTCGTCCATGAGACGGTCTGTAAACACATTTAGCGCGCTCACTTCGAGGGAATATCTACAAGTTATGCAAATTATGAAAATTTCCCTCTGACCGTTATGAAATTTAAAATAGTACCTCCTAGGAACGATGCCCATCTTTACATTCTTTACGCAAAATTACGCCACAAAAGAATTAATTTCGGAGCAAGTTGAATTCGTAATTAAAATGACGTTGGCAAAAAGCTGAAGATAGAAGTTATTAAAATATTTTTAAAACGAAAATTGCTATTCGTTCTTGTTCGTTAAGAACACTTGAAAGGAATAGCTCCACTCTAAGTAGATATTGCGTGGATGTGATTTGAAAGACGTTCCGTTGGCAACTACCTTCATTATGTCACAGTATTAGCATATAATTTTTTGTTGTTTCTATTGTACTGCGCACTGAGCCAAGATTTTTCATTGTAAAAGCAATTGGAAACTGTTCTGGTGTCCAACGCGGGATAAATGTCGTGTCCGGATGATTTACAGGCCGCGCCGGCATCCGTCGCCCCGCGCCCAGCTCACCCGCCACTGGACGCTGCTGGCGGGACTGATAAGCGCTGACCAAACAACTACTTGGATTTGTGCTGTTATTTTTGCTAAAAAGTCATATTAGTTTGAACATAAAATGTACTTATATATTTTGGCAATTATTTGCCATAACGATAATATAAGAAAAAATAAAGAGTTGCGCTAGTGTCGCATCAGTATGCACATTAAGAAGGAAACCGAATGCAGTTTAAAGTATACGATTATAAAAATGTTTTCCAAATGATCTATTAGAGAAACCGCAAAAACGTTGTTAATGATTCAAAATAGGATTACCCACTTTATGAAGTAAGTCCTCAAAACGCACACATATAACATAAATACATTGTACGTAGATATGTACATAAATACATATGTACACATGCACGTAAGGTGATGATGCCTCGGGGGAGCCGGGTGAGTCGGGTGTCCGATCCGGGCAGACTTGATTACAGTCACTGATTTGGATATTATTTGGGTCCTGACAGTTAGTTCGGAGAAATACGTTGTCAAATTACATATACCTATCACAAAAGAAAGAAATGTGTCCGAAAACCATGTGAAATATCAGACAACGCGCAGTACAAAAAAGAGTGCAATATCAGACAAAGTATATTTACACAATAATTAGCATAATGCATTTTGGTTTGGATAGATTCGTATATCCGTATTCTGTATATCATACAGTGTGTCTCATTGCCATAGCTCATACTCTTAGAAATTGGTGTGAACAAGTCGTAAAAAGTGTTTCGTCATCCCAGTTTTTGGCAGATTTCATGGTCTTCTTGAAGTTTAGTATATTATTGTTTATCAGACAGATTTCATTCTCAAGATTCACGCAATCGCTCGGTGTCATAAAAATATAGGACGTTCTTTGTCTGTTCGCGATAAACTTAAAAACTACTGAAGGGATTTTCATGTAGTTTTTATTAATCCATAGAGTAATTTATGAGGAAATTTGAAGTGTATAATTTGTCAAGGTCTTATGTAAATTGGTTGAAATATAACGATAATTGTTGGAGTCGGAACAAGGCAAGCCGCCGCCGCCGCCGCCTCGGCGGCACTTTTCGGTAAGGTGAGATATTCCTCTTTTATACATCTTATATATAAAATGTCCATGTCACAATGTTAGTTACCGTACTCCTCCGAAACGGCTTTACCGATTTTACCAAATTTTATATGCGTATTCAGTAGGTCTGAGAATCGGCTACTATCTATTTTCCATACGCCTAACTGATAAGGGTTGAAGGCAAAACAACGTATGGCGGGTCAGCTAGTTTAATATAAATCTAATCCTCGGGCGAACCCGGGGCATGTTGCTGGTGGTTATAATAATTTGTTCAAATCATGTAAGTTTTAAAATATTTACAGTTATAAGGTAAAAAGGATTTTTATTTTCGTAAAATGCCTTTTAAAGTATTTATAGTTATAAGGTAAATATTATTTTTATTTTTGAAAAATGCCTCGTTGTTCTAATCTCAAGTTACATTTTGTAAAGAAGGCCTAGGAGAACAGGTCTGTCTGAGCTCGTCTATGAAGTCGTGTTGGACTCTGTCCATGCGACCTCGTCACTGTGCCATTCCGGACTATGTTCTCACATATCAGATATGATGAATCACTTTTATTGTCTTACATTTTGACTAATATACTGTGTCTCGGTTGGTTTCAGTTATTACATATTTGCAATATTAGTTGTTCCTATAATCTCGTCTCAGAGGTGACGAGTTCTAGTCACCCCATTAACGTGCAGTGCACACTGCACGGTCGCTCGTGTGCGGCGTCCCTAACAAGCCGCCCTCGTTAGCACTAATTGCTTAGTTATTTTATAGTAATTAAGGTGTGAAATTGACGTGGTAGAGCTACAATTGTTGCGTGTCGAATACGTTTAAAAGTGAGAGTTTGGTTGTATGAGACAAGCCCCGGTGTAATTCACTAGTGAATTAGACTCCTCCAAACGAATGGATTTCACCATAATCACCACGCTCGGCAGTGGGATTGATGATCGCAGTGAATGTGTTATAAATACAAAAAAGGAAGTAACTGCCCATTTACTGGTAGATTCCTTACCTTACAAGATCCATGTGCTGAGTTAGAGCTCAATTCTGACGCGATCACCCAGTAGCAATTTTATACAATGTATTTAAAACCTAAATGACATAGAGATATCTAAAGCAGTTGATTTCACTGCATCTACAACATATGTAGTACGCACATGTAAATAAACGGAAATAATAAACAACGCATGCAAAATCTTCAAAAGCTTTAATTTACTTATTTTTAGGGTTCCGTAGTACCTCAAAAGGAAAAACGAAACCCTTATAGGATCACTTTGTTGTCCAGAAAAGGACGTCACGGTTCACAGACGGACGTCCGTCCGTCTGTGAACCCTCTTTTCTCAGGAACGCGTGGAGCTATCGAGTTGAAATTAACATCAAATATCCCGATCCGTAACTTTTTGGAACCGTGTTAGTAATCAAACTTCTAAGTCAACGCGATCAGAAGTTACAACCGTTTATGGCTAAATTTACAAGGGAATCACATGCACACAAAACCTATAGGGTACATCCCGTTGACCTAGAATCATGAAATTCTTCAAAGTCTTATAGCACAAGTAAATTAATTATTTCACATAAAAATAATTTTTGGTTCTCTCTCTAGCCATAGACCGAAAACCTATAGGTTACTTCCTGTTGACTTAGAGTCATAAAATTTGGCAAGAAGCAAGATCTTTTAATTATACGGACGGAACCCTCGGTGCGCAAGCCTGACTCGCACAAGACGTTTTATTATTTGAAATAATTTCAGCAAGTAACCTGTGGTTTAGCGTATTTTGGTCAACGTTTTAATAACCACGCGATAACTTAAAATTAATATTACCTGCATTAAATCTAATTTCTTAATAATTTTATAAATTACTGTTATTGTACTAAGTTTATTTTCGTGCTTTGCATACATCATCATCATCAGCCGATACACGTCCACTGCTGGACATAGATACGTAAATTAGAATCTTATCATTTTAATAGTAACATTAAATAAATAGGCAAAATATGCGCAACCGCAGGTCGAGTGCAATAGCAACACTGAGCATCTTATCATTTAGAGCAAGTACCTATGTACATTGTACATTGATGGTTTAGTGCGCCTCGAGTAGCTAACTTGGACAGTCCGAGTTCATGCCAGGCCCATTACCGTGGCAAGCCTGCTTCCTACGGTAATACTGTTTCCGGAGACTATAGATCTGCGGGAAGGAAATGGCTAAAGGTTCACAAAAGTTGTATAATATCCAGTTTGGTTTAATTT
This sequence comes from Eupithecia insigniata, assembly GCA_947859395.1. Lineage (NCBI taxonomy): Eukaryota > Metazoa > Arthropoda > Insecta > Lepidoptera > Geometridae > Eupithecia > Eupithecia insigniata. The sequence goes on along the minus strand of OX401995.1, from coordinate 437,476 downwards.
ATTTTGAATTTTACCAGCCACAGTAATTAAAACGCGTTTGTGGTATTTACAGAGAAGTACCAGGCGAGCATGAATTCGCAGAGCAATGAAGACCGCCCGAAACACGCTGCAACCGACGACCACTCGAATAATGCGATAGGGAGCCGAACGTACAAAGCAAAGCTTGTACGTCTCGTTTGTTTTCAGCTTTCAGTTGGCAGTGGAGCATACAGTCAATATTCATACACAACATTCCGATTGCTGGAGCAAGCAGTTGTATTCAAAAGATAACTTTTAGTATTGGTTTAATTTATAAGATTTTTATGGTGTTGTAAACCTATTTAAAAATACACCTACAATCTGCAAAATTATTTTGTTTAATTCATCCATGTCTGTAACATAAGTTTGTTCCCAAAACCAGTTTCGTTAGAAACTATTATTATTATCCTAAAGTACAGCTTAGTTCAGAATAACTTTTATGTTATTCTACGTGAGCGAACCTTGAATTCTATTGTACCTTTGCCAAAGCTATTAAACTTGTACATTAGATGGAGTCTGTGAAATCAGCTGCGAATCTGTTAACTTTGCTCGGATTTCAGTTCGTTCCAACTCGGTACATTAAGCGGGACCCGGGAGGCTCCTAATTACATATCTGTGAATTAAACGTGCCATTGAGGGCGGGATCAGGGATTTGTTTGTGGCGCATGTTATGAATCCTTATTACTAGTTTTTCATGTAAATATGTGAAAATAGTTTTGTTTGTACATTTAGGAAAATCAGCAATATTCATCTACGCGCACAAAACACCTATACCTATAATATGGTTCATACACTCATGAATTAAGATAAATGAAAAGTCTGCCCCCATGAATTGTCTTTAATGAAACAAATAGGATTGCGGTCACTTGTGCCGTCAATACGGTCGCAGCTTCCACCTCCATGTTTAAATTACTTTTTGACAGCAATTCCCTTCAACCCTTTCGTAATGGGCACTTAAAAAGCAGCTTATCTGAAGAGTTCATCCGAATTACTCAATTAAAGGAATAATTACCTTATGATCTAGGGTGGCGATTAAAATTCATGAAAATTTTACAGTTTAATAATGAAACACATGTTATAATGTAAACCAAGGAATTTTAATCTTTACCTACCCATTTTGAACCCAAGCTAGTTATGATACCATGTTAGCTAGCAAAGTCAGAGACAGGTATTTCAAAATAAAACACGCTTAAACTGAAATTTCTCCTACAGTATAACTTCAGGCATCCACATCGTATTAAGGTTTAAATATTATTTCATAACACTTACACGCTATGATCTTCTATCACATTTAAATAACACATCCCACAATCTTGTTACAGTAAAAATATTAAATAATTAGAAAACGTCAATGATAAGGAACTGTAAAAAGGCTATCGAGTTATTATGTGCATCTATTTTTTATTTTGGTAGTGTTTTTCATTTCGAAAATGTTCGTAAAGTATTTGTTATGTAAGGACGGCAAGAAATGGATTAGTACCTTTCACAGAAGGTCGCGACCCTCCTCACAGAGGAGTAGATAAAAATAACCTTATTGGATCTTACACAAAGCAATAAAATATTCAAATCTGCAGTACATTTGGTAGTTTGAGCAGAAAATGCTTCAAACCGAGTTTTTGTAGCTCTCTTTTACAAAGTAAACTTTTCCTCTCTGCCCCTTTTAATTTTTTGCATTTAGACTGTATCAAGGTGTGGATTTCCTCTTTGCTAAATGCTCAGAACATCTCTGACTAGTTCGCTGGAGACCAATTACCCATAAGCTGTCAGTGAATAGAAGTAACTATCTACAGGTTAAGGAGCCTCTCTCCACGCAAATGCTAAGTGTGGGCTGTTTATTCCACGCGGGTAAATGGAGGGTAGGTACGGGGTATATACAAATAGTTAGCAGTTTTGTTTTGATCGCGCCCTTTCACGGCCATAACCGTTTTATAGGCATAATCATAAATGTTTTGTTTACCCGGCGCGGGCGGTTTACCGGGTCGCGGCTTATTGGACGTTCTAGTCTCGGGTATCATGGATAAATTGCTTAATATTTTTATCGTCAACCTGAAAATGTTATAGAGAAGGTATACATAACCATTTTAGCTTTGTGTTCGGTTAAGGTTGATGAATTGTTTTTATTAAATTTAAAACTTCCCATAATTTTTTCTTAAAGCTGTATTATTGAAATAGTATTTACTTTCTTTTCATCGTGACCCTCTTACGCAATTCTACAAGTTCTTATCCTTAACGTAGTATAACCACTACTAGATGTGTAGGTAGATAATCATTGTTCATCAATTAATTCTTTAAATACTAGAAACAAAGCTGGCCCGTGCACAATAGGTCTTTGTTGCGTTTCCCATTGTGCGGCGATCGTTCAGCTAGAGCGATGTATTGTGGCTGCCCCTGATTCAGCTGCCCCAGGCCAGATCTGCTCCATTAAGGACTCAAGTGGAACTCTTTCTAAACACTGTGCAGTGGTTCGTGCTTTGTCAGCTTGGCATACCGTATGACAAGTAGCTATGCCAGGATAAGAATACGACAAGTTTTATTCACCTCAAGTTGACATAATGGACTTTATACGTTACGTTTCTAATGCGAGGTTTATTGCAGAGGCGGTTGTATAAGAAGGTCCGGTGCGGTGAATGCACACAACGTTTTTTATAATATTAAGAAATGAACATTTCAATCAGAATATGTTGTAAAAGCTCTATTAGTATTATTACACTTTCTAAGACAAAGAGCTTTCATGTGAGCCTAAAGAAATAAATGTTAAAACTTTGTTGATTCTTATTCTGGTAGTCCCACTGCATGGTGAAGGAGTGTCCAAACATCACGGGTTTGTGAAGTTGTAGACACTTTGTTGTCAAAAGAGATGAGGCATAAAAACTTGAGCCATTCAATTTATGAATTTCATGAATCCGCAATAAGGTAAATACATTATAAATGAACCGTTGCGTTATACCTACTTTTGAACATACCAGTAGCAGTTAAATAACAACCCAACTTCCTAAGAAAACCGCACAAAGCAAGATTTGAATCGTTTTGCGTGAAAAACACTGCGAAAACCCGCTGTTATTCGGATAGCAATAGAATTTCTGCTAACACATACACACGTGACATAAAGAAGTTTTTTCAAGAGGTTCCTTGGAATGGAAAAAGCAAGCTGTGGAGCTATATAAACGGCTAGATCTAGATAGAGATGTTTAGTTACGAGTCAGTTATATCACCGCCGCGCGCAGCGATAGTTTCGACCGTAGACATAGATATTTTTTTCTAGTTTCGACTAATGTTGCATGCTCATAGACTAAATAAAAAATAAATAAACTATTTCAAAAATATATTGTAAATAGGTACTAGGGCTAGTACAATACATGGACTAAGCTAGTGTAAATGAATTTACCGTCGGTATAGTTGGTTATAAATCCATAATCAGCTGGCGCAACTATATGTACCTTTACAATCAACAAACAAACATGTTCATAACAGAATAGCTTTTCTAATTGTATAAAGTTGGTAACAAACTTCACAGACGAAAGTTCAAATATTCTATAAATCAAAACAATCATAACTTTTGTTGTTATTGAAGAACGGATTGACAGTTTGAAAAGTTTTTTGTTTACGATGTGGTTTTATATTTTTAATACATTTGGTTACATATAGTTATTTATCCCTATAATAGTTTCTCTCCGCGGCTTCTCACACGTTGTTTCTATGGTTTTTTAATGCAAAAAACGTTTAAAGGTGATTTTCATCCCATGGAAGCTTATTTATGGGATAAAAAGTGGTGAATATTTGATTCCAGGCCTAATATTACCTGTATGCAAATTTTTAGCCGGAATCGTTCGCAGTAGATTTGGTGTGAAGAGGTAACAAACATCCAAATATCCAAACTTTCGCATATATAATATTTATCGTGTGATAATGATAGATTCTCGGACGATGATTGAATATCAAGGTACTTCTGGATTCAGAACGTTAAGTAAAATATCTGATTATATTTCAGAGAACTTTCAAAGAACCTCTTGGTGATCTTTAAAGTAAATACTACTGTCCTATTCGCTCCGATTTAGATTTTCCGATTACAGACTAAGCGAAACTCATAAAAACATCAAGAGTTTTAAACGGATACTAAAAATGTAGAAATGCGAGTACAATTAGTCAAATGTCGGAAGGACGGAGGTGTGCGCAGAATTCAAAATAAGTTGATCAATAGTGTGGAGACCGAGGCGAGGTCGGTGGCACACCTTACTCTACCTTGCAGGAATCAGGAAGTGTACGCTTGCATTTAGTTAACATTCAAGTTGCATGCTTATTTTATAAACAGCTATTCAAATTGAAATATGCGTACCTTGTATAACTGTCTGATAATAATAATCGACATTTGTGCGTTTTACTTATAATGTATCTGCACCACAGGAGAAGTTGATAAAGGGTGACGCGTGGGGTGCCGCGGGCCCGCAACTATTCTAACTACAAAACTTCCTATACATAATATTTAATGCAGTGCAAATCTTTGCTGTCTGCGGCGCTATCTCGATCCCCCTTGTTGCTATAATTGTTGAAGATAATATTGATCCCGCTTATATGTATTTATTAACAATGTATTATGTATAGTGCCTTATTCGTTTACAAAGTACCCCTTATACCAAAATATTCGGCAATTATGAACTGATTAACAGATACATTCTCATTCTGGCATGTGATTGCCACTTTGTAACCGCTTTGTAACTAGACGCTTCGATAGGTGCACGACAAGACGCAGTCTAGGTTGCAGGGACTAAGTAGAAATTTGTACTGTTTGCGTCAAATTTGGCAACTGTTGATGAAAGGTACGTTAGCAAATGTTTTTGACTAAACTCTGCACTAACACTGCACTGCACTAACACACCAAACTCAAAGTTACCGAGTCAAACGGTAGGTGAATGTCTATCGAATAACATGCACTTTAAAGAGCCATTAACTCCGCTATTTACAGGGTCTGAAAGCTCGCGGTCGTGTTCAAGCTTCATACAACGAAGAGGAAAAACTGCCGTTTGAAATTCCTTTTAGTAAAATAGTTTCCCTGTATTTATCACTACAGACATTTGAATTTACAATTCCTGGCATTTTTTACCTTCTTTTACAGAATAACTGAGTGTGTATTTTTATTCCATGTATTTTTTCACATTGTTACTTGTAGAGATTTTAAAATATGAGTTCAGTGATTAGAAACTAGGGTATAAAATACATATATAAGATACCTACCGGTAAGTACGCGGACTGTATTTTAGTCAATGTGTAAATAGAAGAGAAAACAATAATGTATACATTTTAATTTAACATGTCACCGCGACCTACAGCTACTATGGTTACCATGATATGTTATGAAAACTCTCCCAGACATTATCGTTTTTACGTAAAATATAGAGCTTTTTGAGAGCTCTATTCCTGGAACCTGGATTGAGGCAAAATATAAAAGCAGAATTCTCGTTTCTAAAAAAAGCTTATCGTATTTCCTCTCCATAAATAAAGCAACTTTGAGTTCGCTGCCGTCAACCAGTATAGTAACTTTATAAGCACGTACGTATACATATATTGATGTACTCTTTTATATTAAAGAAGGTTTCTGGATCAGCACCTGAGGCTCTGAATCCTCGGAGTTTCCGCCTCGGCTCGCGAATTACAATAATATGCAGGGAAATGTGAACTCGAAAACACTGTCTTTGTTTTTACGGAAGCCAGGAGTCGTAAGAAAATGAACATATTGAACTGCGAGTTTGAAATCAATGGGATGAGGGAAATAAGTACCTAAAATAATAAAAGTAAAGGATTTTGAACAGCGATGAATTTTTTGAGATTTATTTTAAGAATATGAGATATATTTTTATACGTTACGGGTCTCAGAATCGCAAAATAAAATATCAGGAAACACTAAACATTGGAAAATTTTTACATATTAAAAAATATTAGAATGAAGAAATATTTAGTAACAATTCCGCGTATAACCTTCTCTGATAGTATTCATCAAAGTAAGTTGTCTACTAGTTTCGTCGCTTGGAGAGGCAACATCACTGGTGGGACTCTGTCGGTGTTGCTGTGCTGACCAATCTCAATGTCAAGGTCGAGTATTGTGGTGTCCTGATGATGTCTCGTGGAGACACGAAACTAGTAGACAACTTACTTTGATGAATACTATCAGAGAAGGTTATACGCGGAATTGTTACTAAATATTTCTTCATTCTAATATTGTGCAATGGATTTCCGCAAAGTAACGAATCTATTATTTATATTAAAAAATATCTAGAACGTTCTATAACGTAGCATCTCGTAGCATTCGCAGATTCGCAGGGGAGTTTTGTTCTGTTCAGTTTTAATAAAACTTGTGATTCGCTTCATGAATGTGCGAAATGTGAAATGATTCGCTTCGTCGTCTTCTGTGTTTTGCATTATTTAGTAGCTTTCCTGTTTGTGTGAAATGTCAAAATAATACCGCAATTTGCGCTGCGCAATACTAATTCTCAAAAGGCATAAAGTCAACCACAAAGTTTGTGCGCTTATGTCCGTAATAGGCTTATTAAAATGTGTATAATGTAGTCGAGTTTTACCAAAATTTACGTAGGTACTATTGTACAATAGTGTTACGGTCTGCTTTCAACTTGTAACAATGCGCTGTCAAAACAGATACGTTTTACATCGAGGGAATACGTGTATTATTGACGACGTGCCATTCGTTGGTAGATACCTGAGGTTGGGCAGGTTGTCTATAGGTGCGCCGTCGGCGAGGTGCCAGGCGAGCGCGGGCGGCGGCGCGCCGTGCGCTGCGCAGGAGACGCGCGCGCCGCTGCTGTTGCCAAACACGAGCCGCGCCGGCGGCTCCAGCAGGAACACCGGCCCGTGCTCCTGCCCCTCACCACCTGCGACAACACACGTGATTATAACAGAAGTTCAGTTGGAAAACAATCCTGAGATGTCGAAGTTTACCTTTTGTAGCTGATCCTCGAATACTCAAAACGCATATCATAATATTTGAGCAATTCTGAAGAGACAAATTACTAACTGGTAGACTTAAAAGGGCTTCGTGAAAAATTGCCCAATTCTGTCTGCAACGTATAAGTTTTTATCTAAAACGAATCTAATGTAAACTAATGTAACAAAACTAATCTAATATATGTACATACGTAAGTAATAAAACAAATTATAAATACGACTAATGAAATGACATATCAAAATCCAATATGTTTAAATTGTTTCGGAAAGATATGGTCTAAGTACTTCGTAAGACGCTTTACAAAAATAAATATTTTATTATTATTGTTGTGAGTCTTGTAATCATTTAGAAAATCTTTATATTTTTATGGAAATATATCATATTGAAGTAGGAGTTTTAATGATCTTTTATTCATTTTTGTTTTCTGTTTCCTGTGAGGGATTAAACCCCGTACAAATTTTCTAGAGTGATTTATTGTAAAACACAAAATATTTTAAAATGAAATGTAGATCAGTACAGATCAGATATTGGTAATATTTTATGATTAGTTTTATTACTTACATTAGATTAGTTTTAGAGTAATCTTCAAAACGATGAGCTCAGAATTGGGCAATTTTTCACGGAACCCCCTTAAAACATGCGTTTGAATATTCGACAACATATTTGCGATCGGAAACGGCGGCTTATCTTCACAAGCGTGCCAAAATAGATTCATATATAGTATACTCACCACGTTTAGATGGTGAAAAGGGTAAAAGGCTCTTTGCTTGGTGCTAAGAAGCCCTGGTTGGTGTCGTCCAAGCTATGATTTTCATGTCATCTACTCTAAGATGTACCTAGTCAGAGGGCGAATGTAGTCGTAAGACAACTCTTAAGCGAGCAAGAAAATACACTTTAAAACAAAAACGGACTTTAGTTCTGGATGGATAACCCAATATTAAGACCCAAATTTTCAATTAAAAATCCATATTTGAACATGTTATTAGGTGTAAATGTATACACGGCGTGGGAGGCAAGATGTCCTCTCATTGGAGAAGCCCATCGCAGTGGGTCAAGTGTGTCCTCGGCGGCGCTCGATACCTGCCTCTGGCAACGTTAAAGGCTTCGCATCAATGTGTTCGCAAACGACGACGTCCTGAATCAAGACTTTGTGTTGAGAAACGTGAGTTTATTTCCATAACAGAACACTGCCACAGATTTTTGCAAAGCTTATTTACGCGAGGCTTATCGGAATAATCATAACCACCCAGCAACGCTAGTAATTAACACGAATATTATTAGTGGACGTTATGTTAATGCGAAACACGAACTCTCGCTTGAATGGAGTTAGGAATTCGAATCGCGCATTATACTCATCAGGCGGCTGTCTGCCTGTTCGTCTGTCTGTTACACTAACCCTGCTAGCCGAACTCTAATTTGACAAATCTGCAGCAGGATGCAGTGCCTTGTATCAACTATCATTTCGATTTCTGTGCTTGTATCGGACGTTCGGTGCCCTAACTAAACGTGCTAATTAACTAAACGTTTAACGATTTAGAAATAGATGAATTGCTCATTTAATTATATTATTTATCTATTATCAGGCAGATTTTTATTTTAAATCAAGATTTAGAAAGCACTTTCCGTTATGATTGTTTTGTCATTCGCAATTGTTAAAAACGCTTTTTAAATTTACATGTCTCCAATCTAATGAAATTCTCGTACCGTAATGTATCTAACAATAATTAAGCTATTTAAAGCGAGGGCAAGTAAAATTATCGTTCTAAAAGGTCAAGAAGACCGCCGAACAATTTAGATAATAATATTAATTTTGCGAAGTTGATTGTGGTTCCGATTGTTGTACTTTATCCTTTACACGGAGAGTTTCAACATAAACTTGTGATTTTCAACGTAAACTTGATTTGTTCTTATCATTGCTAATAAACTTGCAGAGCTGAGCTCAATTTAAAACTATTCACGTACTCTTTTGATTGATTGTGTTGTGTCACAGCGGATTCACTGAGCGATGTTAATGCTTGGCCAGATGTCGCTCCGTTCCGCACTGTCAGTAGTATGTAAGAAATTCAATGTTCTGTTTAGCTTTACAGAAATATTGACATGTATCTAAATTGCATTAAATTTAGATTTAGATAGGCAAAATAAACATGTATTAGACACATAAGTGATATTATAAATGTGCTAGTGGTTTCTTTTTCACTTCTTCCACTAGTGGACAAAAATTTAAGTGAAGAGAATATCAATAACACCTTATTTCTTATTTGATAATAATAATAACTATGTTTATAGTATAAAATTTGACTTGTCTAAGTGATTATTTTGTAAGCCAAAATAAATAAAGTTATTGATTCTGATTGATTCTGATATCGTACGAGTCGAGACGCAATCCTCTCTATCAGCTGTAATTCCTTGCTCATTGTGAATCGGTACATTCAGTAACCAGCTATATTATCTAAGTGCTTATTTTGTAAGCCTACAGAAACTAGAAATAAAGTTATTGATTCTGATTCTGATCTACTAGCTGTTCCCCGCGCCTTCGCCCGCGTTTTATCGAGATAAAAAATAGCCTATATATTATTCCAGGTCCCAAACTATACCCATACCAAATTTCAGCCCAATCAGTTTAGTTGTTTTTGCGTGAAAGTGAAACAAACATCCATACATGCATACTCACAAACTTTGACATTCATAATATTAGTAGGATACTGTAGGTACATTGTACATCTGTCGTGTTATTCCAGCCAGTTAAGCAGAAGATCTGATGAGAATGATTCGGAAGATACATACTCGTACGTGATGAGAAGCATGCAAATCAATGGCAGGTGACGGTACGCTTTGTGGTGATGGTCTTTGTTTATGTGTGACCAAAAATAGGTTATGAAATAGTTATTTCAGTCAGAGCATCTTTTATCATTAAATGGATGGTCAAATTTCAGGCCGAACTATTCAATAGCTTTGGCGATGTCTCGTGACAAAATATAATCTTATACCTTTAAACGATCAATTCTTGTATATACGAGTATATTTATTCTATTTTATTTTTATTTATTAATCTTAGTAAAACTTACGGCTAAACATGAATCAAAAATATTACATATAAATATAAGGAAGGACAATTAAACGTTTTTACAAGTATTATACATATATCATCTGAATCTCGGAAACGGCTCCAACCATTTTCATGAAATTTAGTGTACAGCGATTTTCGGGGGCGATAAATCGATCTAGCTAGGATTAATTTTTAGAAAATGTTATATTCGTGTTTTCGATAATCAACTTTACGATAGGGCACTCCCATAGACAAGATTTCGACGCTACAAAGCCTTCATCTATCACTATGATCTATCATGTATGACAGCTTTTTTTTATTTACTGCAAATATTCGGATATGACGTCACAATGGGGGAGGAAAGTTGTCAGATGAACCCATAGGGCCCATAAGGCCAAAGACATAATTCAGTCTATTGTTTTTGTTCGTAGATAAATAAACTGAAAAATATGACTCTTCCTGACATCTATTGGCGAATATGAATACTATTTTTTTTAATTGGGCGCAATCAACTTCTCACACAAACTAAGGCTACTCCAGCAGGTGGCGTTGTTAAGCAACATTAAGCCAATGAGTCATCATCATCATCAGCCCATACACGTCCACTGCTGGACATAGGCCTCCCTCGTACGACGCCACAAATAGCGGTCCTGAGCCGCCTCCATCCATCGACTCTCTGCGACCGCTACGATGTCGTCAGTCCATCGAGTGGATGGTCTCCCATGTAGGGGGGGATTTGCCATAATCACCACGCTTGGCAGGCGGATTGGTGATCGCAGTGTTGGTGTTTAAAAAATACTCAGACGGAAGCTGCTGCCCTTCTTCTGGTAGGTTCCCTTAGTTGGCTCTTACGACATCCACGGGTTGAGTTGGAGGGGTCGATATTCGTACGCCGCGGCCCCTCGGCAACATGGCAACATGTAGGGGCAATACATTACTCGTATACTAGTTCTTTACATAGTATAGATCTTTACATCTTTACATAGGATGTAAAGATTATATTTTCTCTATAATTTGTGTAGAATAGGATGCAAAGGATGGAATAAATTGGGGTTTTTTCATTTAACTTGAATCAAGAGTATCGGATTGGCCAAATGGAATGTTCAATCAAAGGCCGCGGTGCGCCGCCCGGAGACGCCACAATGATTCGATTCCGTGCGCGCCATACATCAGCGGCACGGGCTGCAACTGCAACTAAACTCTATTCACGAATGATTTACGATTTTAACAGATCGGGAAATATACGGAATTCGAAACATTTTGTGAATTTTCCGCATATTCTGGACACGCTTGCATAACTTTGTTGTAGCAACAATTGGGAAGTGAGACAAAGAGAGGAGCGCGCCCCCTCTCGGTCCAAAGATATGAAAAAACCTTTAACAAGCTTTTAATACTTTTTATCTGCGCGCCTTTGTTCGGGAATCCAGCAGAGAGTCATCGGATGCCTTTGTGTGCGTTCATATAGATGAATATCTAACTAGCTATTACACTTCCACTACAACTACCAGATTGAGAAAGCGCAGTTGAAACGTGTGAATTCGGTGAGGGATCTTGGGGTTCGACTGGACACCGAGTTGAGGTTTAGAGCCCATATAGTAAGAGTTTGTAAAAAAGCGTACAGAATTCTAGGATTCATTTTACGACATAAGCAAACGGGTTCACCAACATTAGGGCTCTAAGAGCAATGTATGATGCCCTGGTCAGAAGCCAGATGGAAAGCGCAGCTTCTGTATGGGCTCTTCATGAAGTTAAATATAGTCTCATGATGGAGCGCATACAGAACAAGGTCACTCGATACCTTTATTGGAAGAGATATGGCGTTTACCCTTTCTATCCCTTGATGTATCCAACCTTATTCGTTTTGGGTATGGTTGGATACAACAAGCTGGAAATCAGGAGGGATATGGCGCTTGCGGTGTATGTGTTTAAGGTGTTCCGGGGGATGATATCTAACCCCACTATCTTAGAGATAATGAAGCTGTGTGTACCGGACGAGTATGTAGGGCGGCGCAGGCGTCCGTCTTTGTTCGCAGTGCCTCGCGGCAGGACTAACCTGCTGAACAGGGCACCACTGACGCGTACCATACGAACACTTAATCTGGTAGCGGCGAACATAGACGTATTCCAGTGTTCGCAGAGCGAGATCGTAAGGGCTATACTATGCAATTTATGCTATGGTAAATAATTATAATTTTCTGTAATCTATTGATATCTATTGAATTTATTTTGCTCATTGATTGATATTTATTGTTTGACTTGACGACTTTAGTACCGAATTATTTTATTTTGCTTTTTGACAATTGTATTTAATTATTTTATTCTTACTTATTGACATTTATTTAGACCTATTGCATTATTTTTCTAATTGTTGTAATTGAATTATGTTAGTTAGGAATTAATTTGTTGACTACTCTATTGTATTAGAGCATACCTGAAATAATATAAGTAATGTTTTAAATAAATACAAATACAAAATACTTCAAATATAAATAAATAATGTACTTAGATGGAACAATGGAAGATGAAAACAGGCTCGCTTACCCCCGAATAATCAATCGCAAATCAGATTTGAGCAGGTCTCAAATGACGGTTTGACCAGGTCTCAAATGGGAATTTTATGACAGAATTTTATTGAAAATTTCATAACTGATTTAAATGCTCGGGCTAGCTATCTAGAGGTATTCCTGAAAAAGCGTGCAGTTGAGGCAAGTTAAGATTCTCTAAATAACTTTTTTTATACTTAACGAATGGTTGTGTAAATAACTAAGCGAAGATTCGTATTTTTCTGAGTTTACTTAGAATAGCAGCCTCGTTTGTTGTAAACATATAAAAGTATCCTCACAGTCCAGTTAGCAGAATGGTTATAAGACGTTGCGACGCAGCCTCTCGGAAAATTCTTTGTCCGATTTAGGACAAAATCTTTATTGGGTGTTTACAGGTTCGTTTTATGATGAGAAACTTGAAGGAAATACTTGAATTGCGTATTTATTTGATGATAGGTTTTTTTACATGAGTACCTATCTATTGACGAGACCAACAAGTAACAAGCGATAAGAAATTGTTATCCACTCCCAAGGCTGGCCACCGAAAAGTTGACAAAACACGGTCAGCTGCCTGACAAATTCATACGCTGAAACGTCGCTTCACCCTCCGGGTTGTGTGGGCAGGTTCGGTGTGAAGGTAAATTTATCCACTCGACGACTGCTTATTTTCAATTATAATTATGTATGTCTTTCATCGCTGCACACAGTTAATTACGATCTGAACTTGGGTTTCGATCCAAGCGACGCTGATTGCCCCTCAACTTGCAATGCAAACTTTTCTGTTTGGAGTCACGGTAAAATTGCTCATTTAAATTGTATAGATTTTTATTCACCATGAGGAATAAAAAGAAGAACTCACAGTCGCAGGCTATGCAAATGAGGCATTATTCAACCCCTTATTCAAAGTAGCCGCAACACGGCGAAACATTGCGATCACAAAAACAAACTAAACTTGTAGAACTTTATGAAAATCTAAATTGTACAAGTGGAAGTTTTTAAAGTCCCCGATAAGTTATGCAAGATTCCCTCAGTCTGTCCCCCTGAGTGCGGGCTCGTTTATGATATTATTTCAAAGTTTGTCCTCGAATGTAGTTTCAAAAAAGACAATGAATACTTGAAGCTGAGTTCGAGATGATGAGAGCTTCTTTCGGGAAGTTTACCCGAAAGAAGCTCTCATCATACCTACCTTTAAAAGTAATGCTGCGTCCGTCTGTTAACCTTCCTTCTCAGGAACGCTTCGACCTATCGAAATTAAATTAACATCAACTACTCAAGTCCGTAACATCGGAGCAGTGATGTAAATCTAACTTCTAAGTCAATCAAAGCTATAGGTAGCCATTTATGACCTTTTTTTTTTAATTTCCAAGGGTATCATATGCACACAATATACAGGGTACTTCCGTTGAATCATAAAATTCGGCAAGAAGCAGGAATTTATAGCACAAGTAAAGGGGAAAATCCAAAAATTGTAAATTTGTAGTTTATTCGTATAAAAAATAATTTCAATTCTCGCCATGGACCGAAAACCTATAGGGTACTTCCCGTTGAATCATGAAATTTGGCAAGGAGCACAAGTAAAGGAAAAATGGGAAACCTGTAAACGACCAAAGTTGTGTTGCAAGCGACCAAAACCAACATCCCGTTTACCTAGAATCATGTGGCAAGAAACAAAGCCTTATAATTACGGAACCCTCGGTGCTCGAGTTCGAATCGCACTTGACTTTTTTATTCTTTAGTCGTCAAGTCTTTGTTGATCGACCAAACTCAAGAAAATATCTTAAAACCCAATGGTACTTCGTATGGAACCGGTTCTAAGAAACTTATGCGTTTCACTCCCTGTAATTAATGAGGAGGCAACTAATGAAGAAATAACTGGCACTTGGTTTGAACAAGATTCTTCTCAAACAACAATAAATAGTGTAATTTGGTGTCGTAAATGCTGCTGGTCCGGGAGCGCGCGCTCGCTCACGCGCGCTGATAAATGCGTCCGTGAATCATAGGATTCCATCCACTGTACTTACACACACTTGTGTATGTCTGTACCTAGTTACAAAGCGCTTACTGCAATGGACCAAATCAGTAGAAGAAATCAAATAATATAGAAACAGGTTTTTATAGTGCTTATGCCCGCACTTTGGGAAACCACCTTACCCAAAGTGCGGGCATAAGCACTATAAAAACCTTAGAGATTAGCAACAGCGATACCTCTCGTCAAACGATCTAAATGTAACTTTAGACTTTGAGCAGGTTTGGATAACTTCAATGTTTCCCCTGTAGGTGGAGCTAACGGCGCTATAGTCCGTAAGTCCCAAAGATTTTCGACAGGTCGGGTACTTGCCTCCGTGGCGCAGTTGGTTAGCGCATCCTCGTATTCAGAGGAGGGTCGCGGGTTCAAGTCCCGCCGGAGTCGTAAATTTTTGGGATATCATTAAATTCTTGAAATTCGTTAAAGAAACAGTGATAGATTCAACAGATTTAACTCAAAAATTAAAGCTTGTATAGTAAAAATTGCTTTATGAGACTACCCACTTTTTGTAAAACTCTGATTTTCGTTTAACAATCAAAACAACGTCGTCTGACGTAAGTATTTGTTTTGCCCTGCTTCAAAAACAGTAATCAAACGTTTCTATAGGCGGGCGCGTCGAAAGCATCATTTACTTTCTGTCTTTATGTAACGTTTTAATTCGTCGTCAAATTGTAAACGAAATTCTGAATACCGTTTTTATTCGGAAACCCCGAATGGTGTTAAACAATAGCGCTGCGCGATGCCAACCAACAATATAATTCTGTACGATTTAAATTTTTTCGTTCTGTAATAACAAAGGCTGGGGATTTATGCGGGCTCAGTAAATTTATATACAGTCAATGAATAATAAAAATAAATTAAACGGTACTTGCCACTTAGCACATCAGCTTCTAGTAGTTATCAAAACTCTCTTCTTACTTGTATCCACCTCGTATCCCAGTTTCAAGTCCTGACTGACAACGATAAGTTATTTGACTCCGCAACTCAAATTAAACGTCAATCATTAGACAGGTCTGAAGTTAGCCTATCAAAACAACTAGCCTTCCCATCTTATCTGACAATCCTTCAAGTGCCAATTACTAACAACTCTCCTCTTGGGGAGAGAAGGGGGGGGGGGACGTCAGGAGGGGGGTCTATACTTATCATTCTACTCAGTATGGACCTAGTTTATTAAATCGAACTATTGCAAAACAAGATCTAGTTCACATCATCTCGTGGGAATCCTTCTTGACTTCATGTTTCTACGTTACAACTTGCCGGATGTCTGTGTTATTAGCATAATTTCGATTAGTCTTAATTCCTAGTTGTTTATTAGAACTAATTTATGGAACACTGTAGTCTGCAATAAGAAATTTTCTATTATATTTATTTATGTAGAAGAAATTAATGATTTCCAAGTTCGATTAAAATATTTCTTATATTATATATTCTCTTGACATGTCTGGTAAATTGAAAGTACGAACTCTGTCTACCTTTTATGGCTGATGGATGAGATGCGGCCCGCTGACAGACGGACAAACAAACAGACGGATACACGGACAGACAGCGGAGGCTTAGTAATAGGGTCCCGTTTTCATCCTTCGGGTACGGAACCCTAAAAAGGAAAATGTGATAGAGCTAAATTTTAGGTGGAAATTCAGGGATTCTTGCCACAGTAATCTGTATTATATGTAGGTTCCACGCGAGATTAAAGTCAAAGTTTAGATTAAAACAAATAAATAGAGAGGGCTTCTGTTGTAAGTCTGTGATGAACGAGGAACCCTCGGAAATAAATTACTGAACTACATGAGAAAGGAAAGTGGCCTTGTTAGCTTTTGATGTGTGGTTGTGGTAATGTGGCTTACCAGAGGAGTACACCTATTTGAATAGTTTTGAAAGTTTAATGTTGGTCAATGGGCTGGGACTAGATGATGATGTGGGCATTGTCCAGCATTGTTTATTGTTTTTAATATTATTTTTAGTTTAATGAATTTTTATCACAATATGTGTTCATAATGAATGCCATGGTTTAGCCACCTGTCATGCTATTTTTAGCGGTTTATTAAAACGTCGGCTGGCAAATCTTTGTGGTCTCCAAGGGCCACAATTAATAAAAGCGAAAACTAATATCCTCCGTAGCTTTATTAAAAAGTAATGAGCGGGAACACATTTCATTAGCGAAAACAACGAGTTGTCTCGCTTCTTGTTTATATGCTAATGCCCCACGAACAAGCTAAACGACGCTACCCGACAAGCTGATTTCACCCCTGTTGTCTCGCCCTAGAGCTGAAAATGGAACGCGACAAGAAGTAATAAAGTCGCTAGGCATTATCTGAGAAGATTTTGAATATTGTGTTATTGGATACTCTTTATTTGTTTTGCATTAGGGATCTGCGCATGAATAATACGCTCGACGATACAAAGGTAGGAAATACTCGAGAGGAATCGGTAACTGAACATGAGGCGATTATTGTTTTTCATTTATTTTGATTCCTTCTCTAACAATAAGAGAGGTGAGCTGAAACTGATGCAACTTTTGTATCCTAAAAACAGCGATGTCATGGAGAGGGTATCAGTTTCAACATCTTCATAATATTATAGAGGCTTGGAACAGTGCGATCATATGTGTAGTTGAAAATTGATTATATGTATGAAATATGTTACTCTACATGCTAAGTATGCAAAAACACCTGTGCCAAGATGTTCCACTCTACCATATAACATAATAATTGATGTACCTATAGATGGCCCTTTAGCTATATCTAAGTAATTGTTGGTGTATCATGCCGAGTAGGTATATCCAGTAACAAATGTTACAAAGGCCAACACAAATTACAAAAATAATATTTCAATAAAACATGAATCATCCACGATTCAGTTAGAGACTTAATACGTTGCTTAGTACCTTTTCAGACGAGCGGGCGCCCCTCGTCTATCGTATTCGAAGCTCTACAAAATACAGTAAAGCGCGATAAAGGGTCGCTCCTACCAGATCGAATAACGGATTAAAGTTGAAAAGGCACAGTAATTCGTCAGGGCTGCGCGCGGCGGCGGCATCGCGTGTCACAATAAAACAATTAAGCGTAACTAACGCTTGGCGCTGTTGATTGACGACATTAATGCCCTGCTCGAGTTTCGTTCGACTTGTTTAATGTCTACTTGTATTACCTACCACTTTCAGTTTATATCACTGTTTTATAATCTGAAACTACTTTTATTTGAAAGATCATCATCACAACCCTTACGGGGCTCCGCGAAGCATTGCCCAATTCTGTCCGCACCGTAAAACGAATATAATATAAGCAATGAAACAAATTACAAAATATGACCAAAATCATACCAAAATATGACCAGTAAGGTTGAAATTGTTAAGAAAAATATAAATTTCGTCCAATTATTTCGCATGGCGCTTTACAAAAAAATAATATTTTTCGGGGGTTTTATTATAGTATTGAATCTAATACTCATTCCGAAAACCTTCATATTTTAAAGGAAACATATTGAAATCCACCAGGAGTTTAAACACAAAGTAAAAAATTGTTCAAAAATATTTAGAAAAGTTTGTCAAATAAATAGCAAAATCAAATTATATCTCAAAAATTAGAAACAGTGAAAAGGTAATAAAATCAACGTGGATAACCTACATTAATGATTACAATTTAAAGATTAATAGATTTCTCAATCATAATTGACGTTGAAGTAGCCCAAGCATTTGAAAACTTTTTTACTGACATTCTAATCTCTACTACAACGTGTCTGAACTCTTTTCAAGTAATCACTGAGTCATTACTACTAGAAAATGTACCTATATGTGATAATAAATTTATTTACAACATGTCGATGAAAAATACATATAAAAAAGCCTATAAACTTTTAAATATAAATAAAACTGCAGATCTCTGGGGCTTTCCGTTAGAATCATTAAACCATTGATTGATACTATTGCACCAGATCTAGCTTTTATACTTAATGAATCTATTGATAGTGGCGTTTTTCCTGATCTGATGAAACATAGTAAAAGAATACCACTGTTTAAATCGGGTAGTAGGTTTGACCCCACTAACTTTAGACCGATGATATCAGTATTGCCTACATTTAGCAAACTGTTAGAAAAACTTATTTTACATCTATTGCTTAGGCATTTCAATGGCAATGATCTGCTACATTGCAAGCAATTCGGGTTTACTCGCGGCAGGTCAACTACTGATGCCGGTGTTGGTATCGCATATTTTTGATGCTTAGGAGAAGTCACAATGCTGCTGATGCTTTAGGCGTTTTTTGAGCCTTGTCAAAAGCATTCGATTGTGTACACAATGAAACATTAATCAGGAAACTACATCACTATGGAATAAAGGACACCACTTTGGATCTTCTTACTTGAGTGACAGAAAACGGGGTCGGGATCTGTAGTTACAATGGGTGTACCACAGGGATCAATCCTCGGTCCTTTCCTATTTTTGGTTTATATTAACGACCTGCCTCATCTCGTTAAAAGTAATCACGAGATTGTATTGTTTGCTCATGATACTTCTTAAATTTTGACAACGTTGACAATGCAATATCTTAAATAAAACTTTATTTGCGCAATTTCGTCTATTTTTGATATATATTAAGATTAAAATTATATCGTACATGTTTAGATTTATTAAATTGAATAAGTATATTTTGATTTGCTTAGATTTATTTTTACGTTATTTATGTCAAGCCATTCTACAATGTCATCAATCGTATTATTTATGTCAGCTTCATGGTCATAAATTCTAGTCAATTTTTTATCAGAAGTCACAATCACAGAAATATCGTCAGCAAACAATATGCACTTATAGTTTGTCAAATCAATTATTTCATTAATATATAGAAGAAACAGGATAGATATGTAACATCGATTCTCTAACACTTTAACATTCCTTTTTCTAGTGCCCAAGATGTACAAGGTACAAAGTTATTCAGGAAGTATGTGTACCTAATACCTATCTAGTTCACCGACATTCCTACATTAGCTTAGGAATGTCTACCTACGTTTAATACGTGATGTATGTTCTTCCGTATTAACGTTTCATTTTAACCTAAGTTTAATAAATATACAGTTGCGATCAAACAGCGTTAGAGTTATCATTTCTCTTCCTCGGTAGCTCTAACAGGCCTAAAATGCATTACTGTGTTACAACAGATTTGTTGCATTGGTATTCGAATATCAATATTCGAATGTCAATATTTTTTTTATTTTCTTTATGACGACACATTGTTTTCAATTGGCTAGGTATGAGGCTAACCATTGTAGAGGTGGGCCTCTGATGCCAATGTTGTCAAGTTTATTTAAAAGTAAATCATGTAAAACCTAGTCAACAGCCTTGGATAATCAAAAAATTGTCCTGTTGATATGTGGCCAGTGTTAAGGCTAGTTAACACAGTTTTCACTAAGGTGAAAATGGCTAAAGAGGTAGATTTTTTCTTTTGAAAGCCAAATTGTTCGCTTCTAATGATATTATATTTATTGCAATAATCTAAGAGTCTCTTATTACTTTACACTTCTCAAATATTTTCGAGAAGATTGGTATAAGAGTTATCGGACAATAGTTCCCGACCTCTGTCTTTTCGCCTTTGTTGTTGAAAGTATTAGCATGTCAGTAGGATCAGAAATATTATTGTCATTTTGTAAAATTGTATTAAAATGTTCGTCGTATTTATTATTAATTGTCGTTTCTCGTTTAATAACAGTCCACGTTGCATTATTAGGTAGGCTATTAGTTTTTTCATGCAGATAAGCAGGCTGTGAACTTAGTTACATGATTCAATTATGTAATATATGCCGGGCTTCCGGGTATCATAGGCCATGTTACCTAATATGTATGGTACGTATTTCCAAAGCTCACCGCAAAGCGTAGTCTACCGGGGGGGCATGGGCGGCAGCGCGACCGCAGCCACCGGCAATACATCAAAATGTCTCGTTCGTGAATAACCCGAGAATATCATTTATCTTTAACAAATAGTCTATAAAATCCTTTGCATTTCAAAATGACCAGGATTATATCTATCGCCGTCGAGCGCAGGGACAAATAGGTCATATATAAAAACGGTTTCATTTATGAGACAATAGTTTCATAAAATTTGCTCCACTCCAGACAAATACATATTTGATAAAATCGGCGTTCGAAAAATAAGTAGCATACGAGTAAATAACTATTATTTACTGAGGTCGTTAGATAAGTTTTATCAAATCTTTAAAGAAAATACAGTTTGATAGTCCAATATTATGTATTGCGCTTATTTGCATTCGTCACTGTAATGATTATTTTCAAAGTTTTTATTTATTATAATGAAAAAATTATATTTATAACTCCTATAAACCCCTAAAAAATATTTTGATTGGTTGTTTTACTACATTTTGAACAAGGGTTGTTAAAAGGCCTTTGAAAAAGCTTAATTTCGTCCGCTAGCTGTTATAACTTAACCCAAATTTTCTGCTTGCTGCTAACCGTGTGATACATGGCAACCGTCAAACGTCAAAAAAATCCTCTTACAAAGGGTGTCCGCTCATGTGATTTCTCGCGAGCGTTGCGTCAATTACCATGCAAATCGGCGCCGGCGGGACATACTGTATACGGCGTATTTTGTTTATAGCGTGGCAAAGAGGATTTGCTTGATAAAACAAGGGATTCGTTTAATTCCGGGCACGGACACGCCTTTGACAGGACTGCCGCGACGTAATTATGCGGCTGATGAGTGCGGCGTGCGAGGGCGGGCGGGCGGGCGATGGTGCCTCCGCGCAGTGATCATCACCTGCGAAATGGCTTGCGTGCTCTGCAGCAGTAGTAAGTAATACAGCAGCCACGTTGATCTGCCACGACGTTGTGCCACTTTATTTTGACTTTGTAAGGTACACTGTAAGTACAGCTACAGATTGTGAGCAGGGTTTTTTATTATGTCCTGATAAGTTATAGTAGGCATACTCTGTTAAGGCAAAATGCATGTTGATAGAGTTTGCTTTCTTTTGGACTACATAATGTTTCGGTCCAACTAACTAAGTAGTAAGTCCATCACATTATAATATTTTATAACGAATACAGAAAATACGCCAAAGTGAATATCGTGATCCTCTGACCGCAAACCATGCGCCGCTAAATCCGAAAGCAGATAACTACTCGAGCGAAAATTGAATGTGTTTATAAGGTTTTATAAATACTGAAACAAAGAGTTGAGAACGTGAGATACGACATGTTTACCCTTTGCGCAGATTATATAATACTATACCCCTTTGGCGGCAGTCGCGGAAAAACTCGCTTGTCACGGCGTTATCCATCACGGAACGTAGGTATAATGTGATGTTGTGCTACAGGAGACGTATCATTTTGGATTAGTGTGAAAAATGTCATACATATTCGGTTAGTGAATAATTCGTCTGAAAATTACGTACAGTTTTTTTTTTGGGATCCGGTTCAGTAGCATTAATTGTTTTAGTTGATTTAGACGAATGATGTTCTGCGGTGTTGATGTTATAAAATCATTGATATGAGAAAACTTCTTTCCAAAATCGGTATAAACATAGTTGCTTTTATAATAAACTTTTACAGTTCTTAGGTTACCAAATCAAAAGTTTCTTATACGTAACGTACCCATTGCGAAGAGGATGATGAGGACGGACACCACCCACGAGCACATGGTGAGGTCACAGCACTTCACATCGCGAGAGTGCACCCTGCCGCCTCCGAGATATGATGTACCACCCTGTAACAAGGAAGAGATCATGACGGTAGGGGTCATTTAGTTGAAATTAACTTACAAACTTAAAGGGTAACATTGAAGGCGTTCTTTTAATTTTGACTTAATAACAGGATTATCAAGAAGTTTTCAAAGCGATACCCAAATTCCCGCTCTAACAGCTCACTGTGAACTGGAAATAAAAGCTACAAGGAGTATTTAATATTTCAAACCAATTTTTAATCAACGGAAAAAGTTTTCAAAAAATTAATTTAGCGCAAGGCAATTTCGTGGCCCATTATTTAGGAATAAGAATTTAATCCAACAACGTAATTTGGAATTGCTAAAGTTCTGATATAAAACTTTATGTGAACGACAAAAACTTGTACTTGCATAGACGTGAGTGGCTGAGACCCTCGCTTCTTACTCTTCTACTGTGAAATGACAAATGAACTTTCCAAAACCTTAATATCAAATAAGTATGTTGCAAAATACTCGTACCTTACAGATACTCAGAATATGTCTTAGAAATTGCGAAATTTAGCTGTTATAAGAACTAGGCAGGTAGGTAAGTAGATAGGTAGGTATACATACACGGCCATCATGACTTCTTGCCTCTTGATTTAGAGCTGAATGCAAAGTTTTTAAGTGTTAAGTGCCGAGTCGGACGCGCGATAAAACTTTACTGCTCGTAAAAAGTTACATTCCACAGCTGGATTACTCTGGAATGAATGTCATATTTATGAATCGTAAAATTATCCCGCTTATAGGAATATTGGGAAATCATTGGGCTTAACACAATTTATGGAGGATGAACAATATGTACACTAAAACCTTGATTTTAGCTCCGATGTTTATATTTTAAGGTTGAAAGTGGTCAAAAAAATTATTACCTACTAATAATAAAATAATACACTTATTATTCACAGGCGATTCTTGAATCAATTTTGATGACACCCGTGTTTTCTGAGGCTTTAATAAAAAGGAACGGTGGGTAAAATTCACAAATAGATTTTCAAATGAACTCCTGATTCTGCTCTGTACAATAAAACTCGCCGAAATAATTAAAACGAGTCTCCACTCCTCTACCTCCATAAATCTCTGTGACGAGTTTTTAAAGTAACCGGGGTTTGATAAATTGTGCTCTACCAAGACTACAATTTTCTCTACTAGATATAGGTCTTCATTTTAGCACTGTTTTACGAGTTGACAATTTATACTGTGAATGAGATGACTGTGAGCTGACTGACATAAAACGGTCTCCGTTAGAGTTACTGATTGTGTGATGAGAACAAGGACTCGATGAGCAGCTACTCATTTCAACCGTTGCACTCTGCCGCGGCACTCTAGTCGCGTCAGTGAAATTACTTACAAGATACAAAAGATAATTATGGTATAAAAAACTACTTCAGGACGTATCCGCGTTCTTGAAATCCCGAGATGATTTAGATTAATATCAATCAATCAATCAAATCAAATTTTATTTCAGTTTTTCACCATACATTGTTAGTACGCCTACCTATTATACTATGTTAGTAACCAAATTATTTATATCACATCAAATTATTATTAATATGGTTTAACCAAAATACTATTAAAATAATCGTCAAAGCAGCGAAAAAAAAATCTCTAACCGTAAGTCGTAAGAACATAAGAACTCCGAAGAAATGAGAAAGTTTTTCTGCCTTATCAAATGCAAGTAACCTTCTAAATTATTTTTATCAAAACAAAAGGACGATGTCTTGTAGATAGCATAAGCATTAGAGTTGGCGAAGTTTGCCGGCCCGAGGGCGACCTGACCTACCCGGGAATGACGTTTGCCTAAACGAACGACGAGTTATGGCACTCCTGAGATGTACCTACTACTCATTTTATCGGAAGCCTTGTATCTGACCAAAATATGTCCTACGAAATACTTTACAAAATATAAGGTTGGTTTAAATAACAAAGATGTTGGTCTGCGTACAATCCTTTGTTGTCTAATACCAAATTCCGGACAAAAGTCTAACGTTGTTAGTTTTCTTGGCCTTTAAACAAACCCTTGTCATAACTCTAGCTTTTTCAATTTGCGAATACCCCCGAGACATGAACAAAACCAAGTTCTCAGTAGTCTTGTTGGAGAAAAGTCTCCATATTCAGTGTCTACTTATTTTTTTAATATCTTTTTAGACAGCGACGCTAAGTCTCGAAACTAAATGCACGTCTACTACCAACAGTTGGATATTTGTCTTCAAATTAGTGCTATAGAGTGACTTCTTGCAACATCCAGCAAATAAACGAATAAACCTTTTTTATTATCTACACAGCTATATTCCTTGTCAATTCAAGGACAGCCAGCACTACTACCACTGCAAGCGTTGGCTAATTACTGATGTACAAGACAATCAAGCACAAATCCGTCCTACTTGAGAATCCACAATGCGGTTACAGCTTAATTAAAACCACTGAGACCCTCCGTAAAAATGAATCTTCACTGTGTTGCGAATCAAGAACGTGCCTATTTTTTTTACATTTGGAGATAGAGGGCTAGGAGATGCAAATTGTATCCAGACTAATATTATTATAATATTTCTGTCTCATTGTCTGTTACCTTTTTACGCCTAAGTGGTTGAACTGATCATAATGAAATTTGGCAGTGAGGTAAACGGTGTCCCGGGGAAGGACCTAGACTACTCTTTGTCCGGAAAATGATCATGCAGAGCCAAGGGTCTAGTATTAAATAGGAGTTTTACAATCCAGGCCACAGTTACGTGTAGTAACTGCCCTTATAAAGCTTATGAGCCGCGGCGGCGTAGTGGGTGAATTTAGCCGGTAATTTGTATGAAAGGCTGAGAATAATAGTAGCACGCTCGAAGAATAAGAGATTATCGTAATTTACTTAGGACCCACCACCTGCCACAGGCCACATCAATTCTATTAACAGTTAACCCTGACTTATTGTAACGAGTTTAACTTATGTCTGTCAAACTTGGCCTGCTACAAGAAAAAATATCAAAAACTCATGGTTTGCCAACGCAACATGGAGCGCAGCATGTTGAACATACGGCTATGTGACAGATGGACGACATCAAAAATAAGGAAGAGGACAAAAGTAAGCGAAGTGATTCTAAACATAAAAAAACTCAAAAGGAACTGGACTGGCCACATCACAACGAAAGAAATCATAGAGTGGTTTCCTAGGAATGAAAAAAAAAACGAAAGGGACATTAAAATCAAAAGATGGGAAGATGACCTACCAAAGAGATGGAGAAGATTGGCTCGTGACAGAGATGAGTGGAAGAAACTAGGCGAGGCCTATGTCCTGACCAGCACACTGGCTGCTGAAAAATTTAGTTGTACTAGTTTTATGCGTACCTACGATATATAAAGAACACTGACCGTACAAATGTATCTACCTACTGTAAATTGATCAGTGAATAAAGGCTTTTTTATTTATTTATTTATTGTAACGAGACGAAATACCTGTGTGTAATTTACAAAAACAATACTAATAAAGTGCTTAATATACAGGAGACTTGGTAATTTTCTAATATGAAAACCGACCCGGAATCACTCGATATATCTTTTAGAATACAGTTACCTACTGTAATATTGATTTTACAAGATTCAACATTGGTAGGATGTGGTTGGTCCCGCTGGCTGCTGCTATAGGCTCCAATGAACCAAAATGTGGTACTTACTTAATACTGTCCCAGCGCCCCCGAGGCCACTCGTGCAACCCACAGTTAAGACAACCCAGAGTTCAATAGGCTCTCACAAGCTACAGACGCCAGACACTGAAAACTCCTTTCTTTTCCCAACCTCCCTTGGCGATGTCGCTTATTTGTCTACCGTCCGCTGCTGCAATCTACCGCGTTCACACTCGACTTTAAACACTAGCCAATAAAGTTCAAACTCCCTTATCTGTGGAGCAAATGTCCATTGCTGGAAGCTAGTCGACTGCCAACCTCGTTCAACGTTCGTCTAGCTCCTCTATTCTAGATTTTAAGGTTTAAAATAGCTTGAGATAAAAGTAATTGGACAGTGGTGAAAAGCAGACAGGTCTACTACTCTTGAGCTTCGCAGATCAATTATGGATTCTCTAACAAGAGTTTGAGACTTAAATAATAAAGCCCCGTATTTCTACTACGTACCACTGTAGTTCTGTGATGTAGCCTTCTTTCTATGACGTAGCTTCCTAGTTCTACGGCGCAGCATCTCTACGGCGTAGCATCGTAGCAACTCTACGGCATAGCTTCGTAGCAATTCTACGGCGTAGCTTCGTAGCAACTATACGGCGAAGCTTCGTAGCAACTCTACGGCGTAGCTTCGTAGCAACTCTACGGCGTAGCTTCGTAGCAACTCTACGGCGTAGCTTCGTAGCAGCTCCACACTGTAGAAATTCTACATCTGTTCATAATATTATTGCTGGTTGTGTGACACGATGGTAATAAAAGGTTATTTGTTCTATCCTCGTAATGCTCTAGATACGTTAGTATAGTGAATGAGTTATGCTAATGTGTTCAACTGAATCATTTAAATGCATGTCTGATCACAGAAAGTCTGGCCATTGGGCATATACATATATTGTGTATGTAAATAAAACAAATCTTTAATGTGTATATTTTATTGATTACCTTTTTTTTCAATACAAATTAGTAAAAGCTTTCAATAATGCCTGAATGCAGATTGACAGCTGATACGGCTGCGATGGTGCATGGTTCTCAGTAACAGGGCGGTATCTCTTCAGTTCTGGCTCTGCGTGATAGGTTTGCCTGTTTGATAGGAAGATATGCATTTTTTCCATTTTTTAAACGTGACATCTTTACTTTACTGTATAGACAATAAATTATAATTAGCAACAAACAACAGAGGCACAAATGCACTTGTATTGATACCAGTTACCCCATACTCCTACATCACCCTTTTTTTAAAAATATTTTGTAACCAAATTGTCATCAGTAGGTACCAGAGATGGGTCTATGCCGTTTTATTCAATACGACCCGGCATAAACCTATCTCTAATCAGTACCTCCGATCTTTGATTAAACAGCGCTGCGCTCAACATATTCAGCACACGCTAGTCAACTCCTGACGGTGGGTGGTGGAGGCGTAGCACCTAATTTTTACTATTACTCACCTCCTACCAGTTTTGTTTTCCATTTGTTTGTTTTATACTTTTCTATACTTGTGTCGAAATAAGTGTTTATTATTTTCTATTCCGTACCTGGTGTCATTGAGCAGAGCATCAGGAGGCGCTGAAGACCGCCTGGCTGGTAGATCACATCGATCGGGCTATGGAGCAAATAGCCATCATACAGATCACGAGGAATACAGCACTCCCAATTAAGATAAGTAGATCACCAAATTCAAAATTAAAGGCTGGTCTTCTGGCGCCCATACTCTAGTCATAACTGGGCTTTCATGATATTTTTTTTATCAATATGGGAGGATTTGCAGCGAATCGTAAATTTTGCGTTCGAAGTTTGTATTGCTTCAGCTTCAACTTCTTGGATGTATACTTTGATTTTGCTAAAAACTTGACAGTTCGTTTATCAATCACATGAATGAGTGACTTTTCAGAGCCAAAACTAAAAGAAGATGCAGATTGAAAAATCATTGTTTATGATCGTAGACTCCTACGGTAAGCAAAAATCCTCAATCTACGTCGTAGACAGAGGATTTTTGCTTACTATGCTCAGTCTACGTTTATGATTGTTTGCTGAAGACATTTCTGGGGTGTAATTTTTCTCGTCTGTGATTGCTCAGTCAAATTGACGTTGAAGTAACCCAAAAATTTGAAAACTTTTTTACTGACATTCCTATCTATACTAAAAATTTTCTGAACTCTTCTCAAGTAATCGCTGAATAGAAAATGTACCTACAGTGAAAATAAATTAAATTTCCAATATGTCGATGAAAAAATACCAATAAAAAAGCCTTTAAACTTTTAAATATAAATAAAACTGCAGATCTCCGTTAGAATCATTAAACCATTGATTGATACTATTGCACCAGATCTAGCTTTTATACTTAATGAATCTATTGATTGTGGCGTTTTTCCTGATCTGATGAAACATAGTAAAATAATACCACTGTTTAAATTGGGTAGTAGGTCTGACCCCACTAACATTAGACCGATATCAGTATTGCCTACATTCAGCAAAGTTTTTGAAAAACTTATATTACAACAATTGCTTAGGCATTTCAATGGCAATCACCTGCTACATTGTAAGCAATTCGGGTTTACTCGCGGCAGGTCAACTACTGATGCCGGTGTAGAGTGGGTATCGCATATTTTTGATGCTTGGGTGAAGTCGCAAGATGCTTTAGGCGTTTTTTGCGACTAGTCAAAAGCATTTGATTGTGTACATCATGGAACATTAATCAGGAAACTACATCAATATGGAATAAAGGGCACCTCTTTGGATCTTCTTACTTCTTACTTGAGTGACAGGATACAAAGAGTTAACGTTAATGCGAAACGGTCTTCGGGATCTGTAGTTACAATGGATGTACCGCAGGGATCAACCCTCCTTTCCTATTTTTGGTTTATATTAACGACCTGCCTCATCTCCTTAAATATAATCACGAGATTGTATTGTTTGCTGATGATACTTCTTTAATTTTTAAGATGATTAGATAAAACACAAATTTTGATATGTACGCTATTACGAAGTAAATGATTTTATGACGGACAAATGTTTTTTGGAAAATAGGAAATAATGGCGCCTAACTGTAATATCTGTAGGTACATATTTATTTTAATTTAATTTTCTTTAATATAAATTTCGTATTGGTTATTGTCTCGATTTAGTGTTTATTTATTTTAGTTAATTTTATTAATTTATTGACATTGTTTGTACTTAAATATTGCACGCCACACTGGTAGAAATACATTGTTTCATATTTAAGCATATACCACCTATGTACCTATTTACATGTATTTGTTGCAATAAAACTTACTTTACTTTACTTTACTTTACTTTACGGTAACCAATGCAATATCAAAAGTAGTTCACTGGTTTAGTGTTAATAATCTTTTGCTTAACGAAACTAAGACTAAATGTCTTAGAGTTATTCTACCAAATGTAAAACAATTTAAGGCTGATGTAGACGTAAAAGGAGTAACGTTAGAAATTGTAGACTGTACCGTATCCTTAGGAATAACCTTAGATAGTAAACTTCAATGGGACCCATACATAGATAAGCTATCGAAGAGACTTAGTTCTGCAGCGTATGCAGTCAAAAAAATCATAATATTTGTGCTGCAGAAGAGTGCTGCTCGTGGAATCTATAACCTAGAGAATCCCTGCGTGATAGATTGAAGGGGAAAATTCTAAAACTGCAAATTTGTAGTTTATTCACAAAAAATGAGTACAGGGTTCACAACCTTTATGGTAACTACTTCCCGTTAACCTAGAATCATAATATTTGGCAAGAAACTAGGTCTTATACGGAATTTATATACGGTACCCTCGCGCGAGTCCAAGTCGCACTTGAATATTTTTTTCAATCTACTGATTTTTTTATTGCTAATGCTTGAAAACTAAATTTTTTAATTAGTGTTTTCACGTCAGGACCTACGGTAGCCTGTTTTTTTAAAAAAAGTGAATGAAATTGGACAACATGTTGATGAATTAGGTACAACTAAGTATACACTTTGAGTTTCATCCGCTCTCAAGGGAAACGTACTGAATTGCGGGATAAAAAGTATCCTATGTCCTTCCTCGTACCTAGTATAAACTCAAATCATGCCATGTTTCATTTGAAATGAATCAGTTATTTCGCCGTGATGCACTGCCAAGAAACAGACATACATGTAGACATAATAAAATAAGTACTGTTTTCTCTTTAAGTATCGATAAACAGAACGCCCTGCAATATTTTTTTTCTATTGCACTTTTTACAGTTTTATTACCTTTAAGTATGTCCGTATTACCTATAAGGTACCGTCTAGTTTATCGGATATATTTTTCATGAGATGATAAACTCTTCAACAAATTGAGCATTTTTGTGACCCCAGTTGGTTCTACTCTACACTCGCTATTGTAAGAAGAAGTGCTATTTCAGGCTCGTGGCTCATGTGGACGCAGCCTAATCCCATGGGAACGGCCAGACGGCGATCTTTTGTTGTTGCTTTACAACGGCGGCGGTATGGCGGTGCGGCGCGGCACTAGATCATTCAAAAAATCATCATTTTCATCAATTATTTTGTCCCTACTTAAGATGCTACGAAATTAAGTACTTACCTTTAGTTAAATTATGTAATAAAGTGGCTAAATTATGAAAAATATTTCCTGAATAACTATTTACAACGTTTCTAACAAGATTTATCTCAATTTCAAGCTAATATACATATGTACTTCATGAAACACCTCTGCAACCACATGGCAGCTCCCAAACATACCTCATCTGCTGTCAGAGCGATAACCTCAGTTCCCAGTTCGCGAGGGGTCGCCGCGTCCTCTTTAGCACAGCACTTATGTATACTTGAAGCTTGCATCTACGTGGGTAGTAGAGATCTGCGCTCTTGTCATACAACCGGTGTTTTGGCTGGAGAGGCGCGCACGACCGCCCGGCTGCGCGGCGCGAGGCTGACTGACTGAAATCTGTGCTCTCTGGCAGCGCCAGGTCAGGTCAGCCTCGCACTGCACCCCGCACGCGTCCCCAATCTATACTCGCAACACAGAACCTGTACGTTTGTTTGTTGCACAACTCGTATACTGTGGTTTATATCATTGGCTTTCAGATTTAATTCAAAAGTGCTTTATTTTTTAACAAGCTGCTTCCCACGCCCTCGCCCGCGTTTTATCGTGATAAAAATAGCCTAATAAGTTGTCCCAGGTCCCAAAATATACCCATACCAAATTTTAGCCCAATCAGTTCAGTAGTTTTTGCGTGAATGCGGAACAACCATCCATACTCACAAACTGTATTTTTTGAAATTCATTACCTTCGTTCGAGGGCTACCTACATATCTCCTGGATCAAGCTAAAGATAAACTGTTTGCATCATCACATCAGCCTTATTCATAATCTTTGTGTATAGTTTATCTAGCTCACGGACGGTACCTACTGGCCAAGCATTATAGACATAATTTTTTCAATGGATTTCCGCAAAGTAAAGCTTGAATCTATTATGTTTTATTATAGTTTGTGGTATCTCAAAATAAATTAATTAGTTTTGATTGTTCGCGGTTTCAAAAGCGGATGAATCCACAGCAAGTCGCACAGCTAGTAAATAAATAGTGAAAATGTTTAAGGGCCGCCGCCCCCGTACATTTGCCGGCGCAATGCGTTCTCTTCTACATCGTATAGATTTGTAGGTGTCGTTTTGAATTGTGGCCTTGATTCTTTATATTTTACGCGTCCGCCAGCGGACAGTGCACTGATGTGCGACTTACTTGAATATGCAATGACGACAGGAACTTATTATATCACACAAAACAACTTATCGACAAGTTTTTTCTAGTGCAAAAACTTATCGATAACTTGATTTGTTGATAATGATGTGATGATGAAAAGACGCTTCCGACTGGTGTTGATATGGACCAGTTGAACTATCTGTAGATTGTTTGCAACAGTCTGCAGTTAGCTCAATTGTTTCAATTGTAAATACTAGTTTAATTTGTTTATATTATTTGATTTTTATTTTCTTTGTCAATATAGGAATTTGTTGATAATAATATAAATTCTCTTACTGGAAAAATAACGGCGCCAGAGTCTGTAGGAAGTCCCAAAGATTTTCGACTCGTCCGGTACTTGATTTCGTGGCGTAGTTGGTTAGCGCAGTCCCCGTACTGAGGGACGGATGCGGGTTCGAGTCCCACTGAAATCGAACAATTTTGGGATATCATTTAATTTCTTTGAGATTACCCCAAGTGCGAGGTCTATCGCGGGCGGGTCACCTAGTGTTATTTATACACTAGGTGACCTGCCCTCGATTTTATTCGCTTGGACTTTAGTAACCAAGAACCTAATGTTGGTTTTCATGTAAACTAACAACAAAACTTCAGCCGTAGCTCTTCTAGTTCCTGAGATTTCTTGATATATCAGTGAGTCGCCTAACTTTGACTCCACACCATTAATTAGGGTCTGAATTTCAAAATCTCTGAAACATGTTTCTTTTTAATTTGAGTTATTTTTCTACGCTACAAATTTTGACGGGCCAACAGTTAGGGTTCTGAAGTTCTTATAATAATCATAATCATTTATTGCATGAAAAATGATTCTATAAAGGTTTTAGGCTTAAAATTAGTTCCACATAATTCACTGATTGATTCAGCATGCAAAATATACAGAAACACTTTACTAAATAAATTTAAACTGAGCGAAATATAAATTGAATATAATTTAATAAAACAAAAATGATATAAAATGAATTTATCATATAATGTCAATCTCTATAGTTAAGAAATTCACATACTACAGATACAGATAAGAAATAAGTTATTTTAAGTTTCTATTTAAGAGACTGAAGATCTCTTTATTCAAGATCCTAATAGTTGGAAAAGAAAAGAGAACAAATTTAGACTTTTTATTAAGGATACCTAATGATCCCTAACTTATACGGTAACCTTAGGTGTAAGATTTGAAAGATGCGTCTGTTGGGAAGTCGGGAGCTGGAACTGGGACCGCTGTTCGAAGCTCAATGTCAGTGATTGTTGGGGCCTGGAAGCTGGAGCCAGGACTGCTACTCGAAGCTCGAAGTCAGTGGTTGTTGGGACCTGGAAGCTGGAGCCAGGACTACTGTTCCAAGCTCGAAGTCAGTAAGCCAGCGGCTGCTGTGAGCTCTGGACCTGGGAGGTAGGAGAGATGGGTTTAGAAGATTAAGGAGTCAAAGGGTTCCTCAGGGCCCGCTCTTCTTCAAGATAGGAGGAGGTCTTCTTCAGAGGCCAGAGTAGACGAAACGAGAGATTTCAAATCAATATTTACATGAAAAAGTATGAAAAGTACAGAGTTTCTAGATAAATAGACTCATATCTTCGATTCTAAGTCAGTATTTACATAAAAAAGAAAGAATAGTACAGAGTTTCTAGATAAACATTACACAGTATAAAATTATTTGTCAATAAGCCACTTTTTTAATTTGAAGGCAAAAGCTTTGCTATTCTACTCGTAATTGTTTACTGTCTTTAGGTATTTTGTTGAAAATGCGTCCACACATCGCATGACAACTTTTTTGGTAAAGAGCAGTTCTGGGCGTTCTAGATAAAACAATTCTATCTGGGTTCCTAACCGTCCTTGGGTATTTATCCCGCGCTTTTGTAAAAAGGTCTGTGTGTTATTTCACGAATTTAGCAGCTTCAAGAATATACATACATACATACTAGGCAAAGTTAATAACTTAAGATTGCGGAAAACTGCACGATTTCCAGGGAGGTATTCCCACAATCGCACGAACACACTTTTTTGAGCTATAAAGGCTCGGATAACTTCTGTAGAATTACCCCAAATAATTAAGGTGTACTTCAAGGTTGATGCTACGTATCCGTGATAGGCTGTCAATATTGTACTATAGCTTGACTTTTGCGCAACCTATAAAGCACATTAACAAACTTATTTAATTTAGTACATACTTGGTCAACGTGCGTTTTCCAGTTGCAGTACCGGTCCAACATTACGCCTAAAAATTTTGTATCATTGACCTGTCCATTATATTTTAGACATAGGTCAACATGTTTTTGTCTCCCGTTACAAAATTGAATAAGATTAGTCTTTTCAACATTAAAACTCAAAATTATTATGTAGTAGCCAAGTAATTATAGAGTTAATAGTTTTATTTATGTCAGTAGTGTTATTAGTAATGTCTGAGTTAGTATTGGTAGAAATTAATAAAGATATGTCATCTGCAAATAATGTAAAAGGATAATTAGTTACTTCGGGTAGGTCGTTAAGGTAAAGTAAACGATGTTATTGTGTAGGTAATGTGATCTGACATGATTAGGTAAGCTCTTTGTTTTTATTTGAACACATTGCATAGGGATTGTTAAATATGTTTCAATCCATCTAAGAGCTGGGACCATTATGCCATATTTATCAACTTTGTCAAGTAACAGCTTATGCGAAACAAATTCAAACGCTTTTGACATGTCAAAAAAAATCGTAGTCACTCGATCGCCGGGATCCAAGTCTTATACTATTATCTTCATTAAATTAAAACAAGCCAATGTAGTAGATTTTCCTCTCCATATTGATTGCTCTTAAAATGTCATGTTTATTGAGGAATATTACGATACGTGTTTGCATAGCTCGTTCGAAAACCTTAGATATAACCGGTATCAAAGTAATAAGTCTACAGTTTCTAGAGTTCTCCTATCGCCCTTTTTGAAAAGAGGTTTAACTATAGACATAAATATAAACATTTTAGGTATTATGTACCAACAGAAAATAATCAATATCGTAATAATAGACTAAACTATTTAAATATGCTGTCAATGCATGGTCTATTACCAGGACATAGTCTGCCTACAAGAGAGAGTAACTGTTTAGACCATATTATATTGAAAATTAATAAGAATAATACATCTGCTACAATTACTGTAGCACAGACCTCCATCACAGATCATTTAATGGTCTGTCTGTGCTTAGCTAAACTTAGAAGTAATACATATTTAAAACCTTAAATATCAGTAAACTACGAAAAAGCACTACAAAGCTTATCTAAAGAAAGCTGTACTAGTTTATTAACACTAAATGACCCTAATATTCTATGAGAACAATTGATTATAATGATACGAAAATGCCTCAATTACAATACTATTTCAATACGTATGCCTAAATGCAAACAGGTTTTAAAGCCTTGGATCACACAAGGAATCTTACGATGTATCCGAAATAGAAATAACATGCAGAGAAAATTAAATCCCATTCACACCCGAGCTCCTTTTCGTTAAAAATCCACTCTGAATCCAAAAATGCCTTATAATTATGCTTTAGAGATACGAAGGCGTCGAATTTAACGAACTGTACCTATTAAATAAATAAAAAAGTAGGAATTTAAACTCAACCAATTTATGAAGAAAATAAACTTAAAAAAACTAATCGAAAGGCAAAACTTATTTAAATCTAGCTGAAATGTGTAACTGAAACAACTCGTGCTGCAGAACAATGTAACTGAAACAACTCGTGCTGCAGTCAAATAAAAGTAAGAAAAATTCATAAATTTTTAACTGCATGCAAAATGTTATCTCCGTCGTCGTTCCTGAATGTTAAATTTGTTTAATATCTAATTAAGACCCGGCCGGTGGCGCGGCGCGCCTTTTACAATCCAGCGAGTTATTTCGAATCCTTTCTCCCTTGACTTCTTCTCTGTTTGTTTTCGTTTGACAATCCTTAAATTTGTGTGCGTTTTGCTGAAAATGGCCGCCGTTTACTCTACGCATGCGCGAGATGATTTTCAACTCAAGAAACTGCTGTCGAATTTAAAGCTCTATGTGAATGAGGTAGTATGCAATGTTTTAGTGAACAAAATAAGTAGCCGATCAGTTTAAATTGAGTCATATTTGATTGTGGTAAGGTTTAGGTTTTAGAAGAGAGTGAGAAAGAAACTGGGTTGTCTAGCATGGCTAGTTGTTGAAGTTCCATCGGTTCGGAAGGAAGAGCGCAGACTAGTCGCTCCTTCATCTGGTCATCGAGTCGTTAGCTCAAGCGATAGCGAACTCCTAACTAGATCTTTGCACTCCTTGTCATTAGAGCGCTCGTATAGAAGTTGGACAAAGAGTAAAGTACCTAATATTAGGGATCACAGTTTGTAGGTAATGTGAATAATTTTTGGGGAATAATTTGGAATAATTTTTGTTTAATAAGTTAGTCCTGAAGAGAGATTTCATACACAATCTCTGTACATGGTCTATAGCATTTAATAATGTAAAATACAACCATGGAGCAGTTTTCTACATTTTGGACGAGGCACGTCGTTTGGAGAGGTTAGATTGAGCATTAACCAGGTCTGAATGGATGCAATGAATCGCCTTAAAGCTATTGTTGAATTTACCCGGAAGCCGGTGAGCGCTCCAATTACCCATCGTTTTATACAAAAATGCAGGTTTCAGAAAGGCCGCCACATTAGTTTGATGCGGGCTGCGGCGAGCGCAACAAGCCTGATCGCGCTTTATTTTGTACTACATTCATTTAATTTTATTTGTGAACGACTACTTTGCATGTTGAGCTTTTATAGTTCAAAGTATAGGTTTAGTGGAAGACTTATTCGACATACGCACACTTAAGTATGCAGTAGGCACAAAACAATCGATAGCATTCCTTAAAAAAGGTTGCTTGTCGTGATTTACCTAATTGTTATTGCTGATCGTTAATGAAAATTTATCTTCTTTACTGTCTGAATTAAGAAAAGAAGTAGAAATAACTTGTGTCACAATTTCATTCCAAGAGCAGAATAGAATCGCCTACGAACGGCAGTCAGCGCGCCATCAAACGCGGTTCATTCTATAGATTGTAAAATTTTACGTAAGATCCAATTCAATGGCTGACAAGATCGGTACCTACCCCTACCACTGGCTGACGTTCCCATTTTGTTAATATTCCTGAATGCAGAAATATGAAAATGTAAACTGGATAAAGGCTAGTTTACATTGGCATTACCCAGCAGATATTTATAATTTCATAGTGTTACCAAATGTAAAATCTTAATTTAAGTGCCAAGTACATATTGTTTTACCTCAGTATTTTTTCCTGCACGTGGCTTTTTCTCCATCTGTCTATTAAGAGAAAATATACTCCTATCTATTGCATAAATTTTAGAGAAACCTAATAAGTAGGTAGGTGAAAGACCTGAGAGTTATCTATCGTATAATATCCATGGTAGAGTGGCACGTCCTCCTGGCAGATTGTATGGAACGTCACCGGTGCGGCGGCGGCGGCTCCGATGGAGCTTTTTGCACTTAGAGCTGGACTCGAGGCGATTCAATAGCGCGTTCACATATGTACCTATCCAGCGGCCATGCTCCTTGCGATCATAATGTTTATGGATTGTCTTTTACTGAGGTACTGACGTGTTACGAGTACGTAGGTACAAGGGGTTCACTGCCGTGCCACCTGAAGAGACGCGATGTAAATAGTAGGAAAGTTAGGACCACATTTGCATCTTAGGCACTATAGTTATATGTATCTGTGGCGTTTGGTATAAACATGATAAGTCCAGAAACCGTTATTCACAGGGCACGCATTTGAATTTTAAAAATTTCGTTACTGTAATGAAAGGACGCAATCATTACAACAAAAAAAAAGACATTGAAATAATATATCATTACAATAAAACAAAAATACAAACAAAATTTTTAAAATTCAAATACGCGGCCTATAACGATTTTTGGACTTATCATGTTTATAAACGCCACATATGTATATACACCTGGAAGATTATCATCATCAGTTCATGTTGAGTAGATGTGTAGGTATCCCTCCAACAGAGTGCCTCTACAAATGAGATAGTGTTTAGCTTTAAAGAAATATTGACATGTATCTAAATTGCATTAAATTTATATTTAGATGGGCAAAATAAACATGTACACATAAGTGATATTATAATGTGCTAGTGGTTTCTTTTTCACTTCTTCCACTAGTGGACAAATAATTGAGGTGAAGAGAATATCAATAACACCTTATTTCTTATTTGATAATAATAACTATGTTTATAGTATACAATTTGACTTGTCTAAGTGCTTATTTTGTAAGCCTAAAGAAATAAAGTTATTGATTCTGATTCTGATTCAGATACTTAATAATATAAAATAAGTTTTATTTCAGAAAAGGTTTCAAAATATGTACATTATTAATGTAATTGCCTTAAATTACTAAATTTTATAAAGCTCAATTTTATCATAAGGTATTTACAGTAGGTACAGGTAGTATTTACAGTTTTTTAGTTGAAACACGGCGAAGGTTTGTTTATATCCTCGTGTCAGCGGCGTCGGTCACAGAGCTTTGCCACACATTTTTCAATAAGTTATACATAAGTAAACGCACAGGTAGGTACGATAGATCTTTTAATAAATTTTGTTAAGCTTGTTTCATGGGCGGGCAGGCGCGTGCTTCCTGCGCGTAGGGCGGGCAGCCGGTCAGCCGCAGGCACCGCTCCTGTCCTGCGGTCACCCAATTACCGCGAGTCTAATCACCTATGTACCTAACCTACCTTTATGTGTTGTAATATCAGTGTGGGATTTAACTATTTCAAGATAATTATTTTGCGGTAGTATATGGTTCTTGTATTTCTAGAAACATAAAGGCAATGTAGAATATATACGAGAATAAGAAACCTCAAAAATAAATTAAATTTTAAGAAAAAGCTAAAAGCATTTTTAATTGAAGAACAGAGGAAACTCGGCAATGTAAGGATCAATATCTCGATTATATAGAATATTTAACATTCCTACCTTCTTTGGGCATCCAAAGTGCGTAAATAATTCTAGACTAAGTACCTACTTTATTTGTATGTAAATGTACCTGAGGTGCGTATGTACGTACCCGCATCACAGTCATAACAACGATTACTTTAGAACCGTTATTGCATCTATTATCTTATTATCTATTTACCTCTCATATATTGTCAGTAGCTTTGACCCGAATATCTATTTATTTTTTTATTTTTCTTGTAATATAACATATGTATATATTTTGTGTCACCAAATTGCCGTCCGTAACGTCAATTAGTATTAAGGTCTTTGGCTGAAAAACAGCGCTGAGCATAAAATGTTCAGCACACGCTGAGCCAACCCCTATTTCGGCGCAGGGTCATGGAGGCAGAAAAACCTTATTTTTCACTACCACCCTTTTGTGTCACCCTTACTTCCATGTTACAATGTTTTTTGTTTACCGATTGTTTATTTTATTCTCATCTGTACCTGTGTCGAAATAAATGTTCTTTCTATTCTATTCTATTCTATTCTAGAATGATAAAGATAGTGAGAAATGTTCTGCTGATGTCGAGGAAGCAAACACCATTGTACTAATTTAGGTTTAGTTTTACCATCTTTGTTTATAAATTGACCTTTCCAAGTATACTACAATGTATCTAAATGGAATAAATAAATACAATGAACTTATCTGATATTGACTATGTATCTACTCGTACCTATTGGAGGCGACTCGACCGACAATTCTAAGCATTTCTGTTTGTTTTGCTTCCTGGTTTTGTGTGGTATAAAGGTGTTTTCTATCTAACACTCAAGGGTCAATAGTAGAAGCTCTTTTTGAACCGACTTTAAAAAGGAGATTCACAGTTTGACTGGATGTTCTTTGTTTATATGTGTGTTAAGCGATCTTGTCTCCATTTATGGACCGATTTTGAAAATTCGTTCACTATTTAATAGAATGAGATCCCGAGGTGCTCTCATAAAAATTTAATCCCCAGGGGATTATTATTTATCCCGCAAAATTCAAAAACAGTGTAAAGGTAAGGGATTCTAAGTCAATTATTAGGATGTTGAAAACAATCAAAACGACTGGTAACAAATAGTGGCCATGGCAACGGGCGTAAACAAGAGGTCTACTTTGAAAAACTAATTACAAAGTACTTTGATACTTCCTATTCTTGACTATGCAGACGTCTGCTACCTTGACCTCACTGAAGAGCAGCTCAATAACCTTGAACGTCTCCAAAACGTCTGTATACGGTTTATTTTTGGGCTTCGCAAATATGACCATATTTCGGAGTTCCGCACAAAACTCAAGTGGCTTCCTATCCGTCTTCGCCGGGATTCTCACATACTTTCTCTTCTTTATAACATACTCTTCAACCCTCTCACTCCACTATATTTAAAGGAGCGTTTTGAGTTTCTCCACTGTTCCCATCCACATCCTTCTCGTATCCTTCGCTCTTCAGAAAACTTGGTATTAAACATGCCTCTCCACCAAACCAGTTTCTATGGCAAATCCTTTTCTATCCAGGCCGTAAAGTTGTGGAACGCACTACCTGAGTTTATTAGGAAAGCTGGATCTCTACCTGTTTTTAAAGCTCGCGTCAAAGATTTTTATCTGTCGGAAAAGTAATTATTGGTACCTATCTATTCTATATCTTGGTATTTATTTATTTATTACATATAAATAATATATTTTCTACTATAAGTATATTGTTGTTAATCTTATTATATGTATTAATGTTGTATACACCCTTGCCTTTCTTAAATTGAAAATTTTCTATCCATCCTAAGGTTGCCGGGAAGAAATCGCTTCTAAGCCATAAGGGCGCCCATTGTACTTGTTTATGTTAATGTCTATGTGTTTTACTTGTCTTTGTGGTGTACAATAAAGAGTTTTGTATTGTATTGTATTGTACAAAGTTGACAGAATGACCCATATGATCTTTTGGTGACTTTTCTATGAAAATGATTGACATTTATGGGTGAATCAACTTTTAAGGCACTCCTTTTGTGTCCCTAGGAGACGGACATACAAAAAACCTGTGACCCCAGGCTTCTCCCACTCTGTATGGAGACTTGCCCATGTTCCTTGAGTTACCAGGAAAATCTAAATGTTTGCTGTACAAAACTATGAAACGACCATGTTAGCAGAGAATCTATATTAACGTTAACACTGAAGCAATCATATTTTAAACTGAAATACAGATTTTATCGTATTTTTTATGACAAGGACATAAAAGGAGTGCCTTAAAAGTTGATTCACTCTTAAAACTTTTGAAACTCTCATGGTTATTTACAACACTAAAATTACTAACGGGATATTTATCAATATCACGGAACAACTGAACTCACTGTGAGTTAGTTTTTATTGGCAGATATACCGATCTACCCTCTTTCTTTCTCTTTTGCTACGAATGTTAACACTACCACCGGTTTCATTATCGAACGAAACTCGATCACGACACACAACACTGACGGTATCTGAACGTTGCCCGATTGCAACATTACTTCTTAGTTTTTTGCACAATCTCACCACAGGGCTCCAGGTTCCAGATAATTGGAAACCTTCTTCTCGGTTGAAGTTCCTGTGTTTGGTAATCTCAATGGCCTCCTGTACCATTCTTGGTATGTAATGTCGCTCTGTTGAGATTACTTGAGGATTGTGCAACTCGATCTAGTGGTTTGAACCAGACTCCCTGGTAAATATCCCCGTTAGTACCGTAAATATCCGAGTTAGTAACTTTAGTGTTGATTCACTCTTAATTGTTGGGATCCGAAACAAAATGTGTCATAAATGTTAGGTATGTGAGATTTCGAAGTGTATATTACACTATTGCTTATTGTTTTTTTTTATTTAATAGTATAGTGAGTGTACGAGTCAAATGTACCTATCAAACTACTTAGGTGTATAGATAGGTAGGTACATAGTCTTAATATAAACATATTTCATTGCTCGACTAATTTAATCGATTAGAAGTTTGATAAAAATTCAATTCATAATATACGTAACGTATACGTAACTCGTTGCATACGAAAGTATGCAACGAGTTACGTTACACTGTACGTTCTACATTTAGATACTTTGATACTTTTTTACTTTTGGTACTTTACACCGGTAAAGTGTGCGATGCCGCAGGTTGAAGCTAATAATAAATGAAAGCACATTATTATTAAGTCGTACATTATTTATTTACAATTTTATTTCAAATACAAGTTAGTTTTATGTAGAGGTACGTAAACTTTATAGGCAGTGATAACAACATAAGTCTCGAGTAGGTACTACCTATGTATACCTACTTCTTATTAAAATTAGTATCTAACACCGCAGATAATAATCTATTAACACACCAATGAAAGTCGATGTGCTAAGAAATCATTGAATTAACATAGTTATTTTTATTAAGTCTGTCAAAATGTTTAAAAGTTCAAAAATCGGTAAAAAGTTGTGTCGTGCATGCTAAGAACGATTCCCTGTGATAACGTATAATTATACGCCACTCACATTGTTCATCTTCATCTTTCCTCTTAATTTTTCCATCTAAAACGAATTATTGTACATAATTTACCTATTGATACATCGATTGAAATAGTTATTCATAATGTATTTAATACAATATAATTAGATATGGCTGAGAATCAGAAAGTTCAATTCTAAAACACTATCGAGATAATACTGTAACATCTAAACCTTTGAAAATCATTTCTATTGCTTTGTACAAAATTTATTTTACTCTTACAAATAGGCCGCGACAATTATAAATTCCAACGTGGTACAAAATATTCTAAAATATTTACAAACTTTTCATAAATCTCTAGTAAAATGTTAATTTAGCTAGTTAACAAATAATTTGCTTGTAGCAGTCTTTATTGTCTTCGTATTAGACGTGTATCGTAAAATCTCTCCTCTCTTGCTCTTGTCGTTGCTGGTACCTGAAATACGAAAGATTAATTTAATGCCATCTGTCAAAACATTTGAGAACTACATGGACTGTAATGTTCACGTTTATGTACGCTTCGTGCTCCAAATATGAGAAGGGTTCTTCCAGAATTACAACACCACTAAAGGATTTGTTTCTCTAGGTCTCTGTCACCAAAGTTAATAACTAGATGGCGTTGCAAATAACACAGGCCGACAGAAAATTTTACCAGAAACAGGAATAGACTTTTTTACTACATATATATATATATATATGAACATCCTTTAAACTATTCAAATATATCTAAGAATATTCGAGAACAATTGAAAGCATTCTAGGCGATTACAGACCATTCTACATCATTTTAAAATTTAAATTTTCAATTATTCTAGATCATTCCAGAACATTCAGGAACGTTATTATAGAACGTTTCAGAGTATTCTAATCGACGACTGACATCATAAATAGTTTTTAAATTTTGAGTTTATTTTTAACTTTACCGATCGTTCTTGAACATTAAGAGCTTTTCAGGAAAACGAAAGACTTTGCTACATTATTGTTATTTTATATTCTAAAACATGGAAAACTCTGAAAATATAGTAGAAAAGTTCTCGATATTACGCACTAATGTAATTTACGCCATTCAGCACTGTCCCGAACTTATATGAGTCGTAGAATGTGTTAGAAAAGGATAAAAGTACCTCATTATAAATTTTTACCACCCACTTCCACCTAAACTAACCAAACTCCCTTATTTGCTAGGGCCTAAACTACGTAGGGCCTTCACTGCAACTACAAGTGAGTGGCAGTGAAGGCCTCTTTCCTTTTATTTACAGTATGTTTGGTATTGGATTTTGGGACTGCTATAATTTGTTTTCTCCGGTAAAATCAATGTCCTGTGTGTCACGGTTGCA
Organism: Eupithecia insigniata; assembly: GCA_947859395.1. NCBI lineage: Eukaryota > Metazoa > Arthropoda > Insecta > Lepidoptera > Geometridae > Eupithecia > Eupithecia insigniata. The sequence goes on along the minus strand of OX401995.1, from coordinate 394,026 downwards.
CATACATATGTATATGTTTTATCATATCTTTTTTAATTGTAGTTCTAAAGCCACAAATTAACTTGTGCTGTATTCTCCAATTCACATTCATCCTATTAATATTATAAACGTGAACGCTTGTATGGTTGGATGTATGCATATTTGTTACTCTTTCACGCAAAAACTACTTAACCGATTAGGCTGAAATTTAATATGGGTATAGTTTGGGACCTAGAATAACATATAGGCAATTTTTAAACTTAACTGCTAGGGTCATGATTGAGAAAACACATTTTTAGGTATTGTTTTTCTGAATTAATTTATATCACAAAAATTGCTCAAATTTGATGCCTTGACACTTTATGCAAGCACAACACCATTATGTAAGAAATAAATAAAAAAATTATAACATTTATGAAAAATTTATTTCACTCGTCTATCACCACCTACATAAGAAAATCGTGTTGTGCTTGGTGCGATGAAAAGCCGGCCTATTTGTATTTTAAATTCATTCAGAAGAACAAAACGAAAAATTGTCAGCTCAATCATGACATGACCCTAGCAGTTATGTATATCTTAGTTTGCCTACCTGATAAATAATTTATTGTATATGTCATGTAGCATATCGTTAAAAGGGTAATATAATATTATTAACTGAAGAACTTTTTACAAGATAACTAAATTCTATATGAGTTTTAGTTGAATAGAGACGTTGTCACGATTTACATTATAACTTTTACGCAGATTTAGAATGCTCATAACTTTTTTTAAGTGAATTTTCATCATCATTATCATCAGCCCGTATACGTCCACTGCTGAACAAAGGCCTCCCCAAATGATGCCACGAATAGCGGTCCTGAGACGCCTCCATCCAACGACTCCCTGCGACCGCTACGATGTCGTCGGTCCATCGAGTGGAAGGTCTTCCCACTCTCTGTTTCGCATCGCATCACGGTCGCCACTCAAGAATATTTACTCCCCAACGGTTATCGGTTCTACGAGTTATATAGCCTGCCCATTGCCACTTCAGCATGCTAATCTGAGAGCTATGTATGTATGTATGTCGGTAACTTTAGTTCTTCTACGGATTTCCGTATTTCGATTTCTATCGCGTAGAGAAACTCTCCATAGCTCGCTGGGTGATTATAGAGAATTGCACGATGTAATTATTTATTTAGAATGAATGTGCGTTGAAGCATACGGCACAAGTTAATTTGTGGCATTACAATATATACCATGTATATAATAACAATAAAAATTATATGATAATTTAAAGACAAGACTACGGTTGATATTCAAAGAACTCCAAAAAAATCATATCTCAGCAACCCTGACACGTAGGACATTGATTAACCGGAGAAACGTAGGTCATGATTCCCTCAACTCCCCAAAAAATTATGTCGGTTCCAATACCAAACAATGTTTATACATTATACTACCTGACCCACCAAACGTTGTTTTGCCATCGACCACTGAGGGTTGAAGATTATTACAATACTAACTCGATACTAAAAAATGGGGGTTGGTGTTAGAAAAGTGAGGGTTATACGTATTTTTATTGCAAAATTGTAAGGTCTGGATGTTGTTGTCCTTACATGAATGTTGATGTTGAAGGTGTAGTTGTAGATAGGTACCACAAGTAGTACGGCACCACACTATATGTCTATCACTGAGTTCACTGATAGGTAAGTAGTTAAAATTTATGCCAGTTAGTTTAAATGAGCACGACCACAAGATTCACGGTTAAAGTTAGTTTATTTACGCAGTTATGTAAATACGAAGATAAGGTGGCAAATCTTCCTTTGATAAGTGTTGCTCCAATATCTATTTTCATAAGCGAGATGAGCCATTAAATCATCATCATCATCATCATCACCAGCCCATACACGTCCACTGCTGGGCATAGGCCTCCCCCGTACGACGCCACAAATAGCGGTCCTGAGCCGCCTCCATCCATCGACTCCCTGCGACCGCTACGATGTCGTCGGTCCATCGAGTGGATGGTCCCATATAGGGGGAGATTTGCCATAATCACCACGCTTGGCAGGCGGATTGGTGATCGCAGTGTTGGCGTTTAAAAATACTCAGAAGGAAGCTGCTGCCCTTCCTCTGGTAGGTTACCTTAGTCGGCTTTTGCGACATCCACGGGTTGAGTTGGAGGGGTCGATATTCGTACGCCGCGACCCCACGGCTTTTAAATAAAAAATAGCTATTAAATAAAAAAATATAATGGCATGAATTTTTAAAAAGCTCCGTCGCTCAATGAATTAACAAAAACTCTAGCGTTAGCCTAGCCTTTTGAGGGATGATGAGATACATAGTATGTAGTATTGTGAAGGAGGCCCGTGCGACGTTCCAGTGCACATATATGCTCTGATATGATGAGTTAGTACCCGTGTATTGTACCTACCTGGTGGGCGTGTGCGCGTGCTGCCGGCGGCGGCGGCGCGGGTCGCGCTCGGGCGCGCCGCCCGCCGACTCCGCGCTCGAGTCCGTCACCGCGCGGAGCTCCTCTGCGGACAATGCCTACCTACATTATACATGTATACACAAGGAACCATCATCATGATCAGCTAACACCCCTGCAAGGATATATATATACTAGGATGCAGATTTTACCGAGGCGATTCATGTGATATAATATAATCTAACTCTATCAAAAACTTGGTGATACCGTTATTTTTGGATATCTTCAATATTATCTAATGTGGAAATTATTTAAAAAATCACGTTTACTTAGTAATAAACAGTGGCTACAATCAAAAATTAAAAAGTACCTAAAAGGAGGGTTTATTTCCTTTAAAATGACGTCAAAGGCTTTATACTAGACTTATGAAAAGTATTATCAAATTAATTGATCAAAACAAAACTCCTCGGCCCAACTGTTGTACTACTCGCGCTTTATTTGTTGACAGACAAAAGTTCTTTGAGAAATGTCATTTGAGAAGTGGTTCAGTATGCTGAGTGTGAACTGCCATACTGTTTACTACAAAGTTTGCGTAACTTTATTTTCTATGGAATTCCTGAACAGCGCTCCAAGCGGGAAGTTTTAAAAATAGGAATTCCATAGAAAATAAAGTTACGCAAACTTTGTAGTAAACAATATGGCAGTTCACACTCAGCATACAGTTCGTTCGATGGATGATTTCCGCTTCCGTTAAACCATAGACTAAGCACACAAGAGCCACAGGTAACAAATAAAATCATTTTTTCACTAGGGTGACCCTCTGGTACTACAGTACCCGTAGCGCAAGTTTCCCAAATTTTTTTGGGTACTGCAGTACACTTGAACGTTCAAGTGGTTATACATGGATAGGTTTAAAGCGCCAAACACCTAAAGGTATTGCGTTCTATTCTAATAAGTGAAAGATGGCAAAAAGCTACAGCTGCTAGGCTAGAAGGTGTTGGTACCTTTAGCGTGGAGGACGGGCACGCGATAGCGCGCGGAGCTGCACTCGGCGCAGGGCGGGGGAGAGCCGCTCGACTCCGAGTCCGACTCCGAGCGCCGCACCATCAGCGTCATGGCGCGGGACAGCGTGTACTCCTCTGGAACACGACCACACTACACAGTACAGTATCGGTGAGGTAATGCTACAACATTCAACTTATCATTGAAGGTGGGGTGTGTGATCCATCAGGTAGGTACATATATTTCTCGACCTCAGATGCATAAATCTTATGTCCATCCATTTTGGCTACTTTAAAGGAGATCCGAAACAAAAATTACATGTAGTATAGAAATATGCTCATAACAATCAAAGCGATGTCTCTGTAGGTATAAAAATTACCTACAGAGACATCGCTTTGATTGTTACTTTAATATGTGGCAGGGTAGAAACCCCATAATTTTTCATTATAAGAAACAATGTTTCTCAATTAGATATAATAAAAAATCAATTTTTCCTGAGATAAAATACAACACTATGCCTCCAATACTCTTCAGTTTGATCTACATTACTTTTTGTAAAAAGAAAACCGACTTTTTTTGTACCTGCAATTTTTGTATGTTGAGTTCTGGTTGCAATTTTACAATGCCTTATGTAATTAAGGACGTATTAAATTTTTGATGCACTCGAATAGTATCTGAGCCAACGAGCATACTAAAACAAAAGACATCGAAGCCACTTGGCGGCTTGTAGACGTCCATTGTTTCCACCGGAAAACGGACCGAAAATAAACGGAGATCCTTGTATACTAAGCGGACAACCAACCGTTTATTTTGCCGGATTCGCAGTATTCTATGGCTTAAAATGAGTGTGTGTACACGCACCGGACGCCGCCGCCGCGCGCCGGTTCGGCGGCAAATCAGAATATCTTCTACGTATATATACAAGGATCTGCATTAATTTTTGGCCCGTTGTTCTGCAAAAAAAACGAACGTCTACAAGCGCTTACACTCGATTTTAAACAATCTTCAACTAATTAATCTTGATAGGTACATAAGATGGTTAAGGCTTACGGTAGGAACAGGATTGATATCATAATTTTGCAATAGCACAGCAATGTATGTATTTATCTAGTACGAGTGTGACGCGCAGAGGATTTTGAACTTTTGTTTATATAGAAACTAACTAGCTGACCCGCGCGCGATGCATTCGCGTGGACTTTAGTAATACCTACCTCAAGTAATGTTGGTTTCCATGTAGGTAAACTAAAAACAACAGCCTCATAGCTTTTCTAGTTTCTGAGATTTCGTGATATGTCAGTGAGTCGTCTAACTTTGACTCCACACCATTGACCTAATAGGTTGTGAATTAAACCCTGAAACACGTATTTGTTTATTCTGTAATCTTTCTACGCAATAAATTGTGACGGTCAATGGTAACGGTTCTGAAGTTATAATAAAAATGAGCTTTGAACCCATTTAACAACTTTAAATACAAATTTCACAAAATTCGTTCGTAGCCAATGAGTTTTTACAAATAGAGACGTTATACTCATTATAACGAAATAAAAACGTGGCAATATTTTACTATAGCTACCTACATAGGACCTATGGAACTTTATTTCTATCACTTAGCAGGATAAAAGATCAAAGAGATATATGTATAGGACCGCGTTGTCAGAAAGAGATAAACATACGTTCACAGTTACATGAGCGGCTGACGGCCAATGACAGCCTATGACATCGCAACTGGACTGGGGTAAAAAGGGACCTAGCATGCAGCATGAACAAAATAAAAATGTCCTTAAAAGTTTGCGAAAAAAAAATCGTAACGTACTTTTCACTTACCACAAAGTGTTGAGGAGAAATTGTTGAGTATGTTGTTGGGATCCATTCATCTTCTCGTCTACCTATGTTCTTGTCTACTCACACACAAGAACATAGGTAGAGCGACTTACGCCCCGGACCGGCTCAAAGTCGCGAACAAAATACTCAGCCCGACTGGGATAGATTGAGTATTCTGTTTTAATAGCCCGGCTACACGCTCAAATATTTGTGCATGCTTGATTGCACAAACCAGTGTAGCGATACTTCCTACATTCTAATCTGTACATACTCATATGACATGTCATATGTTATGCATAGTTACTATTATTAAGCTCACTCATGTAATGTAAACACTACGAGATATTTAGCCCAAACAAACACAAATTGCCAAACCAGTTTACGCAAGCAAGATCCCGGCCACACGCTCCATCTTGCTTACGCAAACTAATTTGAGTCCGGCCACACGCTCCATCTTGCTTACGCAAACTGTGTTTGTGCAGGCATGGTTGCACAAATGTTTGAGCGTGTAGCCGGACTTTAACATCTAGCCGCGACCTTGAACCGGGGTCCCGGGTGGAAGTTTCCGCTCTACTTATGTTCTTGTTTACTCATACGCTACTTGTACCCATTTTTTATTATTAAGTTCATCTTTAAGAAATCTAAAATAAAATGAAGTTAATGTTGATAGTCAAATGTTAAAAAATCTTATATCTATTTATAAAAAATACGTATTGGATACCAGTGGTGAAAAATATTATTGTAGTAAGCTAGGAAGGCCGATGTGTCATATCAACCCAACCTCCTCTGCGTCGTTCGAACTGACAACATCGCGCGTCCAATAACTCCTTCTCTCTGTCACTCACAAATGCAACGCACTAACTTGTCTCGTTCGTGTAGGGCAGAGCGGCAACAGCGTGGGAGTGATTTTTGAATAAAATAAAATTTATGATTTTTTTATTTTAAATAGACTAAACACTACATATACATGAAAAAAATTTCAAGAAAAATCCTACCTGCTTTTTACAGCCGTCCCAGTATAAGTTCTACACTTTCTGAACTCACAACATGGTATTTTGTTATTTTGTTCGCACTCCAAAAGCCCGCAAGACATGTTCGCATCGCAGCCGGACGCAGGGCCGACTGAGTTAACTCAAGCTAATTAGCTTGAGTTTATATTGCCACGCAGACCTCGGTAAAACGTATCTACCTCAGTTTATATGGAATATCATTGTTCATAGCGGGTGTTTACGTGTTAAAAGAAACCTCCTCGCAAAACTTCAGCCCCGTAGCTCTTCTCCTTTCTGAGATTTCGTGATAGATTTCTGAGATTTAGTGAGTCGCCTAACTTTGACTCCATTGACCTTTAGGGTGTCAATTTCAATAAACCCTGAATGACCTATCTGTTTATATGGAATCATCTTCTACGCTACAAATTTTGACGGGCCAATAGTGACGGACCTTTAAAGAATTCAATCACTTCTGCACTATTATTCACTTTCCTCTTCAGAACTGAGTCAATTTTGTTGGAAAACACTGTCGCACGAACTTTACTTGATTATTGATGATGTTGCATACTATTTATTAGGATAGACTTTGAGTATTTTATTTGAGTTATTTGTCGCGGAGCCGATGTAAACATGATGGCATATATCAAATTTTATTGATTGTAGCCCCTTTTTACCCGACTACCGAAAGACGAGGGTTATGAGTTTGACACCCTATGTATGTATGTAGCCGATTTTTAAGTTCCCACGTAGCACTAAAACTACTAGTCTAATTTCAACAAATGAGGTGACGTATGACTTTTCTTAATAGCCCGATGGTTATAGGCTATGTGACGTCAGATAAAAATAGGGGTCTAACAAGATAGCGGGACTCTAAGTAAGGGTCAAAAATCTCAATGTTAGTAATTTGCTCGTGTGAGGTATCGTTGCAAAGGTCTTGTTTGTACTTTCCAAAACCAGTTTTTAAACTTTTGTGGGGTAAACGATTCTCAAACTATTAGCAAAAAGGTGTAAAAAAATATAGTTAAAAACTAAAACCCGACTACATAAAAGTCTTTTGATACTTAGGTAGTAGAATTTGGACTCGGGAAATCCCGTTCCTGAATTTCCCGGCAAATCCCGAAAGTTTTGGGCGATTTAAGAACCAGGAAATCGAAACTCATTACACGGGAAATTTCCGGACTTTTGGAAAAAATATTTTCGCTTTTAGACCACTACCGAAATGGTTTAACGTAATTTATCCCACTTCCTTTTATAGTATTTCGCATGTAGCAGGTACCTACGCGGTATGAGGTATATTAGTGAGAACTTTATCTCATTTGACCTGTTAAAATTAATATCAAATTCTTAAGTCTATGTCTTTTGTCACCTCGTTCTATTATAAGCCTGAAGGCTTTAAGTTTTATCAAGTCGTGTCTGAATCCAGCTTCACATACTCGAGTGCTGCCATGTTGCTCAGTAGAGTATCAGTAGATTATTAAGCAACATGAAAGCAATACTCCATACCAGACTTGAGCTTGACAAAGAGAAAGAAAGCTGTGACAGTGCGAAATATCGCCTGACCTCGTATAGTATGAGACACTTCGTGGTCGCTTTATCAGCTTTCGATCTGATGAAAGTACAAAAGTTCAGAGTTTGTATAAGCGACACCAAGGAGCTCCAGTTGGATTTCGAGGCATCTAATTTGACCAAATTTCTTTCGTCGAACAACCCGAACGTAGACTGCTATATCAGAGTAAAATGTAAGTTTGCAGCATATTCTCTGTATGCTTGGATTTCATTCAGACCGGCTCTGGCTTCTGGACCTGTTCACCACAATGATGTTGCCTGCTTGGGTATGATTAGGTAAAAATACAGCGTACCAATATCTGATCGGTTCAAATGTATTCGTTTATTGCCGAATACATCTTAATTGACTGTTTACGGGCGGCAGGAATAAACAGGTAGTGGGGAGAGGCCCCTGGAGTACACCAAAGTTGACCGCCAATTGGTCAGAAGAGTCATCAATAACGACACGAATAAAAGTCACTCAGATAGTTGTAGAATATACCCAGAAGTCCATAAACTGAAAATTGTGCAATGAGGCTGTTGTGCCAAACCAAGTCTATGCATTTGAGATGTAAGGTCACAACACAAGGGCTTCACTGTGCTTCGATAGCCTGGCTCCAGATTTGAGGATGGGACCAAAATGATTGTAGAGATACACTTATTTTGGTTACAGAAATAGAGCCGACAGACAGGGAACAGGGGGTTTCCTGTAATAGTCTTGCTAAAAATATTTATTAGGGAATATAGTGTAAAAATATGTGATATTTATGTATTAAAATAAAATACATTGTGTGCGGAAATGTGTAAACTTAAATCTAGAAACACCTGCTTAGCTGCTTGCTTTTATTAAGTAAGTAACAACACTTACATAATAAACTAATTGGACAATCATACAATAATCCGTTCTAGACCTTCGTGATACACCGTCGATCTCATCGTCATTATTTATTTTGAAAATTGTAGTTAAACCAAGGTTTATCGACTACAAAAACAATATACAACTCAACTCTCTCTGTACTGGATTCTGAGATGAAAATCTAATCTATCACTAGACAACAAACTCCTCATTTATAAAATACTGAAACTAATATGGTCTTATGGAGTTTAATTATGGGGTGCTATGGCCAACTCAAACCTGGACGTCTTGAAACGCTTTCAACCAAAAATTCTTTGGCTAATATCAAACGCTCCATGGTTCGTGACAAATGGATCATGATCTACACACACCGACAGTTAGGAAAGATATCGCCACTAACTAGAGATACTATGATGATTAGATGATTGAAAATCCACCCTTATGAGTTGGCTAATGACTTCATGAAGAAAAATACCACATCCAGACGATTAAAGAGAATAATAGCTTATCAAGACTTAATATGACATCACCACAGAAATGGATATGCCGATGGGCATATACCATACATGACATGGCGGGCAGCAAGAAGCATACAAAACTCTTAGCCCAATGCCTAAATAGGCAGATAGCAACAAAGAGAAAGATTTAAAAAATCAAATAATAAATCATCATCGATCATAATAGAATACAATAAAATAAGATGAGAAATAACCATGCTTAATTCAAATAGTAAAGCTATCGAATAAATAAATAATAAAACGCTGGAATGAAAAATAGTAAAATTATCAAAAAAGCATAATGAATATAGTATATAAGTGGTGGGAAGATAAAGAATTAATTGTGACGTTTATTTATCCATGTCACTTTATTATGAAAACTGGAAAGCGAAGCATTATATGATGTACGGTCTACATATATTATTTTCTATACTTTATTTTTTATATTTTTGTAACAAACTTATTCAGTTTCTGTTATTTTCCTTATCTCAAAATTTATTTATTTAATAGCTACCTAATGTAAACCACAATTTATTTAGTTATTTTCTGAAGAATATGATTGAAAATAGCCTAGGTTGGTATTTCCCGGAAATTCCCGGTTCCGTCATTGGAATTTCCCGGGATTCCCGGTTCCTTAAAAACTACCCGATTTTACAATCTCTATTAATCTAGTCGGAGGCACCCACCCCATATATCTAGGGTACAAGTAGGAATAAAGGCCTCCGACTACCTAGGTAGGTATCAAAGAAAATAATAAGGACAATAGGTGAACGCTTGTTAAAGACATTTATGTAGTCGGGTTTTAGTTTTTAACTATATTTTTGGACCCCCCTTGTCCCAAAAACTCCTCGTAGGAATTGGTCTCACCAAGTTACCAGCAGTTTTCACATATCTTGCTCGCAAGTCGTCATGCTTACCTATCATATTTCACGCAAATCGGATCAACGGTTGTACCGGTCGTTATGCTCTGACTATTTCACCATACAGCCAAATCACCTAAGCTACCACTGAGAACTTCGTTCGCTTCGCTTGCTCCGTTCAATTTTATTATATGAATGATATTATTAAGAGGTGGTCTCACCTGAGTTATTATCCCTATGCTGGTGATGCCGGGGGGCCGCGGTCTGCAGCGGCGCGGGCTCTGCGCGGCCGAAGGTCCGCAGCGTGCCTCCGCCCACCACCCCGCCGACGGGCCCCGCACACCCCCCGCTGCACTCCGCCTCGTCCTCCGTGGGGCCGGTCGCGCCGCCGGACATGCTGAATGTCGCGTATGGACTTATCTCGTACATCTCTGGAACAAGGTTCATCTTGTCAGTAAGTTGTTGGTCACCAATATTTTAAAAGCGACAGTTTGGGAGCTCATTACCTCTTCACGTCAAAAGAATCGAACGGATCAGGTTGAAATCAAATCGGTGGATTACAGGCCCAGGCCTGTAATAAAACATTGGCTACTTGTTATCCCATATAACAGTTCCCAGAGCACGGGATTGAATTAACCTTTGAACGTTTCCATAGAAACAACGCGTGCGAAGTCGCGCTCGGAAACTAGTAGCTAGTGCAAAGACAAGGCCTTAGTTCAAGTCAGGTTCTTCACAATGAAAACAACAATCTACTGCCAAAAAATATCCTTTGAATGTTCTTGGCATTAGGTACAATGGCAGGCTCTTTTCTTCACATTTTAGAAATTTTATGCATAAATACCTTGTTGGTCCTTCTTTCCCTTGATCGGCGACGAGGTGTAAACCTGCTGGCAGTTCCGCCGGTTGTCTCTCTTCTCCAGAGACTTGTCCTCATCTACAGAGATCTCAGCTTGCTGGTAGCCCTTCGTGAAGCATGGTAAGGGATGTCGCTTTGAGCTGAAATTTATTTTATTGATGGAAATATATAACAAAAAAGTCGTAAACATTTCTGAAGGTCTTCCATATCAGTACATTATTATCAGTGTTTGTCGTATGACCAAAATGTAAATAGTTCACCATTTCATTCAACTAGTACTACTCGCGCTAACTAATTTGGTAATGCGATCAATTATAAAATGTTAATAGAAGCGTTTTACCTGAAATAAACGCATATTATTTTATTTTAACTTACATGGAAAACAAACAGCTTGTAATACATAAATGTATAGAAACAATGGTTTAACTAAAGCTTTACAGTTTTCACTTGTACAAGTTAAATATGAATAAACTAAAAAAAACCAAAGAGGTTGATACAAGTAATTAAATAGGTAAGTAAACTCAGTTTATATTTATGATACTTACCCCGCTGAAAGTTTTTATTTTGACAGTGCACATCCGTTTCCATCTTTTTTGACTACTTTTATCAGTTAGCTAGTAGCATGGTATAAGAAAATAAGGTATGCTCTTCTGGGCGTGTCACCAGGTGACGTCACTGTCCAGATGCCACTTCATTTCAACAAAATGTAGAAGTTGGGAAACAAATGTGATAAGAGTCAATTGAAAAATCAATAAAAAAATGACAATCGTCAATTATATTTGTTAGATCAGTCAAGACAGCGTTAGTTAAACACTTTCACATTCACATTCAATGTGATAAATAATTGGTAAATAACGAACCACATAGTTTTATCAGATTCATACTGGAGCTCGGGGAGTTACGATTGTACGCTACTGTTATCACCAGGAAACAGAGTCGTCTTCTCATTCGCCGATGGTGTCCATGACGTAGCCTGGCGACATTAGCGGCCGCGAACCATTTTTAGTTTACGCAAATGGAAAGCGCCATAGTTTTCTCTTTATATTTATTTTTATGTCTATATATGAACTATGAACTAGCAAACAAACTGGTAAAAAGTATTCACTTTCGGAAACATATGTGCACTCTCAATATAAAAGCTTCCAGTGACGATCTAGTAGTTGAATATACATTTTTGATAAAATGTAATAGTTTTTAAACAGACGACAGAATTATCCAGATTAAGTGATGCGTCTAGACTCTAGCTAGAGTGAATATAGGTTGAAATTCATCGACACTAGGTCAATTTGCAGTTTATCAGTTGGTCACGCTGAGCTCAACAATGTTTCTTAAAATTATGCAATTTTGACTCGTGCACACGTGCGCGTGCACATGCAAGGAATAAATAGTACTAACAGAATGCTGGCTTACTAAACATTATCAAGTACCATTAAGGCCGGGCTAAACTATGTACCAAAGCACCAAAAATTACAACCAAAATGATGGCGTAATAGTTTATGCAAGGGACCATCTTAATATTTCTGTTGAAGAACCGAATTTAGAGGACTGCAACAGACTTTTGATTAAAATTGGGTCAGAATTTGCAATACTTGCTTTGTATAGACCTCCTTCATTTAGAAACCTCAGCAATTTCAATGAATCTCTAAATAACACCTTGCAAAATCTATCATCTTTTAAAAATGTCATTGTTATTGGGGATATTAACATCAATATTCTTTCTGAGTGCATCGGACTCAGGGGCTCAGGACTACCTAAATCTATGTTCCTTTCATGGTATGCTTCCCGCGCATACTCTTCCAACACATCAATCTGGGTCTTGTTTGGATCACGTCATAATGAAATCAAATTTTACTTCACTCTCGCTTGTTATAAATTCATCCATAACTGATCACAGTGCTGCCCTACTAACCTTAAACGCTTACAATGTCTCACTTGTTGTGCATTCCGAATTACGCTAAAATCAATATCATCGCGCTCACACGCGTTCCGTATTATCGTGAGCGCGACAACGTTGTCCCGTGTGACGTCATAGATGACATCATTACATGCGCCATTTTGCGATATCAACGACCATGCTACAAACTGAAATCTCTGTGAGCGTGCTGTCAAATCTGACAATTGGGTTTGTTTACTAACTGTTTTTTCTTTGGGTTTTTTCAACAAAACGTTCGTGTGCAAATTTTTACAAAGAAATGGAAATAAATATAGAAGACCAAATCAACGGTCGGAGAATAACTTTGATGATCTCTTTTTGTATTGCAATGAGATATTGACATTGACACCACGACACGACACGTGACCGTGAGCGCGCTCATAAGTGTTCCGAATTAATGTTAGCACTCAACTGTCAATATCGTGATATCTAATTTGGAACGCAAAATATTTTTGTGATCGCTATCAGCGCTGTAATCGTAATTCGGAATGCACCGTTGGTCTCACTGACCAACGTAATGGACGCGTCAATCTCACGTATTGCACTTTTCGTCTTCTTCATAATGTTTTCACTGCACTAAGTTATAGTAAACCTAGAATTCCACTGACCTTCTGATATTTATCATGTTTTATTATCAATATATTACTTTTATGTATCAAAAATTGTTTGCCAATCTTCGATTCGCATCGCAGACGAAATGCCGCGCTGACGCCGCCACGAACGATGTCAGCGCGGTCTTTCGTTTGTCATGTTGGTACTATATGTAAATTAGGGTTGCCAGCTCTACGCTTATGTCAATCTTCTGTCAGTGTCGCGACGTGAAGTAGCAAAGCAAAGCAACGAATACAAGAAGTCAAGTCAGTTGGTTGAGTGAACAATGTTCTTGGATATGCTTGGATTTCTTATGTGTGTTCAATGTGTAAATATATAGAGTACCATCCTAGTCTTAATTATGTATCGTGTTTAAATAATAAATGTACTTCCTAATAATAATAATTATATACTTGTTAGGCACTCTGCCGTCGTCACTCCACAAGGGCCCTACTGAAAACCAGCGCAGTATTGGACAATTATTTGCCCAATACTGCATAATGCTGAGATAGGGACCCTTTTTACCCCTTTTTTTAATAATTGTTAGTTAATAGAATTCTATGTATATATGTCTCCTATGTTAATTTTAGGCTGTCTATTTGTTGTTCTTGTTATTTAATTTGTTGGGTAAATAAATAAATTTTATCTTTTAAAAATTTTATCTTATCTTTATCTTAAATTGTAAGTTACCTAAACTAAACAACAGTCGTACTTGTTCTAAGGTTAACATGCATAAACTTGAAGATGACTTACGCAACTTAGACTTTGCCCCAGTTTACGATTCCGCTGATCCACAGTTTGGAATGTCTTTTGTTATTGAAAATGTACAACAGGCAATAATTAAAAATACAAGTCAAGTTCGTTTGAATAAAAATAACTTTAACATAAAACCTTGGATCACTCCGGGTCTCATTCGGTGTATGAAACACAGAGACAAGTTACATATTAAAGCCAAATTAAATCCTACTAATCCTGTTGTTCAGTTATCGTACAAGCGATACAGAAATTTTTGTAATAACGTTTTAAAGAAAGTAAAGATCAGCTACGGTAAAATGAAGCAACGTGAGTCACATTCATGTTTATTGCAAGCTAGCTCGACACCGCTTGAATCTGCTAACACTGCAAATAACTTTTTCATTGACGTAGGTAAGTGTTTGGCGGATAAAGTCCATTCGCAACTTCCTACTTGTACAAATTTTACTTATTATTCCACACTAACCTCATTTGCTTTGCTTAATACTGATGAGATCGAAATTGATAGGATAATAATGAGCCTTAAGGACGATTGCGCAGTAGGCTGGGATAATATATCTACCAAAATAATCAAGCGAAACCGACAAATTCTTATACCACCGCTGACATATATTTTCAATAAATGTCTGGGCCAAGGGCATTTCCCCAAATGCCTAAAAAAAGCTGAGGTTGTACCGGTCTACAAATACGGCACAAAAGATCAAATCACTAATTACAGACCAATATCCCTGCTTCCTGCCTTCTCCAAAATATTTATTTATATATGTTAGTCAAGTACTTAGAAGAAAAGTCTATTCTGTCAAAAATACAATTCGGGTTCAGAGCTAAGGTGTCTACTGCAGACGCAGATCATCACCTTTCTAACTATATTGAACAAGAACTGGATCAGAGTAACTACACAGTTGCAATATTTTTGGACCTAGCTAAGGCCTTTGACACCGTTTCCGTACCCATTCTATTGCGCAAGCTTGAAACACTAGGAATCAGAGGCACTCAACTAAAACTTTTCAAGAGCTACCTCGAAGAACGCACACAGTGCGTTAGGATAGGCGATGTTCTCAGCAATGATCAGGAAAATACTGACTTTGGTGTTCCCCAAGGCAGTGTCTTAGGACCTACTTTATTTTTAATCTACATCAATGATCTTTGCAATCTAAAATTAGATCATGGCAAAATCATATCTAGAGATGAGTCCGGTATTCAATAACTAACTCAGTACCTGTTAGCATGGTCCTAAAATATCTAACGCTATTGTAAAATCCGCATACCGCTAGGGAATAACTGTGCAAAGCGAGCATCGCGCCTAACCGACCGTGAGCCATAACTACCCAACGCTTCAATACCTATACTTACCTAACTATCATCTACGCATAGGTACTAGCAGACCGTTCACCCGTAAAGTTATGTAGCTGCAACAAGTATTTGGTGTTTCTAACCAAAACGGTTAGATGTTATTTCTAATCAAATCGGTTAGATGGTATTTCTAAGCAAATCGGTTAGAAATATATTGGGTAGAAATCAGAACAGGTATAGAGTATTGTAACGTTATTGGGTACCAGTTGGTCCTAGCGGTATTGAAACAAAATACCCAACTAATAACCGGTAGCCAAAATATCCAATAACTCCCATCCTTAATCATATCATATGCTGATGATACTGTTCTAATTTTCTCCGCTGAATCTAAAGAAGAAGTTTACAAGTTTGCGCAAAATGGATTCAACATTGTAAATAAATGGCTTCAGCACAACTTACTAACTCTAAATGCAGATAAGACTAAGTATATTAGGTTTTCGATGCGCAAACGCCCGTCAAACGAAATCAGCCCAAAATTGTATGCGCATTATTGTGTAGGCGCTGATAACGTATGTATCTGCCCAACCATACATAATACAAATAAAATTAAATACCTTGGCATAATACTGGATGAATCACTCTCATTCAAACCCCATCTAGAAGCTTTAGTAAGTAGAGATGATTTTTGTCTTCATAAATCTACGCCATATTGCGGACCAAAAACTTATTTTACAGGTTTACCGGGCCCTTTGCGAATCCATATTGACCTACTGTATTACATCATGGGGTGGAGTAGGTAAAACATTATTACTAACTGTTGAGAGAGCGCAAAGAGATACTTAAAGTATCAACTTTCCATCCTTTTCTTTTTCCTACAAACCTTCTCTTTAAATCATGTGGAGTATTAAGAGTTCGACAGTTATTCATAATGAACATAGTACTTAAACAACACGCAGCCCTTCCATATGTCACTGAAATCGCTAACAAAAGGAGGAAAAATAATGTTTACCCTAAAGAACTAGGTCGAAGACATGCTTTTTCAAGAAAAATTTCCAGTGTTCTTGATCCTTTTTTATATAATAGATTAAATGTGTTAGCCAATATTTATTCCTTAAACTATAACAACTGTAAGAAAAAACGTCATACGATGACACAGAAAATTTATTGACTGTTCTAAAGTAGGCCACTAATTGTAAGCACCTTTAGTTAGCATAAGTAATCCTATAGTATGCATAGCATTTATTATCGGATTTTATTGTTTGTTAATTATCAGCACTTTCTTTGCCTGAAAAACAGGTTTTTACCTAGTTCAGGCACATGTACTATGTTATCCCATAAAAACATAAGATTAAATAGTCTTAGTCTTTGTCATCCTTTTAGCCCTAAGTTAATTTTGAATAAATTATTATTTATTTATTATTTAATAAAATCCCGATGTGAAATTGAGCGTTAGGCAAAGGAAAACTCTTCTTACCCTAAGAATTGGGAAATGTTTTTAAGCTAACAATACACGCGCGGGTGGATGGGGGAGAACATGCCCTGTTTTCGACACTTACCGTTCCGTGCAAATAGCACCGCATGCGGAAACTGGATAATTCTGTCATCTGTGAGTTTTCACTGTAGGACCTTACCCCCTGTAAATCGCCAGACCGCCTATCACAGTCAATGTGAAGGCGATGCATCCCAATATGGAAATATACATGGCAGTCACATTATCGGTTGCCTCTCCGTTTGCAGGGGGGAAGCGCTTGGGCCGAGCGATCCTTGCTGCATAAAACAAAATATGAGAGATTCAGATCAATTTGCTAGATATTTTGAAAGCAATATGAGAATTAGTAATCATTCATCGTCACTTACCATCAGCTGAGATTGTGATCAAGCGATTGTCTATTCACGGTTTATATAATACTAGCGACCCGCACCGGCTTCGCATGGGTGCAAATTATACATATACCTACGTATTAACATTCATCTTGAATCACTCTATCTAATAAAAAAAAAACTGCATAAAATTCCGTTCCGTAGTTTTAAAGATCTAAGCATATATAGAATGGCGATGGGCAGGCCATATAGCTCGTAGAACCGATAACCGCTGGGGAGTAAAGGTTCTCGAGTGGCGACCGCGATGCAATGCGAAACGTAGTGTGGGAAGACCTCCCACTCGATGGACCAACGACATCGTAGCGGTCGCAGGGAGTCGTTGGATGGAGGCGGCTCAGGACCGCTATTCGTGGCGTCGTTTGGGGGAGGCCTATGTTCAGCAGTGGACGTGTACGGGCTGATGATGATGGATGATGATGAAGCATATATAGGGACGGACATACAGACAGCGGGAAGCGACTTTGTTTAATACTATGTATTGACTTTGTTTTATACTATGTATATGGATCTTACCCCCATCCTTCGTGAGCGTTGCGAAGTAATAATGGGCAGTGGTACTGCCAGCCGCATTAGTTGCTACCACCTTGAGATGGTGCCAGGTGGCGGCAGGTAGGCCACAGACATAGAAGGGCTGCGCGCCGGGGGACACTTCCTGTGTGCGCCAGGATGTCTCATCGAAGTGCCGCATGGACACTAGGAACTGCGACAGGGGGCAGCCGCCACTGTCCCACGTCAGGAGGTTCAGCCGGACGCAGCTGCTGTTGCTCGTAATCAGATCCTTCTCCAGTGGGGCTTTGGAAACTGTGACCAAATAAAGATGAGTCAAGCAAGAGGCAACAACCAAGAGGCCAAGAGTCACTCAGTACAACATCTAAAAGATTTAACAGGTAGGTAGCAGTAGCAGGGTAGTGGAGTAATGAGCGAAGGCCTCATAGTAGCGATTGAGTGATTCATGAGGAAGGTTTAAGTAGGTATTTAATTTGTCAAGGTTTTGTGTAAATTGGTTGAAATGATAAAAGTTTGAATTGTCGGAAAAAGTCAACCCGCCTGGGATCTTTCACCGACAATTCTGCCTAATTTCTTTGAGTTACAAGAATATTCCTTAAAAATTCGATGCTTCAACCGATAACATAGCCAATTCAAATGTCAATGTCAACGTTCGACTGCGATGCGGAATATCGTGGTTCGAGTCCCATCTTAGAAAAATTGTTTTTGCATTTAGTTTTTGACTGCTTGAAGACTGAAATCAATGTTGAAGAACTTCAAGCATTCTAAAAAGTGCTATAGCTAACCATGAGGGCCACTGTACATGTTTATGTATTTGTTTGTGGCATCAAAACTCCCACATATAAAAAATAATCGATGGATATTTTCAAATGGTCTATCTCATTGTTGCATAGTCAGCACTCACGTCCTCCTTTAGTAGAGACGACGAGCTCGTCCCCGAGCGGTGAGTGCCCGATCGCGTTGAACGCCGCGAGCCGCACGCGGTACATCGCGCCGCACGCCAGCCGCTCCAACGAGTAGGAGCGCGCGTCGGCGCTGAGCCGCAGCGAGTGCCAGCCCGGCTCCTTCATCCGGCTGTACTCGAGGATGAAGCCTGGAGCAGCAGAGATAATCATATTTATACTACACCTCTGCTCGGAAAATGGCTCATTCACACCTGCAGCTAGCCTGGGACGCCAGGCTAGCTGCAGGCGCGCGTGCGAGGTGTTTGCCAGCTACAGATGAAATGCGGGCGGCGCTGTGACCACCACCGACTCCCACGAAGCGCGTTCCTCGCCCTACGTGTTGCCAGGCACGTGTAGTTTTATACTAACCCTGCAAAGCAGGTGAGTGCGGCGTCTGTTGCGGCGGCGCGTCCCAGGAGAGCTGCAGACGCGCGTGCGCAGCGGCCGCTAGCTGCAGGCGCGGTGCGGGTGGCGCGGAGGCCGCCACCAACTCCCACGAGGCTCGCTCCTCGCCCCACGGGTTGCGCACCAGGCACGTGTAGTTGTCCGCCGTGCCGCGGTCTACGCCTGACAACAATCAACCTGTATCATAACCACATCTGATTTGGTTACACAGATATATCAGCGTGAACGTTCGCAAGACATAGCGTATTATTTACAAATTGGCACTCAACGTTAGACTAACATACAAAAGACCCAATATGCGCCCGCGAGCGAAGGTCCGCTTGCGACGAAGGAAGTTGCGGACTCGAGACAAATGTTTGTTTGATCAGATATTTGTTGCGGGTGGTTTTTATTTAGGTAACTACACAGATCAGACCGTAATAATAGTGACTACTATCAAAAGCCAAGACACTCTAGGCGCTGAGCTATAGAAGTAAAGAAAAGTAAATACTCAGTATGATGAGAAAGGGTCCCTCGATGATGAAGCGATGGTCCCCCAGGATGGGCGGCGCAGGTCTGCGGCGTGTCCAGGAGCGGTGCGGCGGCGGCGCGCCCGCGGCCGCGCACGCCAGCCGCACGCGCGATCCCACCGCGGCTTGCACGCGCCGGCTGAATGAGCTCACACGAGCAGGGGCTGGAAAAATTCCATCTAGCATTGGAGAATCAGAATCAATACAACTTTATTTCTTTAGGCTTACAAAATAAGCACTTAGACAAGTCAAATTTTATACTATAAACATAGTTATTATTATCAAATAAGAAATAAGGTGTTATTGGTATTCACTTCACTTCAATTTATTTTTGTCCACTAGTGAAAGAAGTGAAAAAGAAACCACTAGCACATTATAATATCACTTATGTGTCTAATACATGTTTATTTTGCCTATCTAAATATAAATTTAATACGATTTAGATACATGTCAAATATTTCTAAAACGATAAACAGAACATCGAATTTCTTACACACTACCAGTCAGTGCGGAACGGAGCGACATCTGGCCAAGCATTAACATCATTGATGTAATCATCTATGGAGTAAAATGCCTTCCTGGTAAGATTTTGTTTAATATTCTGTTTAAATTTACGAATAGGGATTTCAGTTGCTTCAGATGGAAACGTATTATAGAACCGCACGCAATTGCCCATAAATGATTTCCCTACTTTTCGTAATCTGCGGATGTGTAATTTGTTCTTGAGATTAGCGCTCGACCTGCTCCTAGCACAGAGTTTTGTGGCTGAGTAGTGACAACTTGGTCGTATTAGGGTAAAAACTACTTAGTCATCAAGTCAACTTAACTGCTGACGATCGTAATATTGACCGAAACAATCTAAGAAAGCAATACTAGAAAATTCAGAATAAAACGAAGAGAAAGCTCATTGAGAACGTTCACAATTTTCCAGCAAGTACAGTTCAAAATCTCAAATTCAATGCCATTTGATAAAAAGTCTGTTCTACGCAGGACCTCACCTCTCGCATTGGGCTTGGCGGAAACGACGGCGCTGATCTCTCCCTCGCCGTGAGCGGTGGCGGCCGTTACCCAGAACTCGTAGGCCTGCGCCTGCAGCCCACGCACCTCGGCTTGGAGTTCGCCGCGACTCTCCACGTGCGGGACCACCAGCGCCGCGTGCTGCCCGCTCCTACAGAACAAACTCACACAACGTACACAACGTGCTGGCTGTTCGCCCCTGGAGTAACTAACTTATACAGTTTAGTTTTCATTGCTTTATTTTTATTGAAAAGGTTAAATAATAGTAAATCTATGGGAACAAAAACTGGACAGCGTGACCGATAAGGATTAATTAATGGTTCTATTTTATTTTATGTTTTATCATTCGCATCAATAAGGAATATAACTCGCTGCCTGCTTCTGTCTTTCCGGCCGATTATAATCTGAGTCCCTTCAAGACAAGAGTGAATAGGTATTTTCTAGACCATCGTCCTACACCGTCGTCGGCCACATCTTAATTTTCCGTCAGGTGTTCAAACGACTATAGAAAGCATTGTCTGGCCCCAAGCTAAGCAGAGCTTGTCTTATGGGAACTAGCTAACTGATATACTTAATTTAATATGATACATAGATAGATATTTTTTACTATACATAGAAAACATCCAGAAACCCCTGAACAAATATTTGCCGATCGTACAAACATTTGTCCCGTGGTGGGAATCGAACCCCAACCTCCTGCGTTGCAAGCGGACCTTCGCCCGCCGCGCCACAGAGGTCGTCATAGGATATTAGTAGTTGTTTACCTTTGGGGCCTATTATAAACAGTGTAGTGCTTAATCTTTCCATTCTTCTGCACTGGTACAAGCCAGCTGACTATAACACTGTCTTCTGAGTTTGCCAGCGCTTTGATATCTGCAGGTGCCCCTGGAACTGAAGGATATTGAACCTTAGGATCATGCATGCAAACGGTGAACTTAGTAGACCTTCTATCGTGGAAGTAGACCAGCGAGAGCTTCAAGCCGTCAAACTTGCATGGGATAGACTTTTATCGTAACTTTATTAATAAAGACCAAGACACACTTGGGATATAGAGTATAGAGGAGGGTCGACGAGCGATAGCAGTGTAAGTCTTGCTAAAAGAAACGTACTATCTTCATGTGTGGTGCAGTACACAGGCTCAGACGGCGGGCCGGCCCCGGCACCAGTTCTAGCTCTGACGAATATGGAGTAGTTCGCAGCCGGACTGAGGGATTGCAGTATAGTCTCCATGCCACCTGAGCGACGCGTTTCCGACTGGCTCTCTAATTTATCTGCCACCTGCAATAGAAAACAAAACTCACAGAAAGTCACATAATTCAATGTTTATCATCAATCTGACTTTACCACCTTATACGGTGATACCGCACTATTCTCTCGCATCAGCGTTTTTACTTCATTGCAGCAGTATCAACGCGCGCGCTCAAATCAGTTCATGTTAGTCACTCAACCCGGGCGCGTGTCTCATATCATTATCATCATTAACTCGTAGAGTTTTGAAAATAACTCGATTTAATAAAAACTATACATATATTGACCCACCAAGTTATTGTGGTACGTCTTATAGTGCAGTGGTGCGTTAACCTTTTATATCTAGTCTTAAAATAAAACGCCTGTTCAATCAAACTTGTTCATTAATGTTATACTGTTTGTTTGTTTGTTGTGGTGTAAGAACTGTTTGATATTTTATTTATTCATTCAACCTCTAAGTTCAACTGACACATGCTTTTAAGTTCCTTTATAAATATTTCACCTCGTACAGTATCTCGTACCCGAGCAGCACGCCGCCGCGCAGGTGCGACGGCGGCGGCTCCCACCACACGCGGACGGACTGCGCAGACATCGGCTCGCACGTCACTCGTTCGGGCGGCGCCTCCGGAGCTGCAAACAACAGGATATTTACCCATCAGTATCTTCTAGTTACACCAGAATACCTCATTGCCTTCTAGATAAACAAAGAAATCAATTTAAGTTCATAAACAATCTCTGACCTCCTTCGAGTGTGGTCGCGGTGAGCGGCGCACTGGCCGGGCCTGCGCCCACGGCGTTGAACGCTTGCACGCGCAGCTCGTAGTGCGCGTGCGTGCGAAGCGCGACCAGCGCCACGTGGCTGGCGGCCCAGCCCGGTGCCGTCAGCGCGTGCGAGCTATTGTCGGCGGGGAGGGGGGAGGTCTCGCGCCACGTCACCACGTAGCCCAGCAGCTCGCCGTTCCAAGTCTCTTGCGAGGGAGGCTGGTGTACCATGATCAATATAAAATTTAATAAATCTCTCAGTTTTAAGGAAGGCTTTGCCTGGGGCCCTTTTTAGACTTCGCAGAATCATCATCAAAGACACATTTTTGTATTCTATGTGGCGATTACTTGACTACATTGTTGATAGATTTAGGGCACATGCACGCAATAGCCAAAAAATAAATTTTGTGTGCTTTACAAAATTTATTTTTTTGTAACAGATTCATGTATTTTACCTACTATCGAGGCGATTTAAAATTAGAAAAGACGCAGCAGTTTTTTTGGCTTGTATTGTTTTAGAGGATGAATCCCTACTATTCGAATCAGAATGCGATAGATAGATATATACATATGTGTATTTAATCAACTTTTGTACACTTAACAGTTAATAGCGTTATAAATCCTAAGTAAAGATTATCTAGGCACTAGGGTTCTCCTATTTCTACATAATTTAATGAGATGCATTGGATTGATAACGCTGATAATGAGATGTTATGATAGGCACCTGCCATTTCACCAACAGTTCTCCCGGAGCAGTGGCTTGAACTTGGACGTTATGAGGTGCTTCCGAAGGTGCTGAAAAGTTTAGTCAAAATTAAATATCTCTGAAAACCCTTGCTTGCTACCGCTATAGTTTAAAATATTGCAGAAGAAATTAAATTTGAGTTAAGAGCCTAGGTACCTTCTTCCAAAGTCTGCACAATGACCGGCTGCGAGTAGTCGCTGTCCCCGATAGCATTGACTGCGGCTAGCCGCAGAGCGTAGGCGGTGGCAGGGCGCAGCCCTTCCACGCGGTACTCCAGGACCTCCTCCGCACGTCCCGACTGGACCGCCCTGCTGGCAATCACGTTTAAATCCATACAAATATACAAGATGGATTTTTTTGACCGTGCAGTAACAGTAAGGTTATCTAACCTTAACCGGTGTATCTACAGGTAAATGGTCTTTGGACTGCATTTTTTTTTTTGATAAATTTTCAACCCCATTCTCCGATTTTCAAAATAATAGATATTTTACACGATTTTTTTAATGCCAATTTTTCTGAAACTGAACAAAAACTTGTTGGGACCACTCAGTTGGTCGCAATACGTTTTTGTACGTTGGAGTACCTCAATAAATTCCGAAAAAGCTTTTCAAATTTGTTTTCTTCGATCCATCAAAAATCGTTTTTTGTTTGGGGGTTTCTACTAGGCTTGCGATATAGTTTTGTTGAATGGTACCTCCTTGTGCGAGTAGACGCACAGTTGACCGATTTTATTTATAACCGACATATACATATATGATATATAGTAGTGTACGAAGTACAATGTAGAGTTCGTTATCATCAGGGAAGAATGCTAGTTGTGTCTGGATTCTTCTGTTATACAGTTTTTACATATTACATTGTCTTCCTTTTTTTCTAGTGGCCAAGATGTACAAGGTACAAAGTTATTCCGGAAGTACGTGTATCTTTAATCTAATACCTATCTAGTTCACCGGCATTCCTACATTAGCTTAGAAATCTTTGCCTACGTTTAATGTATGTTCTTCCGTATTAACCTTTCATTTTAACATAAGTTTCATAAATACATATACAGTTGCAATCAAACAGCGTTAGAGTTATCATTCCATTTCCCCGGTAGCTCTAACAAGTAGGGATTGAAAGAAACGTTAGGTTAAAGGTCACCAGAATAAGGACCGGATACAAATATTAATTATATTCAGACCTCAACGGAGATGTTATTTACTAAAATGATCTAAAGTTTCATATAACAAGGACTTTGAATTTGGATGTCATTCATTCTAAACTATTAATCGGTAAAGTACAATCCATCTTATAATAAAGCTGAAAGTTTGCGTCGTTGTCAAGTAATTGTGACCTGGAATAATATACCTACCTAGTAAATAAGGCTTCTTTTTATTACAAAAAAAAAACACATGGGAAACCGCGGGCAGAAGCTAGAATATACGGTGCTCAGGTATAAAAACATATGTTTTTACCCGACTACCGAAGGACGAGGGTTATGAGTTTGACACCCTATGTATGTATGTATGTAGCCGATTTTTATGTTCCCACGTAGCGCTAAAACTACTAGTCCGATTTCAACAAATGAGGAGTCGTATGATTCTTCTTAATAGCCCAATGGTTATAGGCTATGTGACGTCAGATAAAAATGGGAGTCTAACGAGATAGCGGGGGTCTAAGTAAGGTTCGAAAATTTCAATGTTAGTAAATATGGTCGTGTGTGGTATCGTTGCAAAGGTCTTTGTTTGTACTTTACGAAACCGTTTTTCAAAGGTTGAGGTTAACGATTCTCAAGTTATTAGCAAAAAAGTGTAAAAAAAAATATAGTTAAAAACTAAAACCCGACTACACACGTACATAAGTCTTAAACAATCGTTCACCTACATATTTGTCCTTATCATTTTCTTTTGATACTTAGGTAGTCGGAGGCACCCCATATACCTAGGGTGCCTACACGTACCCCCTCAAAGGGTTCCCGCCTTGCCGTGGCGGGGGGGCTTAGTAATCGCGGCTTAGTCACCCGCGATGAAGCTAAGAGGAATCCATGGGGTCGTGCCCAAATGCGGGTCAGACTAGAGACCATTTCCGCGCGCGCATGGGCGATTCACCGGTTAATAAGCTATTGAAAGTTTTAGATACTGTTAAACAGACGACGCAGACGGTGAAACGGCCGGCCCCGAGACGGACCGCTCCTCTGGGTTTTGCGCTCTAAGCCTAGTTGGAGCGGTAGTAGGTTGCGGTGTCGTATGGGAGGCACCCCAACTCAGGCGGGCGGCTGTGCTGTATGGGCAGCATGGCCGCAGAGAGGTGGAGGCCGCGGCGGGAGAGGAGTGCCGGTATTGCGGTGCGCCGCTCTCCCTGCCTTCCGCGGCCTTAGCGGGGTCGCCACCGTTTGATGGCGGACGCGGTGGGGTCACAGGGGAAGAGGAGTGTCGGTTTTGCGAGGGCCGCTCTCCCTATCCTCTGTGACCGTGTGGCAGGCGGCGGGGCCACTCGACTGATCCGTCGCAAAGGGACCTAGGGGCGTTTGGACACGGGGTCGTCTGGCGCCCATTTGGCAGGCTAAGGTCCCCGAGGTGGTCGCGGCGCATCATGTGTTTCTGGTGCGTCGCGAAGGGGGGTGCACCACACCCCCAGTGAGGGGCCCGATATCGGGCAGCCGCGGTGGGTTCGCGGAAGAGAAAACGTTCCCGCGTTCCCACCACAAGTGGCAAAGGCGGAACACCCTGAGGGTTTTAGTGGATTAAAGTCCCACATAATCGTACTGTCTCCCCGTGGCAGTACGATATGCGTGCGCATTTCCCTCAGGATAATAAAAAAAAGGTATCTAAAAGTAGGAACAAAGACCTCCGACTACCTAAGTATCAAAAGAAAATGATAAGGACAATAGGTGAACGATTGTTTAAGACTTTTATGTAGTCGAGTTTTAGTTTTTAACTATCTTTTTTTATTAAGGTGATGTGAGCCCAGCACTTGCAAGACGCAAGAAAGAAGCAAGACGGTGCGCAGACAGCCGAGCACGATTTTGTAGCTTCGAAAAATATTGGTATGACATTAAAAAAAAATTCTAGTGATGTACTGCGTAATAACGTTTGCAATGTTTTGGTATACAATTTGTGTCATTTTATTCATTTTTCTATTCACAGTGATCATTTAAAGTTTCATTTAGAGGTGACTTTGAATTTTTTTTTGATCGGGTGAAATGTCACCAATCGTGTTTTTGTCTAGTGATGCATTAGAAAATATCCTCAACTATAATATGTTTGAATTTCAAAACTATAGGCCTTCTAGTTATTGAGGTACGGACAGTTAAAAATCCCCTAAATCCGGGTAACCCAGCCTTAACACAGTTAGTCTTAGGTAGTAAGTACCTACCTCTGATGAATATCGACAGTAGACGCCACGATATCCCTGGTGGGTGCATCGGACCAGTCCGGCGCGAGCCTGGTCCGGGTGTCTCCGATGGCACGGAACTGCAGGCGGTAGGCGCTGACGGCCGCGTTGCCGTCGAAGCCCCGCGTCCACGCCAAAGTCACCCCGCGGCCGGAGAGGTTAGAGATAAAAAGGCCTTGCGGGCTCTCCGGTAATTCTAGAATAATAATGTACAGAATGTGAATTGGCTTTCAGGCCACGCGTCTAGCTGGAAGCTTTTCTGTTTTCTACCATCCGCACCGGTGTTATCTAAATCAACTATATGCCAAAGATTTAAATCTTTGCTATGTACAGTCTTTTAAAATTACCCACATGCATACACAAGGGTGTAGGTAAGGATGTACCTACATGCCTTAATTTGACACAAGGAAATTCATGCCTTGTTCGAAGGTTCTGATTTTCATAATCATGCTTTATCTCTCATAGGCGATAGGGTCATTTTGCTTGTTTCATCTCTAAACATATCGACATAGAATGGATAAACTGGTAGGTTTGCTTGTAAGTCCCTACCACTTGTCGTTGTAATAGTGGAAGCAACAGTCACCTTGCACAGCGAGGTAGATGAGCAGCTCGTCCCGTCCGTACGCGTTCTCGGCGCGGCACCGGTACACGCCCGAGTCGGCACGCGCCGCGTGGGTGATCGTGAGCGTCGCGCTCACGCCGCTCTCCGACTGTTTCTCCGATACTGATACCCTGAAGACCAAAATTGCGGTACAGTCGAACTATAATTTATACATCATACCAACCTTACAGTGAGATTTGATTACACATGCTATTGATGATTTTGGGATTGGGTGTATACGATAATATTAATAAACAACGCCCAACAGTAGGGGACAGTAGTACGAGTGGAATAATGAACTCGTCCTAAATCTTCAAAAAACCCAGAATAGTTCTTCATCTCGGGGTGGCGAGTGAAGAGCCTGCCTGTCGGTATCGATAGATTCAACAACTATAAAGCAAGTGTAGACCATCACATTTTTGGATTTCCTAATGGACCGCAGTCTTACTTGGAGATCTGGCATCGTATTGCATTTCATCGACACAAACCTTCGAATTTAATGTCAGTAAATAAAAGTTTATAATATAAGAAACACCTAGGTAAGATCTTTATTGACAAAGAAAATAACAATTAAATAATATAAACAAATTAAACTAGAATTTATAACTGAAACAATTGAGCTAACTGCAGACTGTTGCAAACAATCTACAGATAGCTCAACTGGTCCATATCAATACCAGTCGTAAGCGTCCCCAAGACGCTGGCTGCATTGCCTCGCTGTATGGTAATGCTAATACGCTGCGTCAGACACTCACCAGCTCTCGGGTCAAGCGTCGTTTCGACCAGGCCCTAGGATAATTTTACGTAAGTGCTACCTAGTGCCTAGTACTATTATGCTTTATTATATATCTAATTGCAAAAGTTACCGCTAGTTATTTCAAAACCCCATCACTAGCAACTACTTGTTTGCGGGTGCTTTAAATGGGAATGAAATCGGTGCCCTAACAGTGCTGCTCTTGGAATCGGTGCTCTAAATGGGAATACTTCGAAGATTGGATAGCACTTGCTATGCGTTGCGTAGACTGGGCCGCGTAGTCTCATCTGATGTTGTCTGCGCGTGCTATTTTGCAACGGTGCATTTGCTCTTACAGTAAGGAGCGGAACTGTGACGATGCGCGCGTTTTGCATACAGAAACGCGGCTTGTGGGCGCGCTTGCCTTGCCTTGTTGTTGTACCTTGGCACACACCAGTAACAATGCTGTTCACGTCCCTGGGAATAATCACACTGCCCGGTATCGTGATCTTCCAGGTTACGATGTACGTGCGAGCAAATTGCTACGCGCGGAGATGGACAAGCCGTCCAGTACAAGACCCATGGAGCTGACAAGCTCGCCTCAGTGGGGCGTAGGTTGGCGAAATCGAATTGTGCACTTGACCGTCATGTTGCGAATAGTTACAGACCTGTAGGTAGTGAGGTCGACTCTCTTCATGATGTGCGTCCACTGCAGCTGTATCGGCGGGTCGCCGCGGGCGTCGCACTGCAGCGTGACCTGATCCGTGCGCTTGACCGTCATGTTGCGAATAGTTACAGACCTGTAGGTAGGTAGTTCGACTCTCTTCATGTTGTGCGTCCAATGCAGCTGTATCGGCGGGTCGCCGCGGGCGTCGCACTGCAGCGTGACCTGAGCCGTGCGCTTGACCGTCATGTTGCGAATAGTTACAGACCTGTAGGTAGTGAGTTCGACTCTCTTCATGATGTGCGTCCACTGCAGCTGTATCGGCGGGTCGCCGCAGGCGTCGCACCTCAGCGTGACCTGAGCCGTGCGCTTGACCGTCATTTTGCGAATAGTTACAGACCTGTAGGTAGTGAGTTCGACTCTCTTCATGTTGTGCGTCCACTGCAGCTGTATCGGCGGGTCGCCGCGGGCGTCGCACTGCATCGTGACCTGAGCCGTGCGCTTGACCGTCATGTTGCGCGAGGAAAACTCGAAGTGAGCTGGCTCTGCAATACATCGAAACGATAATTTAAGCTCTTCAATAACTTTGATTTTGTGCACCTACCGAACACCCCGTAAAGTTTTGAGGAGCAATGTGGCGGGGCCGGCGAAGGTCCGCCTGCGACGCAGGAGGTATTCAGTATTTATTGCATTCATATATTCATCAGGTCTTAAGTGATTAGGGGAGTTTATATAATTCACAGTATGTACCCGTATAAGGTGTTGCAATGGAAGACTGGGGTTACGGATTCGATTCCCGCCTAGGAACAAATGTATGTACGATCTGAAAATATTTTTCTCGGGTGTTCTTGGTATTATCTATGAATAATAATAAAAAAACATCTATTTTATCATCTAGTACCCATAACACAAGCTCTGCTTAGCTTTGGGCTAGATGATGCTGTGGATTGTCCAGGATTATTTATTTATGTATAGTTTTTAGGGTTCCGTACCACAAAAAGAAAAACGGAACCCTTATAGGATCACTTTGTTGTTCGTCTGTCCGTCCGTCCGTCTGTCAACCCTCTTTTCTCAGAAACGCGTGGAGCTATTTAGTTTATTTATTTATTTTAGGGGATCTTACAGCACAAAGGTACATATTAGAAATGTGTAAAGATAATAAGTTCCCACTTATAGATACAAAATACAATCGCAAGAAACACAAATAATAAACAAGCTAACATTCGCATTTACAATAGATAGATTTAATACAATTAATATTTTTTTTAATTATGTTCAGAATCAGAATCAGAATCAATAACTTTATTTCTTTAGGCTTACAAAATAAGCACTTAGACAAGTCAAGTTGTATTCTATAAACATAGTTATTATTATCAAATAAGAAATAAGGTGTTATTGATATTCTCTTCACTTAAATTTTTTGTCCACTAGTGGAAGAAGTGAAAAAGAAACCACTAGCACATTATAATATCACTTATGTGTCTAATACATGTTTATTTAGCCTATTTAAATCTAAATTTAATGCAATTTAGATACATGTCAATATTTCTGTAAAGCTAAACCGAACATTGAATTTCTTACATACTACTGACAGTGCGGAACGGAGCGACACCTGGCCATATTCACTTGTATCTACTGTATTCATTCACTTATTTTTTATTCAATTTATATTTATTAAAGAATGACTTATTAAGTTTGGTTTTTAAACTAGGGATGCTGCTATTAAAATTAACATCAAATATTCATGTCTCTAACTTCTTGGAGCCGTGATATAAATCAAACTTCTAAGTCAACGCAATCAAACGTTATGTTTAGCGTTTATGCCCAATGTATTCGAAATTTCCAAGGGAATCTCGTACACACATTACCTATAAGGTACTCGGTCTCGTTGACCCAGCACCATGAAATTTGGTAAGAAGCAAGATCTTATAACACAACTAAAGGGAAAAATCCAAAAACCATGTAGTTTATTCACATACAAAATAATTTTTGACTCTCACTATGAACTAAAAACCTATACGGCACTTCCTTTAGACCTAAAATCATAAAAATTTGCAAGAAGCAAAGCCTCGTAGCACAAGTAAAGGGGAAAATCATAAAACAGCAAATTTGTAAATTTACAATATTTTTTTTCTTTTAGTAAGCTATCAAATCCTCTCTTCGCCCTTTATTTATTAAATAGTTAATCCGTCCTATTATTCTCAAACGCTGGCCAAGGAACGGTATACGTTTTTATGGATGGTTAGATGTGGAAAAGGTGATGGAAAAGTCTCACCATTAACAGAAACAGCAATGATCTTGGAGAGTCCCCGTCCGATCCCGTTGTCTGCGCGGCACATGTACTGACCCTCGTGGTGGTGTGCTGCAGGAGCGATACTGAGCGAGCCGTTGACGAGGACCGAGAACTGCAGGTCCAGATTCGTCACCGGCCTGAAGTCTGCTACTCCGGTACCTGGGTGCAATGGAAAGGACAGCTTATGATTACTTCACTTAGCGGTGTCAACAACCTGAGAGCTCAAAAATACAATGTTTGTAAATAAAAAGCCGAAAATCTGCTGGAGAAATTAACGAGACTAGACCAAGGCCCATTAACAGATGTATCAACGATATAATAATAAAGGGAGGATGACTTACCATGTCCTTTAAGCCACGCTATTCTCGGCTCCGGATAACCCTTGGTCGCACAGTGAGCCATGATCTGAGTGCCCAATAACGCAGACACATCCTGTGGCTCGTAAACCCAGCTCGGAGCCACCTTGACGGCCAGGCGGGCGGTGTGGTTCACCTCGGCCGCGTTGTTCGTAGCCACACATGTGTATTCACCACTGTGCTTGGACGTCACATGCGAGAATATTAGAAAGCTGAACTCATCTAAGGACTTCGCTTGGACCTGAAATACGCAACATAGGAGTCATTGCCAAGTTCTGGATACTGTAAAATGTGAAAGGTAGAGAACGATGCAGTTTTTACCTGCAAAGTAGAAGGGATAACATGGCCATCTTTCAACCAAGTGAAATACACAGGTTTATCTCCAGAAGTAATGCCACACAGCACTTGAATCGAGCTGCCTTCCACTAAATCCGCGGGAAAATTAAACCCTGCTATTTTTGGAGGATCTGAAACGAGCATAACAATCAACTTCTAGAACTAAAAGAATTGACAGAATTTTTTATTTATATTTACTTTTGACATAGATCTGTATGTCCTTCTGGGCGTATTGCCCGGAGGGGGCAGTGACCCTACAGGAGTAGACGCCGGCGTCGCTCGGCTCCGCTGGCCAGAGCAGCAGCTCGCCGCCGAGGCCCGACAGCGCTCTACCACCAGCTGAAGTTAGGTCCATGCCGCCGCGTTGCCAGCGAATCTCACTACAATTAATACATAAAGTTAACTTTGTACTGGGACACTATGAAAACCAATTATTTTACTTCGAAATTAGGTAGAAAAACTTGGTATAACTGAAATTCTAAAAGGACAACTCAAGAGGGGTAACACCTACGAAATACCTTCTCTTACTAAAATTGAACGAAGAGCTATGAACAAACGGAAAGGGAACTTATAAGTTTACTAAGCAAATGCACCTCCATCAACCTGATTGGAAATCCTGCGTAGGGGCAGTAGATGGTGGTGTTAACGCCGGCCACGGCGCGCACCGGGCCAGCCGACCGGATCGACGGCGGACCTGCGGGGCGAACATTTTTTCTGTATATAGTTTATTTCGCTAATAAAATTTGATATATATTCAATAAAGTCTGGGAAACTGCTATATGCGGGCAATGCAGAACTGCCTGATTTTGAGCAAGGTTACCTATAGTGGACCAACATCTCAAGGGGTCTATGGAGGTGTCCATGGACTGCACCACTGGGACTCACCGTAGACATTGAGCCGGGTGGAGTGTTCGACGGCGCCGCGCGAGTTGTGCGCGCGGCAGGAGTAGCGGCCGCCATCCTCTGCGCGCACTGATGTCAAGTTGAGGTAGCTTACCACGTCGCCGTTCGAATTCATGAACTGCGACACTGATCTGTAAACCAACAACATAAAGATCGTCTCATACGGATTATTTCCGACGCAACTTGAGTCGATCAGTATTCTTTGTATGAAAATCCTATTACAACTAACACTTATCAGCGTTGACCCATATTAAAAACTAAACGTATGGACGTAAAAAAATTTGCTAGCTTCCACAAAATTTTCATTCCAATCCGCGGCAAAAATCAATTAAATCAAAACTCGTCACAGCCAATGGGCCGTAATCTCGCTGCAAATTGCCAGATGCGTAACAAGGTTATAGCAAAAATCAATAGCATTGCATTGATTCATTTAACCGTACATACCAAGCGCACATCATTCAGCCGGACTGGCAGCAAACATCAGATAACAGTTCTGAACATAATTGTATCTCTGTTTCCAGCAAACACGGATATAAATTATGTGAAACAAAAATAAATGTAGGTACAACAGCAAATATAACTCAAAATTGTTATTTTATGTGTATTGGCACAAAGCACGGTAAACGTGGTGTGTAAACAAGGAACATTCCAAATGTTACCATAAGAATATAGGTAGGACATTTTGGGTCCTATATCAGCGACAATAGGAGGCGCGCTTGCCAACTCCGGCCCTAAGTGGCCAGATGCAGCGCCGGCTGCCAAACGCTCGCTTGCACCGGCTGCTTTACGGCGCGGCGCTACTATTAGTTTTATGACTTATTTATGCAAATTGTAGCGAGTTCTTGCATTGTATTCTACCATGTTAGGTTTAGTGAAGGTACGTAATTATGTCGCCAATTTTGATAAGAGCTCCTCATTTCTAACAAATGCGAAAATTGGACGAAGAAGGCCGTTAATTATGACTCTGTGTTGAACACTGAATCACAAGAAATGCTGAAAATCTGTTGATTGTATATACGATGCCACCCAAACAAGAAAACAAATAGACAATATCTTTTGGGGAAATTACAATTTTATACCTCTATTTATCTGTATTCATAGAACCCTCGATAGTTCCACAGAAGTATTTTTTGAAAATTCTCTAGACTACTGGAAAAACTTACAGTAAAATATAAATGTATAATATTATGCGGTGACTGGAATAATAATACATTAAACGTTAATAAATATAGCTACATAATATGAACTCTCAAGTAACTTGAGAAATTATAATTTTGAAATAATACATTGATAAAGCCAGGCGCCAATATCACTGAACTCTGAAGATAATAAGTTACCCAGTGAATTTAAAACTATCACATATCATTTATTTAAAATTAAACTGAAAACGTGGTTGATGGATACATGTTTTTATGACATGAAGGAATATTTTAATTACAAAACGTTATAATAGGTAAACATAAGTAACAAATTTTTATCTTATTTTTCTGTCTTTTATTGTTTATTATTACATCTGTGATATATTTTAGTAAGCCTAACATTATAACAGTTTTGCACGACCCGAGGAGACGAGGCAGAATGTATTGGAGCTATTGTTTTATTATTATGACCTATTGTACCGACATTCCTGCAAATAAATGATTTATGATTATGATGGGTATTGGTTCCCAGTACACTTTTAAGATAACTTTTGATATCCTGGTTTCTCAAAAAAGAATAAAATGGAAGAGTTCTTCTACTCCTCCTTACGTCATGAACGTTGGAACGTTCAGAAAGACGAACCATTGACCGGGTGACGTACTTGCGTGATGAACGTTTATAGTGAACTAGCTGTGCCTGCGACTTCGTCCGCGTGGAATCACTATTCCACGTCGACAGTGGGAAACCTTTTTAATTATTTAGGCTAATTAATTTATTTTAAGACACATACGTATGTATAAATACCAATATTAAAATGACGATCCTTCTATACAACCTTTCAACCCCTCTTTCAACCCATTACAACCCATTACAAGCCTTTTTTCGCAATAAAAAGTAGCCTAGATGTCTTTTCTCAGGCTCTAGAGTATCTGTGTACCAAATTTCATTTAAATCGGTTCAGTAGTTTTGGCATGGCAACGTGGCTGACAGACAGACAGTGTTAATTTCGCATTTATAATATTATTAGTAAGG
This sequence comes from Eupithecia insigniata, assembly GCA_947859395.1. Lineage (NCBI taxonomy): Eukaryota > Metazoa > Arthropoda > Insecta > Lepidoptera > Geometridae > Eupithecia > Eupithecia insigniata. The sequence continues at coordinate 359,196 of OX401995.1, read as the reverse complement.
ATGAAGAACGGGAGCGGCGCGCCTGACGACGGAGCGCAGTGAAATCGCGCTGTAGTGGAGCACGGGGGCTTTGTTATGTCTGACAGTAGCAGTAGGTACCTCTGTGCGGAGGCGAGCTCGTCCAGCGGCGCACCGTCAAGCAGCCAGGTGAAGCGCGGGGGCGGCGCGCCCGACGCGGCGCAGTGGAGTGCCAGCGCCGGGCCCGGATGCAGAGCCTGCTCTATAAACGTGTAGTGCAGCTCTGGAGCCGTGTCTGAGGAACAAACAATCTGCTTTACCTGGTCCTCGCGGTAGAATGGGGCGTTATTCACTCTTAAACTAGTAATATCATCACTACTAATAATATCGTTGTGAGGTTCGTCTACATAGTTTATCCTAAATATCTATTAAAATGAATAACAATGTTCAAAGTGAAGAAAACCATTTGATTTTTAGGGTTCCGTACTTAAAAAGGAAAAACGGAACCCTTATAGGATCACTTTGTTGTCCGTCTGTCTGTCCATCTATCCGTCTGTCAACCGTCTTTTCTCAGAAACGCGTGGAGCTATTGAGTTTAAATTAACATCAAATACTCAGGGACCGTAAATTCTTGGAGCCGTAATATAAATCAAACTTCTAAGTGAACGCAATCAAAAGTTACAGTCATTTAAGCCCAATTTTTTTTTAAATTCTCTAGGAATCGAATGCACACAAAACCTATAGGGTACTTCCCGTTGACCTAGAATCTTGAAATTTGGCAAGAAGCAAGGTCTTATAGCACAACTAAAGGAAAAAATCCGAAAACAATGAATTTGTAGTTTATTTACATAAAAAAAAAAGAATTTGATTCTCACCATGGACCGAAAACCTATAGGGTTCTTTCTGTTGATATAGAATCTTGAGATTCGGCAAGAAGCAAGGCCTTATAGCACAAGTAAAGGGGCAAATCTGAAAACCGAAAATACGTAGTCTATTCACAAAAATAATATTTTTGGTTTTTGCAAGCGACCAAAACCTATACCTACGAGTACATCCCTTTGAACAATTACGGAACCATCGGCGCGCGAGACCAACTCGCATTTGACGTTTTTATTTTTAAATATCGTGGACATAGTAAGAACTTATTTCAGGTAGCAAGTTTACGGAAAATATAGATTATAGAAGAAATGTTACAACTTCGTCAGATATAAGCTACGAGTATTTGTAACGTAGGTATATAAACATTTTGGTGCAAGGGGAACCTTTAGAATTTGATTAAACGTAGTGACCTAAAAATCTAGTAAAGATAAATTAGTAGTTATTTTAAATATGGAATTTATTAGGTATGTATTACGATTACGCAGCTAGTATCATGTGTATGGTATGTACATATACGTGCTTGTTCAGAACAAAACAAATGACAGCTCGATCAACCCTACATGAGCTCTCATTTGGTAGAGTCGTCGGTAGGATATATGACTTCGGAGCTATTCTAAAATGAGTATGCACTGAAATATCCGAATGAAGTACATATTAAAACTCGGATTATTTAAAAAACTATACTCTCTAGAAAAAATAATAAAACCTATTTTGAAATGTATTCAAGTATCATTCATATGAGACCGAACGCGATTTAATTGATTAATTTTAACCCCTTTGGATCCCCTTGTCTCAAAAACTCCTTTTGGCCTCGCAAAGTTACCAGCATATTTTACATGTCTCATCTGTACGGCTCTTAAGTGAACTGATCCCGCTCCACCAACGGTTTGACAGTTCTGCTCGTTGCTGCTATGTACATACGAGCATATACCATACAGCCGAATGACCCAAGCTGCCACTGAGATCTTTTCGTTTGCTTCGCTCACTCCGATCAATAAATAGTAAATAAAATAAACAGTTTTTTCATCGAAATTCACATTCACATCGACATTCACAGCTACATAAACGACAGTAAATTACTTTCAGTGAACATTACGTTCATATCAATATGTTCGTAAGTTATTTACCAATGTCTGACTAAACCATTCCTTACATTAATATCCGGCACGGTGGGCTTATCCGCAGGCCCAATGGAGTATCAGACTCGATCCGAAAATCTATGGCCCGTAACTTAGTATTCATTCATACCTACCCGCGGATGAGGAAGCAAGCATCTCCGAACTGGCCTGGATCAATTCGCCAGGAAATCTACATTAATATAATTTATTATCTCGTTCCAGTAATTCTCGACCAGATTGCTTTTCAATCTGAGGAACCAGTTCATAGAATCCGCTTAGTATTTTTAATCAAGTTCCACCGGAACAACAGTTATAACTCTACATTTGAGGGGCGCGGCGCATATCCTGCTGCAGCTTACATTACCAAATAAATAAATTTGGCGTTTTGTAACATAACGAAATGAATACAAGGCTGGCGGCGGCAGGAACTCGGTGAAATTATGAGCGGCTAAATTGTGAGCGCTTTATTACAGCGTGCACCGGACGCACTGACAGACGATCTGTTAGCGCGTGGGGCGAGCCACGCACTCAGGCGATCACGGGGAATGCAGAGCTCTACTATAAACTTTTTGATAGAGGTGTAGTATGATGATAGTTCTGCACTTAAACCTGGTTGAGTAATTTTCCCGTGAATCTGCCATGAGAATTTGATGTTTTATCAGGACAAAGTAGCATATGATACTCTCCATCCTTTCAACGAACTCTATGTCAAAAATCAAGTCGATTGGTTGCTTAGTTAGGGCTTGAAGGAAGGACAAACAAACAAACATACACACTTTCGCATTTATAATATTAGTTAGGATAAAATAATGCCTCATTTCACTTAGGTGCTATTTGAGGAACATTTGGCCTGGAAACACATGTTCAGAGGAACATCACCAAAAATAGCAAAATATTATAAGGCTGCAACCGATAACATGGCGTGTTTTAAAAAACAAACCATTTTTAAATTCCCTTACTTTTACACTTATTTTAAGTTTTTCGGGATAAATACTAATCTTCTGGGGATACAAATTTATGAGTTTGGGACCCTTTCGGGATCAGTTTCTATACAATAGTTAAGAATTTTCAAAATCGGTACATAATTGGCGGTGATATCGCATAACATTCATACAAAAAAAAACATACAGACGAATTGATAACCTCCTCCTTTTGAAGTTGGTTAAAATATAGTAGGTAGGTAGGTAAATAGGTAAGTATAGGCTTTTGTGTATGAAGTTCATGCTTGGAGTTTCTCTACGCGATAGGGTCCGGAATACGGAAATTCGTAGAAGAACCAAAGTTACCGACATAGCTCTCAGAATCAGCAGGCTGAAGTGGCGATGGGCAGGCCATATAGCTCGCAGATACGATAACCATTGGTGAGTAAAGGTTCTCGAGTGGGGACCGCGATGCAATGCGAAACGGAGTGTGGGAAGACCCACTTGATGGACCGACGACATCGTAGCGGTCGCAGGGAGTCGTTGGATGGAGGCGGCTCAGGACCGCTATTCGTGGCGTCGTTTGGAGGAAGCCTATGTTCAGCAGTGGGCGTGTACGGGCTGATGATGATGTATCGGTACTATCCGTACCTACGAGTGTTCCTTTCCTCTTTGTGGTAAGTATGGTCAGATTAGATTCACTGGAGCTGGGGCGCAAACTGCGGTTATCTATGCACTGCTGCCTATTTATGCAAAGCATAGTGAACATTCCATCAATGTTATGCTTTTATTTATAGGTACTATTACTTTATACGTCCTGATTAGCTACACGAGATGTGGCGGACTTCACGTCATCGGCACTTTGCCTATTGCACTCCGCGAAGGCAGCATGCTAACCATACTCCTATCATATACATAGGACAATTAATTGCCCAATACTGCATAATGCTGAGATAGGGACCCTTTTTACCCCATTTTTAATAATTGTTAGTTAATAGAATTCTTTATGTCTCCAATGTTAATTTTAGACGGTTTATTTGTTGTGCTTGTGATTTAATTTTGTGGGTAAATAAATAAATTTAATCTTTTATCTTTATCTTTATCCTACACTATGCGCGTATAAACGAATGTATAAACGAAAAGTAAGGTAATTTAGAAAAAAAATCTACAAAGATAAATATTTATGAATAGATACATAATTCGGCAAAGATCACAAGCCTTTCGTAGAATAACGACACAACAGCAAAGTTGACGAGATCCGAGGGCCATATAACACTATCCGCATTATACTACAAAGTTGACGAGATCCGAGGGTTACATAACACTACCCGCACTATACTACAAAGTTGAAGAGATCCGAGGGCCGCATAACACTATCCGCACTATACTACAAAGTTGACGAGATCCGAGGGTTACATAACACTACCCGCACTATACTACAAAGTTGAAGAGATCCGAGGGCCGCATAACACTATCCGCACTATACTACAAAGTTGACGAGATCCGAGGGTTACATAACACTACCCGCACTATACTACAAAGTTGAAGAGATCCGAGGGCCGCATAACACTACCCGCACTATACTACAAAGTTGAAGAGATCCGAGGGCCGCATAACACTATCCGCACTATACTACAAAGTTGACGAGATCCGAGGGTTACATAACACTACCCGCACTATACTACAAAGTTGAAGAGATCCGAGGGCCGCATAACACTATCCGCACTATACTACAAAGTTGACGAGATCCGAGGGTTACATAACACTACCCGCACTATACTACAAAGTTGAAGAGATCCGAGGGCCGCATAACACTACCCGCACTATACTACAAAGTTGAAGAGATCCGAGGGCCGCATAACACTATCCGCACTATACTACAAAGTTGACGAGATCCGAGGGTTACATAACACTACCCGCACTATACTACAAAGTTGAAGAGATCCGAGGGCCGCATAACACTATCCGCACTATACTACAAAGTTGAAGAGATCCGAGGGCCGCATAACACTATCCGCACTATACTACAAAGTTGAAGAGATCTGAGGGCCGCATAACACTATCCGCACTATACTACAAAGTTGACGAGATGCGAGGGCCGCATAACACTATCCGCACTATACTACAAAGTTGACGAGATCCGAGGGTTACATAACACTACCCGCACTATACTACAAAGTTGAAGAGATCCGAGGGCCGCATAACACTATCCGCACTATACTACAAAGTTGAAGAGATCCGAGGGCCGCATAACACTATCCGCACTATACTACAAAGTTGACGAGATCCGAGGGCCGCATAACACTATCCGCACTATACTACAAAGTTGACGAGATGCGAGGGCCGCATAACACTATCCGCACTATACTACAAAGTTGACGAGATCCGAGGGTTACATAACACTACCCGCACTATACTACAAAGTTGAAGAGATCCGAGGGCCGCATAACACTATCCGCACTATACTACAAAGTTGAAGAGATCCGAGGGCCGCATAACACTATCCGCACTATACTACAAAGTTGACGAGATCCGAGGGCCGCATAACACTATCCGCACTATACTACAAAGTTGACGAGATCCGAGGGTTACATAACACTACCCGCACTATACTACAAAGTTGAAGAGATCCGAGGGCCGCATAACACTATCCGCACTATACTACAAAGTTGACGAGATGCGAGGGCCGCATAACACTATCCGCACTATACTACAAAGGAAACATCCGACGAACGTACAGCTTCTCTATTAGGGACCGACTCATTGTCCCTCTATACAGAACATTAATTGCGGGATCATAATATTGTTACCATAATTGCTTTATTTGAGCCGGAGGTGTTGGGTTCATGTGTTCGCGGGTAGTGCGGAATGATCCGGGTCAAATTACTGACGAGGGTGTACACTGTTTACATTCAAATAAAAATAGACAACAATTTCAACTTATGCTTGTAATCAAGAGACTTATCCCTCCCATATGCACACAACTCTACTTTTGCTTTAGTCTGATGCTAAAATGTCATGCATGAGGTATATATCTATTTATGTATATAAGTAATCAAATATTCTGACCAATAAAGTAGGTTGTCGATGAGAGAAACATAACAATCAAATTGTAATTAAACTTTAGGATAGTATCAAATCAACCGAACGCACAAAACTATCAGCCACCTCGAAAAACTGTAATAAAATTAAACTGATATATTTCAGAAGCATTCCAGAAGCGATAGTTCCATTCAAGCAGCATTAACAAGGGTCAATTCCCGGCGGCTCCAGGCCGAATAGCATAATACCTCGAGGCGTACAAAGGATTAGAACGAGGTCATCGCTCCGAGGCTCAGCCTTCACCGCAACTCCTCAGCTAGCTCGGTTACCTTTTGGACAGCAAGCTTGCACAAAGGTGCGGCTTGCAAGCGATTGTGTTCGCATTTCATGTTTAGTGAATATCGACCGACTTTCCTGTTGGGAGCATCAGGAACATGAAAGCCCGTAGGTAGGCATATTTTCTACTTAGTAAATATACGAGCAAAACAAAACTACAGAATCCTAATAAGGTAATAGCGAGCGACGAAAGCGAGAGGAAGTAAAAAATCATGAAAAGAAAGTTACTTAAGACATAGACATAGACATATCATTTATTTGCCACTACATTTACACACACAATTAATAGTTTTGAAATAACAAAAATATATTGCTTAATCATTTATAAATAACAACAAAATGCAATATGTAGAAAAGACTTATTAACAATAAGTACAAGAATAAGTAGGTGTGCTGTGCAGTAGCAAATGGGCCCAGGCTCAGCATAATGCCAACTGTTATGAGCAGAAGGCGCTGTTAGTCTGCCTAGGCCATAACAAGAACAATCACAGGACCCTGCGACGGCAAAATATTAGAAAGTAAGATAAATATACTCGCTCAGGTATAATAGTAGCTTAACTAACAAATATTTTGCAAGTATCCTAAAGTAATTGTTTAAAATAATTCCTTAGCCACAAAACATCTGCCAGTCTAATAATGTTCTAGTCCTCTTCCCTACAATTGGTACAAGCACTGCATGCAGTGTGCTGTCTCCCTAGTCCGTCTGCACCGGGCAGCGTGAGCTGGCTCGACGTGGCGGCCAATAATCGCCCGACGCGACGCGACGTGACGCCCGCTCTGCGATAGAGACGATATTGCCGCGACAAAAGGGCTGCTCCAAATCAACCCGTTGTTGGTTGTACAACATTCTAAAATAAAAATTATTTTGTCGCGTGTGTTCGATATTTTACGTTTATTAATTTTCTTTTTGGTGGACAAATAATGATTTGTTACTGGCATTTAACGAACTGTGTCAATTATTACTCTAAATGGAAATAGTCAGTCAGAGACGCGCACTGCTCTCTTGATTTAAGTACCCACCTAGATATACACTTAGAGGATTTGTCTACTTTCTTAGGATTATTATGCAAATGTCTGTAGCTTCGAGAATGATCGATATACATATATAGAGTTAGCAACTTATTTCGCTTCAGCTCATAGCCCCCGCACCGTGTCAGCCAAAGTGACGCATGGTCCATTACTGCATCTGGCGTTAATCAATAACTGTCCGGCAAAATGCTCTACTGGCCCACTGTCATTTATCCTTTATAGGCAGGCTACAATCAACTCTACGCCGCCAGCAAAGAGACCAATTTAATATGCTTCGCACGATCAAAGTGTACGCAATCAAAGACTTACAAAAGCCTGAGATAATTACAGGAACTCCGACAATACCTTTATTTTTAGACATAGAGGCACCTAGGGAATATAAAGTTATGTAGTGAATACAATCAACCCTACGCTTTAGTTACAAAGGTCAACATCGTTTGAATGTAATCCTTCTAATTTTCACAGCTTCGACTGGTGGGAATATATCTTTGACCAATTGAATGGAAATTTGTGAGTATACGGTTTCCATTATTGAAACGTTCTCCACAAAATGATTGGACCTTTATTTTAGTTAGGTACTTGACTGCGCCCTCCGTCTCACCGCGGTCAAACACCTTCCTTCAGCTGTTAGTGGATAAAAGGGTGTTATCCTGAAGAACCGGCGCTCGCTCCTAAACCAACATAGATTACTGAACCTTCCGAAATATAACTAAACTCTGTCACTTTTGTAATAAGAACCAATTATGCTAGGTACTATAGGTACTTTCGTGTCGTCGCTTTTCAAGTGATACAGATTTGCATTTTAAATTTTTTTCCATTATTCGAGGAGAAAGCTTTGTGAACGCCGGTCTTCGCGGAACTGGATACCTTCCAAACTTTTAATTTAATTTGTATTGCAGTCTCTTCATTTGACATGTCACAAGGTTTTACTTGTTGACATGTTTAACAGAGATTAGTTATCTTCTCTGAAAAGAGTTGAATGAGAAAACGATTGTTGGAAAAACAAAAATTTGTCTTCACGAAAAGTGCGATAGAGCGTCAGCCAAGTTAAAAAAAACGGATGGCGCTATAGCAGTGTGTGGGTATCTTTACGAGAACCATTGGGTACCGTTTTACATGATCGAGCTACCGCAGACTATGTGATTTTGCTACGCCAATCATGTGCACAAGAGTGCTCTGTTTTCCCGGTAATCCCTCGAATCAAAACCAGTCGTCTTGTGGGGGATTTCCGGAAAAGAGATTCCGAAATCCCTCACATAGCTCGAGAAAAGAATATAAATTAGTTCGTTACAACCTTTAACACATCCCCGCGGCTGGGCAAGCTCATACCTCCCAGCCTTAGTTCGGCGCTGGCCTGCGCGCTGTCCTGGTCGCGCCCGGCCACGCACTGGTACATGCCGCGGTGCGCGCGCACGACGCCATGCAGCCGCAGCGCACGCTCGCCGCCGCCCACGGGCACGCCATCGTGCAGCCAGCGCACGCGCGCCCCCCCTCCCGCTACGCTGCAGTTGAACTGCACTGAGCTGCCGCTGTTCGCCACCTGGGGGGGGGGGACACATTCAACACTCCGATCAACGGAAAATACTTAGAAAAAACGTGCCTGAAACCTTAAAGTTTTATGTGATACAGCTTTAGTCACTATAACACTTCATTGGAAACAGCTAAATATGTGTTTAACATAGCAGGGGAAAACTGAAGAGCGTATTTCACGGCAGTTACAAACAAGATCCGTCAAGTGGGAGTGTCACTCGCGCGCCGAGAGTTTCGAAGTTTTGACAATTATACAAATACTTTACGTAGCAGTAAGAAACGATTACAAACTGGCATGACAACCTCCCTCATTCATTTTATAGTGCACATACATTACATTAACGAACATCTATAAACAGCAAGTTCATACATTTCAGATGGATCGCTCTGCTAACCGATTATTATTCTTATTAGGAGAGTATTTGTTTCGGTCTTCTTCGGTCAATTTTGCGACTTTTTTCAACATATTTCAATAACTAGGTTAGACTAGAAGAATTTTAAACTTAGAATGTTTTTAAATGTACAGACCTCTCATTTGGGGGGTATCAAATGAAAGGTTTTTTTTTAAATTTCTGCCACATTCTCATTTTTTAGGGATGTCGATCCGTACCTCAAAAGGAAAAACGGAACCCTTATATGACCACTTTGTTGTCCGTCTGTCCGTCCGTCCGTCTGTCTGTCAACCCTTTTTTCTCAGGAACGGAGCTATCGAGTTGAACTTAACAATAATAATCCAGGTCCATAATTTGGTGGAGCTGTATTATAAATAAAACTTCTAAGTCAACGCAATCAAAACTTATACACGTTTATGACCATTTTATTTATTTTCAAGGGAATCACGTACCTACACACAAAACCTATTTGGTACGTAGTAAGGTCTTAAATAGCACAACTCAACAGAAAAATTCGAAAACCGGATATATGTAGTTTTTTCTCATAAAAAATAATAAAATGTTTGCTTTGGACCAAAAACCTATAGGGTTCTTCCCATTGACCTAGAATCATGAAATTTTGTAAGTAGTAAGGCTTTATAGCATAAATAATTTATTCACGGAAAAAAAAAATTTCATTCTCACATAGACTGAAAACCTATAGCGTTATTTCTCGTTGACCTAGAACCATTAAATTTGCTAAGAAGCAAGGCCTTATAGAAGATAATATCCGAAAACAGTAAATTTGTAATTGAATCAGATTTTTTTTGCTTTTTGTAAACGATTGAAACCTGCAGGGTACCTATATTGACCTAGAATCATGAAATTTTTGAGGGTTTAGTACTCGAACTCGAAACCCTAAAAATATGATATTTGTGTTCTGTTCAGTTATGTTTTGATGCAGCCACATGCCATACATGACTGTTACGTTATCAAATAAATAGATAAAAAGTTATAAACCCCAAACAAAAGTGACACCTAAGTAGTTATTTATAAAGACGAGTTCGTCAAAGTTAGCTTGACGAGAGGAGTTAGCTAATCAAACACATAAAGTAGGCGAGCGTCGGAACGGAACAACCGGCCAGGTGACCACCGACTCACATGAATAATTCACGCGGCCTCTTCACGGTAACTAAGTTGACGCTGGCGACGACGATGCCAGGAGATTTGAGGAATTGTTTCTTGGAGAAGAATTTCGGGTGAAAACGAAGGATGTACAGGAAAATATTGACCAATGATGCGAATAATTGAGTCAGAAGAAAAAAATACTTTGGTACTCGATATTATCATGATAAAACTTAAAACGGATTCTTTCTATATAGTCACTATAGGGAGCCTACTATTCTCACAAACTTAGCATATTTTGTTTGATTTGACCGGCCATACAAGCCTTTACAAGCTAGGCTACACATCTATAACGAGCTGATGGTCTTTACCCTTGGCTGTCAATTTACATCACCAGATCAAGGCTGAATGTCACCTCTAATACAAGGATACATTATTCATGGGGCACATCCTCCTGTCCGGACCCTTTCCATGGAGATTGTGACGAGGGCAGGAGCCCGCATCTCGTTAACTATAGGAGAAAACTAATGAGCGTTAATCCCTCCGGTTAGGTATATTCATCATCAGCCCATACACGTTCACTGCTGGACATAGGCCTCCCCCGTACGACGCCACAAATAGCGGGCCTGAGCCGCCTCCATTCATCGACTCCCTGCGACCGCTACGATGTCGTCGGTCCATCGAGTGGATGGTCTCCCATGAAGGGTGGGGATTTGCCATAATCTCCACGCTTGGCAGGCGGATTGGTGATCGCAGTGTTGGTGTTTGAAAATACTCAGAAGGAAGCTGCCCTTCCTTTGGTAGGTTCCCTTAGTCGGCTTTTACGTCATCCACGGTTTGAGTTGGAGGGGTCGATATTCGTACGCCGCGACCCCACGGCTTAGTTGGTTAGGTATATTAAATGCATTCAATAAAATTAAAAAAATCTAATCCTTATAGAACTACAAACTGAATCTCAGCTGATTCAATTTGTAGTCGTATAATGATTTGTTTTTTTTTGTTTTATTTTTTATTGCTGATTTTTAAGTTTAGACGATTTTTTTACTACCCACTAGAACACTAGAAAAACAAGATCAGGATGTGGGTTCGTTTCTCAACATGTTATTTATTTTGGGTCTGGCTGTTTTCTACGTACCTTTGTGTCATACGTAGAACCTTTAATCAGCTAACTGGTAGATACACATCACAGCTCTGCTTACAGGACAAGATAATTTTTTGTCCTTTTTTGTAAGCGGATTAAAATAAATTCGATGACAGACTTGAAGTAGCGACTTTCAAAACTTTGAGAGACTTGTTTAATGAACATCACTCATCTCGAGATGATTGCAGCTCTCGTGTCAGGAAGCTGCTACAAAGTTCCGATCTCCTAATTTGTTAAAAGAAGCTTTTTAATTAAATCAAACGCCGATTGTTCTCGATTCTGCGCATTTATTAGTTTTGTTGAGTTGAAAGTGTTTCTTTTTGCTGAAGGCACTCGATTTTACAGCTGAAAGCTTTTTTACACAATAAACTCGACGGCGGACTTAAGGAGGGTTATGAGTTTAACAACCTGTTTTTGGAAGCGCTGTTTTTTATCGGCTTAATAACAATCGTTTTTATTATTGTATAGTTAAACGTGTTATAATAAATTTATGAGATATCCCTCTTCAGTATTCCAGTGGTAAAATAAAGCGCGCATTCCGGGGCGCAGTTTGATTTTCGAACAGAAAGGTTATCGACGTAAGATGGTTGGCGTAAATGGACCCTTTAATTTGAGGAACCGTACTTGGTCAGAAATATGAAACGTTAATTCATTTTATTAGCGAGCTTTATTCTGAAAAACTCTTGATTTTTAAAGTAGGGAATCATAAATTATAACATTTTCAAAAATGTAGTGATGAAACGTTTTCACAGATGCAAAACCCAAGAGAAATAAAATAAGCCAATAATGGAACGTTCAAGCGTCAAACTAACAAATGTCAGTAATTCTCATCGTGCAAGTCTGCAAGTCGCATGTGAGTCGCCGCCGCGCCGCCGTGAGCGCGACCCCTCTATTCGTTTGTATCGTTACTCCTTATTAAGAACGTGACCAAAAAGGAGGGTTATTTGCCTTTATCTCCAGTTACCATCTCAGTGCCTATATGAATACCTTGTTCACAGTATAGGCCTGAAATTTCATCAATAGGAGGAAAACCACAATCTTCAGTCGGAAGGAAACACGAAAAGAAGATAAATGAGCAATCGAAATTGAAATTCGAGGATTTTGTGCCGTAAACGAGTTTTGTTTTGAGAACATGTGTTATCTAGTAGGTTTTAAGTAGTCTTGTATTTCTTTGTTTATCTGTGTGTTGTGTCTAATAAATAATTTTCTTTCTTTTAAAAAAACATAAAGCTTGTGATTTTAATAAAAAACACCGCATTAGCTCGATTCAAAGAGAAAGGTTGTGTGTTTGATGAGGAGTAACCGATTTCGTTCCTCGCTTGTTACGTCCACGTCTCGGCGTTCAATGGGCGGGCGGGATCACGCGTTGTCTTCGCCGGCCTGTGCTCGGAATACTTATTTTTCAATTTTTCACGACGACAACGCGTCTGTGATCCGAATGTAAGCAACCGCATGAATGTCTTTTGCCGTTACATTCGCTATCTGTGCGGAGGTGAACGATACATTTGTCGCCCTTGGTTATACGAACAGATATAAATTGAAGCAATACGTGCTCGTGATTTGGCTTATAGGAGAATTCCTACACATTATACTGGTTTATTTATTTCTGTATCTTGCTAATCGTTCGATTCGCAAGATACATCATCAACAATACAGAAATAAATACACTAGTATAATTTGACAACACTAAAAATGTGCCGGTTTTTGGGGATAGAAATAAAAATCATAATTTTTTAATGCTGTAATAGAATGTTTAGTTTATTACTACGAACTACGAAGTAAGTTTTCAGTCGTAACATTTCGTAGCAATGACTCAGTATTGCAAGTCGTAGCAGTGCTACGCCGTAGTATTCGTAGCAATGACTCAGTATTGCAAGTCGTAGCAGTGCTACGCCGTAGTATTCGTAGCAATGACTCAGTATTGCAAGTCGTAGCAGTGCTACGCCATAGTATTCGTAGCAATGACTCAGTATTGCAAGTCGTAGCAGTGCTACGCCGTAGTATTCGTAGTAATGACTCAGTATTGCAAGTCGTAGCAGTGCTACGCCGTAGTATTCATAGCAATGACTCAGTATTGCAAGTCGTAGCAGTGCTACGCCGTAGTATACGTAGCAATGATTCAGTCTTGCAAGCCGTAGCAGTGCTACGCCCTAGTATTCGTAGCAATGATTCAGTGTTGCAAGTCGTAGCAGTGCTACGCCGTAGCATTCACAGGCGACTACGATGCGCCAGTAATTGAATAAGGTGTTTGTGCTGTAACCGAGTCGCTCTCGTTCGTGCTAACACAAAATGATACTTCATTACACAGTCCATAGATCGAATGGGGCTGAGTAAGATTAGTAGCATGTGGTCTCGCTCGCGTTATTTCGGGGTTAAAAATTTGCGTATAGATTCCTAATTCCAAGTTATCAAAGATATACTTATAACACTATGGAATCGTTTTTGGAACATGATTGTTAACTTACTGGAGGGATAAAAAGTAATCAATATAGGTACATATCTTACGAAGCAAAAGGAGTTAATGAGTAATGAATGGTACCTGTAACTGTGGGTAGACTTGTACGACGAGTCGCGAGCGCACCCTCAGCCGGACCTCCTTCCTCTGTTCGCCGTATTGGTTGTGAGCGCGGCACGTCCATATACCTGGACAAGCAAATAATTCATTTATTGACAACCTTACATTTTTTTTGTACCTACTATATACCAACATATTTATATTTTTGCCAACTCATAAGTTGGTCAACGACAGGCAGCATTTTAACTATATCTCTGTACATTAGCAACCTTTATACAGACAATTCGGCGTTGAGGTCTACTGAGCCGGACAGCTTTCGAACATATCTGTGCTAGATCTGACCCGGGTACTATGATGAAGCTTGAGTTACTTACTTACTGACTGATGTACGCAGTGACTCGAAGTGAATCTTGGTCTCCGACATCTGAGAACGTTATTTGTCCCGGTCTCTTGCCATTTCAGACGACACGCAGTTCTTGTGGTGTTTTTCAACTTCGTCGCTCCCAGTAAAGAAGCGTGAGTTTTGAGTAGTGAAAAAAATTTGGTAGATACCTGCGTCGGAGAGCGTGGCGCGTCTGATGATCAGGACCTGTTCCGAAACGGAAAGCCGGATGCTGTTGGACACGGGGCTGAGGCGCGCGTTGGAGTCTCGGAACCAGCTGTAGTAAAAGAAGAAACGTTAGAATTTTAGAAAGTACCGTTTTCTTCGGAATCGCCATAGATAATAAACTTCAATGGGCAGGTACACATAGATAAACTATAGAGGAGACTCGCAATCAGTTCTGCAGCGTATGCCGTCAAAATTATTATCTTACAGACGTTGATACTTCTCGATTTTATTTTATTTACTACCATAAGTATTTCATCGCGTAGTAAAAAATTATTCGGGCCATATTTGGCATAAAGCGGAGAGACTCCTGTAGACCTTTAATTGTGAAGCATAAACTGTTAACTTTCATAACACACATCATCATCAACACATCCTCGAGATGTTAAAATATGTCAGATATAACAGAACATAGTTTAAGAGGGATGAAACTCTATATTATAATGAAGAAAAAAAGCGCAAAAACCCTTTAAGGTGCCTCAATTTTGACCAGAACTGTATAAAAAGTACTGTAAAACTGAAATACGCAATGGCCATCCTAATTCTAACTTCCTAATTAATATTATTAATGCGAAAGTGTGTTAGTGTGTTTGTTTGTTTGTCCTTCCTTCATGCCCTGACTAAGCAACCAATCGACTAGATTTTTGGCCTAAAGCTAGTTTAAAGGATTGAGAGTAACATAGGCTGTTGTTTTGACCTGGTAAAACATCGAATTCCCATGAGAGATCAAATTTGGAAAAACGAGAAAATGATCTCTATAGGTTATAGGATAGGTACTTTTATCCGAATTCAAAAAAGGAGGAGGTTCTCAATTCACCAGAAACTACTGGACGGGAGAAAATACCATATTTACCCCTAGAAATGTGAAATTCGAAATTAACGCGGGTGAAACCGCGGGGAATAGCTGGTATAGAAAACTTCCACCTGATATGAGAGAACTGAAAGATAATGAATTTAATCTATGATTGGCTCTATGATAATAAGTAAACGGTATTTATTTGTGTCACAAAAGTACAGGGTAAGTAAAAACAAACAAATATAAATTAGAATCTTGGCCTTGACTTAAAATAATAATAATTATTATTTTTTCTTACATGACATTAACAATGCCTATTTACAGCTGATCTATTTATTGTTAATTTACCTTTTTTTTTTTAAATCTGAGTTCATAACTGTTTTATGGCTTTAAATTATATATAATATAAGTAAGTACCATTTATTGTAAAGCATATTTTGTCAATTGGCGTATCCAAGTGTGCCATGTGCTCCTACGGCGAATAAATGAGTATGAGTATGAGGTTTTGTATCCGGCGTGAATGTCCAGGTTTCGCAACCATAAGTCAGTTTTGGAAGTATGTATTGATCAAAGATTCTTTGCTTCAGCTATTATTTACTTTACTATCAACATTTCAAAATTGTTGGTTAACTATATTATGTACTAGCTGACCCGTGCCCAGTTCGTTGGCCGGTAAACATTTGTAGTAGTCTATAAAACTCGCAAATAAAACTCCAAAACGTTTAATTAATTTTATTAGTGTAGTATATTATAGTATTGATTTACATATACCTAGATTTTATTGACTGGACGTCACACAGCTCCACATTTACCTAGGTATATTATGCGCTTCAAAAGCTTTTGATATTATCTACTGGAGAATAGGGCACTAATCTATTGTCTAGTTCTAAAACTGGAAGGAAAAATCACCAGTCGTCCTAAATCTTCACAATTTCTATATTGATTCATGGCGTCTCGCAGATCTACATAATTCTCAGCGCGCAGTCTTCTCTCATTAGTTCTGTTCTGATACGTTTTAATTTTGGCGTAAGTACACCAGAAAACGGTTAAACAAACCTCGAAACCTTTGCAGGTGAGCAATGCGACTTTCTCTTATTGGTAAAATGTATCTAGGCGTAGAATTGCATTGCAGAAACTTTTTTAGTGTCCAGTCTCGTCAGTTTTCGGATTCACATGTCAAAGATCAAAGTTGTATCCGTCTTCGCCACGACAGTAGGTATATAAGCGAGTAGAGACTGAAGAGCATCAAATGCCTGGTGCGTTTCGCCAATGCATTGCAAGCGGACATCCCGGGTACACAGCACAATGTCCCGCCTGTCACAGTGCAGATCTACCAGGACGACGGCAACATCATTGGTAGCGAGAGCTTTGTACCAACTGGATGCTGTCCAGTAGGTCGTTTATCGGCACTGATAACAATTTTGTAATCATTTTGTTGTCTTTGCGGTATGGACTCGTATTTTATCCTTCCTCGTAGTATGAACTCAAATCATGCTATGTTTCGTTCGAATCCATTCAGTCGTTTTTGCGCTATTTTAGGACGAGAAATGTCACTTCCATCCCCACTCCCAAGGGAACCCTATTGAAATCCGGGATAAAAAGTATTCTATGTCCTTCCTCGTAGTATGAACTCAAATCCTGCCAAGTTTCATTTCAATACGTTCAGTAGTTTCGGAGCTATGCGCGGCCAAGATACAGACAGACAGACAGACAGACATGATGGAAAAAATACATTTTTGGCATCAGTATCGATCATAGAGTGCCCTCCAAAAAACTTTTCTATATATCTTCAATGTACAGAATTTGACCTGTTACAGTTTTATTATAAGTATAGATAATAGCTCCCGAAAAATGTATTGTTCGGGCAGCGAGTATGGGAAGTTTGCGCTGGTACACTCACGCATATAATTCATATGCTGCCGAAAACGGAGCAAGTGAAAAATATAGGTACAGCATCGTATAGCACTGTCGCTCTCTTTGATTTTTAGAAACAAAAACTCACAGTGAATAATCGACGCGACTGTCATTCTATTAGGCCAATTGCGTTTTGCGTATTTTTTTTTTTTTATTTATTTATGTTTCACATTAATTACTTCTTAAATAATATTAAAACTAACTTAAACCGTAGAAAATTCCGGTTGGTTTGTTAGCTAGTCTCAAATTGGTGCATCTTTGTCACGTGTTTTGCCAGACAAGAAGATTGACCATAATTATAATTATCTTAGCCTCTATATCCATCAGGATTAATAACTCTGCATTCATCTATTTGCATTTACTCCCGTCGTTCGGATAAATCTAATATAGAATAAGATTAATACTGAGTATTGAACGGACGGATGCTAACAGTAGTCAACGGCCATTTTGGATAATGCCCTCCCACAAATAGAGGGAGGGCGGGCGGTGCATGGAAAATATTTTTTAATGGATTTCCACAATATAAACGCTGGAATCTATCATTTATCTGATGAATTATCCAAAATTCCTCCGCGGATATCCAAGCATAGTGGCCTACTAGAACTAAAAATGTGAAGTAAACTGTTATGTTTTTATAGGCTTCGCTTCAGTGGAGGCCGCTGGTAAATTCTATATATACGAGTATATAGAAAATAATTTCATGTTTTCATTTATTTATTTAAATGTGACAGTTACCTGTAGGTAGGCGGTGGACTGCCGATGGCACAGCAGACGAGCCGGATATCAGCACCCTCGGTGACCTCCTCGTCTTCCGATACAGGGAGCATGCGTGGAGCCATGCTGCCCGTCGAATCTGCGGAGGAGGATTCTATTCTATTTTTTTTTTTACGAAACATGGTTGTTTACAATCGATCGATTAATGTACTCAAATTATAATATAATTAATTATCTTACCCTAACATTTGTCCATTAGGTATTCATTTATATTATAATTATTTGCAATAAACTGCAACTGTGTTAAATTTAAAAATATTAATTGTATTTGTTTCTATGATCCCTATTGGAAGGTCATTATAAATATGAGGTGCCATACAAAATATGCTCTCATTAAACATCGCAGACTTACTTGGAGGACAACAAATTATCATGTCATGGCGGTTACTTCTGAACTTTTCAAAGAGATTTATGTTACTTGTAACGACCACTACAGTCTCAAAGATGAACATTGATGGCAGCGTTAGGATTTAATATTTTAGGATACTCGAGTTATAAGTGGTGTAACTAGCACGACTTTGTTTTATATAGATAGATATTGCTCTTCAAACAACGTCTTTATAATT
Source organism: Eupithecia insigniata (assembly GCA_947859395.1). NCBI lineage: Eukaryota > Metazoa > Arthropoda > Insecta > Lepidoptera > Geometridae > Eupithecia > Eupithecia insigniata. The sequence goes on along the minus strand of OX401995.1, from coordinate 340,575 downwards.
TTTATGTAGGCATAATTTTCATTAAATTTATTCTGAACTCTCTCTCTCTCTCTCTTCTTAGCTAATAATTAATTCGTTACTAACTGTAGGTAAATTTCACACATTTAGGAGCAACATTTAGTCGTAACGCGTACTTACTCAACAGTACTTATCTCAAAATGACTTAAGCGAAGGCTAAGCCGAAGTGGTCAACTTGCGTTCGCGATCACGTGGGCGGTGGCGATCAGCTTGTATACGTAATCGAATGTAAATATCTATCTATGTTGAGTATGACATGATATGTATAAGATAAGTATGATATGTGTCATTTGACATTACTTATTGTATGTACTTATTATTGTTGAATACTTATCTAAAATTTTTAAGTGTGTTATTTTAAATATAATTCATTTTATTTGATGTATTGACTTAATCTAGATTTAATACTGACTTTTATGCGATATTTGTATTTTTTTATTGTATAACTTAATTTTAATTAGTTACTGTAAGTGGTTCTATGACCGTTCTAATTAAATAAATAAAATTTTCATTGAATTGAAATTAAGTTTCTCCGTCAAGTTTGGTGACATCCCAGAGCTGTATTTCTATATGTCTGACTAAATTGCTCCAACTATACGAGCGACGAAGCTTTACACTAGTACTTTATGATAACCTCATGAAGTAGGGGTATCTAACGCTCCTGTACGCAACATGCTGCTTTATGCAATTATTGTTAAAAGCACTTTATTTGAAAGCCAATGGAAGTTTTTCAGGAGGTCTATGAAGAATCTTCAATTTAATTCAAATTAGAATCAGCCCTTGCTTACGTCTAATACTCTAGCTAGATTGTAACAATCGTCGAACAACTCCCTACAGTCTAGTTGACACTTGCTGGTGTAGTCAACATAATTATGTGCTATATGAGTAGCAAGTCGCGGACGGCTAGCACACCAATTTAGGTACAGGTGGTACTCACGTGAGACGAGCACGCCCTGCGGCTCACTCCGTCGCTTCTCCCCCGTGAGTGCATGCTGCGCCTCGCACTCGTAGGTGGCGGGGTCGTCCGGTCGCGCGTCGCGCACCACCAGCACGTCGCCGCGGGACCCGCCGATTATGTAGCGACCACCTGGGAAGAGAAGAGAACCGTTATTATATGCAAATAGGAGATTGTACCACAAGGGAACATATAACGTATTCAGAGCGAGAGAGACACGAGGTCACGTGGGTGTCTCCAGGCTACGTCATCGACGCCATCGGCGAATGAGAAGATGACTCTGTTTCCTGGTGACCAGTAGCGTAAAATCGTAACTCCCCGAGCTCCTGTAAGAATCTGAGAAAACTATGTGGTTTTGTATTTACCAATTATTTATCACATTTAGTTGTATTTATCTAACTTTGTTTTGTCTGATCTAACAAACATAATGGACGATTCACATTTTTTTATGGATTTTTCAATTGACCCTTTTCACATTTGTTTCCCAGCTGTTTTCTTCGATCATGCATATACTAACGGTGCACTATTGAAACGGAAACTCAGTTGCAACGCAACGGTGCAACTGCCTTATTTGTACCATATTTTAAGTGACACTTTATTATGCAGTACATAAATGAAGTGTCTTTATTGCAACTTTGATTATGTCCGTCTGAGATATCATTGCCAATAACCAAACGCAAACAGAGTCGCATTGTACCCCTGTCAAAGTGTCCACTCCGCATCAATAACCAGAGATGACATTCTGTTCGAATTCATTTCAATAATTGTAGCACGGCCGCTCACAATGATATCAGCGCGTCCATCAGTCAACGGCGAGCGGCCTCATTTAGAATTCATTGAAAAACGGCCTGAAAGTTATCTGATCGCGCGAGAGCGCACAGCACACTGCTCATAAGCATGTACCTACACCAGCCAAGTGTGAGTTGGACTCGTGGACTATAGTTTAGTTTCCTTACATTATGTTTCCTTTGAAAAATTGTAATTGGTACTTTTTAGGGACACAAATATGTGTGGTCTGTGGTGTATGTACAAATTACTTAACTGACAAACTTGATAAAAATATCCAGCGCAATGTGGGCAAAAATTCTTGGCAGCGAGTTCTTCGCTCACAACGCCATTAAAAATCGATTAAAACAATAAAGCAAAAAGATTTCAAATAGTGTCGACCCTTACAATCAAATTTATTATGACTAAACTATAATTTTACTTATCTCAGCTTAAAGTAAGTTCGGATCTCTCCGGATTATCTTCACATTTGATAGGAGCTGGGACGGTTCTCAAACGAGACATTTCTATGCTGCTTCACAGCTGAAAGTTTCATGATTCCAACTTCAACAATTGAACAGTTTAGCGCTTTGCCCTCGTAAAAAGAAATAATGATAAGTTTTATGAACCTTTCTCTGCTGTTTTACTCCTTTTAGTAAACTCAGCTCAGGTGTTTGTGAGACTGACCGTTTATTACTTGAGACATTCTACATATTTTGGATTTCTGAGGAGGGGTTGTAAATGTTTTAGGTTCCAATGGAGTATAAACGTAGTTATCCGATAAAAGCACCTTTGTCTACAAGTTGAAGAACGTCTGTCGTCGTATCAAGCGGTGTCAGCCATCGCCATAAATGCGTAAGTGCACTCAATCGAAGTCGCCTCCTAATTTCAAAGTCATGAGCCTTACTATGCCCCCACCGCAACTCGCCCCCCGCCCTCCCACGCTCGGCGCCCGCCCTTTGTGTTGCAAATTGAATGACAGATCCGCGACTCGTGAATGCTAAGCGTCTTTGACGATTGATATTTATTCAGTGGTTGCTTTTAATTTGTCCCAAAATGTTTGGTTGGATGAGAGGGAACAAATAGCGCACACATACTTCGTCTTTGATATTTTGGCATGCCAAGGCGCTTTTTGCATCTTTCGTAAACATTCATTTAAAAACATTCTGAAACCTAGGCTTAGATTAAAAATGCAAATAACTTTATATCATCATCATCATGATGATCATATCAGCCCATACACGTCCACTGCTAGACATAGGCCTCCCTTATACGACGCGATGCCACAAATAGCGGTCCTGAGCCGCCAAACTATATACAAATAAATAATTTTAATAAACAACTCCTTGGTAAATAAGCTTATATCTTTACCACCCGGAAGTCTAGAACATTTTTATAATCATTAAGTTCATAATTCATAATTCATTTATTGTTTGTGAATCAGGTAATATTACAGTCAGATAATAAGACTTATTATACTATGTAGATCGCTAGATTCTGCCACTCGGGCGTACAAACATTTCAATATACCTAACATACATAATTTAAGAACATTGCAACATACTATGTATAACAACTAGACAATTTAATTTTATTTAGAAGTATGTCAATATAATATAATTTAAAGCAATACTCTTCTTTATGAAACCTGGTCAAATTATGCAATTTAAATATAATAAAAACGTCTGTAAGTGATGAATATGTCAAAATATTATTATTTAATTAAAACAAAGGTCAAACAAATAATACGGTCCATAAATTTCACAATTTTCAGGTCAAAAATATTTAAATAACAGAATAAAATATATGTTGGGTATGGAAATAATGGTTTGTAGAAAGAAATATAACTTATTTACATAGTCACAATGTTTACAATTATTATTAATGTCGAACAATACGGTCATTTAAGAAATCATTTACAGAATAATAAGATTTTCCAATTAAAAAATCATTAAGTTTTGCACTAAATTGGTTGCTGGACAAATCACGAACAACTTTTGGAATTTTGGAAGTGATAAGCCGATATAAATTCTATAAGAAGTTTTTGACTGAAGAAGTCTTACTGAATAGGTTTTATGTCTGTAAATCTCTGCGTTATCTATCACAGTTATGTTTTGAAAAAGTTTTGTGTTTATGAAATAAAATGATATTATTTATTTATTCAAAAAAGAACGGCAATATTACAAACATATTACTGTAGTGTACCTAGTCGGTCATGCGCATAAGGAAAGGCGACCGTGGCATGCCAGCGCGCTGCACCACTGCAGGACGCGTCTTTATCTTCATCTCACCCCTTGTGGGGGGGTGGGAATAGGGTATCGGGGCTGAGCCCCCTGGCCCTGGCTGGTCTCCACCCATTACGATGGGTGGGTCTGTTGGGTTTTGCAGGATTTCTTTAGACACCATCACCGGTGCCGCCTATGGCCTCGGTGCGATCTGGCCCTGCCGGGGGAGATCCCTGGTTACCCAGGGTAGGCCCAGCGAACCGATCAGCGACCGAGGCAGCGGCCCCCAGTGATGGTGCTAAGTTTTGTGTTTCGGCTTCTTGTTTTATCCTGGATTCTCTGGCGTATGGCTTGTATTTCCTTTTTCCAGGCTGGTCCGGTGGTCTGGCATGCTGCGGGGCGATGTCTCTAACATGTTGGTGATCGGAAGTATCTACTTTACCAAACATGTTAGAGAGGAGCCTATTGATGAAGTCCCCTGTCTTTTCCATCTTGAGGTCACGAAGTATGGTCGCATTCCGCACGTACCGCGGAGCTCCTACGATTCTTCGGAGTGCAATGTTTTCCTGCGCTTGGAGTCGGTTTCTATTGGTTACGCTCAGATACGGGTACCACGCTGGAGCTGCGTAGGTGAGCCGTGATCTGAGGTAGGTTTTGAAGATCATAGTCTTGGTCCGAAGCGGCAGGCGTGATTGTAGAATCGGTAGGAGCTTGCTTCGTGCTCCCCTGGCTTGACCAATCACTTGGTCGATGTGCTTTTTGAAGCTGAGGCGTCGGTCGATGGTGACACCCAGGTATTTGACATCTGGTTGCCACGGGATGTCCTTATCCATCAGCTTCAAGGGAGTTGGGAGTCTCGTGTTCCCCGTAATGATGGCCTGGGTCTTCGCCACGTTCACGGAGAGCCTCCACTTTTGTAGCCACTCTGGAAGGACGTTGAGGGTTGGTTGCAGTCGTTTCACGGCGTATTCTGCTCGGTAAGATGATGCGTAGTAGGCTGCGTCGTCTGCGTAGAGTGCGAGCTTTGCCTGCCCAACAACAGGGATGTCGTCGGTGTACCAGGCGTAGCATGCGGGCTATAGGCAGCTTCCTTGTGGGACTCCAGCTTTTACGGGCTTCTCCGTCGAGAGCACGTTCTCGACTGCAACCACGAAGCTGCGTTTTTGAAGGAAGCTTGCGAGGATGGTAACTAGCTTCCTCGGGGCGTCGGACTGGGACAGCAGGACGCGCCAGTGCGCGCGATATATTTATGTTTGTTGTCCTGCTCGCACACAACTAGCGCTGTCTCACTCACCGGCTAGGATTACTGAAGAATATCGACGCTCGCGCATGGAGCCTCGTGATTGGTTCAAAATTTATTTCTTGCTCTTCATTAGATAGCTTAAAGAATGATTGTAAATAAAATATATGTATGTATATACGGCAATTTCTTAATAAAAACAGTTTTTCCACAATACAGTAAAATCGACTTTCACTTCTCTCCAAAAATAGTAGGCAAGCAAAACGTCCTCAACATTACATAGTCGATAAAATGCGATCAATTTCGTGTCAAATAATCAAAACGTGTCTCAAATAAATGCACATAAAGCATTTTTTATTTTGCTGGCTTAATTTGTTAAATATCTGTAAGGGAACTTTTGAACCCTTACAGATATTACCAAACAAAAATCCTAAAAATAAGATAGAAAAACGTACTTACTTCTTTAGAAAACGAACAATGAGTTTATAACGGGCATTAGATGACGTCATAGCGGCTGTTAACTTTGATGACTTTGAGAATTAGTTCCAACTGAAACGGTCGTTCATAAGACCTTAATAGCTAGACGTAGCGTCATTCAAATATTCGTACAAGAGGAAGTCTCCCGTTACGTCCATTCATGTAGGTCGGCGTCACACTGAGCTCAAAGTAGGTACCTGAAGCAGGATGGCTTCCAAATCATGTTGCATGCACACTCAGAGAGGGAATGACTTCTCCAACATCTACTTTTGGACGTACGTTTGGTTTTGAGAATGGCTGGTAGTTGCAAGTGGATGTGAAAGCTACCATTTACTCAAGTCAAGTTATACTCACTCTAAAACCAGGATAATTTCAAATAGCTGTCTTGTCGTGTGCCACAGCCTTGTCAGTGAGTCGTTATGGCGATAACCGCGAGAGATAATGACGAAACGTCTGCTTTAAGAAGATAAGCGTCTTTGAGAGCCGCGAATTTGGCTGCTCGAGTATTTACAGGCTTAGTGCCGCGAAGCTGATATGTAACGCCGTGATAAGCCCGTAGCAGGTTGTACCTACTCGGCGGTGGCGCTAGCTTATGTGTGAAGTCGATGTGTATACTTGATTTCAATGAGTTTGTTTTGAAACTGTTATTTAGTACCATAAACGTAACGTTAAGCGCTATACATAGTTTGCCATTGAGAAAACTCATTGTGTTACGTGATCATAGCAAAGTTGCGATGCGCCCTCGCAAGCCACACGGCTGAGGCCTGTGAGTAGACATTTCTAATGACCATAAGCCATTGTACCATCAGACCCTGTGCTGTCTAACAATAAAATATTATTCAATACTGGCCAAACATAAAATAAAATAAATTCATGTGCCGTAGATAGGTACGGTAAATATTTTACCTAGAGGATGATGAATAACGCGAATTAATTTCACGTGAAAATTGTAATAACTATGTTTTCCCTGGTTTTTTAACTAGTCCTATTGTGAATGTATTAAAGCCTAAAATGCAGTGGGTATTACATGAAGCGCTGCTGGTAGCCTGCAACACGTATCGCCGGTGTCGGCATGTGGCGTGAGCTAGATACGACACGAGAATTCGGATTTATCTTCGTCGTCGGTTTGCTAACGTCCAATGGAAGCTAGCCTCTCCAAGCTCTTTAGCACCTCTAGAAATGTAGGTCATCCCAGAAATTGGAAAAGTGGTGAAATTCACGTTGAATAAACACAATGTGCAGACGAGATCCTTCGCTCTTTTCCATGCAAAATCTTTCCAAGAGCAAAGCTGCTGAACCTCACAAAGGAAATGAAATATCGTTGCAGCGGCCTAAGCTCCGCGGCAGTAATTCGCGGCTACTGCATCACAAGGCGGACATTAAAGTTGCATCAGAGCTTAACTTTTATTGGAACTTCCAAGTTTCAATCTTATTTCGTCGGGAACTGAATGTCTAGTCTGTTTCATTGTTTAATGGCATTCATTGTTGGCGCGCCTTACTTTGCTTCTGTTTCTATATTACTCCTTTACTTTCTGTTTCGCAGTTCAGCTGTTTTCTTCCTAGATCTTGTTAGATTCCTTGTTTATTACATCATCCGCCTAGTTTTATGACAAATCCGTTTGACACACAATTCTCAGTGAAATAAGAAGAACGTGGAAAGTGAAAGCTAATTTTGCACGATTGAGTGAAAACAACGCTGATTAAACAAACCTTTCGATTTCACACGAAGAATTTCGTTCCATATTTGGCGAAAAATAAACAAGAGAACCCTTACAAAAAAAACGATGGGTCCGATGGGTTCAGTGATCGTTGCTCAACTTCAAGAATTTGTTTGTAGGTCACTTTAGTACGGAATAAAACATATCAAAGACTTCTTGTAGTGTTTTACATAGCGATACTAGTTTTTTTATGAATAGAACATAGAGTCCAAGTCAGTGAATCAGATCTGAGATAAGCCGTCTCAGCCTATCTGTTATTAATTCAGCATCCCAGCATCGAACATTGTCGCTTATCCGATAACACGTTAAATAATAAAGGCTGTTTCGAGGCACTGGGGATCTTATAGAAACATTGTTTGGAGCAGTATGTACGTACATTGGTACATTTGGTTGGTTAATTTTATTATGTATGTAAGTATGAGTGGTGGTAAATAAGAAAGCCAATGAAATTATTTTGAATAATATTTCATACGTTTTTCACTTCTCTACTTCACGAATTTATAGTAAGTCTTTAAATATATTTCAGATGATTACGACCGCAATAGATAAAATCATGTTAATTTATTTGTTTGCCCTTCTATCCATTTGCATATTATTAACTTAATTTTCACTTAATGTAATTTTCAATTAAATAAGCCAACTTCACCTTCAGTTCCTTTTGTAGTATGGAACATCAAAAAGTTGATTCTTTATGTAAGAGGACGAATGTTTTGCACAGGCTGATTGTTTCAGACAAAAATTCAATAAAAACATACTATTTAGTCCTAGGCCTGACACTTGAGTTTTACGCCCGTTATGCTACAAGACACACTTAAGCAAGAGAAGTGAAATTCTCATGCGTTGTCTCTAGGGTCTGTCTGTTGGTGCAAAGACAAAACAGACCTCGGCATACCCTGACATGAGACGCACTAACGAATAAGGCACGTTCACCTTCAGTAGAAGGCATTTTTATTAATTACAGCATTTTTATTAATTGCATTCATACAGTCCACCAGGCCTTATTGATGTAGTGAGTTTATACAATATTCACAGTATGTACCCATTTAGGGTGTTGCAATGGAAGACTGATAATGATTGAATCACTGAATGTGGCTAGCAAGGTTGTAGGCTTTGAAATGAATCTTATCAAAACAATGACGAATAGTAGAAAAAGAGCAATTACAGTTGGAACCCACAGTTTGGCATATATGGAAAGATATACATACTAACCTAGGAAAACAAATCGGGTTTGACAGAGCAAGTAATGAATCAGAAATTGAGTTAAGAACACAACGGACATGGAACAGATACTGGGGTCTGAAAGATATATTTAAAAGTAAGATGCCAATACATATAAAAGCATAAGTTATGAGATCAAATTTACATCCATGCCGTGCGCTTGTCAAACATGGAAATTCACAAATAAAATTAACACCTGTCAACGAGCCATGGAACGAAGCATGCTAAACAATAAAAAATCCACAAAGTCACACACACTATCATAAGAAAATTAACAAAAGCGACTGATGCTCTCAACTTCGCTCAAAGACTGAAATGGGCTGGCCATGTTGCTAGAATAGAAGACTAGAGATGGACAAAAAAGGTAACAACAACATGGAAGGTGCCACAAGGCAAAAGTCACCAAGGAAAGCTTTACGCCCGATGGGAGGATATCAAAAACACTGCAGGACCACACTGGATGCAACTGGCTCAAGAGAGGGAGAAATGGAGGAGGCCTTCACCTTAATAGGGGTTCTCGAAAATGAGCAATAAACCTAAGAAATGTCTACCTAAACATAATTAAAATGTAATGAATTTAAATGACAAATAATAATAAAGGTTTACAAATTAAATTTAATAGATGTACGTACATGCATAATGTAAATAATATAGTCATCATCATGATTACAATTTAACTTCAATAATCTCATTCATTTTAATAGAGTTTATAAGCATGCTGCTAATGAGATTATGATAGGTAATTTAATTTATGTGTCGAGAAATAAAAGGCTTTTTATTTTTTACTTTATAATGCAAGACTGGCCAGGTGTCATGCCTTTATACTTATGATGCACTTATTTAATATTTATCTATACACTAAATACATATTACGAGTCGCTAAAAGTATCGTTGAAAAAGTCGACAAGTTCGTAAAATCATTTAAAAGCATCTCTGTTTTGTTTTGTACATGTTATTGTTTTCCAGACATAATATGTTTTTTTTTTGGGATTTTATTATAAATTTTTACATCCATCGAGTGGGGGAGGATTGGTGAATTTTTAATTTTGATGCGGGCTTACCTAACTAGATTTTGTTTGTATCTTATTCGATATCGGCTAAGCTGAACTATTATTTTTATATTTAGGGTAATTCCTTACGAATTTGCCTATTTCTAGGATGCATACTAACTAACTAAACCTAACCTTCAAGTCAAAACTTACTCCTTTCACCAGTTAAGTACCCATTATGGTCTACATCTTTTGAATAAATTGCTATGAGAATTGTCTTCTATTGTTTTACAAAAAATGTTTATCGTCCTTTGGAAATACTCTATGTATTATCAGTTAACCTTGGACCCTTGCAACGTGCGCAATGTCTGTGCTGTGAAAATAATTTGAATAGTGCAAAATGGGTGACAACCAATATGGCGGAGATGAAGTGAGCTCCAGTCATGTATCATCTACACTCTCATTCATAGACTGCCCGAGTAAGTACCTACCTACTTACTATTTTAGCTTATACTTTATGTGATGCTTCTAAATATAGGTTGTATTTCCCGATATAGGTATTGTTTTCGGTCAATTAAGGGGTGCTGATTACGAATATGACATTGATTTTAAAATCCAAGATGGCGGTTTTTTTTTCTTTTTTCCGATATGGGGTTGCTTATTACAAATTTGACGGCGGACACCTATTTTTGATTTTTTTGATATGGGTATAATTTTCAACGAATACAAGGGCGGTGATTACGTGAAAACTTGATCAATTGAGTCTCATACAGTAGATATAACTTGGTGGACCTGAAGTTAGCTGTCTGCCTGCACAATTAGACGGGCTTTTTTAATTAACAGAATAGTTAAGATTTAACTGATCTGATGTAAATTAGCGAAGGCAGTGTAAAGCAGAGCTATCATAAATATTTTATTTTCAGATAACCAGAAAATACTTTTAAAAGACAATCGCCGGCATTCGCTTCAATATCTATCTAAAGATGGGACTCAGCTGTGGAGGTGTACGAACAGCAAGACCTGTAATGCAAGATTGAAAATATTAGGAAAAAGAATTCTGCGTGAAGATCGTCATTTGTGTACACAAAATCAACGCATTTGTTATTTCATTTGATAAAAATCGGTCCCTTCTATTAACATACCTGCTAATAGGTTACATGGGAAGGTAAACCAAAATTGTTGTCTTAGGCTTTTTGCGTTAACTGTACCTGCCGAAAATTCCTGGCATTCACTGGGAAGGAAATAACTTTGTATCAGTCGATTTAAAATGTCGTGGCATTGCTTGGGACTCAAAGCATGAAGTTTAAAATTCAGAGAACAATAGATACGGCATTGGTGGGACTAGCCCATCATTTATAGGCTTCTGGTTGTATGCAAGAAGCAAGCCACAGCATGTCATAATCACGATGAATGTATCCTGTCAGTGTACCTGTCAGTCAGTAGATATGGAACGAGCGTCACAGGCTGCGGTATTAATGAAGACGAGAGGGCTGGGATTAGCCGGTAATTGAGTTGTTCTATTCATAGATTATGAATAGGGAAGATGAATGGGAGAAGGTCGGTTGGAGTGAAAGATTGTGGGTTTGTGTTAATACATAACTTATATAAATAACTTATCACATAATACTATTAACAATTATTATTTTTTACTACAGGTACCTAGTAGTGTATCTAGTTATAACATAATAAATAAATTCTAATATTGCGTTGGTATGTATAAATTATAGATAGATAGAAAATTCTTTATTGCACACTTATTGATAAGAAACAGAAATAGAAAAAAAGACAATTTTAAAACTAAGTTACAAGTGGCGGTCTTATCGCTCGAGAGCGATCTCTACCAGACAACCTTGGATGGATAGGATTGTTGGATAGTACTAGGGGATCTGTGTGCTAGTATAGATTTAATAAATAAAAATACTCATAATAAATATAATGCCTAAAATATACTACATATATAAATTTATATATATATATATATTTACTTATATACATAGGGACACAGGTATGCGTTCAATGTCAACAGCCTAAATAGTGCTCCTTCACCATGGTTTTGAATAGTGGTAGCGACTTTGCTCGCCTCACTGAGACTGGCAATGCGTTCCATAGTTGTACAGCCCGGGCAGTAAAGGAATGGGCCAAGAAAGAAGTAGAGTGAACAGGTACTTGAAGTATAAAAGTTTCAGAAGAGCGCAGAGAAAGAGCGTGCGAATGATGGAGAAAGGTAAAAAGCTCTTTGAGATAAGGGGGTGCAGAGGCGTAAAACAAGATATTAAAGAGAAGAGAGAGAATATGAGAATTTCGGCGAAGCCGTATAGGTAACCACTTGAGCTTCCTGCGAAATTCCGAAACATGGTCATACTTGCGCAAGCCAAATATGAACCTTATCCCGACATTCTGCAGGCGCTCAAGTTTGTCTAACTGTTGCTCAGTTAGATCAAGAAAGGCCGAATCGGCGTAATCAAGAACTGGAAGGAGAAGAGATTGTGCAAGAGAGATTTTAGTGGCAATAGGTAGAAAGTTACGCAGCCTTCGAAGGGAACCTGCTGAAGCAAACATTCTACGGTTGATTTCAGATATCTGCGGTCCCCACGACAGATTTCTATCGATGAGGATACCTAAATTTTTCACCGTTTTGCTTTGCCCAACAGGGGTCCCATCAAAGACCACAGTTGGTAGAGTACCCCAATTTATCCGACCTATCATTCGAGAGCTTCCTACTGTGATCACTTGCGTTTTTGAAGGGTTGACTTTTAGACCAAACCTGTTGCTCCAGTCCAGGATACGACCTAGGTCTTCGTTAATGGTGGCAATAGCACCCGATAGCTGATCTACCGTAGCCTGCGTGTATATTTGGAGATCATCTGCATAGAGGTGGTACGATGAAGTTATGTTTTGAGATATAGAATTTATGAACATAGCAAAAAGAAGAGGTGAAAGAACGCCACCCTGTGGAACGCCAGCAGACATGTCGCACCAAGACGAGCACTCATCATCAATGCGAATACGCTGCCGACGCCCATGCAAGTAACTGCGAAAGCAATCAGCCACTGCTGGAGATACGTTGAGAGAGCATAATATTGCAACTACAATTTCAAAATCCACATTGTTAAAAGCATTGCTAAAATCTAGTAAGCAAAGAACAGTTACTTTTCCATCTTCCATGCCAGAGCGGATGTCGTCTGTAATTTTTACTAGCGCGGACACTGTGCTGTGGCCTGGGCGAAAACCAGACTGGTAAGGATTTAGGAGATTATTCATGGAGAGGAATGTGCTTAATTGCTGGTGGACAAGGCGTTCTAAGACTTTGGACAGGAAAGGAAGAATAGATATAGGACGGAAATCAGAGAAGCCAATAGGCTTGGATTTTTTAGGGAGAGGAGATACTAGAGCTTCTTTCCAGACAGATGGGAATAAACCAGTGGATATCGAGGAGTTCAGGATGTGTTTAATAGCGGGAGCTATTTGGACAAGAATAGGGGTTATCATGTTTCGACTAATACTATCGTTGCCAACAGCCTTAGAAGAAATCGATGTAACAGCTCTCTTAACGTCACAGTCCGTGAACTGATTAAAATGAAAAGGTGAGTAGCCAGGAATCGGTGTAGAAGAAAGATGAAACAAAGTTTTCGATTTCAGTTGGATATCGAGATCTGATATAGAGGTAAAGTGTTTGTTAAGAGAATTGAGATTAAATTGTGGAGGGATTTTTGTACGTTCTTTTGATTTTCCGATTCCCAGAGACCGTAAGAACTTCCAAACCTTGGCAGGGTCAGAGTTCTCTACTGAAGTATGGATATAGCGGCGTTGCGCGTCACGACACGCTCTATTGCAGTGATTCCGGCGATCTATATATCTTTGTTTATTAAATTCGGTAGGTTTACGCTTCAGTTTTGATTTGGCTACGCATTTCTGACGCATAAGCGCTTTTAACTCAGGTGTGATCCAAGGCGCAGGAAGGTGCTTGAGCCTTATCTTCCTGAGCGGGGCATGCTTGTCATAGAGATTGGTAATGACACTATTAAATATCTCTACTTTTACATTTACGTCCGTAGCATCATAGAGCTCAGACCAATCTATACCTTCCGCATCAAGTCGTAGTTTCTCCATATTAATACCACTAAAATTTCTTTGCAGAAGAACCTCGGGTTTGGGCTTAGGAGGGCGAATTTTGTATGACATATACAACATGTCGTGGTAAGAGAAAGCTCCTGCTTCACATTGACCATGCCTGGCCACATGAGCAGGAGATGAAACTATGATGAGGTCAAGTAGAGAGGGAGAAGAGTTCGGGAAGAAATGAGTAGCATTTAAAGGAAGAATTGACATATTGCACCCACTTACAAGGGTTTCAAGTGTAGTGGACCGACTGTCTTTCTTGAGTAAGCAGGTGTTGAAGTCACCCATAATTATGAAGTGATCGTAAGAAAGAGCCAGATTTTCGAGGAGTGTTTTAAATGAAAGAAAGAAGTTTATTTTGGAAGAAGGACAATAAAATACACCTAGTAGCACCTTTGCATGCCGGAGATCGGCCTCAATGAAAAGATGTTCTCCCGCTTTGGAGGGTGGTGGCTGTGCTGACATACTTACTATATTGAAAGAAATATGTGTTCGGAGATATATAGCAACCCCCCCACCACCTGATCCAACACGATCGTTTCTTATAAGTTTGAAACCTGGAAGAGCATATGAAGAAGAAGAAAGGCAGGGCTTTAGCCACGATTCGGAAACAAGCAGAGCGTGATTGTACAAAGAAAAAACAGACAAACATGACACTCTGTGCTTGAAATTTACCAAATAACACATTGTTGGCTTTAAGAGCGTACCATGCATAATTATAAATAATTTAATAATTCTTTTCGACTTTTGCTCCAACTCGAAAACTACCAACCTAACAAGGTAAAGGTTTCTTGTTCGCTTCTTTACTTTACCTTAAAAATATTGAAGTGAACAAAAAAATCAAAGTGATAAATTTATTTCCCTATTTTACATGTAATTTTAATTTTGTGAGGTGAAGCATTTCGATTTTTGAGTTTTCGGTCTAAACCAAATACCAAGTTTCATAAAAGTTAGTAATTAACGATGAATTCCTTGTTCTGACCCGTTTCCTTTCATCGTCATGGAGTGGGACGGTCCCGGTCTCAGTAATGACGACATTTGCAGGACAATCAGATCAGGCATTCGAGTTAGTAGTGTGTGCTATTCATAGGCGACCTTCGAGGGCTCTAATGAATGTACGACAATTTACAATTCGATGTGTATTTTCATGAGATTAGGGCGCGTAGCTTTAGTCGAGCGCTACTTAATAATAAGTAGAATTAATGTATTAAAAAATAAATGTAAAAATAACGTATAAAATAAACGTTTAATACACGCTAAATAACAAAACTGCTCGATGAATAAGAAGCTCGCATTTGAAGTCATTAATCTCTACTTTTATTTAAATTAATAATATAAAACCAGAAAAGCAATAAGAGCGAAATTATATAAATTTCAAGTCGACTGCTTGTAGAGTTCAGTCGGTTCGTAAAGCAATAAACTGGAGCGGCGATCCCAAACAACTAAACCAGTTTTCTAATTAATCATTTTACTTGGAATCGTTCGCTGGAAACTGCGGATCCTAATCGAATTTCCGAAGCTTAATCTCGCTTAGAAGTCATAAAGAGCTTCTGTCGCGGACAGGCGGCGCGTCGCGAAAAATTAAGAATTTTTGCCTTTCCCGATAATCGCCGGTCGACGAGCACCGATCGGAGGACTCGCTAAAATCGCTAAACTCGCATAAAGAATGGTGTCAGGAATTGAATTTTCGAAGTCGAATCGCACGGTTTTTAAATTGTATAAAAAAATGTCATCAGGAAAGGCTTCGTTTAAGTCCGCTATCCCAATCCCTCGTTGACCACCTACCCGAGAGGAGTAGATTTAAAATCAGCGGCGCATACTCTTTGCATGCAGCACAATGCTGAATCTGCTACCTTTGCCTGTTAGTGGTAATTTATTTCTTTGTATAATTCTAGTTTAGGTTAAGTTTAAAGGCAATAAATGATTTTTATTTATTATATTAGCTTAAATAACTCGTCGTTTATTACACTGCTCCCAACGGCGGCGGCGGCGGGACTGGCGAGCGGGCCCGCGGGACTTCCTAACTTGTTTAACTTGCCACAACTTGTTTGACATCGCACAGCCAATTGTGAAGAAAAACACCAAGTGGAATTAAACTGTGCCTTTGTGAACTGGACACGTCCTGCATACTCGGGTTCATCATCATTATCCGCAGTCTCCATCGAAGAAATAATTATCAACTCTATGGAAGACTCACTCTAGCATAAATAGGCATCGCCAATGGCAGGTCTTGACTACCTAGGTACAGTTATGGATCGGCAGTAATATCACTCTAGAAGCTCTAAACTCCGAAGGTTATCGAATGTCTCGCTGTGGTACAGCATCCTATTTACTATTTGCAGAAGTTTGCGGGTAGATAATGGAATCGTGGAGTGTAGGTAATCCTCTTTGGGCAACATGAGCTGTCCGCAGTCTATGCGACGTTTAAAAGCACTACGGCGCTCGCCTGCTTTTTGCGTTCCTAAAAGTATTCACCTCAGTAATTCTAGTCTGTTATGAGAACATTATTGGTTTTATTTAAGTCCGTGCTTATTTAATATGAGTAGTGAGTACCTATAACTTAGTATATAATTTATAACTTTGGTTTTTCGAGAATACAATTAGGTTCAATCAATTTGTAGAGCACGTTTCTAATATGTGCGTGTTCTGATAAATACATAATGTTGGCGAGGACAGGGCACACAGCATCATCTAGTTACAAGCTAAACACAGCTTGTGTTATGGCTACTAGATAACTGATACATACCTAATACAATATATTACATAGATATATACTTTTTTATTATACATAGAAAATACGCAGAATGCCCGAGACAAATATTTGCAGATCGTACAAACATTTGTCCCATGGCGAGAAAGGAACCCGCAACCTTCTGCGTCACAGGCGGACCTTCGCCCGCCGCGCCACATCGGTCGTGGTCGGTGATGTAACTTCACCCCGCGAACCCTATGATTAAATAAATTAATAGCCATATGGCTTTTACAATTATTCGACTTTGCTTGTTTGTACCTAAATTTACGTCTTGCCCTGATGCTGCTCCTCCAAAATCTCTTTTGTCCCAACGGCAATGGGACGGGCCTCTGTGTGAGTTGACACGGAATTGTTTGTTACAAACGTGCTCCAGCTCTGCAGATGGTGCCCGTCTCCTGGCCGTTTCTAAATGGGAGTCAGGACATTGGTTGCAAGCACTTCCTTCATATAATACTGGCACTCTATTGGATCCCGTAACTTTCCTTATAGCAACATGTCTTCGGTCGGGTGCAAGGTGTTGCGCGCCTCATCAATGCCAGTGCGGTACTGTTGTCGAACAGCTTGGTCATCACGGATTATCGTGTGTGTGCTGCCGGTCGGATGTCTCGCCATGCCAGCCTTAACGACATCTTCCGGCGGGCCTTTGTCACCGCTAGCGTACCAGCTATTCTCGAACCGAATGGTCTGTTGCGTGACGATGGTAAGAGGCCCGACGGCATGACTTTAGTCCCTTGGGAGCTGGGGAGGCCTATTGTGTGGGACGCTACATGTGTCGACACACTTGCGCCTTCCCATCTTTCAAGGACATCCGTGAGGGCTGGTTCGGGGGCAGATTTGGCCGAGGATCTCAAGAGGCGCAAATATGCAGGTCTCGACAGAGCCTACGCATTTGCTCCCCTTGGAGTCGAGACCCTAGGTCCGTGGGGTACCGAGGCTCTCCGGGTTTTCAAAAAATTATCTGAGCGCCTGGTCGAAGTGACGCGTGACCCGAGAGCTGGTGAGTATCTGGCGCATCGCATTAGCATTGCCATACAGCGAGGCAATGCAGCCAGCGTCTTGGGTACGCTTCCGACTGGTATTGATATGGACTAGTTGAGCTATCTGTAGATTGTTTGCAACAGTCTGCAGTTAGCTCAATTGTTTCAATTTTAAATACTAGTTTAATTTGTTTATATTAAATAAATTGAATTGAAATCGAATGATCCTAGGCGGAGGGATGGATGGAGGCGGCCCAGGACCGCTATTTGTGGCGTCGTATGGGGGAGGCCTATGTCCAGCAGTAGACGTGTATAGGCTGATATAGAATATAGAATAGAATATAGGCCCTACGAGACGTTCTTTGTGATGACAGCTAAATAAATTCACTCGAGTACGGCCCGCGCGGGCTCGCTTTTGTACCTATGCAATTGGTAAATTACCGCAGTGGATAGGCGATCACAAGCTAAGGCTCGCCAAGCCATGAGCTGGCCAGTATATGAACGGATCGAGTACACTAAACCTGCTTCGATTAGAGCTCCATTGTGCAGTGACTTACCTTCAGCGGCGGCGGGCGGCAGTGGCGCTCCGTGACGAAGCCAGCGCGTGATTGCAACATGGGGGCGTACTGCGGGCGGTGCCATGCAGCTCAGCAGCACCGCGCCGCCGGCCACGCCGTGCGACGACTGCACGCGCACCTCCCACGGGACGTCCATCACTGCAAAGCAAACACACGCGTTAATATTTACGGAAGAATTCTCGCCTGTGCCGGCTGGGGCATGTCAAGAGAACGGAGCAAGATCAAGAGTGGCGAGGACCAATGGCCCGCCAGCAGCGGTCCGAGCACCGCTAGACTGACCAAGTGGCAGCCGACCTCACAAACTCGCCGCTACTAGTGAGGACATCAGAATGCTTGAAGGAGGAAGTATTGTGCCGGAGATTTAGATCGATGCTTTGGGTCATTGAGCCACAGGGGGATTCAAAATTGTTCAAAAATAAAACAAGAAAACCAATCTGTGAAATGGTATAATTAAATAGATACTACTAATCGATAAAGTATTGATGCTCTGAACAGTTTTTAAGCTTGCACGGTGCGATTCTTAGCAACATGGTTTTTCAAGACTCTAGAATATCCTAGACTGAGTAGAATCTCTCAAAATAGTCGTCAAACACATCGATTGGCTGGATAATGGGCACCATTAAACAAATCAGTCGTGATGTCACAATCTGTACTCGTTCGAGCAGCTAACGCTAATAGATTGTTCTGTCGCTCATTACTCCCTCTACTGCACATTCAGGGCTGCCACTCATCATCACAATACATTGCCATGTGCCATGTGGCAACACTGAAAGTCCGACGTGTCCATCAGCTGATAGAAATTATTTTACGTAAAAAATACATTAATTGTCAAAAAAAATAACAATCAAATAATATAAAGAAATTAAACTAGTATTTAAAATTGAAACAATTGAGCTAACTGCAGACTGTTGCAAATAATCTACAGATAGCTCAACTGGTCCATATCAATACCAGTCGGAAGCGTCCCCAAGACGCTGTCTGCATTGCCCCGATGTATGGCAATGCTAATGCGCTGCGCCAGATACTCACCAGCTCTCGGGTCACGCGTCGCTTCGACCAGGCGCTCAGATAATTTTTTTGAAAACCCGGAGAGCCTCGGTACCCCGCGGACCTAGGGTCTCGACTCCAAGGGGAGCAAATGCGTAGGCTCTGTCGAGACCTGCATATTTGCGCCTCTTAAGATCCTCAGCCAAATCTGCCGCCGAACCAGCCCTCACGGATGTCCTTGAAAGATGAGAAGGCGCAAGTGTGTCGACACATGTAGCGTCCCACACAATAGGCCTCCCCAGCTCCCAAGGAACTAAAGTCATGCCGTCGGGCCTCTTACCAACGTCACGCAACAGGCCATTCGGTTCGAGAATAGCTGGTACGTTAGCGCGACAAAGGCCCGTCGGATGATGTTGTTAAGGCTGGCATGGCGAGATATCCCACCGGCAGCCCTAGTACACAATAATCCGTGATGATCAAGCTGTTCGACAACAGTACCGCACTGGCATTGATGAGGCGCGCAACACCTTGCACCCAACCGAAGACATGTTGCTATACGGAAAGTTACGGGATCCAATAGAGTGCCAGTATTATATGAAGGAAGTGCTTGCAACCAATTTCCTGACTCCCATTTAGAAACGGCCAGGAGACGGGCACGATCTGCAGAGCTGGAGCACGTTTGTAACAAACAATTCCGTGTCAACTCAAACAGAGGCCCGTCCCATTGCCGTTGGGACAAAAGAGATTATGGGGGAGCAGCATCAGGGCAAGCACTATGGCAAGCCATTCGAGCCTCGTCTAAAAACGAAATTTTGAATGAATTTTCAGGTGAGACCAAAGACGGCTTTTAATTTTTTTCCACTAAAGAACTAGTGCTGTAGACAGAGGACAAGAACGCCTGGCAGGGCGACACTTGAAATTTTGCGGATACTTAAGCCTCCCAATTTGACAGGCAGGGAGGCCTGCGACCATGCCTTGTCATCGAAACAGATATTCAAAACCGATGATAAAGTATTCTTTATTATGTTGTCTAAGCTTTCTAAGAGCTCGCTGTGTTTCCACAGTTGACAACATCTCAAAGAATACGTAAATTTAGGTACAAACAAGCAAAACCGAATAATTCTAAAAGCCATATGGCTATTAATTTTGAGAAGTCTGTCCGAGGTTTTGTTGAAATTTTGAATTTCCTCATCTACAAATGACTGAAAAGACTCATCAAAAATTGGTGAACCAAGGAGGCGAAGTGAACATTTATCTACAACTGTAATGTTGGGAGCCAAACTATTGAATTTTATTATGATATTGTTTTTGTCTACACAAGAGTCCGCTATAAAAAGCTCGCACTTTGAAAAATGTAGGTCTAAACCTATTTGCCGAAATTCATCTGTGATGATTTTTAGATCATTAAAAACTGTGCCCACGTCTCCCCCTATCGTTCCGTCATACAAATATTTCGATAAATACTGACAAGAAACTTTGTGAAGTGATATAAAAAATTTCAACTGTCAACGGACAAAGCTAAGTTTTCGCCGGCCCCAAAGAAGCCAATTTATAACAAATCAAGCTCAAACAATACCTACTGAGGAAAATCATCACATTTACTTTCATCAACGGATGATGATACCTGGCGATTGATCGAATCCAACGATTCTCAGCGATAGTGACGAACATTGGTTGAGGTAGAAGATTCGAGCCAAAGTTTGGTCCGGGACAGTTCGAGATTGACATCATTCTAACCTGGGGAGTATTGTTATCCAACTATCTTATTTACCACACAACACTCAACATTGAAATCAACAGAAAGCTATAACTGCTCACTCTGTGAGTCACGCCACAAATCACACACAGGCTTCGTTTCTATCTCTTTTAGCTTGACAAATTGTGGAAGCTGAGTTGTATGAACGAAACATATTGCCTCAGACAAAGTTGCACCTACAAGACACTCTTCAGTAAACAATACAAAATAGATAGGAACTAGAACCCAATGTGTATGCAGTAATTGCACTTATATTGTTATTGTGATTTCCCTGTACCTTCTACAAGCAGTTCCATTGCTTTTTAATAATCAAATATTTTATTGAATATATATGTAGAATAAACTTTAGTAAATGTTCTCCGAACAAGCCAAGTAAACTCCAAACATTATACCAAATATTTTAGCAATCCCTTATTTCCCATTTGTTCTTTTATTATTTATCTTCATTCTTCCAATTCATATCTCTACTGGTTTATTTCACCGCTGGTCACTGGGTTCTCTTAGATCCATCAAACCTCAACTAGGTTCTTGACCTAACAGAGGGTGACCTAGAAAGAACCAGCCTCCCATCACCTGTTAAAATTAAAATTTAAAATTTCCATTTCTATATTTCATCTAACTTCTCTTACTCTTCTACTAGAAACTCACTGTATACTGCTATTTTTCAGGGATTCATACAGTGGTTATGACAAGAAAGGCATGCGACCTGGAGGCCAAGCTGAAGCTCGCTACGGCCCAGCTCAAGGAAGCGAACGAAGACCGAGACAGGCTGCTTCAAGAGCAGGAGGATAGCGAAGCTGAGTTCTTGGCTAACCTTGGCAGGATCAAAGCTCTCAAGGGGAAACTTGTTGAACTCCATGCTCACCATGACGAGGCAGTATCAGAAGTGGACCGTTTGAAAGCATGCCTGCGTTCTGTGGACAATTGTTATGAATCGTATGAACTGGTATTGCAGCTTAGCAAGGACTTACAGCAGGAGCTTTCAGAGTGTAGAATAAAACTTGATAAATTAGAGTGTAAGCCCTTGCCTTCAGCAAGTTTTTGTAGTTTAGATCTACAGACAGAGCTCATGATATCTGATCCCACCATATCCAATGTTCTGACTACAACATGTAGCCAAGGATAGAGCCAAACGCCGGTCATAAAAGGGAGTAATAAAATTAAAAAATATGTAAAAATAAGGAACTTCATTAAGAAGTCAACGAAAAAACTTAAGAATCAACAACTTCTCAATAATGCTAAATTGAGCAAGGGAAAATGTAAATGTAGCTTACAAAAAGAACTGGACTCCTGCTATAATTTAATAGGACGCCACTCTAAGGATTTAGACTATATGGCTGAGGAAATAGTTAGCTGAGAAAGGGCACTTCATGACGTAACATGTAAATATAAACAGTCCCAAAAAGAATCCAATGACCGCAATCAGGAAATGCAGGATATTGTTAATAGCAATAGTATGTATGTTGAAGTACGGCATAACTGTACTCAAACAGATTTCGACATGGCACCTACAAACTGTAATTCTTTAACTAGAGACGGTGCTGTGGAGGTGGTGCATCCATCACCGCTGTTGTCACCATCCGCATTGCGGGCGGCATCACCTTCGCTCGAGTCCCACTGTAATAGCTCTAGCAACAATACAACACTCATTGCACCCATGGGTGGTCCTTCAGTTCAAGTTGTGCCATCTCTGCTTAAGGATTTAGATCTAGACCACAGTCAACAAACACCGAAGACTGTGATATACTCGGATAAGTTAGGTGCTGGGATGGGTCTGATACTTAGTGACTTACTAGTACAAAATGTTATAAACAATTGCTATACAGATGCTAATATTAATGTAATTACGGATTGTATTCCGAAAGATAACTCTCTGAATAAAAGCACCACTCTAATTGTTCAGCTTGGTGAAATTTGTGTAAAACTGTCAGCGTTGATTTGGCTAGTTGAGGTACTTCTAGAAAAGGTACACAATGGACTAGGAAAACTGATTATTTGCTCCTTCCCTTACTCAAATTCATTGACATCAAAGTCTAGTCTTTTATAGTTTCTAGTCTTTTATATAGTTTTAATTTTAATCTTTTAGAATGGTCTGACATAGGCACATGCAAAAACTGTGATCATTATTTTAGTATCGATAAATTATACAATGAAATTATACATATCTTACAAAGTTCGGCTGTACAGAGCGCTTATAGAAAGAAGTTTAAAAATAAACTAGTAGGTTGGTATTATCATGTAAAAGATCTACACGCGAAAGCTCGATACCATTTTCATGACTGGGTGTTCCATGGTAGGCCAGGCTCTGGACCTTGTTATGAAGCTATGTCATCTTCGCGAAGACATTTTAAAAGTGCTGTAAAATATCTTCAAAATAATCAACAGAAAATTAAAATGGATATATTGGCCCGCGAGCATTCATCAGGTAATTTTGTAAAATTTTGGAAGGAAACAAAGAAATTAGAATCTAATAAAAACAGCATTCCATCAAATATTGAAGGTGAAGAAAATAAGAAAAATATTGCAAATTTATTTAGAAGTCATTTTAATGTAGGTAATAACTTAAATACAACTAGTAATAGAATGCCGAATAATCGCTGCCAACTCGGGCGTGGTGACTCGGAGACTCCGCACATAACTATAACAGCTGGCGATGTTGGAAAATTACTTGAGAACATGAAGCGTGGTAAATCTCCGGGTCACGATGGCCTGAGTATTGAGCACTTACTATACGCGGGCCAGGACATATGTGTTATTCTTGCTCGTTTTTTTAATATATGCATGCGACACTGCTACTTACCAAGTGATATGATCACCACTCTGGTCGTACCTATACTAAAGAATAAGACAGGCGACGTCTCCAGTATGGCTAATTATAGGCCCATTTCCCTAGCCACCGTCATGGCTAAGGTACTTGAAAGGATTCTTCAAGATAGACTATCGCCGAATCTTGTGATTGATGATGCTCAGTTTGGATTCAGATCGCATGTTTCAACGGACATGGCCATCTTCTCCTTAAAACAGGTAGTTAATTACTATAAGGCAGGTAACACAAGCGTTTACGCATGCTTTCTGGGTCTAAGCAGAGCATTTGACACTCTTAGCCATGAGGTACTATGGAAGAAGCTTAATAGGACGAATGTACCGGATGATGTTGTTGGACTACTCCGATTCTGGTATCAGCACCAGACCAACAACGTAAGGTGGGATCGCGAACTATCTGAAATCTTCAGGTTACCTTGTGGTGTAAAACAGGGGGGAGTCACCTCTCCAGGCCTATTTAATGCCTACGTTAATGATCTGATAGAGGAACTGAGCAGCACCCCAGTAGGACTTAGATTGGATGACAGATATGTCAACAATCTGAGTTATGCTGATGATATGGTGCTGGTCAGCCCCTCTATTAAAGGTCTAACACAGTTAGTGGACATCTGCGAACGCTATGCCAAAGAACACTGCTTAGTTTATAACACCAAGAAGACACAAATGGTAGTATTTAGGTCGGGAAAGGGACCCGATAATATTCCAAGCGTACGTCTTAATGGACAGACGATTGAAATTGTGGAGAGCTTAAATTACCTTGGTCATATTGTGACGTCAAGCCTAAAAGATGACGAGGATATCGAGCGACAGAGAAGAGCGCTCTGTACAGTCGGAAATATGATCGTAAGAAAATTTGCCCGTTCATCCAAGGATGTAAAACTAACGCTCTTTAGATCTTTCTGTCAGTCATTTTACACTTGCCAACTTTGGACACAATACACAAAAAAAGCACTTGGAGGTATCAGGGTTGCTTACAATAACATCTTTAGGCAGTTCCTTGGCCTACCATGGTGCTGCAGCGCTTCCGGGATGTTCTTTGAGGCAAGAGTAAGCTCCTTTGAAGCCATCCAAAGAACTCGCATCGCTAAATTCTTGTCCAGGGTTGGCAGGTGTAAAAATAGTATAATTTCTAGTATGTCTGAGCGTCTGATTCAAACAGATACATATAAACGCTGGATGCATATAGCATCCTGAGCATAGGTGCATTTTATAATTTGTTTTAATATTATGTTTAAGGTACCTGACTTATTTTAATTTTAATTTAAAATTATTTTTATATGGATCATGTGTCTGAAATAAAAAAAAAGTAAGTAAAGCAAAATGAAAATATATCAAACAATAACTTGCTGATGTACAACATGACATGTCGTCATAATGATGTATTACTTTTTGATACTAATAAGTTTATTAGTAAAACTTTTTTGACTAGGGATACAATGTAATACCTAACCAAAAAGAACAAAATGATAATTGCTAAATTGTTAGCATATAATATTTTTGATCCCGTTATAAATAGTATAACGCAGTTACCTGACGAGCCTGTATATGTAGTTAGTAGTAGTACTAATGAGGGCATTAAAGCGATCGTGTCAGTAAATACAAATTTAAACTGACCACAACGACAACGGGAAAGCAAAATACACTTCATATAGTCCATCAGAATATACAAGGCTTACCCAGCAAAATCATAGAATTAGAACTATTTTTGAATTATTTAAATGTAGCCGTTATGTGCTGTAACAGAACACTGGATTGTGAAGAATCACTTACTTCCCTTTTATCATAACTATTGTTTTGAAAGTTCCTACAAAAGAAAGGCTAGCCAAGAATACGTGGTGGCTCTCTAATTATAGTTAAAAATAGTCTTAAATATAAAGAACGGAAAGATATTGTAAACCTCACTATCGAGAGGACTATTGAACTTTCATGTGTGAAACTGGAGCGGCATATCATAGTGTGTGTGTACCCCCCAATGCAAATCAGGTAGCTTTTGAAAGTACTATGGAAGAAGTTTTGCTGAAAGTATTTACATATAGGAAGAATCTCATTGTTTGTGGTGACTTTAATATAGATATTTTAGCGAATCCCCTTGCCGATAGATGGCTTAATTTATTCAAATGCTTTAGTTTACAACATACTTTGATTGACCCAACTAGAGTTACCCTAACATCTGCCACTTGTTTAGATAATATTTACTGCAGTGAATCTCCAACCAGCAAAACATTAATCAAGGATTTCAAATCAGACCATTATGGTCAGAGTGTTAACTTTAGTTATAATTTGAATGATAGAAACAATATTGAGGAATATACCTACAGGCCTATTACAGAGAGCCGTATTAAGAATTTTCAAAGTAAAGTGGAACTAGCAGTATCTAATATATCTTGTTCTGATGACCCTAATGTTCTATTTACCAATCTTTTTAATGTTATAAACTGAGAACACAGTGAAATATTCAAACTTAAAACATGCACAGTTAGAAACAGGGTCGGGTTTACTGATTGGGCTACTCCCGGCATTTATAGAAGTAGGAATAGACTATACGATTTTTATGGTGCTAGAGAAGCTATGTTACATGATCCTGTGTTTCTCTTGTACGTAACCAACTACTCGAAAACATTTAAGAAAGTCTGCAACACGGCAAAGTGTCTATTCTTGAGGAAAAAAATTGTAAACTCATCTAATAAAATAAAAGCAACATGGATACTAATAAATATCGAAACTAGTAAATCAAAGCCACGTAACAGAGAAATAAGGTTAAAAATTAATAATTCAATTCTTATATATGAAAAGGATATTGCCGATGCTTTTGATGCATTCTTCTCCGATATCCCTAAAGTTGTTACTCGGACTCTAAACTCCTCCCCTTCGATGGCGGTTGAATTACTAGAATCATCTGTTGAAAAATGTAAAGAGGTCTTTATATTTACTCATGTAAATGCCAATTATATAGTCAAAACGTTTAAGTCTATGTATTAACATCAAAAATACTGAGGATCTCTGGGGTATCTCAACCAAAGTACTAAGTTCAATTATAAAGGAAGTGGCTCCTTGTTTGGCCTTTATTTTCAATAGTTGTGTCGACGCAGGAGTTTTTTCTGATCTCATGAAATATAGTAAACTGGTTCCTCTTTTTAAATCTGGAAGTCACACTGATCCGGCCAACTACAGACCAATTTCAATACTTCCAGCATAAGTAAAATTTTTGAAAAAATTATTCTCACTCAGTTGTCCTCTCATTTCAACCTTAATAGGCTACTCCATAAAAATCAATTCGGCTTCACCAAGGGTAGATCATCAACCGATGCTGGTACAGTTTTACTTAAGCATATATTGGATGCCTGGGATAAAGCAAAAAACGCTATTGGTATATTCTGTGACTAAGGCTTTTGATTGTGTAGATCATGCTACATTAATTGGAAAATTGAAACACTATGGAATTCAAAACAAGGCACTGGACCTTATGCAATCATATTTATCTGATAGAGTTCAAAAAGTAGATATTGGGTAAAGAAAGGTCTTGGGGCTCAAAAATTGAATTAAGCGTCCCGCAAGGATCAATATTAGGTCTTTTCTTATTTTTATTATACGGAAATGATCTCCCCTTTTAGCAAAAGATCTGTGTGATATAGTCTTATTTGCTGATGATACTTCACTGATTTTTAAAGTTGACAGAAATAAATGTAATTATGACGATGTAAATGATGCGCTTTCACACGTACTAGATTGGTTCACCGCCAATAACCTCTTACTCAATGCTAAAAAAACCAAATGCATTAAATTCATGTTACCTAATGTAAGAAAATTTCCCATGAAGATAATGCTAAAGAATGAGATTGTTGACTTTGTAGACTCAACTGTTTTCTTAGGGTTACATATTGATTCCACTCTTCAATGGAAACCGCAAATTGATGCTCTCGCGGGCAGACTTAGTTCAGCAGCCTATGCAGTTCGAACAATTAGATATATTACCGATGAAGATACAGCTAGGTTAGTTTATTTCAGTTTCTTTCATAGTATTATGTCTTATGGTATTTTGCTTTGGGGACAGGCAGCTGACATCCAGACTATATTTGTTCTCCAGAAAAGAGCGGTACGAGCAATTTACAAATTAAAGCCACGCGACTCTTGAGGGAATTATTTAAAGAAATAAATATTTTGACAGTAATATCGCAGTACATCTATGAAAATCTTATGTATACGCACAAAAATAGAGATAGCTTTTTGAAAAAGTGTGACGTTCACAATAGAAATACAAGAAACAAGAACAAATTACACATCCCAGCATATAGATTACGAAAGGTAGGGAATTCATTTATGGGCAATTGCGTGCGCTTCTATAATAAGCTTCTATCTGAAGCAACTGAACTCCCTATTCGTAAATTTAAACAGTACATTAAACAAAATCTTATCAGGAAAGCCTTTTACTCCATAGATGATTACATCAATGATGTTAATGCTTGGCCAGATGTCGCTCCGTTCCGCACTGTCAGTAGTATGTAAGAAATTCAATGTTCTGTTTAGCTTTAAAGAAATATTGACATGTATCTCTAATTCTCTTCTAATCTAAATTGCATTAAATTTAGATTTAGATAGGCTAAATAAACATGTATTAGACACATAAGTGATATTATAATGTGCTCGTGGTTTCTTTTTCACTTCTTCCACTTGTGGACAAAAAATTGAAGTGAAGAGAATATCAATAACACTTTATTTCTTATTTGATAATAATAACTATGTTTATAGTATAAAATTTGACTTGTCTAAGTGCTTATTTTGTAAGCCTAAAGAAATAAAGTTATTGATTCTGATTCTGATTCTACACTACTGTAAACGATATAAAAACTAAATTATGCTCATTGATATTCTGTTTAAGCTACCTAGATATTTTCGCGTTGTATAATGGCATACCGAAAGAGGACATAGAAAAAGAGCCATTACTGTACTAATACATTGAGATATTGTAAACTTGACAAGCAGAAAGTGTATTTTCAAAGAGCTATCATATCAAGAGCACCATCTATCTAAGTTTCGTATCATGAATCTCTGATAACCTAATGTATTTCATTAGTTATTTGCACATGGCAGCCCTGTGAAGGCAGTTGCAACGAGATGACAGTGACGTCATTAATTACCAGCGCATGTGCGAAATGGGCAGTGGCGAGCTTCTGTGTGTATAATAGGACACACAAAACTCGACTCTAGGTTATATCATATATACTCATAGGTTTACTGGTTTTAATTTTTCTTTATTATTTAGGAACCCCCTATAGAAATATCACATTAGGTACATGAAATATTACATACCTAACAAAGTGGTCATAAGGTCTAGTGTTCTTCTAAAAAACGAGTGTCAAGCGTGTATAAATGTTGCCTCTTCTAAATTAAATCTTACATTGCAAGTCTTATCCTATTAATATTATAAATGTCAAAGATTGTGACAATGGATGGATGGATGGATGTATTGATGTTTGTTCCTCTTTCGCGCAAAAACTACTGAACAGATTGGGCTGAAATTTGGTATGGGTTAGTTGGTTGGTTGGTGGTTTGGAACATGTATGGTATTTTTCATCTCGATAAAACGCCGGCAAACGCGCGGGCAGCAGGTAGTAGTAAATATAATAAAATGGTTATCAATTTCTTTATTTGAATCGCATTTACAAGTTACGCATAAAATGCCATCTTTAGACAGATGTAGAACTCGTTCAGGCTGCACTTTATGTTTGGATTATGAAAATTTTGTAAAAGGTCGTAGGTATTAAAAGTCTGCTTCAAAAACGTTTGCTTTGAGCATTGAAAGTCTCGCTTTGCTCATTAAAATTGTGCTTTGTTAATTTTCCCGACAATAAAAGTTTGCATTCGTTATTATTTCTGTATTTTCATTACAACTGAAACTGTGAGAGTTTACTCGTTACTGACGCGATATTTACCTATTTATGTCTAGAACTGAACTGACTTTTAATTTCTCAATAATATCGACTGCGAAATCGAGCAATTTTTATTTTGCTTGTGTTCATTTTATGGATACTTATAAAAAAATTGTAAGGACATTGTTCCATACAATGAAACACTGCCAGCGTCTGGGGCGATTATTATTGATTTGCACAGTTTAGCTATCTCTAGATTGTTTGGAACAGTATGTAGGCAGTTCAACTGTTTCAATTATTGTTAATACCAGTTGTAATTCGTTCTATTATTTGTTATTTTCTTCATTGATAAGATTAAAATATGTATTATATCAGATCAATCATAATCTATCCTGGTTTTCGTAAACATCACTATAAGTTCACAGTCAGATTTGAAACTCTGATTATGATCGTTGGTCTCAGCTGACTGCGGAGTCTGCTCATGAATGATGTGCTGTTAAGTGTTGTTGCAGCTCATAGACTGGAGACCAAAGTTCCGCGATCGGCGGTGTGGGAAATCAGTGCCCCGCGTTATTATTCATCACCAGCGGACGGCGGCACAGCGCGGGCGGGCGGGTGAGCCTCGTTACGGTTTTTGTTATTTTAGTCTATAGATTATTTATTACTGTGGGTGTGCGGTTGGTAATAAAAGAGTTTGTACACTGAACTGAGTCTATTCATTAATAATTAACACAAATACATTAAATGACAATTACGGGATTCTATTATCCAATATTGGGATACGTGTACATTGATCAGAGGCTTTATAAGTGATTGGTGTGACAGCGGCTTGCTAATGAAAATGCTTAATTGCAGAAACGCAAATGCGCCGCGTACTATATGCTAATCTGTGTCACTACACGTTCATCGCTTTCACACCCGCGCCGCCTCGCGAGACCTGTCGCCTTATTGCTCTGCGCCCGCCCATCTCCTGCTAATCATGGTTTTTGAGTCGACAACATGCCGACAACTGAATATTTTTCCGCAAAGAATTTACAGACACTGGCAAGTGCCGCTAAATACATATTATATAAAGCGTATAAACCTCGTTATACAATTAAAATATCTTTGTAAGATAGATAGCGACTGCCCAGGGAGGTTTGTCGTCATGTACCTTTGTTTCGTACTAAAACTCAGTTGACCCTTCGCACGTCTGTATCACATCAATTTATAAAAGGTATATTCTGAAAGCGCGAGGTTACAATTGTATCTGTCAATTTGATTCCAAACTAAAGAAACATTAAATAACGTATCATCCAAATAATTACCTAATTCTAAATAGCAATGATAATGCAAAAATTATCTGCATCATAATGGAATAAACCTTTCAGGTTAGCAAACCTTTTGAAATATTAATAATAATTGGTCGCGCCGGTGACAGGCTCGTAGTAATACAATGTTCAGTAAACATTCGCAACACACGAACTAATACTATTTTATAGTAGTATTTAATTATAATGTTTTCCTACCAGGAACAGAATCGACTAAAACAATTATCACTCGTATTACTAAACTAGTTTCAGCCAGCGGCTTCGCGCGCATTGTTTCTAATGGAAACCTTGGTTATTTATATCCCGAAAAGTATTTGCCTTTTTTTTAATTGAGGCCTATAACTACCTATGTAATGTATATGCAAAATTTCATCCCGATCCTTTCTGTAGTTATTGCGTTACGAGCTAACAAACAAAGGTTTAGATGTTTCATACAAACTTTTGCATTTATAATATTAGTATGAAGTAAATTAATTAGTTAGATTGCCAGCACAAAATGTTGTTTGTCCGATTGTAAATGAGAAACGTGTCCGTCGGGCCGGCGGCCGGCTTTACTGTGTGCGCAACGCGACCAGATATATATTGTTATATCAATCTATTTTATTATAACCATATTGGACATTTTGTCATTATTGCTGCTATGTCATTGAAATATTACTGGCTTTTGATATTGTCGAGACAATATTCTGGAACGCAAACATTTATCGTTCTAACTATTACTCCTAGATATGGTGTCTACTCTGTTATCTCAGTATCTTGCATATTACTGATCCAGGTACTGGTCCTTATAACGTAGTTTTCATCCTATTTTCAATTCATATAAAGGTATGTCCACAGACTTCAGTAGTTCGTATATTATGCAGAAAAAAAGAGATATTCCCAACGTCTGTTGAAAAGTATTCCCAATTTCTCACATGAGACTTTACCTTTTCTCAGCGCGTCACGAAAAGTCGGAGAGCTTCTTATAAGAATTTACAACTTTTCAAGAATGGCAATTAGCAATAAATCAGTCGAGCTACCTCTAGCTTGTTTACAATATTCTACAGTTAGGTCAACTATTTTTACCGTAAATTTAAGTTCTAATTGTGTTTATTTGTGTGTTGAAATGTTCTGGCCTTTTAAAGTACTTGTAAAATTATATTTTAATGATATAAAATTGACTTTTATATGATAATAACTGAACTGTCAAATGAGTTATTATCCTTAGTGACAGTAATCGTCAAAAACGCTTGTTAAGTATAAATATAAACGTCAAGTGCGAGTTGGACTCGCGCAACGAGAGTTACGTAATTATATGACCTTGTTTCTTGCCAAACATGATTCTAGGTCAACGGTATATGTGTCAATGTACCTTATAAATGTGGTAGCATGCAATTTGACAGCTGTCATTGAAAATTATAATCGTTTTATTTCATCTTTTGAGGGATAGTCACTATTGAAAAAATTAAATAAGAGACGATGTACGTAGATTTTAAATTACAAAGTCTCTGACTTTCGTTATGTGAGACATTTGTAATACTATTCCTTAGACATTGGCTATAAGTGCATTTTCATTTGACGTTGGGAATCATTTTTGTGAAACGTTGGGAATAAGCACGTCCGTCGTGAGACGTTAGGAATAACAAAAAAAAATAGTTTTTATTCATTATTTTCAATTTTGATTCCATTTAATAAGTATTCTGATTATATGTATATCTCAGAGCAAACACATATAATTTATAACTGTTTTTAGGCTTGAGGCGTATTTATCGTCACTGATAAAAGTCACAGATATAGAAAATTGGCAGTATGTCACAGTGACAGAAACTAAATATACATATCTGTGTGACTATCACACAGACAGTGCCAGTATCACGAGTGCACGATATTATATCGTTGTTTTATTAGATATCTACGCAATAAATCACTTCAGCTAGATAATATCGCTTCTATATTCTCTCTTTCATAATATCACTAAGTCAGACTGAGACACACCTAGTATTTTATACTTAGAAATTAGAAATGTATAGCACAATATACAAAGTAGTTGAAGAAAATACGATTTAAATTTATTCAGTTAATCAACATGCTACTGCTACTTACTCAGTCATCGCTACAATAAATATATTATTCAATCAGTAAAACAATGAATTTGTACGTGATTGGTAGAAATACTAGCTAGTATTTTGTCACAGATATTTTGAAGGCACAGTAACGTAAGTCAGAGGCATCGGATTTTGCCTAGTATAACCCATGACTAATTGTTTTTGGAAACTATTTTAAATCAACAATCAACAAACCCCCATCATGTATTTCACAACGAAAGAGAACAATCGTTTAAAAATTCAAAGCTTTATTAGAATTTTGCAAAATTATCTCTCGTAGTCAAAGGAACGCAAGTCTCAGATTTTAAGATTATAAAGTCGTCCTTTTGTCGGATTCATTCATTGAATTGAGAGTAACTTCGCAATCACGAAATTGAAAAAGTTAATGTTTGAGTGTTAATTGCCAATAAGGAGGCAGTGTGTCAACTTTAGTGCGCCACCACATTTCTGTAATAGCTAATAGCATCAGCCAAGGTCGCTATATTTCAGCAATCGTCCAATAGCCAAAGCCAAAACCTTTGCCGATCGCCTCCGGCCACCTTAGGCAAAATTAATTAGCCAGAAAGCGGTCGTATTGTGGCGACAGGTTGCGCCTAGCGTCGCTTTATATGCATACTGTAGTGCCAGCGCTTATTGCCGGGAATAAATAATAGTCCTTTGTTGGTTACACTTATTGGTATCGGCAGAAGTGCCGCATGCCGGTGGCAGGCTGGCGAGGGACGCCGGTATTGCACTTACAAACATGCACGCGTCCATTAACTATATATGTACAAATAACTACAATCATTGTTGTGGGTAGGCGTGGCTTTAGCAGAAGGGTCTATTAAAATTGATGAAGCGTTGTTGTAAAACTGCTGTGCTCAAAAGGGTTAGCACTCAGTCGACTATCACTCGACAGGATTGCTTAATCTGCAGTCTCCCCTGTTCTTTCAAACAATAGCGCTTTTTACGCGCTGAAGAGTAGCCGAAGACTTGAAGCGCTTAACTCCATTTATCTAGAGCTCCTTCAGAGGTCTCAGCTTAGTATCCCGAGAGGTACTTACAACGTAGTGCGTTGTTTGAGGGACACTCTCAGTTTGGAAGCTTTTAAAAATGGCAGTCAGAAATTTTACGATGGTAAATGATGAAAGATTTTCTAGTCTATTATCACAAGCGTGCTTCCTAAGTCTCAAACCGTTTCAAAAGGTATACGAACCGTTAAGAGGAGTGTTCAATAGCAAAAACATAAAGGTAACACGGTACAATGTATGTCTATGTATGATGATTGGAAGTCGTAAGTTATTACATAGAGTAATTATGTATATGGTGTTCGGCAGACCATACGCCATATGATACCTGGAGGTAGTTGGAACCGAGTGCAATAGCTTGTCGGCTTTTTTAACTGTAAAGCGACTAATTTTAACTTTTGTCTCCTGGTTTAAGAGTTTTCGGTTAAAATTTGCTTTATTTACTGCTGTAACTTTTTTTCTACGAAATAACAACTTAAATGACTTTATGACTTCCGGCATGTCAGCTCTTATCTTAGTAAAAGAATCAATATTAACGTGAAATCTAGGTAAATAAAGCAGGTAAGGGCATGCAAAGTGTGCAAAGTTAAAATTAAAAACTGTTAGTTCAACTTTGGTTTTAATTAAAAAAGAACTACGTGCGTCTCTGATCTTCAAATTTACTGTAAACTTTTCTAGTTCATGGTTATTTTAACGTTATGCCACATGTGTCAATACTACATCATCATCATATCAGCCCATACGCGTCCACGGCTGCACATAGACCTCCTCCATACGACGAGACGCCATAAATAGCGGTCCTGAGCCGCCTCCATCCATCGACTCCCTGCCACCGCTACGATGTCGTCGGTCCATCGAGTGGATAGTCTCCCATGTAGGGGGGGAATAATCAAATTAATTTCACGTTAATCCAGAGTGAATAAGTTCCTTGGCCATCAACTAGAAAAATTTCCAGTGAATTGGAAGACCAGAAGCACACTTAATAATTTTTTTATTAATCCTAAATTGAACTTTACCTTCTAAATTTTTTAACACGTTGCATAGCTTGCTATAGCTTTATTTACCTTGACCTCACGTAAATATATATTTTATTAGTAATATGTCAGAAGTAATAAAAAAATTAAATCACTTCATTTATTTCTAGTAAAGACTTACGTTTTGGCACTAAATAGTTCTAAACATTGGAGAAAAGTCGAAATATCATTAAATAATCTTAAAAATAGCCAAACTTAGTTCCACTTACCCCCAAATACCTACTAGGTGGATGGCACACGGTCTGACGAACATCCTACTATTATTTTAAATGTCAAAGTTTGTATGGATGGATGTTTGGATATTTGTTACTCTTTCACGCAAAAACTACTTAGGCTGAACTTTGGTATGGGTATAGCTTGGGACCTGGAATAACATATACATGTAGTCTATTTTTTATCCCGATAAAACGCGGGTGAACGCGCAGGCAGCAGCTAGTCCTGTATAATGTGTGTCGCCTTTCTTTATGTTCAATTTGGGGGGAGTAGAGTAGAGGAGGGAACACCGATATCGCGCGCGGCGAGGGTGTGGTGAAGACCAATTGTTCCGATAAGTGCACAACGTGACGTGATGGATACAGCCACAAACTGTGTTCCGAATCGTATTTGATGTTTTCAGGGTTCCTCACCCAAAGAGTGAAAGGTGCAGTCAGGGTGCAGTAGGGTTGCCGTTACAACAAATAATAAAAATAAAATACATATTGAAATTAACGGGGACACACATCCCATACAAAATACAAGATTTTTTGGGTTTTTTTTTGAAACCTTTCCAAATTAGAACAAATATATGTATAGTATACCTCTAGAACCAAAATAGATAAATTCTATGGCGCAGTCAGTACTCGGGTGGGAAACCACGTGTCATGTTGAGCTTTAGCTTTTTTCGATTTCTTAATAAAAAAGTTTTTAGGGTTCTTTTTGCGAAATAGTTATGTACGATGGTACGCAATCCTTCGTGTGCAAGTCTACTCGCTCTTGCCCGGTTTTATTAAATCGAAGAACTTGAAATAACAACTTAAATTCCGAGAACCTTTCGGCTCTAACTGCATAGGTTCAAGCCTTAGAACAGAAAATATTTGTCCAAGCTCTTTGCACAGAGTGTGAGACTGATGTGTGATACGAGAAGAGAAAAAGTGCCTTGCCATATTCCTAGACTTAGCAAAAGCCTTTGACACAGTCTCTATTCCCCATCTTATCTTAAAGCTTGAAAATATCGGAGTACGAGGGCTTCCTAGACTTGCCAACCCTCCCGGAATTCCGGGATTCTCCCGTAAAACGGCAATACGTTTTTAAAAGCTCCCGGCTCCAGGAACGCAGCTAAAATCTCCCGGAAATTTTCAGTGCTTCAGTCCGTCACACGTGAGCGCGATGCGCGGGCGGCGGCGGCGACGGCGCGGGGCGTGGCGGTGGCGGCCCGGGCTTGCCGGTGCGGTGAGGGGTGGCTGCGGCGCGCGGACATTTTTATTTAGTTGCGTAATTGATGGCCAGGACTTTGTATGCGTTAAACAAAAAAGAAGTTGAAGTTGTGTTTATAAACATTGTAACCGCACGCGATTATTGTTGTTGTCTGTTGTTGTTGTTTTAAAAAAGCATAGGTAATGTCGGATTCGGAAACCTCAACGCAGCAGACACCGCCAAAAAAGAGAAAACTCAAATATCATACAAGCTTTGATGAAAAATGGTTGAGCGATCCTCTGTTCAGTACTTGGATTAAGAAACGAGATGATTTCACAGTTGAATGTAAATTATGCAAAATCGATATTTCAGTAAAATACGAAGGTAAAAGAGCTCTGATTGTGCATTCGGAAGGTAAGAAACATAAGTTATTTCTAAAAAACAAGTCTTCAATGCCATCAGTTTCTAGTTTTTTTGTGAAAAAACATTCACGAGAAGATCTAATAACTGCCGCAGAAGTTACATCTGTATATCACGGAGTAAAACACCATCACAGCTACTCGAGTCAAGACTGTAACAATAAGTTGCCTGCCATTTTTTCCTGATTCAGAAGTTGCAAAGAAAATAGCATGCGGTCGAACTAAAGCTACCACTATTTGTGAAAATGTCATAGCGTCACTGTCGCAAGAAATGCTGCTATCTGAATTGCATGATGCGGCATATTTTTCTATTGGCACAGATTCTTCTAACAAAGGAAATTTAAAAATGTTTCCAGTTACAGTGCAATGGTTTTTACATAAAGATGGTTTGAAACAAGGTTTACTAGACTTTTATCAAGACCCTGCTGAAACTAGTGAAGCCATGAAAGCACAGCTCTGTAAAGTTCTACAGGAAAATGGGTTATCTTTGGCATCAGTATTATCACTATACGCAGATAATGCTTCAGTCAACTACGGGATTCATAACTCAGTCTATCAAAAACTTAAAATCGAAAATCCCAATATTTTGAAGGCGAATTGTAAATGCCACATTTTACATAATTGTAACAAACATGCATTAAAAGCATTACAGTTTGATGTGGAGTCGTTGGTATTTAAAGTTTACAGCGAATTTTCAGCGTTTGCCAAGCGAACTGCAAAGCTAAAGGAATTCTTCGATTATGCTCATTTAGAGTACAAATCTATTCTACGCCATATGCCTACACGATGGCTCTCATTGCTACCAGCTTTAAACAGACTCATTTTGAACTGGCCAGTTTTGAGAGAATATTTTCTTAATGAAGGCGAGGATGAATGTGCAGCAATAATTTGGAGGGCGTTTAAAGATGAGAACTGTCTTCCATTATGCTACTGCTATTTTATTCACAATATAATGCAAATTTTTGAATCTTCTATTAAAATACTAGAAAGTGACAGTATTACATGCACTGAACTACACACGATTATGACAGAGCTGCGAATCAAAATTATTAACAGAAAGAATGATAAGTTTTACGGACAGTCAGCGACGCAATGTCTGAGGAAGTTGACGGAGAGTGATCAAATTACTTTTAAAGGAAAAGCAGAAAACTATTTGAAGCGATGTTTGACCTATTTGGATAAGTGGTACGAATTTGATAACTCTATTTAAAAGAAAGTGAACATTTTGACAATGGACGAAGAAATTGACTGGAATGAATTAAAAGACCTGGGTGCTTTGCTGAATGTGCCAATGAATGAGGATAAGTTGTATGACGACTACTGTTTACTGCAGGAAGTTCGTGAAGCTGTGGCAAGTAAAACAAAGAGGGTAGACTTGCGCTGGGTAATTTTTTTTGAAAAATGTCAGGGTGATTCTGGCAAAGAAATAAAAAACCTTGTCACATTCACTTCATCGATCCCTATTGCAAACACCGCCGCTGAACGTGTTTTCAGCGTAGTAAACGAACTATGGTCAAAAAGCCGCAATCGGCTGAATGAAATACATGTAAAATCGGAAATACAGGTGTAAACAATTTTATGATTTTATGTTTGGTAATCAAAAGGCATTACAAGCTGCTCAGAGTGTCAAAAAGTACAATTTTAAATAAAAATATTTAATTTTACTGATTTTTTATTTCATCTCCCGGTTTTCTGATACACAGAGTAGGCAACCCTAGGTCTTCCGCTAAAACTCTTTGAAGACTCACTATTGTTCCTCTATCGCCTCTGCCTGTTCTTGTCCAGCCCTCGAAAACGCGAAGTCACTGAAGTATTTAGGTATCACTATTGATCAGAGTCTTATATTTAGGCCTCACATTGAAATTCTTGTCACCAGATTACGTAAGCTCATTTACATTTTCAAAACATTAAAAGATGTCTCCGATCGTAAAATCATCAAAATGGTATATTACGCACTATGCCAATCTATACTTGATTATTGCATTACTTCGTGGGGTGGTGCAGCAAAAAGTCACCTTATTTTGTTAGAAAGATCTCAGAGGGCCATCTTAAAATTTAGTTCTGGCGACCCCTTTAGATTCCTCACTTTTGATCTATACAGGAAGTGGAACCTCCTTACAGTCAGACAGTCGTTCCTTCTTCAACTGACGCTTAGGAAACATTCTCAGCTAAAGTGTGACCCAAATCTGGTAAAAAACAAGCGAAGAAAAGGCAAGGTCTGTAAGGGTGTCAAATGTCTTTCTCGTCTCCCTCAATTTTTTTTCCGCTTTCTTGGACCATATATTTATAACAAAATAAATAGTCATTTATCAATTTATCCTCTCACGCAACATAAATGTAAAACATCTGTATGCGATTGGCTTAAAACTGTCAACTATGAACAAACAGAAAACCTGATGATCCCTCTAAAATTAAATACCTACCTTTTTTTATTTATTATTATTATTAATATTCTTTTACCGCTATGCCTCTTACCTTATCCATAGTTTTAGGTATGTTCTCACGCAAATTGTTACTATCAACTAATTAATGGGCACATCACACTCCTGGGTAGGTGGATTTAATTTAGTGTGGGTACAATATGGATCAGAATCAGAATCAATAACTTTATTTCTTTAGGCTTACAAAATAAGCACTTAAACAAGTCAAATTTTATACTATAAACATAGTTATTATTATCAAATAAGAAATAAGGTGTTATTGATATTCTCTTCACTTCAATTTTTTGTCCACTAGTGGAAGAAGATATAATTGAATCACATTATTATTTTAAGATACATAAGTGGGTTCTTATTCTTATTTATTTATTTTGTTTGTATACTTACTAGGTCTAACTTATTGACATTTTTGTAAAAAATAGTTTTTTAGGTACTGTCTTTTCTTATGTAAATATATATCCCAAATTACCATGTGGAGGAAGGCCCTGGTGACCTGTACTACAGGTTTTATAAACCTCTCACGGGCACCAGTCTCTTGCAAAACAAGATAACTAGATTGGAATAGCTTAAGACAAAAATTGTAAACAATTACCTTTTGCAAGAGAAAATGAATAAAGTATTCAATTCAATACCTAATATGTCTGTTCTTGTACAATACGGCTTTGCATCATTACATCATACTTTCTGTACTAAAACTGAGCAGTATCCATCGCCGTGCGATCCATCACGCGCTGCACTAATCTCTTGCCACTCACGACATTCGGCTCACCGCCCGAAACAACTTGAAACGTTTTTGAGAGGCACTGATACCTAGTACCAGCCTAGTATCTAACCTACCCCGCACTAGTTATATGCAAACAACAAACTTATTAAAGAACACCTCTTCTACAAACTTACTTAACGCCAAACATTGCGTGAAAATATACGTCCGTTTATATCCATAAATTTAGTTAAAAGGTCATAAAACAAAGTGTATCTACGTACATAACATAATTATGTAGATAACATCGCTAATAATTCATTCCCACACACTGCACTATAAATGTAAAGGTAAACAGCGGAACAGTCTCGGTAAGTTCCGAATCCACCACGGTTTTATTCCATCAGGGCATTTTTTCTTAAAGTTAGATATAGCGGTCTCCGAGGCCCGGACCCCCAGACCCTCAGAAGGTGAATAAAGAATATTTGCGTTCCCGGCGAGATTGATCCCGGCTTTGGAATGTCAATAAGATAGGTCAAGAGGCGCAGGCGACTGCGAAATTCGTTTCTCTGTTCTCTACGGTAAGGGTGGAATTTGAGTGACGTCTGAAATTCGTACACCGTGGAATTGTGCTAGATTGTTTGTTGGGCCTCTGTTTTAATGTGTTAAGAGTTTGATGGTTCATTGCTGATCCGATGCTCGGTGACCGTTAAATTAAATCCTTTCACGATTTTGTGAGACATTGTTCGGTTCTAAAAAGATTCTATGGGTTTGCCTCTTGATAAAGGATAATGGATTTAATATTGACAGAATTTTTTAACCATTCTTCAGAATTTACCTTATGTGCATTTACTGAATTTGATATATACTCGATTGATTTCATAATAATAGGTAGGTCACTAAAAACAGTTTTGGACACATTCTATAAAGTGTTGACGTGATAATCTCGTTGTAGGCAGGTCCCCCGACCCCGGCAACAAATGAAACTCAAACACCCCCTTGTCCCGCGCTCCCTCGCCTCCTGCACAATCAAAGGAGCTCCATCATCATGGACACAATGCAATCCAATTTACCAAACACTCCCGTTACCTTCTTTCTTTACTCGTTTCGTTTCTAGTTCAGGAGCATGGATTTTCTTATTTTAATTCGAATCTTACGTAGGTAAGGTACTGAGAGGTTTAAGCCATTCTATTGAGATCAAAAGTGATAGCATATATGTACCTATATTATATAAATAGGACATTATTCATCAAAGTGAGAAAGTGCCCGATGTCCCCGTGTGTGTCATTTGAGGCCCAGGAAATATATATCCTCGTATCTTTTCAGGCAGCCAAGTGCTTTAAAAGACACGAGGATTATTTATTATCTAATTATCTATCTAATCGCACTTTCTCCTGAATGATACATAGTTCTATAAACTACAACTTACGAAGTATCATTACCTAATCTGTGCTACAACTACGAGGAAAATCATAGTTTTAAAATCTGTAAAATCACTCGAGTAAATTCAAATGACATCGCGCGTATAAATAAGCGCGATCAGTTGATTATTTTTTGAATTATTGTTCTGAAAACGCAAGAGACCGATATCATATGGCGGACTCGGAGTAAAACCTTTATGTCGATTAACTTATAGTGAAAATAACTATACCTAAAGGCTGAAACGTTAGAAATGGATTTCCATGCTCTAAAAAATGCACAATATACATTTTTATGTATATACCTAGTATATTTTTAGGCATAATATTTATAATGAGTATTTTTATTTACCTACATGAGCACATAGATCCCCGTGTACTAACCAACGATCCTATTCATCTAACGTATCCCTCACTTCGCTCTGGATTCTCCACATCTAAGTAACAACACAAATAATCCTATTAATTATGATAAATCTGTAAAACAATATTTTGCGCTACTACCAACAGAGAACCAGGAACTCATAAAAGTAATCATGGGTCTTAAAAATAAATGTGCGGTGGGTATTAATATGATATCAAGCACAATTATCAAAAGATACGCAAACATTCTCACAGTACCTATCACTCATATTTGCAAACTCATTTTCTCTACCGGGGTATTTCCTGACGCATTTAAGATTGCACAAATCAAGCCCATTCATAAAGGACCTCGTCAAAAACTTTAGACCAATAAATATCTCTTCTACCGATCCTATCTAAAATTTTTGAAAAACTCCTGAGCTATCGCCTTACAATATACCTTGAGTCTAAGAATCTGTTATCTCCTTGCCAATATGGCTTTCGATCAAAAAGGTCAACTAATGATGCCGTCCATGATCTTACCAACTTGATAATAGGCTCACTCGATAGTAAAAAGAAATGTCTTGCTATTTTCCTAGACATAGCAAAGGCTTTTTACACAGTATCCATATCAATCCCACTTCGGAAGCTTGATGCTCTAGGAATACGAGGCCTACCACATATGCTTTTTAAAAGCTACCTAACCAATAGAAAGCAAAGAGTAAAAATGACCACTTCACCAGCATCCTTCCTGTTATGCACGGAGTTCCCAGGGAAGTATTCTGGGACCATTACTTTACATTTCCATTACATTCTTGTCCAGAAAAAATATGAACAGATAAAACTAAATACCTAGGTGTATTCTTTGACCAAACATTGTCCTATAAGCCTCATATCAACACCTTAGTCACCAGATTGCGCAAACTTATGTATATTTTTAAAGAGCACGTGGCGGATCCTTCGACCATAAAGATGATCTACCAGGCGCTGTGTCAAAGTATCTTCGACTACTGCATAATCTCTTGGGGCGTTGCTGCCAAAACACACCTTCTAGAACTCGAAAGAGCTCAAAGACCCGTTTTAAAGGTCAGCGCGGGTCTTCTATGGCGCTTTCCTACAACAGAGCTCTACCAAAAATGGGAAGTTCTGATGTTCAGACAGTATTTTGTATTGTACACTGTTCTCTACCAACAATCCAAACTAGTCTTCGATCCTAATCGCATGAAGAATAAACGCAGGAAAGGAGCTGTCTGCCCGTCTATAACTTTTAACAAAACACTCACAAACAAATTCAGCTGCTTCCTAGGTCCCTTCGTCTACAATAAATTATTAATACTATACTATATATTTACCCCTTAACTAAAATTCAATGTAAAATAGAAGTTACAAAATGGTTAAAGTCATCAGATGACCAAGCAACAGAAAACTTGCTCTCCTACCAAACTTACTTCTATTTACCTCAAACCCCGCCCGCCCCCTCCCAACCTCCCTCGCCAGTATAGTTCTTTTATTCTTAGTTTTTAAGTTATATTTATCCCTGTTCCTACCTAAAGTTTAAATCTTAACAAATTAATCAACAAATAAATTTACTATCAGAGAATAGAAACAAATTAGAACTAGAATTTAAATAATCCTTAAATATGTATATTCCTTACTACTATTGTACTGTAATCACCTAATCACCTTTT
Organism: Eupithecia insigniata; assembly: GCA_947859395.1. Taxonomy (NCBI): domain Eukaryota; kingdom Metazoa; phylum Arthropoda; class Insecta; order Lepidoptera; family Geometridae; genus Eupithecia; species Eupithecia insigniata. The sequence goes on along the minus strand of OX401995.1, from coordinate 297,279 downwards.
CTTAGTTAAACCTATTGTGTTAGATCCGCAGAGAGAGAGAGAGAGAGAGAGAGAGAGCGCTGGTGACCTGTAATACAGGTTTTTATACCCTTTTCAGGCAACAGTCTCTCACAAAGCAGGTTAATATTAGAGTATATGTACATAATATATCACGTGATGTAAACCAAACTTTCTGTATAATCTTTGAGAGAGAAAAATAAATGATTATATTATTATAGAAAACACCACCTTTGGGTTCACTTAAAGGCGAATTAGGCGAACCAAGTCGTCCTTTTCGAATAGATGGGATGAAAAGATAATTAACTATTCTATTCTATTTGTTTTATGCACTGTAGATCCATGAATACTTATGAAAATATAACGTATAAATACGCCTCTGCCTCCGAAACATCGCCATCCAGCCGGGCCGCCTAAAACTATCACCTCTTCGTTTTGTCGCGTGTTGTATAAAACACATGGTTCGTGACCGGCGTCTTTATATTCAATCTACGGCACAGAATACGTAGCAGCAGACAGGGCGCGCAGGCGTGACGCAACTCCGAATGTGCCTACAGGCACGCCGCGTGCCTAAGGAACGGGCCTGTTTTCTTGTACACGTACGCTCTTTTGGGGATGACTTTGTTTGAAGTAATAGAATCGACATGGGACGAGTACTCGGTTTGAATTCGGTACTCGGCGGATTTGCCCTTTTTTTAAGGTTCGGCCGAGCACCGAGTATTAACGGCCGAGCACAAGACAAAAAGCCAGTTTTTATCATTATTAAGGCGAGAGCTACACATAGCGGGTATCATCCTTGGTTGCACAATATGTCACACCCGAATATGATATCCACCAGGTGTAGAGAGACTATTGAAAATTCGATTTTTTAATTGGAAAATGAAAATAAAAATAAAGCCATGTTATTGCGGCGAATGGATGGACTGGATAATTGGGCTATGAGAGAGACTATGGACGCCTGCCATAAACATACTCTCAATACTGTTACTAATTAATGTTTTTATCATTATTAATCATTATTACTTAAACACACGAGTATAACGTCTTCTACGTGAATATTCCTACAAAAGTGACAAATGAGTTAACAAATTATGAAATTAAGGTTTTCCCCGCGCAATGAGGATTCCCCGTGCACATATTCTTACCGCTGCAATATCGCGCTGTTACTCTGTGTAAGAGAAATAACCGCGCGCCGCCCGCTCTACCGTGTTTTTTTAAAGTCGAGTACTCGGCCCAATCTAGGCCGAGTACTCTTTCCATGTCTATAATAGAATAAGCTGGATTGTTAGGTATAAGGTAAAGGTATGACATACAATTCAACGCGATATACGTATACATATGTAGCTTCAACTATATATAGAGTCTGAGTTTATTCATGTTCCATTTACACTCAAAAACACCCACAAAATTCACGAAATCTGACATTTTTTCTCCGCGATAAGTACAACTTAAGCTCGTTTCGATCGGGGAAGGGAAGCGACAGGCGATTTACCAACAAAATCATGAGAATGGCTCTTTAACAACAAGATTCCCGAAACTCTTTTTTTTTTACTATAAAAAAGCCCTCACCCTGAAGAAGCCTCACCCTGAAGAAGTCCCTCGTTAAGGGATGAAACGTTGGTGTTCTTCCAACACAAATTAGGTTCGTAGTTAACCCGCTTACATTCATAATAGATTAGTTGTGTTACAATAGTTTTGAAATAATGGAGTGAGTGTGTATACATAACAGAAATAGATACTTAATTCACTCCACAGTCTATAACTTTCACATTAGATTAGTTGTGTTACAATAGTTTTAAAATAATATATATATATACACATAGAAAACATCCAGAACACCCTCAACAAATATCTGTAGGTCATACAAATATTTGTCCCGAGGCGGGAATCGGACCTGCAACTTCCTGCGTCGTCAGCGGACATCCGCCCGCCGCCCCACAGATCTAGATCTCAGCAAAAACTTTTATTACAATGGCGAAGGTCTACTAACTGTCTGATATGAAGTGCCTCGTCTAGGCGCTGTTCATTGCCGAATGCCGACTGTCTCAAGAATGCCCGTCGTGAGATTAGAACTTGCGCATAGTGGGACTGCCTGGCTTATCCCGAGGACTTACCACGTCCCACGCATGGACTACCGCTTAACTCGTTCTATGAAATACGCGGATAACTCTAACTAATATGTACATATTCAGTTACTTTCATAGTATTATGTCTTATGGTATTTTGCTTTGGGGACAGGCAGCTGACATCCAGACTATCTTTGTTCTCCAGAAAAGAGTGGTACGAGCAATTTACAAATTAAAGCCACGCGACTCTTGAGGGAATTATTTAAAGAAATAAATATTTTGACAGTAATATCGCAGTACATCTATGAAAATCTTATGTATACGCACAAAAATAGAGATAGCTTTTTGAAAAAGTGTGATGTTCACAATAGAAATACAAGAAACAAGAACAAATTACACATCCCAGCATATAGATTACGAAAGGTAGGGAAATCTTTTATGGGCAATTGCGTGCGCTTCTATAATAAGCTTCCATCTGAAGCAACTGAACTCCCTATTCGTACATTTAAACAGTACATTAAACAAAATCTTATCAGGAAGGCCTTTTACTCCATAGATGATTACATCAATGCTGTTAATGCTTGGCCAGATGTCGCTCCGTTCCGCACTGTCAGTAGTATGTAAGAAATTCAATGTTCTGTTTAGCTTTAAAGAAATATTGACATGTATCTAAATTGCATTAAATTTATATTTAGATAGGCAAAATAAACATGTATTAGACACATAAGTGATATTATAATGTGCTAGTGGTTTCTTTTTCACTTCTTCCACTAGTCACTAGTGGACAAAAAATTTAAGTGAAGAGAATATCAATAACACCTTATTTCTTATTTGATAATAATAACTATGTTTATAGTATACAATTTGACTTGTCTAAGTTCTTATTTTGTAAGCCTAAAGAAATAAAGTTATTGATTCTGTTTCTGATTCATATGTAATTATAACTGATAGTCAACATGACACCTATACGACGTAACGTCTCTACATATTATTCATAACGTTATACGTATTATATTGATAGCCATCAAAATCGTTAAAAAGGCTCAAATACTCAAATTGTGTTTTGGTCCATCATCATCAGCCCATACACGTCCACTGCTGGACATAGGCCTCTTCCGTACGACGCCACAAATAGCGGTCCTGAGCCGCCTCCATCCATCGACTCCCTGCGACCGCTACGATGTCGTCGGTCCATCGAGTGGATGGTGTCCCATGCAGGGGGGGATTTGCCATAATCAGCACGCTTGGCAGGCGGATTGGTGATCTCAGTGTTGGTGTTTAAAAATACTCAGACGGAAGCGGCTGCCCTTCTGTTTTGGTCCGTATGAAGTTATAAATACCAGAATCATAAGTATTTTTAATTTACAATGTTGGTCAAAGATAATTTAATTCGCAGCACAATATATTGTGGTAAATGATATATAGACAGTCAAGACAGTTTGTGTCGCAATATGCGCGTCTGTCGGCAGTCGGCGACCGCGAGATTTAACCACTACGTTATTAATTGTTTTACTCGCATACACACGATATCACTGAATTTAATTAAAACTGGAGTTGATTGCTTAGCATGCTTCTGTTAGAACATAGGTAGGTATTTTGATTTTTTTGATGATGATGACTTACAATAAGTTTGTAATTTGTGTTCACTCACACCCCGATATGATAAGTGAGGTGAGATTTATGAGGAGAAAAGACTCACTGCATTTTTCACAACGTCTGCCTATGACTGAAAGTAATACTCAGTATAAAAATTAAATAGTACCAATACAAAAATACATATACATACAAAATCGTTTATTTGAACAAGTACAAGTATAACAGGTTACAGGTTGAACGAAGAGACGACAGGAGTTCAAACTGCGGCGTAGTCTCCTCGCAGCTTCGCACGCTTCCTGACACGACATTAAAGTAGAGCTTATGGTAAAAAGTTATTATCTTTAGGTTAGTTACTAACATATATGTAGGTAATTTTTACTACTACTAAATTAAATCTAGGTATTATTCTTTAAGTATTAGGTATTTTTTTATACAAGACAAATTTTGCATACAGTATTTCCAAGAGAATGTGGTATGTTTGAGTGGGTATGTGTATGAGTGTGTGTGTGTGAGGTTGGGTGCTCCTGAGGACACTGGTCTCTTGAGCGTTCAGGCAACAGGGGCTACCAGGGTGTGATTGTTTGTGTAGGTATGTGAGAGGAGGTAGGAGTGTATGTGAGAGCTGCGAATGTAGGGCCCCTTTAGGACACCAGTCTCTGAAGAGTCTGGGCAACAAGAGGTCCCCAGCATTGGTTGTAAGGTATGACTGACATGGTATTTAGCTTAGACATTTTAGAATGTTTTCGGTATCTTCATAAGAGAGGGTCAATAGCCATTGGAGGCACTTTTGCTTCAATTTGTACCGAGGTAGGGGGTAAATGTTAAGTATTTTATTGACTCTATTATAGAGTGATGGGCTTGCATAGAAATATTGTCGCCTAATAACTGCTGTATGGTGAGGCTCTGTTTTACATACTATGTCTAATCGACGTTTTTTTTGGACAAAAAACGGATCATAGGTAAGTTCTGACTGTTTTCGTTGTAGAGATGCAAGAATGTATAGTTGTCTAACTGTCAGAACCTTACATTGTGCGTACAACAATCCGGTAGAAAATCGCCGAGGTTTTGACATCATTACTTTGAGCACCACCCTCTGGGCTCTCTCAACTACTATAGTTAAACATCAATAAAAAAATTTTTGGTCATACAATCGACAGGCAATTGAACTGGAATATGCATTGTATGTTCTACAAACTGCAGAAAATATTTATTATGAATACACTAAAAGCCGTTTATCACATCTACGTTTCTTCTAAATTACGATACAGCCAGAGACGAAGGAAAATATACGGACGTAATCTTATCAAATCAAAAGTGAAGCACAGCAATGGCGGACTGTCACTTAGTGTGTGTTTTATAGCGTTGCCAACAGAAGAAAAAAAATATCGATTATTTTCAGGCTTTTAAGATCCTCGTTCGAATGATTTATGAATGTAATTTGAAATAATAACTTATGATTAGTTAAGATTGTTTCTAGAAAGATCAATAAATTGTTTCTAATAATGAAAACAAAGTGCAAACATACACACTCTTCGTTTTATTAATACGACCTCTTTAGTTAATACTTGCATCAAATCGAAGAAAAAAGTTGATGAACTAAGAAATTTACCTGTGAAATGTGATCCCGTGTTTCTTGTTTTCGAAACGACTGGTTTCGGCAACATTTAGCACTAGGAATTTTTTTACTTATTGTTTACAATGGTTTGGTGTCCTTGGTGTCTAAAGCCGTAATGGCGGACGATGGATAGACTATTGATGATTGACATCAAGCGTGAGTATGTAGCGTACGTACAGAGGGTGGACAGACTATCGAGTGCTTCATTTATTTGTTATTGAGACTACGCCCATGAATTTTACCTCGTCCCTTATGTTTTGGGGAAACTACACGGACGAAGAAAAAATCTTTAGAAAGAAAAGATGCATAAGGGCCTGAAAATAACCGAAAGTTGGGCCATTCCAGCGAAGATGATCCCAACGATCAAATAAAAAAAAATTACATAATTTGTACTTGAATCTGTTATTACAACAAAGCCAATGAATTGAAATTTAACAGGAATCAACCAAATTTTCTAATATTTTAAGAATTTCATCATTTTTATTGATTTTTATTACCCGACTACGACGAGGGTTATCATTTTGACACCCTATGTACGAGTATATACGTAGCCAATTTTTATGTTCCCACGTAGCGCTGAAACTACTAGTCCGATTTCAACAAATGAGGAGTCGTATGATTCTTCTTAATAGCCCAATGGTTATAGGCTATGTGACGTCAGATAAAAATGGGGGTCTAACGAGTTAGCGGGGGTCTAAGTAAGGTTCGAAAATCTCAATGTTAGTAAATAATAATATGCTCGTGTGTGGTATCGTTGCAAAGGTCTTTTTTTGTTCTTTCCGAAACCGTTTCTCAAACTTTTGTAAGGTTAACGATTCGCAAACTATAAGCAAGGGTGTAAAAAAATATAGTTAAAAAACTAAAACCCGACTACATAAAAGTCTTAAACAAGCGTTCACCCATTGTCCATAGCATTTTCTTTTGATGCTTAAGTAGTCGGAGGCGTTTGTTACTAATTGTACCTTAGGTATATGACGTGGGTGCCTCCGACTACTTAAGTATCAAAAGAAAATGATAAGGACAATAAGTGAACGCTTGTTTAAGACTTTTATGTAGTCGGGTTTTAGTTTTTAACTATATTTTTTGTGGTCATGGAATGACTAAACCGGCTGAAATGTCGGGAAAGTAACAAAAAAACGGGATAAATATCAGTTAATAGTAATATTTGGATGTGGACAGACCAAGGGAGATTTTTTAATTTTGAATTAAGTTTGAAAAATGTTAAAGTTTTTTTTAATTTTTATTCATTTTGTTAGAATAATTCCTTTAGATGTATAATAAATATGCTTGTCTAAATAGTTACATATGTTTTATTAAATGTATATAGTTGTTTGCAATAATCGCTCACAAAGGTCGTCCCTCCCGTCACAAAACGCTGTCCCACCCTTCACTAACTGTATGAGGCATTATTTTGATAAATTTCAAATAAAATAATTGTAATTTAATGTTAATACATTCTAGTCCAATAATGTGAAAAATATTACGTAGACAATGACGCCGGGTCATTTTGACCCGGCGGCGTCAGATAGGTGATAGTCATCGATGTCCCACCCGTCACACGTAGAAAATGTCAATTTGCGGGGCCAAAGGATTGAGCTAAAATGATTTGGAATATCCCACTCCCACCCATCACAATGGAATTACTCATTTGTAAACCTTGCTTTAAAGCATTAAATGTACTTATAGCACTCTATATTTTTGAGATAGGTGTTTTTGTTAAAAACAATAATAATCTATTTAAAAAGCCAAACCACTCACGCAGTAAACGCGACCAACAACGCATAAAAGTTTCTATGGAATTTCGCCCAAAATTTACAGTAAATTTCCGAACAATTTTAAATTGCTACTGCTGCTGCAACGGTTTAATAATTAACTGAACAAGTTATTGACATCAAAATGTTATTATAATATAAATGATTTTTTATTAAATAAGGACATAAACATTTATTGATGAGTAATATGTACCAAGTTTATTTTATTATAATCACTACATACATATTCTGTGTAATTTAATTGATAAAATATATTTGATTTGTAATGAATTAGCAAACCACTGACCTATGTACATATATTTGCATGCCCCCTAGATTACGGTTGTAAGTACTATACTACTCTACATCTCTATCACTCATGTTCGCATAAATGACTTTGAACTGAGTCATCAAGAAATTTCTGGAACTACAAGACTTCCTTTTAGGACGTAAGTTCACGCTAGGAACTGTTTTTTGGAAATTATATACAAAGGTCATAATAATTTTAAATCATTTGTGGTGCGTATTCCATCTGTGAATATTTCGACCTTCACTAATGAAGAATTCTGGCCGAAGAATGTGCTGTTCCGGCGTTTTTGCGGACGATTACCGGTCACGACACATACTATTGCGTCACACGTCGCCGACAATACGTAGTAGTAAATAAGTTTATTTTATGTATGTTAGACTAAGAAATATATTTTTATATAGGCCGTAGTTTATAAGTTTTTTACATCCTGTACTTGACTACCTGTGTTGGCTGAAATAAATGATTTTTTTATAATTTATTTATTAAAGGTAGTCAAAATGGGTCTAAGGTCATATTTATAGCTGTTGTGAGTATAAAATTTGACTTTTCTAAGTGCTTACTTTGCAAGCTTAATGAAATAAAGTTATGAAATCTAAATCTGAATAAATATAACATCGTACCTAAGTGTTGGTTCGTCAAAATTTGAAGCATAGATTTTTGACTCACAATATAAACAAGACGTACTTTGGGGTGTTTTTGTAATTATAATTTAAAAAAAAATACGTCTTGTTACTTTTTCCGCATAATCCATGGACTTTTAGGGTGCTGTAGCACCCAGTGAGGTTAGATCGCTCACTGATTCATTACGAAATCTTTGAAACCACAAGAGATATGAGACTGAAATTTTACATTGAGGACGTAAACTCCCACAAAGTACGCATTATTTGGAAATTCGCATTTCTTGGTGGTCAAAATTGAGGTCATAGGCTTATTGTTAACTAACTTATCGCAAAATCTTCGAAACTGCGTAGCTCACATGTGATTTTTTTTATAAGGGTTCCTTTTATCCACACAACCACAATGAACAGATTTGTAAGTCTTAGACACTGAATAAGATTTTTTCTTAATTTGCTTTTAAAAGGAGTGTAAATGGGATTCATCGCTTTTCGTATCATAAAATTAGCTTTCAATCCATAAATGTTTAAATTATGTTGATATTATTGCTCACGTCCATGTGGGTGTTTTGTTGTGTTTTCATATAACATTGTGTTCAGTTTGTTGTTAAAACTTTGGCGATGATAGTTTGCAAGGAAACAAATATTATAATAGGGTATTTCTAAAGTCCGCAGAAATAAATCGCGAGCGGGTTAACTAGTTAAAGTAAATACTTGGGTAAAGTACTTAGACTGAAATATCTCAAGAGAATAAAACGGTTTCTGACAGTACCCAATGATCTCGTAACCTTTGGATTCTTGGTCGGCAAAACTGTCACTGTTAATCAATGAAGTATTCTACACTTACTAAAGAGTAGGAACTACCTCAACTAGTACGTGAAAAATAAATGAAGTAGGTACCTATGTGTTATAAAAGTTACATGTTAATACTTTCCCTATTAACAGGTAACTTTTAAAGTAGTAAACAAGTAGGTTCAAAAAACTAACCAGCTTCGAGCCTCATGTCACGCGACAAGATAGCGCCGGCAGCACTGGCAGCGCGGCAGCGGTAGATGCCGGCGTGCACGTCGCTGCGGTACTGCGCCGCGGTAAACGCGCCGAGCCACAGCGTGCCGTTGGGCAGAGCGGTTCTGGAACAAAGCAGGTACATCAGTAAACAGTATCATGAAGGAAGTTGTTTTAAAAAAGAAAATTTCAGACGGAGTTTTCAATTTAGGATTTTCATGGTAGGTACTTGTAGTTCTTTTCTAAGCCAAAAAATCAACACTGAAATAAAAGAAACATAATTTTTATGGTTCAAAAACAAAGAGTTGCAAGTAAGACGCCAACATCATCATACATTATAAAAGTACATAAGGGTATCCATGTCACACCCACGTGCCCAAGCACTTGATCTAGTCACGCTGGTTTAAGCGGGAGGACGAGAAGTTGTTCCATTGGATTTTTAAGTTTAATTAAATTCTAAGCTGCTTCTATTCTGTGTATGTGACACGTGCGTCTGGCTGCAATAGATCCCGAGTTATACGATACAATTTAACAACAACAAGACAAAGACTAGATCCTTTCAGCAAATACCCGGGTGGAATGCTCAGTTAAGGACTTAATGGTGTCTGCTGTGGACCTGTGGCCTTCTCTGCGCCGATTGAGACCATTCCACTATACGACCTCATAACTTGAACTTAAATGCTTAGGACCCCACTAAAGACGAATCGGTTAAGGGGACGATTCAAGGTATCTTTTAGACTGGAATTATGGCCAATAAATACGGGTTATAAGGGAACGGTTTTGCGCATACACGTAACATTCATCTTCTGAATAATCCCAATAAAGTATTCGATAAGAATCCCATTCAAGGAATCCCATCAGGTCCTTCGTTTCCTTTATAAGTTGGCATTGAATAATCTCCTTTGAATTTAAACAAAACACTGACTCTCAAGACAGTTTCATAATATAATTAATCAAGGAAGCTCTCCTTCGCTCCGACTCTATTCAATTCCACAGCATTTTTGAATAAGAAATCGTTTTAATAGAATGCCCTCGGTCGGTCTGAATAAGATAAATGGCTGTACGATTTTTGGTGCGAGTAAAAAATGATGGCAGAGAAGAAAAATATCGTGTGAATGGAAGTCGAGCGAGGGTCCGACACCGTCGCCATTAATATCAGGTGATAGCGACCTCGCTCATGGCATTCGCATCTTATTATCTCGGACATTTTCAGGAAGCGCGAAAATGTAGATTTGAACAAGAGTTCTCGATAAGTAGGTACCTATCTATTTATATTTATATTTACGTGACACCCACGTGACTATCGTGTCTTGGAAGAGCATACCGGTTTTCTTATACCATGTCTACTAGTTGTTGGGAGCTTTGCAGTGCCTCCTACAGTACCCGAATATTTTATATCGGCTTGAACAAAAACCTTTTTTAGAACGTACTACTAAACTTAAAAAAAAAATAGCGGACACTGTGTTGATGTGTTCGCGTACGTGACGGAGTTTATCATTAAATCTTGTACCACCGCTAGGGCTCGGGGGTTAGAGCTTAATCTTTTTCCACCATCAACTCACGAAAAGACTGACTGATCACCCTTTACCTGACCTTTGCTTGAGAAATCTGTTTTTGTTTTTAATAAAATTCTTTCAAATTCTCGTTTAGTAAACACAACTTTATTTATCAACTTTCTCCACTTTTCAAACTCTTGTAATAAGGTTCATTTAACAAGTATGGCTTCCTCTAATTTAACGTTCAAACGGTGTAGGTTTTGGGTTTTCTTCCCATCTTTCAAGGACATCCGTGAGGGCTGGTTCGGCGGCAAATTTGGCCGAGGATCTCAAGAGGCGTAAATATGCAGGTCTCGACAGAGCCTACGCATTTGCTCCCCTTGGAGTCGAGACCCTAGGTCCCTGGGGTACCGAAGCTCTCCGGGTTTTCAAAAAAATATCTGAGCGCCTGGTCGAAGCGACGCGTGACCCGAGAGCTGGTGAGTATCTGGCGCAGCGTATTAGCATTGCCATACAGCGAGGCAATGCAGCCAGCGTCTTGGGGACGCTTCCGACTGGTATTGATATGGACCAGTTGAGCTATCTTTTTAGATCGTTTGCAACAGTCTGCAGTTAGCTCAATTGTTTCAATTGTAAATACTAGTTTTATTTGTTATGTTATTTGATTGTTATTTTCTTTGTCACTAAAGACTTTTTTTATTCAAGTTGACCTCTGGCAATTTGGTGAACGAGACGCGACGCGACACGGTGTGTTTGCGCGTCGGTGCGGCGCGGGCGGCGCGGTGTAAATTACAAGTAAACAGCGCACCAATTAACTACAGAGCACGGGAGAATTTAATTAACAAACGAACGGCAAAATATCACGTGTTATCCTGACGACGAGTTCATCCGCCGGTGTCACTACACCTAGAGTTACTGTACATACCTAATTACTCGCATAACAGCGAACTCAGTTATTATAGAAGTGGTTTAGTACCCCAAAACCTACACCGTTTCAACGTTAAATTAGAGGAAGCCATACTTGTTAAATGAAACTTATTACAAGAGTTTGAAAAGCGGAGAAAGTTGAAAACACACAACCTAAAACAGCAAAACTACTGAATTGAGAAGACAAACACTCGACAATATGGGGTCGCAATAAAAAATCATGTTTATGTTCGGGCACAAGTGAATGCATAAAACATGAACTAGAATGTAATAGCTCAGTACATCCACGGATAAACCTTTATCTAAAACTGTTTCGGATTTTAGTCGGTAGCGTAGTTTGCTTGTAATTTGTAGATACACGTCGCGTCGGTCACTATCACCGATCATAAATGTTTTACGTCCTGTATGTATAATTAATAAACTTTTCGTGAACAATGAGAGTCAAGAAATTCTACATAACTACGAAACAAATTTTATGGGTGGTGTACCGCAAGGCTCTAGCTCCAGCCCTATATCGATAATTTTATCATCAGAATCAGAATCAATAACTTCATTTCTTTAGGCTTATAAAATAAGCACTTAGACAAGTCAAATTTTATACTATAAACATAGTTATTATTGTCAAATAAGAAATAAGGTGTTATTGATTGTATGTTAATCAGCTCATCGATCAGCTGACCAGTACCCAGACGGGCTGTTTTGTTGATAATGTATGTATAAACAACATAAGTTATGCAGACGATATGGTGCTGCTGGGCCCATCGGTGGCCTCGATTCAGAAACTTATAAAAATTTGGCTCACTAGCACTAGGCAAACCAAACAAACTCGAAATCAAAATTACAACAGAGAAGTCAAAGACTAATTAAGACGCAGTGAAAACCTGTTAATTATATTATTCGAGTGGCTAAATATGAGCCGATGTATGCGAGTCTTGATTACAGACGAGCTGCCGATGCGGCGAGCGCTCCCCGCCGGCAGAGGGGAGTCCCACTCACAGTTCCGATTAAATGCATGTCGGTCTCTACCTGGACGGAAGGCACATACGAACCCAAATGCTAGTCTAATCAATGTCGATCTTTGTGCCAATAGAACATTGTTTGCAAAGAAACGTACCAACTCAATTTATTCTCGGAAAGCAAACAGTCCAAGTAAGCATAAAACAGACGCATGTTTCACTACAGACTCTGTTTACAGCTCAACTTGGGAGCAACATTCAGATTTTACACACAAGTTTGTTTACTCTGCTTTGCCTGAGTTTCCGAAGTTGCTTCAAACACTGAAACCTAGACGTCTGTCTCTTACCATTCTAGTCTTCGCCTCTCGTGGTAGGTCGGGAGCCCACAGTCATATTACCTACAACAACGCTACTAGCACAAAACATAAATTAACACTTCTAGCTGATGTATCTAGATATATTCGTTTGGATCACTCTTACAAATTTTTGCCGCACATTGTTTACTTTCTTTTTTTTTAACCTTCTTCAAAAAGGAGGATATTATCAATTCAAATTCAGCTGTATATTTTATATACACAGACAGATCCGTAATTTCGATGACCCTTTTAAGAAAATGATTTTAACATTTATTTCTTATAGATCCGAAACCAAAGGTGTCATTAGAGGACGCTTCCGAAGTACCGCACGTTTCCACATTCAGCAGTAAAGTTGTTCGTTACGTGCGATCCGCCAGTCGAAACTTCGTTTGTTGTTCGATGGTTAAAGAGGTTTATTTCTCAAAGAACATTGTTCACTTAAAAAGAAAAGCTTTTACATGTAGATACCTACTTAGATTATACCAGTTAGTAGGCCAATGTAGGCCTTATATTCGTCGTTTCATCCATGTGTCATCATCATCATCAAACTAAATTAGACTCGAATTTCAACTTTATCTCGCTAATCGGATCGGGTTCCAAACCCATTTGCATTATTCAGGAATTTGCAATCGGTTTATTTTTTTAAACACTTTTTTTAAAACATGCCAAAATGATTTATTCTTTATCAAAATAGTCATCAAATCGTCATCCAATGAGTGGCAAAAATAATATGAGTGATGCACTCATGAACTCTTTCTCTATTTATAACGGGATCGCGTAGCAGTGACTTCCTCGATAGTGTAGACAGCAGTGACCCGCGCAGTAAGTGTTATTCCCAACGTCTCACGTGAGACGTGCTCATTCACACGTAGCACACAGCGCAGTGCCGCTACTGCTCCGCCGGCGCCGCGGACGGAATTAAACGAGGCGGAACACTGACTCCGTGTGTTTGTTTGTTGTCGCGATGCAGCGACATCACACCACCGCGCCCCTTTCTTGATTTCATATCTCGCTAATTGCATGCTTAGGATGCTCGGGCTAGTCAATACACTTGAAACAAAGTATTCCTACTTACTGAGTTTGTGGTATATCAAATTATTTACTTTGAGCGTTTATTGTCATCAATATAATCTGTCCATAAGAGTCCACTGCTGGATACAGGCCTTCTCTAATGAGCACCATAGCACACTGTCTTCAGCTTGCCGCATAGAGCCGCTCGTGTCCGACACAAATTATGAACGATTTTTTGCAAAGGAAATAAAATAAGAAGAAACGAATAATGGATATGAATAGAACGTAATCTCGGATAAATGCGATTACCATGCAAACAAAGTCGCAGAAAATATATAACTGGGAAATCATAAAAATGTACGAGCATGGTCTCGTCATCACTCACACATCTATGATTCATCTAGCGAGGGATTCGATCTAGTTTTGTTTGATTTGCAAATTCCAATAGACGAGGCAATATGGATATCAGCTAAATCAATCGACCTTTCTATCTGATGGATAGTTTGATCCTAAAGTACCCAAGTTCGGTAAGTTGATAGTTATCATTACCACCAAACTAACGGTGCAGGTGGTCAAACACAACTCGATGATTATCAATGCGCCGTCACACCTAATGGAGAAAGTAATTAAGTCGAGAACAAGTGAAATTCATCATGGCCTTATCTATTTGGTTCCAGCCACAGAATACCCCAAATTCACCAATCACGATATACATTTACTAGCAGTAAGGACAACTATATAGTCTATGTAGGTAAGGTGTAACATAGACAGACACTCGGCCGAGGTTACTCCTATTATCTGTTGTCAACGTAAATACATATTTGGCAGGAGAAAGTGATTTGATTATTATTAAGTAAATCAGAGTAGAATGAATGAAACAAATGTATCTCTCTTATAATATTTCCTTCGCAGGCAATCAGAGTAGAATAGTGATTGGTAGTTATTAAAGTGATGAGCCGCTTGTTTGTAGGTATGAACAACTGGCTGGTGGTTAAGAATTCTTATACTTCACGCTCAAACATTTGTGCAAACATGCGTTTGTGCATGCATTTGTACAAATGTTTGTGCATGTAGCCGGGCTATTAAGAATACTGAATGAGCATATCTATATTGATAAATTACAGATGTCAAAATATAGTTTTGTATATCAGTAAATCAAAACTCGCGGACGATGCACTTATGTAAAAATAATATGAACGCTACATTGTGTGTTTACATACACAGTAGGTAAGTATTTAAACATACTGCGCGACAATAGTATTGTGTTGTGTCCGGTCAGTGATGAGGTCAACGAGCTGCTGAAATTCAAACTAGCCATGCGGCAGTACGTAGGTACGGTACGG
This sequence comes from Eupithecia insigniata, assembly GCA_947859395.1. Lineage (NCBI taxonomy): Eukaryota > Metazoa > Arthropoda > Insecta > Lepidoptera > Geometridae > Eupithecia > Eupithecia insigniata. The sequence continues at coordinate 282,236 of OX401995.1, read as the reverse complement.
CGAATTCTGCGACGCGCCCCGCGTCCGGCTAATATTTGCTAGGATTGAATATAAATTTGCTTATTATTCATAGTGCTTGTTATGATGACTTAAATTCAATTTTGTAGATGTGTGATCTTTTCACCGATATATGTATACTTGCACAGTACATTTCTGACAAAATTTTGAATAATTAAACGTACAGGATAAATTAATTATTGTTTTTTTTTATTTCCTCCGTAGGGACATGTTACACTTTAGTCATTTTATAATATTAACACATGATACAAGGCTGATAATGATGATGATGGACTAGGTACTTACTAGTAAACAAACGACTGAAATGGCTTACAATAATCGATATAAACGTACATACCGAGTTTATAATTATATTCTCTAATCTATACTATACATAGTTCTAGTTGCGATGAGTGCGGAGGACCGAGCCGTGCGTGAAACACCCCCACCCCACCCCCCGTATCCAATCCACCGTTTATCCCACTACGTTATTATGTGTTTGTGTTCAATTAAGTTATGTTTTCATACGTAAGGACTGGATGACACGCATAATGCATGTCGGACGTTTGAATAACGATAGATTTGGTTCGGTGGGTGCTGGTAATGAAAAGGAAGCAGCGGCAGCACGCTACTGTTATATATGTAGTTATGCATCATTGATACCCATTGATATTTTAATAATCAATTCATTGATAACAGAAAAGGCTACATGATATTTTGCAATAAAAAATCCCTTGTTACCCATTGTTTGAATACTTTTCCTGTAAAATGGAATGTCTTACTCGGCGATACAACCAAGCATTATCTCAAGAGTGTTGTAAAAATTGTACCTTTTAAATCTATTGGCTTGTAATAAAATGGTGTTTATTATGATTGAGGAAGTTTCGATTCGTTTACAAAATGGAAAAAGTTTTTTGTCCCTGAGCGCATGCCCCCGAGTCCACCTCTGGAGTGGAAGGGGGGAGGGGCTTCTCCGATTAATGTGACATTTCATCGGCCGGCGAGGGCTTCATTCGATTCTCGGTCTTTGCAAATATTAAGTTTGCTTTCGTTTATCTTCAAAAACTAGGTGATATCTAATCAAACAATTAATATCTAATATAAAGTTCCCATACAAAGATTTCTATCTTCGGTCCCATAATGATTGTATAACCATAAAGGTGCTTGCGTGCGGAGGCAAGGCCAGACTAAAAAAAAAAAGTTATTAAAAAATCTTGACCCGTTTGGGAGATGTTATACATATATATAATTATTTCAATTGTGGGCATGATGCTCAAAACTCGGCTGCACAAGATTAGTGTATCTTTTAAATGGCAATGTATACGCTTCTACAACAAAACTCCGAGTGAGTTGCAAAAATTATCGATTAATAAATTCAAACAAACTATCAAACATATGCTTTGTAAAAAGGCTTATTACAAAATATCAGATTATCTAGAGGATAAAAAAGCTTGGAAAGACTTTTGTTCCAACTCGAAAACTAACAACCTAACAAGGTAAAGGTTTCTTGTTCGCTTCTTTACTTTACTTTAAAAAGATTGAAGTGAACAAAACATCGAAGTGATCACTTTATTTCCCTGTTTTACTTATGTAATTTTAATTTTGTGACGTGTCCAAGAGTCCTGTAAGGTCTAAAGGAAATAAAGCACTTAGATATTTTATATTTGTTAACAAAGGTACAAAATTCTCCAAGTTTAAAAAATATATATGTATATCCCAAACGGGTCAAGATTTTTTATATATATTTTGTTTCAGTGTGGCCTTGCCCCCGCGCCTTGCACCTTTATAGTTGTCCACTCACTATGGGACATCCTTTATATTTAAAACCACTCAATTTCTGATGTGAGGTATATTTTATTTTCGCAGCGAGTATTTTTGGGTTTAGTATTCTTGTGCTTTTCGAGCTGTTGATAACGATACGATTTCTTTTTATTTTAAGAAAATGCGCAAAAATATTCAATACTTGTAAAATGTCGAGCATTTTCGCGGCGCGTGTGGGTAATACCCATTTGCTTCATGTGTGGAACGAGCGACCTGCTGAACCATTCCCAAGTACATACATGATCCGGCTCGTAAGTGGATCCTCCGCCCTCGTTGGACAAAAGGGTGGTTTGTTAAAAATAACGCCTTATGGCCCTTTGAGCTCAATTGCGGTTTCCAAATTATTTTTTCGTCCTTTGTACGTTTGTGGCAGATGCGTCGTGCCTTTTGTTCACGTATAATGTGACAGGGCTTTTTGTTATGTTTAATATTGGGTAGTTACAAAAATATACACACAAAAGAGAAAAATGTCAAAGTAAATGAAACAAGGATTTTTTTATAGTCGATAGACCTTCGTTTGACCTCAATCTCACCCGATGGAAAGTGACGATCTAGCCGACCGTCTGGAAGACACCTATTCACTCACACAAGTAATAGAAATCTCAAAAAGAATTTAACTGAACGTTGAGAGTAATGATCATAACCTCTTATTAAATAAACCTAAGGTACACGGACAGCAGATATATTACGTGATCCAGCCTGTCCTCCGCTGCGAGATTGTCACCGTAAGGACCGAGTGCCATCGCTCTCCGCCGCCATAACTAACGTAACTCGGTTACTGCCGCCCGCCGCGCCTCGCCGCCCGCCCAGCGTCTATGAGCTATGCTGTTACGAAGGCGTTCGGACGTTTGCTGACTCCGACAAATCAAGACATTTATTTCAGTAAAGAATATAGGCTATGTTTGTAACATATTGGGGATAAATAATCACGTCCGCTGTGGCAGGGAGGAAACGCAAGTATTATATCAAACAAAATAATTATTTTGTTTCATAAAATTAGTTACGATCCGTAGCGCCTTGCGTAATTTATTACAAAACTTTCTAACTATAGTAGTTCCAGGAATATGTTGTACAAACTCGTTCTGCTCCAAAATTTAATATTTTGTCCCTCTGCGGTGGTGACGCTTCACGGGATTCTTAGCGAACGGTATTTGATATTATACAAGAAATTATTTACAAAGTGAAGGTAATTTCTGTCGTCAGTTATGCTCTGTTTATTATAACAGACATTAACAAATAATTTTGCATATTTATTCGACGGTTGTAGATATATTTTCCTCTTTTTGTCAATAAATCAACAATAATTCCAATCTCTTCTCACTGTAACCCAAACACCTAAAAAATAGCAATTCTGCTGAATTATCCATTCTTTGTTTCATGTGACCGAAGCAGAGTACAAAAAGCGTGGCGCTATTACTTATACATACGTAGACGTCTCTTGCATGGCCCTTTAATTTAACGTTCATTCAGTTCGAGCCTTCATTCCAGTTGTGAAATTTGTTCTGGCATGAAATAGGGGCTGCTTTGTTATTTACTTTCAACGGGAAGGGTGTAAGGTGGCATCGGATCGAGGCAGCGAACTGTAACTGACCACTTTAACTCTACTGTGCTTTTCTATCTGAAGTACTTGAGGAGCGAGTGGTAATTACTTGAACTCGTACCTGGTTGCATCAAGTTTTCCAAAGATCGTCTGTTTGAATTTACAGTCAAACATGACACGATGGACATTATTCCTTTATCGATACTGAGACAAAATTAGTACCTTAATTGATACCTATCTTGTTATAATTGAATGAAATATTTGATCAGTTTTCGTATTTTAGCAATAAATCAAGCAGTATTCGCGCATCGCTGCCCACTGAACAATAGCCAATTTAACCGTTCTCGTCCCGTTTCCACTAGCGGGCTGTGCAGCCGACAGGGGATGTGACGTGACGCGCTCACATCACTCCAATCACCCTGTAGATACATTATATCATCCCACAATGCGTTACAATGGAAACACAAATTAACGACACCTGGAAAATTTCTTCTAAAAACAAAATATCATTGCTTTTTTACAAATACATGACAAAAAGTCTATCTATCATCGCGCGGCAGTATTCCCGTGACGTCATTACGGTGAAGTCATGCTCATACGTCACTGTCAAACGTCACGGCGGCAGTGACACGTTTGAACTGATTACCTACCTGCTACTCTGCCTTTGTGCCAGCAGCGCTGCGATCAATATTAATTTGTTCATCTTTTAAATGGACATTTTTCTTGCATCATGTTTACAAATAAAATGTTTCGGTTCCAACGTACGAATCCCTAATCAAGTAGGTGGCCTGGGTCAAGCAGGTCTTAATCCAGGCCTCCATTTATATACACGAATCCTTTGTTTGACCTTTGCTTGGGTGAAATATGCGCGGTGTCGTGTGTAATGGTTTTTGCCGCCCGGCGCGATGTATGGCAATAGATGGGGTCGGAGCGACGGCAACATGGCCTCACGAGTTGATGACCTTGTAAAGTTGTTAAATATGAAAGCTTATGTTGCAAAATATAATTTTTATAACAAAAGAGGTACGTGATAAATTCCCTATGTACTTAAAATTTTCAATTCAATATCATCATTCTAACTTTTTAAACTTTCGCGATTTGTTGACATAATTAAATATTAAGAAACGTAGGGGAAAATATAACAAAAGGTACGCGATAAATACCCGATAAATAATCGGTTATCTTTAATTATCATCATTCTAGCCTGATATTTTCAATTACATCCCTATCATAGAAAATAACAGGTATGTAAATGTGTTTTGTGAGCTCTTTGGTTTTTGCAGAACAGTACCTAATGGCAATGAGTGTGAGTCAAATCGCCTTTTTTGTACTTAAATTCCACATGATGTAAAAACTTAAAAATGTTTTCAAAAAGAAAACTCATATCTTGTTTCAATACTCGATAGCATCGACAAGCGATCAAAATCCACCAATTACGATCGCAAACTAATACGAACGACAACTTGAGCCTTTTTAGCCCAAAATCACTAACGTTACCAAATGCTCTAAAAGTACAATTGAATAAAGTTTATTTTATGATAGGTTCATAGATTAGTTTATGATTTACAGCAAACTACTATTTCGCTAATTCAAACCCACCTTTTTTTAGTTTCGCAACGTATATCGGGCCACGTATGTGAATGAAATCAATGTTAACGCACATCCAAATGTGCTACGCCGTAGCAATTGACCTGCGACGGCGTAGCCATCACCATGCTACGTCGTAGCCAAGAATTAGTTTCTGCAAGACACTTTTTACCATGGGTATCAATTAGATTTTTCTGAATAACGGTAAATTTTACAGCTTTAATGTGGACATGTAAGAGAGAGAGGACATTAAGGAGCCCTTCCATAGAAACAGGCAAATCCGCAGCCGGCCATGCAATACAAAATATAAATAAAAAATGTTAGTTTCGTTATCAAAATATTACATCAAACTTTTATCCGTTTTTGGAACCTCCTTTTGAGTATTAAAACCAGTATACGGAGGCAACGCTCTTCCATATCATACATATAAATACAGCTTCTTACACAAAATTTTATTTTATAAAATTTTACATTCAAATAAAATCAAGTAAGAATAGGGAAGAATAATGATAAATTTATATAGAACAATTTTTAACTGCATTGAGCTAAATTATCTCTTCTAGGAAACTAGTATGCGTAGTCTCATATACGTTATTGTTAAGCAATTCTTGTATATATATATATATATAATCAGAATCTTGGAAACTGCTCCAACAATTTTCATGAAATTTTGTATACAGGAGGTTTCGGGAGCGATAAATCGATCTAGCTAGGATTCATTTTTAGAAAATGTCGTTTTATACGTGTTTTCAATAATCAACTTTACCGATAGGGTACTCCCATAGACAAGATTTCAACGCTACAAAACATAATCTATCCTGACATGTATGACACCTTTTTTTTAATTTACTGCGTAATCTCGGATATAGTATATTACTATGGTATATGGTATATTAAATTTTCATCCTCCAAAAAAGAGCAATACGTGCAATCTTCAACTTAAGATGTAGAGACTCACGTAAAAAGATTATAAAATATACATAATAGATATACATAACTATAATACACGAACTAAAGACAAGATTTCAAACAAAGCATATAGGTTACAAAAGTCCAACAAGTGTTTCGTAGGTAACTAACTCTATTCGCTTCTACAATAAAATTCCTAGTCATATTGTAAACATGTTTCTTAAATGCTTTTTCTGGTAGAAAAAGCATTTAAGAAACATGTTCAAAAACACCTATCAAACAAAGCGTATTATTGCATCAATAACTACATTAATGACAAAAAGTCGTGGACTGACTAGATAGCCTTAGTTTTTAAGACAAAGCCTCTTTACAGCCGCACTCATTTTAATTTTTATTTGATTATATAAACGTATTATTATTAATGGCTTTTTACAGCCATTCGTTAACTCATTACTTTATCATTATTACTATTTTTATTGTACCTATATTATATTCTGTAGAAATTGACTTGACCAAGTGTTCCCTGTGAATTTATCGTAAATAAATTATTTTAATTGAATAAAGCTACTCCAGCATAATACCGCATTGCCCACTGCCCACTGTTCATTTTATTCGGCAGTATAAAAAAACCCCGACGAATTTAAAATGTTATGTCATAAATCCCATATTCTTCTCACTTCCTATACGAAAGGAGAACATTTTCCAGCACCTTTACATTTAACTAACCAAAATAATACAAAGAGACAGTTGAGCCGTTCACAGACAATTGTAGGATTACCACAATTGTAAGGAGGAGGAGAAAGTAGTGGGCGGGGGGCGGGCAGCTGACACGGTGTCTGGTTCACGTCAGATTGAGCTAGATCGACGTTTTATCTGACACGCGACGGAGAATCCGCCGATCTTGGCTGCAAGCTACGATTCATTTGGCGATTTGCGGTCTCAGGCGGTTAGCGTCGCTTACATGATACCTACTCAGAAAAACGTGTACCAAGGTATGAGATCAATAGAAAAGTTGATGAACATGGATAATTGATAGCAAAATGCTTTCCAATAATTTAATAACAAAAACATTGATTGTTTGCAAAGCTGAGTGGCCACAAATAATAAGTTGACCGAACAGCAGCATTCCCTCTCGTTAATAACAGTGAATAGGCACATGCATGTATGGAATGCCGCCGGAGCTGCGGAGCCGGCAGCGGCCGCGTCCGATAATTGTGTACACGCGTCAATGGATGCCAATTTTCATGTAAATTGTAAAAATTGAGCGCAAATGCCCCGGGGCAGGGCGTGCATGTGTTTAAAGATAACCTCATTGCGAGGTAGTAACCTGCAACATTAGAGGTATACCGGCTACGAGCCGAGCTGCAATTAGTGGCTAGTCTCAGGCACATACCTAAGGGTACCCTTCGGACTATCACATTATTTAATATTATATGCAAAAGTTTTGAACTTTATTTAGGAATCAAGATTTTTGAAACCCCAAATGTAGCTTTGTATGTTAATCCAAGCTTAGACTTACATCTTGCAAAATTATTGCCCGATCCGTTCAGTAGTTTTGATGTATGAGGTAACAAACGGTAGGTAGAAGCCAGCTATTAACAAAATTTCAATTCTTTCCTAACCTACATATGTATAGTCACTAACAAATGTCACATGGATATGAAACATGTTTCCGTGACAATTCTCATCAAATGAAACAATAATAGTATGCTTATACATACATATATAGCATCAAATCAAAAATTCTTTATTTCCATAAATACAATAAAACACTAAGAAAAGGGAATACTCTTAATATAAAACACTGACATCGAAACAAAGCGTTATTTTGATTTCTGTTGCTTCGGTATGTAAAATAAAGTAAAGAAGCGACAAAGAAACCTTTAGCCAAACCGTTTTTCACTTCTTCCACTAGTGGACAAAAAATTGAAGTGAAGAGAATATCAATAACACCTTATTTCTTATTTGATAATAATAACTATGCTTATAGTATAAAATTTGACTTGTCTAAGTGCTTATTTCGTAAGCCTAAAGAAATAAAGTTATTGATTCTGATTCTGATTAGCCTGCTAAGTGTTATTTTTTTGACAGACCTAGACCTTTTATCAAAGATTTATAAATAATCGTTTAGTCTAGATAACTTGGTATTTTGTAGTATTTAGTATATTCATGAAGCTCACTGTCAAGCATATGCCCCGCCATGCGCCATTCATGACGCAATCCCGAATAGCAATAGGTTCATAACGTTTAACATGGGGCGTGCGCTGTCCATCCAATATAGTAAGGATTATCTCAAAGCGAGCACTACGCACAAAATGGCGAATCATACCCGACAATACGAGATAATAATAATAATACATATAAAATACAATAGATTAAATATAATAATACAAAACTATGTCTATAAATGATGTTTATTTTGATGGCACGTTTTATTATATTTCCGAGTGAAAAGACGCAAGGCGATGGAACAAAAACCCAGCAAAAAGATACGAACGATATTGACATTTTGATAGACTCATATCAGGTTTACGACAGCCAGCGCCCTCCAGCTCAATTTGCGCATAAAGCATTTAATACGTGGAGACGTAACGTCGTTAATATCGGGGACGTCCTCAAACAACCACTTTACTATGTGCTTTATGGATAACAGCCTATTCACAGATTCATATTAAAACATCTAATTAAATGATGTAATAGATTTCCTCTAGTTGCTATGCCAGATACATGAATCTAAATAGCAAAACGCTGAACTAAACTTTCATTTAAGCTCTCGTTTTGACTAAAAGCGTGTGTTTATTTCGGTCGGACACATAATAGTTCATATTACTAGCTATTAAAAACAAAAACAAAAGAATACAAGTGAAAATATTCCAAAGTTCCCCGAGCGACCCTTATCGCATTCACGCCCGAGCGGACTCGCAGAGAACCACTACCTACTCTGGGACCCGACAACTTTGCACATCCCTCATACTATTAGTATTCATATTCACTCTCTAACAGCGGCGTAAGACATCGCAACTGGATGGAACGAATACTGATGTATGCTATCGAAAGTAAAATGCAGTTTTAGCACCTACTAATTTTGGCTGATGTAACAGCAAACAGCTCTGATGGTATGCAATAATGGGAAAACGAACCAAAAATAAATACAAATAAATGCAAATTTAAATAAATAACAGCATAATACCATAACCGCGAAAGCCCGGCGATGAATCATGTGAAATTATCAGAGTATGGTCAGGAACTATTAGCGAGGGGGAGAGGTAAAACGGCGCCATTAGAGCACCTCGTAATGCCCAATGATGAACCGCGCGCTCTGGGACGCGGGAAATAATACCCGCCTAATTGAATCGCTTACCTATGTATGTTCATAAAAGACCAAACGACCTACGAACCGCACGGATCCAGAGATATACTTATAGATAGAACGTAATATTGTGTCACTCTCGAAATGATCACTTATTTCGCCTCGAGAACAAACTGCAGGTTTTATTTGACAGACATCTCTATATAATTCCTGTTATACTCCCCGGAGTAGCCTGCAGATTGTTCCTGTCCAAGTGAAGGGTTTGATGCATTTATTATTGTCTGGTAATGAGCGGAGTAAGACCGCGCGCTCCTAACGAAGACGAACGGCCGCGCGACATGACGCGAATATCAACCGAACGAGGAGGGTAACATCCTTGAACTTAGGGGTTGAAATGATTTGTTATTATTAAGTACCTAATCTACGTCATATTCAAACGTTATTGTCGAATTTTGTATCGTTCTTGAAAATGGTTTTAATGCTGTGATAATTTTTAGAAAGCTTCATGAATCAACAATTTAACAACAATTTTGAATGAATGACTTCATTGTTAAGGGTAGTATAGTAAGGTTAGACATCAGTCGATGCATCGACGATGATGCTTTTGATGTACAAAAATAATAATAATGATTCAAAAATAACTTCAGACTAAAAAGATAACAATGATTATGACTACTTAATCTTATATTTTTATGGGATAACATAGTACATGTGCCTGAACTAGGTAAAAACCTGTTTTTCAGGCAAAACAAGTGCTGATAATAAACAAAACAATAAATTCGATAGTAAATGCTATGCATACTATAACATTACTTATGCTTACTACTGCTAAACTATTGTATTAATTTAAGGTGCTTAGAATTTGTGGTCAATTGCTTAACGTAGCTAGGTACATTATTACTTGAAAACTGCTAACAGAGATGTGTCTGTAGACCGTTCTCGACTCACGTAACGCCTCCTGCATTCTTTATCTGCATGTCAATAATTTATAAATCACTACCTGTTGCCCGCGCCTTCGCCCGCGTTTTATCGGGATAAAAAATAGCCTATATGTTATTTCAGGGCCCTAACTATACCCAAACCAAATTTCAGCCTATTAGGTTCAGTAGTTTTTGCGTGAAAGAGTAACAAATATCAATACATCTATCCATACAAACTTTGACATTTATAATATTAGTAGGATTTATCAATACTGCAGCAAGTGGCGCATGGCGGCGCGGGCGCCGTAATGGAGACCGAGTGCATGCTCTCTGTACCTACTCTTATTGTCGTGAGGTATTCACGGAATTTCATTTAAAGAACTTTTTCAACTAAACATTTTCAAATAAGCACGTCGGCATAGCCTTGTGAAATATTTTATTTCGTCTAATGTTTTTCATTTTCAGACTTCACCTACATATATTTGAAAATTGAGCGAACTCACCTGTGATGTTCGATTACAATTATACGAGGCGTTAACGAAGGATTCTATAACTTATTGCAGCTATATACGAATGCCTGCTTCTGTCACACATATAAAGCTCACCTGAAAGAAATAAATTAATATTCTACCCTACGTCTGACAGATTACAGCCGTAACCTATCGTCTCTCTGTCAGCCAGCTTCACTTGTCATTATTTTAGAGTAACCATACAAATTTGATATTTGTTTAATTTTGGCTTGGGACTCAATTGGGTTGGGTGGGAAATTATAGAATCCTTCGTTAACGCCTCGTATAATTGTAATCGAACATCGCAGGTGAGTTTGCTCAATTTTCAATTATACTTCGGCATTAACGAAGGATTCTATAAATTATTGCAGATGTTTACAGTATGTTTATAACAAAAGTACAAATATCAAAATCTCTTTGTTGGTTCCAAAACCAAATACGCTTTCTAACATTATAACTATCGATAGGTATAGGTAACTAATAAGAAAAAAATTCGTTAAACGTATTATGTATGTATCCAATAAAAATCGAACGCCAACTTTTTTATTGCCCTGCTGAAAGCTGCGCTGAAACGGTAGTCATCGAATTCACTTACGGATTGTTTTGTTTTGTCGAAGTTAATTTTAATTGCAAATGCAACACAGGCACGCCAAAAATATCATAAATTATATGTATAAAATTCAAATAAATATGATCTAGTTCTGGTACCATAAATATTACTCGATTTGTACGTTGCTTTGAGTAAGATTGTTGATTGAAGTATGTGAGAAGAAGCCATAGCAACTAGTTTTTGTAACGTTAAAGATACAATTAAAACTCTGATTTAAATGAATAGAGATCCGTTTAGGCACCTCTTGGCCCAAAAAATAAATTCCAAGTACTAATCGTAGTTAATGAGTTAGTTGATATCGAACAAATACGAATGTATATGAACGTATAACGATATATGAACGTTTTGTAAGAGCAGGGCGGCAGTACAAAGGTTTGAAGAAATGCATCATCCAGGGTGCATCCGATTATGAAATCTGGCCATGATGATGATGATGATGATATTCGGTTTCATTCATATCCGTTTTGTTTATTTTTTACACGACATGATTTTATGGCAGTCCAAAGTGTCGTGAAGAAGACCGACCACACTTGAAGGACCTGACGTTAGTGGCGTTTAACAGAGAATCATAGCCGTGCCATGGGGCAATATAGCCAAAGGCATCAATGCTTCATAAAGAAACAACATTAATAGTTTTGCTTGGCTGCTAAATCCTTATGTCGTATGTATGTGATATAATATCCATAAATTGTATCGTAGCAGTAGAAGAACACTTGGTTAAGTTGAGTTATTGCATTTTAATGTAATGACATTTTTGGTCTTTAAATTTCTATTGACTGTTTCTTCGCAAGCAACACATCCCAAATGATGAAATAAGTATATTTTATTCAGTGATTATCATTAAGATGTGATCACCATGATCGTGAGCCATCGGCCATAAAAGTCTGCACACAAGCACTGGTAGGTACTGATTAGGTAAGTACATTAAATCTGTTCCAACTCGAAATCGGTTTAGTTCCGGCGCTCAAAGCGACACGATTGTTTATTTAATTCACCATTCCAAATAAAAATATAAAATAAAAACCAGTAAATTCTTCCTTTCGAATATATCCATTCCATATCCATCCGTAAACCACAGCGTGCTTCAAACTGTAATCTAAATTATTAGATGAGATATACATGTCTAGATGGAACATGTCTCACCCAGATGAATAGTAGACAATCATGATTATAGGCCCCCTATCTACAAAAGAAATTTCCATACTATAAGTAAACAAGGTATGCTCTTCCAAGACCCGATAGTCGTGGGTGTTTCCAGGCTACGTCATCGACGCCATCGGCCAATGAGAAGCTGAATCTGTTTCCTGGTACCAGTAGCGTAAAATCTTAATTTCCCGAGCTCCAGTATGAATCTGATAAAACTATGTATGTAGTTTTATATTTACCCATTATTTATCACATTGACTTGTATTTAACTAACGCTGTTTTGACTGATCTAACAACAAATATAATTGACGATTGTCATTTTTTTATTGATTTTTCAATTGACTCTTATCACATTTGTTTCCCAACTTCTACATTTTGTTGAATGAAGTGGCAACTGGACAGTGACGTCACCTGGCAACAATCCCAAACTGCACTCCCAAAGAGCAGACCTATCTTCTTGGATCATAGAATTTTGTATGTAATATAGGAATTGACCATTTAGGTACAATTCTTGACTAAAGGCACTCTATAATTTTCAATTTAATATAGAAATTGACTATTAAGGTACAACATACGAAATATACTCTAGAAAAAAGAACTGTAACAGTCCAGTCGATAACCTGACTGTTGTTTGCAAATATACATGACATAGGTACTCGTAAGATTTACAGATTCAGCGTTGAACTTCGTACCTGCTAGTTTGTTTATTAACAAATTAAGGACATCTGTCAACGATTAGATAAACGTTCGAGTTCGAAAACGGGTCGTTGCGAGCCCATGTCGTCGTTATAATAAATCAATTGATTTAGGGCATTTTTTTACAGCCGTTGAAGCTCAATGCTAGTGCGCTCTTGGTTATTTGACATTTGAAAGCGTGGTGTTGACAAATGTTCAAGTGCGCAGACCTTTAACGACATTTTGTCGCGACAGTTTTTCATACGGACCGATTTTAAGTGCATACATGCCTTGCCTCACCAAATGTGGGAACGGAAAAGAAATAAGGACGCTTGTTTTTAATAACTTTGACGACCTCTATGGCACAGTGGACGAAGGACGATCGATCCTACTTTGGGATGAGTAATTGTACGAGCTGCGCATACTTGATCGGAGTGATCAGGTCGTTTACTATGTGTAATAAAGAAAGTTTGCTTATGTCATAGATGAGGAGTTTTAGTATTGAATAAATAAGACCTTAGAGGTAAAGCATCCTTTGGTATTGTGATTAATACGTATTGATGATTATTAACTACCTAATCATTAACTACATTATCTACATAATTAATTCACGATTTGATATTGCAAATTGTATAGCTAGCGCCATCTCGTATGAAAATATTGGATGATCAGGGGGTGTGGTCTCAAATCTGGAATCGAATTTACAGGGCTTAGGCCAATAGAGTTCGATCGGGGTGCGTAAACGCCGCCCAGAGGTTGAATTTTGTGAAAAAAGGGAATTTGAGGAAGGAGGTGGCAGTCGGGATTTGGAAGACATCGAGACTGGTCTCCTGACGCTTGAACGGGATTTTTCAGTAGATCGTAATTTTGTAAATTAAATATTTGATAAATTCAGTGTTAAATTCCATATAAAATCTAATTTTGATTCATTGTATTTAGTAATATCTTTGAAGAACCCTGCCTTTTAAATGTAGTTTCAGTGTTGACAAATAAAGGCTGATTATCGTAGATTAGAGTCAGTTTTTCAGATAGCTGTATTTCCAGTTCCTGTCAGATAAATTGCATGATTTATTAACCCTATAATTTCACAGAGCGCTCTATGTGAATGTGATACGCTTATTATTTATTTCATTGTGTTCGCTTTCAGGATTTCTACAAAAGTACCGATACATTTTCTATCGTTTTCCGATTATTGAATAATACCATGTTCGATCTAGGAAGGAAGTCAACGTGTTGTTGCATTCGAAACCATTTCCATTATTTACTGTGTTTTTCCTAGGAAATATCATACATCAAAACCGGAACTCTAATTAATGCACAAAATATCTATATAAAATCAAATCGAAAAAAGAACAAAAGCTTATTAAATCTCACTTAGTGGGAATAATCTGGATCCAAATATGGTTATGTTTTATCTCCATAAGAGAGAATGTTTAAATAAATCTTAAACAAACTAACTTTGTACATATTCAGCGCTAAAGACGCTATGGACAATAATTCCATAGAGAATGTCCATTATGAGCTAAATTATAGCTAAACTGGCATGGTAAAATATTTTGTTTTCAGACTTGGCCACGAGCTAATATTTACATTATAATCAATAATTTTTGATCTCTATGCGAGGAAAACCTCCTTATATTTTAATGAATCTGACTAAGTTTGGTGCAGACGACACCATGGAAAAATCTCCAGTTGTGAGAAATCCTATTTGAACTTTGAGACATTCGTATCTCTGTTGGATCAATTATTATATTTCTATGAGAATAAAACCAATAAATAACACCTGAAATTCAGAAATATTTTACTAACAGAAGTTGTTGTCTTTCGCATTAAGATTCCCACAAGAGGAAATATGCAATTATATTACCATAAGAGTAAAAAATAAATAAAACCAGAATTATTTAAATTCAGAATTATTTTGTAAAAGAAGCTGTTGAATTCTCGCAATAAAGCTCCCAACGAGGAGATGCGTAAATATCCTGGAAACTAACTCCGAGAGATATCCTTAGTATTTTGAAATACATTACTATCAAGCTGTAGACTTTGGTTGTTATTCCTATTGAAATTATAGAAATACAGTCCAAGGACTTTAAGTTTATATTTAACTATTCTATACGGAATAGAAACATTAGCCTTGAAATAATCAAAGGGTCAAGACTGTGGATAGAAGCTTTTGTACGACACTTCTCAATGTTCAAATAGGGGCTTTTGGGTACTAACTAGAGTTTCTAGTTTAGTAGACTAAAGCTCCGCGGAAACCTAGAGGACTGACCTATTATGTATGAGTTATTGTGTGCTTGGTTTGAATTAAAAATATCACAAATTAATATTCCCGATGAATGAAGTTAAATTACATCTGACTATAAACTGACTTAGGAATTTTGATATAAAATAATGTCCTCTTGTCCCTGACAGATTACTTGTGATATGTCCCATTGTCTAGACATGATAGATTAGCTTATCTGTTGTAGACCGAACGGAGGGAGCTAACCAAGTCTGAGTCGCAAGCTACTATCTGGGGCGGTCTGGAAAGAGCCTTAGATCTTTGCCGTTCTTAAATTCAGTCTGATAGAAGGAAGAATGACTTACAAAACTACCTAGGCAATTTCCTCGACACATAAATTAAAGGAAGCCTAGATGAACTTTTCAGTACAGTTGATCCATATTTACAACACAATTTAGGTTTAAATACTTCGAATTGAATGAAACTTTATAATCTGTTAATTATAATTTGATATTAAGAATGTAGGGATTGATTAACTTTAAATCAAATCGTTTGTCCTTAGCATCTAAAAGAATCTAAGTTACTGCTACACAACATAAGAGTCCTACCACTAACTAGACGATCATTGGCCACACTTATCGTTATTTCTATATTTTAAAGATTAAGATTAAATAGATATAAGGAATTAATTAAGTCTTCAAAGGGTTTAGGTAAAAAGGGGACTAGGTAATAGGATATAGGTATAAGGATGGGGGGGGGGGGGGGGGTGTTAGAGAACGAAACTCAAATATTCTTCATAAATATATAAATATTCCAAAAATGTATTTATGTCAGTTTCTTAGGTGATGATAATTTCATAGATAGAATAGAAAATATAGATTGGAAATAGTGAAATAGATAGGCTTTTTAGTTTGAAATTAATAGACATTGCGATTTTCTTTAATTATCTGAACAGTCTACGGTACACATAGACTTTGTACGGTATTGTATGACACAGCAAAATACGTTCCGTACAATATGAAAGTAACGACGCAGCCTTGGAAGGCATACTTGACCTTCATATGCGTACTTAGGTGAATATGACTTCTTCTTAAAATTATCAGTTTAAACGATGAATTTCAACTATAAATTAACATAATAAACCCTATATTTGTCTTATATTTAAAGAAGGTAAAAATTGTGATTTGTTCGTACGATAAAGTAGCCAAAGAGCTGGGTCGGGGGCTTGCCCTAGGATTTTACGAGTCACGGTGTCAATATCGGCACTGGTCGCGCTATTTCCGTGGAGGTGTATGGCGGTGTTACCTGATTCTGGCTGCCGGCCATGACGCTCCCCTGGCGTTTAAAGTATCTTCCTGAGGTACATTTGCGGAATTTAAGGTAGCAATGAAAGCGTAGACCATTATGTTGGACGGAATCTTACTTTCCAACACAGCATTGAGTTTCTAAAAACAAATTTGAAGTTTTCCCGAATAAGTATGAGCATAATAGTTTATGGTTTTTTTTTGTCATCAATGCGTCTATTTATCTTTTCTTTGGTGTACATTACGATATTTTATCGTTTTCTAATAGTTCATTAGGCTATGAACAGATATCTATAAAAATAAATACTTAACCGATTGTTTTAGGTTACCAGAACTCAATAAACAAATGAGCTCAATAAACCAACAAGTGTATGTTGCACGGTTTAAAACATTATAAGCCTGAAGTACCTTAATGTTCGTATAGGTAGGTAATACTACAATATATATTTAGAGATGCAACTTTTTCGCAACGCTATGAAAACGGAGAAGGATGTAGTAATAAGCAGACGCACGACGTAAGTACCTCGATGTAAAAATCTAATTTTTTTTTGCACTTTGTGGCAATAAAGACACTTTAACTTTGCTACACAAGGGAGTAACAAAGTTACACCCTTATATATATATAGAGTTGTCATGGTCATCTTGAAAACACCAAAGCGGAGGATAAAAATGTTTGTTTACAATTTTAAAATCTCGTATGTACAATCATTTTAATGCGATAACGTTGTGTATCAGGTTAAGAAGTCTGTTTAGTTTTAGTATAACAATTTGCAAAGTACTTCGCCATGTTACTTTCTTAGTTTAATTCAGCCTACATGGCTGATATTTTGTTTCAATAATAATTGGAAATTTCCTTGGAGATTTGAACCCATTTGCTGTTGTTGACTACGTGTTGGGTCTTCACTCAAGCCGTAGGACCAAGATATAATTTATTTATATACTTTGCTATGTTATGTATAAGGTGTTTTTCATTTCCGCAATCTTAGACCAAATCCGAGTGCTTTGGTAGTCAATATGTATTATTTTTATTATTATATATTAATTAGTAGCCTTAAACACCTCACAAGTGGAGGTAAACACTAGTAACCATTATTGCTACCCGTATAGGGTGCTTGGTTCATCTCGGCACTATACGAGTGGAGGGATACAGTGATAACCATTAGTGCTACCCATATAGGGTGCATGGTTAATCTCGACACTTCACAAGCGGAGGTATACCGTAAGTGGTAATTATTGCTACCCATATAGGGTGCATGGATGGTTTTTCGCGACACTGCAAGTGGAGTAAAAACCATTTGATAACACAAAATAGTAACCATTATTGCTACCCATATAGGGTGCTTGGCTCATCTCGGCACTATATACGATTGGAGGGATACATACAGTGACAACCATAAGTGGTACCCTTATAGGGTGCATGGTTAACCTCGACACAATTACAAGTTCAGGAACACATTGGTAACCATAACCACCCATAAAGGGTGTATGGTTCATCTCTACACTATAAAAGTGGAGAAGGTGTTTTTGCTATCCATATAGGTTATTGTAGCAAGCTACCCAATATTTAGGTAAAGACAATTATAATCTCGGAAGAGTATTTTTGAATGTTTCGGTTGTTAACTTTAAAAAAAATATAGGAGGTACAAATGTTGATGATGATATCAATTAATAAAGGTTTGAGGTAATTCGTACCTTTTTGTCAACCAGTATTGATCAAAATTTGGGGGAGGCCTATGTTCAGCAGTGGACGAGTACGGGCTGATGATGATGATGATTGATCAAAAGTCGCACATGGAAAAATGAGGGTAGTTCTTCATTCGGTTAAATTAGTTCTCAGACTCGTTAAAAGTTATCTAGGAAAGAACTCACTATGTATGCATTTAAGTTATCATAGGGAGCTATGCATGATTGTTAGAACCACCTACCTGTCCTTCCGATGTGTAGGTATCCATCCGAAAATGTATTTTTTCCACGGTTGAGGAAAGGTCGTAACCGATTCGTCTATACCACTCTAATAACTTTTGGTCATGGTAATTAACATAATCCTCCCATGTTATTTCTGCAAAAAACTATTCTAACACTTCGTTTTACATTATTTTGTAAAAAAATATGTGTGACTTCGGCAGCACAAACATAAATAATGACAAGTGAAGCTGGCTTACAGAGAGACGTTAGGTTACGGGCTAGTGGCTGTATTCTGTCAGGCTTAGGGTAGAATATTAATTTATTTCTTTCAAGTCAGCTTTATATGTGTGACAGAAGCAGGCATTCGTAGATAGCTGCAATAAGTTATAGAATCCTTCGTTAATGCCGAAGTATAATATGTATATATAAATTGGATGTGTATGGGGGGGCCATAGCAGTCGGAAGAGATAGGCTGATAAAAATAAAATAACTGAAAAAAAATTAATGAGTCAGACCCGCGCACTAAGGAGAAGGACCTACACCATAATTTTGTTCTTTACATTCATATTTCGTTCAACCTTCTCAAGGATCTTACTTGAATTACAATAGACGGGTTCCTGATAATCGTTCTCAAGTGGACTATGATTGGTTAAGAAGCATTTCCAATTTACCCCTGAAATGTTATCTGAGAAGGATTAGTGGCGGGTATCGGCAGCTGACATTTCCCTCATCAAGTCTTGTCTCCTTAATCTCGCTGACCCTTCCGCCTCGCTGCGCATCCGGATCCTGGCCGGTCGCTGGCTGAATGCTCTACGCCTTCGGGAGGAACGCTGACGCATCGTTTAGTGAATGAGGTTCGACGTTTGCCAGATAGACGGCAACGTGGAAGATTAGTTGCACATAACCACATTCAGCATTCAACTAGATCTTAACTTTCATGTAAAGATTAAACAGGGTCACGAAAGTTTGAGATTAGTAGTTTGACTCCGAATTAAAATTGCTGTATCTTTATAATGTATTGAGTTGAAATTTTCTGTTTATATCAATAAAACAAAAAGTTAAAAAAATCCCACAAAATGGGTTGAATGCTTTACAACCAGTCACTTAATTTGCTTAAAACTTTCAGAGAATACTAAAAATATACAATGACGTGTGTTAGGATTTGTCAAAATATTGTTGAGACTAGGGTTAATTAGGCTATGAAAATCTGATATTTCGCAGTTTGCCTCTGTATTGAAATGACTGTAACTTTTAAATGTATATGTACCTGAAGTTCCGAGCATAGTGCTGAAATAAAAATGAATGAATATATGTATGTATGTATTTCATTAATTTTCTTACTCTAACTTAGAGATTTTCTAAGTAAGGGATAAAAGAGGGTTAAAGTTTTTTGTGTTGGTTTTGTCACTTTTTAACCAGTGTTCCAGTCTGCTTGAACAACCTTAAAAACGTGCACTAAAAATTTGAGGTTCGTGTATTTTTTCAGCAGATAAACTTTCCTACTCTAAAATGTACATGGATAAACTAGATTTTTAGTAAAAAAGCGTCCTTAAATACTTTATTTAAAATTATATCCAAGGGAACGGAAAAGAGAGTTGAGGTGAATTTGGTTTTTCCGAACTTCAGTTGCAGTGATTCCTTTATCCAATGCTGAGACGGGGACCTTTTTGGCCCCTATGTAACACTATTTCTATCTATTTTCTTCATGTAGGTAGTTATATGTATGTTTCTTGTACTTTTCCACTGTGTGTAATGTGTCCTGTTGTGTGTATGTGTTATGTAAGCATGGCCAAACAACAAATACATACATATATGTATTTCCTTTCTTTCTTCTTTTCTTTATATACCAAAATCTTCAAAAATTCCTTTCAATTCGCTTCCTTTCAATTATCTTTGGTCCTTAGGAAACAAAAGTAATTGTTACGTATTTCAAGATTTTTCGAAATGTTTCACTTAATGGGGCCATTTAGGACAATAAACGTACAGTTTCATAATTAAGCTCTCAGTTCTGAGCTGTATTTCTTTTAAGTTGTATTTGTTGATACTTGGTGTGAGTGTTAAGAGAGTTTCAGGAATCTTCGTACAACTTCTGTATATGGGTAATGCTATGCTAACTTTTAACTTATCGTGTTATTCCAATTTGCTTAAAATTTTGTGTAAAATAGGAAAAATAAACATGTATCAGGAAATTGTACGACAACACAAAATGGTTTTAAGTGGGGAATTAAAGTTTATGATTTTTCCTGATGCTGTGTTTAATATGTTTGTTAAATGTGTAACGTGATTGGCTTGAAACTCAGCGTAGCGAGCAAAATTACTAAAGGTGTGCAGGTTGCAGGTATTTCAGACTTTTTCATATATAGGGTTTCAATTGATTTCGAGAAGCTTTGTAACCCAAAATGATAATTTCTTACGGAACGGTGAATACATGAGAAAACGGACCAGAAACTTTACAAGTAAATATCAAAACTTTTCGTCATTTGTACGTTCATGTGAAGAAAGAATGATATGTTGGATTGGAACAAAAGCGCTCTCGAAAGTCCACCGTCCGGCAACAATAGGAAAAAGTCCTTTACCGGTTGCAAAAAAGCGGCTGTTATCGCGGTCCGAGACAGGAATTAATCGCGCTGGTCCGGCGGACGATAGCGGCGGCGTATCGTTCACTCATTCGTCCGCGAAAAGAACAAATAAAAATAAAACTCCACGGAGCTTGAAAGACATTAATTTACTCCCACGCCATGCTACTGCTGCTGACAGCTAGCGATGCATGCCGCTTGGATATTGCGACAAAGGTATCCAAATGTACGAACTGCACGTGATAATCCAAAATTTCCTGCATAGTTTTGTTGTGCTTTACAACGATAAATAAACTAAGGACAACACCTTCGTTTTAGTACTAAGTGCTGCCTGCGCCTTTGCCCGCGTTTTATCGGGATAAAAAATAGCCTATGTTATTCCAGGTCCCAAACTATACTTTTTTTTACCAAATTTCAGCCTAATCGGTTTAGTTTCACGTAGAGTAACAAATATCCATTCATCCATTCTTACAAACTTTGACATTTATAATATTAGTAGGAGTAGGATTCACAGAATTGGGAATAATAATTCCCAATTCTGTGGTAGGATTATAATACAGGTCCTGCGTCATGCTTCTGTAGCGTCATGGTTTAATAGCGCTGACCTTGATGCGCAGCGCAGAAGTCGATATTTACTTTTTTACACCGCTTTACACCTGCGCAGGAGCCCCCCCACTTTCGTCGAGCGCTATTAAACCGTGACGATACGTGTACCATCCTTAATATACGGTACGAAAAATCTACTTCATTTCGTCGACACCTAACGAAAATTTGCATTCCTGACGAGGTCAGACAGGTTGGTGACATCAGAGACAGTAGTGCTGTGTTACCTGAGGCCGATGACGTCAACGACGGGCGCACCGTCCTCCGCCAGCCAGGTGATGAGCGGCGCTGGCGTGCCGTGTGCGGCGCAGGACACGCGCGCACCGCTCGAGTTGGAGAAGGACAGTCGCGGCGGGGGCTCCATCAGGAACATCAGCTGGCTCCGCGTCGAGCACGCTGTGGAAGAATCAATCCTTTAGTTTCCTCTATTAGTTGTTTAATACTGTTCATAGATCATACGCGGACGATCGCCCGCGTGTCTGCGACGACGACGGCTCAAAGCGCACGCTCCTTGAGCGGCCCATTCACAAAGCATCCGTTTTACAGGATATGTTTATTTTCCCGTGATGGTGTATGTAGCTGTACGAGCGAGTTCACACACCTACCAGTATCCCGGATCCAGTAAACGATTGTTAGCTACTTACAACAACACGCTCAACATCGCAATAGGTAGGTTAGGTACTTACCTAGTGCGCTGTTATTAGAGTTTCCACTCCGGATTTTTCTGGGGTACCTATATAGGAAAATTAGCTGTAAAAAAGGTTAAAATTTATTGTAAAGTTAATAATGCGCTTCATCTGGAGGTTTTTAGGGTACTAGCCGGCTTACGGATGTAAACCTATTTACTAAGCCTCCGCTATTTGCTCGTCCGTCAGCGGGCTGTATCTCATGATCTATGAAATATAAACCTTTCAAGTTTTCACAGAATGTGTTTGTCTCTATACGCTATGGATCATAATAATAATAATAAATAACCCACAGGGCAGCTTGTGGCGAGCTGTTGGTGCAATGAGTAGTGACACCACGGATATACCGAGTGCTCCCGGGGAAGTTCCTGGTTCTCGTCTCCGCTTGCGGAGTGGTATCCCAAGGGAACTAGATCCCCAACTCTTGCTTGCCTTCATTGGCCGGTCTGAGTGGAGTCGGGAGAGATGCATCTTAGGATGTAGACTCGGGGGTGGAAGTATCTAATGGCGTAATAACGAGGAAGCACGCTCACGTGTCTTCGTGGAGATGAAATCGGGGCCGCACCTCTCGACACCCATTAGTTGTTCCTTTCCCGGCATTTACACCGAAATATTGAGGAACCCATCCAGCATTCAGCAAGCCACCGTCTGCCGCTTGTAACAGTATTGAGAATATGTTTATGGCAGGCGTCCATAGTCTCCCCCATAGCCCAATTACCCAGTTCATCCATTCATCACAATAACAATAACGGTTTTTTTTGTTATTTTCATTTTCCTTTGCAATACTCTCTACACCTGGCGGATATAATCTTCGGGTGTATGATATTGTGCAACCAAGGATGATACCCCCTATGTGTAGCTCTCGCCTTTACATTAATTCTCATAAAGGGCCTCTGTGCTGTTGGCTTCGGCCCCACACATGCATCCCAAAGATACGGGTCAATATATGGCCCGTTATCATGGAAATGAGAGACATAATAAATAAATTAAGATAGTTGAACGGGGCTCCCATACAGAAAAAGTGATTATTTTGGCTATTTTTTCTCTAAGTTTGTCAAGGCTCTTGAACCGTAATAGGTATACAGTTGAAATTTGGAGAGATTAGATATGTAGATATTATTACTGCTGCTGCTATAACATCAGATACTAAAAATAAAATAAATAAGGGGGCCAGCCAACACAACATCCATGCCTTAGCACAATTCACTGAACCGTTAATACTAAATGTACGTATCACGAGCACAATCAAATAGGTCATCAGTGAAGGTACCAATTATTGGAGACGTTGACGAGGATTCCTCTCGAAATTTCGAGTGAACAATTTAACGGCTGCTGTGCAGGTATTTCAATAAACATGGCGTCGTCGCACCGACGGCCGTGTGGAATACTTGGCTAACGACTAGGACGTGATCGACTGCCGCCGGTTCTATTCCTTGACAATCACTTTACCACTAGGTCTACAAACCTATTCAATTCAATTTTTAAAGATCTTTATTAATGAACTTAGCATATAAAAGTAATACAAATCCAGTGTACATTAATCCTAGACAATATTGAACATAAATTTAAACACGTTTATAAGCGCTGTACGCTTTTTCAAACTTATATAAAGGAAAGAATAGGTAAGTATCATACATCAGTTATTGAACCTTTTAAAACACTATCTTATTTGGGCTTCATGCAAGCTTTAGTTGAGCATTACATTTTATATACATAAATAAAGTTAAAAATTAATAGCAAAAAGGCCAACTTAATTATTTGTCTCGCAAATAAGGCGGGTAGGGTATAAAATTATTTTACGAAACCCAGTAAAGTTAACTAGCAACAAGAACAATAGGATGGTCGTAGGTAGGTAAGCGCATCAATAGGCACAGTGGTTCTCGCAAGATCGCGCGGCCACCGCGAGCGTGGCGCATGCGGTCTCCGCCCTTATACGTGAAGTAAAAGGCCGAGAAACGCTAGCGCACGCCGCACAATGCGCACGAGCCTGCGCGGGCCAGTGTACGCTGCTATTCATCGCACTCAAGAAACAAGTGGTGGGGTAATTTATATCGATGATATTTATCGATGTAGTTTAGGTTTTTCTTGCGAGTTTTGCAGATGTTTTGAATATGATTATTTTTACTATTAGAGTGATTGTTATGTAAATAGAATTTTTTAGATAATTTGTAAATAAACTCGTACAAACTAGGAAACTTAATATTAATGTGTAATTTTTGTAAGTTAGTTTTAAAAGGAGAATTGAAGGCGTATTTTAGGGCTTTATTCTGAATTACCTGTAAGCTATTAAAATTAGTGCGACATGTACTGCTCCATACGGGGCATGCATAAGTTATGCAGGGACGTATTAAGGTGCTGTAAATACATAATTTAGTTTTACTACTGAGGCACGATTTTCTGTTTAGGATAGGAGATAATGCATTTAAAGCTTTTGATCCTTTTAGTCTTAGGTTTTGGGTGTTTACAGTCCAGTTGAGTTTAGTATCTAACATGGTGCCTAGGTATTTAACAGAGCGACTCCATGGTATCGCATAACCTTCTATTTTGAGGGTTCGGCTTGGGAGCGATCGGTGTCTGGTAAACATAATTGCCTCAGTCTTAGACGCGTTAATTTTTAGCTTCCATCGCTGGAAGAAGTCTAGCAATAGGTCGAGGGATAGTTGAAGGCGATCAATAATAAGAGAAATGTCATTCGAAGACGTGAATGAGGCAGTGTCGTCAGCGAAGCACGCTAGGTTTGTTCGGGTTTGTATCGGAATATCATTCAGGAAGATTAGGAAGAGGTGGGGACCAAGGATTGACCCCTGGGGTACTCCGGCTGGAACTAGCTTAGGTTCAGAGCTTATTTTGTTAATATATACTTGAAAAGAACGTTGTGACAAATAAGAGTTTATTATTTGAATTATAGAGAGAGGGACGCCAATCAGCAGCAGCTTGTGGATAAGTGCTTGGTGCCAGACTGTGTCAAAAGCTTTTTCGATGTCGAGGAGAAACATTCCGGTGGATTCGTTCATATTTAGTCGATGGGACACAGTCTCGGCCACCCTGGCTAGTTGCTGGGTAGTAGAGTGAGCCCGTCGAAAGCCAAATTGCTCGTCAATTAAGATGTGTTCAGAAGCTCGACTCACTCGATAAAATATGATTTTTTCAAAAAGTTTGCCTAAACATGGTAGAAGACTTATCGGCGGTAACCAACAGGATCTGTAGGGTCTTTACCTGGTTTATGTACGGCGACCATTTTCGCAGTTTTCCACTGGTTGGGAAAGTAGGCAATAAGTAAACACGCATTAAATATTTTGGTTAGGAGGACTATGCATTTTCGGGGTAATTGCTTAATTAAGTGATTAGAGATATCATCTGGCCCAGGTGCTTTTCGTATTTTAAGCGAAGATACATATTTAGTGATCTCAGCGGGTCTGACTAGCTTTACTTGAGAAAAGTCGGAAATCTCATCACTTAAGTAATTGGAGGAGGCAATGACATTGTCCTGTTGATCACTGGTCTAGTCGTGAGTAAGGAGCATGTTATCATAGAAAGTGTTGGCTAGGATGTCAGCCTGTTCTTTAGCATTGGCGCTTAAGGTGCCAGTTGTAGATTTAAGGGGTGGAATAGGTGAGGAATGTACAAACCTATTGAAATTGAATGAAATAGATTAAAAAGCTGTAGGTGCATCGTATGTTTTTAAATAATGTTGCTAGGATATTTTATTATTTCCCTATTCAGTTGCTGGTAGTCGGGTAGAAAGGTGGCGCGATTGTCTTCTGTTTTTCATACAATTATCCACACTGACATCACAAATGCAGGCCTCCTGTATACGAAAAACAAAAGAGGACCGCGCCAGCTTTTAAAATTTACCTTAATATATAAGTATTCAAAAAGGTGGTTAGAAGTAGTTATTAACGCGAGGTTTTAATAGCCTGGTATGATGCGGGGACTTAATAAACCAAAATTCCAAGGAGCGCGAGCGTGAGCCGGCCGCTTACGCCAGAACCCCTCAAATTTACTGCGTCGTCTCTTTCACCGTAAAAACGGCATTTGAGCGTGTTGGCACGTTAAGTATACCTACAGTGAAGGGATGCCATTGGCTCTGTTCATAAGCAGATCTCTATCCGACTATGAAAATGTAGGTACAAAGTCAGTCACCGGACGGACACACAGACCCAAAACACAAAAGAATAGATCAGACACGGGAAGGTCATAAAATTCACTGCGTCTATTATAAATGCATGTATTTAGTTAGCGAGTCGTCCAGCGAGTTGCCGTCGGCGGTCGTCGCCGGCTCTAGCGCGGCGCGTTCCGCGCTCCCGGCGCGGCGGCAGCACGGCAGGTGCCGATATTGTTTATGGCAGTTCGGTTTACTTCGCAACTTTATCAGCGTCCGTGTGAATGGTACTTTAGGATTCTTTCAAAGTTTATTTGAATAAAGTTTCACGTTGAAAGTGGCCATGACGTTTGCAAATGTACTAAAAGTCATTGCCGCGCCGCGCGCCGCGCCATGGTTCACTTTTTGTTGTTTCGGATCTATAGGTACCTAGTATGTGTTTAGATATTCCTTTGTGAAGCGAGGACGATTTGTCTTAGTTTTTTTCCCAAAACGATTAATGCACAATTAGCTTAATTGAACGTTCCACAATCTGCTCCAATTAAAATCTCATTATTAAAATTGTATAAAAACAAAATGTCATGCAACATGAATAGTGTCACGCGACGAAAATGTTCCACATGTTCGGGTTCCTGATGTTTTTGAATGTGGTTCTGTGCGTGGGCGTCGGTACCATGTTCTACCACTGGCTCAGCACCGCCAAGCACGCGCCCAACGAGGACTAATAACGAACAAACACTATCATCTCCATTATATACATATTATATATGTACTTACCAGATCAATAATAGAAGAAGCACCACTTTCTAAATCAAACGTGAAGACCAATCGCACAATGTCTCAAACAACGAGTGACGTACGAAGTTGGTCGAACATCATCGTCCCCGATACGATACCGCACCGCACCATTTCGTTGTAAGCCTACCTACCTACATTATGTTGTAAGCATAACCGTCAAACTAGAGATATGTACTATAAAAATAAGTACTATAAAATAAAATGTTGCGTACTAGAGTAAAGGAAATGGAATCAGCGTGCTACCTAAGCTATATTGAATCAACTGAGAATTCGATCTTAAATAATCCTAAATATTTTTGGACGTTCGTCAAAAACAGATCTAAATCTTTTTCAATGCAGAGTTCGATAAATTATAATAATGCTACTTTCTCTAGTGGTGATTCCATTTGTAATGCTTTTTCATCTTATTTTCAATCAAGTTTTCAACATTCTAATAACACTACTAATTTTGCTCCATCCTATAACAGCTTCATTTTAAGTAATCAGTTGGAATTGGATATTACTTCTGACATTAGTAATATTGAAATTGTTCCAGCTGACATACTAATCCTACTAAAAATTTGGATACTTTAAAAGCACCTGGACCTGATAACATATCTTCTAAATTTCTTATCAGATTTGCCTCTACTTTATCCTATCCTATATCACTTTTGTTTAGAAGGTCTCTCTTAACAAATACTGTGCCAAAAACTATGGAAATCCGCATTCATCACCCCAGTCCACAAGAAAGGGTGTAAAACAGAGGTTTCTCATTACAGACCATTATCTCTAAACTTTGCATTATTGCTAAAGTCTTTGAAAGAATTATTTACATTCAAGTTTATTCTGCTCTTAAAACTACGCATGGGTTCTGGCGAGGTAAATCAACAGTTTCAAATCTGATACTCCTAAATGATTATATCACTCAGGCCATGGACAATGGTCATCAAGTCGATGTAATATACACTGACGTTCGAAGCGTTCGATAGAATAGATCATTTCACATTGTTAAATAAGCTTTCACAATCAGGTATAAGAGGTGATTTGCTAAGATGGTTTGCATCGTATATTGATAATCGATAACAGGAAGTTGTTCTCAATAACTATACATCTAGTAGAATATCAATAACACCTTATTTCTTATTTCTTATTTGATAATAATAACTATGTTTATAGTATACAATTTGACTTGTCTAAGTGCTTATTTTGTAAGCCTAAAGAAATAAAGTTATTGTTCTGATTCTGTTGGGTTTCTGTTCCTAGTGGGGTCCCTCAGGGGTCGCTGCTAGGCCTCCTACATTTTATAATATATATTAGGGATATTGACGTGTGCTTCAAATCATCAAATCTGTTATGCTTTGCTGATGATATGAAGATATTCTCCGCTGTAACATCCAATCTTGACATCGTTGCTCTTCAGTCAGATCTACCCCGTCTTGAAGCTTATTGCCTCTTAAATAAGCTTAAACTAAATCCCAGAAAATGCTTCGCTACTACTTTTACTCGTAAGCCGCGGGCTATTCCGACGTGCTATACACTGGCAGGGCAGCTACTTACTAAAGCTACTGGTATGCGTGATCTCGGAGTCTACCACGATTCAAAACTACTCTTTGACG
Organism: Eupithecia insigniata; assembly: GCA_947859395.1. Classification (NCBI taxonomy): domain Eukaryota; kingdom Metazoa; phylum Arthropoda; class Insecta; order Lepidoptera; family Geometridae; genus Eupithecia; species Eupithecia insigniata. The sequence goes on along the minus strand of OX401995.1, from coordinate 253,419 downwards.
TTCATATTGACAACATAATTAGTAAGGCTTCGAGATCACTGGGATTTGTCATGCAAATCTCTAAGAGCCCCTTACAAATCTTTTACCTACGATGAACTCTGCAAGAAGTTCCATTTCTTGCCACTTAAAAATAGACGGGACATAGCGGATTATCTTTATATTCTTAAGATTATCAATAATGATGTTGACTGTCCAGAACTTCTTGGCAAATTAGACTTCATGTACCGCGTAAGCATCTAAGACATAATCCCCTACTACATGTTAAACATGTTGGAACTAATTATAGACAAAATAAATTTTTAGTGCGAGCGAGTAGACCTTTCAATGAATTCAGCAGGACGTTGAACATTGACCCTTTCAATACCAGCATTCACAGGGCAAGGCGATGCATGACTCTCAACTTTTTTTGCACATAATGTTCTTATATTCATAGCTTTTTTATATTATTTTGTTTTAAAATTTTATTAATATAATTTTAATTCATTAGTAAGTACGCAATTGTCGACGGAAGAAATTTTAGTGTTCACACTTTTAGTTTAGTATGATACTATTAGCGAATGCCTATTATTAGCTTTCTGTGTCTAATTGAAATTTTACTGTAATTAGTTAGGCTGATGGCAATCCGAATTAAATAAATAAATAATATATTTGACGTAAGACCAATATTAATGTAATGTTACACCTAGGTCACAACAATTAATTCTTTATATTATCTTTTACTTTTACTTATACTAATATTATATTTGTCAAACTTTGTGTTGTCACGCAAAAACTACTGAACTGATTGGGCTGTTTGGTATGGGTATAGTTTGGCACCTGGAACAACATATATGTACCTAGGCTATTTTTATCTCGATAAAACGTGGGCGAAGGCGCAGGCAGCAGCTAGTTTATAATATACAATAAGTATACATATTATAATTGATGAATATTTTATAATTATATAATATAATAAATGAATATTACATATAAAATAATGAATTATTTATTTATCTTATCTAACAATGTATGCAAAATAAAAAATGTTTATCCGTAATATATTATAAAATATCAAAAACCACCTAGAATCATTAAGTCTTTAAAAGTAAATTTAAAAAAATAGTAAATATACTCTACCGTTCCATCGGATTATGAAAGTGAGTGAATAGATAATTATGTAGGTCAAGCTCCGGGGTGGCTTTAAAAAAAAGACTTATTTTATTTAAGCCTAATTTATTAGCAAAAAGTTACAGTAGAAACTTGTTCGAAGTATGAATCAAAAATGTCAAATTTTATATAATCTAGGTAAATGAAGACGTCGCCATTGACGTCATTAGCACGAGCCGTCGACACAGCATAACGTTCAAAGTCCATGCAGTATTGAGGTTGGTGCAAGTGCAGCGATTCCCATACATCAGCCTTGCGTAACACCTCCCCCCGAAGAACAGCGACTATTGAAGCTTGTCGTAAATTGAGCTGGGGGTTGATTGGGATCAACCCTTCTGGTAACAGGAACAGTATAAACTCCTTGCAGTTCAGCTTGGCTATCTCCAGAGACTTCGTGTGAATTGATTGTCTTCACTAGACATCTTCAGGACACCACAATACGCGACCTTGACATTGAGATTGGTCAGCACAGCAATCTCAATGTCAAGGTCGAGTATTGTGGTGTCCTAAAGATGTCACGTGGAGAGACGAAACTAGTAGACGTAACTGGTAGACGAACTAGTACTTTGATGAATACTATCAGAGAAGGTTATACGCGGAATTGTTACTAAATATTTCTTCATTCTAATACTCTATTATTTATTTTATTTGCAGATTCCTTTTCTCCTCGCAGAGGTACCATTTACTTGTCTTCGGGCATTCTGCCTCTATGTAGTTGAAATCTTTCTCATGGATGGCTAGGTACGGGAAAGGAGGAGTAAGAATTTCATGGTTTTTATTAGGGACAATGGATAGCTTATACATGTCGTAAGTGGATGGGAGCACGACGGGAAATTTATATACTATAATTATCTGATTACCTACGTAGTAAGAACCTAACCTAATTATATCGAAGTTTTCTCTAAAATCTAAATCTAACACCTGCGAACTGCTATATAGTATATTCAATTTACGAATAATTTCGCGAATTATATACAAATTAAGGACCGAATGATGCGTAGTAGAAGCTCTTATAAAGGCTAGAACATTCTGGAGGTTAACTAATTCTTGGGAAATCGCATCTACGTCCATAAGTACTTGTGCGAAATGTGCATATTTGACTAAATCATAGTCCTGAGAAGCTTCGGCTTGCTCTATTTTACTCTTTAAGATACGGATCTTATTCTGATTATCTACAACACTGTCCAAAATTTTAGAATATTGAGAAGTCCAATTTTTAGTTAAGCTTACGTGATTATTTAATTGAATTGCCAATTAGTTTTCGTTATTTTCCAAACGGGTTATGGCCTGATTATAGTGCAACGCATCTGTATAATCAAGGTTACCCGTGATACTTTTTACTAATGATCCGAGACCATCTACGAGTCCTCGCTTGACACGATTTATCTCGAATGTCTGCAACTGATCTAGCACATTCGATAATTTGTTTTTCAAATAGATTAAATGAGGCTCGGATAAAAAGTTAGTTTTATTGTGTAACTGAGGGCTGAAATTATCAATTTGATTTTCAACTGAAATAATTTTATGTCGTAATGTATTAAGGTCCACGTATTGTAGAAAAGAATGGTAATGAGTAATGATTCTTGCGGGGCCAAGTTTAAAGGGTAAAATACCAGGTCCATCATCGAGGCTTTTAAGTTTTATCTCCTGCATTAGAGCTGAGGCCAGCAGCAGGAGGAATATCAGGTGAGTCCTGTAACAATCGGGCGCTTTTAGGGAGACGCTTTAGTCTAGATTTGGCAACGGGACCTCGCTTTTTCTTAGTGTAAATATGAATAGGGAGGTCTGCCATGACGACATCATGAGTAAAACGGGGAGCTAATTTCTGTCGGGAAGTAAACGGATTTTTCACGAAAATCTGTTGTTCGGGAGAGTATTCAGCCTCTGGTTCCCGTTCCTTATTCCGTTGGTCAGTAAGATCTTTACGTGTTGTCGTACACATGTCATGAATCGCGTTATAGGCTTTAGTCATCTTGTCCTTGTGGCTAGTAATGTACTGTTGCAATAAATGCGCCGTAAGGTCTACGTCAAAAGGATTTCAAGGGTCGTAATGTCCTGTAACTACTTCTACTAACTTCTATCGGTTTTCAGTTAGTCAAACTATGAATACTACTATTATAGGCCAAAAGGGCGCAGGGCATTATATTAAGTACGGATTCGGATTTTCGTCCTAATTTTAATATACGAAGATGTTCTAATATCGTAGAGTGAAATCTTTCAACAATTCCATTTTCGTTAGGTGTATGGGGAGCTATTCTGTGATGCTGGATTTTATGAATCTTAACGAATTCTGCAACTAGTTCATTTGTGAATTCGGTACCGTTATCTGTAACCATAGTTATCGGAATACCATGATGAGTACAAAAGTTCAATAAGGCCTGTACTACACTTACGGCTGTGCCGTCTCTTAGATAGTAGGCCTGTGCATATTTTGAAAATGAATCGACGATGGTCAAGAACTTTTCACTTTGAATGGTTAATAAATCTAAGTGAATTAGCTCGAAGGGCTTACTAGCGGGCGGTACTACTTGGAACTGTTGTTTAATCGGTGACCGGTCATATTTCGCTTGGCCACAGATAGTGCATTCATTAATAAACTTAGCGATTTGTTCTCTCATCTTAGGCCAGTAATATCTATGGGATAACGCTAGGTAACATTAATTGATACCGCGATGATTTGTTTTACCATCGTGATATTTATTGACGATTTCCTGTTACCTTAAATATTCCCTAACGTTCTCTATTTCCGTTTTTGTAAGCGTAAGATTCATAGCCGAATTTTTGAAAGTTTTCTGTATAATAGGTATAATAGTATGCATAGCTAAGTAAGGATTAATGAATAGTCCTGTTTTAATCTTAGGGTGGACATATTCCTTAATCGCGTTTATTACGTCTTCCTTGAGGTTCGACTCGGATATTTGTACTGATATTCGGGTGTGCGTATCAAAGGGCTTACTTGACTGACTTGAAGCTTTCCTTTAATGTCACCGACGACATTTAAAATTAACTGTTTCGAGAACCTATTCAAGGGGTTATCCGAAATAGGAATCTCTAAGATGGGGCTTTCGTTATTCGTATGAACGGTAGCGGTTCTAGAATCATCACCAGGTTCCGTAGCTGTAATGGACCTAGATTCGTCTAACGCGGGATTCGTTTCCGACGGGTTTACTACAATCGACATAAGCTATTGATTATTGACCTCGATACGCGAAAGCGCGTCGGCATTAGAGTTGATTTTGCCTTGGATGTATTCGACTCTGTAATCATACTCGCTGAGTTTTAGGCGCCACCTAGTGAGACGTGAACTAGGGTCCTTGAGATTGACAATCCATTGCAAGGGCCTATGATCTGTTAGGATTAGGAATTTCCTGCCATAGATGTACGGTCGAAAGTACTTGGTTGCCCACACAATCGCCAAAAGCTCCTTCTCGATGGTGCTGTAATTAAGTTCGCTAGAGTTAAGAGTCCGCGACGCGTACGCAATAGGTTAATTTGACATTTATTCCTTAAAACCAACAAAACTGGGGTAACTCTTGTTATCGAAAGCAGCATAACTGACCACTATCCCGTTCTCCTAGGTCACCAAAATTACGACACAAGAAAAAGGCCACAATATAACACAAAAATAGATTATAAAACCATCAAAGAAGAGATAACTTGCCTCGATTTCACTTCGGTACTTTCGACTTCTGACTGTAACCGTGCCACTGACGAACTTATTAAAATTTTGACAACCATAATTGATAAAAACACACGCATAGTGTAAATATCCAGGCATAAATCATCTTTAAAACCATGGGTGACACCAGGATTAATACGGCGCATGAAACATCGGGACAAACTTCACCTAAAATCGCGTAAGTCAGCAGATGAAATCAACCAAATTATATATAATATATATAGGAATTATTTTAACAAAATTATGAGAAAAGTGAAACTTACCTATGAACAGGCACAATTTGAACAGTTAGCCTGTTCAAATTGTGCCTGTTCATAGGTAAGGGGATGTTAGGAAAACATGGAAAGTCATCAATGAAATAACAAACTTTAAGGTAAAGAAGGCTCTACCACAAGACCTCATACACGGAACAGACCCATGCTCTACCTTAAAAACCGTTAATAAGTTTTTTGCTAATGTTGGAAGTGAACTAGCAAAAAAAAATGCACAACATTACCACAAAACATTTTAAAATCGACCTACAGTACAGCAAACTCTTTTGGACTCATTGACATTGAACCAACTGAAATACTGCCCTTAATAAACTCCCTCAAAACCCACTGTTCTATTGGGTGGGATAACATCTCTTCTCGAATAATAAAAGAAAATAAAGAAGTCCTCGTTCAGCCCCTCACACATATTTGTCACCTTAGCTTCAAAACATCTGTTTTCTCTAAATCCTTCAAAAAATCTATCATCTTGCCGATCTATAAATCAGGAGAAAAAAAACGCCGAGTAATTACAGGCCCATATCTATACTACCAGCTCTCTCTAAAATCTTAGAAAAAGCTATTAATAATAGATTAGTTAAATAACTGGAAGGTTTTAATTTAATTTCTAAAAACCAGTTTGAGATTCGGAAAGGTCGCTCAACGGCAGATGCAGTATCTGAACTAAATGATTACATAGTAGACTGCCTGGATAGAGGTGTTAAATGTATGGGTATTTTTATAGATATGGCAAAAGCATTCGACACTGTGTCGATTCCTTTACTTATAGACAAACTAGAAGGCCTCGGAATACGCGGAGAACAACTTGAACTTTTTAGAAGCTACGTGAGCGATAGAACGCTGTTTGTTAAGATTGGAGCTTACACTAGCACTGAAATACCTGTAACATACGGAATACCACAGGGCTCTATCATTGGCCCGACTCTCTTCTTGGTCTATATGAATCATATCTCTGACCTTAAAATAAAAAAACTGTAAGATCATAGCATTCGCTGATGATACAGTATTATTATTCCAAGATGAGAGTTGGCAAAAACTATTCAAACTTGCTCAGGATGGATTTGACATCGTAGCTAGAACTCTTTGCATGAACATCCTTACTTTAAACGTGGCTAAAACTACATACATAACCTTCTCCTTCCGTAAACCTGGTCAACTAAACAGTCCTCAGTATGTTATACGTGCCCACTCTAGTCAATGTCTATTATTAACAAAAGAACATTGCGCCATTCTAGAACGAAGTACCTCCACAAAATACTTGGGTGTCACTATTAACCAACACATGACATACCTGGGACATATTAACTCTATCACAGCTAGAGTACGCAAACTGATCGCAGTTTTCAGAAACATTAAACACGTAGTGAAGGAAAACCAGATTAAGACCACCTATTTCGCACTCTGTCAGTCCTTATTGTGGTATTGTATTAGATCTTGGGGTGGAGCCGCAAAAACGCATCTAATCAGACTGGAGAGAGCCCAGAGAGCAGTGCTAAAAGTGGCTTTCTCCAAGCCATATAGATATCCAACTACCCAATTACTCAACGAATGCAACATTCTTTCAGTTAGAAAGTTATTTATACTGCAAATTATCCTAAAACAGCACAAGGAACCAACAAACATAGATATTTCCAACAAAAGAAGAAAAAAAATGTCTTCAAAGTCAAATTCATGTATAACAAGTTTCGCTCATCATCATGCACAATTTTTAGCACCCTACCCCTATAATAACACAAATAAAATAAAAACTCTACAAAAAATACCTATATTGAATGTAAACTAACTATAACGAACTACTTGCAAAATATTGACCACGAACAGGCAGAACAACTGCTAAAAATTCTATCATAGTTTTGGGCTACATCATTATTATTAGCTAGTGTATGTGCATATTTTAGGTTATTAATATAAACTTATTATCTATTTAGTTTATATTTAGTTATTACACTTATCAATCAATAGACACATATCAAAATGACTTGCATAAATAATATTGCCTGAAAAAGCCGCAGGTAATGAGCCCTCGCGTCTAAACACAAGTGTAAACTTAGAGCGAGGAGTCACCTTGACTTTGAAAGGTTAAGTTTAAGTATTACACAATTTTAGAATACCTACTTAAACTGTACGATAGTTTTAAATACCAACTTGTTAACCTTTTTCATTGGTGAATAAATATTTTTAGTTTTTTATTTGAGCTTTTTGTCCCTTGTGATAAAACTGCGTCTACAGCTACATTCGAGGCATCGGTTGTTAGAATAAATTCGCGATTAAAATCAGGGTACTGTAGGATTGGGTCGTTAGTCAAGAGAGTCTTACAGTGTTTGAAACAGTTTACGTATTTTTGATCGAGTTTAATTTTAGATCCCTTTTTTAAGCATTGAGTAAGAGGTTTCGTGAGACGTGCAAAATCTGGACTAAATTTCCTGTAATAGCCCAAAAGTCCGAGAAAACGTTTGATTTCAGTAGTTGTCTTAGGGAGTGGGTAATCTTGTATAGCTTTAATTTTATTGGGGTTTGGTTTTACAACATCCTTGCAGATGACATGGCCTAAAAATTCAGTTTCCAGCTTCAAAAATTCAGATTTATCCATCTGAATCTTGAAGTTAGATTCTCTTAACCTTTTGAATACTTTGTCTAGATTAATTATGTGTTCCTGAAGGGATGTACTGAAGACAATGATGTCATCCAGGTAAACTAAACAAATTTCATTCTGTAGACCGCTAAGGACATTGTCCATTACTCGTTGGAATGTCGAGGGCGAATTTTTCAACCCCATTGGCATCCTTAAAAATTCATAATGCCCGTTTTCAACGCTAAATCCTATTTTATGAACATCCGAGGGGTCCATCTCTACTTTGTAAAAACCACTCGCCAAATCTAAGGTCCTAAAATATTGGCATTTACCCAATTTATCTAAGACATCCGTTGTATTAGGGATTGGATATTTATCGTTAATTCTTTTCTCGTTAACTTTCCTAAAATCCACGACAAGACGCCATTTGACTTTACCAGAAGCATCAGCTTTTTTAGGTACGATCCAAATTGGAGAGCTCCAGGCTGACTCTGAAGGTCTTATAATGTTTTGGTCAGGCATTTTATTAATTTGATCTCTGACCTCCTGTCGATGAACGTAAGGGTACCTGTAGCTTTTAGTATATACTGAAATTTCATCAGTTGTCCTTATTTTATGTTTGATCTGATTGGTGAATGTAAGGGGTTCACCCTCCAGATAAAACACATCCGCGTAATTAGCACACAGTCGCCGCAAGTTAGCCAGTTCTTCGGGATTAAGATGGTCGGTTCGAAGGCGAGATAAAACATCATTCGCGCGATCTGATAAAATTTCAGTACTGTCACATTCAAAATTAAATATTTCACCTTCGACAGGACGATCCATAGAAAAAATAACATCGTTAGTAGAGGGGTTAGTAATTTCCACCCACGCGCGGTTATTCTGGACCGTCGTCACATAATCTGAAATAAAATAATTGTAAATCGCCTGGTTTTCCACCAAAACTTCGCCATCCTGTGAATTAACCGGCAATCTGACTAGCTTCGAAGATCTAGCTGGAATAATCTCCTCGTATAAGTTGACGTTCCTAGAATCGTATATTTGAATAGGTATCTGTGTGTTACGGGTTATTAATAACCTATTTTTAAAATCAATGTTAGAGTCCCATGAATCCAATAAGTCAAATCTTATAAGTCCATCAAAGTAGTTGTGGAATTTATATATATATAAAGTAACGTCATTAACGTCGTTGAATTCCTTGAAACAAGGCAATGTGATAGAGTTGTTATTTTTACTCGTCGCATTCGTTACTTCGAAAGGATCATAATTCAAAGGAATGCGGCTAAAGTTTCGCACTACCGCGTTAGGGCTGATAAACGATTGGTTCGCTCCTGTATCAATTAAAAATTTTAAAGGTGGATTACCAATCTGAATGTACCCTAGCTGCCTTTGAATATGCAAGTTGACCTCTATTTTGGCTTTTCGGAACTGGATTCCTTCTGAAAATTTTCATCTTTTTCCTCTTTCACTTCCTCAACAACGGCCGACTCGGAATAGGAATACTGCCCGGGGTAGTATTCAGGTTCGCATGGATAATAATAATCCTCTTGGTAAATCGCAGAGTCGGGGCACAAGTTGTAATCCCAATGGTAACTATTGTCGTAGCCTTCGTCAAACTCATTAAAATTTAATTCACCCGTTTTAAAATAGTTAGTAGGGGGTGGATTCCCGTGCTTACGCCAGTTATGTCCAGTCAGGGGTAGTCGCTTTTCTACGTAGTGGCTAACACCACTCATGGGAGTCGGACGCTGAGGGTTGCCAAATCTAAACGATTGTTGGGGTTGAGGCTGAGGCATTCTAAATGCGTTACCCTGGGGGTTGTAGTTCTGCGGCGGGGCGCGGAACATCTGTACAGTGCGTGAAGGACCCTATGGTGGTCTAAATTGGGGCACAGGATTAGGTCTCCAGCCTTGAGGAGGCAGGGCTGGCCTTGATGGGCCAGGCATATTAAAATTAGATCGCATTTGTCCTAATCCAGGGCCGTCAGAAGGACGTGGGGCAAAGTTGTTCAGGGGCAAGTTAAATTGGGGCGTCTTAAGGACGGGTTGTTGCCAATCCTTTTTATTTGTACCACCACTGCGCTCTTGCATGTAGAGGGTGTTAAGTTCCTCCTGGACAAATTCTAGGGCCCTCTCCATAGACTCAGGTCGCATACAACGAATCCGCGAGCCTAAAGGATCCTTGAGTCCCCGTAAGTACGCCTGTAAGGTCAGTTTGCTGTATAGCGACCTTTTTGCTTGAATCGTCATGCCTATTCTCTCGTAAAGCGAAACATAGGTCATTATGGTGCTAAATAAATTTTGGCACCTTTCGTGAAACTCCTGCGGTGTACTAGATCCTTGCGTCTCTAAGGATAAATCACTATACAAAGCGGTCTCATCGCAATGGTCAGCGAAATTGTTTACTAGCGCGCTTCTTATGCCGTGCCAGTTATCTGGAATTCCGTTCGAATTAATCAATCCCGATACTTTATTTAAAATACCGTTTATGAGAGCTTGATTTGGAAGCTCGCTACCTGGTTCTGTACTAAAATATGTTAGCACAAGTTGGTCACACAAATTTATAAATCTAGTCAAAATATGGGGGTTGTCGTCGAAATCTGGCACAAGTCTTAAGGACTTGTAGATCATGTCCATCTTAGTGACAATGATCCGCGCGGCGTTATCCTCAGACATGGTTTCCTCAAAATCTAACTGTATATTTTCGTCTATTACTCTAAGCCTACTATTCCTACTAGGTTTACCTAATCTAAGCTTATATTTTTCCGGATGAAAAATCTTTAAAATTTAATTAAATCTAACGTACACGAAATACATAGGTATAATAAGGATAGGATTAGTAATAGTAATCGAGCATGTAAGGATGAAAGATTCAACTTACCGCATCTGATTTCTAGTACCACTGCACTGAATCTAAGTTCGGATTCAACCGAAGTGCAACACTAATTCATAATTCATAATTCATTTATTGTTTGTGAATCAGGTAATATTACAGTCAGATAATAAGACTTATTATACTATGTAGATCGCTAGATTCTGCCACTCGGGCGTACAAACATTTCAATATACCTAACATACATAATTTAAGAACATTGCAACATACTATGTATAACAACTAGACAATTTAATTTTATTTAGAAGTATGTCAATATAATATAATTTAAAGCAATACTCTTATTTATGAAACCTGGTCAAACTATGCAATTTAAATATAATAAAAACGTCTGTAAGTGATGAATATGTCAAAATATTATTATTTAATTAAAACAAAGGTCAAACAAATAATACGGTCCATAAATTTCACAATTTTCAGGTCAAAATTATTTAAATAACAGAATAAAATATATGTTGGGTATGGAAATAATGGTTTGTAGAAAGAAATATAACTTATTTACATAGTCACAATGTTTACAATTATTATTAATGTCGAACAATACGGTCATTTAAGAAATCATTTACAGAATAATAAGATTTTCCAATTAAAAAATCATTAAGTTTTGCACTAAATTGGTTGCTGGACAAATCACGAACAACTTTTGGAATTTTATTATATATTTTTGGTCCCATACTAAATACACTTGAACGTAACAACTTTGTTCTGCACGGCACATTAACTAATAGGTTCGTTCTAGATATCTTCTAGAAGAAAGTATCCTACCGACTGCGCCAATTATGTAGGTCACGCTCCGGGGCGGCTTTTAAAAAAAAGACTTATTTTATTTAACCCTAATTTATTAGCCAAAAGTTACAGTAGAGACTTGTTCGAAGTATGAATCAAGAATGTCAAATTTCTTATAATCTAGGTAAATGAAGACGTCGCCATTGACGTCATTAGCACGAGCCGTCGACACAGCATAACGTTCAAAGTCCATGCAGTATTGAGGTTGGTGCAAGTGGAGCGATTCCCATACATCAGCCTTGCGTAACAAGATAGTAAATAAATAATAAATAATGCTGGACGCCTGGATGCATAAATGTCGCAGGTGGACCTTCGCCCACCGCGCCACATCGGTCGTCGTCGAGATAGTGCATCAGTGTTTGCTTGTGCACTTTAATAATATCCTGCGCACATGACTAGTCTCCGTTGCGATTGGCCGCTGAAGCCGGAATTAGGCTGGGAGTAATCAAATCTCCACACCGCTTTAGACTGCCGCTTGAAGACGCCTTCGCCGCAACGCAAGCGCACCCCGTGACCAACTCCATACGGGGTGCACCAAGCCTTGTCTAAGGAGTTATGTCAAGCCAGTAATACTGGCTTGTCACAACCAACCACCAACCAGTGACTGATTTAATATTGATGGTATGGTATCCATTAGTCGACTGCAGCAGATTGGCCTGACTGATATAAACGAGCCATTCAAAGTGCTTCGCCTCGTCACAGATTTTGGCAAATTTCATGGTGTTGCTTTATATAATGTACTATGTTATATAATGTTTAATGTGTAATGATTACCGATTAGTGCCATGAAAAATAGACGATGCAATATTGTGGATTTTAGTGGGTTCAATTACCAGAGAGGCAAGTAATTTTTCAAAATTCGGCAAACGTATTGTTACTTATTTTTAATTAAAAATAAAGGAATGTCTCCTTTTAGTAAAATTTCTATCTTTTTAATTAATATTCTATCGTTGTATCTTACGAACACCGCAGGATTAGAGCGGCCAATTTTTTGTTTTCGCCGAGTTGAATGAACTTTGATATAGTCGTTAAAATATAATTAAATAAATATCTTCAAAAGTAGGAAACATAATAAAACGAGCTCGTTCTTAAGTGTCGATAGCATTGTACTCTAACGCTATGATTGCGATGTCGTCTATATTTGTCATAATATCCATTGTTATAAACAGTTTTTATTCGAATGTAAGCGGCCTCGATTTTAATTTGAAAGATGCAGTCTGGAGTGGTCCTGAACTACAGCATAAGGAAATGTTATCTAATCACTCTGAAAATTTAAGAAGCGATTTTGCTCAAGTACGTCTTGTTAGTGGAAGGGCTGATGTGGAAGACCGGTACTTGAACACGACGCAGCTGATCCGCAAGTACGGATACACGGCGGAGGAGCACGACGTCGTCACGGAAGATGGCTACATCCTCCAGCTGTTCCGGCTGCGCGGGCGCGGGCCCATCGTGTTTCTTATGCACGGTCTGCCCACCAGTTCCGACGGTTGGGTCACGTCAGGAGCCAACTCACTTGCCTTTCTCCTGGCGGACGCTGGCTACGACGTGTGGCTCGGCAACGCGCGTGGCAACACCTACTCCAGGAGACACGTGTCCTTATCGACCGACAGCAGAGAGTTCTGGGACTTCACGTGGCACGAATCGGGCATCTACGACTTGCCCGCCATGATCGACTACGCGCTCCTCGTCAGTAAGCAGTTTCAGGTCGTCCTTATAGGGCACGCGCAGGGCACCACTTGTTTTTTCGTCCTGTGTTCGCTGAGACCGGAGTACAATCAGAAGATCCTGGCGTTCATCAGCTACGCCACGATCACGTACGTGTGGCACGCACGGTCGCCGGTGGCGCGCGCGCTAATACCCTTCCGGCAGCAAGAGTACGCATTGGCGCAGGCACTGAGGCTCTACGAGTTCCTGCCTAACAGCCCACTCGCGCTGTTTGTGACGTCGGTGCTGTGCAGCAGCTCGCGTGCCGCGCTGACACTGTGTAGCACGGTGCTGTTCACCGTTTTCGGATTCAGCTATGGACAAATCGACTACGCCAACCTGCCGGTGCAGCTGAGCCACCTGCTGGCCGGTACCTCCTTTAAGGACCTGGTGCACTATCTGCAGTTGGCCGCGTCGCGCCGTTTCGCGCAGTTCGACTATGGCAAGCAGGAGAACCTCGTGCGGTACAACCAGACCACCCCGCCGGACTACCCTGTGGAGAATATTAAAGTCGAGATGGGTATATTCTACGCCGACAACGACTGGCTGTCCTCTCTAGAAGACGTAAAGCTGCTGATCAGCCGGCTGTCTAGCGTTCGGGGGCTATATCGGGTAAAGGACGGGAACCATTACGACTTCCTCTGGGGGAAAGACGCCAAGTCGCTGGTTTACATCAAAACATTGGGTCTGGTCAGGCACGCTTACAGCTATACTGAATCTGAACCCGAAAATTGACTTGAATCTGAAAGAAGCCAGAGATTGAGCAAATAAAAAAGAAGCAGCGAGCTTAAAATGGTCTTCGAAATGTTATATTTTAGAGTTCCCTAAATAATAGGTAATTAATTAGTCAAAGCATGTTGAAGTTGAGTGGTAGCTATAGGTATTACACCTTAACTTAAGTAAAGCTATTGGATAGTAACACTTCTTGCTAAACTTGGAGTCTAAAACTAACTGTAAATACCTTGGTTTCAATTTGTTTCTATTCTTTTATTGTTATTTTAAAGTTATATTATATATACTAGCTGACCCGTGCCCACTTCGTTGGGCGGTAAACATTTTTAGTTGTTAATATATATAGCCTATAACACTCACCAATAACGTGGTATTCAATAGGCAAAAGAATTTTCAAAATCGCTTCAGTAGATTCAGAGATTGCCCCCTACAACCTCACAAACATTACTTACTTTAATTACTATAGTATAGATTTACATATACCTAGATTTTATTGACTGGACGTCACACAGCTCCACATTTACCTAGGTTTATTATGTTCTTCAAAAGCTTTTGATAGTACCTACTGCAGAATAGGTCACTACACATCTATTGTTCAGTTCTAAAACTGGAAGGAAGAATCACCAGTCGTCCTAAATCTTCACAATTTATATCTTGGTTCATGGCGTCTCGCAAATCTACATAATTCTCAGCGCGCAGTCTTCTCTCATTTGTTCTGTCCTGATGTATACCAAACGCTCCGTATTTATTTTGGCGTAAGCGTACACCAGAAAACGGTTGAACAAACCTCGAAACCTTTGCAGGTGAGCAAGCGAACTTCTCTCATTGGTATTTTTTTTTAGTGTCGACAGTCTCGTCAGTTGTCGGATTCCCATGTCGAAGATCAAAATTGTATAAGTCTTCGCCACGACAGTAGGTTTAAAAGCGAGGTTCTGAAGAGCTTCAAATGTCTGGTGCGTTTCGCTAATGCGTTGCAAGCGGTCATCCCGGGTACGCAGCACAATGTCCCGTCCCGCCTGTCACAGTACTGATTTACCAGGACGACGGGAACATCATTTGTAGCGAGAGTTTTGTACAGACCGGATGCTGTCCAGTAGGTCGTTCATCGACGCTAATAACAATTTTGTAATCATTTTGTTGGCTTTGGGGTATGCACTCGTATTTTATGTCCTTCCTCGTAGTATAAACTCAAATCATGCTAAGTTTCATTCGAATCCATTTAATAGTTTTAGCGCTATGCGAGGCCGAGAAATTTCACTTCCATCCCCACTCCCAAGGGAACCCTAACGAATTCTAGAATAAAAAGTATTACATGTCCTTCCTCGTAGTATGAATTGAAATCATGCCAAGTTTCATTTGAATACATTCAGTTGTTTCAGCGCTATGCGCAGCCAAGAAATGTTACCCTACTGCGGGGGGACCACTGCGGGGGGCTAATGGGGGTCCCACTGCGGGGCAATGTGGGAGGCCCTCTGCCTGGAGCCCCACTGCGGGGAAATGTGGAGGCCCTACTGCCGGGACCTCACTGTGGGGGGCTACTGAGTGGGTCCCTCTGCGGGGAAATGCGGGGGGGCACTGCGGGTCTCAGTGAGGGGCAATGTGGGGGGCCCACTGCCGGTGCCCTCCACTGTGGGGGGCTACTGAGTGGGTCCCACTGCGGGGCAATGCGGGGGCCCCACTGCGGGGGGGCACTGTGGGTCCCACTGAGGGGTAATGTGGGAGGCCCACTGCCGGTGCCCCACTGTCGGGGGGCTACTAAGTGGGTCCCACTGCGGGGCAATGTGGGAGCCCCACTGCCAGTGCCCCCCCACTGCAGGGCAATGTGGGGCTCCCACTGCCGGTTCCCCCCACTGTGGGGGGCTACTGAGTGGGTCCCACTGCGGGGCAATGTGGGGGCCCCACTGTGGGGGGCCCACTGCCGAGAGCCCCACTGCCGGTGCCTCCACTGTGGGGGGCTACTGAGTGGGTCCCACTGCGGGGCAATGTGGGGGCTCCACTGGGGGGGGGGGCAACTGCCGGCGGGCCCCACTGCCGGTGCCCCCCACTGTGGAGGCTACTGAGGTCCCACTGCAGGGCAATGTGGGGGCCCTCCAATTTTAATCCAAATTTAACCCCACTGCAAGGTGGCCCTCCAATTTTACTTCCATCCCCTCTCCCAATAGAACCCTACTAAATTTCTGGATAAAAAGTATTCTTTTACCTTCTTTGTAGTATGAACTCTAATTGTGCCAAGATTCATTTCAATACATTCAGTAGTTTCGGCGCTATGCGCAGCCATGAAATTTTACTTTCATCTCCTCTCCCAAGGGAATCCTATTGAAATCCGGGATAAAAAATATCCTATGTCCTTCCTCGTAGTGTGAACTGAAATCTTGCCAAGTTTTATTTCAATACGTTTAGTAGTTTCGGAGTTATGCGCGGCCAAGATACAGACAGACAGACAGAAATGATGGAAAAAAATTTCATTTTTGGCTTCAGAAACGATAATAGAGTGCCCTCCGTCTTCAATGTACAGAGTTGGACCTGTTACAGTTTTATTATAAGTATAGATTATGAGATCTTTATCAATCCGCCGACACCCACTACATATGTAGATCGTTTTATTGTAATGCGTTTATAATAAATGTGAAAGTATACGTAGTTTGCAGTTAAGTCAATCGTTTCAATTGTAAATACTTGTTTATATTATTTGATTATTATTTTCTCTGTCAATAAACGGCTCTATATAAGTAGTATTAGTATAAATAGATGGATATATGTTTGTTACTTAGTCACATAGCCAAAACTACTGAACAGCGCACTGCGAAGGTTGTGAGAAAGTATCATGTATAAAAATATTTATTTGTAGCAAATACGTATCTATTTTTATTTTAGATGTAATAATGTAAAATAAAAATAAACGAAGTTTAACTTAAAATACCTACTGTGGTGGTACATTTTTAGTTTGCTGAATAGATTTTAGTGTTGGTTTTCATCGACTTCCTCGCTAGCCTGAGCCTGTATCGAGGAAGCCAGACTAGACTAGAGACTGGTAACTACATAGTCGACACTAACTGTTGTGCTCTCATTATTTAGTTTTGTTTATAGTTCATAAAATATAAGACTTAACCAGTATGGCAAATTTAATGAAAAATTAATAAGGCGGTTCCCGGACCCAAACTAGCGCCGCCGCCTATTTTATCGTATTATTACGTTAAACAAAGGAATTTTCAAAAATCCCTTGTCCAGTTTGTTATCCCTAACATAAGCTTTTTTTGATGCCTCTGTAATAGTTTTATTTTGTATAGTTTAGGAAGTGATGCGATTGGCCACCAAACTTGGTTCTCGCATCTCCTCCTGATATATAAAATATAAAACTTTTACAGAGGCATTAAAAATAAGCTTATGATAGGTATCACAAACGAGCCAAGGGATTTTTGAAAAATCTTTTGTTCTTACATCGTAATAATACGATAAAATAGGTGGCGGCTCACGGTAACTAGCCCTATGATGCCCGCGACTTCGCCCGCGTTTTATCGGGATAAAAAATCCAGGTCTCAAATTATACCCATACCAAATTGCAGCCTAACAGGTTCAGTACTTTTTGCGTGAAAGAGTAACAAATATCAATATATCCATCCATACAAACTTTGACATTTATAATATTAGTAGGATTTATCAATAGTGCAGCAAGTGGCGCATGGCGGCGCGGGCGCCGTAATTGAGCCGAGACCGAGTGCATGCTTTCGGTACCTACTCTTATTGTGATGAGGTATTCACGGAATTTCATTTACAGAACTTTTTCAACTAAACATTTTCAAATAAGCAGGTCGGCATAGCCTTGTGAAATATTTTATTTCGTCTAATGTTTTTCATTTTCAGACTTCACCTACATACATATGTATATTATATTTCAATTGGATGTGTATGGTGGGGCCATAGCAGTGGGAAGAGGTAGTCTGATAAAAAAAAACAACGGACAAAAAATAAACGAATCAGAACCGCGCACTAAGGAGAAGTACACCATAAAAAAAAAAATAATTCGAACCAGAAAAGAGCATTCTGCTTTACAACCCAAGGACCGAGGGGTCGTCACTCCTTGAGGCCTCCCTCCGTGCTCCAACCAGGGCCGGCAAGAAGACTATGATGAGTTTGTCATTTATATTAGTAGATATATTAGTAGGAAGTAGGATTAGCTGCTTGGTTTTATCATAAACGTTGATGAGGAAAGCTGTTTATTTATGAATATTTTGCTTCATTAACAAATTTACGTTTTATATCAGACGACTTAACAAGTCTGTTATAAATATGAGTTTTCATAAAGTTACCTAAACGTTGGGAAAATTTGGTTTTAACACTAGGAATTTTAAGATAAAGCAACGATTCATATTCAGAAGAGATTGTTATTTTGTTTACCAGAAGCGAGGTTTTAAGAATGTATAGTTTGCAGACACTGAGGACTTCCATTTCTGAGTAGAGATTTGAGGTTGGGTAGCGATAGGGTTTTTTGAGCATTACCTTTAAGACCTTTGTGCTCTTTCAGCTTGTATTATAAAGGTTTTTGCGTCGCTATTCCAACATGAAATGTAGTAAACTATGATAGATTAACAAAGTGCGAAACGTCTTGAGAATCTCGAAACGAGCTGCATTCCTAAGGTGTCTCATATTACATTAATAATCTTTCTAATTCGAGCTGAAAGAGCTTTGTGTGAGGTTTGAAGTTCGGATTCTCATCAACGTGAGTCCAAGGTATTTTATAGATTTAGTGCAGGATAACAATTTGCATCAACAGAAAATATCAAAACAACTATTGTTATGTACATGAATTTTAATATCAGAGCAAGGGGCTGAAGCCGCTCTTTTGTGGAAGCACAGACATAGCATACCTGGGTTCTCCATTGAATCAGCAATGCACACAGCCCAGTACTAGTTCTGTGTAGTAGTGCTCAAGCACACCTGTCTACGCCTGCTTCTTAGATTTATCTAAAGCGTTTGATCTTATGGCGTATGGCAGGTTGTAGCAGAAGCTGTCGGGTGATACGGAGTTACCACCTGAGTTGGTGCTGCTCTTCATGCACCGGTATGACAACCAACGTAATTGTGTGAGATGGTCAGGGTCACTTTCGGACATGTACAGGTTGGAGTGTGGCACGCGGGCTGACTTCACCGCAGCTTTTCAACCTGTACATGGACCGTCACGATGCAGTACGTCCGTAAGAACGAGTCTGTTTAGAGCGTGCTGCCAGTCATTTTATACGTGTAGTCTATGGGTCAGTTAAACACAGCGATGCTGGAATACCTTGCGTGTCCAGTATAACAATGGGTTCAGGGTGCTGATGGGGCTGCCGCACTTCTGTAGCGCGTCGGGGATGTTTGCGGCTGCACGCGTAGACGACATCTACGCGATCATCCACAGCAGAACGTCGTCCCTGATACGCCGGCTGCGCGACAGCTCCAACAGCTACCTGCAGCTCATCGCAGGGAGGCTGGACACCGACTGCCTCTTTATGGAGCACTGGACAAGAGTGCATGTTGTGCACTCTTGACCAGTGTTACATACCTATTTTGTATTTAAATTTTATGTAATGAACGGATTGGGCTGAGATTTTGCATATACATTGTATGTATGATCTCAAATAACGTATTAACCAATCAAAAAACGATCTCCTTATTAATCGGTTATGATACCTGCAATAACCAGTTAATATATCCTCAAGGTTATCATAATAGTTTTTCCAAACTTTACCCATCTTCACTGTTATCTTATATATTTTTTGATTTGTATGAATTTCTCTTATAATTAACAAAAAGCAAATAATAATATACTGCCAGCAAATTATATAAAGATTGTTTCAGGGACAAGTAAAATTCTAAGGTCAAAAAACGTACGTGCACCAAATTTCAAGTCTATCTGGCATATGGGCTTTTCGGAACTGCACCCATTTTTTCTTCTGTTGGCAACTCCATAAAACACTCACACTAAGTGACAGTCCACCATTGCTGTGCATCACTTTTGATTCGATAGGACTACGTCCCTGGATTGTTTAATGTCTTGCAGAGACAACTTGTAATGCTTTACTTTTTCTTATATTCAATAAATAATTTGTGTTGTCGGTTACTAAAAAGTGAACCATGTTATGAGTGGGCCCCTTCCCGTATCAAACGGTTCACATTCTCCCTGCATTTCAGGTGTTTTACTGCATCACATTACTTACTGGCTATTAAATTTTATGTCCGCAGGGAGCAGCAATATTCGTATCGTTTTCAATATAAGTACCATCAAAACGCGCCAGGGCTGCGACACATGCCGTTACGTAAAGCTGTATGCACACTGAGGCACATTACAATGAGGAAAATTATCATTATTCAATGAAAATCTATTTCAAAATAAAAATAAACATCGTTAAACCAAGTTTAAATGTTAATATATTATAATTTGACTTTCTGTCTGTAATCATTTCATGGCCAAACATCATTCACAAATTTTCTAAAAAAATACAGTCGGCAAGAAAAGGTCACGTTACACAAAAAAAATTTGATGCTATGCGTGAAGCGATCCTGTTTCTTATACTGATCAAAAAATTATATCACATCAACTGAGGTTGGAGTACTTACTAAAAAAGTCAGAAATAGCAAAAAACTTTTCCCATAAGTACATTTAGTCGGAAATCATCGCAGCTTTGAAAACTTCAAAAATGTAATAATTTAATTGTAAACAAAACACATGTCTGTGTACCGTGTGCAATTTTGATTACATTATAAAAAAAAAAATAAAAAAAATTAATCTTCGAAATAATTCTAAACTTTTTACGTGAAATTTTGTTTAGTTAAACAATAATATTACTACATATATTGGACTCTTAATAAAATGTATAGGAAACGTTTTTTTGTGATTTCTGACGTTTTTAGTAAAATTACTATCGGACCAACTGAGGTTGGTCCTCACTTGATTCTAAAGTAATTTTTGATTAGTTTTAAAAACAGTATTGATTGTTTTAAAAAAATTGTTTGTGATAAATGCTTTTTTGCTAACTCCAGAGGTACAGAACACTTTTTTTGAAATACAGAGGAAAGGAATGAAACTTTTCCAAAAAAAAAATGCACAGTTTCCTAAGGCCATTTTCCTGTAGGTGCACCGGTAAGTAAAGGTACCTCGCCCAACTGCCCCGACTAAAATATCCACTCTGTAATTATGCTACGTTTAGTCTGGAAGATAGACTCCTGCAGATGCTAGCACCGATAAAGAAAAAAGTTGCCGAAAAAAGTGTGTACATATTTCGCCGCCATTGCGTTCTTATTTCAACAACCTCTAGCGTTAATGGCTACGTCAAGTTTCAAATATCGTTCAGCATATGTAGGTGTCGTTCCTACCTACCTATTATTTATTTATTTATTTAATAACCAACTAGAGATAGCACTAGAGATCACAAAATGAATACCATATAATTTAAAAACTAGTAACACAAAATTACAGGTAGCCACAAAAAGCAACTCAACTAAACAGCTAATCGTAACATGAATGTAATAAATTGATAATATGCATAAATAAATGCAATTATACATATGTATTTAAAATAGACACGAGGAGGTACATGGAGATACCTGGATCGCAGGTTATACGAGTTATACAGGTAAAATAAATTATGTATGAGAACAATGTAAATATGTATGAGTTAGTTAATTCAAATTATGCTAAGAGTTTACAATAAAATTTAAAATGTTAGTGCACTACAGTTCACTTGTTGTACCTTGGGCATTGTAATGTAATTAGAATAGTAAAAATAAACTTAAATTATACTAATTATTTTTAACTAAATAATAATTCTATAACATTGCTTTGTAGAACATTTCAAACATTTTCATTTTAAAATCTTACAGTTGTAATTTTAAATGATCTTTCATTTAATATCGTAAAATGTTCAGGCAACATGCCACCCATTTTCCACCACAATTTTTTTGCTTAGTGTCAGTCTCCTCTGTTGTCCACTTGTGGTGTGCAGTTGCGCTGCTAGCTGCAGCTCCTCGGCGGCGCGGGCGCGGTCCGCGGCGGTGGCGGCGGCGGCGCGGCGCGCGGAGAATGTTACAGTCAGGTGAATAAAGCCTCACGTTTGATGTCCCCTAAATTCCAGAGCCAGCTCGGTCGGAGGTTAAATACTTTAATGCTCGGTAATTTGGACTAGAACGTTTATGTTTTCACGTCTTTCATGCCTCACGTGAGGCGCTTCTCATGGAATAGATAAAATTCACGTAGGTATTACTTGTGAATACCTTCTGCCGATAGAGCGAGGTGCTTGCAAGATGCAGCGTACCAATTCTCCACTACATTAACTAACGTCGCATAAAATAAAGCCAATTATTATAAAATGATTGTTTGTTTGTTTTTCAAAATTCTTTATTTAACTTAAAAGTTTATAACGTAAATTAACTAAACACTGTTTAGACCCTAACTAGGTACGAGACCAATTATTAATAAATAACAATAAATATATAAAATCGATTATGATAAAACGGAAAAACTTATTGTAAGAATATAATTAAACTTAAGGAAGGATAGCAATAAGAAGGAGTTCTTGTTTGCCAAAAATGTATCTATAAGTAACTTAGTTATTATAATACATTAAATATTAGTCTTAACTTTATCACATAAGATAAATCTATACTTATAATAAAACTGTAACAGGTCCAATTCTGTACATTGAAGATATTTTGAAATTTTTTTTTGGAAATCACTCTATTATCGATACTGATGCCAAAATTAATTTTTTTTCATCATGTCTGTCTGTCTGTCTGTATCTTGGCCGCGCATACCTCCGAAACTACTGAACGTATTGAAATGAAACTTGGCACGATTTGAGTTCATACTACGAGAAAGGACATAGGATACTTTTTATTCCGGATTTCAGTAGGGTTCCCTTGGGAGAGAGGATGAATGTAAAGTTTCTTGGCTGCGCTTAGCACCGAAACTACTGAAGGTATTCAAATAAAAATTAGCATGATTTATGTTCATATTACAAAAAAGGGCATAGGATACTTTTTATCCCGGAACTCAGAAGGGTTCCCTTATGAGAGAGGATGGAAGTGAAATTTTGCGCGTTGCAGGATGGCGCGCGGGGCAAGGGCGGTAGAGAGCGATAGCCCCCCGCTATGGGGAGCACTGGCAGTAGCCCTAGGCAGTCGAGGCCCCAGAAATGGGGACCCCAGCAGTGGGGCCCCTCACGCAACCGGACCCTCCCAGTAGCCCCCCCGCAGTGGGGGCCCGGAAGTGGGGACAGCCGGCAGATGGCCCCCGAATTGGGCCCCCCACTTTGCCCCGCAGTGGTACCCCTCATTAGCTCCCCACAGTGGGGGCTCTCGGCAGTGGGCCCCCACATTTCCTCGCATTGGGACCCCCGGTAGACCCCGCAGTACCCCCCGCAGTGGGTTCCACTCAGTAGGCCCCCACAGTGGAGGGCACCGGCAGTGGGGGCCCCTGGCAGTTTACCCCCGCAGTGGGCCCCCACATTGCCCCGCAGTGGGACCACTAGTAGCCCCCCGTAGTGGCCCCCCGCAGTAGGGTAACATTTCTTGGCTGCGCATAGCGCTGAATCTACTGAATGGATTCGAATGATACTTAGCATGATTTGAGTTCATACTACGAGGTAGGACATAAAATACGAGTCCATACCCCAAAGCCAACAAAATGATTACAAAATTGTTATTAGTGCCGATAAACGACCTACTGGACAGCATCCGGTTTGTGCAAAGCTCTCGCTACGTCGTCCTGGTAAATCAGCACTGTGACAGGCGGGACATTTGTGCTGCGTACCCGGGATTACCGCTTGCAACGCATTAGCGAAACGCATTTCATAGAAATTGTGAAGATTTAGGACGACTGGTGATTCTACCTTCCAGTTTTAGAAGTTGTACTACTTGTCTATTTCAGCTCTCTCCTACAAGGCATATTGATGACAACTACTTTTATTTTAAAACTCGAGATGTCAAACAAGAATTTTGGACTTTGATGCAGTAAGTTGTTTGCAAACCTTCAACATCGAGAATGGCTCGAGTATAGTACTCCCACTGTTGTACATGCGCGCGGTCTTATCGCCGTTTCCGACGCGGTAATCCCGCGCGCAGGGATTGTACTTGAAGAACACACTTGCTTCAGTATAACTTTTGCCCTATCTATTTTGATATCCATATGAGGGTAACGGTGTTGATTACATTTATAGAACATTACATAGAATAAGTTACAGTTTAATTAGGCTAAGAGTGTAATTGTTTGTTACCCCGAATAAATAAAATAAAATAGAACTCGACAATAGATGTGTAGTGCCCTATTCTCCAGTAGGTACTATCAAAAGCTCTTGAAGCGCATCATATACCTAGGTTAATTTGGAGCTGTGTGACGACCAGGCAATAAAATCTATGTACATATATGTAAATCTATACTATACTACATTAATAAAAATAAGTAAGGTTTGTGAGGTTGTACGAGGTAATCTCTGAATCTACGGAGCCTTTTGAAAACCACGTTATTTGTGAGTGTTATAGGCTATATACATAATATTAACAACTAAAAATGTTTACCGCCCAACGAAGTGGGCACGGGTCAGCTAGTTAAGATAATATAACTATACCTACTTAAGCTTATGTATTTTAGATAGTATATTAGTGTTGTTATTAGGCTACATTTGTTACCATAGTTAATGTAGATAATTTGTGAAAATTTCTGCCTGCTGACAGACAGACAGACAGGCAGCGGAATCTTAGGAATAGGGTCCCGCTGGCACCTTTTGGGTTACGGTACCATAAATAGAGCTTGAACAAAAATTGAATGGTAACTAAAAGGCCCAGAATCATCGGCAAGCATGAATAATTGAATAACTAGGTACATATGTACACCTGGCATTTGTTTTCTGTTCGTCCGTCAGCGGGCTGTATCTCATTCATGGACCATAAAAATAAATATTCACAGAATGTGTATCTCTCTTGCCGCTTTAACAACAATTAATAAAAATATATTTAATTTAATAATTATAGGGTCCAACATTCGTACCAAGTTGAGTACCGATCACTGAAGTCGGGCGCGGTCATGTCAGTACTTATTGTTAGATGGGTCCCGCCCGCGTCATATATTTTTACATTATATTTTCGATAAAAAAAAAAACAGTTCATTAGGGTTCCTTTTTTGGTTGAGAAATAGTTATGTACAATGGTACGGAATCTTCCAAGTTAAGTCGCACGTGGCCGGTTTATTAGTTTGTTCACTATAAAAGAATACCTAGGTATATGAAAAAAATTGTAACGTGTTGGCTGTAATTAAATTACACGAACTGTAAATTCAAAGCCGCCAGCGCCATCACTACATGTACCTATGCATAGGTTATGAACGCAGATAATAAGAGTAGACTATTTACCGAGTGAAGCCGGGGGAGGGGGACAGACTCATTAAAACTAACTTTAGTATCGCTTCCGCCCGCGCCGCGCCCACGCCGCGCTTGCGTCGCGCCACTCGTGCGTTAATTGGTATTCATTTAACATGTGGATTCCCATTATTCATATAACCAGGGAGTTTATTTTACACATTATTTGCTCGAAATATCACACGACATTTTATTATTAACCGACTTAAAAAAGGAGGAGGTTCTCGATTCGGCTGTACTGTACGCGACACCTCCGCCAATTATGGACCGATTTTCAAAATTCTTTAACTTTTGTATAGAAAATGAGCCCGAGGTGGCCCCTTAAAAATGTTATCCTGAGAAGATTAGTATGTATCCCGCAAAACTTAAGAACAGAGTAAAAGTAACGGAATTTGAAGTTGGTTTATCGTTTTTTAAAAAACGTCAAATGAGTATTAGACTTTTTTCACGCCACACTGGTAGAAATACATTGTTTCATATTTAAGCATATACCACCTATGTACCTATTTACATGTATTTGTTGCAATAAAACTTACTTTACTTTACTTTACTTCAGTGAAACTAATTTTATAATAAACTAGCTGACCCGACAGACTTCGTCCTGTCTAAAAGATTTGTAATGTGGCAGTTCTTGTGCCTACGTACTTTAAAAAATTCTCCTGAACAGAACCGTCACCCTGGTGATAAAAATAGCAAAACACTGTTGGTAACGCGATTTTTGTTTGACTGATGTAATGACGTGGAAACTGATGCATTTTATCTCGCGTGCCGAAACTAATAAAAAGAAACGCGAGTTTCGGAACGCGACATTAAACTCCTCCAACTATGTATTCTGTGCTCCAACGCACACACGCACATTGTTTTGATAGATATGATCTTTGACGTTAGGAACACACCTACATTGCTTAGACAACAGTGAGTGCTTGTAATTTAATATGAACTTTATACCATAGTAATAAAGCTCAAATTGACTACGTTTTAGTTACAAATCATTTGTATGGGAAAAAGAAAAGGGCTATTTTTAGGGTTTTTCAAGCAATAATTCTAATTTTTCTCGCCGTAAAAACCATCCTTGAACTTCAACGAACATTTTAAAAAAAGATTTGGCCAAATTGGTCCAGGCGTTGTTGAGTTATGCGCTTACCAACACATTTTGCGATTCATTTTTATATTATAAAAAGATACACGTAACTTTTTGTAAATAGAGGTTCAAACGAAATAGTTTGTTAACAATTGTAGCTGTAGATGTTCCCTGCGGTATTTTGTGTGATAATATAATATAACTGAACGGTTCATGTACGTTAAAGTCCTTTTTAGGCGTAAGTAATAAACTGCGAACCCTTCCCGGTCGGCTTCAGGAGGATGTTCTGAACAACGTCCCTCTAGATAGATATTCACATGTGTAGGTACGACGTATTATGTAATTAAATACCTTCATAAGCCGCGAGGGGTTGCTACACTGCAGTGCAATTACAGCTGCGGAATGGCGCTGGAGGTCGCCGCACGTCACTTCCGACGCCGCCGCCGGGGAGCGGAAGCAGCGCGCACTGCCTTTTGGACACCATTTTGTTTTGGCGGTAATTGTTTTTAATAAGCAACTGATTCAATGTGATAAAAAGATTAGTATTTGGACAAAATATAACTTTATAAATGAAACAAAATATTTTATGTTTGTATGAGGTTTGGGGTAGACTCTCTAGCTAGGTCCTTGGGTCGGTGCAGCGGTGGGTCACACGCAATACATAATCTATGGATCTTACAAAACTTCTCATAGTCTTTATGTGATCGGAATGTTTAATTCTTTAGTTCGGTTCATCGAATTAGCGTTGCCATTAGATGTGGCAATCCTGACATCACTCTGGGATCTCTGCCGTTAAATGTCAATACTGCTTGTAATTTTTTTCTTACTATTTTATTGTAATTTTTTTCCTTAATAAATAATTTCCATAACTTTTCTAATGAAAGACTAAAATGAAAAAACACTCAAACTTTAAGGATGCAAACAATGATTTTCTATATAAACTGAGGTAGATACGTTTTACCGAATTCGCGTGGCAATATAAACACAAGCTAATTAGCTTAAGTTAACTCTGTCAGTTCTGCGTCTGGCCGCGACGCGAACACGCGTTGCGAGCTTTTGGAGTGCGAACTAAATAACAAAATGCCATGTTGTGTATTCAGAAAGTCTAGTACTTATACTGGGATGGCTGTAAAAAACAGGTTGTAATGTGGATGTTTCAATTTTTGTATAAATAGCGTTTAGTTTATTTATAAGGTAAAATCATAAACTTTATTTTATTCAAAAATCATTCCGGCTCTGTTGCCGCTCTGCCACCTACACGAACGAGACAAGTAGGTGTTGCGTTTGTGAGTGATAGAGAAAACAAGATAATGGGCGCGCGATGTTTCAGTTCTAACGACGCAGAGGAGGTTGGGTTGATATGGGGCTGATCGAATATCACATCGGCGTTCCTAGCTAGCTACAATATTATTTTACACCACTTGTATCCAATACGTATTTTTTATCCATAATAGTTAATAATCCAAATAGTTAATATAAGATTTTTTAACATTTGACTATCAACATTAACTTCATTTTATTTTTGATTGCCTAAAGATTGATTTTTTTATGAACATATGTTATGCAAATAGTTAGAACCCAAAGACGAGAAGATGAATGAATCTCAACGACATACTCTCATATATAGGTTGTCTGGTAGAGATCGTTCGTGAGTGATAAGAACGCCAATTGTCACATTTTTTGTATCAAATTGTTTGTAAATTATTTTGTTAAATGTGCAATAAAATATTTTCTATCTATCTACTCATAAGTTTGTGAAAAGTAAGTCACGATATTTTTTTTCGCAAACTGATAAAGACATGATGTTTATTTTGTTTATGCTGCATGCTAGGTCTCTTTTTTACCCTAGTTCACTCTAGCTGCTAGCCTATGCGATGTCATAGGCTGTCATTGGCCGTCAAATAGCTAGCCGCTCATAAATGCCTAATAACAGTTAGTAAAAGCCTGCAATTTAGACTAGTAAAAATATTTAATAAACTACCTGAAAACCTGAAATGCGTTTTTCATAAAAGATAATCTTTTATGAAAAACGTGAAAACTTAATTAGAAAAAATGCTACTATTCAATCCACGAATTTTTTTCCCATGAGAGTTTAAACAAATACTTACCCAAAAGTGAACTAGCTGACATACCATCACCTACAGATTAAGTTAGTACCTGCCTAATCATAATATGGATTTTTTATTTTATTTTCATGAAGTTATTTGACATTGTACGAATATTATTGACAAAATAGCATAGGTACCTATTTTTACTTATTTTAATTCAAAATAATTGTAAAATAATTGTTGCGCCCTGACAGGGGTTTTTTGCATTGTGTACCCACTAAGACTACCTACGCCTAAGAATAGTACCTGTATGCATGAAATCACAATAAATAAATGATAATGATATGATACATGTGAACGTATATTTATGTCTTTCTGACAACGGAGTTCTTTATATCTCTCTGATCTTTTATCCTGCTCAGTGATAGAAATAAAGTTCCATAGGTTCTATGTAGGTAGCTATAGTAAAATATTGCTATGTTTTTATTTCTTTATAATGAGTATGACGTCTCTATTTGTAAAAACTCATTGGATGCAAACTTTTTCTTTAGCTGCAGGATTTGAATCGGATCTAATACTTGCCGTTCTCTCAGCTATTATAAGTAGATAAGTAGTTAAGTAGTAGTAGTTGGCCGATTGCAGTCGAATCCAATGGAATTCTATTCTAATGTTCCAGAACAAGGAAACTTCTGACTGCACTAATCGTGATTGAAACTCTGCCTGAAATCCATCCGCGAGTGAAATGCGGGGAATGCGGTCCGCACCTTCGGGGCCCCGGCCCGCGCGTCGACTCTGCGGACCCGCCCGGGTGGAATGCGCGTCTCTCAGGCATGTGATGGCGCGGACGGGCCTTTATGCCGCGAGCTCGTCTGTTGCCTTGGAATATTACACTAATATTTAACATTCCGAAAATACGAGAAACATGGTTTTGTTAGTAACGGCTACAAACATAATGGTAACATAAAAAAGTTACCTATCTTATGTAATTGACAGTTATTTTTGTATGCAATTGAGATAGACAAAATAATGTTGCATACTTCAAAGTGCTTGCTTTATTCAATAAGACGTTACTTTTCAAAACCATGAACAAGATTAAGGAATGTGCTAAGATAAGCATTTTCAAAACAAAATTGAATAAATACCTTTATAACATAACATAACATAAACACCAATATAAACCTAAGTGTTATCTTAATGTACCTTCCACTGACCATTTATATCGAACATTTTGTCCCCGTTTAAATGTAACCACGCTGTTGTCTGTATTCAGAGTCTTGTCTTGAAACTGTATACGAACTATGTTATAAGAAGTGTCTGATACTACAGGAGCGGCAAAGTGCCAACGGCAGAGATATGTAACTGTAACCAACGACAGTCTACGGCTGCCGTCGACGAGTATCGATGGCTATAGTTACCTATTAATTGTTATATTGTTACTATATAAAACTAGATACGACATAGACCTACCGCCTACCGACCCCGCGCACCGGAGTTACAGCGTAATATTACATTATGCATTATTTTTAAGATTTTTATATATCTTTTTATGAGAAATAAACGTCTTTAAACCGAACACGCGCACAGCAATTTCCACACTTCCGGCGCACACCGGATGTTGTCGGCTTCTTTTATTCACTCGCCGGATGTACGTTTATTATTCAACAGCTCTGGATTCTCAATATAAAAGTAAATGTAGGCTTACAAAGAAAACTACAATCAAAGAATAGAAACAAAAAATTAGTTTCATGTGGCTGACACGAGTATGCTATTATAAAAGATTTTACAGATTAAGTAACAAAACATGCTATAAAATATGCTTATTTATAATTATATTTAATTGTATATTAAGTGTTATAATTTGACATTTGATCTGGAAGCACCTAAGTTTATGGAGCTCACACACCAAAATCGCCAACGCTACCAACACAGCCCGGCCGGCGCGGCGTCGCGGCGGCGGCGGAGGGTTGATGTCGACGGCGTTATGCAACCTGCTGGGCTGTCGGCGCCTTCGTCGGCTGGTCGGGCGTGTAGGTCGAGTCCATTACAATCACGGGATATTGTAAAATACTGATGGTTATGTGTCGGGAGTCATCTAGCCAGTAGGCATGAGCATTATTCAGCATCTGATAATGAATTGACGCCGAGAGTTGTCTCGTCGCGTCGCTCCACTCGAGTATCACGCGCACAACGCGCTCCTCAAACAGAGGAGCAAAGTTAGTTACTCCGCCGCATTAGCATTGCAAACGTGCCGCCGTCTATGCTAAACCTGCGGCTGCCCCCGACCTGCCTTGCCTATTGTTCGTCAGGCTTCGACTCCCATTATGGTGCCTGCTTGCCACAATTACACGTAGGTACTCTGTCAAGTAATCCTTTGTTGTACGACATAACGGAAGAGCTTCCCGTTACGGATGGACGAAGTATATAAAAACGGTAAAATCTTTTCTTAAAATACGAGTGTTCAAAGAACAACCTGGTAATGTCTAGAATAGGAAACAGTTCAGGAAATAAGTCTGATCTTATTTTGAAACCAGTTCCTATTTAGATAAACAGATGATCGGTTCTTGTGTTTGACACTTTGGAAAGTTTGGAATATAATTCTGTAAGTAAAGATTGAATAATAAATAAGTACAATATTAAATTTAATAGTGTTGGTTAATATTTCAAGAGTGTTGGCCGTGCATTCGTTTTTATCCCGCTTTGCGCGCTATTACGCATTGCACACAATGTCGAAGACCTATACTTACCCTAATAATACCGTCCAACAATTAAACTTAGATTAGGATTTTTTTCGAAAATTTTGTATCCATAACAACGCCTTTTGCGTCCGTATACCTACATAAGTATACTAGATCTATAAACGATGATATAAACGATTCGATTTCAATTATCTATTGATCGATCTTATTCTTCTTACCCACTGATGTGAAAACTACTGAAACAATGATGAAATAAATACACTCATGGACAAATTTAGCGGAACGCAAAAAATGGAGTCCAATCTCTCCAGTATAAGGCTCTCTTACAACAATGTTACACAGAGCGGTCCTTCCATCAACTGCCTTCTGACAAAATCTGAAGTCATTAATAAAGAGTACTTCTCCCCAATCATCATCATCCCAATTAAGATGCGAACGAGCAAAGCTGGACCGAGCAACTCGATGACCTATGGTGATCAAGGGCCTCTGGCCGGCAATATGCCCGCCTTTTGAGTGACCTAGCAGTTTGGGTGCTAACTGTTACCTACACTTTTGAACTTCCTGTAGCTTTTTTCGTACCTCGGAACAAGTCGAAGCGAAAACTGCTCACAATAAATCTGTCGTCCCTCTCTGTTGTTACTCTTTTGGGAGCTGGTCCTGTACGTCTGGTATACTCTCTAGTCTGTCAGTATCGTTTAACATTACGAAAAATCACAGATTTGGGAACAAGAAAATATTGTATGTCGTTCTACCTTATTTTTGCGTTCCTAAATTTGTCCCTGAGTGTAGTTTCAATATCCCTTAGCAGTTATGATCGTGCTAATATTTAAAAGATCTGGAGCGCCCCGAGCTCGCGGGAACTTTACTGGAACAACATTTTTGATCGATCTA
This sequence comes from Eupithecia insigniata, assembly GCA_947859395.1. Lineage (NCBI taxonomy): Eukaryota > Metazoa > Arthropoda > Insecta > Lepidoptera > Geometridae > Eupithecia > Eupithecia insigniata. The sequence goes on along the minus strand of OX401995.1, from coordinate 221,539 downwards.
CGGAACTGCTCCTCGGAGTTGCTGCATAGTTCTTCAACTGACATCGCATTTATAATAAGTGTCTTCTGAACGTAATCTCAATATAATTAACTCTGTTCAGTTCTGGAGCACAATAAGGTTAGATTGCATGCATGCGTAATGTAAAGTCCTCTCATGCAGGTTTTATAACGCAGGGTCGTAATATGTGTCTGGCTTTAGAAAACAATGGTAGACGTAGCGGGCGCCCGTGGCTGCCCGCATTGTGGCTCATATACCTACCTGCGCTGGATTAATTTCGGTCCTTTTTGTCTCGCTAGAGTTGTTGCAATTCAACATTACAAAGGACGAATATACTAAAAAATACTGTTTTTCAAGAGTTTCAATATGCAAAATCACTAGTGCAGAAATAAGCATGGACCAATTAAACTGCACAAAATATCAACCCAAACAACTATGAGTGATTTCTGTCAACTGATGAAACTATGCGAAATCCCATTCTGTCTGATAGCCTTAAAAAAATCGACGATGAGCCAGAATCAGAGAGGAAGCAGGCATTACGGAGGGACGCAGGGTCTAAGGGTTGCTGAGCCCGCAGCCTGAAGAACGGCAGCTGCGCCCGGCACCCGGCGGCGTCTGATCGCGAGATGAGCCCGGCGGCGGCGGTGCCCGGAGCCCGCCCGAAGATTGCCGGAGCACCACTAAGCGGCTTTCATTCCGCTGCTTTACGCGCGCGTTTTTCTCATTATAACAGAATGAAAACCAAGATTAAGTAAAAGGATTTTCAGCATTAGCAAGCTTATTTTTGTTGCGTTGATTAAATTATTTTCAGGTTAAGGTACCTGTTCGTACAAATTAAAAGTTTCTACCCTTTCTACCAACTACCTGTACCTATAGGTACAAGTGATCTTGATGCAACTACAAACAGAAGTAAAAGAGGAAGGTACAAGTTATTGTGGAGTTAACTGGTGTGCTGAGTGTGCCCAGTCTGTCTGTCGTTGGCGAGACATTACCGTGCTGGGCCACTGACCGGTGCTTGCAGACTCCTCGGTACAAACTCAAAGTTTGCAATGTAATACTTTGTTTCTAATGTTGTTGTTACAACTAACGTAAAACACGGTTGCCTTGCCTATTACGTTAGCTTGTAAAACCTTCAGTATACTTTTTTGTTAATTTTAGTAACTTTCCTACTAGGTTATGCCCGCGGCTTCGTACGCGTTTTAACGGGATAAAAAGCAGCGAGATACATGATGTCACTTCACTTACGTACCTAATGTACCTATGCAAAATTTCAGCCTCTGTTTATTACAAACATATCAATGTATATATATTGATATGTTTGTAATAAATAAAAATAAAAAAATAATTTATGTAATTATTTTCTGAGTCCTATTTATTTATGATACTTTATAATTCAGCGCTCTGTTCGTAATTTATTTCCACATAGTAGGTACTCACTAAGAAATTATTGCAAAATAATAAAACGTTTTTACTGGAAAAGCAAACGTTTTTCAGCAGCGACATTATTTGAAACCCAGCGTGATACAATTGTTTACCTCAAACAACGTGGATTTAATAAAACATGAATCAAGTCTGTTTCCACATTTTCCATTATTTTACTAAGCGAGTAAATCACTGCGCTTTCATTACGAACAGCGGTTTATCACTGAATATTATAATTATTTGTACACATTACGTAAAAGAAATATAGTACCTATCTACTGGTAGAGTCAAGTGACATTTTCCATTTCAATACATTATTTTTGGTAATTTTATTCAAAAAAGATGAGACAGAAAGATGGAGTCGATGCTTGTTGATGTTTATTCTGCTTTATTTTTTTTTTAATCTTGTAAGGTCAGTTTGATATTCTATTTCCTGCTTGTAAGGAGGTACTTTATTTATGTATCTAGTGTTTAACATTCTTAATCAGCTCTGGAAGCAAGCTCCTGTTGGAAGAATGCACCCGTTTCCGCTACAGTATGAATAGCCTCGACGCTGCGACTTAGCGATCAGGGCCCGTACTCTTAAAAACGAAATCGAAGTTTCTGATTCTTTTTCGTGCAAACGCTAATCTTATGCAATCGACATAAGAGTTGGTTTTGCACGAACACGAAAAAGAAACTTCGATTTTCCTTTTCCGAGGCACCTTGTATATTTTGTTCGGCGTAGCGGGGCGGGGCGGCGGCACCCAACTTATCGTTGCAATTATAGGTAGGTACAAGTAATAATTCAAGTTATGTTTAAATTATACCGCATTATTATTCGTATATTATGTATATGTGTATGTTTTATGTGACAAATAAATGATTTACTCAGTTACAATTATATCAGGGAACCAGATATATGATCTATGACGATGTAAATGATGCGCTTTCACACGTACTAGATTGGTTCACCACCAATAACCTCTTACTCAATGCTAAAAAAACCAAATGCATTAAATTCATGTTACCTAATGTAAGAGAATTTCCAACGAAGATAATGCTAAAGAATGAGATTGTTGACTTTGTAGACTCTACTGTTTTCTTAGGGTTACATATTGATTCCACTCTTCAATGGAAACCCCAAATTGATGCTCTCGCAGGCAGACTTAGTTCAGCAGCCTATGCAGTTCGAACAATTAGATATATTACCGATGAAGATACAGCTAGGTTAGTTTATTTCAGTTACTTTCATAGTATTATGTCTTATGGTATTTTGCTTTGGGGACAGGCAGTTGACATCCAGACTATCTTTGTTCTCCAGAAAAGAGCGGTACGCGCAATTTACAAATTAAAGCCACGCGACTCTTTGAGAGAATTATTTAAAGAAATAAATATTTTGACAGTAATATCGCAGTACATCTATGAAAATCTTATGTATACGCACAAAAATAGAGATAGCTTTTTGAACAAGTGTGATGTTCACAATATAAATACAAGAAACAAGAACAAATTACACATCCCAGCATATAGATTACGAAAGGTAGGGAAATCATTTATGGGCAATTGCGTGCGCTTCTATAATAAGCTTCCATCTGAAGCAACTGAAATCCCTATTCGTAAATTTAAACAGTACATTAAACAAAATCTTATCAGGAAGGCCTTTTACTCCATAGATGATTACATCAATGATGTTAGTGCTTGGCCAGGTGTCGCTCCGTTCCGCACTGTCAGTAGTATGTAAGAAATTCAATGTTCTGTTTAGCTTTAAAGAAATATTGACATGTATCTAAATTGCAATAAATTTATGTTTAGATAGGCAAAATAAACATGTATTAGACACATAAGTGATATTATAATGTGCTAGTGGTTTCTTTTTCACTTCTTCCACTAGTGGACAAAAAATTGAAGTGAAGAGAATATCAATAACACCTTGTTTCTTATTTGATAATAATAACTAAACATAGTTATTATTATCAATATACAACAAATAGTATACAACTTGACTTGTCTAAGTGCTTATTTTTTAAGCCTAAAGAAATAAAGTTATTGATTCTGATTCTGATTCTGATTCCAGTGGAGTACATAGAGCGAACAACATTTAATAAAGAAAGGAGTTTGTCTTAATTTCCTCCACGGCCAAGCAACTCCTTCCTCTCGAACCAGCTTTAAGAGTTCGGAAATTATTATACAGTTCTAAGCTCAGTGGCTGTCACGAATTAATTTCAGATGGCTTTCTTGTTTCAAATTGTTAATTTGTTCAATTCCATTACACTTTAAGGGCTTGTTTTCAATTCATTGCAATAATATTGTGTTTTTTGCTACGGTTCCTTTTATATTTATAAAGAAAGATTATAAAACGGAATTTGTTTTTCTCAGAAATAAGAGTGTTATTAAACAAACCGCGACTGTATTATAAAACGGCGGGGCGGTCCAAGTGTCCACTTGGTGCCATTGTTACTGGTCGCCATGTTTTCTACTTGTCAACAAAAGGCGCCAAAATCACGAAAATCCGAGTGAAAACTCCGTCAAAAGCAGTTCGTTCACCTGTCGACAATTCATACATTTCCCGAGAAAACTCGGAAATGCGGGAAATGGTATACTCAGGTTTTAGTACTTGGGACTTTCAGACTAGAAATTTTGAATGAACTAATTTGGAAAAATAAAGATGAATGTGTCAAAATACGAGTCAGAATTATAAAAGTTGCATCGCACTGCTTCGGTAGGCAATGAACAACAGTGACAACGACTCGGATCCGGCGCCGGCGGCGTCGTCGAGTGACCTCGAAATAAGTTTCTATTCGCTGGCGGTCAAGTGCTGCGCGAAACGCTTAATGGATTAAAATTGAGGAGCTCCACTCGGAAACGAATCACTTTTACTGCGGAGGGGAGTTTAGTTTAATATTGTGAGAAACGACGTTTGTGGTTCATAGCCTTCATAACACGTTCTTTGATAAAAATTATGTACCTACGACCAGGTTTGTAATGTTCCATCCAGGGATAAAAATATATATGATTTTAAGGTAGTTAGGGCAACCTCTTTTTACCAACAACAGATACGACGACCCCTAAATAAAGAAAACACACAATAAGCGAAAGCTACATTAGATTGTGTCATTAAAGTTCTTAAGCGCACACAGAGTCGTAATTCCAAACTGTAAAGTTCTGAAGTGTGTTAGAGTGTGTGAAGTGCACAGTGTGCGGTACAGTACAGTTGCAGTCGAAGGTCCTGGAGAATCCTCACGGTAATGAGGCCGCCGCTAATGAACTCCGCACTCGTCTGTTGCCCTGGAAGTACCATGTGAATGAGGACTAACGAAGGCCTCCTAACTCAATGCATCTAAATTGCTTCAACAGCTATGATTAATGTTCATTAATCATAGCTGTTGATTTTCCTTCAAATTAAATAAATACATTTTCCTACCAGGAAATTAATTTCAGAGATTTTTACATGTATCATTCTTGGAATGCATGTCACGTCAAATAATGGTTGCAGGCAGAATAGATCCAATATTCACTTGTAGTTTGGTAAAATACTTAATAAAAATAAAAAAGCCTTTTATTCCATAACCTTAAATAACATTAATCAATCATTCTTGTATTAATTTAAAATTTCATCATCATCAGCCCATACACGTCCACTGCTGGACATAGGCCTCCCCCGTACGACCCCACAAATAACGGTCCTGAACCGCCTCCATCCATCGACTCCCTGCGACCGCTACGATGTCGTCGGTCCATCGAGTGGATGGTCTCCCATGTAGGGGGGGATTTGCCATAATCACCACGCTTGGCAGGCGGATTGGTGATCGCAGTGTTGGTGTTTAAAAATACTCAGAAGGAAGCTGCTGCCCTTCCTCTGGTAGGTTCCCTTAGTCGGCTTTTACGACATCCACGGGTTGAGTTGGAGGGGTCGATATTCGTACGCCGCGACCCCACGGCTGCGGCAATTTAAAATTTATGCCAATTATAATAGAATTCATGTCAGTAGATACATTTAGTATAAAAATTTGCTACACAATTTATTTATTTATTTATTGTTAGGAAAACCTGCAGCACATACATACAAATTACATAAAAGAAGTCGAAGCAGAAGGCTATTAAGAGGTTTTCACGGTTAAAAATAATAATAGTTACATAAAAAGTGTGAACAAGCTGAATAAACTAAAAACCTTAAAAAAAAAAACTAAAAACATCAGTTTAAAGGTACAATATACATACTTAATAGAATTAATGAGAGATACAAATAATGAACTTCATCATCATCATCACCGTAGTGATGATGAATACATGCAAAACTGAAAGATACAGATGTTAATATATAATTGTAAGCTAAAGACAAAAACAAGAATGAAAACCAAAAAAGTAATCCGCACTGTTCTCATGCCGAAACATCATCGTCCTCACTGGAGGAAGTGAAAAAGTCAGAGCTGAGCCGTTGCCTCACGGAATTGACATTGGAGCAGAAGAGGTCTAAATCAATTTGCTTGGACAGTTTATTAAATTGGTCACCAACTCGCCATAAATAAGAGTTTTGGCGATAATTTGTTCTAACTATTGGTATATGAATGATCTCGTTAAATCTTATTCTTTTACGGGGAACATTAAGTGTTATTTTACTAAGAAGATCAGGGCAATCAATATGATTATTAGTAATTTTGAGCAAGAAAAGCAGGTCACCAATTTCGCGCCTTTTACTGAGCGGAAGGAGGTGGAACTTCCGACAAAGGTCAACATAACTAGCAGAATTATACGGAACCTTGAGTCGAAAGCAAATAAATTTTATGAATTTGGTTTGTATGCGCTCGATTCTGTTGGTATAGGTATCGTAACGTGGATTCCAGATTTGGGAAGCATATTCGAGTATGCTGCGCACATAAGTGCAAAATAAAATTTTATATGTTTTACATCGACTAAAACTAGCGGAGCTTCTCATTACAAACCCTAAAGCTTTGGACGCTTTAGCAATGATAGAGTCGATATGAGATTCAAAGAGAAGTTTGGAATCGTGTAGCACGCCCAGATCACCAATAACCGCGCAATCCTGCAGACTCTGATTTTTTAAGAGATAAACCGATTTGATTACAGATTTTTTGCGAGTAAATGTAATAGTTGAACACTTGGATGGATTGAGATCCAGTTTATTACTAGCACAGTACGTGTCAAGTCGATTTAAATCAGCCTGCAAGTCAAGGGCATCCAGAGGCGAGTCAATAATCTTAAAAATCTTCATATCATCGGCGAATGAAAGTAGGTGACTATTGACAAAGCAGGAAGAGATGTCATTAATAAATATCAGGAAGAGCAAGGGTCCCAGGAGCGATCCTTGGGGGACACCGCTGGGGATAAGAACCCAGCTAGACATATAATTATTGGCAACAACAGCCTGGGACCTATTGCAGATGTACGACGAAAACCAACGTAGCAGATTCCCTCTAATACCCATCAGAAATAACTTGAGCAACAGAAGGCTATGGTCAATCCTATCAAAGGCCTTGCTGTAATCTGTATAGATTACGTCAACCTGATGGCCATTATCCATTGACTCACTCAAGAACTCATTGAAGATAATAAGGTTAGACACAGTCGATCTCCCTTTAAGGAACCCATGCTGAAAGGGGGAGAAGGATTGATGAACCGCTGAATAAATCTGATTGTAAATTATCCTTTCAAAAAGCTTAGCAACTATGCAGAGCTTAGAGATAGGCCTATAGTTGCCAATCTCACATTTGGAGCCCTTTTTATGGATTGGCGATACAAATGCAGCTTTCCAAAGGTTGGGTACGGTACTTAAAGATATAGATTTAATAAATAAAAGTGAAACAGGAATGTAAATTGTCTTAGCACACGACTTGAGGAAAACAGGACTTACGTGGTCTGGACCAGCTGACTTGGATAGATCTAAGTTAGAGATCAATTTAAGAACCTCAATAGAATCGATCTTAATACTGCCAATATCGCATTCAATAGCCTCTGAGGAGGCTAATGAGTCAACGTTATAAGAATAATTACCAGAGGGGACAAGAAAAGTAGAATAGAAATAATTAGAGAATGCTTCACAGATAGATTCACCTGTAGATACTGAGGCGTCCAAATAATTTAGATGAGTAGGTATACCATTTGATTTCGAGCGACTTTTTATGTACGACCAAAACATTTTTGGATTCCGTTCAATGCTATTCTCAATAGATGACATGTAATCGGCGAAGCATTCCTTTTCCAATAGTTGAATTCGATTACGTAAAAGTTTATAAGTGGCCAAGTCAGTAAGCCTACCGTAAGTTTTATACTTTCTAAAATGCTTATATTTTTCCTTAATTAGCCTAATTAATGCCGGGCTAAACCACTTAGGGTAAGAGCTGTCACTGACCAACCTAGACGGGATATATTGGTGTTTGAGCTGGTCTAAAATCGAATAAAAAAACGTAACTGCCTCCTCGAGTGAACGCGAATAAAATTCAGCATTCCAGTCTATGTCTGCGATCTTATTGTTAATAGATAGATAATCACCCTTGTTAAACATATATTTTAAATAAGACTGAGATTTTAGGCAGGGTACATTGAGAAAAGAGGCTCTGAGAAGAAGGGGTTTGTGGTGTGGGTCAATTGGTACCAGAGGGTCGAAACATTCCGTCACTACAATGTCCTCGTTCGATAGAACAAGATCTAAAATTCTTCCTTTTGAGATGTTACGAATATGATTATATTGAAGTAGGTTGTGAGTAGAAATTTCGTCAATGAATAATTTTTCCGAAAAGCTGAAGCCGCGGGATGGCATTAGGTGAACCGAATCAGCGCAGCTCAGCCAGTCTATGCCACTTAGGTTAAAGTCACCCACTATAATAAATTTATCGTCTGGATTTGAGATAATAATATCGTTTAACTTACATAAGTAGTTCTCAAGTTGCTGTGAAAAACGATTGCCTTGGTTTTGATCACATAGATAAAGACAGCTCAAGTGAACATTTAAATTAGATTTATTATTTTGCTTAAGTGATACGGTAACCCATAAATCCTCGGCCGAAGACTGATACGAGGGTTGATACAAAGTGCTAAGATTTTTTCGTACAGCGATAAGTACGCCCCCTCCCCTAGTTTGTCCAGTCAAACCGTAATTTCGGTCGCGGCGCCACACCGCGACAGGCTTGTGTTTTTTGTAGATTCATCTCTAGTCCTCTTGTTTTGCTAGCGTTATGTAGGGTGGTCAACATATGCTGAAGTTTATGCGCGTCTTCTGCAAGGAGTACTATATCGTCTGCGAAGGCTAGGTATGTTAGGTTCTGGTCATACATTTTTATGCCTTGATTTTTCCAGAAAAGTTCATTTATAATAGACTGTAGAATAGTAATAAATAGAGTTGTCGAAAGTGGATCCCCTTGCCGTACTCCTCTTCCGATTTTAATCAATTTTTCCGTTGTTTCAAGTTTTATTCTACTTTTGCAGTTTTCATATATTTTTCGTATAATTTCTATATAGGTTTCTTCTACCTTAGCTTGTCTTAAGGCTTTCCAGATATACTTATGCTCTATTGAGTCAAAAGCTTTCTGAAAGGCTATATACAGTGGTTTCCGAAACTCTTGGTATTTTTCGATTACTTGTTCTAGAGTATGAATATGGTCAATTGTACTGAAACTTCTGCGAAAACCAGCTTGTTCCACGTATAAAAACTTTTCCACTTTTGGAGTTAGTCTCTGTTGTAAGCCTTGTGAAAATATTTTATACAGGGTTGCAATAGGACTTATTGGGCGGTAATTAGCTATTTCTGCAGGGTCTCCTTTCTTGTATAATATTACGATGTCCGACTCTAACCATTGTCTTGGAATACTTTTGTCCTTTAAGATCTGGTTAAATAGTTTGGTTAGAGAAGCTAACAATGCCTTGCTTGATGTTTTGAGCATATCGTTAGATATTCCGTCAGCTCCTGGACTCTTTCGTTTTTTTAGCTTCTTGATTAGTAATTCTATCTCTCTATCGTCAAATTTTAAGATGTCGTTTTTATTAATTTTCATGTCAATGGGCATTTCATGTGGATCCGTTTTTGAATTTCTTGTCGTGTATAATTTTTCATAGAAGTCAGTAGCCGTTGTAAGAATTTTGTTTCTAGTGTCTTTAAATGTATGTCCTTTTTTTAGTTTTGGTATCCAATGTTTATTTGGGTTTAGTTCGATTTGTGCTCTCTTTAAACTTCCAGTATTATTTAGGTGTCTTTCTATTATGCCTGTTCTGTAATTTTTGTAATCCAGTTTTATCTGTTTGTTGGTCGCCTTGTATAATGTGCTGAGTTCGATTTTGTCATCTTTTGTCGGTCGTTTTTTGTTCTGTAGGTCATGTCTTTTTTGAAGCAATGATTATGATTTTTCAGATAGTATAGTTTTCTTATGTTCTTCTTTTTATTTTCTAGGGATGCTGTCTAAGATTGCTTTTTCTAATTTATCGTAGAAAGTTTGAACATCTTCACCATTTTGATTGACTATATCTTCTTTCTTTTCTTCTAAACTTTTTATAAATTGTATTTTCTCTTCCTCTGTCTCTAGAACCCTTGGGATTGATGCGCGGTAGCTTGTGCCTCTGACTAGTCTATGATCAGAGGGGTATAATATATTTATTATTTCAATATTACAGAACATTTGGTGTTTAGAAGAAATGATGTAGTCGATTTCGTTTTTTACGGTCTTATCAGGCGATATCCATGTCCATCTTTGATTAAGTTTTCTCTTGATAAATGTACTTGGGATGTAGAGGTTGTTTTCCATCGCAAACTCTATAAGCTTTTGACCCCTTTCATTTCGTATCTCGGTTCCGTGTATGCCGAATAGTCCAGTGTTGGTCTCGTCTCTTCTCGGTTTTCCTATCTTCGCGTTGAAGTCCCCCATTATGATATACTTCTTTTCAGACATATCTTGAGCTTTGTTGAGAGTTTCGTAGAACATATCTAGGTCTTTGTCGCTTACTTCTGATGTCGGTGCATGTATTTGAATGATAGTTAGTGTCTCTTGATCGAATTTTAAGTTCAAAATTGTAACCCTGTCAGATAGTCCACGAAAACTTACGAAGTTTGGTTTACATTTTCTCTTCATTATGAAACCAACTCCTAATTGTCCCATTTTTTGTCCAAAATAGCAGAATATGTTTTCGTAGTCTTCTTGAATGTCGTATCCTTCTCTTTGAATCTCGCATAATCCTATAATGTCGTATTTAATGTCTTTAATTGCATATTTAAATGTTACCATTCTTTGTTCAGTGGAAAGTGATCTTGCGTTGTAGGTACATATATATAATGTCTTTCTGTCTCCTTGTCTTTTTGTGAGCTGGAGGGTTTTGGTCTAGCTCTCCCGCGGTGACCAGCCGTTTTGGGATGCTTCTTTTTGTGTGTTGTTTTTTGTTGTCAAGTTTTGGAGGAGGAGGCGCCGCTAATTGCTATTGTTTTATGTTATTTTCTCTCGTCTGTGCTATTAGGTATTGTGTTATATCTCTATCGTCATTGTAAATTTTGTTCTTCTTGGCTGCCCTGTCTCTGTTGCTCGTACTTGGTTCATTTTCGCAAAATAGAGTCCTCTTCTTGTGATTTATTTCTTCGTTCGGCGTTTTTAATGGAGAGTTTGGTCCTTTGACAATTAGTTTAATGTATTTTATAAATGCTTTGTTCCGTTTTTCAGATTTCCGCTTGTACTTGGAGCTGTTTTCGTTCCTGTAGGATTTTTGGAGGGAAATCTTCTTTAAGGTACAAGCCGGTTTGAATAAGTTTGTATTTATTTTTAAGAATTGCAATTTTCTTGCTATATGTAGTAAAGCTCACATTTATCGGTCTAGGATTTTCTCCCTTTTTTCCAATGCGTCGAACAAGTTGGATTTCACTTGAATTGGTTTGTATCTGTAGGTCGTTGTTTAATATATTGAGTATTGTTTCTTCCAGCTCCATATAGGTATTTTCTTGGTCCGGTACGCCGAAGAACAACAAATTCCTAATTCTTACTTCTTTTTCAAGATGATCTAGGCGTTTTTCTTGCTTTTGTTGATTTTTTTATAATTCGTCGAGTTGTGGCTGGATCTTGCTTATTTTACCATCCAGGTCATCAATTTTTGAGGAAAGTTTCGCGTCAGTTTCTATAATTAATTCTTTTGTTTCTTTAATTTGCCGTCCAATGATAGCGATAGCCTTCATGAGTTCGTCCATTTTATTTAATTCCTTTATAATATAAAAAAAAATATTTGTGCAAAAATTTCAATTCAGTAGTGGTTCGAACCAGCAGTCACTTTTCAGAATCAGTACATCCCAGAGCGTTAACCAACTAGACCAACGGGGCGATAACTGATGTGGCGAAAAAGAAGATACGTTCAAATTTGTTAACGGTCTGTTCAAAAATTATACGACCCACCGTCAGTTGGCATAATAAAACGGAACACAAATGAACACTGATTTTACTAACTTTATTTCGCGTTTTCAATATCTTTGTTCAAAAGTTCAAAAGTTGTGTTATTTTGTCTTTATTCACATGCTAAATAATGTACATTTGTGGTATATAACGTCTTATTCACTGAGCTGGCACTGTTTGTTATTGTTCACAGATCGTCCTTGTTGTTTTTGTATTCACTGTTTTGTAGTTCTAATTTGTAATGCTTCGTTGAGATAACGTTATCACTTATTCCTCGTACGTTTTTCTGTTTTTCACTGGTTTAATCACTGTTATGACCCGAATTTCAATTTTAAATTAATTTTGTTCGTGGAGCTGATATCGATAGTACGAGCGCAGCGCCCTCTCCTAGTAAAAAATTAACAAGGTAAGGTAAAATACTTACAAGTTGGTATTCAGGGCTCTCCGTTCGGTACTCGGCTACGCAGAGGGTGCATAATTGCGTGAATTTAGCGAGCATCAGGGCGCAAGGCCCGGGGCACGCATTGTCCGCGGACTTGAGGACCCTTCAAGCAGCACCCGCCAAATTACTCCTGCTCTTCGAAATACGAGGCATAAAACAAAATATGAAAATGTAAGGTTTTTTGTTAATTAATCGCTTTAACAATATAATAACAATACAATAGTGAATCTTCTACCGAGGTCCAGTTAAAGACCGATTAAGGATTCAGTGAACAGAGATTATTTGCAAATGCAGATGTACTTCGCTTTAGGATAAATTGGTTTATAACGAGATGTTAGGTAAGTACTACAAGCATGAGATCGCGGGCAGTCAGCCGGCAAGCCGCGCTGCGCCGCCGCCCCCTGGCTCGCGGACAGGACTTAGTCTAAATTATAAGTTTAATTAACCCCTGAACTTTTAATGGAAATGATCTACGAATTGCACCACGACCACCACCGTGGGGTGTAACTTGTACAGTGTAACAGACCAGTAGGCTGTTTTAATAAGTATTATTTATTTATAACTTACATTATAAATCTCTATATTTAATATTCTAAGCCATTTGTTAAATAAATTAACCAAAAACTTTCTTCTAATTGTGTTCAACTGCAATCAGCTCAAGTAAGCCAACTAGGCAACTTCATAAATATAAAAGTTTCACATTGTACGAAGTGCAGCGTAGGTACATATTTTGCAATGGTATAATGTTAATTTTAAAATGTTGATTGAGTTTCAACACATCCAACATTTTAATAGGGCTTTTAGTGTTTTGTTGGCCCAATTATCGACACTGAAAGGGTTATTTTGTAAAAATAATACAACAGCGAACACTTCGTGCTATTGCCAGCAAAAAAGTTTAAATAATCTATTGTATTGCTAGTAGGTTTATTTAATTATTATAAAGATTTTTTTATCTGTACAATCTGAACTCGTGTGTATTTGAGTGTTAATAGTTTGCATGGTGTGTCGGCCTGTAAAATGTTGGTGCACTTAGCATCTATTTTGAAGTATTTCGTCAGTGGACATTGTAAGTTTTTAGTGTATTCGCCATAGGCTAACCGAACATTATTAATAAAATAAACAGTAAAACGCCATTTAGTGTTATTTATTTAGGCTTTTCAGTATAATCTCCCAGATATTATCAAGACCTTCCCTGTTTTCGTCAGTTGTAATTCAAATTATTGACACCCAGTTTGATTTATTAATAACGTATATTTTATAAAGCACATATTGTTATTATTTAAACGTAAAAACATGTAAAAATAACACTTAAAGTTTTATTAATTAGTTACCTAACTAAATATTATATATATAGATATATATATTATTTATTTAGGTTTTCTATGTATACTAATAAAAAATATATCTATTTAATTATATATTGTATTATGTATATCAGTTATCTAGTACACATAACACAAGCTCTGCTTAGCTTGGGGCTAGATGATGTTATGTTGATTGTCCAGTATTATTTATTTATTAATCAGTCTACTGCATTAAGAAAGATTTTATTTTCCTTTTTTATATTTAGTTGGTCAGACTCTATAACGGCAATTGCATGATATTTTTAAATTGAGATTTGTTGTTTAATTTGCAGTTATAGTTTAATTTAACAGTTACATCACATTTTTAGCTTTTGTATAAAATACATTTGAAAGAAACTATTTTTTTTAAATATTTAGTTATCATTTTTTTACAAAGTGTTCTCTCAAAAACAATAATCTTTCAATTTCTTCTTATTATTTTTCATCTATTCCTTTTTAATTTAATCGTATGTTTTTTTTTTCTTGGTTTTTCTTCTTTTCAATGTCATTTTTCTTTCTCCCTTGACCTTTCTACTTCAATCGTATCTTCTTTTATTGTTATTTTTTCTTTTCAAAATTTAAATATCAATTTGACACACATGTCAATAATTTGTTGTTTTTATGATTTAATTTATATTTGACTCCTCTAACACCACATAAAGTAAATTTTAAAAACATTATCAATCTCAAAATCTAGAAGTTTCACGAAACTGGCTATGCAATAGGTAAATAAAATAAATAACCTTCTATCTACATCTAAAAACGTACGCATACATTAAATTACCTATCACGATCTCATTAGCAGCATGCATAAAAATATATTAATATTAATGAAATTATTGAAGAAATTATGAATTTAACTTGTGACTGATGACTGATGACAGATTATAGAAGACAATTTATGATTATTTACATTATGCATGTATGTAAATGCATAGTCGAGTGACGACATGCGAAACGAAGTGTGGCCAGACCTCCCACTCGATGGACCGATGACATCGTAGCGGTCGCAGGGAGTTGTTGGATGGAGGCGGCTCAGGTGTTCGTGGCGTCCGTCGTTTGGATAGGCCTATTTTCAGCAGTAGATGTATACGAGCTGATGATGATATATCTGAATTAAATTAAATTTGTATAAATATCTATCGTTGTCATTATTAACATTTAAAATAATTACCTGTTGAAATTTATTTATGTATTTACGAACATGTAGAATTTATTAGGCTTATTGTTTATTCTCGTTATTGACATAATGTAGATGACAATAAATAGGAATGTTACTATTTTTACCCGACTACCGGAGGGTTATGATTTTAGCACCCTATGTATGTATGTATGTAGCCGATTTCTTTGTTCCCACGTAGCGCTGAAACTACTACTTCGATTTCAACAAGTGTGGTAACGATTGATTCGTCAGTATGGTGTCCGACAAAATTGAGGGTCTTAAAAGATAGCTGGGTCTAAATTACACCTGGAACACTTTGATAGCGCGAGAAAATTTTGCAAGAGACGACATCTAGTTACAGTTCGAGTCTAATTTAGTTTGATGTGATGAGTGAAGGATGACACACCCGTTGCCATGGAGACCTCTTGTGTACAGCTGTTGGCATGGCAACTATTTATTGGTTACCATGGCAACGGGTCATCTAGGGATGGGCAAATGAAAAAAATGTATCGATATATATTGTATCGATATATTTTTATATGGTAACAAAAAGGTGTAAAAAAAATATAGTTAAAAACTAAAACCCGACTACATAAAAATCTTAAACAAGCGTTCACCTATTGTCCATAGCATTTTCTTTTGATACTTAGGTAGTCGGAGGCCTTTGTTACTAATTGTACCCTAGGTATATGGGGTGGGTGCCTCCGACTACCTAAGTATAAAAAAAAATGCTATGGACAATAGGTAAACGCTTGTTTAAGACTTTTATGTAGTCGGGTTTTAGTTTTTAACTATATTTTTTTGACATACCAAATCTCAACATTTTTTAAATTCTGACCAGGCTAAAGAATTATTAGAAGAAATCTGTTAATTTCAACTTTAATACTCACATAACACTCAACGAAATAGAGACTTAAATCTTGATGTTTTATAAAACGCTTCCCTAAGAAATGCTAAGGAAACAGCTACACGAGTGCACTGTTCATACCAGCTGAGTTGGCGCTATAATGGTTTAGGTGATCGATTGGAGCTCACATATCTTAAAAAAAAATAAAGCTACCAATTATTTTTATTCATAAAAAGTCAAAAGTGTTTATCGTCGTCCATGAACATTAGCCTCGCGCTGTGAGCAAAGTTGTGCGTTGCTGCGAGTAAGGTCGGGTGCTGGACGTAGTTCCCACATAGTAGCAGTAATAATTAACCCTCACAAAGTAACGCGGACAATGAGAGATGTCGTTAATTACTATTAGTTTCACGGCACTTTGTGGCACATTCGTACTTAGCGACTTGTATGTGTACATCATTTCAAAATGTGTTCAGCTGGGTTGGTGAATTCAGTTTCCTTATTTAACCCATACAGATGGTGACTATTCAATACATCGATCATATACATAGGTATTTAGCATTTTAACCCAAATAGGTTGCAGGTGCCGCGAGCGCGGACCGGCCGCCGCCTACGAGGTCAGTGCGTCAGCAGCAGTCATTCAATCAAACCGCACTCATAAATGGCATAAACGATCGTAGTTTTATACAATGTAGCTTTTATACTATATTGACCGACTATACTCGACAACATGTATCAGCATCCCGAGAAGAGTTAGCCGCGATTCCTTCAGTGACTTGTTGTAAGTTCTTATCAGTTTATTTATTCATTTAAAGTTTCTTCATTACAGTAGCTATTCATTCTGGTTGTTGAAATAAAAGCCGATCACATTTATGGGAAATGCGACAATCAGAGCCAGGAATGTTTAAACCTGTAGTCAAGACAGTGTGAATAATAATTATCTGCTGAAGGCAGCGGAAGCGGTGCGGTGCCGCCTATCTGAGACGGATGCAGCCAGCGGACCTGCCACTCCACTGGACCCCCAGCCTTGGAGGAAGTGTCGGGTACCTTCCTACTTATTGTTTTAAGAGACTGCTGGACTGAGCAAACCGAGTTCCTTTTGTTTGGTTAGTTTCTGTAAATAAATAGTCATCTGGAGTCATCAAACTTGACAAATATTTTTCAACTTCGATAATGTATTTAAAGAAAGGCTTCCGTTATCGGCGTTTACAATTTTCAAGCTATAGCAAGGGTTATTTGTCACTAAAATTAGAGTCATCACATCATATAGAACAAAACATAACTATAATCATAAAGATTCGAGGTATCATTTAAGATTTCAATTTCACTGTCAACCAATCAGCGATACATTTCATAAAAACGGACCGTATCTTACACTTCTTTGAAAAAAATATAGTTAAAAACTAAAACCCTACATAAAAGTCTTAAACAAGCGTTCACCTATTGTCCATAGCATTTTCTTTTGATACTTAGGTAGTCGGAGGCACCCACCCCATATACCTAGGGTACAAATAGTAACAAAGACCTCCGACTACCTAAGTATCAAAAGAAAATGCTATGGACAATAGGTGAACGCTTGTTTAAGACTTTTATGTAGTCGGGTATTAGTTTGTAACTATATTTTTTTTACCATACATATATCGATACAATATATGTATATATACATTTTTTCATTTGCCCATCCCTAGATGACCCGTTGCCATGGTAACAAATAAACAAGAGGTCTCCATGACAACGGGTGTGTCATCCTTCACTCATCACATCAAACTAAATTAGACTCGAACTGTAAATAGATGTCGTCTCTTGCAAAATTTTATCTCGCTATCGAAGTGTTCCAGGTGTAATTTAGACCCAGCTATCTCTTAAGACCCTCAGTTTTGTCGGACACCATATAGCCTATAACCATCGGGGTAATGAGACGAATCAATCGATACCTCACTTGTTGAAATCGAAGTAGTAGTTTCAGCGCTACGTGGGAACAAAGAAATCGGCTACATACATACATACTTACATAGGGTGCTAAAATCATAACCCTCCGGTAGAAGGGTAAAAAATTAGGAAGCTATCCTCTTCAAAATTATAAGTTAGAAAAATTCTAGAAAATTAACATAATACATATATGTATATCCATATTGATTAGATCTCTCGGTTATAAATGTTCTTCAAGTTAGTGTAAGCGTCAGCCGCGGCGGCGGCGGCGGTGGCATATATCTCCTAAAACTGGTTAAAGTTATTCATCCCGTGGCCGATTCCAAGATAAAGAATGTAAAGATACCGCCTCAGTAGCTCACTGCTCCAGGGTCTGGCCACCGACACAACGCTACAGAACATTAAAGATATTGCCTCAGTAGCTCACGGCTCCAGAGTTTGGCCACCGACACAACGCTACAGAACATTAAAGATACCGCCTCAGTAACTCACTGCTCCAGGGTCTGGCCACCGACACAACGTTACAGAACATTAAAGATACCGCCTCAGTAGCTCACTGCTCCAGAGTTTGGCTACCAACACAACGCTACAGAATGTCTGTCATGTCTCTTCAATGCGGCCGATCTCCTACAGTACCAACACGTGAAATGTTTAAACATAGTTTGGGAATATTGAAGTTTAAAAGGGGACATTAATGTCGAGAAATTTACAATCAATCAGTCTAAAATCGTCTATAATGAACAGAATATAAAACTCACTGCCCTATAAAGTTTGCTGTGAGATACACCTATTCGGTATAACGTGGTTTTGTCTGATAGTTGGCATCAGATATTCATTCTCATTTAGTTATCCGCCGTGGAGCTCAAGGTACCTCCCACAGTCGATCACTGCACTATCAGGCACACACTGGAACCGATTTCACACTATCGCGGCCGTCGTCGCAGGCTTGTTCTGATCTGTTCGGATATATCATTTGAATAATAATCCGCAATCGTTTTGGCGCGGAGCCAAGCTGTGTTCGAAATCTTTACATAACAAAATTGCCCATCTACGAGCACTTGTATGATAAAGTGATAGTTTACTTACGACTAGGGCGCAGTAACATTACCTAATGTCTGACTAGGGACTATGTACGTCATGTTGGACACGTACTAGTAGCGTGACAAATATTGACATGCTTCCAATTTTCAGATAACCGTAGTTAATATTGCCCAGAAGGAGTTCAATTCAAGCAGATGTTAGTGCCCGCAGTTACCGCTCACAAAGGCCCTCGCTATCGGCCCTCGAGCCCGTCAGAGCGTGGTTCTCCTAGTTCATGGACGTGCCTCGTCTGACTCCTACACGCGCTCAACATATCCATGTGTTTTTAGGTACGGGCTGTTGTATCAAAAGGCTGTATCATATATATATATTTCTTTTTTATAAATGTTAATATCTAGAATCAAGTATTATACTATATTAGCTACTGCCCGCACCTTCGACCGAGATTTATCGGGATAAAAAATACACACTATACCCATAACAAATTTCAGTCTAATCGGTTCAGTAGTTTTTGCGTGAGAGAGTAACAAATATCCATCCATACATCAATTCATACAAACTTTTGTAAATAAACGTTTTTTTTTACATTTATAAATATTAATAGGAAGTAGGATTTGGTGAGTGAGTGAAAAAGTAAATGACATGAGTTGTGGGTGGTCTTGTTTTATAATTAAATGGATATAATATCAAAACAACAGCATATAGAATTGTACATATGTATGTAGCGATACAACACGTACCTACTATTACTGTAGTGAACTCTTTACATAATGCCTTCAATAAACCCTACAGTACCTAGTCGCGACCCAAATTGTAACACGAATGGTCGCGCTGATTACCAGATGTATGCCAAATACATACATATAATAAGTTTATATAATATAATTGTTTATTAAAATAAAATAATTTACTGAAATAATAAAATATTTGTTTATACAAAATTTTGAAATTTCGTTTATTTAACGCAAAATACGATAAAATAGGTGGTGGCGCTAGTTTGGGTCAGAGAACCGCCTTAATGTAGGAGGAATCCAGATTGAGCATCGGTCTCCGCACTAGGCAAAGCCTGTATCGCGGAGACCTGTAAAGTCAGTTTCAAATATCAAATATCAAAGTGCTTTATTTCCTTTAGACCTTACAGGACCCTTGGACACGTCACAAAATTAAAATTACATAAGTAAAACAGGGAAATAAAGTGATCACTTTGATTTTTTGTTCACTTCAATCTTTTTAAGGTAAAGTAAAGAAGCGAACAAGAAACCTTTACCTTGTTAGGTTGTTAGTTTTCGAGTTGGAGCAAAAGACGTCCCATGGTTTTTATCCTCTAGATAATCTGATATTTTGTAATAAGCCTTTTTACAAAGGATATGTTTGATAGTTTGTTTGAATTTATTTATTGATAATTTTTGCAACTCACTCGGAGTTTTGTTGTAGAAGCGTATACATTGCCCTTTAAAAGATACACTAAACTTGTGCAGCCGAGTTTTGGGCAAAGCGAGTTTGTTCTTATTTCTAGTATTTACATTATGTATGTCGCAATTTTTAGGGAATCGATCGATATTTCTATGAGTGTACAATAAGTTTTCATAAATATATTGACATGGTACAGTCATTATATTTATTTCTTTGAATTTATCACGCAGGGATTCTCTAGGACCCATGTTATAGATAGCACGAACAGCCCTCTTCTGCAGCACAAATACGGTATTAATATCTGCAGCGTTCCCCCACAGTAATATGCCATAAGACATAATACTATGGAAGTAGCTGAAATAGACAAGTCTAGAAGTATCAACGTCTGCAAGATGACGGATTTTTTTGACTGCATATGCTGCAGAACTAAGTCTCTTCGATAGTTTATCTATGTGTGGGCCCCATTGAAGTTTACTGTCTAAAGTTATTCCTAAGAATACGGTACTGTCTACAATGTATAAAGTTTCTCCTTTTACGTTTATATCAGCCTTTACTTGTTTTACAACACTTGACACTAAACCAATGGACTATATTTGATATTGCATTGTTTACATCGTCATAATTTGTGTTTTGTCTAATAATCTTGAAAATTAAAGAAGTATCATCAGCAAACAATACAATCTCGTGATTATTTTTAACGAGATCAGGTAGGTCGTTAATATAAACCAAAAATAGAAAAGGGCCAAGGATAGATCCCTGCGGTACACCCATTGTAACTACAGATCCCGAAGACCGTTCCCCATTTACGTCAACTCTTTGTATCCTGTCACTCAAATAAGTAGTAAGAAGAGGTGTCAATTTTCCATAGTGATGTAGTTTCCTGATTAATGTTCCATGGTGTACACAATCGAATGCTTTTGACAAGTCTTAAAAAACACCTAAAGCATCTTGCGACTTCTCCCAAGCATCAAAAATATGCGATACAAACTCTACACGGCATCAGTAGTTGACCTGCCGCGAGTAAACCCGAATTGCTTACGATGTAGCAGGTCATTGCCATTGAAATGCCTAAGCAATTGATGTAAAATAAGTTTTTCAAAAACTTTGCTGAATGTAGGCAGTACTGATATCGGTCTAAAGTTAGTGGGGTCAGACCTACTACCCGATTTAAATAGTGGGATTATCTTACTATGTTTCATCAGATCAGGAAAAACGCCACAATCAATAGATTCATTGAAAATAAAAGCTAGATCTGGTGCAATAGTATCAATCAATGGTTTAATAATTCTAACAGAAATGCCCCAGAGATCTGCAGTTTTCTTTATATTTAAAAGTTTAAATGCTTTTTTAATATCTTTTTCATCGACATGATGGAAGTTAAATTTATTTTCGCATGCAGGTACATTTTCTTTTAGTAAAGACTCAGCGATTAATTGAGAAGAGTTCAGACACTTTGTAGTAGAGATTGGAATGTCAGTTAAAAAGTTTTCAAATGCTTGGGCTACTTCAACGTCATTTTTGACGGAGCAATCATTAATCTTTAAATTGTAATCATTAATGTAGGTACTGACCTTTCCAGTCTCACTGTTTATTATTTTCCACGTTGATTTTATTACATTTTCACTGTTTCTAATTTTTGAGCTAATATAATTTGATTTTGCTACTTGACAAACTTTTCTAAATATTTTTGAGTAATTTTTTACTTTGTCTTTGAACTCCAGGCTAAAATTGTATTGTTTTTCACTATACAGTTCATACAATTTTTGTCTACTCTTATGTATACCCACTGTTGCCCACTCACTAAAGTTAAGTTTTTCTGAGACCATGGTCGATTTGGATGTGAATATAGAATTGAATGCATTGGTGAATTTGGTAAAAAAACTGCAATAGGAGTCATTTGGGTTGTTATGAGAGTAATTAGGTGGAGGTTTACAATCCCAATCCAATTTTAACCGTTCAAATCGACTTGTGGTCACAGGTATGTTTGTCCTCTGCGACCACCTAAACACCCCTCGGCCTGCCGCGGCTGTCCTTGCGCCTTCAGCTCCTACGGGGGACGCGCGCAGCATGACGTCCGCCGTGGGGGTCCGCTGACCGACCCCTTTTTTTAATAGCCTGAGGGAAATGCTTCGTACTGCCACGGGGAGACAGTACGATTATGTGGGACTTGAACTTCCGCGAACCCACCGCGGCTGCCTGATATCGGGCCCCTCACTGGGGGTTGTGAAGCACCCCCTTCGCGACGCACCAGAAACACATGATGCGCCGCGACCACCTCGGGGACCTCTCCTTGCCAAATGGGCCATTCAGCATTGCCCATACAGCATAGCCGCCCGCCTCAGTTGGTTCCCATACGAAACCGCAACCTACTACCGCTCCAACTAGGCTTAGAGGGCAAAACCCAGAGGAGCGGTCAGTCTCGGGGCCGGCCGTGTCGCCCGCCGTCTACGTTGGCACGCGCTGGCCGACCCCTACTGTCGATGGAACTATTACAACAAACATAAGACAATTCAAAAGAATGCTACTTATTCCAAGCAGCCAGCTTTATTACAAATATGCTGATCTAAGAATTAAATCAAACTTTATGTGCAAAAAAACTGTTACTGACATTTTGCGGAGTCGACATTACGAAGATACAGAACATCTCCTAACAATAGTATCATAATAAAATGTAATTTGCTTTAATCTTCTCTCTACACTTAACTTCTGATAAAATAATAAAATATTTGTTATTTTATTTATATATATAATCACACTGACACAAAACACAAGTTCTGCTTCTATGTATACGGCCGGATGATGCCGTGTTAATTCTTCTTTAAGTACTTAGTATACCATAAATTATGTCTACAATAGAATACATACCTGCATTTACTTAACAATTGTTTAGCACTTACTGCCTTAATTTCAAATAAACCTTGTACTATTAATATACTATATGAACGTCGAGGAGCGAGGAGGAGCGCACCATCAGCCGAGATACAGTGCATAACTAACTAGTTCAGCAGGTAGGGTAATTCAACTATAATCGGTCCAAGTATAAAAAACTCTAAATTCTAATTTTACACAAATTTTCATTAGGACAGTTCATATTATATCATTATATTTATTGCATAAAACATGGTATAGCTGCATGGTATTTAATATTTAGTAATGAGCTCATGTTCTACTATTTCGATAGCATGCAATTATTTAACTTATGTCTAACTCATGGCTTCAACATATCATCATCATATCAACCCATACCCGTCCACTGCTGGACATAGGCCTATATTATAAGCCACTCATGGCTTATAATTAATAAATTCCATTTTATATTATGTGTTTTCTAATTCCCAATTTAGCCAGTCAAAGAATTTCTTTTTAAATAAATAATCTTCAAAAATATTAATTTTATTTTGATGTAGGTATGTACATTATAATTATTGCTATTCCTTTTAGGGTTCAATCATAATATTTTAAACTGTTACTCTAGTTATATTTTAGTATACATATAACGTTTGTATAGATTAGGTTAAATAAATAAACTATTTCTTTTTAGATATAACGTTTAGTAAGATGTCTATAGTAAAGTGGTCTGTCCTGTAAAGTTGCTTCATTCAATAAATAAATAAATTGTCAAAGAATAAATAAAAGTTTATGGGAAAAATGACGTTCTATCATGGTACTAATTGCTAATTCATAATAGGTTCACCGTAAAACGCTTGGGCAAACGTAGCCGCCAGTATCCATTCTTTTCCATATTAATAATTTGTAGGTGTTAGGGTTGTCAAAATCTGGCCAGCACAGTAAGGATATTATAAAAAAATACATATACTTGATTGTAATCATTATTGCTGTCTCAGCTTTAGGACCGGCATAGGACCGGGGCCTCAGAGTGTCAGTTAATCTGATGACACTACGAGGAAACTGTTCCACTCATTACCACTATCTACATTCTGCCACAATTTTCTACTGTCTACCCTCTGCTACAGTTGTCTACTGTATACTCTTTGCCACAGTTGTCTATTCTCTACTCTTTACCACAGTTGTCTACTGTTTACCTTCTTCTACAAGTTGTCTACAGTCTACTCTCTGCTACAGTTATCTACTGTCTATTCTCTGCCATAGTTATCTACTGCTTACCCTCTGCTACCACTTGTCTATTGACTGCCACAGCTATCTACTGTCTACTCTCTGCCACAGTTGTCTACTCTCTACTCTCTGCCACAGTTGTCTTTTGGTATGTGCTCGATGTCTTCTGTCCAACCTCTGCTACCAGTTTTCTACTGTTTAGTCTCTACTACAGTTGTCTCACTTGTCGTCATTAAGCCCCAAGCTGGACCCTAATTATTTGAGCTTGTGTTAACCATAACACAAGCTCAAATAATTAGGGTCCAGCTAGTACCAACTAGATGACTGATATACTTAATACATCCAATCCATATAGGTATTATAATTTTTATTATATATAGATAATACCCAGAACACTCGGGACAAAATATTTGCAGATCTTACAAACATTTGTCCCGAGGCGGGAATCGAACCCGCAACCTCCTGCGTCTCAGGCGGTCCTTCGCCCGACGCGGCCTATCTTGCGTTCTATTGAAGTAAAAATGTCTGGTAGATAGTTCATGCATCCAGCGAGTAGAGATATCATAACATTGAATGCCTAAAGTGCAAGCTTGCACAATAGGGTGGGCTCTACTACGAATGCTTATCGCCTCGCCGTTCGCCCACGAGAGTCTGGGACGCGTCGATGGTACTTAGCATGATCAAAGAAAACAGGTCTGCTCTTCCGAGAGTTTCTCCAGGTGACGTCACTGTCCAGTTGCCACTTTATTTCAACTAAATGTAGAAGTTGGGAAAATTATGTGATAAGAGTCAATTGAAAAAATGTGAATCGTCAATTATGTTTGTTAGATCAGTCACAACAGATTAGTTGAACACGAGTCAATGTGATAAATATTTGGTAAATACTAAACCACATAGTTTTATCAGATTCATATAGGAGTTCGGGGACTTACGATTTTACGCTACTGGTAACACCAGGAAACAGGTACGTCTTCTGATTCGCCAACGGCGATGATGATGTAAGCTGGAGACACCCACGTGACCATTGTGTCTCGGAAGAGCCTACCTTGTTATGTTATACGATGGTACTTAGGATTTAAGTTGGTTTTAATGAATTCGTCATATTTACCTCATGTAAAAGTAATTTTTATTGGCAATTCCCCATAGATTTCCCTTAAAGTTCGTTTTTAAAAACATTGACAAAGTTCCCGAATCCTGTACTAGATACCTCAAGCGGAATGTGTTTTCTACCTGCGCTGCGGTCGGTACTAAACATGTATACACTATTTTATTTCATTAAATATGAAGTATGTTGCGTTCCGACGAGTCTGTTGTATGATGCGCATTGTGGCAAGCACACAATACACTCTCTCAATACACAGTTCTAAACAATACAATACTTATTTAAATCTATTCCTTATTGTACACCAGATAATGAAAAATTACAGTCAGCTTGGAAAATTGTGTGAAAAAACAAAAGACAGAGGCGCAATAACCATAATGAATCAATGTATATTATTTAGTGATCTCCCTTTTCTTTAATGACCGTCATCACAGGAACGTATACGAGCTCCTTCACGAACTGCGCCCACATGTAGTCCATGTGGTTGAACCGTTCACAAGCAACTCTGCGCATCATGAACACGCTGGGTACATTCTTAACGAAGATGTTAACGTCTCGTGTGTCGGACAAATAATCGTTACCGCTGTAGAAGCACGCTATAGGGGTCGTGATGTTCCGGACGGGGTAGGCGGGCGGCTGCGAGCTCCCGTAGACTTGCTGGTTGACCACGGGGCCGTGGTCGAACTGACGGAAGGTTCCCGACTGCACCAGCTGCAGGAAGTGCAGCAACTGTTTGTAGCTGGCGCCCGCGGGGAAGTGCGCAATGGTGACCTGCGCCTGCGCCGCGTCAATCTGCCCGTAGTCGTACCCGTACATCAGGAACAGGAACGTGTGGCACAGCAGTAGTGCAATGGGCGTCAACGTGCACACGTCCCGGAAAATGAACTGGTTCAGCGGACTCGAGGGGAACGCTTCGTTATGGCTCAGCAGACTACCCACGTACTGCAGCTTGCTGAGTGGAGCCATCGCACGCACGATCGGGCTGCGTGCGTGGCTGAGCCACGCGATCGTGGCCAGCGAGACCATTACCGTCACCTTCGCGTTGTACTTGGGCCGCAGCGAGGTGAGGATAAAAAAAGCCGTGGTGCCCTGCGATTGGCCCACGTATGAGAGCCGTGCTCGACCCGTCTTCAGCAGGACGTAGTCGATCATGGCTGGCAGGTCGTAGTAGCCGATCTCGTGGAAGCTGAAGTCCCAGAAGCGAGAGTCCGCGGGCGCGAATAGCGCGTGTTTCTTGCAGTACTTGTTGCCGCGCGCGTTGCCGATCCACAAGTCGTACCCGGCGCGAGCCAAGAGCACAGCCAGCGAGCGATCGCAGCCCGCCGTCATCCAGTCGTCGGCGCTGTTCAGCAGCCCGTGCATGAGGAAGACGATGGGTGCGCCGGGCTGCGGGATACGTATCAGCTGCAGCCCGTAGCCGTCCTCGGTGCTCACCTCGTGCTCCTCGGCACCGAGGCCGCAGAACCGGATCATTTCCGTCACGTTCATGAACTTCTCCGTGCGATTCCATTCACTTGGCTTGATCATGTTCATGATCGTATCTAAAACCACGTTTTCCCAAATAAAACCGATCGTTGGTTTCATAAGAACTGAAAATAAAACTAAAAAAATTAGACTGGCCTTCATTGTTGTGTAGATCTACTTAAACTGTTCTCTAGTTCTTAAAATGATAGATTCGTTAATTAGTTTATAAATCGTGGCATTAGAAGATACACTAGGAACTTATCAGTAATTGGTAACATGAACAATCCATACGAGTATGGATAATAGGAACAGTTGCATATTAAGTACTTAATTAACTAATTCTATTTTATACATTTGTTCGGTTGTTAACCTACACTTTAGGATTATTGGCAACTTTCTTACCGAACGGCGCGTCTATTAGAAGAGTGTGTAATTATTATGCCTCTATCTTAGTATATTGTAGAACGATAGCGCAAATAAATGGAGATATTATTAGTAAGCTTTGCATAAAATAAACAAAGTACATATATGAATTACAATCTAAGACAAGAGTGAATAGGTGTCTTCTACACCTTCGTGATACACCGTCGGCCACATCGTCACTTTCCATCAGGTGAGATTGTGGTTTAACGAAGGTTTATTGACGATAAAAGAAAAAAGGTATTGCTGTGGTCCTCCACGTTTATTTACAACCATACTTCTCATCGATACGTCTTTTAAAGATTAATAATTTTAGAGAATTTGAAAAAAGGAACTGTATTACTTTCATCGTCCTTTTAAATAATTAATAAAATAATAAAAATCATTTATTTCGAGCAGATAAACTCATATAAAGGTAGGTACAATTAGTTAAAATAACTTAAAAACTAAATGGATTGCTGGGCAGGTGTCGCTCACAGCAGTGCCTTATGTACGGTTAGTCCAATCTAGCGGCTATCATTGCCAGGACGGAGTTAGAGCTAGCCCGCAACCTGCGCACCAGGGAAACTGCGCGCTTGCGCATGGTGGGTGGTATGGAAACAATCGACTCGCGCTGCCGCCAACATCCCTGACGCACTGCAGTAGCGGGGAAGCCCCAACGCCGCTCTGAGCGCATTGTTATACTGGACGCGGATGGCGTTTTACGTCGCGAGCGTATACTTCGCCCACAGACTGCACGTATACTAGGTACCAGTCCAGCCTACCTCCAGTATATATACGTATATCACTAGCCGCACGTTGTTGGTACCAACCAACCAACAGGGCGATGTGACATGTGTACAGTACAAGTGGGTAGGTATGCAGTAAACATTGAGCTGGGCCAGTAAATATCATTACGGTCCGCCGCAGTAGGACGCTTGCATTATTGATGCCATCGACATCTGAATAATCCAGGACGCTGAATGAGATGTTGTTCGCTCCGCAGCACGTCTCATTGACTTTACCTTTGTTCTTACAGACTGTACATGAAAAACTTGGGAAATGGCTGGTCTAGATACTTTACCGGGATAGATACTTCATATTTAGTAAGATTTTATGATTGTTATAAGGCTGATGGTCGGTAACTTTCTACAGATGCTCTGCTCATACATCATTATCTTTTACCGTAAACTTCAGGCTCGTACAATGTCCATAATAACCCATTCTTCGTCGTGTCCTACTAAAATATGAACGAGCACAGATCCCTCGTTCACCCATATCACCCAATTCATTACTGTTTACTGGGCAAGCTCTGTAGAGTCTGGCACGTACATACTAATCTAGAGCTGTAAGCACCCATTCCTACAGTGTACCTACAGACGAGTAGGTACCTATCACCTGCGGCCCTGTTTCTGCCTGCAGGTAGGTACTAGGAGCGAGCCAGATGAGCGTAATGCGAGCAGAGCGGAGGGAAGCAATTAGTGCAAGCGAGACGTGTAATGAGTGACGTCGTCCGAAACGCGGGTAGAAACAAATCGCAAGCCGGCCCAACCAAAACCTGCCTTATCGTAAACTACTAAGGTTGCTTTACATAGAACGTTGCCTGAAATTAAAACGATTTTAGGATTTTAAATTATGGCCGTAAGTGTAGTGTTCAGTGATGTGGGAAAAAAGGATGTGGATTGTTTTAAATTTGTTCTGGCGCAGGCGGAGTGTCTAGACTTCGCTGGCGGCCGATAAGTATAACATACATACATACGTATGTATTAGTGGGGCATTTCAGCAACGTTTGTTTTGGAAACTTTCTCAAATACTTTGGTCGTTATGTAGATATTCTATCTAGGTGCATTGTGAGAACGGTGAAAACGTAAAAGTAAAGTAAAACTATATTTATTGCAATTACATGTGAATGAAATATGGTAATACATTAGATGAGTAACAATGTAATTAACCCTTCTGGGCGGGCAAGTTTTTGCTAGATTACATGCATTAACCAATTAAATTATATTAATATTAATGTCAAAAACAAATAATTACAAGTCATTCATTAGTATAAAGTTACTTGTCAAAATTCTTATCATTAATAAAATCGTTAATAGTGTAGTAACATTTTTCAGTTAAAATGTTTCTCAACTTTCTCTGAAACATTGCAGTAGGCAATTCTCTTATTGACAATGGTATTGTATTGTAAATGGTCGGTGCCATAGCGAAAATACTTTTTCGCAGCAATGTTTTTTTGCACTTTATTTTGCAAAGTTTATACTGGTTATACGTCTATTACGTGGTACAGCGTCAGATTTGATACAAAATAAGCTCGGATTGTGTCTAACAAACATGAACTAACAAACGTGAATTGCATCGTCGAATTCAATTTCCTAGAAGACATGGTTTGCGGCACGCGGGTAAAGGTGGCCGTCCACCGCGTCTCTCGGCTATTATGCGCTGAGTGCCTCTAATTGCCGCACGAGAGCACTAGTCTAGCGCCGCTATGTCTCTCGCAGCTGTAATTCAAATAATAGTCGCATTCACTCTGCTTTTCTACTCCTTTTGAAACACTCAAGTGTTACAAATTGCAGACAATTTTCGAACGTATTCTATGTTGTTAGGTGCCAGGACGTCACGAGAACAGTAATTCTTTGTGCTGTGCGTGTGAACTCTGTAATAAATCGAATTATGGCTTGATAAATTTGGCTTAACAAGTAGGTACCTGCTATTACTAGGTGATAGTAAAATATTGTTTTAAAATAAACGTATCTTTCTACCTACATAAGTTTTTGGATAGCATTGTAACATCGTAACTCTACTAAAGAAAAAAAGTTTTTTTTTGTTTGGCGGAATGTCATGTCCCGCGCCTCGTCAGGTGACAAAGAACATTATTATCTTATTCGTCCAGGCACGCGCGGCGCCATGCCACTGCGCTCTGATGAAATTAGACAATAATTATATAAAGCGGGGCGGTTAAGATGATTTATGAAGCAAGTTGCGGCTAATCTGCATAATGCTCGCGTCAGCTCTGCTCCGCGCGACGCCTCCGCAGCGCCCCCGCCGACGAAACCACTCTCTTGTGCATACTTTTAATTAAACACCGCATATTTTGCGAAAAGCAATGAATGAAAAAAAATACATAGGTAGGTACCTAGTTTTATAATTTATATCGTTGCTAGTCTGTTGGAAAGAAATTCCACAGTTTCTTCGGAAATTTTGCTCACTCACACAGTGCCTCGTCCCTTGGACAAAAATAACTCTTAATCACCAGGGATTATGACCTAGTCGATTGCCATTGACTAATTTTACCCCCTAGATTTTGGTATTCCCACGCGCGATGCACTAATTGCTTATCAGTTGCATTTTGTCGCTTGTCCTTTACGTTTTGTTGAAGTATCACGTGTTTACGATCAAATCACCGTGGAAATTACAGGTACAGGTATGTACTTTAAATACTAATTAATATACGTAATTAATTATTCATTATTCAAATTATATAAGTGATAAAAGTCTTGGTTCTGATTTTGCTTAAAATTTAAGCATTTACGAACTTTAACAGATTTAAAAAAAAATGGAATAACATATCGTAGCTTTTATGTTTTCCTATTGCTACATTATTATACTTTAATTCACATTAAATTCATCTGCGTCGGCCTGCGACTTACAGAGTTATGATTATTTTTTCAGCCAGAAGCATTTCTATTAAAATTCTCTAAATTGTTGTTTGTAATGAATGTATTCATTACAAACAACAATAAGCGTTTATTACAAAGCCAGATATGGCTTCTCTAACGCAACGCGACACAACAATTTCATAAACATTCGCTCTTGGCGGCGGCGGCGGCGGAGCCGGGGCGGCGTGGCCGACGCTGACGTACGGCGCCATTTCTGCGAGGCACAAATAAAATTAATTAAAACGCCGCCGCAAGAATGCGACATGAGCACAGAGACTGGCTCGAGCCACGCAGCTCATGTAAGAGGCTTGAGGCATTACATTTTGATGTCATAGAATATACAGTGTGCTGTACATACTATTCATTCGTATGTCGACCTATCTCTGTACCTCCAGTTGTTATCTGCATTTTTACAAAGTAGCCGAGCCCACGCCACGTGCTTGTTTTTTGCATAGAGGATTTTGTCACATTCTAAGCCCATGGTTTTTGTGAGTGACTTTCCGTTGCTGGATAAAAGTTTATGTGTTTCCAGAGCGACCCGCCCCGCGCGCGCATCTGTGCCAGCCCTAGGCCAACCTCGGATTATCATAATCAAATATATCGGTCTGTTTATGATGATAATTCTTTAAGGCTTGATTTAGACCCCGTTTGCACGAGCGTTTTTTTAAGCAGTGCGCTTTTTTATCGCTCGGGTTAATAATAATAAGAATTTCCATAGTTTCCCCCATAGCCCAATTACCCATTCACCACAATAACATGGCTTTTTTGTTATTTTCATTTTCAATAGTCTCTACACCTGGCGGATATATCTTCGGGTGTATCATATTGTGCAACCAGAATGATAGCCGCTATGTGTAGCTCTCGCTTTTACATTAATTCTCATAAAGGGCCTCTGTGCTGTTGGCTTCGGCTCCACACATGCCTCCCAAAGGACCGGGTCACTATATGGCCCGTGATCATGGAAATAAGAATTTTGATATGGTATATTCGACTTAACGCCCAACGTTGAAAAGAGAACAGTGCTCGATATAAAGCGTCGCGTTTTAAAAGCGCTGCCGTTTGAACATGTAGGTACTTGACAATGCATTTTTCTATTTGAACGCTTATTTAACGGATGTTATAAAAACGCTCGTGCGAACTAGCTCTAAAGATACAGTCAGCGTCAAATTGATATGAGCGTCTAGAGTAGTCAAAATGATCTGAAAATCATAAAAGCAATTTGATATATGCAGTTCGAATCATCATATTATTATAGTTGTAAGCACCCAAGGTGGTCAAAATATGTTACTACTAATTGTTTCATATTTATACGAGCAGTCAGTAAAGATGAGTCCGGTATTCAATAACTAATTCAGTACCTGTTAGCATGGTCCTAAAATATCGTAAAGCTATTGTAAAATCCGCATTGTTATTTTTTACCTTTTGTTACATTAATGTTAATTAGCCTTAGTATGATCATAGCTTCAATAATTGTTGCTACTCTGTTTTCTAGCCGTGAAAACCTTAATTTAAGCTTGCTATGTTATATTTTTCTATGTTATTCTGTGTATAAAAGCTTCTGGTTTTCCAATAAATAAATATAAATATAATATACCGCTAGGGAATTACTGCAAAAAATATTCACTCAAAAGAGTTTGCATACTACCTTTGAGAGCTTTGTTGTAAGATAATTTTGAACATCCTGACTACTCATATAAATATGAAACAATGAGTATTAAGATATTTTTAACACCTTGGGTGCTTACAACAGTGTTTTATTATGATTCGAATTGCGTCTATCAAATTACTTTTATGTTTTTCAGATAATTTTGACTACTCTAGACGCTTATATCTATTTGACGATGACTGTACTCTTGGAAGTTTTCAAGTCAATAAATAGCAATTACTAATTAAATTGGCAAATAGTAAAAATTGATAATCGTAAATAAGTTTAAATTAATGACATATGAAACTTAATTTTTAAGTTTAAAAGTTAAGAATCATGAATTTTCAATTTAAACTAATTACTTACCTATTTTTCAGTGATTTAGTATTTATTATATTTATTGAGAAAAAATACGAGTACAAATAAAATACACCTCAGATTTAAATTTACCTATACAATAGTTTTATTGTTTTGTATAATCACTTAAATGAATAGTTTCTAAGTGTGCAATAAAGAATTACACTAGGAACTGATGAATATAGATAATGATATATACTGTAATAGGTATTTTAAATCATCAATACAGGCTAAATAATTTCAAAAACTATGGTCGGTTAGGGAAATTATAGTCACTCGATTATAGATCTTGCTGTTTTAAAGGCAAACCAAAGTCTTCTCACATAGAAATAAGCACGTTCCTTATAAAAAAACATGTCGTCCCTTATCCCACGGCTCCGAAGCGACTCTCGAAGTAATCGGCTCCACGAACGCAGACTATGTACATGCATACAATATATTATATGTATTTATGAAGTCTTAAACGCTTCGTTTACAAATCTCTTGTTAGATCTCAAAGGACGTCAAGGAGGATTTGTTTATGCATTGCAAATTACATTCTGAGTGTTATTAATTAGTGAATCAAAGAACAAAAGAAGATTAAGAATGGCTTTGGCCATAGTTCGATAAAATTACTACACATACTGCCATAAATTACTGTTTTGGCCATAAATTACTATTTTATTATGCTTATTTTTTATAGTCAATATTCATACTCATTTATTCGCCGTAGGAGCACAGGGCACGCTTGGAGCCGTCAATTTACAAAAATATAGTTTACAATAAATGGTGCTCATATTATAATTCAAAGCCATAAAACAGACATGAAAGGGAAACAATCAAGAAATTATGAGTTTTTTTAATGGTAAATTAATAAATAGATCAGCTGTAAATAGGCATCGTTATAGTAATTAATAGACTTTCGTTTGACCACAATCTCAACTGATGGAAAGTGAAGATATGCCTGATGTGATGGTGTATCACCTGCCTGTTTCACCCCAATACTAGTTTGTATGGACGATCGTTGCATGTCTATCGATAAACACAGTTATCTATATGAGTTGAGTATACAAATATCTTGAAAGGAATTTAATTCCAAAGATTTTATCGTCGGGACGAAATCCGAGGACGGAGCCGATAACAATTATTGGAAATGCTCAAGTTCCATAAATAATAAAGGGCAAAATTATATTCTTCAATACAGGTTTAATTGGATTCTTATGGTTCATATATAACATTATTTTTGATTTTATATTAAACAAAATATTGATGTTTGAGTTTGATACCAGCCGTGCCGACCCCACCTAGTGTGGAAAAGGGCAGGAAGATGATGTTTGAGTTTGATACCAGCCGTGCCGACCCCACCTAGTGTGGAAAAGGGCAGGAAGAAAAACATTTTTTAGTGAACCGAACCGTGAGACCGAGTCAAAGATCAAAGTTGTTCGTCTTGGCCACGACAGTAGGTATATAAGCGAGTAGAGACTGAAGAGCATCAAATGCCTGGTGCGTTTCGCCAATGCATTGCAAGCGGCCATTCCGGGTACGCAGCACAATGTCCCGCCTGTCACATTGCTGATCTACCAGGACGACGGCAACATCATTGGTAGCGAGAGATACATACTGGGTAGATACCAGCCGTGCCGAACCCACCTAGTGTGGAAAAGGGCAGGAAGATGATGTTTGAGTTTGATACCAGCCGTGCCGACCCCACCTAGTGTGGAAAAGGGCAGGAAGATGATGTTTGAGTTTGATACCAGCCGTGCCGACCCCACCTAGTGTGGAAAAGGGCAGGAAGATGATGTTTGAGTTTGATACCAGCCGTGCCGACCCCATCTAGTGTAGAAAAGGGCAGGAAGATGATGATTGATTCCTATAATTGAAATTGAATATTCATTTATGCAGACATAAACCATTTTGTTAGTAACACATATAACTAAAATTGAGAATAGTTAGTAGAATTACAAAGACCCAGTCCTCGGCTGAGCATGCGTAAGAGGCTGGCGGGTCCGTCTGGCGGCCATTACTCTTCGTCTTTGGACATAGATGTGACGTCACACGGTCACAAGGAAATTGCTAGCTTTTCTTGGATTACGTAGTTACGAGCGCCGGTAGAGCACTTTAGGTAGAGTCAGACTTTTTTATAGAACGTTTAAACTCTTCTACACACTTCTTAAAATATTTACAACTAGCTGACCCGTGCCCACTTCGTTGGGCGGTAAACATTTTTAGTGAACCGAACCGTGAGACCGAGTCAAAGATCAAAGTTGTTTGTCTTGGCCACGACAGTAGGTATATAAGCGAGTAGAGACTGAAGAGCATCAAATGCCTGGTGCGTTTCGCCAATGCATTGCAAGCGGCCATTCCGGGTACGCAGCACAATGTCCCGCCTGTCACATTGCTGATCTACCAGGACGACGGCAACATCATTGGTAGCGAGAGCTTTGTACAAACCAGATGCTGTCCAGTAGGTCGTTTATTGGCACTAATAACAATTTTGTAATCATTTTGTTGGCTTTGGGGTACACGTATTTTATGTCCTTCCTCGTGGTATGAACTCAAATCATGCTAAGTATCATTCGAATCCATTCAGTAGTTTTAGTGCTATGCGAAATTTCACTTCCTTCCCCACTCCCAAGGAAACTAACGAATTCCAGGATAAAATGTATTACATGTCCTTCGTATTATGAACTTAAATCAGTTTCATTTGAATACATTCAGTAGTTTCAGCGCTATGCGCAACCAAAAAATTTTACCCTACTTCGGGGGGCCATTACGGGCGGCTACAGGGGGTCCCACTGCGGGGGCCCTCACTTCCGGGCCCCACTGCTGGGGCCCCACTGCCGGAGCCCCACTGCCGGTGCCCCCCACTGTGGGGGGCTACTTAGTGGGTCCCACTGCGGGGCAATGTGGGGGCCCCACTGTGGCGGGGCACTGAGGGTCCCACTGAGGGGTAATGTGAGGGGGCCCACTGCCACGAGCCCCACTGCCGGTGCCCCCCACTGTGGGGGACTACTGAGGGTTCCAATGCGGGGCAATGTGGGGGACCCACTGCTGGGGCCCTACAGCCGGGGCCCCACTGCCGGGACCCCACTGCTGGTGCACCTACTGCAGGGCAATATGGGGGACCCACTGCTGGGGCCCTACAGCCGGGGCCCCACTGCCGGGACCCCACTGCTGGTGCACCTACTGCGGGGCAATGTGGGGCCCCCATTGCCACTGCGGGTCCCACTGAGGAGCAATGTGGGGGGCCCACTACCGGCGCCCCACTGCCCGTGACCCCACTGTGGGGGGCTACTGAGTGGGTCCCATGGCGGGGCAATGTGGGGGTGCCACTGTGGGGGGCCAACTGCCGGTGGGCCCAACTGCCAGTGCCCCCACTGTGGAGGCTACTGAGGTCCCACTACGGGGCAATGTGGGGGCCCCACTGCAAGGGGGCCCTCCAATTTTACTTCCATCCTCTCTTCCAATAGAACCCTACTGAATTTCGGGATAAAAAGTATTCTTTAACCTTCTTTGTAGTATGAACTCAATTTGTGCCAAGATTCATTTCAATACATTCAGTAGTTTTGGCGCTATGCGTGGCCGAGAAATTTCACTTCCATCCTCTCTCTCAAGGGAACCCTGATGAATTTCGGGATAAAAAGTATTTAATGCTCTTTCTCGTAATATGAACTTAAATCGTGCTAAGTTTCCTTTGAATATATTCAGTAGTTTTGGCGCTACGCGCAGCCAAGAAATTTTATTTTCATCCCTTCTCCCAAGGGAACCCTATTGAAATCCGGGATGAAAAGTATTCTTAGTCCTTTCTCGTAATATGAACTAAAATCATGTTAAGTTTCATTTGTAAACATTCAGTAGTTTCGGCACTATGCGCAGCCAAGTAATTTTAATTTCATCCCCTCTCCCAAGGGAACCCTATTGAAATTCGGGATAAAAAGTATCCCATGTCCTTCATCTTAGTATGAACTCAAATCTTGCTAAGTTTCATTTGAATACATTCAGTAATTTCGGCGCTACACGCAGCCAAAGAATTTTACTTTCATCCCCTCTCGCAAGGGAACCCTATTGAAATCCGGGATGAAAAG
Organism: Eupithecia insigniata; assembly: GCA_947859395.1. Lineage (NCBI taxonomy): Eukaryota > Metazoa > Arthropoda > Insecta > Lepidoptera > Geometridae > Eupithecia > Eupithecia insigniata. The sequence goes on along the minus strand of OX401995.1, from coordinate 184,830 downwards.
TATCCTATGTCCTTTCTCGTTATATGAACTGAAATCATGCTAAGATTCATTTGAATACATTCAGTAGTTTCGGCGCTATCCACAGCCAATCAATTTTACTTTCATCCCCTCTAAAATTAGCATATGAGAAGAAACATTTAGATTTACAATGTTATTTAAGGGAAATGGTAAATAAAGGCTTTTTTTATTTTATTTATTTCAGTAAAAGGCGCTAGGCCAGGAAACGATCGAATCGAATCAAAAATATAGTTAAAAACTAAAACCCGACTACATAAAAGTCTTAAACAAGCGTTCATCTGTTGTCCTTATCATTTTCTATTGATACTTAGGTAGTCGGATACCTTATTAACTACGAATTGTACCTTAGGTATATGTGGGGTGGATGCCTCCGAATACCTAAGTATCAAAAGAAAATGATAAGGACAATAGGTTCCTTTTCGCCTCAAAGTGAAAGGAAGTCATTTCATTGTATTCAATTTTTAATTAACTCAAACCAATTATACAAGTTCTAATGTTCGAAGGCCCAGCGGCGCTGCTCCGATAACCTTGGCGCCGCCGCCGGCGGCTTCTTCCACTTCACACGCTAGTTGCCTAGTAAACAGAGCTTCAATTAACTTAGATTTACTTAAAGTAGAGTTTAAGCACCAAGTTAGCATGTTTTGACTGATGTGACCAGAGGACTGACAAGCGTGTAAATTGTTATTACAGAAACTACGTTGCGCCTACAACACGACAACGACGGAACTTGCGAGTCATCGCCGACCGTACCGACGATTCATGAGGTTCAGTCGACTGACAGACGGATAGACGGACGGACAGATAAACAGCGGATGCTTAGTAAAAGGGTCCCGTTTTCACCCTTTGGTTATGGAACCCTAAAAATGGCCATTGTTTAAGTACGAGTAAGTCACTTCGCCGCCCCAGACGCGTCCTGAACAAAGACATAGTATCGAAACAAATTACTTATTAAGAGACCAATCCTGTAGGCATGTATGTCATAGACCTTGCCTAAGTAAATTAGTAAGGCTTACAGAAACTAAGTCGCGCCTATGACACGCCGACGGAACTAGCGAGTCACCGCCGCCGCCGCGCCGCCCGCGCCCACACAACACGCCGCCGCCGGTCAGCGCGAGTATACAAGTGTGTTTCAGTTCAGTGAAGCCATCGTTCCGACACAGTACGGCAATCACAGACGTATTCGTTGAGAAAGATATTTTTGCCGGATCACGGACGGCGCGGCCTATAAAACCAAATGGAGGACGAGCGATTGATATAATTGGCTCGTGAATACAGGATTTTGAATGTTTTAATCTCATGCAATGTACAAAGTACAAGTGCAAAGTATGAATTCAAGCAATACTGGATACAAGCAATAGATATCATTGCTAGCTTCATTAGTATTGAACAGAACCATAGCAACAAACAGGATACTTGACGACGAACACGTTTTCACTGAAGCTTCGTGATCTGAGTATTGACTCATATGTGTGAATTGAATCACTGATGCAACACTGTAGCACTCATACTGAACTGAGCGAACACGTCGATGGAACTGTGGCTTCACTGATATGTCTGAATCGACCTTTTAATACGCATGAGGAGGGCGCGTACAGTGTATCAGACTGGTTTTTAAAACACACGTTACTAAAATACTCACTTCAAAACGCATACATAGTCTCAGAGAGACGGATCCACTTCTGTGCGCTGTTTCTCGGCGGTCGACCCTATCACTGGCCGGCCTTTGTCAACACTGAATTATTTAGATTTAATTAAATTCCTTCGGTTAGATAGTTTCCACGAATGGCGTCACCCTCAAGAACTAACAGAAACTATTAAATTTATAACAACGGGTTTATTGAGGGCCTAACCATTGGATGTTGAATTTGGAGCAAATTATTCATATATTCAAATTGTACTAACTTTTTACGAGCAGTCAGAGAATTATCTCAACCAGCTTCTGCATCTTGATTAAGGAATGGGATCAAATTGTATATTATAATAACTTGGTATATTGTTAATTTCACGCAGTGACTCAACAATTTCATACAGTACGAGCCCGCGCGGGCCGTACGCCAGTAAACTTTATAAAATGAATTTAATAAGGCGACTGTATAATAATCAGAAAGGTTATATAAACATTTTATTTTCAACCTTTTCATTGTGTCGTAACACTACCGTCATAATGCCTGGAAAGTGGTAGTAGGTAAGTACTCCAGTTCCCGATACTTGCGCTCCACTAGCACCACAAATTGTGCCCTCGAGTGTGATCGCAGCCTCTATCGGAGACCGCGTTCACATTATACGACAGCTATGAAAGAAAAGAGACTTACTAAACCATGTAGAGATAACTAATATAATATGTACATAATGTATGTACAGGTTTAACATTACGTATATCTTTATAATTATGTTTAGATTAAGCAACAGATCAGCATTGTATTGTATCAGTAGACTACGAACGAAATAATGAGCTGTAAAATAATAGTCGATAAGTTCTGACAAATTTCATTTACCATAATAACACGTAATAAATAAATGAATATGAATATGAAAATATGACCCGCGTGCTACAAGACGTGACGGACGATGTGAAGGGCCGCGATGGAGACGTAAGGACGTAGTAAGGCTGAACGATTGTTACGAGCACGAACATTAGCATGAAGGGGAGAGAATTTGCTTATTGCCAGATTTTGAATAGCTATTCGGTTGAGGATTCGATCGATAATCGTCTTATTGAGTCTGCAGCTTTTGCGATATTAGTTATTGAAGCAGATTGTTTTTTATTTTTATTTTGCTCTGTTAACAATACCTATTTGTTTGGGATTGTGGCTACGAGTTCGTACACGCCTAAATTATTGAACCATATAGAATCAGAATTAATAACTTTATTTCTTTAGGCTTACAAAATAAGCACTTAAACAAGTCAAATTTTCTACTATAAACATAGTTATTATTATCAAACAAGAAATAAGTTGTTATTGATATTCTCTTCACTTCAATTTTTTATCCACTAGTGGTAGAAGTGAAAAAGAAACCACTAGCACATTATAATATCAGTTATCTGTCTAATACATGTTTATTTTGCCTTAGATAGGCTATATCTAAATTGAAACAATTTCCTAACCAAACGTAACCTACCATGCCCGTATCCTCCTTCTAACCTACAATGTTTCACTGCTGGGCAGGAAGGAGGTCTCCTCCACCCATATTAACAACAAAATACTTTTTTTCTTAGAAATCATGAATGTTTGGTGAAACATCCCACTATCAAACAAAGCCACGCACCTCCTGAACACCAAACATTATGTGAGCATGTTGTACGTACATAAATAGTAAATTCTGGATTCAATTTGTCGGCCCCAGCAGTTCACAATGTGCAAATTCATCGTACCCTAATTCCGACGTCCTCCACTCCACTCTCTATATAACAAGAGTCGAATTAGTTCCGTGAACGGACCCATAACACCCGTTCGAGATCGCCGCCCGCCCTTAACGGCGGATTTACTCCTTTAATAAGTCGCTCCGCTGTGGGCGCGAGTGATACCAGACTCAATGAATAATCTCCGGCGTACCTACTACTGCTATTACAACAAAATACAATGGATACCTCTATACATAAGTTGGCTAATCATTATCTTTGACTCATTACACCAATGATTGCCCAAAAAAGGAGTGTAATGATTTCAGGGTTTATTTTGTCCTACGTGAGTTTCTTTGTTCCACAATTACTTTCAAATGTTTGAACAGATTCGCATTATGGAATATCGTTGAGATCCTTACGTCGCGTCGTCGTCTCAACTGTAATATGCCTGCAGTACCTACGGCTTCATATTCAACCGTGAAATGATAAGTATTATTATTACAATATGCGTATCAGATTGAAGCCCTGTGCATGTGCAAGCACATGACGTGTATTAACTAAAATAATTAATATTTATTGGCATCATTTTACAAAGGTTAGATTTATTTATCTAGTATAGTGAAAAGAATTACGATATTTAATTGTCAGTATTGGCTGAGACCATGTCGCGTTGGTAAATGAGTGTGCCTCAGCATGCATGGCCCTCGGTACGGTTGATGACACTTGCTGAATGTCCTGGCACAACAAAGTACAAAGGATATCGATTGCCGGAACACAACACCCGTAATAATAATGTCTGATGTGTTTGAGTACACGAGCGCTGTCCTTTGGCATACGGCCGATGATCATGCTTGTAGGTATATCTATGGATTGGTTCATTTCCATTAGTAGGCACCGTCTCCTTTTAATTAAGAGAGTTAATGGTATGGAAATAAGGAGAATGAAGATAAAGTTTACTTAAGACTCTACTGGTTGTGTCGATCAGTTTTGTCACTGGAAATAAACGGAATGACCCAGCTTTTGATCATGCGATTATAATGTACTGCATAGAATATAGTAGAAAACATTTATGTATTTTAATGAAAATAATTTTCACTTGCGGATAAAGCTTAACAAGAAAGCTTAGAGGCTAATGCGTCTTAGCGCGTCCTGTCGGCTAATGAAGCTGCACCGCCGCCGCCGTCACAATAATCCCAGATTACTGCCGCAGTCACGCGTTATCCTCGCAGATCAATTCACTATTCCAAATGCTTAAAAAGTACTCTGGGACGTTGACGATTATTAAAATCTTTTATGATTTAATTATAGTAGGTCGGGCCGCCGTTTTAACAACTTTAGTACATTTTCAGCACAACTCTTTTAGCGGGACTTTGAGCGCACATACTCGGATGTATTTTATTCGCCGACATACATTTTTAAATACGTATTACACGTTTTTTAAACCTTTATGGTTATCAGGTTCCAGGATTTTTTTTTTATTTCTTTTTAATTCATCTGAGATCTAATTGATCATGGAATATATTGAATAGCTGGTAGTATTTATTCGATGTGAATTCCTGGTATTTTCCGATGGCGGTGCAAGCAATGTGTAGGCGAGCGCGGGTCACAGCGTTGTGTTGTGTTTCTGGAGCGGTGCCAACAGCAGCGGCCTACGGACCGTAGCCTTCGCCCGTCGTTCTTCTCACTAATTACCGTTTATACCACTATGTCTTTTCTGCCTGAGATCCTCGCGAATCCTGTCGCTATTTTGCCAAGAAAGTTTACTTTTTATGTATATTTTACACAATGTGTTCCGACGGTATGGAAAATTTTCATGATCATAAGAAAATATACAGTGAACTTTTAATATTTTGCTTCTTTTTTATACGTAAGTTATAAAACATGAAACAATAAACAATTTCATAACAGAGGTAAAAGGCATCTAAGAGGATTGCTCTCGTGCGGCAGGCAGACAATTCCGTGGTGATGTGGTGTTTGTGATCCCTTCGCCGCACCCCCGCGTGACCCCCGCCTCCCTCTCAGTTCAAGTTTACGATCACCTCTCGATGGACTCCAAGGTAGTAGCGTCCGGCTGACGGGCAGACTATTGTTGTAGTTCCAGCATCGTTTTATCAGAGATGTTCTTGTTTTGCGCAGCGCTAACTTGGAATTACTCTACTTTGGAATTTTTATGCAAATATCCAGCTTAAGTTTAGTAAACAGCATTTGAAATTTGTAGCATTGAATTTAAAATGTGATGCGTAGCACAAGGATGTGTAGCGAATCTTACATTTCAGAAACGCGGCTGAACCCCGCGAATGTGAGTAACTCTAGGAATTACGCTCAAAACAAACAGCGAACAACGCCGCGCTGCAGCGCTGCTTGCCACGCCCGCGTCGTGTGGCACGGCTCTTATAGACTCACGGAATTTCAGATGTCCGAGGACCCGGGAATGCCAACCCAGAAATATAGGTACACAATCTTTGTGCAAAGGTCAATTAGAATAAGCTCATTATAATTTTTTTTGTAGGCAGCTAGGCCTAAATATCTGATTATATATTTTCAAGTAGCTCGTTCGTTGTTTCAGCTTTGTTGCGAATGTGGTGAGAAACACGCGAGCAGCGGGACGGCCGGCGTGAGATGAGTGGCGATAGCAAGCCCAATAACTACATATGCTCTTTCTTTTTCACTTCTTCCACTAGTGGACAAAAAACTGAAGTGAAGAGAATATCAATAACACCTTATTTCTTATCTGATAATAATAACTATGTTTATAGTATAAAATTTGACTTGTCAAAGTGCTTATTTTGTAAGCCTAAAGAAATAAAGTTATTGATTCTGATTTTGATTCTGCTGCCTGATCCCGACATGGCTACCCAAACCAAATCTTTGACTCAAACAATACCTGGATACTGGGCATAATATAGGTAGCCAATAGATCTAACAATAGCTACGGTACAAACTGACGCCGGTCCTCCGGTCTGGACAGGTAGGTGATAATCGTAGCAGTCTCAGGATCAGTTTATGGGTAAAAACTATTAATTTGTTTGCCGGATGGACACTGAGAAGTCTATATCTAAAGGTACCTATAAGTTAATTTATAAGCTTCTTTGCCTGCAATGATTGTGGTACTGGTTCTATCATCTGCACTTACGCGCCACCGACAGTGAAGCCTGTGCCATGGAAGCATGCGAGCTAGCTTTGTTTGCTGACGCCGCGCCGCGCCGCGGTAATGCGACGGGTAAACATTCTCCCGAGTTCACATAGGCTGCTGCCTTGCATTTTAAGAACCTTGTTACAAAAATGTAAGCAATCCTTTTTACTCATAGGTTGATTGTTTTGAATGTTCAAATTATGGGATACAATACAACACGAGTTTGTTTTTAACTAAATCATTTCATAAAGTAATGCAAGTAGCATTACGGCCAAACAGGCGTGAGCTGAAAATAAGAAATTATCATATCTTCACAGCACATCAAAGACTGTATTTTATTAATAAGTCAAAGCTAAAGGTAATAGCAGTGGCATCTGCATTTCATAGCGTGGCGGCGGCGCGGCGCCTCACACGGTGCCATAGAGCTTAGACGGACGCGCCGCCCGCCCGAACTGGCGTGCCGGGGCGGGCGGGAGGCGGCGCGGCGGCAAGACGCTCGTCGGAACGATTGGATGTGTCGATCACCTCCGCTCCGTACCTATCGCAACTTTTCAGGAAGTTCCATTCAATAGACTATTCATACTATCACGAGTCACTTTAAATTTCGGCTCATAGTAAGTGTATATATTAAGGATGGGAGTTATTGGATATTTTGGCTACCGGTTATTAGTGGGGTATTTTGTTTCAATACCGCTCATACCAACTAGTACCCAATAACGTTACAATACTCTATACCTGTCCTGATTTCTACCCAATATATTTCTAACTGATTTGGTTAGAAATACCAAATACTTGTTGCAGCTACATAACTTTACGGGTGAACGGTCCGCTAGTATCTATGCGTAGATGATAGTTAGGTAAGTATAGGTATTGAAGCGTTGGGTAGTTATGGCTCACGTTTGGTTAAGCGAGATGCTCGCTTTGCACAGTTATTCCCTAGCGGTATGCGGATTTTACAATACCGTTAGAAATTTTAGGACCATGCTAACAGGTACTGAGTTAGTTATTGAATACCGGACTCATCTCTAGTATGTATGTACCTATCTCACTATCTAGAAGAGCTAATAGTATAATTCCCGATATTTCGTTTAAACATTGAAATGCAGGCAGTATTTTAATGTTTTAATCCGCGAATATCCAACGGAGCATTATGTTCAACAAAATGAAATATCCAATTGGAATATCAAATTAGAGGGATCTGGAAATAGCTCTCATCCGCGTAGTTTATTCAAGCACCGCTCGTAATGACTGCTGGCTACTCTGTGGCGCTGGTAATTAATACGAAATCAATAAGTCCCTCACGCAGCATCCCTCCACCCTCGACCTGTGAACACTTGCCACCCATCTATGTATGTAAGTACCTATTTGTATCTACTTACACCAAACTAGAACTTGTTGCCTTTGTCTATGTAAATTTTACATAAGAGCGTCGTGCTTCTTATTTTGATGCATGCACGGTTATATCATAGGTGAAATTTATAATATAATATCTATGACCTTTATAAAAATTTACTCAATTAAAGCGTTACATACAAATTTGTGGAAGCGGTCAATGCCGCTTAACACAACACAGTCAGAGAGAGCAGAGCCAGTGGAGCCTGCCGAGCCGGGTGTAAGAGCTAGTCGTGTAATATATTCAGTACACGGGCGCTGCTGGTGTGGCGCGGCGCAGCGCGCGGCGGCTGCGCTGCGAGATGACACGAATGACCGACCACGTTCAGCTTTTAGATCATTCAAATTCACTGTAAAACATGACTCCAAGAACGAGGCAGGGCCGCCTTATTCCACCTGAACCCTCCGAAGTTTGGAGCAAGGAGACTGAAACATTTGGATGTTATTCTTGAATAAGGGTCGCATGAAGACAGAAACCTCCAGGTGCAATAGAGTTCTTTGACTAGCAGTTCTGTTTGATAAACTTATAACAAATCACCAAATGCACAGCTAAATTAAGGGAAGTACTTACGATAAGGGAGGTATGAACGCAAGCTTTTTCCAATAAAGAGTACTTATGAACTGACTTTTATTAGACTTTGAACACAGAAGTTTAAAAAGTTCACATAAAGCAAGATATTAATGGAAGCCCGGCCGCAATCAAACTGGGATTAGTGGAACCACTGACACACGCCGCGTCCCGCCCCGCGCGCCGCACCGCACCCTGCTAGGCGCGCCCTCGGCGCTCTGCCACGCCGCCGCCGCCGCGCTGTCGTCGTCGGACCGGGGAAGAAGCAGTCTACAAGCTTGTCTTGTCACATACCCTAAGTTTTATCTTCACGGACAATGGAAACAACTCTAATTTGGTTCCACCAAATCCCCGTTACGCAAATTCCCCAAAAGATTAACTGTTTCTGACTCAAAAAAAAACTTTTGGTCAGTTTAGTCCAGTTCGGTCTTATTTGTCCTGCCTATCACATCAAATTTATGTCGTCCAATTGAATATAAAAACATTCGTTCGCACGTAACCAAAAATAATAGGTTCAACAATTAAATTCAAATTGTCAGTTCTGATTCTGTTAAATAGAAGAAAACTCCAAACAGGAAAATAAAAGTACGAATGCGAGAGAACAAAACATCACACGGCGAATATCGGGGTTCGACAAAACTGCAGAATTGTGCTGCCTACATATTTGAACAGTTCCATAGCGCTCCTCCGTTCCGTCCGATGTGCGTTTTTGTTCGGTATTTCCCAGAATATCCACAAGAACCATTAATGAAATAGTTTTTAGTAAGTTGAAAATACGGTGCAAATGCTTGTTTCAACTCAAAATTATTTGTTAATTATGTTTGAATTAATTCTATTTGAAACGATTGCTGAGAATTGTAGTGTTTTCGTTTAAATTTATGTCTTTTCGTTTAAGCTTAGAGATATAAAAACACCGTCCGAATTGATGACCTCTGTGGCGCGGCGGGCGAAGGTCCGCCTGCAACGCAGGAGGTTGCGGGTTCGATTCCCGCCTCGGGACAAATGTTTGTACGATCTGCAAATATTTGTTCAGGGAGTTCTGGATGTTTCTATGTATTATAAAAATTATCTATCTATGCAGTCTATATTAAGTATATCAGTTATCCCAGTAGTACCCATAACACAAGCTCTGCATTGCTTGAGGCTAATACTCTGTGAATTGTCCAGCATTATCTATTTCAGAAATCTATCAATGAAGTGCGTGTTCATTTTATAAGGGGAATTTTGTATTCCTATAGTTTTTGGTCGCTTGCAAAAACCTAAAATAGTTTTTATTTTTTTGTGCATAAACTATTTCACGGTTTTCGGATGTTTTCGTTAGCATGTGCCACAAGGCCTTGTTTATTGCCAAATTTCATGATTCTAGATCAACGGGAGTACTCTATAGGTTTTCAGTCCATGGTGAGAATCAAATATATTTTTTTTTGTGAATAATTACAACGGTTTTCGGATTTTTCCCTTTAGTTGTGCTATAAAACCTTGTTTTTTGACAAATTTGGTGATTCTTGCTCAACGAAAAGTACCCTAAAAATTTTGTGTGCATGTGATTCCTTTGGAAATTTTAAAAAAATTGGGCTTAAACGTTTGTAAATTTGTATGCGGTGACTTAGAAGTTTGATTTATATCACGGCTCCAAGAGGTTACAGACCTGAGTATTTGATGTTAATTTGAACTCGATAGCTCAACGCGTTCCTGAGAAAAGAGGGTTGACAGACGGACGGACGGACGGACGGACAGTCGGACAACAAAGTGTTTCTAGTGTTTTTTCTAAGGTTCTATGAGGGTTCTTTTTTTCCTTTTAAGGTACTGAACCCGAATAATGATGTATTGAGTTGATTTAAATATAATGGATTTATAAAATAGTGAGAGATTTGATTTGATGGGGGCCTATTTTTTAAATAGTAGAAGCATGGTTCAGTTGCTGTCCTGCACTTAGCTGTATCAAAACAAATATTCAAAGCGCTCTTTACCTTCGGAACCATGCTGCTTAGAGCCATGATGAGAAATTTAGAAGCGACAAAAAACACGGAAACCTGCGAAATCCACGAATTGTCAACGAAGATTTAGAATTAAATGTTTGTGGATTTTGTAGGTGAAGGTGAATATGAGTACTTTGTCTGTATTATGTAGTACTTTCGAATTTCAGCAAAAACGTGACATGACGACGATATCACTTTTTGGTTGCAAAGGTATGTTTTAATTCAATTATTATTTTTTTATTCTATAATGTGTTATGTGGGCTTAGCACAGTGTCGTTGAAAAAATGTGTGGAGTGCCAATTGTTATAAATGCTCATGTCACATTGTTGCCCAAATATTTAGAATTTTGCATTGTGTTAACTTAGGATGCAACGATGTTGATTTTTTTTCTAATACAAAAACCAAGTTAGGGCTATATGCTGATGATACGTTCTTGAACAAAAAATAATGAATTACATCAGTACTAACCCTAAATATTACGTTGTTTATACTAAAACAAATTACTATTTGTAATTATTTTTTTTGATGAAATCGCGATCTAAAAGACTTGTTAATCTGGTATTGACAACAGAAAATTCAAATATTCCTGTTGCAGGGACAAATGCAGGTAGGTACTGGTTTGTACGTTTTACCATTATCATAGTATAATAAATAACTAATTAATGGCGAATCTCAACCGCCGCGCGGTTGTGTCAAATAAAATACCGAACTACTAACGCCTGGTAATGTAGGTTCTAAGTTAGGATTTAACTTTTCTGTCATATTACCTAATATTAAACATAAAAATATTTTTTTTATATAAAGATGCAACGTTTATCTTAGCGGATGGTGACAGTTCAAACAAGCAAGAACAAGGAATAACAAGGAAGAACGAATGCAAGGAAGCAACGTTAAATGTGGATGATGCAGCAAAAAAAGCTGACTTAACAGTATTCAATCGCCATCGTTGTGATTCGACCAGCAGCAGCAGTAGTTCGTCGAGTGTCTCATCATCGTCATCATCAAGCAACTCTTCAGATCAAACTTTTGTTGGGGGTAGGTTTATTTAACTGGTGCTTTAAAATAATGTAAATCATCATCATCATCATCATCATCATTAGCCCATACACGTCCACTGCTGGACATAGGCCTCCCCCGTACGACGCCACAGCACATAATGTAAATATTTTACCTTAATTATACTATTCATTTTCTAACAATTTTGTTTACAGATAGCGACGATTCAGTTAAAGACCGAAACTATGAAGTTGTGGAGCCTCGACATCTAGTCAATAGTACTTCAGATTCTGACGAAGAAGTTGCTAATTTTAATACAAATCAAGATGATATTTTGCAAGAAAATGTTGTTGGTATACCTACAGAAGACCACGAAATGATGTTTAACAGCCTTGCACAAGAAGTAGATGCACTCAACAAGCAATGTAACAGTAAAACTAGCAGGTTTAAAAGTAATTCGAGTACAAAAAGCGACCCCGATACAATATTTTTTAAATATTCATATGCCGATAACCAATTTATAAAAGCTATTGTCATTAAAATTAAAAGGAACATCTCAAATTTGGCAAAAAACAGGGATTTCCGATAAAAAAAGCAGATCTATTGAATCAGAATCAATAACTTTATTTCTTTAGGCTTACAAAATAAGCACTTAGACAAGTCAAACTTTATACTATAAACATAGTTATTATTATCAAATAAGAAATAAGGTGTTATTGATATTCTCTTCACTTCAATTTTTTGTCCACTAGTGGAAGAAGTGAAAAAGAAACCACTAGCACATTATAATATCACTTATGTGTCTAATACATGGTTATTTTGCCTATCTAAATCTAAATTTAATGCGATTTAGATACATGTCAATATTTCTATAAGGCTAAACAGAACATTGAATTTCTTACATACTACTGACAGTGCGGAACGGAGCGACACCTGCCAAACATTAACAGCATTGATGTAATCATCTATGGAGTAAAATGCCTTCCTGATAAGATTTTGTTTAATGTACTGTTTAAATTTACGAATAGGGAGTTCAGTTGCTTCAGATGGAAGCTTATTATAGAACCGCACGCAATTGCCCATAAATGATTTCCCTACTTTTCGTAATCTATATGCTGGGATGTGTAATTTGTTCTTGTTTCTTGTATTTCTATTGTGAACATCACACTTTTTCAAAAAGCTATCTCTATTTTTGTTGGATTTAGTTAACAAAAACTTAATCCCCGGATACCATCGATAGGTCATTTTATGAATTTTTGTAGCTTTTGAGAATAACTTATTTATAAAAACGTACATACGACTGATCTAAAAGGCTGATTGAATTAATACCTATGCCGAAATAATACCAAGACTTAAATAATTTAAGGTAAGATGACGAAGAAGACTATGGTAAGAGAGCATATTTATAAGTAAAATTGTGATTTATTGTGATTAATAGTAAAAAAGTGTGTGAACTGAGATAATACACCAAGTGCCATAAGTTAAATTGGGATTTGTTTTTATTTGAGTATTTTGTTATTCTTTTTGTCTAAGAAAAGTTAATTATTATAAATGTTTAATGCATGTACCTAATTGTATTTTGTTTGCAAATGCAAACTTAAAAAAAAAACTGTTAGTTAAGATCTGCCTATTAAGTGATAAGTAATAATATTGCTCAATTATATCAAAGACTGATTGTTCATAACGATAGTTATTTTTCTTAATTAATATTAAACTTAAGAGCATTAGTTTAATATTAATTAAGAAAAATAACTCCAGTAAAATGTGATTTTCATTAATAAGTTAATGCAAAAAATTGTGATTATTTTTAATATGTCTGATTATTTAATACTTTGTTAGAGTAATTAAAATAAGGTATAGTTAGCAGCTCTTTTTCCAATAAAAATTAGTTCTCAAATGTGAATGTTTTTATTTCAACTATGTTTTCTATTTGTGTGTCACAGGGTCATAACAAAAATTATATCATCAACAATGTAACAACTAAGCTTAAAACATTTATCTTACTGATTATTTGCAAGAACACTTTGGCATATTTTCCCCTTTTTTTTTAAGTAGCGCTAATTTCTAGCTGATCTTCTAAATAATGAGTATATTGATACGTTTTCAGATAGTCTTTTCATTATTATTGATAATAAATTATAAATTGAAGCTAAAAAATTATTAGTTTTGACACAATTATTTTTTGAAAGTTAAAAAACTCTCTCCTCTAAAATGTAAATTTTCAAGATAACACATTATTGAAGCAAAGAGGAGATATATAGCCTATAACACTCGCAAATAACGTGGTTTTCAATAGACTTCAATAGAATTGGCACAGTAGATTCAGAGATTAGTCCCTACAACCTCACAAACCTTACTTATTTTTATTAATGTAGTATAGTATAGATTTACATATACCTAGATTTTATTGACTGGACGTCACACAGCTCCACATTTACCTAGGTATATTATGCGTTTCAAAAGCTTCTGATAGTACCTACTGGAGAATAGGGCACTACACATCTATTGTCTAGTTCTAAAACTGGAAGGAAGAATCACCTGTCGTCCTAAATCTTCACAATTTCTATCTTGGTTCATGGCGTCTCGCAGATCTACATAATTCTCAGCGCGCAGTCTTCTCTCATTTGTTCTGCTCTGATGTATACCAAACACTCCGTTTTAATTTTGGCATAAGTGTTCACCAGTATGCTGAGTGTGAACTGCCATACTGTTTACTACAAAGTTTGCGTAACTTTATTTTCTATGGAATTCTTGTTTTTAAAATTTCCCGCTTGGAGCGCTGTTCAGGAATTCCATAGAAAATAAAGTTACGCAAACTTTGTAGTAAACAGTATGGTAGTTCACACTCAGCATACAGAAAACGGTTGAACAAACCTCAAACCCTTTGCAGGTGAGCAATGCGACCTTCTCTTATTGGTAAAATGTATCTAGGCGTAGAATTGCATTGCGAAAACTTTTTTAATATCCCTTCTCGTCAGTTTTCGGATTCACATGTGGAAGATCAAAGTTGTATCCGTCTTCGCTACGACAGTAGGTATATAAGCGAGTAGAGATTGAAGAGCATCAAATGCCTGGGTAGCGTTTCGCTAATGCATTGCAAGCGGTCATCCCGGGCACGCAGCACAATGTCTCGCCTGTCACAGTGCTGATCTACCAGGACGACGGCAACATCATTGGCAGCGAGAGCTTTGTACCAACCGGATGCTGTCCAGTAGGTCGTTTATCGGCACTAATAACAATTTTATAATCATTTTGCTGGCTTTGGGGTATGGACTCGTATTTTATGTACTTCCTCGTAGTATGAACTCAAATCATGCTAAGTATCATTCGAATCCATTCAGTAGTTTTTGCGCTATTTTAGGCCAATTTAGGCCGAAAAATGTCACTTCCATCCCCACTTCCAAGGGAACCCTAACGAATTCCAGGATAAAAAGTATTACATGACCTTCCTCGTAGTATGAACTTAAATCATGCCAAGTTTCATTTGAATACATTCTGTAGTTTCAGCGCTATGCGCAGCCAAGAAATTTTACCCTACTGCGGGGGGGCCACTACGGGGGTGCCCTCCACTGTGGAGGCTTACTAAAGGGGTCCCACTGCGGGGCAATGTGGGGGCCCCACTGAGGGTGGTACTACGGGGGGCTACTGGAGGTCTCACTGCGGGGAAATAAGGGGAGGCCCACTGCCGAGAGCCCCACTGCCGGCGCCCCCACTGTGGGGGCCAATAAGTGGGTACCACTGCGGGACAATGTAGGGGGCCCACTTCGGGGGGCCATCTGCCGGCGGCCCCCACTGCCAGTGCCCCCCACTGTGGAGGCTACTGAGGTCCCACTGCGGGGCAATGTGGGGCCCCAGTGCCGGGGGCTACTGGAAGGGTCCGGTCCCCACTGCCTGGGGCCCCTCACGTAACCGGACCCTCCCCTCCCTGTAACCACCAGGTTGGTAGTTCTTTTTGCAGATCACATGCTATTCGTGGAGGCTCTTTAATAATACTAAATAATCTCATAAAATTCAAAGAACGTAAGGACATAATATGCTTATCCGTTGAAGGCCACATTGAAGTAGCATGTGTTGAGATGGATCAAAGTATTGTAGTAAGCGTATACAGCCCACCATCAGCTTCTTTGGAAATATTTGAAAAAAATATGGATGATATCTTATTTAAAATATCAAAATCAAATAAAAACCTCATGGTATGTGGAGACTTTAATATTGATCTCTTAGAAACTCCCTTAGTAGTAGATTAACTAATTTATTTAATTCTTATAATTTAAGGCCATTATTTATGGAACCTACTAGAATAACTGAAACCTCAGCAAAATGTATAGATAATATATTTGTTTGCCAAAATAATAAAATTGTTAGTAAAAATGTAATAAGCAATTTAAAATCAGATCACTTAGGTCAACTAATTAAATTGGAAATTCAAGTAAAAAATTATAACTGTAAAAAGAGAATAACATACATACCTGTGACCACAAGTCGATTTGAACGGTTAAAATTGGATTGGGATTGTAAACCATCACCTAATTACTCTGATAACAACCCAAATGACTCCTATTGCAGTTTTTTTACCAAATTCACCAATGCGTTCAATTCTACATACTATATTCACATCCAAATCGACCATGGTCTCAGAAAAAATTAACTTTAGTGAGTGGGCAACAGTGGGTATACATAAGAGTAGACAAAAATTGTATGAACTGTATAGTGAAAAACAATACAATTTTAGCCTGGAGTTCAAAGACAAAGTAAAAAATTACTCAAAAATATTTAGAAAAGTTTGTCAAGTAGCAAAATCAAATTATTTTAGCTCAAAAATTAGAAACAGTGAAAATGTAATAAAATCAACGTGGAAAATAATAAAAAGTGAGACTGGAAAGGTCAGTACCTCCATTAATGATTACAATTTAAAGATTAATGATTGCTCCGTCAAAAATGACGTTGAAGTAGCCCAAGCATTTGAAAACTTTTTTACTGACATTCCAATCTCTACAACAAAGTGTCTGAACTCTTCTCAATAAATCGCTGAGTCTTTACTAAAAGAAAATGTACCTGCATGCGAAAATAAATTCGATGTCGAGGACTTCCTGAAAATCAATTTCAGGAAGTCCTCGACAGCGTCTGTCTGTATAGTGTATGGTGGTGGTTATGGTGAGTACTCCTTTGTCCGCACTGAGACTCCGGTTGGTTCATTGTGCGTGGTTTTGTTTTGCTAGTATAATCAGCCTAACTCCGTCCAGAAGCGCAGAATCTTCCTGGGATCTTCACAGGCTTCGCGGAGTGACCTCGGGTGGTTGAGGATTTCGTGTGGTTGCGCTGTTACTCCCTCGCATTCCAGGACTACGTGGGCAGCTGATTCTTCGTCGCTGAGGTACCCCCTGCAGAGAGGGCTATCTGTTGCTCCGATGGTGAAGAAGTGTTTGCTTAGTGGACAGTGCCCTGTGAGTGTTCCCACTAGGACGCGTAGGTCTGTTCTGGTCAGGTTCAGTAGTCGCTTAGTTAGTCTTGGTGATGCAGATGGCAGCGCAGCTCTAGCCTGGCGGCACTCTTGCAGTCGTGCCCATCGTTCTTCGTGCGTTTCTCTGGTTTTGAGTCTTATCTATCGGTACCTCCTACAAAATGAACTAGGTACAATGCAAAGATCTTGTGATTGTGAATAAGATATTATTTATATAATACCACCAAAATAATTTGGCGTATTTTAAAAAACAATAAACCGTCTTCAAATTCCTGAATAATGATTGCACTGTTTTTAAGTTTTGCGGGATAAATACTAAACCCCTGGGGACAAAAATTATATGGGACCACCTCGGGATCACATACAGTCTGGAAAATATACGGTCGAATTGAGAACCTCCTCCTTTTTTGAAGTCGGTTAAATTCTGGAGTGGTGTACCGTGTCCCACCAAGCGACACGTTCGATGCATTTCTAAATTAAATTAATGCTACTGTCTGAAATTACACCTTTCGTCAATGATAAACACATTTAGCGAAATCTTAGATTTTTACTCAAACACACTCAAGTCTAAGACGCAGATGACCTATAAAGGAATATCAGATTCAAACTAATAAATTGAATCCCTCATCGTAGGTGCAGAGACCCAGTCCGGGGCGGGAATACTACGGTGGTGGCGGCGGCGGCAAGTTACCCGGGTGATCGCGGGCAGATATTGTAAAGTTGTCATCAAACTGTTACAACTAGCCCGTTATCAGCAAGTGAAGGGAGCGCCGCCGCCGCCCGCACGGGCGGAGCGTCCATAGCGCCCAGCGGGCCTGTCTCACGGCACAAGCGCTGATAACACTCAGAGTGAGGTGAGTGGATCACACTGAAGCGGGCAGAGGCACTCTTTGTTGTATTTAGAACAGAATATAATATTAATTGTAACTCATATACAGAGACATACAGTAATAGTATTTGTGTGTTGTCCCGATGTAACATTTGAAACTTATCATATTAATCACCTTTTTTTCCATTAAAAAAATTTAATTGACATCGAATGGTCGGGCCAAATTACTAGTGGTCAGCAAGTATTGCGACTTTGGGCAACCTTTTAAATATTTCTGCAGCAATACTATATTACTAAAGTAGCAGCAAATCGTGGTTCGGATTTTACAAAATGTGCCATGCTTATGGCATGGCACATTTTATTATACATTTGCTAGACTAAATAAACATACCTAGTTTTAATAAAACTTCCATAGTAAACTAGCTCACAATAAATTATACGATTTAGCATTTTAGCCGTGTCAACCCTAAAACCTCGTCACGTAATGCCTAAAATTGTATATTCTATGTCGTGAGGTGAGCGCGCCGCAGCGAGGATTACCGGCGAGTACACGGCGGCGCGGCGCGACGGTGGCGGCGGCGGCGGCCGCGGCGCGGTCGGAGTAAAGATGCGCGCGCCGGCGCAGGGCAGGGGACGGTGCAAGCGCCGATGCATTACTGAATCCTCGAATCAGAATCAATAACTTTATTTCTTTAGGCTTACAAAATGAGCACTTTGATACTATAAACATAGTTATTATTATCAAATAAGAAATAAGGTGTTATTGATATTCTCTTCACTTCAATTTTTTGTCCACTAGTGGAAGAAGTGAAAAAGAAACCACTAGCACATTATAATATCACTTATGTGTCTAATACATGTTTTCTAAATCTAAATTTAATACGATTTAGTTACATGTCAAATATTTCTATAAAGCTAAACAGAACATTGAATTTCTTACATACTACTGTCAGTGCGGAACGGAGCGACATCTGGCCAAGCATTAACAGCATTGATGTAATCATCTATGGAGTAAAAGGCCTTCCTGATAAGATTTTGTTTAATGTACTGTTTAAATTTACGTATGGGGAAAAATTACGTAAGGGAGTTCAGTTGCTTCAGATGGAAGCTTATAGAACCGCACGCAATTGCCCATAAATGATTTCCCTACTTTTCGTAATCTATATGCTGGGATGTGTAATTTGTTCTTGTTTCTTCTATTTCTATTGTGAACATCACACTTTTTCAAAAAGCTATCTCTATTTTTGTGCGTATATATAAGATTTTCATAGATGTACTGCGATATTACTGTCAAAATATTTATTTCTTTAAATAATTCTCTCAATGAGTCGCGTGGCTTTAATTTGTAAATTAAGCGTACCGCCCTTTTTTGGAGAACAAAGATAGTCTGGATGTCAGCTGCCTTTCCCCAAAGCAAAATACCATAAGACATAATACTATGAAAGTAACTGAAATAAACTAACCTAGCTGTATCTTCATCGGTAATATATCTAATTGTTCGAACTGCATAGGCTGCTGAACTAAGTCTGCCTGCGAGAGCATCAATTTGCGGTTTCCATTGAAGAGTGGAATCAATATGTAACCCTAAGAAACAGTAGAGTCTACAAAGTGAACAATCTCATCCTTTAGCATTATCTTAGTTGGAAATTGTCTTACATTAGGTAACATGAATTTAATGCATTTGGTTTTTTTAGCATTGAGTAAGAGGTTATTGGCGGTGAACCAATCTAGTACGGTTATATACCACTCCGAAACAACCAAACATCATCATCATCATCATCATCCCGTACACGTCCACTACTAACAAGTAAGTAGCGGTCCTGAGCCACCTTCATTCAACGACTCCCTGCGACCGCTACGATGTCGTCGGTCCATCGAGTGGGAGGTCTTCCCGCACTCGCCAAACACCATATGATCATACATTTGTCACCTCTTTGGGTCGCATACACCAATGTTTAGGTAAAATAAAGTCATTCTATGAGACCTCTTTGAAACTCACGCCAACAACGTTTTGTGGCAGATTTTGTGAGATTATGGCTCTGCGATAAATTTGTTTGTGGTTTAAAATGTGTAACGCTTCTGGTAAAATAGAACTACCTATACATAATATAACGACCACGAGTTGATGAAAATGACTGTAAATATAATAGAGTTGCATACGTTTGTAGTCAAAAATCAAATAGCCTCATTAATTGTAATGTGCCGTGATGTGGATACATAACGCGTCCGGGTCCGAGCGGCCGCCGCACTCAGCTGCGACCTCCGTTCATTTCATGAGAACACCCGCAATTACTCCATGATTATTTTTTCCCTGAAAACTTGGAAATAATTTTAATTCCGACGTGCACGCACGCACAAACCTATCGCATTCAGCTGCAGCAGATTATCAAAGCCCTGCGGTTCCCCGCTCTCCCCAGCCGCAGCCTCTCCCGCCCACAATAACCTGGCCCCCCTCCCTGCGTACAAACTGAATCCGCTCACGTGGCGTCAGGGCTCAACATGTTTTGGATGTAGGCTCTGCTCCAGTTTTTAATTACATGCATCATATTGGTCCGATGCACTGAGAGGAATGATTTCGAGTTAAGCACCGAAACTTCATGGTTATGTAAGTCAGAATTTTACATAAATTCATTTCATGCAATCTTATTTGAATATTATTCTATAATATTTTTTTAATCAAAAGTTTGTCTTGTCAATTTAATAATTGGAAAGTGTCGAAACATTTACTTTTGTTAAGTGTGCATCTACTCTGTGATTTTTCGAATTTTAAATCCCCCAGAGCTCGAAAATGAACAAGGTAGAGTTCGAGCAAATCTTTATGAGGTCTGTGAAGTTGGCTTCAACGGCTGCCCATTGAACCGTAAGGCATAGAGGGGAAAGAACGGGGTGAGAGGGGATCTGTCTGTCAAACCAGGGTTGCCAAGAATTCTGGCGAGTTTTTATTTTGTCTAGCACATTCTGTGCTGCATTTTTTTTCCCAATTCAATATTTAAAGAATATATAAAAACCTCTTACACTCAATGACGAATTATTTTAAACCCAAAATGTTAGAATAAATTAAACTTTTTATCCAACGCAATTAACCCAAGTTTGAAAATAAAATAAATTCTATGATTATAATCTAGTGGGCAATATTGTCGAATGAATGCTTTTGAGTACAATGACGCAGCAAAGTCTTTGACGCTTGTCCAGTGTTCGTTTCGTTGATTTGATAGTTTGTTCTTGCGATTTTGTGTTGTATTCCCTGTTCATAGCTGTTTCTCTAAAACGTTAAATATGCCTCGCATGCGGTTTAACGTACTGCGGCGTCAAACATGGAAAATGGTGTTCGATGTCATGAGTTTCATGACAAAAGAAGAGAATGAACGTCTTAATTTAACCTCAAAATGGTACTTTAGCGGACTGCAGCTGCAACAGGTGTGTCTATTAGCACCATAAAAAGAATTTCTAGCCGAAGCCGGGGTGGGTCACTATTTGATAAATATAACTTTTATATTTGATTGTACTTGCGCAGTTTTGCTTCCGTGTTCACAGAGCTCATTAAGTTTCGCGATCACTCTACCACGGTAAGTTATCTGTGTTGACTAAGGTACTCTTGGAACATGACTTGACCCAGTGTCCTCATAAATAATGACTCGTATTCTGCAGACCCTAAATTAATATAGCTGAATGACCACACTCTCCCCTACTGTTACGTAGTTGCATGGCGGCCATATTAGAGTAAACCGGTGCATGATTATTTCAGCAAACTCATCAATGTGGCCTCTCAATTCAGTATTTGAAGTTATCTATTGATAACTCATCGAGTGAGCAGAGCGCAAACTCCGCGTTCAGAGCAAAGTCATTCTCGCGTTGTATTTAAGTTTTTCCAGTTTTTCCGAGGCGCATCGTTTTTCACCAGCAGTTAATTAAACAAGCTTAAATAAATATGTCGGCCTGTGTCAGCGAGGTCGATTGAATCTGTTTCGCCAAATATTTGGCGTTGGCCAAACCCCTCCATCAATCACGAAGGGCGTCGCGGCCGATGCCGACGCGCCTTGAGCCTCGGTAGTAGCTGGCGCGGCGACAGACTCCTTATTATGAAATTGTTAGTACATACCTACTTACATCGCACTCTAACCCCATCATATGATCACACATAACCATTAACCTATATGACCATAGCCTTTCCCGTGCTATACTTTCCCGGATCACAAGACCCTTCTGTAAAGCGCATTAATTTTTACCTCAGGAGATACTTACTATGTCAGTGAAACCTGAAAGAAACCATCCCATCAAAGGTCAAGCTATGAACAGTTTTAAATCTAAATTCATATTACGGTCACAGTTCGTCAGAAACATTGGCATGCCGATTGAAACTGAACTGCTCGCTTAGATAGAGCCTGTATTAGTTCCATTTGGAGGCCATTGTCCGAGTATATGTAGTTCAATTGCTCTGCTAGTTCGGGCATTCTTCTGCCTCCGAAGATGAATGATGTGCTTCCGCATGCCTGTGTCCGTGCTTGCTCCGATCCCGCGTGTGTCCTATCGAAGGGCGCCGTGGTAGTGCGGTGTTAGACAACACCGACTGCTAATTGGCATCCCATAACGTAACGAAGTAAAACAGCTCATATTACATTGAACAATGTTGAGTGACTCGCGGGAAGTTGCAGAGTGAAGACACCCTGTTGCAAGTGTGTGAAGTTAGGGAGCGGAGACTCCGCAGGCAGGCGTGCGAGGGCAGGGCGGGCGGACGGAGCGCGTGTATCCCGCTAAGTATTCTCCACACTTGAATAACTAACCCCTTCGCTTGGCTGGTATACTACACCTACCTAATGAGACCTTGCAACGGTGCGTATCATTACCTAAGCGATGGTTAAAATGTTTTTTAAGGCGATATTTGAGGACAATGTTCAGCGGTGGACATGTATGATATGATGATGATGATAAGGTGATAAAATAAAAGTATTATCATTCCATTTACATATTTGACCAGCAGTAAATTATTATTTACTCATTTATTTCTGATTTACAATCCATTAAATACATACAAAATAATAAAATTGTCAAAGTAAGGTTAGATTATACTACTAAATACTAGTTCCAATTTGTTTATATTCTATAATAGATTTCCATTTAAGCCCGTGGTTCTTAACCTGTTTGTGATAAGGGATCATTTGTAAATTTTCTGGCTTATCATGGATCACTAACTGTATGAATGTCGTACTTTATTCGCGGTGGTGGGTAAGGTGACCTTAAGTGGTGTCAGGGCTTTGAACTAAAGAATGCACAAAATACATGATAGTGGCGAGCGGAGGGAGTCGCGAATTTTTTTTCGGTGTTTGTTGTGTTATATATTTGTGCAATTTGTCTGCAGTGGTGGATAAGATGACATTATTTACCTAGAGATCAGGCTCTGGCTTTTACCATGAACCAAAACAATGTGATTGGCGAGCGGAGCAAGCCGCGCTAAATTTATGTATTTTGTGAAATTTTCTTGTAATTTTATGAAGCTATAGTGGGCAATGTAACCTTAAACTGAAGTCTAGCTGTCAACGCAACATTGATCGAATCTACTTGAAACGGGCGCGACACGTCACAGGAAAATAGCTTGTTGTTTACGGGTTAATTTAACATAATGGGTTTTAATGGCAGTATACAAAACATCAGTAATATTGGCGAGTGACGCTCCACTCGCCAATATTACTGATGTTGCAACTTTTTTGTCGCGGTCAAAAGACGTTAATCGATGTAATAGAAGTTAACGACAGGTATAAAAATAAATAACTCAGAAAAATAAATGCAATTTGTTTGATGATACATTTTGGTGGGATGGCGACTACTTCAGGTGTTTCGTGGACGCCTTTAGATGCATCCAGGGACCACCACTGATTTACACAATTTAATAGTGTGTCTCTTTCTATTCTTTAACAGTCTTAATTTTATATTGAACTAGCTTGTGCTCGCGGTTTGGTAACGCTAACGAAACCGCTATGGAATTGTTCAAATATTATTACGTATAAAGTAGCCTAGGTGTGTGATTCCAGGTCTAGACCTACATCTGGGCCTACACTAAAATCTCATCCCGATCCGTTCAGTAGTTTTGGCGAAGAAGTAAGAAAAATTCATCCATCAAAACTACGCATATAGGATAATAGTGTGATACTGATAATTTTTTGCTCACGAGAGTTGAGACTCGCCGCCGCCTTGCCGCGTCATTTGTCGTGTGAAGTAATATCAGTGATTTAAATTGGTATACACGTTGTTAACTTTCATGTTTCCTCGTCACGTGTTGCGTTGTGTAGGTAGTTTTGTCTAGCGCTGGATGATTGCATCTACATTGTTAAACAGTTATTGTGTTCAGGTACTCCGGGCCGGGGCAGGGTGTTATGTTTGCAATACCTACAGCGCTCTAATGGGATTACAACTTTAAGCACTTTGTACATTTGAGAGTCGTCTACAATATCAACAACATTTTAGCTTCTCGGGATATACATATTCCAAAAAGCGCTGACTCACGTTTCTCATTTATTTCACGAAATTATTCTAAACCGTTAAATCTGTTTTATGAAAATACCTCCACAAACTTATTCACGATCTATGACTATTATAATTATCATAGAGCAGGAATTAAACGAAAATAATGTTTGATTTAGAAGTCGCTCGAGAAGTCGTTCGCTCAAGTCTGATTTTCAATATCACCATACATTATTCGCCCATACATTTATCCGAACATCATTAATACAATACAAAATGAGCTCCATGCAGTAGGTAGTATTAAAATAAAATGTTATCTGGCTGCTATTTGAAATATATCCAGGGGTAGGTATTATTGAGTCTAAATGTGTCGGCATAGAGTTGGTTTTAGGCTCGGCTCGTGTTCACACGATGTGATGTGTTGGGCGGAACGTGATCTCGCGTCGAACGACGCATCAATCAGCGCTGATTAATAACGTGCTATAGAAACTTACATATGTACATACATACATACCCGCAGGGTTATACCTACTGGTACTGAGCCGTTGCGGCCTATAGCTGACTGAGTTGGGACCAAATTCTTCAAGCCGAAACACAGACGTGCTGATCTGAGACATAAGTACAGCTTATACCTACCTCTTAGGAGCCGGCCTCATACAGTGCTGTGTTTAAAGAAAAAGTTACATTTTTAAGACTTAAAACCTAGAAATCAAAATTATATAAGCTGGTCGTCCGACCGGTTTTAATTCCTTGTTTAAAATGTTATTTGTGTGAGTGCTTATATTGTAATAAATAACTTTATATTGACATCACAAATTACTTCTGTCTTCTTCTTATATTCTGTTACCATTTTGAAATGCCTTATTCTAGATGGGATACTTTGTTAGTTATTTCGGTTCAGTGTGTAGAGTACCTTTAGTCTCAGCTCTCAGGGTTAAGAATAAAATGTTCTACAAAGGTAGTAAGTAAGTTTCTTTAAATTCAGTTAATTTTAATTCAACTAGAAACGAATGTTACTATTACAACTCATTGATCTTTTTTTGGTTCCTGACTATTAATAGTAATAGAATCGCCATGCTTAAATTGTTTGCGTTGGGAATGTTGCAATAGTACAGTGAAACAACTGTTAATGTTGCGATAGTACAGTGAACCAACTGTTAATCAATACATTAATTAGATACAAATTAAAATTAACTTTATATTCAGCGATGTGAACTCAATCGATGATGAACTAAGTTATACTCGAACTGTGAAATTATTAAGATATTTATTAATTTGAACCTATAAACTGTCAACTGAGCAGGAAGCAACCCCTCGCCTGAAATCTGCTTACAGGCTGCCTGCAGCCTGCCTGCTAGCCGCGCCCTGCGCGCCGTGATAAAACAACGCTGATCATTCCGCGACTCTGTTTTAATCGAGTTGCAGCTCTATATAGTTTGTCAACTAAATTTTTCCTGTCTACTTTTTCATATTATTTCAGTGGCTCCTGAATTTCAGAAGTTTTTAACGTTTCCACAATGATCGATAACATTTAAATTGTTTGACCGGTTTTACACAGCATTTATCTAACGTGTAATCAAGGGTTTCTGCCTATGTACAACGATGGGACGTACCGTACACCTCGTCTAGTCTAGAGTAGGTACGCTTTTGACTTCAATTTTACCTTGTACAATGCCTGAGCAGGTGTCGGTTATTTGATCCAACTACCACCCACCGTCTGTACGTGTACAGTACAACTGCTTCGTGTCCATCCCAAGGTTGTCTCGAAGTTTCTCATTGTGCAACTCTGTCATCTCTATTTCCTGTATAGTTATATTTTGTTGATGTGCATGAATTCAGCGTGCAGTGTCTTAGTATTTAATAGATACTTCATCGTATATAATAGTCTATTAGATACTTACGATGACGATTGATACGGAGATTATCTACCTAGGTCTATTAGAAAATTATGGATAGAGGCTTTTCTTTAAGCAGGGACAATAATGAATGAGTTTTATTTATGTTGCCTTGTTTTTTGTCACTGTTGTTTTATTTTCTTTACTTACTTAAGTACATTATTTTAATAGGTTGGCTAAAATAGACCTTTAAGTAGATACTTACTTATAAGTAAATAAGATTTTCTTATTTAAGTGAACTAACTATATTTATGTTCGTTGATAAAATAAATAATATTTAAACCGAAGATGTAGTTGTACTCACCGTGAAGCAACAGCAACGTTGCGAGCAGCATCGCGGCGAGCAGCAACGCGCCGCCTGCGGACAAAGTCAAGGGCATTACACAACCTGCAGACTACTCTGTACCTTACAGTTAGCTGTTCACCACCTCTCCACAACTGTACCTGGTAACAATACATCCTACTTCCTATCATACTAATCCTATTTATACATATATCTATGTATATATACATAATTATATAAATATCAAAGTTTGTATGGATGGATGTATGGATGTAGGGATATTTGTTACTCTTTCACGCAAAAACTACATAACCGATTAGGTTGTAATTTGGTATGGGTATAGTTTGGGACCTGGAATAATAAATAGGCTATTTTTTATCCCGATAAAACGCGGTCGAAGACGCGGGCAGCAGCTAGTACGTACACACTAGTTTTACACAGCGTCGCGGTCGTGGACGGACATGGTTTGTATTCATGAGAGATTGAGAGAAAGGGACACACACCACTTTCCTGAGTAGGAGGACGTCATCGCTCTATGCACTCGACAACAACGTAAGCATTTCTTTTAATGATGTATGTATTGAACTAATTTCACTCTCTAGAATTGTTAAAGACGCTAACGAATTTCTAGGCCAAGCTCGACTTTTCAATACAAACAGCCTGGAATACCAAATAAGGTAAGAGCTTAGGGAAAATCTGGCAGAAAACTGAAGACCTAACACAAAATGAAATTTGCATGCTGAATATTACATTCGCATTATCCGTTCCAAGTCCGAACGAACTGTCTTCAACAGAAACTTGGTACAAAACAAAGCTGAGTTGCACAGGGCCGCACCCAGGCCAGCCTCGCGATCGGCGCAGCTGGACCCTACCTCTTTTTAGGGTATAACTAAACCAAAACAAATAGCGTTATTTGCGTTTAGCTGCGGTAATATCCGGATATTTTCCTCGATGGGGCCCTGCTCAGGCAAGCAGCGGTGACACCCTATCAAAGCAGTAATGTGGAGGCGTCGCGCCGCGCCGCGCCGCCATGCGCCACCGCGGACAGCTTATACAATTAATCTTTCTTTCTCTTTGTTCAGAACTCATTCCATTCGAGAACTGTTTAGGATATTCAATTACATTTATAATAAACTGACTGATTTTGTTTTTTAATCAAACTTACTGGTTGGACTTGTTAGCGATTCATTTGTTTGTTTATCAGTTGTAAGGAGACGCCGCCCTTCTCATCATCGTCAATCGTCTCCTAGTACTTGATATTTTCTGCGTTCTGAACCTAGTACACATACATTATCGAAGAACTAACGTGCTGTGGGTAAGTCTATACAAAAAAGGAGGCCTGCGCCCAGCAGTGGGCATAAGAGAGCCACGGAGGACGTGGGCACAAAAGTAGGGAATTAGTAATGTATATATTGTCATGGAATTATAATTTACTACAGAGAGAAAATTTTACGGCGAATGGTAATTATAATCGGCGTGACGCCGGAGCCTGCGGCCTGCCATAATGACTCTCGACACATATCGCTCGCTCGCGAACATACGAGCATGTGTTTTAGAAAGGATTATTCATAAACAAGATATTTGAATTGAGCCGTTGAGGCTGACGCCCGTGTGACTAGGAGCCCATTTGACGACACACTCCTGGCTGCAGCATCAGGTCCTTTGTGTTATTTAGAACTGAACTGAATTATTATATTATGTCAAAAACTTTGGCTTGCATAGATTTGAGCAAAATTTACAGACATAGTAAATCTGATGGTACTTGTGTGTTCTCCAAGATTTTCGATGTAACATAAGGTCAAATCTGATTATAGTTTATTAAAATAGTACCTTTATTGACAAAGAAAATAACAAACAAATAATATAAACAAATTAAAAAAATAAACTGTAGGCTGTTGCAAACAATCTACAGATAGCTCAACTAAAAAGAAAAAAATTATTAAAAAACCTAAGTTATTAAAAACCCCTATACAGCTGCAGTATTATTAAATTTCTTGACATGTATTTTAATATTTATTTTATTTTATTCCTGACATTATTATTATTTCTAGACCCTTTTAAAGCCAAGCATTTTTTATTTTTTGTGTGTTTATATAGGAATAGTCTGTCTGTTTCTTTTTATCTCTTCTGCACCGTACAATATCATAAGATGCTTCTTTCCTTTTCAAAAATCAAGTTTTGTATAAAAAACATATACAACTTGAGCAATAGTATTTTAGATTATAACTAGATCGTGTACATATTTACTGAAAATGAAACAGGTAATGTCAAATGTATCCTTATAGATTTTATTACAAACTGTACCTACTAATTTACATAAAACAAAATGTCTTAAAAAAATTGCGACACAATATAAAAACTACATAAAATAATCAACGAACACAAATAAACAAAATTTCTTGTAAAAAAGCAATTTAAAATCTTTCAAATTTTGCCTGGAAGAAATCACTTCTTAGCGACAAAGCCGTGCGTGGGTGCTCGAACTGTTGTTTTGTTTTTTAGTGCTTTTAATTATTTTTGGAGATGTTATAGCAAAGTTCGTTTGCATTGTAAACTTATAATAAAGTTTCCTAAAGTTATAATCAAGCAAACAAAAAATAATTTATAACAATTTATAAAAAATACAACTTACCGGTCAATGAATCGGCCGGTACAAACTGCACTATATTTTCAAAGTTTTTCAAATAAATATTTCCTAAGTCCCAAATACACCGTGAGGCGCGATCTCGCCAAACTTTGTGCTACGTCGTAGCTGTGCACGGGCGGAGTTCTGCGCTCGAGCGCCACTGCTACGCGAGTGCCGGAGGGCGGGCGCGCTCCGCGGCCGCGCCGCCGCCCGCGTCCTCACGATCAGCCCTTGCAGCGCTCCATTGTTCTTCGCATGCTAATTTGCGTACTCATTACCACTTCCACTTCATTGTTCTGGTTTTACAGCCAGAGAAGTACTCTGGCATCTGACTGAGACCAATAAATAAAAGTATTGTTTGTGTAGTTCCGATATATATTGTTCAAATCAAAAAATTGTACAAAGGGTAATAAATTGTACAACGGGTAAATAAATTTGCTGCTTCACACACCCAGTTTTCTTCAACATTTAAACCTGCGTACAAAATAACTCTTTCCGGTACATCAGATCCAATTCAAATTCGCAGCAAAAACTTGGTTCATAAAAGCATACATACATCGATGTATGCTTTTATGAACCATGCGTGGTTAGCAGTTGGGTAAATATTAATATGAAATTATCTTTTTTTGTGATGAAAATGAGAGATGCTTTTCAGTGTAACAAATAAAGTTCATTCAATTCAATTCAATTCATTTATTTCCACAGTAGGTATTTCTTAGTATACACTTGATGTCGTTAGTTTATAAAATATGACTCTTATCTTATTACACTATTATTACAAAATTTGTAATCAAAAAAGGAAGCACCATAAGGGATTGTATTTAGAAAAAAAAAACAGACAGACAGTCAAATATTAAGTACCTATACTAAAATTAAAAATAAGAGGGCTGTACCTGTTTATAAAATTACAATAATTAATAAAATTATGTCAGAAAATGGTCAGAAATTTAACAAATTAAATATATTACATGTCAAAAAATGTCATGAAAGCTGCTGTATAGAGGCATTGTCAAAGTAAAACTAAACTAAAATAAAGCTAGGTAGGTACTATAAGATAAAAAAAATAAACTGCTGTAAAGGGGCATTGTCCAGTCATAGAAATATTATTAATAAGTTTCATTAGGAACGTTTATAATTGTTGCAATAACATCGTCAATAGCTGTGATCTTCTCTAAAGAGCATTCGTTGTTCGCGAAAACTCTTAATGAAGCCACTCATAGTTCCCTCATAACATAAAACACGTAAGTCTTAATGAAGCCACTCATAGTTCCCTCATAACATAAAACACGTAAGTCTTAATGAAGCCACTCATAGTTCCCTCATAACATAAAACACGTAAGTCTTAATGAAGCCACTCATAGTTCCCTCATAACATAAAACACGTAAGTCTTAATGAAGCCACTCATAGTTCCCTCATAACATAAAACACGTAAGTCTTAATGAAGCCACTCATAGTTCCCTCATAACATAAAACACGTAAGTCTTAATGAAGCCACTCATAGTTCCCTCATAACATAAAACACGTAAGTCTTAATGAAGCCACTCATAGTTCCCTCATAACATAAAACACGTAAGTCTTAATGAAGCCACTCATAGTTCCCTCATAACATAAAACACGTAAGTCTTAATGAAGCCACTCATAGTTCCCTCATAACATAAAACACGTAAGTCTTAATGAAGCCACTCATAGTTCCCTCATAACATAAAACACGTAAGTCGAGAACTTAAAGAATATTGTGTAAAGTTTTCCCGCAGCCTAGCGAACTCGTGAAGTCGCGATATAAAAGTGTCCACCTGTAAGCACCGGCACGGCTCAGAAGAACGCGCGCTCAAACAGAACGCTAGTTGGACTCCGCAACTATATCCAGAACTCACCGCGGTTGTTTTCAACAAAAAACTACTCCAGTCCATCCTTGAACGTTAAGCTGGTAAACTTTTGGAACGGATAAGACAGAAAAGTTTAAATGCCTTGTCTAAATAAACAGTCTAAAGAAGTTTATTATTCAATCTGAAGTTTTATTTAACTCAAGATACAAGAACTGTAGCAGCATGTGCATGTGTGTGTTGTGTAGGTATGTAGCAGACGTGAAAAAAGATAAAACACATCTATAGAACTTGGTTTATACATCGTAACACACACAGCCGGAAACACACTATTAACACACCGCACGACCCAATATTGTGTTTAGTAGAAATACTCGTACCTTAGGACCCGAGGAAACGCGATGCGTGTTGAGTTGAACGAATCCTATCTATTTTCAATGACCAGCCAGAACCACATTGTAAACACCCGACGTTTCGTCGAATCGGGAGATAATAATGTGATTTTGGTCTTAAAAAAATATTACAATTTGATTCAACTCAACACAATATCGTATCGCATTTAGTTGCTTGCAAGGCAGTTTCCAAATCGATTTAACTTTAACTGCATATCATCATTATCATCATCAGCCAGTAAACGTCCACTGCTGAACATAGGCCTCCCCCAAACGACGCCACGAGTAGCGGTCCTGAGCCGCCTACATCCAACGACTCCCTGCGACCGCTACGATGTCGTCGGTCCATCGAGTGGGATGTCTTCCCACACTCCGTTTCGCAGTGCATCGCGGTCGCCACTCGACAACTGCAACAACTACACATACTCCAAGCATATTAAACGGTTGAAATTAATAGCCATTTACTTTTTTATGTTTGTGTCAGTTTTCGTAAGCCATTGCAGTCAGCAATGACTTACGAAAATGGTGATTTTGAGATATGAACGACTGAAGGAACTTAATGGAACGTGTCCCAGACTTACCCTAAGCTGGTGCCACCTCGTGCAGCCCTCCACTGAGAGCCTCGCGCTAAGCTCCGTGCGACGACGTGCTCAATATATAGGTACATTATGTACATAGATGCCGGCTCGACGCATCTCAACGAGATGTTAATTTAATTGCGTGTTTTAGTATTAGATACTTCATAACATAACACATATGGCTCTGCGAGCGTATTTGTTATTTGACCCGAACATATTTACTTATTCCTTTATTAATAAGTTCTAATGTTAGGTCATCAACGAATAATATAACTAAAAGCTCCGATACGAAAAATCCCAAGAAAACGTTGATAATATCTTGCATGTATTCCATTTACGATAGCTTCTACCGTTCAGTTACAGATATTTTTTCGTTGTCCGCGGTGTTTAATAATTGTATTTCTAATAAGTGTTTGTTTAGTGGTATTTAGTATCTCCCGGCAGGCCCTGCCGGCGGACAGCGCGGCTCTGAGTAAGGTCCGGAACTTTGCGAAGCCGGCTAAGCTTGCTCTATCGAGCACAGCCTCGCTCGGTCGGCTAACAAGCTCTTGATTGTCTTGTTCCATCGCAAGCATTCCTCTAGTGAGGAGCACACTCGCCTTGTATCGCCTGATGCGTGGCCTCGCAATCAGGACACGACTCATGAGCTTCATTATCGAAGTTTATTCGGAACATAAATCATCCATCTGTAAAGTAGCTTTTTATAATTTTCAGTCGTTTTAACGTGAATTTTAATTTGACCAAAAATCGCAATGTGTGTATGATATTGATGATAGTAGAATGAGGTGATTGAGAAACCAAATTAAGTTACTGATATATGTAAGTTCTACAAATATTACCGCTAAACAATACATAATATTTAGTATGTTCTGATTCAAATGTTGTTGTTCCCGTCACTATGGATCTGCTCTAATCCACAAACTGGGTTAAATTAGCATACTAGGAGTGGGTGCGAGCGAGATAGCTGAATAATTGTTTACCCATCGAGCGCAGCTTAACAAGACGAGACGCCGCCGCGCCGACATCGCGCAACGCTGCGCGGGGCGCGGGGCGGCGGGGCGCGGCGGTGACGGGAACGGGCTGGACCGCTGACAGAGACTCGTGACGACCAACTGACGTGTTTCTGCCTTATATCAAGGAGCATACTGTTTCCCAACGAGGAAGTTAAGATCGTCAAAAAACTAACTTTACAATAATTTTAATCCCTGACGGCAATTGACTTTGTACCCATCTTTTTGTGTCGGGGTTAAAAATACACACTTATGTAGATAAAATTTTTGAGTGTAAATAAAACAAAGAATTATAAATATC
Source organism: Eupithecia insigniata (assembly GCA_947859395.1). Classification (NCBI taxonomy): domain Eukaryota; kingdom Metazoa; phylum Arthropoda; class Insecta; order Lepidoptera; family Geometridae; genus Eupithecia; species Eupithecia insigniata. Next base: position 151,746 of record OX401995.1, on the reverse strand, counting down.
AATCTTATTTGTTACTAGCTGACCCGTGCCCACTTCGTTGGGCGGTAAATATTTTTAGTTGTTATTATACATATATATAGCCTATATCTATACTTATAATAAAACTGTAACAGGTCCAATTATGTACGTTGAAGATATTTAGAAAATTTTTTTTGGAGGGCACTCTTTTGTCGATACTGATGCCAAAAATGTAATTTTTTTCATCATGTCTGTCTGTCTGTATTTCTGTCTGTCTGTCTGTCTGTCTGTCTGTATCTTGGCCGCGCATAGCTCCGAAACTACTGAACGTATTGAAATGAAACTTGGCAGGATTTGAGTTCATAGTACGAGGAAGGACATAGCATACTTTTTATCCCAGATTTCAATAAGGTTCCCTTGGGAGAGGGGATGAAAGTAAAATTGGTTGGCTGCACATAGCGCCGGAACTACTGAATGTATTCAAATGAAACTGGGCTAGATTTGAGTTCATAGTATGAGAAAGGACATAGGATACTTTTTATCCCGGATTTTAATAGGGTTCCCTTGGGAGAGGGGTTGAAAGTAAAATTTTTTGGCTGCGCGTAGCGCCGAAATTACTAAATGTATTCAAATGAAACTTAGCAGGCTTTGAGTTCATGCTAGGAGAAAAGACATAGGATACTTTTTATCCCAGATTTTAATAGGGTTCTTTAGGGAGAGGGGATGAAAGTAAAATTTGTTGGCTGCGCATAGCACCGAAACTACTGAATGTATTCAAATGAAACCTGGCAGGATTTGAGTTCATACTATGATGAAAGACATGGATTCTGATACTTTTTATCCCAGATTTCAATAGGGTTCCCTTGGGAGAGGGGATGAAAGTAAAATTTCTTGGCTACGCATAGCCCCGAAACAACTAAAGGTATTCAAATAAAATTTTGCATGATATAAGTTCATATTACAAGAAAGGGGCATAAAATACTTTTTATTCCGGAATTCAGAAGGGTTCCCTTATGAGAGAGGATGGAAGTGAAATTTTGCGCGTTGCAGGATGCCGCGCGGGGCAAGGGCGGTAGAGAGCGATAGCCCCCCTCTGTGGCACGGCGTCTGCACTGGCAGTGGGGCCCCAGGCAGCCGGGGCCCCAGAAGTGAGGACTCTAGCAGTGTGGCCCCTCACGCAACTGGACCCTCCCAGTAGCCCCCACAGGGGGGCCCCCACATTGCCCCGCAATGGGACCTCAGTAGCACCTACAGTGGGGAGCACCGGCAGTGGGGCCCCAGAAGTAGGGGCCGCCGGCAGATGGCCTCCCGAAGTGGGCACCCCACATTGCCCCGCAGTAGTACCCCCTCATTAGCCCCCCACAGTGGGGGCACCAGCAGTGGGGCTCTCAGCCGGGGGCCCCCCCACATTTCCTCGCAGTGGGACCCCCGGTAACCCCCACAGTGGGACCCACTCAGTAGGCCCCCACAGTGGAGGGCACCGGCAGTGGGGACCCCCCACTTTGCCCCGTACTGAGACCCCAGCTCTTTCCCCGTAGTGGCCCCTCGCAGTAGGGTAAAATTTCTTGGCTGCACATAGCGCTGAAACTACTGAATGTATTCAAATGAAACTTGGCATGATTTAAGTTCATACTACGAGGAAGGTCATGTAATACTTTAATTCTGGAATTCGTTAAGGTTCCCTTGGGAGTGGGGATGGAAGTGACATTTCTCGGCCGGAGTGTTTGGTATACATCAGAACAGAACAAATGAGAGAAAACTGCGCGCTGCGAATTATGTAGATCTGCGAGACGCCATGAATCAAGATAGAAATTGTGAAGATTTAGGACGACTGTTGATTCTTCCTTCCAGTTTTAGAACTGGACAATAGATATGTAGTGCCCTATTCTCGTAGGTACTATCAGAAGCTTTTGAAACGCATATTATACCTAGGTAAATGTGGAGCTGTGTGACGTCCAGTCAATAAAATCTAGGTATATGTAAATTTATACTATACTATATTAATAAAAATAAGTAAGGTTTGTGAGGTTATACGGGTAATCTATGAAACTACTTAGCCGATTTTGAAAATTAGACATCGTCATCGACTAAAGCTTCCCAAAGTAAGATTAGCGAAAACAAAATCCAAAATTGTATACTCTTGGTAAGATTTCCAAGGATAATTATTATCTACACGTACTTAGTTTTTACATTATTTTGTACTTACCTAGCTAGTTGTTTGACATGTAAGAAATTTCTCTAATCAATAAATGAACTAAACTAAACTAAACTAATTGCCCCGCAGTGGGCCCCCCACATTGCCCCGCAGTGGGACCCACAGTAGCCCCCCGTAGTGGCCCCCCGCAGTAGGGTAACATTTCTTGGCTGCGCATAGCGCTGAAAATACTGAATATATTCAAATGAAACTGATTCAAGTTCATACTGAAGACTGAGACTGAAGGTCTCCTACGCACAAGTTATTTTAAGTTTTGTTGGAAAAGGAAAGAGGACAAATTTATAATTTTTATTAATGATACCTAATGATCCCTAACTTATACAGTAAGGTGTAAGATTTGAAAGATGCGTCTGTTGGGAAGTCCGAAGCTGGAGCTGGGTCTGCTACTCGAAGCTCAGAGTCAGTGGTTGTTGGAAGCTGGAGCCAGGACTACTGATCGAAGCTCGAAGTCAATAAGCCAGCGGATACTGTGAGCTCCGGACTTGGGAGGTAGGAGAGATGGGTTTAGAAGATTAAGGAATCAAGGGTTCCTCAGGGCCGGCTCTTCTTCAGGATAAGAGGAGGTCTTGTTCAGAGGCCACGGTAGACTTTTCCTCATTAGGTATTGGAGGTGAGGTACTTCAAGGTAGTAACTGTCTTTTCAAGACCTAGGAGTGAACTGATCCATTCATGCGAATGTGCTCTATTTATATCAATTTGTTTTTAAACTCCGAAATTCCAATTGAATGGTTTGAATACATTACCAGCCAGCGTTTTTTACAAAGGATTTAGTTAGATTCCATATAAAAACTTTTACAAGACCCTATTAGCGTAGAGTTTTCATGTCAATTATATGGAACGTATCACATTTTAGACGTTAAATATAGAGTTTTGACAGACATTAAAATGACAGTTAAAGAAATTATCAATGTTTTTCTATAAAAAAAACATAGCTTAGAATCAAAATATAAATTTCGGTGTTTTTGCTTTACAATAAGAAAATTACGCGCTATCAATGAGTGTATGAATCATTTTACAGAAAAAAAAACAAGAAAAAGTTGTATTTTCTATCGAAATCACGACAAACATGTATAAATAAGATATGTAAGAGAATGTAGGAACTCATATCTTCGTTTCCAAGTAAGAATTTACATGTATATCTAACGAAAAGTACACAAATCAAAGGTCGACATTAGTATGAGAAGACTATCTTCGTTTTCAAATCAATATTTACATGAAAAGGTAAGAAAAGTACAGAGTTTCCAGATAAACAGACTCATATCTTCGATTCTAAGTCAGTATTTACATAAAAAAGAAAGAAAAGTACAAAGTTTCTAGATAAACATTACAATACTACGAAGGACATGTAATACTTTTTATCCCAGATTTCAATAGGATTCCCTTGGGAGAGGGGATGAAAGTAAAATTTTTTGGCTGCGCGTAGCGCCGAATCTACTGAATGTATTCAAATGAAACTTGGCATGATTAAAGTTCATACTACGAGGAAGGTCATGTTATACTTTTTATCCTGGAATTCGTTAAGACTCCCTTGGGAGTGGGTATGGAAGTGACATTTCTCGGCCTAAAATAGCGCAAAAACTACTGAATGGATTCGAATGATACTTAGATGATTTGAGTTCATACTACGAGGAAGGACTTAAAATACTTTTTATCCCGGATTTCAATAGGGTTCCCTTGGGATAGGGGATGAAAGTAAAATTTCGAAACTACTGAATGTATTCAAATGAAACTTGGCATGATTAAAGTTCATACTACGAGGAAGGTCATGTTATACTTTTTATCCTGGAATTCGTTAAGACTCCCTTGGGAGTGGGTATGGAAGTGACATTTCTCGGCCTAAAATAGCGCAAAAACTACTGAATGGATTCGAATGATACTTAGATGATTTGAGTTCATACTACGAGGAAGGACATAAAATACGAGTCCATACCCCAAAGCCAACAAAATGATTACAAAATTGTTATTAGTGCCGATAAACGACCTACTGGACAGCATCCGGTTTGTACAAACTCTCGCTATCGCTACCAATGATGTTGCCGTCGTCCTGGTAGATCAGCACTGTGACAGGCGGGACATTGTGCTGCGTACCCGGGATGACCGCTTTTCTTTTTTTTTTAATAAATAAATTTATTTATCACAAATACATGCATATATAATATAAAATCACATTGACTTAGAATTAGGTATTCTTATCATATTAAGATTAATATTATGATCTCGCTTTGATCTCTACACTAGGATACCCTGTGCTGTAGAGACCAAAAAGTAGCAATGCTCTAGTTTACAGTGATAGACGATACTAAAGTAATGTTCGGAACATAGATAGGTGAATTTGAGATCTTTCTTGTTTCTTTAGTACTGTTCAGCTCTGAGTGCAATAAATAACTTCCTAAATACTTTTATTACATACCTACTTATTTACCTACAGTATGAGAAGACAGACTCCGTCTCATCATAGTCTTTATCTAGGAGCGATGAATGAAAAATCTTTTTGCAACCTCTTCTTGTTATAGAAAATAAGTTTAGTGCTTTATTTATTTTTGTGTATAGAAAGGGACCTAACCAGGGATAGAATCGACAGAAAAATTGCGTTCGCCTAAAGGAGAGTTTCCATTTGATGTGTCGGAAAGACATGACAATTTTAGATGGCGCTATTTTATGGTATCTCAAAATAACTGACATAATGAAGAGTTGCCTGACTGTCAAGACGTTACGCTTGCAATGCATGGGCGAAACGCACCAGGCATTTGATGCTCTTTAGTCTCTACTCGCTTATATACCTACCTACTGTCGTGGCGAAGACGGATACAACTTTGATCTTCGACTCGGTCTCACGGTTCGGTTCGGTTCACTAAAAATGTTTAAAGTCGTAACTCCACGAGCTCCTGTATGAATCTGATAAAACTATGTGGTTTTGTATTTACCCATTATTTATCACATTGACTTGTATTTAACTAACGCTGTTTTGACTGATCTAAAAACATACATAATTGACGAATTATGGATTTTTCAATTGACCCTTATCACATTTGATTCTCAACTTCTACATTTTGTTGAAATGAAGTGGCAACTGGACAGTGACGTCACCTGGCGGCACTCCCAGAAAAGCAGACCTATCCTCTTGGATCATAGAATTTTCTATGTAATATAGGAATTGACCATTTAGGTACAATTCTTGACTAAAGGCACTCTATAATTTTCAATGTAATATAGAAATTGACTATTAAGGTACAACATGCGAAATATACTCTCGCAAAAAGAACTAAACTCAAATATTCTTCGTAAATATATAAATTGCATTTGCTCCCCTTGGAGTCGAGACCCTAGGTCCGTGGGGTACCGAGGCTCTCCGGGTTTTCAAAAAATTATCTGAGCGCCTGGTCGAAGCGACGCGTGACCCGAGAGCTGGTGAGTATCTGGCGCAGCGCATTAGCATTGCCATACAGCGGGGCAATGCAGCCAGCGTCTTGGGGACGCTTCCGACTGGTATTGATATGGACCAGTTGAGCTATCTGTAGATTGTTTGCAACAGTCTGCAGTTAGCTCAATTGTTTCAATTGTAAATACTAGTTTAATTTCTTTATATTATTTGATTGTTATTTTCTTTGTCAATAAATTATCTAATGTAGAAAAAAAATATATATATATAAATATTCCAAAAATGTATTCATATCAGTATCTCAGGTGATAATAATTTCATAGATAGAATAGAAAAATTAATAACAAATAAAATATAGATTGAAAATAGTGAAATAGATAGGTTTTTAGGTTGAAATTAATAGACATTGCGATTTTCTTTAATTATGAACTGAACAGTCTACGTTACACATAGACTTTGTACGGTATTGTATGGCTCAGCAAAATACGTTCCGTACAACATGAAAGTAACGACGCAGTCTTGGAAGGCATACGTGGCCTTCATATGCGTACTTAGGTGAATATGGCTCCTTCTTAAAATGATCCGTTTAAACGATGAATTTCAACTATAAATTAACATAATAAACCCTATGTTTGTCTTATGGTTAAAGAAGGTAAAAATTGTGATTTGTTCGTACGATAAAGTAGCCAAAGAGCTGGGTCGGGGGCTTGCCCTAGGATTTTACGAGTCACGGTGTCAATATCGGCACTGGTCGCGCTATTGCCGTGGAGGTGTATGGCGGTGTTATCTGATTCTGGCTGCCGGCCGTGACGATCCCCTGGCGTTTAAAGTATCTTCCTGAGGTATATTTGCGGAATTTATAACAGGTGGCAATGAACGCGTAGACCATTATGGTGGACGGAATCTTACTTTCCAACACAGCATTGAGTTTCTAAAAACAAATTTGAAGTTTTCCCGAATAAGTATGAGCATAATAGTTTATGGTTTTTTTTTGTCATCAATGCGTCTATTTATCTTTTCTTTGGTGTACATTACGATATTTTATCGTTTTCTAATAGTTCATTAGGCTATGAACAGATATCTATAAAAATAAATACTTAACCGATTGTTTTAGGTTACCAGAACTCAATAAACAAATGAGCTCAATAAACCAACAAGTGTATGTTGCACGGTTTAAAACATTATAAGCCTGAAGTACCTTAATGTTCGTATAGGTAGGTAATACTACAATATATATTTAGAGATGCAACTTTTTCGCAACGCTATGAAAACGGAGAAGGATGTAGTAATAAGCAGACGCACGACGTAAGTACCTCGATGTAAAAATCTAATTTTTTTTTGCACTTTGTGGCAATAAAGACACTTTAACTTTGCTACACAAGGGAGTAACAAAGTTACACCCTTATATATATAGAGTTGTCATGGTCATCTTGAAAACACCAAAGCAGAGGATAAAAATGTTTGTTTACAATTTTAAAATCTCGTATGTACAATCATTTTAATGCGATAACGTTGTGTATCAGGTTAAGAAGTCTGTTTAGTTTTAGTATAACAATTTGCAAAGTACTTCGCCATGTTACTTTCTTAGTTTAATTCAGCCTACATGGCTGATATTTTGTTTCAATAATAATTGGAAATTTCCTTGGAGATTTGAACCCATTTGCTGTTGTTGACTACGTGTTGGGTCTTCACTCAAGCCGTAGGACCAAGATATAATTTATTTATATACTTTGCTATGTTATTTATAACGTGTTTTTCATTTCCGCAATCTTAGACCGAATCCGAGTGCTTTGGTAGTCAATATGTATTATTATTATTATTATATATTAATTAGTAGCCTTAAACACCTCACAAGTGGAGGAAAACACTAGTAACCATTATTGCTACCCGTATAGGGTGCTTGGTTCATCTCGACACTATACGAGTGGAGGGATGCAGTGGTAACCATTAGTGCTACCCATATAGGGAGCATGGCTAATCTCGACACTTCACAAGCGGAGGTATACCGTAAGTGGTAATTATTGCTACCCATATAGGGTGCTTGGCTCATCTCAGCACTATATACGATTGGAGGGATACATACAGTGACAACCACAAGTGCTGCCCTTATAGGGTGCATGGTTCACCTCGACACAATTACAAGTGCAGGAACACAGTGGTAACCATAACCACCCATAAAGGGTGCATGGTTCATCTCTACACTATAAAAATGGAGAAGGGGTTTTTGCTATATATATAGGTTATTGTAGCAAGCTACCCAACATTTAGATAAATGACAATTATAATCTCGGACGAGTATTTTTGAATGTTTTGGATGATTTGCGTTACACATTATAGTAAGAAAACATACAACAACTTAAAAAATATATATAAGAGGTACAAATATTGATCATGATATCAATTATTAAAGGTTTGAGGTAATCCGTACCTTTTTGTCAACCAGTATTGATCAAAAGTCGCACATGGAAAAATGAGGGTAGTTCTTCATTCGGTTAAATTAGTTCTCAGACTCGTTAAAAGTTATCTAGGAAAGAACTCACTATGTATGCATTTAAATTATCATAGGGTTGATTGTTAGAACCACCTACCTGTCCTTCCGATGTGTAGGTATCCATCCGAAAATGTATTTTTTCCACGGTTGAGGAAAGGTCGTAACCGATTCGTCTATACCACTCTAATAACTTTTGGTCATGGTATTTAACATAATCCTTGTTTTTATTTCGTTTTCTCATGTTATTTCTACAAAAAAACTAATCTAACACTTGATTTTACATTATTTTGTAAGAAAATATGTGTGACTTCGGCAACACAAACATAAATAATGACAAGTGACGCTGGCTGTCAGAGAGACGTTAGGTTACGGGCTAGTGGCTGTATTCTACCAGGCGTAGGGTAGAATATTAATGTAATTCTTGCAGGTCAGCTTTATATATGTCACGGAAGCAGACATTCGTAGATCGCTGCAATAAGTTATAGAATCCTGCGTTAATGCCGAAGTATAATAGCTCATGGGTGACCCTTTCAGTACATTTATAGTAGTCCATTGTATAGCTAACTGGCTATGCAGGACAAACCGTAGAACAGTTCTGTCATCAGGGCGCAGTAATCCTTGTTTCAAATATACTTTTTGTTAATACCAAACAGAAGTTTAATAATACTTATACCTAACTACATATGGAAGTAGTCACAAGTTATATTTTTGTGTTCACTCAAACCCATTTTCATAGGGAAGCTCTCTGGTAAAGTAATACACAGAAAACAATACCAACGAAGATCAGGTGCCTACTTAAAACCATCAAAAAAGTAGCTTTTCTTAATCTAGGTACTCGTCCAAATAATGAAATTTAGAGACTACAGTTTGATTTGAAGCAGTTGATGGATCAAAAGCTGAACAATATCCAATTTGAGTACAGACTAGTAGGATATCTAGCTAACTGGATAGTTAGCTTGGTACTTACAACAGATGTAGGCTACCTACACCTATCATATATGGTAGACAGGGCTGGTTGCAGCTGTGTACGTGCGCTGCATGTGTGACTTCAGCATCATGCCGGAGTCATCGATCCACGGCACAATTGCTTACGTAGGTACCTATCTGCGTAGTAGGTATGTACCTATGTACATAGCTAGTGGCCATGTACACACACTGAGGGTGCCCAAACTTTACAATTCAAAACCGATATTGCTAAAGTTCAAGACATATCATCGTGCGGGCGAAACCGTCTTTTGTTTAACTTTTTAATCGACTTCAAAAAGAGGAGGTTATCAATTCGTCTTGATATCTCCGTCATTTATGGACCGATTTTGAAAATTCTTTCACTAATAAAACAGTAAAAATTTTATCACCAGGGGATTAGTATGTATCCCACAAAACAAATAAGTGCAAAAGTAAGGGAATTTGAAGTCGGTTTATCGCTTTTTTAAAGCACGCCATATCAATACTACAATAACCTTGTAAAGGCTCCGGTTATCTTATGGCGAATGAATAATGTCACAAGAAGGTACCGACAACATTTCGGCACTCTTTACTCACTCTGAATCTGAAGCTTTACGAAAACCTACCTATATCAATCAAACGATTAAATGAATGAGAATCTGTGGCTATCACGGCTCATGACAAGTAAATATCATTCGCGAGATGAGGTAACATGGAGCAATACTCACGCATTATTTCTGTATCCAGGTGGTATAGATTATTACTATTCGGTATATGGTTTATCTAAATGATCAGCAGGAAGACCTCGAAAATTTGGCTTCAAAGGATATTTTGTTGGTGTTATATTTTTTTCGGTAATCGATTATCCTAAATAATCGAATAAAAAAATTCAAAAATGTATGCATTACCTATGCCCTATTGTAGGAGGGGGTTAGTGGGGGAGCGGGCGGGAGTAGCCGCAGCACAGCGCGCGGTAGTGGTGCGGGGTGCTGCGGCTGAGCATTACCGATAACTATTTCGCAGATCACTTGTCAAAGGGCTGTCCTGTGCATTCTCAAACGGGGTCACTGTGACCAAGGCAAGGGCATAGTGATCCTTTGCGCTCCACCACTACACTACGTGTATCGCCATCGATTATAATAACGAAATAATTGACACGCAAGTTTGTGCGACGCAATGTTTGTACAATCTAAGGTGACCTCTGTGGCACAGCGGGGGAAGGCCCGCCTGCGACGCAAGTTTGTTCGACGCAATGTTTGTACAATCGACTGTTGAGTCCTTATAATGAATGAACAGTCGATTGTAGAGCACATCTAAATAAACGTGCTCTTGGGTGGAATACTCAGTTGCCACCTCAGTGAGTAGCAAGCACAATCTTAAAAATAATAATATAATTAATCTTTTGTTGGAAAACTTCAGATCCTTTTTATCTAAGCCTTTAGATCAAAAGACAATAACTCCATTTTACAGATTTGTAGGCATAAGCAATTTTGTGAAACAAAATAATAATATGAATTCATAATATAACTATGTGATTTTTTGTATAGTTTATTACAATTTTTTTGTATAGAATTGTACATGAACTCTTTCAATATTAACATCATCTGCTTAACAGAACACTGGCTGAAAAGCTATGAGCTCATGTTCAATTTCAGTAACCACCAAGTTGGTAGCTCCTATTGCAGATCACATGCTATTCGTGGAGGCTCATTAATACTATTAAATAAATTCATAAAATTCAAAGAACGTTTACATAATATGCTTATCCGTTGAAGGCCACATTGAAGTAGCATGTGTTGAGTTGGAGCAAAGTATTGTAGTAAGCGTATACAGCCCACCATCAGCTTCTTTTGAAATATTTGAAAAAAATATGGATGATATCTTATTCAAAATATCAAAATCAAATAAAAACCTCGTGGTATGTAGAGATTTTAATATTGATCTTTTAGAAGTCTACTCCCTTAGTAGTAGATTAACTAATTTATTTAATTCTTACAATTTAAAGCCACTTTTTATGGAACCTACTAGAATAACGGAAACCTCAGCAAAATGTATAGATAATATATTTGTTTGCCTAAATAATAAAATTATTAATAAAAATGTAATAAGCAATTTAAAATCAGACCACTTAGGTCAACTAATAAAATTAGAAATTCAAGTAACAAATAATAACTGTAAAAAGAGAATAACATACATACCTGTGACCACAAGTCGATTTGAACGGTTAAAATTGGATTGGGATTGTAAACCTCCACCTAATTACTCTCTTAACAACCCAAATGAGTCATATTGCAGTTTTTTTAACAAATTCACCAATGCATTTAATTCTATATTCACACCCAAATCGACCATGGTCTCATGAATGGGCAACAGTGGGTATACATAAGAGTAGAAATAAATTGTATGAATTGTATAGTGAAAAACAATACAATTTTAGCCAGGAGTTCAAAGACAAAGTAAAAAATTATTCAAAAATATTTAGAAAAGTTTGTCAAATAGCAAAATCAAATTATATTAGCTCTAAAATTAGAGACAGTGAAAATGTAATAAAATCAACATGGAAAATAATAAACAGTGAGACTGGAAAGGTCAGTACCTACATTAATGATTACAATTTAAAGATTAACGATTGCTCAGTTAAAATTGATGTTGAAGTAGCCCAAGCATTTGAAAACTTTTTTACTGACATTCCAATCTCTACTACAAAGTGTCTGAACTCTTCTCAATTAATCGCTGAGTCATTACTGAAAGAAAATGTACCTGCATGCGAAAATAAATTTAATTTCCAACATGTCGATGAAAACGATATTAAAAAAGCCTTTAAACTTTTAAATATAAAGAAAACTGCAGATCTCTGGGGCATTTCCGTTAGAATCATTAAACCATTGATTGATACTATTGCACCAGATCTAGCTTTTATATTTAATGAATCTATTGATTGTGGCGTTTTTCCTGATCTGATGAAACATAGTAAAATAATACCACTGTTTAAATCGGGTAGTAGGTCTGACCCCACTAACTTTAGACCGATATCAGTACTGCCTACATTCTCTCTCTCGCAAAGTTTTTGAAAAACTTATATTACATCAATTGCTTAGGCATTTCAATGGCAATGACCTGCTACATTGTAAGCAATTCGGGTTTACTCGCGGCAGGTCAACTACTGATGCCGGTGTAGAGTTGGTATCGCATAATTTTGATGCTTGGGAGAAGTCGCAAGACGCTTTAGGCGTTTTTTGTGACTTGTCAAAATCATTTGATTGTGTACACCATGGAACATTAATCAGGAAATTACATCACTATGGAATAAAGAACAACTCTTTGGATCTTCTTACTTCTTACTTGAGTGACAGGATACAAAGAGTTGACGTAAATGGAAAACGGTCTTCGGGATCTGTAGTTACAATGGGTGTACCGCAGGGATCAATCCTCGGTCCTTTCCTATTTTTGGTTTATATTAACGACCTGCCTCATCTCGTTAAAAACAATCACGAGATTGTATTGTTTGCTGATGATACTTCTTTAATTTTTAAGATGATTAGACAAAACACAAATTTTGACGAGGTAAACAATGCAATATCAAAAGTAGTCCACTGGTTTGGTGTTAATAATCTTTTGCTTAACGAAACTAAAACTAAATGTCTTAGATTTATTCTACCAAATGTAAAACAAGTTAAGGCTGATGTAAACGTAAAAGGAGAAACGTTAGAAATTGTAGACACTACCGTATTCTTAGGAATAACCTTAGATAGTAAACTTCAATGGGGCCCACACATAGATAAGCTATCGAAGAGACTTAGTTCTGCAGCGTATGCAGTAAAAAAAATCCGTCATCTTACAGACGTTGATACTTCCAGACTGGTCTATTTCAGCTACTTCCATAGTATTATGTCGTATGGTATATTGCTGTGGGGGAACGCTGCAGATATTAACACCGTATTTGTGCTGCAGAAGAGGGCTGTTCGTGCAATCTATAACATGGGTCCTAGAGAATCCCTACGTGATAAATTCAAAGAAATAAATATAATGACAGTACCATGTCAATATATTTATGAAAACTTATTGTACACTCATAAAAATATCGATCGGTTCCCTAAAAATTGCGACATACATAATGTAAATACTAGAAATAAGAATAAACTCGCTGTGCCCAAAACTAGGTTACACAAGGTTAATGTATCTTTTAGAGGGCAATGTATACGCTTCTACAACAAAACCCCTAGCGAGTTGCAAAAACTTTCTATAAATAAATTCAAACAAGTTGTCAAACATATCCTTTGTAAAAAGGCTTATTACAAAATTTCAGACTATCTAGAAGATAAAAAAGCTTGGGACGGATTTTGCCCAACTCGAAAAATAACTCTAAAAATAACACCTAACAGGCTAAAGGTTTCTTCGTCGCTTCTTTACTTTAGTCTACATACCGAAGCGACCGAAATCCAAATATCACTTTATTTCCAAATCAGTGTTTAATTTTAAGAATTTGACCTGTTCTAAGTGTACATTTATTGTATTTACGGAAATAAAGAAACTTTGACTTTGACTTTGACTTTGACTTTGACTTTGACTTTGACTTTGACAAGTTTACCGACACTATTTTATAGCAAACACAAAATTATTATGCAAACTCTAAAAACTCTCCTATATATGTACATTTTAGCGAAACATCGATCAGACCAAAACGACGAAAAAATATAATTGTTTTGAACTGGTAACGTGAAAACAGCAAAAAGTGGACTTATTGTTTGTGACTTTTTGATCTGAGCCATCGTATGCATCTCTTGAGGCATTGTATGTGGTCTCTTGACGTAGGTATGTGCGCTAGTAGCGTGCGCGAGGCAGCAGCAACGGCATCCTGAAGATGATTGTTGTAGCACGGGCAGACTGGTCCATTCAACACAGGTGGATGCAGATAGTGATGGTGCTCCATCTGATCCAAATTTTAATTTCATAATAATTTAATAAATTTCTTTTGTAATATTTTATTTTATAAATTTTAAATTTACTGTTACATTTTGTTTATTATGCTGTTTATAGTTTTAAATTTGTAGTATGGATTTATATGATATGAAATAAATGAATAATAAAATAAATTATGTTGCTGTAGTCGTTTACTTCTCTTATGGTCGGTATTTCAAGGTATTCATGTACTTCGCAGTTTCTCACAAACCAGTATGCGGACACTGCTTCTATGATAATAAAAACATTATACTTGTATATCTATGTTTGTAATGTTTTAAGTATACCAGTTGACTAATACCCATAACTGTGTGGATCGTCCAGCATTATATATAATACTAGTTTATTAGGAGTGCGCGAGCTGCAAGCAGCTCGCAGCGGTTGTGTAGACTATTTGTTTTTTAATTTAGAGCCCCTTGTTGTACGTAACCTACGTCTTTGATTTACTCGAAATCGATATCCAAGAGGAAGATTTGCGATAAAAAAATGTCAGCTATCTTGGATTTAAAAATGGACATCTTTTTCGTAGTCTACGAGTTCGAGTTAGTCGAAAACGATACCCATATCAGATGTTTTGCTGGGAGAGGGGTTCAAGGGGACTGGGGGCGTCGGGAGGTCACAGCACGGCTCGCTTTGCTCACCGCAATGCTCTCCTGGGTTTAGGAAGAGGGGGTTCTTGGGAGGCGTTGGGGGGTCACAGCTCCCTTCGCTCGCTGCAATGCTCTCCTGGGTTTATGAAGAGAGGGTTATTGGGGGGGGGGTCACAGCACGGAGAGCGAAGCGAGCCGTGCTGTGACTACGTGCCCCAACTATTTTGGGGGTAAGGGGGGCTACATTTTTATTGCATTCGAAACCACTTGACATCCTCTATACAGCCCAAAAAATGTTAATCAATAATGGCTTCGCTCGGGAGCCCCTTTAGAGGGGGGAAGAAGAGGGGAAGAAGGGGGGGTCGTGGGAGTCACAGCACGGCTAGCTTCGCTCGCCGTGCTGTTCCCCGTCGTCGCATTCCACCCAAAAAAAGGTCAAAATTAGGCCAAATTTCGTTTTTTTATAAAAAGGGGGGTCTAGAGGGGGAGGGGGGCCAAATTATTTTATGTTTTCATAGTGAATTTTTGTCCTCTACATGACCCAAAAAAAATTTTCTTTCCAGTTTTCCCCCACTTAGGAGATACAAAGGGGGGGATGGGGATTTTTTTCCCCTTTCGAGAAGAAACCTTCTATACGATCCTGCAATCGAAACCCCCCTACAACACCGGCATCTGGGAGCAACCTAAAAACGGGGGGGGCTATTTTGGGGCAAGGGGGTAAAATTTTTATTACATTCAAAAAAACTAACATCTTCTATACAGCCCTACAATTTTTTTTAAATCAATAGGGTTTCGCTCTGGACCCACCCTAGAGGGGGGAAGAACCCCTTCTTCCCCCCTCGGTCGGGGGTTCACCGTCGTCGCATTGCGGCTCGTTTCGCTCGTCGCATTGCTCGCTTTGCTCGCCGCAATGCTCCACCTGACAAAAAAGGTCAAAATTAGGTCAATTTTCGTTTTTTTTATAAAAAGGGGGTTCTAGATGGGGAAGGGGACAATTTTTTTTTTGCTTTCAAAATTATTTTATATCTTCTATATGACCCAAAAAAGAAAATTCTTTCAAGTTGCTCTGCTTGGAAGATACAAAAAGTGGGGGGAGTTTTTTTGGGGGGAAGGGAAGGTAATTTTTTTTCCCATTCGAAAAGAAACCCTCTATACGATTCCGCAATGAAAACTCCCCTACGACGACGGCATCTGGGAGCAACCTAAAAAAGGGGGCTATTTTGGGGGCAAAGGGGCTAAATTCTTTTTGCATTTAAAATTATTTGACATTCTCTATACAGCCTCATAATTTTTTTTATTAAATTTGTGTCCACTTGCGAGCCCCCCTGGGGGTGGGGGGAAGGGGGGGGGAATCTCAAAGAGTCGGAATTTTCCCACGCGTCGCTTCGAACAGGCGCTCAGATAATTTTTTGAAAACCCGGAGAGCCCCGGTATATTCGAGTTGACCCACGACATGTCGCGCGTTAGGGACCAATGTTGCCGACGATATAGTCATTATGGCAGAATCACTGGAAGACCTTAGCAGGATGCTCAGAGACCTCAACACCGTTTCCCACCAAGTGGGTCTTAAAATGAGCATGGGTGAGACAAATATCATGTCTAATGCCCATGTCGCACTCTTACCGGTCTATGTGGGGAACGATCTTATCGAAGTTGTTGATCATTATGTCTACCTAGGCCCAACTAGGTAAATCCAACTTCGATAAAGAGGTCAGCCGACGAATCCAACTCGGATGGGCAGCGTTCGGGAAACTTCGCAATATCTTCTCGTCACAGATACCGCAGAGCCTCAAGACGAAAGTCTTTACCAATGTGTGCTACCAGTGATGACTTACGGATCCGAGACGTGGTCGCTCACTATAGGCCTTGTGCAAAGGCTCAAAGTTACCCAGCGAGCTATGGAGAGAGCTATGCTCGGAGTTTCTCTACGCGATAGTGTCCGGAATACGGAAATTCGTAGAAGAACGAAAGTTACCGACATAGCTCTCAGAATCAGCAGGCTGAAGTGGCGATGGGCAGGCCATATAGCTCGTAGAACCGATAACCGTTGGGGAGTAAAGGTTCTCGAGTGGCGACCACGATGCAATGCGAAACGGAGTGTGGGAAGACCTCCCACTCGATGGAACGACGACATCGTAGCGGTCGCAGGGAGTCGCCTTGCCGTGGCGGGGAGGCTTAGTAATCGCGGCTTAGTCACCCGCGATGAAGCTAAGAGGAACCCATGGGGCCGTGCCAATGCAGACGGTGAAACGGCTGGCCCCGAGATGGACCGCTCCTCTGGGTTTTGCGCTCTAAGCCTAACTCTGACTGACCCGTCGCAAGGGGACTTAGGGGCCTTTGAACACGGGGTCATCTGGCGCCCATTTGGCAGGCTAAGGTCCCCGAGGTGGTCGCAGCGCATCATGTGTTTCTGGTGCGTCGCGAAGGGGGTGCACCACACCCCCAGTGAGGGGCCCGATATCGGGCAGCCGCGCTGGGTTTGCGGAAGAGAAAAGGTTCCCGCGTTCCCACCACAAGTGGCAGAGGCGGAACACCCTGAGGGTTTTAGTGGGTTAAAGTCCCACATAATCGTACTGTCTCCCCGTGGCAGTACGATATGCGTGTGACGGATTTCAATGAATAAATCGAAGAATTTACCAATCGAAACATTTAAATCCACTGCCACCTAGTGAAATCGGGTTGAACTGTTTGTTTACGGATTAAGGATAGGTGGTGAAGCGATGCAAACACTGTATCAAAATAGTATCTGAACAAGGTAACAGGTGTCGCTTTAAATACGTATGTATGTAAAGGATACCCTATTTTGTGTATGGTTTAGCAACTAATTAAATCTGTATCAATATTATATAGTAGACAATGTTCATAAATCGTTATTTGAATTTAAGAGATGCTTTAGATATAAGTTTGGTGTACGATTACATCAGTTGAATTGTAAATACGATGATAATTGACTGATTTTGTGATAGTTTAGCAACTAACTAATTAATTATGTAACAATATATGAAGCAGATAATATTCATATACCATTAGTGGAATTTAAGAAAAGATTTGTTAAGATACCATTTCTTTATATATCAGATTGGCATATTAGAAATTATGTTGCTTCATCAACTGGCTCCTAAATATGACTTTATTAACCTCAGGGATATAATATAGCGATTTTGATGAATCAAAAGAGTCTTTGAATAAGTTTCAACATAGGTTTACCATGTTATTTGTTTCTAAAAGAGTTAGATTATAAATATAAATACGACTTGATTCGGATTGGCTCTGGTGATTCAACAAACAAGACCATATTTGGAGAGGAAGGATTTTGTATGGGCTCTGAGGAGCAATATAAAAGAAAAAGATTGTCTAAAAGGGGGTCAGTTTGTGTTGTGCAGCTTGGGTGACAAAGTTAAGTAAACCATTGTTATTATACTATTTTACATGTGTCTTTCCGTGTATTTACCTACAAATACATACATAGGCAATACTGCTTGTAATTTAGCTTCCGAGTGGAAACTAAATAATATCTGTACTTATTGTTAAACTGAGGTATGTAATTTGGTACCTTGTAATTTGTTCATATTTATATTTTGTCCTTATTTGTTATTGGCTTCGAAGCTTCAAAGTAATTTTACAAGTACCTTCATTTGTATTTCTTTTTATATAATGTAAATTAATAAAGGTAATTATTACTACTAGGACTATGTTCTATGTTTTTGAGTGATGCTGTGCTTTTGTATACAATATAGCCAAGGTACTTAAATGTTTTATAATGTTTCATTATTTCATACATAGGTTACCCCCTTGTAGGAAAACAGTAAGTAGGTACCCTCCGTACCTACTCTTAAATTCTAGGACGGAAGATGTTTGTTCTGTTTAGTTTTCAGAAGCTTCTTGTCATATCCAGCCAGCAAATCAATCAATGATTGACTGATAACTACAGTAGTATTTTTTTCAATGTATTTACGTAGGAATCTTAAGAATTATCTCTGATACTTCGCAGTTGTGTAGTATATAGCAATAGGGAACTCTCTAAATTCTAACACGTGCGCATTTCCCTCAGGATAATAAAAAAAAAGGCAGTCGTTGGATGGAGGCGGCTCAAGACCGCTATTCGTGGCGTCGTTTGGGGGAGGCCTACATATGTTCAGCAGTGGACGTGTACGGGCTGATGATGTTGTCCTTGTTCATTCCACAGGAAACGAATGCGAAATTAAATCCAAATATGTCCTCATCTTTTTAAACGTTTCTCTAAAACTAATCTAATAATAAGTTATGAAACCAATCACACAGTATGACCAATATCTGATCTACACTCAAAAATACTTTCAATGTATACAAAAATGGGCACGGTGTTTTAACTCTCACAGGAAACAAAAAACACCGAATGAATAAACAAACATTAAAACTACTGCTTCAATATTATATTTTTCCTTTAAAATATAAAGATTTTTGTAATTATTAGTACCACCAAAAAACGCATTTTTGTTTAGCGCCTTGCAAAATAATTGGAGCACAATTTCAAAACAACTTCAAACTTATTGGTCATATTTTGATATGATATATGATTTGTTTCATTACTCATTAGATTCGTTTTAGGTAAATTATTTTAAACAGTTCGTGCAGAATTTGGAATTTTTTTACGAAGCCCCCTTAAACCAAACAATTTATACGTCAATGTATTTCAAAGAGGAATTCTTGGAAGTATGTACCTACTAAATTACTAAACCTCTAAGTAGGAATAAAAAAAACCATCGGCATTTTCTGTACACAACATACCTAGGTGCACATAGTGACATCTATCGCAGAGTCGTAAAAGCTTGATGAGAGAGGGCGGAAAACCAAAGGCTTCGCAAATGCTATGGAGCCTATAAGAAAGTGACAGACATTCGCATATTTCGTTGCTGCACTAAACGCCACTAGATGGCGGCCATCAAGGGTTGCTGAATATTATGAAAATGTATTTCACTGCCTAGCTTTTCATCACAGCGAACTTGTTGAGATTGTGTAGATGGCGCCGCGCTAAGACTCCAGACAGTAGGTAGGCGTGTTTGAGTCATAGGCATGAGGAGAGAAAGAAAAGCTGAAAAAAAAGCTTAGTTAACACACAGACATGGTAAAGCTGCACCTAGTTAGCAGAAGTTTTGGTGTTTTGTGTTCTCGCTTGTGACTTTCCTTCTTCATATGTGATAAAGAGCCACAATCTACTGATTTAACTGACGAATGTACTACTCTTAGGATAGAGTTGTATTTTATGCGATTCAAAATAAATGCAAAGGAAACATTTAAACTTTCTACGAAACTTACGGAACAAATTATGGAACTCTTGGCGAAGCAGCCTCTTTGCATTTAATTCACTAACATAAGTGATTTATATTTATCCAAAATCAATCGGTAAAAGTACCACGAAGGTATGTACATGCTGGATACAGTGAGACATAGTGAGTAGGTATAGAAGTGCAGTGCAATCATGCGGCAGCTTTGCATAAAAATGATTACACGGAAAAGTCATTTTGTGGCGCCGGGCGGGTTGCTGGCGTGGTGAAGCGGGCGGCGGTCTGTGGTGGAGCTAGGGCGGTGCGGGTGGGCGCAGAAATCCAATTACATTGTTCCTAGGAGAGGTTTCTGCGAGAACCGGCGCCCCCGAGGTAGGTATTCGTGCTCGGAGCCATTCAAACAACCATTCAAACAACTGCTCTCTGGAACCTTTGTAGTGTCCTAGCTTGCACAGTTCATAGTTTGCATTAGGATTACTAATTCCACAATATTTACATTCTAGTATAGTATTATAAAATCTGTGCATTAGGTTAGATACCAAAATTCACCAAGCAATTATTACATATACAATAATAAGTACGGCGAAGCCGAAGCGATATGAGCCAGCTCCGTGCTGAGACCCAATCTAATTATGTGGTTTCCGTTGCGCAACCGGCCTGGACCCTACGGAGCGGTCAAGTATTTGCAGTGGTTCTTCGACTCCGGAATTGGCCTTGTTTACATCAAGCTTATCTTACGCAACACTCGTGTCCTAGTATCCTATTCGGTGTATCACAATTAGTTCATATATGTATCTGAGATACTTCCTGTCCTATAGTCACACACACCCCTCTCCACTGGGGCTTTCCGACAAGAGGCAATCTCCTGAAGTGTAGCGATGAATCCGAGAGAGTTAATTCAATCAGCTCGCAGCTCATCAACGAGTAATTGCTTTTAAAGTTTCCGGGAATTGTTCTACACTACAACACCATTGTGTTTGAACACTTACGGCGCGGCGCGGCGAACAACTCCACTCCGGCGCCTAGTAACGCCGGAGTGGAGTTGTTTTGCTAGAATTTAATCTTAGTTTTAACTTCTTGTTATGCTTTTATTGTGCAATGGTGCTTAAAGAAGCAGCGCTGTAGTGCACGTGGTAACAAAGTGCCGCATCCGTGTTTCCGCTCCTTAGCCTCGCCGCCACCACCCACCCTGTTTCCGCTTAACTTATTTATCTTTTCTGAAATTCACACACTTTTAACGTTGTCTCATTATTTATAGCGTAATTATAAACACTGTGGCCAAAGTGTATATACTATGTAGATACAGCATATTAATTGAACCAGGCAAAAGATACCTGTAAGGTGAAACCGCACTATTCTCTCGCGTCAGCCTTTTTCCTTCATTGTAGCAATATCAACGCGCGCGCTCTCATCAGTTCACGTTAGCCATTCAAACCGGGCGCGTGTCTCATAACATCATTAGTCGCGTGTTGGAATAAAGTAAATATTATATCAAATCAAGACTTATCATTCTAAAGGTGTAAAGACCTTACAGTACGTACGTACTCCGTAACATAAAAAAAAAGTTTAATAACTTCTACATAAAGTGCCTGCCTTAAAATAAATAAATAATGTAGTCTCAGTTATGTTCTGCCATGAATAGAGGCATGTTTCAAATGTTTCAAACACTTCTTTTTAATTTTATAATATTTATATTTTTTTCTGAATGAATTCTATGTATGAAACAAAAAATATAGACTAGACTCGCTTCGACAATACAGGATGTTTATGTAAACAATCTTACCTTATTTTTTTTTTTATTTATTGAGATTCACAAAACATAAAATAATCACAAAATACACTAAATTTAAATGCTATAGATCTATAACTTGACTATTTAAAAACGTATTTGCATACAGAGAATCAGTATGAACAGGACATGTAGAGCAAAACCACTTAAAATATTTTATAACAATATTAAGTGGGTTATCCTCTGGGGGTATTACCTAATTAATAACTAACTTACATAAAGTACATCTACAGTTTCACAATTTTAAGCATGCAATTAGGAACCTAATTTATGTGATTTTAGAGTTCTAGTAAACTGGTTCAATTTAGGAACACAAATGTCAAGTACAGTGTTATCATTAGCTAAATTATTGTACTGACGGGCCATTCTGGTCAGAGGGTTGTAAAAAGAAATATTGTTTTATATGTCAACAAAGCAAGGGACTCTCTAGGACCCATGTTATATATTGCACGAACAGCCCTCTTCTGCAGCACAAATACGGTGTTATATCTGCAGCGTTCCCCCACAGTAATATGCCATAAGACATAATACTATGGAAGTAGCTGAAATAGACAAGTCTAGAAGTATCAACGTCTGTATGATGACGGTTTTTTTTGACTGCATATGCTGCAGAACTAAGTCTCTACGATCTACATATGTGTGGGCCCCATTGAAGTTAACTGTCTAAAGTTATTCCCAAGAATACGGTACTGTCTACAATTTCTAAAGTTTCTCCCTTTACGTTTATAACAGCCTTTATTTGTTTTAAATTTGGTAGAATAAATCTAATACATTTAGTTTTGGTTTCGTTAAGTAAAAGATTATTGACACTAAACCAATGGACTACTTTTGATATTGCATTGTTTACATCGTCATAATTTGTGTTTTGTCTAATCATTTTGAAAATTAAAGAAGTATCATCAGCAAACAATACAATCTTGTGATTATTTTTAACGAGATGAGGCAGGTCGTGAATTTAAACCAAAAATAGGAAAGGACCAAGGATAGATCCCTGCGGTACACCCATTGTAACTACAGATCCCGAAGACCGTTTCCCATTAATGTCAACTCTTCGTATCCTGTCACTCAAGTAAGAAGTAAGAAGATCCAAAGAGGTGTCATTTATTCCATAGTGATGTAGTTTCCGGATTAATATTCCATGGTGTACACAATCGAATGCTTTTGACAAGTCGCAAAAAACACCTAAAGCATCTTGCGACTTCTCCCAAGCATCAAAAATATGCGATACCAACTCTACACCGGCATCAGTAGTTGACCTGCCGCGAGTAAACCCGAATTTAGGTCGGTTGTGGCCTCAGGCGGATTTTGCAGACAGTCGTAGTATACTTTGTCCATATCCTTAACAAGTCATAAACTTAATGTGTCTATTGAAGTGTCTATCAATTTTACAATTTGTCAAATCCTTTATTTACCATATCCTATTCAAGTCAAAAGCTTAATTTATCATTTTTGCGATTCGTCAATTCAATTATTCGTCAAATATGTAATTGCCTAGAAATTGTGAGATAGAACCAAGGAATTTTTATACTAACGTTACGTTAGTATAAAAATTCCTTGGATAGAACACTAAAGTGCTTCATCTTTGATAAAACCTAGGTGATAAGCGTAATGCAACCTATTTGTATACAATAAGTGTTTTAATTACGATCTATTTGAATAATTATTACTTTTTCAATGATGACAATGTCAGTCACTTCAATTATTTTACATTTTTCGTGATAATTTGTATCTGTTTAATTTAAATTTTTGCATTGAAATATGAATTTATATTGGTATTTTAGTACATTTTCTCATGGGTGTTACTATCTACAAATTTATGCAATGTAACTATGGAAAATAATTTCAATTTTGTAGAAACGGAAAGAGGACGTAGAAAATTGTTACGTGCGGGGCATCAGCAAAGTGGTTATAACTACGTCCATTTATGATCGTTTATGGAAATCCAAAAAAGGAAACATAACTGTTTACCAAAAGTTATGAAATATGAGAAGAACAAAGTCAAAGCAAAGGGAAAATGTTGATAATTTGCTATTAAATATAATGAAATAAAACCGGTCAAATATGAGATGACTCGCACCCGAAGTGGCCATAACATTCTACAGAATTTAATAATCATTCTACTTATCCACTTTCATAAATGAAAAAAGAGACACCAAGTTATAATTATGGTCTTAATTTTTTTACTCACAGAAGAAAGCTGCTGCTCTTCCTCAAATAGGTTCCCTTAGTCGTCTCTTATGACATCCACACCCCACAGTCTGTTTTTGTGATGCATCAAAAACGCAAACAGCCATAAGGCTGTGTTCTCAGGCGGTCGCCCATCCAAAAACCTACTGACTGCGCCCGCCGTTGCTTAACTTTGGTGATCGAAATTCAACTTAGTACGGACAATTTCCGTATTTTTATTTAAAAAATTGTGGCAATGTATTGCCAGTTTTTTTTTATATGTCGCCTCAGCGAACCTCCAGCCGACCAGTTCGAAGAACCCTATTTTAAAATAACCACGCTTTACTGATAAGCGTAGTAATACCTGCAAACTGCCATCTAAAAACTTAAAATATTTTTTAAACTACGAGTTAAGTTATAAATTTTGGATTAGTAAATTTTTCTATAAATCAATAATGTTTCGATACTCATTCAATCGAGTCTGTTAATTCGGTCTTTTGTTTAGATTTCGTTGCTATTAAAATTCCTTAAATATTTGATAAGGAATTTAGAAATAGGTTTGAGATTGGATGTAAGCATCGAGATTCAACTTTAAATTAATAATGAGTTCGCGGGTGAATTTGTAAAAACCTAGGTTTAGATAGCTTTATTTTTTCCTGAAAATCATAAAATAATAAGTTATAGATTTAGAAATAGATCTAATATTTCCGATTTATTTTGCAATTTTAAGGGGTTTATGGCTATCGGTCGATAAGTTAGAACCTTGCTTATAGGAATGGTCACATAAATGTTATGTAATCTAGTTCGAATGGCTTTCCTTACCCCCTTATTCATAATAGTTTGCTAACTTAGAGCATTGCTAATTCTCACTCTGTCTTCTTCTATTGACATAAGTAAGAGTGAGAAATAACACTGCTTAGTAGCTGTTTTAAGTTAGCAGACCATTATGAATAAGGGGGTTAATCTTTAGGGAATAAACAATAAATTAACAATTGTTTACGGATTTATTCTGAATTGTTGCGTAAAATTGGAGCATGCAATGTCTGAATTTCTTAAAGTCGAGTTTATTTTGTATCAATCACCTTCAAAAATGCTCAAATAATTATGAATTCATTTAGATAAATAGAAGAACTTGACGTATTCTTGACTTCCCGCCATTTGAAACGCTCGCGCGGGAGAGAGAGGTCGAAAATGTTCAAGGAATGACATTTGGGCGGACAGTCTGGTTTGAGGTGTGAAGCAGGAAACACGTGTGAGTTGAATCCATTGTGAAGTTTTAATAAAACTAATAATTTTGTAACCTTTGTAAACGATCTTTATTTCTTTTGGTTAGTTTAAATTACTTAACCTATAACTTCCCTTGCTTTTATAACATTAAAATTAGTAAGCGAGCTGTAAGTTTAAACAGGCTTAGTAGATTTTTGTGATTGCTAAGGCAGGATCGATGGCCGAATGATTGGGCCGTCGTCGTCGTCGTGCGTCTTGTTCTCGACATATAAATTACTTTTTATTTTGTGCAAATTTCAACTACCCTTTACTGTTCAACAGGTTTAGACCTGTGTCGATCGATCATTTTTCAAGACCTGTTCGATCACGATCGAACTTGCAGAAAGATCGAATCAAAAAGACTCGATCGTTTCGCGGGTCGCGGGTCGCGAAGACCCATGACTTGCCACTGCCATGCCGCGCCGGTGCGTGCAGTCTATCGTTCGATCGATCAATCGTTCGTATTTGTCGGAAAAAACTATCTTACCAGTCATGCCATAAGGTTCACTTTGTTTTGCATTGGATGAATGAATTGATTGAGTCAACTCAAAGACTCGATCGTTCGTATTTGTCGGGAAACAACACCGATACGAGTACCATAACGATCACACCATAAGGTTCAGTTTTGTTTGCATGTATGAATTGATTTAATCAAAGACCCGACAAGTATTTCAGATCGATATAGGTATTTACATACAATAACATCCAGACTTAATAATATAAATTTAAAGAAATTCGGCAGAGATATAAGTAGAAGGTATCCAGGAGATGGACATAGCCTACTTTTTAACCCGGGCAAAAGCGTGCGAAGTCTTAATATATTGGGAGATTCAAGCAAGTTCGGTTTATGTAAGTAGGTAGGTAGGTACCGAGGTACTACATCTCTAACTGTTAGAGATGTAGTTAGAGTCTAACAAACCGCCGTACCCCGTGGCCGCCGCCGCCGTGACTGAAATTCGGCGCGGAGGACATAATACGTACCTACCTGTACCTAGGTGTTTTTGTTTTCCAATTTCCATAAACAAAGTAGGTATTTGCACTACCTAAATAAGCGGTGGGTAAGTAATATGTAGGTAGTGTAGAGTATCTAATGTAATGTACTTACCTATCTAAAATAATGAAATAATACAAATGTAAGTAGGTAGCTATACCTACTTACAATTTCACAATGATCTGTATTCCTATCTATTCCAATATTCGACCTATTAGGAGCGGCGAGCAAAGCTCCGCCTGCGACGAAGGAGGTTGCGGGTTCTATTCCCATCTCGGAACAATTGGGTTTATGATCTGCAGACACTTGTTCCGGGTGTTCTGGTCGTTATCTATGTATAACAAAACTATCTATGTAATAATGTATTTTATTAAGTACCTATATCAGTCATTTAGTACCTACCTACCCATAACACAAGCTCTGCTTAGCCTGGGGCTGGATGATGCTTGATGTGGATTGTCCAGCATTATTAATATAAATTATTAAAGTATAGTACCTATCTATGTACCTAGTACCTAGAATAATAATTTGGTTTTAATAAGATTATGGTATGGTACCTATGTTCCTACCTACATTAAATACCTAGGTTGGTACCTATTTATTATACACCTATCACAAAGATATCTATAAATAGGTAGGTACAGGTACCTAACTATCAAGGTAGGTCCTTCAGTGTGTTTATTAAGTAGGTGCCTACTTAATACACTTTTTTACTTACTACATTTACTGAGAAACGTGTCTGTGAATATTCCTTTCCTATCCTGGGCAGGTACCTACTAATAAACCACCAAATCAGTTAGGTACCTACCTACCTATCTACTGAAGTTCAACTCGCACATACCTACATCGAATTCAACATGTATTTCACAATAAAATTAGGTACCGAATCGTAAGAAACGAGAGTGTGAAAAGCGCGGGTCGCAGATCACACCTGAGGGAACCGACCGAGCAAAGCAACTGACTGAACAAACAAACAAAGAATACTTATTATTACATAAATTTTAATTTGAAATTACTGAATATTTGTCGGGAGGCAACTACCTTATCGTTACGTCATAAGGTTCATATTTCTTTTACAAGCAAATTAAGCATGATTCAAAATTCAATCAATCGAACTAAAGATCCGATTGTTTTGAAAGTCGCGGGACACGGTTTTTTTTTTCGAGAAAAACTACCATAATAGTCACAACATAAGGTTCAGTTTTTTGACTGTCATGCAATTCATTCAATCAATAGGTCGATTATTCGTATTTTTCGGGGAAAAAACTACCTTAACTTTCACATCATAAGGTTCACTTTTGTTTTACAAGCATCAACGCCAGAATGATCGACTGAACGATCGAATCCTTTTAAAACTAGGGATTCGATCGATCACTCACGGGTCGCGATCGAGTCTTTGTGATACGATCGATCACGATCGACACAGGTCTAAACAGGTTCAATGTGTGCTCTTTATGGGTAACTAACAACTCTCCTGTTATTCTTAAAAAAATTATACTTAAATGAAACCTATGCAGATGTGAACATATCTAGGAAAATATTATAAGTACCTAATAATTTAGTACAAAGGTGTTTTAAAGTTTAAATTTACATAAATTTCCTATTTCTATTACATAAATATCTTGGTTTTCTCGAGACGATTTGTTTTCAGTTTTTCTTAAGCTTAATGGCTACTCTCGGTGTAAAATTAAGTAGGGGTTTTTTTTCAAATCCTCTTAACATCTACATATGTACATAGTAAAAATATATGAGGAGTTTCTAAACATATAATTACAGGATTAAATGAACTGACCTGAGTGAGATTCTATCCTGATTATATAATAGAAACTCCTCATATATAGAAAGTACCTCCCTCCCTTCGCTATTATTAAATAAGTATACATAGCTCAGGCCCTTATATCAATTTAATCTCTGAACGTAGGTAATGACTGAATTTGTAGCTCGGGTTTTTTTTTATTTCTTTCGCGAGTAAGCAGACAAGAATAAGAAACTACATAGTAAAAATATATGAGGAGTTTCTACTCATATAATCAGGATAGAATCTCACTAAGGCGAGTTTATTGAATCCTGTAATTATAGTGCGTAAGCCATCGCACTCGGGTTAATCTCAAAGAAAGTTGCGGTTTCAAGTCCCGCCGAAATCGTAAATTTTTGATATATCATTAAATTTCCTCGTAAGTATTTTCAGGAATCACTTTATTTTGAAGGTCATTCAACTATGGGTCCTTAAGCCACTTATTTCTATAGGTCTTATTTTCGTATTTAATTAAACAAATTTTAAACTAACAGCATTTTTAGTTAAACATAAAAAAAACTGAATTGCACCATTGCACCGGTGAGTAGGTAGGGAGTGAATCGAACAGACTCGACCTCAACTTGTCATAGATCTGTTGAACCACGCTGAGTCATTTCGTTTGTCGCAGCACTGCGTAAAACGAGTACGAAAACTTTATAATCTGAAACAATTCAGAACAATATCTCGGTCAAGCGTACGTACGTACCCAACTGCTGACGTATCCTTGTAACGTAACTCGTTACGTGCATACTTTCGTTCTCACGTATTTAAGTGTTAGCTGCTGCCCGCGCCTTCGTCCGCGTTTTATCGGAATAAAAAATTGCCTAGGTATATGTTATTTCAGGTCTCAAACTATACCCATGTCAAATTTTAACCCAATCAGTTCAGTAGTTTTTACGTTACAGAGGAACAAACATCCATACATCCATCCATCCATCCATACTCACAAACGTCGACATTTATAATAATACTAGCTGCTGCCCGCGCCTTCGGCCGCGTTATCGGGATAAAAAAATAGCGTCGGAACGCGGACTGGAGAGCGTTCGATACTACCGTACACATGAGGGTGAGCGGTCTTCCTATGTAATAGTCTGTAAGAAGTCAACGAAAAAACTTAAGAATCAACAACTTCTCAATAATGCTAAATTAAGCAAGGAAAAATGTAAATGTAGCTTAAAAAAAGAACTGGGCAGCGTTCGGGAAACTTCGCAATATCTTCTCGTCACAGATACCGCAGAACCTCACGACGAAAGTGTTTAACCAATGTGTGCTACCAGTGATGACTTACGGATCCGAGACGTGGTCGCTCACTTTAGGCCTTGTGCGTAGGCTCAAAGTCACCCAGCGAGCTATGGAGAGAGCTATGCTCGGAGTTTCTCTACGCGATAGGGTCCGGAATACGGAAATTCGTAGACGAACCAAAGTTACCGACATAGCTCTCAGAATCAGCAGGCTGAAATGGCGATGGGCAGGCCATATAGCTCGTAGAACCGATAACCGCTGGGAGTAAAGGTTCTCGAGTGGCGACCGCGATGCAATGCGAAACGGAGTGTGGGAAGACCTCCCACTCGATGGACCGACGACATCGTGGCAGTCGCAGGGAGTCGTTGGATGAAGGCGGCTCAGGACCGCTATTCGTGGCGTCGTTTGGGGGAGGCCTATGTTCAGCAGTGGACGTGTACGGGCTGATTATGATGATGATGATGATCTTGCATACAAATAAATATATATAATACGATTATCCTATGTATCTACAGATCGCCTTCGTACGCTAATGCTGAACTATTTATAAATTCACTAAACACATACTTAGAACACATAAAAAAAATCGAAAAAAATTTACTAGTAGGAGACATAAATATAAATACTTAACCTAGGTCAACGGAAAATAGTCAAGAGAGAAACAATAGAAACTATTTAAACATGTTAGCGATGCATGGCCTACTACCTGGTCATAACCTACCTACGAGAATAGATAGCTGTTTAGATCACATCATTTTAAAAATAAACAAAAATAAGAACTCCGCCGTAGTTGCAGTGCTACAAACCTCTGTTACTGACCATCTTATGGTCACCATAATAACTATGGTACAAAAATGTCTCATTGACAACGCAATAACTGTTCGGATACCTCGGAGTAAACAAATAATAAAGCCGTGGATTACACCAGGTATCCTACGGTGCATTTTAAACAGAAATAATATTCAAAAAAATCTACGCAACGACCCTTACAACGATACACTTAAAATAACCTACAGAAGATACAGGAACTACTGTAATAACCTAATAAAAAAACTTAAAAGAAAATATAATAGGGAACAACTAAATAAATCTGCAAAAAGTAGTAGAATCTTATGGAAAACTATTAATAACATAACTAACTATAAATCTACTAAGACCCTGAATATACAATTACTTAATACTCAGGCTTCACCTAAAGAATCAGTTTATTATGCAAATACCTTCTTTTCTAACATAGGAAAGACTCTGTCTGAAAGTATTTCTTTACACAGTATGACAAGCAAACACTCATCTTCTGCCCATGCTCTACCTTCCAGTCACGTTTCTTCTTTTGCACTATTGGAAACAGATCCCATAGAACTTCATAATGTTATAATGAACCTCAAATCTGAAAGCGCACCCGGATGGGATAATATACCTACCAAATTTTTTAAATTGGCTAAGCATATGTTAGTTCCAGTTCTATTTCATCTAGTAAATTTATGTTTTACTAAAGGTATATTCCCTGACTTACTTAAACAGTCGATAGTTACACCGGTATATAAGAGTGGAGAGAGAGATGATATTAGTAATTACCGACCTATATCTGTGTTACCATCTATCTCGAAAATAATCGAGAAACTTATTAATACAAGACTGTTGCTATATTTAAATAATTTTAAAATACTATCAAACTCGCAATACGGATTCAGGCAAGGAACTTCTACTGAAGACGCTGTTGCAACAATAAGTAATCTTATTGTGCAACAAGTCGATAGCGGCAAAAAGTGCCTAGCGGCATTCCTTGAACTAAAAAAAGCTTTTGATACTGTGTCTGTAGGAATTCTTATCAAAAAGCTAGAAAACGTAGGAATACGAGGAATGCCACTAGCACTTTTGACAAACTACCTATGTCATCGTAAGCAACGCGTTAAAGTGGGCGATTTTATTAGTGATGAGGAGATTATTGCCTATGGTGTACCCCAGGGGAGTGTACTGGGCCCTATTCCTAATCTACATAAATGACATTTGTAACCTCAATATAAAAAACGGGAATATATTCTTTTATGCAGATGATACTGCTATCGTCTTTACCGGCAAATCCTGGAATGATGTTAAAAAAAGAGCTGAAGAGGGACTCTGAGATATCTCAATAGCTTAACCTAAATTTACTTACCCTAAATGTCTCTAAGACGAACTTTATAACGTTTACTAAGTATAATACTACCCAACTTAATGATGATTACAAATATTTGAAAAAGTAATGTATAGGCGAATATATCGTTTCATAGAAACAAACAAAATCATAACGGAAGAACAAAATGGATTTCGCAAAAACAAAAGTACGTCTCTGGCTACTTTTAATTTAGTAAAGAAAATCACTGATGCTCTGGATAGGAAAAACCTAGTATTTGTAATATTCATGGACATGAGTAAAGCCTTTGACTTTGTTTGTCATAAAAGACTTTTAAATAAGTTTTACAAGTACGGTATCCGAGAACCAGCATATGATGGGCTGAAGTCTTATCTAGGGGACCGAAAACAATGTGTTGAGACCTCGTATTATGACACAAAAACGAAGTCAGTATTAGCATTTAGATCAATTTTTTTAACTAATAAATACGGCGTACCCCTAGGTAGCATTCTAGGACCATTGCTGTTCCTCTTATATATCAATGATCTGCCAAGAGCAGTCAATCAACCATGTATTTTATTTGCGGAAGATATAACAATTGTAGTAGAAGGAGTTGATAAACTTAACTATGAACGAAATATAAATAATGCACTAAAAACCGCTATAACTTGGCTTGATCAGGTACCTTGATGAAAGTGTCGAGCGACAGTGGCACGAGATGGTTGGCGGCAGGCCGCAGCGGACGCTTGGCGCGCTCCATTACCAGTACCAGCGAGCGCCGCGCCGCAGTGCCCAGTGCCGCCCAGCGCATGCAGTACAGCGACACCACCAGCCCGTCGCTCTGCACACATCCACACACACAAGTGAGTAACCAACCCGGCCCGTGCCGCCCCACGCCGCAATTGCACCATACTCACTTGCACCGTGACCTCGTTCCCGTAGTAGCAGTACAGGAACAACTCCGTCAGGATGCAGCAGATGAACAACATCATGGACGCGAACTCTATGCTCATCACGTTCAGCTGAAACCAAACTCACTCCTCGTCATTACACTCGTACTCTTGCTACCCTTACCATCATGATTAATTAAAAAACCTACCATAAGATGAAAATAAAAACGTCAAGTGCGAGTTGGACTCGCGCGCCGAGGGTTCCGTAATTATAAGACCTTATTTCTTGCCAAATTTCATTTTTCTAGGTCAGGGGTTGGCAGACCGCGGCTGGCGAACCACACATGCGACTCTTTCCATAGGATTATATGGCATGATCTTACAACTCACTCACAGCCTAATTGTGCCGCCTTAGCACAAATAAAACACTTTAACAATTAAAGATTATTTATCGGGTATTTATCGCGTACCTTTTGTTATATTTTCCCCTACGTTTCCATCGCGTTACAGCGATCGTGGTCACGGTAGGGGAAAATATAACAAAAGGTACGCAATAAATACCCGATAAATAATCTTTAATTATGTCAACAAATCGCGAAAGTTTAAAAAGTTTGACCTTAACAATTACTTAAACAAGACGGAGCGTGTAGTCAGGCCATACAATCATCGTCAAGTTGCGCGCTTGCACTCTGTTGCCACATTGTTGTAATACACCAAGAAGCTCTTTGTGCTCAAACTGTTCCAGACGAAATGATGGAAGTAATGAACTTGGTTGTAAAGATTTATAACAGCATTGTGAGACAAGGCGAATTGAGCTCACCCAAGCTTTTCAACCTGTATGTAAACGAGCTTATCGTGGGGCTCAGCGGTGCGCGTGTCGGCTGCCCAGTTGATAATGTGTGTATGAACAATATCAGCTATGCAGACGACATGGCACTGGTGTGTCCAACGATCAGCGCCCTCAGGAAGCTGTTGTCCATATGTGAAGAGTACGCCAGTAAGCATGGACTCGTGTACAACTGTAAGAAGAGTGAATACCTGGTATTCAAGGCCGCAGGTAAGGTTCCAGCGTCTGTCCCCAGCTTGAGACTCAACGGTCTTGAGCTAAACAGAGTCTTTACCTTCAAGTACCTGGGACATTTCCTTACCGACGACCTTGACTACCAGGTAGATATAGAACGAGAACCGAAGTAATATGCTGGCACGAAGGTTTGCTCGTTGCAGTAGGCAAGTGAAAATCACGCTATTCAAAGCCTACTGCTAATCGTTCTATACGGGCAACCTTTGGGCCAGCTTTACTAAAAGGTCGCTCAGCGCTCTACGTGTACAATATAATAACGCCTTCAGGATGTTGTTGGGGCTGCCTCGCTTCTGCAGCGCATCCCTCATGTTTGCGGAGGCCCAGGTTGATGGATTTCACGCCATCATCCGCAAAAAAACCGCCTCGCTGCTGCGCAGAACATGGGGTAGTACCAACACCATCCTACAGGTTGTAGGCAGCAAGTTTGCTTCGCCCATCATGCAGTCTTTCAACAGGGTCCTAACTCTTTATCTTTAGGCGCCCTAGGTTGGGATTTTGTTGAATGGCTGCATACCTCTATATAGTGTGACATTGTGTGACATGAAGTAATATAATATAATTTAATTGTAATTTTACTCTAATTTTTATTTTATTTTAATTCTATATTATTGTAGTGTTTGGTGTATGTATGTGCCTCATTATGGACAATGTCTGAATAAATAAACTTTTTATTTTTATTGTTTTTATTGTGGCCAAATCACTGTATCGTAAATGTTTAAAGAATTTTTGAACGAAATGGATAGTGATTAGGTACATAGATTTACTTCGCCATAATAGAGTACGCTGCATTTCATGCTTCAGCATCCCTAGTACAAATGGTGCGCTGGTTTTCCAGGGGAAACGTACTGAAGCAATGTGCGTCGTGTTTAGAAGAAATAAAATCGTTTCTCTCTGAAAAAGGTATTAATCACCAGGAGTTGCAAAAAGATTCCTGGTTGCAAAAATTCTATTTCATGGTTGACCTTACATATCAACTGAACAATTTGAATATCAAGCTATGAGGCAAATAAATCTCGTATATAATAATGTTAGAAGAAGTGGAGAGTTTTGAAAACAAACTGCAAGTGCTCGCCAAAGATATAAAGAAGGGTATTTCACTCTACTTCAAACATTTAAATAAGTATTGTGAAGAGAAAAATGTTTCGCTTGATACTTTTTATTTCAGTATTATATTGAGAAAAATAATAATAGTTTCAAAGAGCACTTTTAAGAATTTAGAGCAAATAAATCTACGTTATCCTTCATCTTATACCACCTAAATATCAATGTCGGTGACATGAACTTGGCGCCGTTCAATACAGATTCTACTGAACTTCAGAAGCAACTCATTGATATCAAGAACAAAGAACTGCGGAGCAGTAAGTTCACAGCTCTTAAGAGCCGTTTGGAAGAGTACGAGGGAAGAGAAATCAAATTCGATTTCTGAAAATAAGTGGACGGCTGTAAAACAATTGCCCAAAATAGAGCAAATCGTATTTAATATACGCCTTCCTGCAACATATGACACGACAAAAAACTAGCATTTGCTATCATATCAATCTTCGACTCTTACATAATAATGTGAACAAACATTTTCGTCTATGAATCAAATTAAGAAGCAAATTAACCGACGACAATTTACAATCGTGCCTTAAATTAAAAACGAGTAATTACTTGCCAGACATAAGCAAGCTTTCGAAAGCAATGCAAAGACACATTCCAACTAAAACTAAAATTTAATGTAATTAATATTAATGTTAGTTTAGTATTTATTTAATTATTATAATTTAAGGCCATTTTTTATGGAACCTACTAGAATAACTGAAACCTCAGCAAAATGTATAGATAATATATTTGTAAGCCAAAATAATAAAATTGTTAGTAAAAATGTAATAAGCAATTTAAAATCAGATCACTTAGGTCAACTAATTAAATTGGAAATTCAAGAAAAAAATAATAACTGTAAAAAGAGAATAACATACATACCTGTGACCACAAGTCGATTTGAACGGTTTAAATTGGATTGGGATTGTAAACCATCACCTAATTACTCTCATAACAACCCAAATGACTCCTATTGCAGTTTTTTTACCAAATTCACCAATGCATTCAATACTATATTCACATCCGAATCGACCATGGTCTCAGAAAAACTTAACTTTAGTGAGTGGGCAACAGTGGGTATACATAAGAGTAGACAAAAATTGTATGAACTGTATAGTGAAAAACAATACAATTTTAGCCTGGAGTTCAAAGACAAAGTAAAAAATTACTCAAAAATATTTAGAAAAGTTTGTAAAGTAAGTAGTCAAGTAGCAAAATCAAATTATGGTAGCTCAAAAATTAGAAACAGTGAAAATTTAATAAAATCAACGTGGAAAATAATAAACAGTGAGACTGGAAAGGTCAGTACCTACATTAATGATTACAATTTAAAGATTAATGATTGCTCCGTCAAAAATGACGTTGAAGTAGCCCAAGCATTTGAAAACTTTTTTACTGACATTCCAATCTCTACAACAAAGTGTCTGAACTCTTCTCAATAAATCGCTGAGTCTTTACTAAAAGAAAATGTACCTGCATGCGAAAATAAATTTAACTTCCATCATGTCGATGAAAAAGATATTAAAAAAGCATTTAAACTTTTAAATATAAAGAAAAATGCAGATCTCTGGGGCATTTCCGTTAGAATTATTAAACCATTGATTGATACTATTGCACCAGATCTAGCTTTTATTTTCAATTATTATTCAATTATTATTATTTTCTATTGATTTTGGCGTTTTTCCTGATCTTATGAAACATAGTAAGATAATCCCACTATTTAAATCGGGTAGTAGGTCTGACCCCAATAACTTTAGACCGATATCAGTACTGCCTACATTCAGCAAAGTTTTTGAAAAACTTATTTTACATCAATTGCTTAGGCATTTCAATGGCAATGACCTGCTACATCGTAAGCAATTAGGGTTTACTCGCGGCAGGTCAACTACTGATGCCGGTCTACACCGGCATCAGTAGTTGACCTGCCACGAGCTGCAAAAATATGCGATACCAACTCTACAGTTGGTATCGCATATTTTTGATGCTTGGGAGAAGTTGCAAGATGCTTTAGGTGTTTTTTGCGACTTGTCAAAAGCATTCGATTGTGTACACCATGGAATATTAATCCGGAAACTACATCACTATGGAATAAATGACACCTCTTTGGATCTTCTTACTTGAGTGACAAGATACGAAGAGTTGACATTAATGGGAAACGGTCTTCGGGATCTGTAGTTACAATGGGTGTACCGCAGGGATCTATCCTCGGTCCTTTCCTATTTTTGGTTTAAATTCACGACCTGCCTCATCTCGTTATAAATAATCACGAGATTGTATTGTTTGCTGATGATACTTCTTTAATTTTCAAGATGATTAGACAAAACACAAATTATGACGATGTAAACAATGCAATATCAAAAGTAGTCCATTGGTTTAGTGTCAATAATCTAACGAAACCAAAACTAAATGTATTAGATTTATTCTACCAAATATAAAACAAGTAAAGGCTGATATAAACGTAAAAGGAGAAACTTTACACATTGTGGACAGTACCGTATTCTTAGGTATAACTTTAGACAGTAAACTTCAATGGGGCCGACATATAGATAAACTATCGAAGAGACTTAGTTCTGCAGCATATGCAGTCAAAAAAATCCGTCATCTTACAGACGTTGATACTTCTAGACTTGCCTATTTCAGCTACTTCCATAGTATTATGTCTTATGGCATATTACTGTGATTGAGAGATTTATTTATGTTACACATTAATTACTTCTTATATAATATTAAAGCTAACTTAAACCGTAGAAAATTCCGGTTTGTATGTTAGCCAGTCTCAAATTGGTGAGATATGTTTATATTAAGGCTATGTACCTACCTATATACCTTAGTAGTTAGATAGGTACATTCGACTCGTACACTCACTATACTATTAAATAAAATAAAAATAAAAACAATAACAATAACCAATAGTGTTAAGGCAAGGCCACACCCTGCAAGTACAAGTACTAGGGTAAAATCACGTAAAATGATCGGCAATCCGGTATGCTAGCGTAGGTATCTACGCATACTCGGCGCCCGTTCGTCAGTGAAAGGAGCGAACTGATAACATTATACAGGTTGTTTTCAAAATGAAGTTACGATGGTTATTATTTCAGCGTTTAGTTTAGTACGCATTTTATCTTTTCTTTTTAGTATTTTTTTTTTATTTCAATGAACTACATTTGCGAGCTGGAATCACTGGAATCACTTCATCGCTGGTTTTTGCAGACCATATTTTACAGTTTCCTTGCAATAAACTGTAGGTTGTGGTATATTATTTTGAAGATAATTTTATTAGCTTTCAAACTCTTTCGATATCATAGCGAAAAAAAAGTTCATCATATGTCATGGAACGTGAAAACAAAAAACATAAATTTTTGGAACGAAACATCAATTTTTTCAAACTCCTGAATCCCTATAAAAACTGGGAATTTATGCAATTTTGTCATCAGTCCAATATATCACGTCACTCAAAATACTGGAATTACCAGAAAATGGAAACCACACCAATAGAAGCCGCCCAAATCGTCACCCTAATCCAGCAAGGGTTCTCTCAGCGTACTATCGCTCGACAGCTTCATCTGAGCCAGTCCTGTGTCTCCAAAGTATACAAGAGGTTTAGAGAGACTGGAAACTTAGTCCGAAGACCAGGATCTGGACGACAGCGATGCACTTCGGTGAGAGATGACCGATTTATTGTCAGCACTTCTGTCCGAAATCGACATCTAACCGGCGTTGACGTCCAGCGGGAGCTCGGAGAAGTTCGAGGGAGAACTGTGAGTGAGTGGACAGTGAGGCGAAGACTCAAAGAAGCTAACTTGACCCCAAAAAGGCCAGCAACGGGACCCAAATTGTCTACAGCCCACTGACAAGCCCGATTTCAGTTTGCTCGTGATCACTTAGATTGGGATATACAGCAATGGTGCCGAGTTTTGTTCGCGAACGAGACTAGGATGTGCCTGCATGGCAGCGACCGTCGACGGAGAGTCTACAGGAGATCGGCAGAGCGATACGCACAATGCTGTATAGCGGAAACAGTGGCATATGGGGTGGGTCTTGTATGATGTGGGCGGGGATTTCAATTGAAGCTAAAACGGAGCTGGTATTCGTACCCGGTGGAGGTCGGGGAGGAGGACTAACCGCAGAAAGGTATATCAACGACATTCTGCTGGGCCATGTACTCCCTTACGCCGGGTTTATTGGCGAAAATTTCCTGCTAATGCACGACAATGCCCGCTGCCACACCGCTTGTGCGACTAGACAGTACCTGGAAGAAGTCGGGATTCCCACAATAGACTGGCCAGCCGTCAACCCTGACATGAACCCTATCGAACACCTGTCGGACGAGCTGAAAAGGCGGGTACGAGGAAGATCTCCAGCTCCGGCGTCAATAGAAGACCTAAAAACTGCTCTTATCGAAGAGTGGCAGGAAATTCCACAGGATTCCATCAGGAAACTCATTGGGTCAATGAAAAACCGTTTACAAGCAGTCATTAGGGCCAGGGGGGGCAATACAAAATATTAAGCGGGAAATAACAAAGATTTCAAATAAAAATTTGATATTTTCATATTACTTCTTATTAATTTAAACATTCACAACTTCGACCTGTTGTAATAATTCACTAAATGAAGGTAGGAAACTTAATTAAATTTAAATAACTTTTATACCATTCGAAAGCTAACAAAATTTCTTTTCAATTGTTTTACACCAATCTGCAGTTTATTCGATGGAAACTGTAAAATATGGTCTGCAGAAACCAGCGATCAAGTGATTCCAGTTTATAGCTCGCAAGTGTAGTTGGATTTATAAATATTGATTAATATGAATTTATAGGTTTTGTTGTGAGTCGTAGAAGTATTTTTTAATTTATAATTGTCATTGTTAATTTCGGATGAAATTTTAAACGGCATTTCGTTAATTAGTTTAGGAATTATATATCTATTTGTACGTTTGCCGTAATAGTTGCAGACTTTGGGTACTACAAGTTTATGTTGTATAATTTTCCTTGTAGTAATCTTGTGACTAATATTTATTTGCAAGTCTTTGCTTGGAAATTGTTCTGTCAAAATGTTCATCTTAAATTTTGTATGAATTGGTAATAATTTACAGTATTTGTATATTCCAGTAATGTCGTCATCTTTATAAAGCTTAATTTTAGTTTTATTAGGTATTATTATTTTTAGTATTCTCAGCTGAATATTATAAATTTTGTCTAGGTAGGATTTGAATGTTTTACCATAGCTTGTTAGCCCGTATGATATTCATGACTCGGCTAGCGAGTTATATAAATTAATTAGAACGTCAAAGGGTACTTTATATTTTAGTATAGCAAATTTAGCTGGCATTGCCCTCAGCTTGTTGCATATAATATGGTCAATATGTTGACCCCAGTTGAATCTATCGTCAACAATAAGACAGGTAGTCACTACAGACAGATAAGACAATAATAAGACAGGCAGGAAGGTATTTGTATTGTTCTAAATTTCTGCATCTGCATCTATGTACTATAGACTTATGCAGGCATTCGTGGTTGTGTGCAGTTACTAGTGGGCGGTCTACGTTTAATAAGTGGTTGGAGCGAACATGAACAACTTTTGTCTTGTCAGAATTTAGTACAAGTCCCGCGTCGTGTGACCATTTACAGAGGTTTGTGAAGTCACGCTGTAATAGTGTTTCCGCTTTTGTAATGTCCTTGCTGGCGACTACGAGACATGTGTCGTCAGCGTATTGATACACCGAGCAGTTTTCTACTACGTTACTCATGTCGTTGACAAATGCCAGATAATGTAGGGCCAAGGACCGATCCCTGGGCAGTGCCTGTAGTGACTGGTATCTCGTCGCTCATTTCATTTCCTATTCTCACCCGGTACTTTCTGAGTCTGAGATAGTCTTTGCACCAATTCAGGAGAGGCCCTCGAATGCCCGTGTTATCTAGCTTTTGTATGAGTGTGGCGTGATTAAGGGTATCCAAAGCTTTACTAAAATCTATAAAAAGAAGTAGTACGTGCTGTTTGTCATCAAGATAGTTATTTATTTCATCTGTAAATTTTGATAGAAGAGATGATGTTGATTTATTTCGTTGAAAGCCATATTGCGTACTATTTAGGATATCATATTTAGTATAATAATTTTGTATTTCATTACATACATATTTTTCCATTATTTTATCTATTACCGAGAGTATTGTGATAGGTCTATAATTCTCATAGTCACTGTGGGATCCTTTCTTATAAATAGGCCTAACTATACGAGTTTTTAATTCTGATGGGTATTTTCCATTTTTGACGCTGCTATTAATCAGCTTTGTTATTATTGTGGTTATCTTGTCACATAGAGATTTTACGTCTATGCAGCGGATGCTATCTGCTCCAGCTGCTTTTTTAATATTAAGGTTTTTAATTATATTAGAAACGGTGCTGGAGTCAGCTTCCTTGAATCGCATTGATCTGTTTTCAGGGAATATGTAATTGTCTGCCAATTGCTTTACTTTTATTTTTATTTTTGTTAAATGCAAGAATTGCTGCATCTGATTTGTTTATTCTGCCTGTTAATGAATTTAATATATTCCATAATTTTCTAGGATTGGTTTTGTTATTATTTATTTCATCACTGTAGTATTTATTTCTGGTAGCTTCTATTACTTTTCGTGTATTATTCCTTTGCTTATTATATTCTAGTTTTAGTATTTTGTTACTGGTGTCAATTTTCCATTTGTTGTAGAGTATATCTCTTTTTTGGCAATGTCTATTTATTTTGCTGTTTATCCATGGCTCTTTATTTCTTTTGCTAGTTATGTTATTTTTAATTGTATAAGTAGACTGGTTGTAGCAGTTTTTAAAGTTATTTTTAATGGAACTGTATATTTTAAGTGGGCACTGCATTTTCATTCCTTTATCCCATTCAACGGAATCAAGTAAAAATTTTAATTTATGGTTATCGATTAGAACTTTAAAGTTATAACAATCCTGTATAATGTTGTTCGCCCCGATTCCCGCACAGGACAGCACGATCATGCGGTGGTCCGCCATTACCGTGCCGAACGCTGCCGAGTACAGGTCTAACGAGCGCGATCTAGCAAAAATGTGATCAACTGCGTGTGACAATTTTATCTCTTATTTCTATTCTAGTGAAATCTGATATTGCGCTCGTTAGGCCACACTCGGCCAAGCTACTTATGTAATAATTACGTATGTTATCTTGAGACTTAAGGTCTATGTTTATGTCCCCGAGTAGGTATAAATCAGAATTTTTAAAAACTTTCTTACATAATAGCTGTTTCAGTTCAGTGATAAATAAGTGTTTACTTTCGTTAGGCGGTCTGTATAATGCGCAGATGTGTGCCGCGTAACAGTGAGCAGTGGTGATTTCTATAATTAATGATTCGCAGTGTTTTAATGCTACAGAGTTGATTTTTTGAAAGTTATGACACTTTTTTATGTAAATTACGATACCTCCACCTCTCCGCTGCTCACGAAGCACACTGCACATCTCATAGCCGCTTATACAAAAAAAGTTAACTAGACTACTATTTATAGAAATACCTACTTCTGTTAATATAATAACATCTATTTCACTTTACGAATAGCCTAAAAACTGTATGAGAGAGCTGAAGTTTTTAATAATAGATCTAATGTTAATATGTATTATATTTAGAGTTTTAGTATTTTTGGGGATATTAGAACTAAAATCGTTAATATCGGGGCAATCAAATATTTCTGTTATTTCCAAAAGGGGGCCCGTAGTGACAGACTGCTATTACCGACGTTTGTTCTTTCCTGCCGCAATTTTTTCTAAATCGGCTAGACTTCTGATGACCGTAGGCTTATCACTATCATTTTCGCGTACTAGAATTTTGCCGTCTTGGAACCAGATGTATTTGTGTGTTTCCTTGAGTTGGAGCTTAGCTTGCCAGAGTAGGGTTTTATTCGCAGCAGATAGGGCACGGCGTATCATCACCATCGATTTGGCTACAGCTGGATCGATGCAAACTGTAATATCCTCAGCGACGATTGTAGATTGTTTGGCTGCACGAACCCATTGATCTACCTGGTCTTCTTGATTTAATACAACATGAATCACACCTTCCTTCCCATTTCTTCCACGTAATATTTTCACACTGATAATATGTTTCAGCTCGGTGTTCAGCTTTGCAGCGAGCGTTACAGAGAGGTTTTCTGAATTCTCGTTTTTTATTTCGGGTAGGCCGGCAATTTCGACAATGTTGCTTAACTGTTTTTGTTCTATTATTCCAATTTGTTGTTCCATTGCATCCATTTTTAGTTTTAGATGTTTATTTTGATTCATTAAGTAGATATTCTTCTTTCCTAGTTCTTTTATTTTTCCGTTATATATATCCAACGTCTCCATTACTTCATCAATTTTTTGGCAACAAAAGTGTAGGGTTTCATACACTGGTGACATTTCTTTCTTTACTGCCTTCTTCACTTCAGACGAGATATCACTCAGTAGTTTTTTGACGGAGCTGGAGCCGCTGACTCCTTTCTGCTCCTTCAAAAAGTTAATCTCCTTTTCTTCTTCATCATCATCTTCATCCAGAGTGATGAATGATTTGCGTCTTGGTGAGTCCTTACGACATTCTTCGCATGTCCACTTCAGATTTTCAGTATTGCGCAGTGCCGCTAGCTGTTTTGCCGATAACCCGGTACAGACTTGATTGGCATGCACTACTTTCGAGCATTTATTACATTCAAGAATTGGAGATTTCTTAGTGAGTATTTTATCACAACTGTCGCACTTCGCCATTTTAGATTTAGTAACGCGTAAAGTACGTGTACGAATCGACCGCCGTGAACGCTGTCGCGAACGAGACTGACATTAATACCGTATTTGTGCTGCAGAAGAGGGCTGTTCGTGCTATCTATAACATGGGTCCTAGAGAATCCCTGCGTGATAAATTCAAAGAAATAAATATAATGACTGTACCATGTCAATATATTTATGAAAACTTATTGTACACTCATAGAAATATCGATCGATTACCTAAAAATTGCGACATACATAATTTAAATACTAGAAATAAGAACAAACTCGCTTTGCCCAAAACTCGGCTGCATAAAATTAGTGTATCTTTTAAAGTGCAATGTATACGGTTCTACAACAAAACTCCGAGTGAGTTGCAAAAATTATCAATAAATAAATTCAAACAAACTATCAAACATATCCTTTGTAAAAAGGCTTATTACAAAATATCAGATTATCTAGACGATAAAAAAGCATGGGACGACTTTTGCTCCAACTCGAAAACTAACAACCTAACAAGGCAAAGGTTTCTTGTTCGCTTCTTTACTTTACCTTAAAAAGATTGAAGTGAACAAAAAATCAAAGTGATCACTTTATTTTCCTGTTTTACTTATGTAATTTTAATTTTGTGACGTGAGTCCAAGAGTCTTGTAAGGTCTAAAGGAAATAAAGCACTTTGATATTTGAGTAAATCTATAAGTAAATTTTTTTTTCATTTCCCACATGTCTTAAAACTGTAAGAGACTCATTATATTTTTATTAAGCTTTGTAGTATGAAGCAAATTAGACTAATAAAA
Source organism: Eupithecia insigniata (assembly GCA_947859395.1). Classification (NCBI taxonomy): domain Eukaryota; kingdom Metazoa; phylum Arthropoda; class Insecta; order Lepidoptera; family Geometridae; genus Eupithecia; species Eupithecia insigniata. The sequence goes on along the minus strand of OX401995.1, from coordinate 107,989 downwards.
ATTCATGTCGCGGCTCTTTGAAGGCATGGGAAAATCTACAAACTTGATTGGTTGGAACTTATTTTGCTCATTTGGTTAGAAAGTCTGCCGTACCCTGTTCTAAATCAACGGTATGTAGGTAAGGTACCCTATAGGTTTTGGTTGCTTGCAAAAACCATGTGGTCCATGGTGGGTATCAAATATTGTTTTTATGTGAATAAACTACAAATTCACGGTTTTCAGATTTTACCCTTTTGTTTGTGCTATGAGAACTTACTTCTTGCCGAATTTCATTATTCTAGGTCATCGGGAAGTACCTTATAGGTTTTCGGTCCATGTGAGAATCAAATATAGCTAAATGGCGACCCTAACGTAACGACCTGTGACTCTAAAGTGGGTAGAGTGGAAGAAGCTCGGAAGAATCTCGGAATTACCATTGACAGTCATCTCAGATTTGAGAACCACGTTCTTAATTTGGTAAAAACTTGTTTCTACCGGCTTAAGATACTTTATAAAATTAGGAATCAATTGACTGAAGCATCCCGCATCGTCCTTTGTGAATCGCTAATCATTTCTAAGCTAAATTATGGGGATATTGTTTTTAGTCCTCGGTTGCTTGCAAGAACCCAGCGCACCATACAAAGAGTGCAGAATGCTTGATGTCGCTTTTGTTACAATATTCCGCCTCGTAGTCATATAACACCGTACCTGAATAAAATGTCCTTGTTGAATATGGACTCTCGAAGGCTGCTGCACCTGGGAGGACTGGTCTTTGACGTCATTAAGTTTAAAAAGCCTGAGTATCTGCACTCAAAACTTAACTTCGTCTCTGTTGAGAGGTTACGGTCAGTAAGATCTGCACTTCTCTATCACAATCACAAGACTGCAGCTTTCAGGGGTAGTTTCAGGTATTCGGCGACGAAGTGTTGAAACAATATTCCACCCCCTATCCGCAATGCTAACACTAAGTATACATTTAAATTAAAGTTCATTTTTTTTTTATTGCAAAAGCAAATAGAAGGTATCCCCAAGCACTTCGTAAGCCAAAAATAAAATTACCGTCAGTTATCACATTGCACTGTCCGACATGTATTTGTTTATATATAATTTCAATGTATTTGTTTATTTATACATTCAACTTAACTTTAAAATTCATGATCACTACTTGCTACACAACCACAACAATTCATAGTTACACCTACACTGTCTTGCAACTCGTTTTGCTCGCTCTCGATCGGGTCTTGGCTGAAAATCAGTATTTTTGCTCTTCGGCAAAAAAATTCATTGAGCCATCGCCCTTTTGTCACGCTGCAACACACAACATTACCTGCACTTATCATTCTACGCTACAAATAATAATAATTTAAGTTTTACCGCTGTAATTAGTTACCTAAGTATGTATATATTATGTGTGTTTTATGTGACAAATAAATGATTACTTACTTACTTAATATAATTTTTATGTGCATAAACTACAAATTCATAGTTTTCATAGTTTTGAACATAGGTAAACTAGTTGGAATATGTGTGCCTATGTCAAAAAATAATAATATTTTTGCATGTGTTTTCTTGACAAGGCCGCGAACTTTTCAATCCACCCGCGTATTATTATAATTTATTTATTACCCACGAAAGATAAACTGTCTTTTAGATTAAATTACGGTTTTCCAAGAAGTTTACTAATCGTTTAATAGCAATTTTTTCTAAAAGCCTGTAATGGTTCAATTAGTTCCTAGCAGCCCCTTTGTGTATAGTCCCTTTGTGGGCAAACCGATGTACATATGTTTCGGATTTTATGTATTATGGAATACCGCGTTAAACTATGGTTTTTGTTATTATTCATTTTTGATACGTTTCAACAGTGAGTTATGTAGTCTGTCTATTACTGGTCCCTTGCAACTTTGCAATTTGCAAGTGTGTTGGATAACATTTTTCCTTTTTTGATAGTTACATTATTTTAATATTATTAGGGAAGCTACTGCGAAATTTCTAGTGTTTCACTCCTAGCTTTTTGTCTTCAGTTCACGGTAGGTCTTATTCATAAAATGTTGGCTTTTAAGAACATTTTCAAATATCAGGTTTTAATGAAGCATTAGCATCATGGAAAATATCCGTCCTGACGCTAATCTGCCAAAAGTTATTTCTTCTTAGTGACTGGGATGGGCCGCTATGGGAGATGGTATGGAAAAACCTCATTAATACGTCTACCAGATTATCATAACGTGCTCATTTGTACGCCTTTTCGGAGTGGTAATCAGGACTTTTGTTATATTATGGTCTGCCTTCCAAAAATCTAGGTACCCTTTTAGATAACTCATTTCTGGTCGCCACTGATGTATGCTTCTTTGTAAACTGTATTTTAAATTGTTTTAATCTATCAAATTGTATTTTTCACTACGTAGACTTGTTCGTGACGTCACATGTACGGGTCTTAACGGCAGACCAGCGCTGGCTTGGTCTCTTACGAGAGCTTAGCCAGCATTAAGCTGAGTTAGGCCCTTTTATAACAACCATATATACATATGTATTTTATACGTGTGTCTTGTTTTTAACTATTGTTGTTATAAAAAAATAAGTCTCTCTTCTTCGTCTTGTTACTTAGGGTCTCCTTGCTGGCACCGTGCACTTAGGTGCACACCGTTGCCAGTGTGGTGAAGTCGTTGATAAGTTCGGTCACTATGCATAGACATACAATGTCTCTGCAGGACGTGTATCTCGTCATAATTCATCATCCGTCATTGACATAATTCATCGGGCTATTTCCAGCATTAGCGTGGCAGCTACCCTCGAACCACGTGGCCTTGAAGCACACGCAATATCCTACTAATATTATAAATGTCAAAGTTTGTAAGTATGGATGTTTGTTCCTCTTTCATACAATAACTACTGAATTGATTGGGCTGAAATTCGGTATGGGTATATTTTGAGAAGTGGATTAACATTATCAGGCTATTTTTATCCCGATAAAAGAAGAGGCGAAGATGCGGGCAGCAACTAGTAAGTACATACACACAATCTTACAAAACTCATAGAGTCAAAATGTGATCAGAATGCTTGTTTTTTTCGGATAATGAATTAGCAATGCCATTCAACGCCGAAATTAACGCTTCTTACAACAATTATAATGACCTATATAAAGAAATAATATTGTAATAAAATAATGCATTTACAAGGAAACACACTAAATAGCTACCTATAGCTCCTGCTCCAGTGGCTGTAAGAGGAATTACCTATAGCTCCAGCTTCAGTTACAACAAAACAACTTACACTGATAATCTGGTAAGCCGCCATGCAAAGAATGAATCCTCCGATACCGAATTGGATCAAAATTGCATTTCCAAATATATCTTGCAAAAGCTGTACGTCCCTGGAAACAGATAAATACAAATGTCAAGACTACAGGTAAGTCTGCTCGGTCGAGTCATTATTATAAAGAAATTGAATAAATTTATTTATATTCTTTACAGGCTTCTCAAAACTTCTAGCCTCAATACTATTCTGACTGCTTATCATGGATTCGTAACTTCTACCTAAAACCGTAAACTACGGACTTATTCTAATGGGGTAATTCTACGAACACAGAACTTGCCTTCATTGCCCAAAAAATATGTGTACGCGCAATTGTAGGGTTGGGGTGGAGTTTACGGGACGCAGGACTTAGAAAATTTTCGACGAATTTTTTAGGTATATATAACATGTATTTTTTTTATGGCATCATAAAGAGGGTCACTAGGGGTGCAACTTTGATTCAGGTAATCTACCCTAAAGTTCAATGACCTCAGCGCTAGAGGTCAAAGTGTGTCGTTCAGTTTCAAGGCGAAAAAGACTTAGCGACCCTATTGCCCCATAGAAGCACACTTCGTGATAAGTGACTGTGCGTATGTGCGTAATAAGCATTTAGCGCTGTCGGAAGGTCAGTGGTCTTGATTAGTTCCCGTAACGCGTACGTGAAGCTAGATAATTTAGATTTTATTATTTTTACATGGTTTTTGAAGTTCAAGTGGGTGTCTATTGTGATGCCAAATAGTGAAAAACTGTTTACGCATTCTAAAATTGTGTTGTTGAACTTGAATTTTATATTTAGAGTTTTTTTTTTTGGAACTGCCTAAATTCCATAACTTTTGTTTTTTCATAATTGATTAATAAGCCGTTATCCGCCATCCAACTGGCTACTTCTGTGAGAGCGTCTCGCGTGGTATTATTTACGTTTTTGCTACTAGTGCATGGCATTATCAAGGAAATATCGTCTGCAAATAGAACACAAGGTGTTTCTATGTGTTAGGGCAGGTCGTTTATAAAAATCAAAAATAACAAACATCCCAGAACACTGCCCTGTGGAATCGAGCTTGTGACGTGATGTTCCTTGGATCTTACATTCCTTATAGTCGCTGCGAGTCAAAGTGTTCTATTTCTACGTACTGTAGCCGATTTTCCAGGTAAGACTTGAACCATTCGTGAACTGTTCCTCTTATACCTAATGAATGCATTATCCGTAACAACAAGTCGAACTGTACTTTGTCATAGGCTTTAGACATATCTAGTAATAGACCTATTGCGTATTGTTTCCTGGATCTCTAAAAATTTTCTACGTATTTATAAACCGCTAAAGTAGTCGAGTGGTTTTTTCTAAATCGGCATTGAGCTTCGTAAAATAGATTCAATTTCTCACAATAAGAATAAACACGATTACACATAACTTTTTCGAATATTTTTGAAGAAGTGGGCAGTAGTGATATAGGCCGATAGTTATTGGGGTGGATAGGTTTTATAAGGGATATTTTTAGTAAGTCAGGGAAAACACCTTCTATGAATGATTGGTTTGTCAGTAAAAAATAGGGCAAGGTCAGTTCGTTAGCGCATGATTTAATAAGCTTTGGTGGTATTTTGTCTATTCCGCAGTTAACTTAACTTGTTTTTTAAGCTACGAATTATTATATTTATTTCTTTTGGCGTCACGGGGTCTAGGAACATACTTTATTCATCACACAATATTGCACGATTATTTCGCGAATTTGTCACAATCAGCTAATTATATAGGTAGAGCAATCGGAACAGCAAGAGCAGCGTAGTAACAATAATGTTTATACATCTCAGCGAGATGAGCTTTCTGAGATTTTATTAGCAACTGCTTTGGTAAAAGTTACCGCCGCAGACAACAGCCAACACTTGATGCGAGCACTGATCGACCAGGGCTCGCAGGTCTCGATAATCAGCGAGAGAGCAGCACAGCAGCTAGGGTTAAAGCGTGAGCGAAGCAAGGGAGTTATTTTCGGGGTAGGAGAGCGAGAAAATAACTGTAAGGGTAAGCTTAAAATTACATGTCAATCGACTTATACTGATTTTAAGTTTACCACGGATGCTTTGATAATCGCGACTTGAAGCAGCAGCGAGAAGAGGGCAGAGCTAGCATGTCTCTTACTTCAACCTAAAACTTCTTCGGGTCACAACCTCAACGAATTAAAGCACAAAGAACCAAACTTATAGCAGGTTCTTACCACAGCAAAAAGGTGACGTCATCGAACCATACAGGTTCTGTGACGCATCAACAAAGGTTAGCTGGAGTCAAGGTTCTCCGGAGCGCTGGAAGCTTTTAGTAGCAAACAGGGTGAGAAAAATTATAACCACTATGCCATCAGAATGTTGGCGAAACGTAGACAGCGAAGAGAATCCAGCTGACGTAGCGAGCAGAGGTCTGACGTCATCACAGCTGACTAGGCGTCAGTTCAGTTCAGGCAAGTTCCTACCTACCTTCTTACCGTTGACAAACTTTATACCATAGCAGCAACTCACGAAGTTTAATAGTAACGAAGAAGTTAGGAGACACATGAACGTAGCTAGTAACATCTCCGATAACAGCAGCATAGCATCATCATTGAAGATTTACTAAATCGTTAAAGCTTGTTTACTAAAGTAACTCGTATAGTAGCGTAGATACGATGGGTACAAAGGCGGCCGGAGTATCTCACGTTATCCGAGCTTAGATCAGCAATTATCATTATTATAAAATATTTACAGCGCAATGAAACTAATAATGAGATATAATACCTACACAGCAGCAAGGTCAAATCACTTAGCAAACTAGCAAATTCGAATCTGAATCTACATCCTTTACCCAAAGCACAAAAGAAAGCAGCAAAAGCGGAAGATCAGATTAGCGAGCAAAATATAGCATATACATACATGTATGCTATAAAGCAAAAACTAGTATACAAATGGTTAGCAAACAGCAGCATCTTAAATTTATTAACGTTGCATTAGCATGGATCTTTTATACCAGTATCATTTGGTCCAGTGTATCAACAAACCTAACACAATTTAGCAGCAACCAGTTGTTATAATTTCGACTCGCTAGGGAAAATAATATTTATTTGTGACCAGTGGAAAATCGTGTCTTACCACTTGATACTAGCACCAGATCAAATCAGTAGCGACATGATCAGCATCAATTTGGTAACAGAGTACATAGCAAATCTACTGTTACAAGCATGGATCTTCAAGGCTGTGACATCAAAATAAAGCAAACATCTTTCAGCTACAAGGTCCTATCCAACATCTCGTTTCAGAAGGTAAAACTTACATCGTCACTTTATATTCTTATCAACAACAAAGCACGCTCAATCTCAAATCGGACTTAGTACTTACCAACATAGCTCCAATACAGCATCACACTTTCAACGTTACGTTACCGTTCATCGAACCAAACAAAGATCATCTCCTCAACTCCTCGCTACAGCAGCTCGGAGAGCAAATCAGCGCGATGAAGGAAGCAGCACAACTCTAACAACGCACGATATTTACCAATACGCAATATCGTACAGCGTCTTAGCAGCAGGCATCGCAGCGTTCTTGGTGTTCCTGTGGAGGCGAAGCAGACGAGCCGTCAGCGCGTCTTCCGCGCGCGGCGCGGAACCGGCGACCACGATGCACGAACACGCCGATGCCGCAGAGGGAGGCATCGTTCAGCACAGCGAGTGTTAGTACGCGTAGGACACCCTTGTCCGACCGAGGGCATGGTGCCAGTGGGACCGTGCGGTGGTCCAGTTTACGTGATATAGACACAATTACATCGCCCATCAGCAAACAGCAACCCAGCAGACAATCAGTTTTTACTATAGAATAGGGATTCGTTTTGTAACCAAGCCATCAGCAATCACTTAGATTACGAAACATTAAAGCATTGTCCTAACATTCACTTAGCGTAAGCAAAACATTGATCATCTATGTAATACTAACCCCTTAATTGTAGCGCCTCATCTCAATCTCATCTCGTAACTCGCCGTCGGGAGTATGTTCGATACATCGATCACGTAGGGAAATTAGCAGCATCAGCAGCAGTTTGACATAAGTAGGTTACTCGTGCTGCGAGCGCGAACCGGGCACCTATAGAGGCAGTGCATCAGCAGCAATTATTCAAACCGCACCTCAGTAGCCTCCACAGTGGAGGCACCGGCAGTGGGGCCCGCCGGCAGTTGGCCCCCCGCAGTGACGCCTCCACATTGCCCCGCAGTGGGACCCACTCAGTAGCCCCCCACAGTGGGGATACCAGCAGTGAGGCGCCGGTAGTGAGGCTCTCGGCAGTGCCCCCCCCCCCACAATGCCCCGCAGTGGGACGCACCCAGTAGCCCCCCGTAGTGGCCCCCCCGCAGAAAGGTAAAATTTCTTGGCTACGCAGAGCGCTGAAACTACTGAATGTATTCAAATGAAACTGATTTAAGTTCATACTACGAAGGACAGTAATACTTTTTATCCTGGAATTCGTGAGATCCCTTGGGAGTGGGGATGGAAGTGAAATTTCTCGGCCTCGCATAGCACTAAAACTACTGGATTCGTATGAAACTTAGCATGATTTAAGTTCATACTACGAGGAAGGACATAAGCATAACCCAAAGACAACAAAATGATTACAAATTTGTTATTAGCGCCAATAAACAACCTACTGAATAGCATCCGGTCGGTACAAAGCTCTCGCAGTACATTCAGCAGTTTTTATTAGCACTAGACTTGGCAGGTCACTAGGTACCGCGCTAGTTACGTTCGTTCTGTGTTGGTTTGATTGGCCCGTTCATGGTGCATGCGTGATTTTAGTGTGTAGCGTACTCTGTGATCTTGTTGTAGTGCTGAAGGCTCTCTCGGAACAGCGCCCGGAAGGCGCGCTCGAAGCCCACGCCGCCACCTGCGCCGCCCGCGCTGCCCGCGCCTGCCACCGCCGCCGCGCGGTCGGACAGGCTCTCGAAGTTCATACTTCAATAAATAAATTTCGCAATTATACGACTATACGATATATACTTTTCCGAAATTGAAAGTAACCTACATATTATGTTCGTCCCAGGGATCGCGGGAAGTAGACTGTCTACTTCTCTCAAATTTCATTAAGATCCGTCCTGCCGTTTTAGCGTGAATTGACAGTATTAGAGATACTGTCAATTCACGCTAAAACGGCACTTTTATAATATTATAAGATGGAAAAACTTTAAAAATAACTTTTGCGGTTCCTTCCATAATTCAATTTCATTTAAAAATCAAAATGGAATAGGTAATTGATTCATAAAAATATCCATTACCGGAGGATGGTAAGTTGCGTGGTATACTGCTTGAGTAGGGTGGCGACGAATGCGTCCATGGTGGTGTTGGCGATGCCAACCAGCGTCGTCACGTAGTACGAGTATACCAGCACCGCTAGGAAGCTGCGGGAAGAGAGCGAGGTTTGACTCAGATTTGACTGCATCTTGTAAAGATATGGATTTTGCAATTGTAAAATTATATTTTTTTTTAAATCAAAGGTCATAACATAACTTTAACTATACAGGTTCGGTATTGGGAATGATATAATTTATTGTAGAGTTTGGGGTCTCATGAACTATATTTCTCCGGTAGAATGAATATCCTAAGTGTAACGGTTGCTGAGATATGATTTTTTTAATTATTTTAGAAATCACCCAAAATCTCGCTTTAAATTGTCATATCTTTTTTGTTTGTGGTTTTAATTCTACAAATTACGTGTGCTGTGTTCTCTAATAATCTATACTTATAATAAAACTGTAACAGGTCCAATTCTCCGGGGTGTAAGGGGGCCCAAATAACATCTCTCGGGCCCCAAGCCCTCGCCCTCACGTGGTGCACCCTGCTGAACAACAAAAGAGGCCCTGGCAACTCTAAACTGGGTATTCCCAAATATTTAGGTTAGATAGAAAGATAGATAGATAAAAACTTTATTTGGTACTACAGACACACATACAATTAACAAAAGTAGATCAATTAACAAAAGTAGATTTAATTTTAAACAAAACAACAGTACAATAGGTTTAGTAAAGGTAAGTTTGTGTGTGCTGCAGCACAACAAATAGGCCATGGCTCAGTGAAAATTTTTGCTTAAAAGCAAAACACTGATTTTCAGCCAAAACCTGATCGAGAGCGAGCAGAACGAGTACAGACGGACAACGTGTAGATAGTCGAGGATTATTGTGGTTGTGTAGTAATAGTAAAAAATATTTTGTTTGTGTAGTAAAGTTAGTAGTCATGACTTATTGAAGATTACCAAAATAATAAATAATATAATAATAAATAACTTGCGAAAAAAAAAGAACAAAAAGAAAGACCGTCCTATTTTAGGCATACGAAGTGCTTTGGAATACCCTCCATTTGCTTTTGCAATAAAAACTTTTTGAATTTTAATTTAAATGTGTATTTAGTGTAAGCATTGCGAATAGGGGGAGGAATATTGTTCCAGCACTTCGTTGCCGAATATATGAAGCTTCCCCTGAAAGCTGCGGTCTTGTGATTGTGATAGGAAAGTGCACATCTTACTGTCCGTGACCTTTCACCAGCTTTGAGTGCAGATACTCAGGCTTTTTGAACTTGATAACGTCAAAGACCAGCCCGCCCAGGTGCAGTAGTCTTCGTGATTCCATATTCAACAAGGACATCTTATTTAAGTATGGTGTTATGTGACTACGAGGCGGAATATTGAAACAAAAGCGACAACAAGCATTCTGAACTCTTTGTATGATGCGCTGGGTTCTCGCAAGTAAACGAGGACCAAAAACAATATCTCCATAATTTAGCTTAGAAATGATTAGCGATTCACAAAAGACGATACGGGATGCCTCAGTTAACTGATTCCTAATTTTGTAAAGTATCTTCAGGCGGTAAAAACAAGTTTTTACCAAATTAATAACATGAGTCTCAAATCTAAGGTTACTGTCGATGGTACTGCCGAGATTTCTAGCTTCTTCTACCCTGCCAACTTTAACGTTGCAGATTGTTACGTCAGGGTCGCCATTTATCATGTCAATTTGGTTTTTGGTACCCAAAACCATATACTGTGACTTTGTTGGGTTTAACACGAGGTTGACGTTAGGCAGGCATGCTAGGGCGTACCCCCCAGGCGACGCGCAAACGCAGCACCCGGCGGATGTGGGAAGTGGATTAGGGTTGGTGCATCAGGGACGGATGCAACGTAAGAAGCGAGTCCAGGAAGTAAGTATGAGAATTGCACATACAAAAGCTGAAACTACAACACATAGATCGATTACTTTCTCCTGAGAAGAAACAAAATAATTCGGTCAAGGACTGTAAAGTCATACCTCCCCTGGTATGACTTAGTCAACATCGATTACTCGTAATGGAGACTAAAATAATAGCTAAAACAGCTTTAAATAAGCCAAGGCCGCCTCCAAAAATTCAATGGCATTTATTAGAGAAAAAAGAGCATGCAAGGAAATTTCAAAAGCGAGTGGTTGATAAGATGTTAGAAATAAAAGGCATGGATGCACAATCAGTGAATGAATGTTGGAATAAAATGGCATTTTGTATTAAAAACGTGGCGAAAGATGTATTTGGAGAAACGAAAGGTAAAGGGAGAATAGATAAGGATACTTGGTGGTGGTGTGAAGAGGTACAAAACATTTTGAAAGAAAAGAAGAATGCATTTAAAGTATGGAAAAGCGTGGATGAACGGAATGTAACTACTAGAGAAAGTAAAAGGATAGATTACATGGAATGCAAGAGGAAAGCTAAGAAAGCTGTAGCTGTCTCTAGGGCAAAGTTACAGGACAAACTGTACCAATCTTTAGAGAGCCTGCACGGACAGAAAGACCTCTACAGACTTTCAAAAGCAAGAAAGAAGAATGCAAGGGATATTACACACATTAAATGTATAAAAGATGATCAAGGAAAGATTTTGACAGAGATATAAATGAACGCTGGAAAGGATATTTTAGCAGATTTATAAATGAAGAGAATGATTGGAGTGGAATGTTAGAGAATCCACTTATTAACATAGGTGTCGTGGAAGAGATAAGTATAGAAGAAGTTAAGAAAGAGGTGAGAAGCATGAAAAGTGAAAAACAAAGGCTCTAAAGTGTTCGCGAGGGATTTGTCGATTGGGCAAAGCCAACTGACGAGACTGAAGACCAATGACGGCAGGATCATCTCGTCGAAACCCGCTTTTGAGGGAGGTAGAGAGGTTCTATGGACAGCTGTACACGTCGGTGCAAAAACCCGTCCCTAGTTCAGCAAAAGACCCAAGAGCTAGACTTACCCGGCATTACACCGATGATATCCCGGACGTCAGCCTGTACGAAATTAGTATGGCCCTTAAACAGCTCAAGAACAACAAGGCACCGGGGGAGGACGGAATCACCTCTGAGCTTCTGAAGGCGGGTGGACAACCGATCCTTAAGGCCCTTCAAAAGCTGTTCAATTCCGTCATCCTCGAGGGAAAAACGCCACAAGCATGGAACGGAAGCCTAGTGGTACTGTTCTTCAAGAGGTGATAACACCCTACTGAAGAACTATAGGCCCATTTCGCTTCTGAGCCATGTTTATAAACTGTTCTCCAGGGTCATCACTAACCGTCTTGCGCGCAGGTTTGACGACTTCCAGCCCCCCGAACAAGCCCGTTTTCGGAAAGGCTTTAGTACCATAGACCACATACATTCGCTAAGGCAGGTTATAGAGAAGACTGAAGAGTATAACATGCCCCTGTGTATAGCGTTTGTGGACTATGAGAAAGCCTTCGATTCGGTCGAGACTTGGGCTGTATTACAGTCCCTCCAGAGGTGCCAAGTTGACTATCGATACAAGTGCTGAAGTGCTTGTACGAAAACACCACTATGTCAGTCCGATTACAGGACCAGAACTCAAAACCTATTCCACTACAGCGAGGAGTGAGAAAGGCAGACGTCATCTCTCCGAAACTGTTCACCGCTACGCTGAAGGATGTGTTCAAGGTTCTGGATTGGAAAGGGCTAGGCATCAACATAAACAGCGAGTACATCACTCACCTTCGCTTTGCAGACGACATCGTAGTCATGGCTGAGACCATGGAGGGCCTTAGTACAATGCTCGGTGACCTCGGTAGAGCCTCCGAAAGAGTTGGTCTTAGAATGAACATGGACAAGACGAAAATCATGTCAAATGTCCATGTAGTACCAACTCCCGTATTATTCGGAGGCAACACCCTCGAAGTTGTCGACCATTATGTCTACCTAGGACAAACCATCCAACTAGGAAAGTCCAACTTCGAGAAGGAGGTCAACCGCCGAATCCAGCTCGGATGGGCAGCGTTCGGGAAGCTACGTGGTGTCTTTTCGTCCCACTTACCGCAATCTATATATAATAGTGTCTCAAGACGAAAGTCTTCGACCAGTGTGTATTGCCAGTGATGACATATGGCACTGAAACATGGTCCTTCACTATGGGCCTCGTCAGAAAGCTCAAGGTCGCACAGAGAGCAATGGAGAGGCCTATGCTCGGAGTCTCTCTGCGAGATCGAATCAGAAATGAGGAGATCCGCAGAAGAACCAAGGTAACCGACATAGCTCTCCGAGTTGCGAAACTCAAGTGGCAGTGGGCAGGGCACATAGCTCGTTGGACCGACGGCCGCTGGGGCCGCAAGGCTCCAGAGTGGCGACCACGTACCGGAAAGCGCGGTGTAGGTAGACCCCCACGCGATGGACCGACGACCTAGTGAAGGTCGTGGGAAATCGCTGGATGCGGGCGGCGCAAAATCGGTCATTGTGGAGATCCTTAGGGGAGGCCTATGTCCAGCAGTGGACGTCGATCGGCTGATATGATGATGATGATGATGATGATGATGGACGCATGCCATAAACATACTCTCAATATTGTTACAAGCGGCAGACGGTGGCTTGCCGAATGCTGGATGGGTTCCTCAAAATGTTGGCGTAAATGCCGATAACAACATCGGTGCAAACGACTAAGGGGTGTCGAGAGGTGCGGCCCCGATTTCACCATCATGAAGACACGTGAGCGGGCTTCCTCGTTATTACGCCATTAGACACTTCCACCCCCGAGTCTACATCCTAAGATGCATCTCTCGCGACTCCACTAGACCGGCCAATGAAGGCAAGCAAGAGGTGGGGATCTGGTTCTCTTGGGATACCACTCCGCAAGCAGAGACGAAAACCAGGAACTTCCCCGGAAGCACTCGGTATACCCGTGGTGTCGCTACTCACCAACAGCTCGCCATAAGCTGCCCTGCAGGTATTAAGTTAGTAATTTAGTGCAGTTATTAGAAACGATTACATTCACATGCATTCTTGTGAGTGCGATTATTTAAAATCTTGCGAATACTCGTAAATAATAGTATTCTAAACACCCCGTACCGTGGCGTGCTGGCGTACTGCAGTGGCACGTAGAAGGGGAAGTGCACGGGCTGCACGCGTAAGTGGCGCAGTACGGGGAATGTGATCCACAGCGTGCACGTGAGCACGGCCGCGCCTGAGTATGCGTACGCGAACAGCGTTGCCGTGCGCGACGTGCGCACCACCAGTGCCGCGCCGCGCGCCCCGCCGCCCGCGTACAGAGGGACTGCAACAAACACCGCCATGTATGTACCTATTGACTGCCGAGTGTCTAGGATGGCGTAAGGGGTGGACGCTCACCGTCAAGGCCGGCCACGAGGCGATCGATGCGCTCGGCGTCACGGTGGAACGTGAGCTGCTTAGCGATGGACGTCACGTGGCACAGCAGCAGGAACATGACGCGCGTCAGTGCCTCCATGTCATCGCGCTCCTGTACAGTAACGTACGGTGAGAGGGTCATAATAAATAAATAATCATAATATTCTGGACTTTATTTGCTGAAATGTACCTAGGTACAGTAGGTCTTAGATATTAAGTTAGTTCACTACATTCTGCCACAAAGTGCGTGCTAAATAATATTTGTTCATGTCCATTATACAATAATAGGTACCTAATTAAGTTTTAAAAACACACAGACTACATAGATCATTTAACAGCAAATGATTAATAAACACCAACCAAACACAATACTCATACAAACATAAACAAACACTTAATTGAAGATGGCTATTTCATCGTATTATTATTTCATATCAATAGTTATCTCGAAATTGCTAGATGTCAAAATTTTATTTCATAAAGTTTATAAAGAGATTTCAATTTGATAATGTCAGTAAATTAAAAGAAATATAATCTATAAATGAATTAGAGATTAAACTCACCTTTAGTGTAGTTCTATCCAAATTGTATTTCGTTCGTCCGAATACATTTGAAAACATAATTATGTAGTATACATGTTAGGTATCGCCAATCTACCACTAAAGTTGAAAGCAGAATATCTGCACTAATTTTTATTTTTAATTTATTATGTGCGAGTACTCCTCCGTCTGGCTGCTTGCATTGATTGTCATTTAGTTGAAAACCTCTAAAATCTTAATATTTAACATAAACGGGGGGTTTTAGGGCTGGGAGGGAGTTAATATATTCGGACAAATGAAGTCATACAATTTGGATAGAACTACACTAAAGGTGAGTTTAATCTCTAATTGTATTTCGTTCATTCGTCCTTCTATATTTGAAAACATATGTAGATTTTGAAAGTTGTGAAATATTAAAACTCATGAGAGAAACTATATTGATCACCAAACAAAACAAATAATTACTTCCTTCTTAATCATAATTAAGTAATTTAGTTAATTTTTCACTTACGTCAGTATTTTTAGACTTGACAAATCTCTACGATGAAATCTGGCAAAACCATTTAAATTGCTCCAGACGGTGGTGTTACAAAGGTATTGTGTCAATGCTGACCAGCTCTATTCGTGGTCGAAGTGGCGGCATGTCTGATGGAATAAGCTGAGAATATAATGTTATTTTTGTTTCCAATTTATGAAATTATTAAGTTGTTACTAGTAAACAGACTAACTTCATTGTTACTATATATTTAGCTTTATTGTTACTATTGTTATGATATCGTCCTTTCAATTTAGGCTTAAAAAGCCTGCTCACGGCAGGTTTCAAAACGATTTTTATATATACGGAGACATGCATAGTTGAGCTGGTCCTGGAAGCGAGGTTTTAAGGTTTGTTTATTTAGTTTATTTTGCTTGCCCTAGGCAAATATATTGTCTAATTTTATTTTATTTATTGTCTGTAAGTACTCTAAGGTGCAATTACCGCCATTAGTATGGTTACTAATTTTACGATTAAATATTCAATTTTAAATTTTCATAATCATAAAGGAACCTTTTAGATAAAATTTCTAAATTAAATTATTTTTCCTAGGTTGAGTTAAATATATTTTGGGACTGAGCGAAGTCTATAGAAGCCTTTGAATAGCCGAGTAATACGGTCTTCAGAACCTACTCTTGATCAAAGAGTGACCAGATCGATAACTGTACACTATAGAACCGTTCTTAAACAATTCTGTAAGGAAATAAATAACCATAGGAGTTGACGATTAGTACACATCAATAAAAATGTTATTAAAAAAAAATACTTATCCTCCAATAGCGACATCATACGATTTAATTGAATTTTCAGACATTGAAGCAATGTAGCGAAGACAGTGGCACGCTGCTTTTTAGTAATGCCGTCTTGTTATACTTGCCCACAATGAACGTCAGCCCCGGGTGACTGTTGCTAACAGACTACAATTCGTCATTGCTCGTTGGGACTTAAATTGTATTGTATCAAAACAGAGAAGTCGTAAAATAGGGGAAACCAGGGTTGCATGGGCCAGATAAGAAACATAAATATTGGTTTGATCGTAATAATATCGAGGGCATCATTCCATAGGGACGTATCGACGTTGGGCTACTTTTCAGGAGCAACAATAAACTGTTTATTAGCTGTCAGAGATGACAGATCTAAATGAAAACTTCTGATTAATTATAAAATAGTGTTATTCACATAATCATGACACCACCCACACCTCATAAATATATTATTTCCGGTACTTTTCGTTGATACGGCTCTCTGGCTCGATGATTTTTACCCAAGTTTGAGCTTCACTTTGACATAGTGTTCGGGACGTATAAATTTTGTAATTATAATTATATAAATATATATTTTTTTCATAATAAGTATTCCATGCCCATAATAAATAGCTTAATGGTTGTGATCAAATTAGCTCAGATTAATAAATATCCAAAATACACGTCTGTACGGCTCGACAAAATTTTCGAAAATGCTAATAATTCCATAGAGACGTATACTCTACTGCGGTGAATGAGTATCTTATCTACCCTCTTTACGATCGAAAAAGTAGTTCAGAGCAGATTAATCTATTTAGGTGTATTTAACCATGATCCAAGAAAATAGGTCTGCTCTTGCACGGGAGTGTATCTAGGTGACGTCACTGCCCAGTTGCCAATTTATGTCAACAAAATGTAGAAGTTGGGAAACAAATTTGATAAAGGTCAATTGAAACATCAATAAAAAAATGAGAATCGTCACTTGGGTTTGTTTGACCAGTCAAAACAGCGTTAGTTAAATACGAGTCAATGTGATAAATAATTGGTGAATACAAAACTACATAGTTTTATCAGATTTATCCAAGGAGTTCGGAGAGTTACGATTTTATGCTACTAGTAATACCCGGAAACAGATTCGTCTTCTCATTCGCCGATGATGATGATGTCGTAAGCTGGAGACACCCACATGACCATCGTGTCTCGGAAGAGCATACATGTTTTCTTATACCATACCTTTAAGCATAAAGAAATTCTAAGTAGGTAAAACCATTTTACCTACCACGCTTAGTACACGCTTTGTATGTACCTACTGTAATACATACTTTAATAGTTATAATTAAACTATTAAAGTTATAATTCCTTAACTACCTGTTAATGTACCTGTATTCGAGCATACTTCTACAAGTTTCCGGAGATTCTAATTTTGACACAAGCTATCATTTTGATTCATCAGATTCACTAAATAATAATTAAGGAATACATAATCTGTTATTAAAACATTAAATAAGAAATGTAAACTAAGGTAAGTGTTTATATCTTATTCAAAGCCACACAAGGGCTTTAATAATTATATGTATCTAAGAATGAACTTAAGTTAATTAGTTTTAAACCTAGATAGTAAGCATTTTGGTGTAAACTGTACGCGACTATCAACTTATACTAAACAAATGTCTAAAGCTTAAAATAATATCAACTTAAATAATGTAGGTACACAATATTTATTAAAATCAACTTACTAGTATTATAAAATATGTCAAAGTTTGTAAGGATAGATGTATGGATGGGTATTTGTTACTCTTTCAAGCAAAAACTACTGAACCAATTAGGCTGAAATTTAGTATGGGTATAGTTTGGGACCTGAAATAACATATAGGCTATTTTTTATCCCGATAAAACGCAGGCGAAGGCGCGGGCAGCAGCAAGTAAACTATAAAATAAGTTATTTTAGTTGCGTCTTCCGACTCTTTTTTTTGGTCTTTGTCTTCTTCTAGTTTCTTATACCCGGAGAATAATAATGAGATGTTTAGGTCTTGCATGGACGGTGTGTTAGAAGGCAACGGAAATAAGTCATTCAGGTTGAAGCTGCTCATTTGCTTGTCTGACTGAATGAATGTGGTTTGGAGATAAGTTCATGTTTTTGTCATTTTGATGTTACCCTTTTTTTCATTCATATTGAAAGTTATCAGTACAAAGTCTAGTAACGCTTGCTTGCAATTCCATCGAGTTTTCTGAAAAATAAACATTGATTCATGCTTACGTATTCAATATAAATTTTTTGAGATAAAAATATAAATCAAGTAAGTTAAACATTGTATATTTCCTTAAGAAATTTTACCAAAGACCAAAAACTAGCCTAGGCCATTTAAGTATTACTTAGGCTCTGAAAACTCAATAGACCGGCAAATGACAAGCTGGCCAAGTACACTAATAGTGGCAAAAATATTTATTTGAGAATAGTCAAAATTCATGAATAAACTCAGCTTCAACTTCTTAATAAAAATATGTATAAAGGTAGGTAGTGTTTATAAAACTATAAGATTCTAATTTAATAACACTAATATTATAATGTGAACGTTGGGATATTTAGTTGTTTGTTAAGGGCTAAAATTTAGCATAAATGTGATGAATTACGCTTGGATTCACTAACAATTCTGATATAAAGTAATAACTACAACTTCCTGGCTACTTCTTTGGAAATACCCGTACAAAGCTGCAGGCTGAAACTAGTATTAATATAACTGAGCTTACTTCTATTTGAAGAAGTACTTATATTTACCATTGCAACTGATTGCTCTACCGTGACTGGTGAAAGACAAGCTTTTTCTATTCCAATCTCTTCCATGACATGATCAAAATTAAAAACATTGTTATGTTTGGAAGTGCTTCATCTAGGTTACCTAGACAGAACGTAGTAGGGACATTATTTACATAGCCCCAGGAGAAGCTAGTGTAACAATGAAATAGAATAAGTAGATATATTGGTCTCTCATCTATGGTAGATAGTTACCATCTATCTGATTTGAAGCATAGCTGCATCCAGGTCAGTTAACTTCGGCTCTACTAAGGCAAGATTTGGTTGAAGCAACGGAAGCATCATTAATTCATACTGGTCGTCTTCATCTGACTCATAGCTTATAAGAGCCCGCATTTTCTAAGCAACCATGGATTGCTCTACGGTGAAGGAAAAGCATGTTCTCTTGTTTCTTCCATGACATTACATAAAAGATAATCATTGTTAGGTATGTTTGAAAGTGCTAAATCTAGGTTACCTAGACAGTACGTAGTAGGAATACATAGCTTTAGATAATAGTAAATAACCCTAATTAAGTACAAATGTACGAAAACAATATTTAGTAGGCACCTGCTCTAGGTATCGTTTTGATTTCGTTTTATTATTTAGATACCTACCTTGGTTTTTAAGTACTAAGTTTAGGTAGGTAGGAACATGTAGGTACTGAGTATCAAATAAGTAAAAATATAAATAACATTTCACTGTCATGTGAAGACAGTAGAGATGAGTCCGGTATTTAATAACTAACTCAGTACCAGTTAGCATGGTCCTAAAATATCTAATGCTATTGTAAAATCCGCATACTGCTAGAGAATAACTGTGCAAAGCGAGCATCGCGCCTAACCGACCGTGAGCCATAACTACCCAACGCTTCAATACCTATACTTACCTAACTATCATCTACGCATTGGTACTAGCGGACCGTTCACCCGTAAAGTTATGTAGCTGCAACAAGTATTTGGTATTCCTAACCAAATCAGTTAGAAATATATTGGGTAGAAATCAGGACAGGTATAGAGTATTGTAACGTTATTGGGTACCAGTTGGTACTAACGGTATTGAAACAAAATACCCTACTAATAACCGGTAACCAAAATATCCAATAACTCCCATCCTTAGAAGACAGGGTGTCGAAAGAAGGTAGATACTAGGTAGGTACCTACACTACCTACCTACCAGTGGTAGGTTCTACCAAAATTAGTAGGCACTGCTGATCTCAGAATAGGTACCATAAACACTTTAATAAACCTATATAGATGCTTAGTACTTACTTTTCTAGCTAGGTAGGTAGTTATTATAAAACATGTATGACTTACCTACCATGTTTCTCTTTTTTTTGGTTCAACAAACTTGCAAATAATCTACCTCCACCACCTAAATTCTTATTCATTTTGACGAAAGCATGTAATCTAATGATAGTAAAATCGCTCGCGAAGATTGTGAGAAAACAAAAGAAGCAAAGAGGAGGTGGCACAATATGTTGACACGTTCAATGCGGAGAAAGTGCGATGCCATAAACCGGGGAATTGACCAGCGCGGGTGTGGTCTACACCGCGTCGCCCCGCAATCCATTTTTAAGTCCATAACTTGATAACATATTATGTTATCAAGTTATCATAGTTAGTCCGCCCGTTTTTTTTGTGATCAGGTTGACTGCGTTATCATTGGATCTCCTTCTCCACAAACAAGGTTAAGACATAATACTATCGTAGCTGTTTGTGTGACACAGAGCTAGGGTATTTAAATCTCTCCATACATTTAGTTTATTTAATCCAATCGTATTGGATTGGAAAAATGGTAGAACTAAAAATTCTATCAACGAATCCTAGCACTTAAAACGTAAGTACTTTATAACATCTGGATAAAAGATACCAGAAAATAAATAATTAAGAATAATATATATATAGTAATTAAGAATTGACCTTACCGTATATTTACTAGTTAACCAATCGTTTCTAGAAGGCTCATTCCCAGACTCACTTAAAACATCAATTATTAGACCCATGCATAAAAAAGGCCTCAAATCAAATCCGAACAACTACCGGCCCACATCATTGTTGCCTACATCAGCTATAATATTTGAAAGAATAATGTGCGACAGAGCTTATTACTTCATGGAAAAACATAATCTACTTGACGAAGCACAATGGATTCAGAAAAAACCGGTACTATACTAGCAGTATACAAATATATAGACAATATAATCGGGATTCTTGATAAAAAGCAATACGCGGTAGGATTATTACTAAACATGTCGAAAGCATATGACAGGGTACAACACGACATCTTGCTAAAAAAACTACATGGCCTAGGTATCCGAGGCATAGCGTATAATTGGTTTGAATCGTACTCAATATGTAAAACTGGAGCACTACGACTACACCTCAGGCACGATCCAAACTATCAGGTCAGACGAACACGATATCACATCTTCAATACCACAGGGTAGCGTCCTTGGATGTTTGGTTTTTGGGTCTACATCAACGATTTACCTAGATACATAAAAACACAAAGCGTCTTGTTCGCGGATGACATTTCACTTATAATACCATGCAGACGCACAGATAACGTTAACACCTTAATACAGAATACCCTCACAGATGTGTCGAACTGGATGGCCGAACACAACCTACAGATAAACTACACAAAACCTAAAGTTATGGAGTTAAGGCCACATCAAAAACAACCTTTAGGCGTAACCACGACTTTTGAAAACATCCTTCTAGAAAATGTCAAAACTTTCTCACTTTTAGGAGTTACTTTAGATATCCACCTTAATTTTTATGCCCATGTGCAAAAGATAAAA
Source organism: Eupithecia insigniata (assembly GCA_947859395.1). Classification (NCBI taxonomy): domain Eukaryota; kingdom Metazoa; phylum Arthropoda; class Insecta; order Lepidoptera; family Geometridae; genus Eupithecia; species Eupithecia insigniata. Next base: position 86,671 of record OX401995.1, on the reverse strand, counting down.
TCGAAATTGTAAAGTTTTACCTACGCCCTCCCAGAGCTTAAAAAAACAACTGACTTAGCGACGGCATTATCAGCTTACTATGCGCACACACACACTCATCTTTCCCTATCCGTGATCCTATGGGGAAATAGCGCACACACGGAAGACTTGTTTATCCTACTAAAGAAGTGTATACACATCTAGGATAACATAGATAGAATGGACAGTTGTAAGCCGCACTTTAAAAAACTAAAGATTTTAACCTTGCCATCGATTTACATTTTGGTATTATGGAAATTTGTTAGAAAATATCCAGATCTATATCAAAACTTAAACCGCCGTACAAAATGTCAATAAAAATATACCACAAACTCCCCTTAATTAAACTAAAATATTTCCTTATCAATAAATGTTATTACAGTGTAAATGAATTTTTGACAGATAAATGAAATTAGATTATGTTTTGTTATTATGATACTCTAAATAACTGAAAATAACATTTATACCTATATACATGATTTGACATTGAGATTCTTATAATTGTAAACTTATGAACTTTTTTAATTGTTTCCATGATTTTACATTGAGACTTATAATTGTAACTTTAAGATTTATTTAATTAAGATTAAATCTCTATACCTACCTAAACAACTAACAATCGAAATTGCAGTGCCCAACAGGGCGTAGGTACCTACTAACGTTAGCTATAAATAGATCATAAGCTACCAACCTGTGTACATATTAACAATGAATAAATGAAAATGAAATGAGATGAACACATCACTCTTCTTAAACATTGTTGTAAAATGATTGTATTTTTTAAATTTTAATAAAATCCTAATTATTTGTAGTACCTAAGTTATCTTGCCCTCATCAAGTTAGGTTATTGGCATTTTATATTTCAAACTTTACTAAGCATATATACAGTAAGAAATACTTTAAATATGTCTTGGCATCAATTTTACAATAATGTATTACCCCATATTTGTATCACAGTAGTCGTTTTTACTATATTTATGCTTTGGATAACTTTAGGTTTTACATAGTTTTACCTACGCAGGTGGCTGTCATGTTCTGCGACTTATCGAAAGCTTTCGACGTCGCAGACCATGTCTTAATCTCAGCAAAACTTGAGCAATGCGTAATAGGAGGCTCACAATTGCAGGTATTGATTCATCACATCAAGATCGCAGACGGTCACCGGCAAATTTGGAACAATCAGATCACAGCCCATGTCAACAAACATAGGTGTTCCACAAGGATTATCGTTGTCGAACATAATTTTTTCCATCCTAATGAACGATTTTCCGACTGGCAATGAAGTTGTTAGACAAGTTGACAACACTTCCTTCTTAGGGTTTGATATGGACAAAAGTCTTACCTGGGAACATCACATTGATGGCCTTTGTAAGAAAATTGGCAAGGCCTGCTTCGCTCTCTGGCGCCTCTAGTCTACACTGGACAAAGAAGCGGTAAGGAATCTCTACTTTGCAACTGTGCACTCGCGCTTGCAATATGGAGTGGAATTTTGGGGCTGTGCAGCTGACTGGGAGCGTGCTTTCAGACTCCAGAAAAAAGCAGTGCGAGCGATAGTGAGAGTGTCGCAAGACACATCAGCCCGACCGCTATTTGAAGCACTTGGAATCATGACTGTCCCGCAATGGTGCTCTTCCAGGCCGCTTTATACACACGGAGCAACCTGGAGGAGTACGAGGAGCGTGGTGATGGTCATAATTATGCTCTGAGATACTCGAAGCGGCTAAAGACCATTCCCAGGCGGCTCGCGAGAACTGATAAACTCGTGCACGTCATGGGGTCAAGGGTGTACAATTGTCTACCGTCCGCTGTTACTGACGCTTTATCGACGCAATCCTTTAAGTTTCGACTAAAGAAATGGTTCGTAAAACAATGTTTTTACACATTGGATGAATTCTTCGCACGTAAATCTACATGTTATTTTATTTGTAATTATTTGTTGATATAATTTGTTATCAATTTACTAGGTTTTATTTTCATCTATGACATTTGAATTTGTGCAATTTCATTTTATATTTATTTAAGCGAATGTAAGCGCTAATCATCTTTACAAATATTTATTTTAAATTGTATTTCACTTGTAAAAGATTGATTGTTTATTTGACATGTAACACATTCGTTACCAATAAAGAACTTGAACTTGAACTAAAAAAAAAACAAGTAACATTCTACTTGCTATAATAATGCTAAGGAGTACTGTATAGCAGGGCGAAGTGAGGTAAGTTTACTGTAAGGTATTGTCAAAATATTTTCCAAGATTCCGATGACAGCATTAAGAATAAAGTTTACTTGCCTGATTCTGAAAATACGACCACAAACTGCGAAGTTGAGGACGAATACACAAAGATTGAAACTATCCTACAAAATACTAAAAATTGTTCTACAATCATTCAAGAAACAAATTTGACTTTGGTCAGTCACGACATTGTATGAGGATTTTGAACGAACCCATAAACCCAACTTCACCCATTACACCCGACTGAACGATTTAACCAAACTGAACCATCAAACCCGACCAGTAATGTCACTGAAGATGGAAATGGATTGACTAAAGCTGGTTTACCTCGAAAGAGACTGGTCATTGAGGAGCCATTATAAGAAAGTAAGAATAGAAAAAAAGCAATTGCAGATTCTAACCCGCTAAAACGCGCGAGAATTGAAATTCCCTAGAGTTTTTCCTCCCGGATTCCTATACGCCTGCAATGACTTACTTTCTTCCTTATTATATTTGGAAAAGGAATAGGCAACTTTCCGAGCAGGTGTAGTATAAAAAAGATTTAAATATTTCATTCACGCATTTAGGGAATGAAGAATGTGAAATATGCACTATTTTCAAACTGCACAATCCAGAACATGTGGAATATCACAATAATTCCTGTGATATTTGTAAGAACTATTCTATTCACAAAAAAAATATACACCGAGAGCAAAATCAAATACGAGGAAGACGTTGAGACAGCTGTCATAGATAAAACTACAATTCGTTATTCTGTTGACCGAAATAGGTTCTAAGAAACTGTTTGGTACCTGTACCTCGAATCGACCAATTCAAAGCAGCTATTTTCTGCCCGAAGATAATTGCATTCAACGAAAGTTTTGTCGCTTTGGGTAAAACCTCAAAAGAAGACGTTCATTTTGCTGCACTGAGGAATGAATCAATCTCAGGTCGCCATCAACAAGACATTATAAATATCAACATTTAGAGCGTTTTGACCCACAAACGTGATGCTGAGAATGTTACATTTTGGGTAAACAACTCTGCCTCCCAAAATAAGAATAGGGCTTTATTGTCGTTTTTGGTCGATATGGTAAAAAGTTCGATGATAACTGCCAAATCCATAGAGTTGCGATATTTCAAACCTGGACATACAATGATGTCTGCAGATCATTTCCTCCATCTCTGAAAAAATATTAGGCAAAAGAAAAGTTTATGACTATGATGATTATATCGCTAGAGTCAAAATGGATAACAATGGGAAAAATATGGGTTGTGATTAATGGATGTTTCCGACTTCTTTACTTACGAAAATTTATCATCTCAGCACAAACTCAGAAATAAGGAACCTAGGTTACCTATATCTTAAAGATATAGGTAATGGTAGTCAAGGCAGAGAGAGGTCAGTGGGATCTAGGCTTGAGGCGTATTTATCGTCACTGATAAAAGTCACAAATATAGAAAATGGCCGGTATGTCACAGTGACAGAAACTAAATATATCTGTGGCTGTCACACAGGCAGTGCATGTGTCACGAGTGCACGATATTATATCGTTGTTATTTTATTAGCTACTTAAGCAATAAATCGCTTCAGCTAGATAATATCGCTTCTATATTCTCTCTTTGATAATATCACTAAGATAGAATGAGACACACCTAGTATTTTATACTTGGAAATTTGAAATGTATAGTGCAATGTTACAAAGTTGTTGAAGCAAATACTTTTTAAATTTATTCGGTTAATCAACATGCTACTGCTACTTACTCAGTCATCACTACAGTAAATATATTATTCAATCAGTAAAACAATGAATTTGTACGTGATTGGTAGAAATAATAGCTAGTATTTTGTAACAGGTATTTGTCACAGATATTTTGAAGTCACAGTAACGTAAGTGACAGGTCATCGTGACAGGTATTGGATTTTGCCTTGTATAACCCAAGACTAGTGGGATCTCAAGTACAAACAGGCCACAATGAGGAATATGAAATTTTGACTTCCTGCAGATAAAAATAAAGAAGACCCAAAAGTTCCCTGAGGCAATTTCTAAGAAACATCCAAGGGGAATTACTCAAGAACGTTAAGTTGAGATTTTGGAGAAGCTTGTACCATTAATGCCGGAAAATAGAAAATACTTCTGGTGTAATATTCCAGTTTGCAACTCAGCCACAATCCTACTTGCTGAAGAATGTTAATAATTTAAGAAAACTGCCAGAATATGAATTATTGCAAAAGAATATGACTGATTCCTTAAACAAGGTCGTAACTTAATACAACTACACTCGTGAGCAAAAAAATCGACTCAGGCGACACACCTGCAGTCGCAAGTCACTGGCAAAAAAACTGATCGTGTTAATATTTTTTTCATAGTAAAATCATAAAGCTGCTATTATTAGCTTCAAAATGATATAAAATATTGTAATGTTTCTTGCTCGCACAACCCAACAACATGTTGTGATCAGTAACCACCCTTTTTACGCTTGTTTACAATAGTGCTCATTAAGGGTTACTTACCCATATAAAAGGTTATCTGCCTGACCCACCCCTAACAGTTAGCCGTCAAACGTCAACCGATACACATCTCCGTTATCAACAAACAAGAATTCTACCTGAAAATGGACACAACAAGTGATGAAGCTGCTCAAGCGGTCACCCTATTGCGACAAGGCCATAGTCAGCGTGAAGTGGCACGTGCGTTAAACATGAGCCAGTCTGCTGTTTCCAGAGTTTACCGTCGTTACCAAGAGACTGGTAACTTTAATCGAAGACGCGGTTCCGGAAGAAAAAGGTGCACATCGGAGAGAGATGACCGTTTCATTGTCAGTACATCGCTGAGAAATCGGGCCCTCACTGGCGTTCAAGTCCAACAAGAGCTCAGAGAAACGCGAGGAGTGGCTGTTAGTGGCTGGACAGTCAGAAGACGACTTAAGGCAGCTAGCCTTGAGCCAAAAAGGCCAGCTACTGGCCCCAAATTAACCCCAGCCCACCGAGCAGCCCGCCTACGATTTGCCAGAGAACACGTTGATTGGACTGACGAACAAGGGAGCTCCGTCCTCTTCTCAGACGAAAGCAGAGTGTGCTTGCATGGTAGCGATAGAAGAGGACGAGTCTACAGAAGACCTGGAGAAAGATTCGCACAGTGCTGCATCAAAGAAAATGTGGCTTTTGGAGGAGGTTCCTGGATGGTGTGGGCGGGCATTTCAATGGAGGCAAAAACCGAGTTGGTTTTTATTGAAACTGGTGGTCGAGTGGGAGGATTGACGGCGAATCGATACATCGAAGAGATTTTAGGGGATCACGTCGTTCCCTACGCCGGTTTCATAGGCGAAAACTTCATCTTAATGCACGACAATGCCCGTCCACATACTGCAGGTTCCGTCCGGCAGTATTTACAGGAGGTCGAAATTGTCGCTATGGACTGGCCAGCGCGTAGCCCGGACTTAAATCCTATCGAGCATATGTGGGACGAACTGAAACGAAAAGTTCGGGCTAGAAATCCTGCACCAGCCACGAAATCGGACCTCAAAGCGGCGCTCATTGAAGAATGGGATAGCATCGAACAAGATCGAGTAAAGAAACTTATTCGATCCATGAAGAAGCGATTGGAAGCTGTTATTAGGGCCAAGGGGGGCAACACTAAATACTGATAGTTTAATTTCTAATAAATTAATATTTTGACGAATTTAAGCTGGTATTTTCTTTACTGTTAATTATCACCCTTTTTAGATCTCATAGTTTTTTATAACTTTTAATCTTGATAAGATCTAAAATTAGATTAATAAAAGGTCACTCACAATGCTCATAATAACGTACCTACCTAACTATAAGTATATACTACGGTGGTAAACATGACAACAAAATACTTTGTTTAATCTAATTGATGTTTTCGATGGTTATAGCAATGACCTTATTTTAAGAATAACATTTTCTCATTTTGTTACTATTTTTAAGTACAAAGTAGTACAAACACAGAAAATGGTGTTTCAATTAATATGTTGAAAATAGACTTTTATTTAATTTCTGTTGTGCAAGGTACAATGTGTTATTTAGGCTATGCATGAGATGCCTAACTTCTGTATGAATGCCTAGCTTCCTATGTTATTCTAGCTCAGTAATACTACGTAAAGTATGTAACACCGATTCTCTAACACAGCGGTTTTCAAACTTTTTTGATCACGGAACCCTTTTGACAAGCAAAATACTTGACGGAACCCTACAATAAAACAATAGTTTTTAAAAGTGTATTCTTTATTATTATATAATATAAGCATAATAAAAGTACAATGTCAGGTCGTGCGCGTGACAGCTTTGCGAGTGCACGTATTGTGCGTTGTTTCGTCGTTTGTGTTTTCTGTTCGATTAATACACGTACGAGAGCTCAGTAAAAATGGACGAGGTCCAGCCTGGACCTTCGTCCGGAACCTCCGAATATTTATACACTGATATGAGTGAGGAGGAGATTCGTGAGAATGTATTTTCCCAGAGCAGGATCGAGTCGCCCATATCGTTGATTTTTTCTGGTAATCCTTTGAAGAGACATATTGTTGACCCTGGGAGCAATGAGCGAGTTCAAGAAGACAACGAGGGATATACTTTAGTGCAAAAAAGACATAAGTATAAGCAATTTGCGAATGCTGTTGTAACAGGAACGCAAAATAATAATTTGCATAATAACATCAATCAAACCATAAACAATCAGTTTGAAGTATCATTGACATCTTATGAAATATTGCCGAAGCAAGTAGGTCTTGCAAAACTTTTCAAATCTGAGGGAATAAATAATGCTTCCAGCATCAAATATAAAAATGCCTACAAAGTGTTTGTATGTTTTGATAAAAGAGAAGAGGCCTTATCTTTGATAAATAACCAAAAGTTTATGGAAAAAGGATACCGCTGTCATTTTACAAACGAAGTAGATATTACATACGGCGTGGTAAAATTTTTGGAAGTCGATATAAACGAGGAGGAAATAATGAAGTCATTTACTGCTGATTATAAAATTTTGTCGGTTAAAAGATTGAAGAGGTTGACAGAAGAAGGGGAATGGGTCGACAGTGAGACAGTTCGGTTTGATTTTAAGAGTGCAGTATTGCCGTCATATGTTTATGGTTATGAGTGTCGATTCAAGGTTGAGCCCTACACATTTCCAGTATCACAATGCTCGAGCTGTTGGAAGTATGGACATTTAGTTCGCAGCTGCCCTTCGAAAAAGACTGTTTGTCCGAAATGTGGGGGTGGTCATTCCAATTGTGACACTACAAAGTTCCGCTGCGTCAACTGTAGAGGCAAACATATTGCTTATGATAAATCCTGCCCGATATTTTTAAAAGAAAAAGAAATTCGCTGGACTATGTCTCAGAATACTATGACTTATAAAATGGCACTCATTAAACACACAGAGAATAAATCGAACGAGGGGCTACAGCCGGTTATTTCTAATGTACGTAGGGAAGTTGAAATGGAAAATGTTGTACTTCCGAAAAGAAATGAACACATACAGACGATGACATATAGCAAGGCGGTTCAAGGTGGGAAAAAAGGAGAATCGAGATCGGAGAGTGAAGAGAGCAGTGAAGATAGTGTGATGAGAAGAGAAAATCCAGTGATAAGGAAGGAAAAGAAAAAGAAGAAGAAGGAGAAATCACTAGAGTTGCGAGCATTCGATGACGCCAATGTTTCTCGCGCGGCAGCGGAAGAGGAAAAGAGTAAGAAAGAGAAGAACAGTGAAAAGAACAAAGAGAACAAAGAGCAATTTAACTTTAGCCGGATTTTACGAAAGTTACAGGAACAGCTTTCAACAACGGGTAATTTTACAGAGAAGGTACAAAATATTTTAAAATTAGTTTTTGAAGAATTACTTGCTTTTTGTGTAAGATCTTTAAGTCAGGGAGGGGTATTTGGTAAAATACTTGGCCTCTTTAATGATGGATAACACCAGTAATCCATGTATCGATAGGCCGGCATCGGGTCCTGTGGGTTATACTGCGCAATTTTTAAATATTGCGCAGTGGAACTCGCAGAGCCTGATGCCTAAACGCTACGATTTTGAACTGCTTTTGAACCGGGATAAAATTGGAATTTGTATTATAAGTGAAACATGGTTAAATACGGATATTAGTTTGAATATAAGTAATTATAACATTTTCAGAAATGATAGATCAGACTCTTATGGAGGTGTAGCAATAGTTGTACATAAAACAATCAAAGCCCAGGCTTGTTCTTTGGATGTAGGAAATTCGGGAATAGAAATATTACATGTAAAAGTTCTTAATTGTAAATACTTAGAAAATTTAGCTGCTATTTATTGCCCTTCCTCAGTAAGAACATCTCAAATAGAATGGGAAAGGATATTTTCGAAGTTCTCAGCGAAATCCATTGTAGCCGGGGACTTTAATGGACACCATACCAATTGGTCCTATAAAAATGACAATAGGGGTTCGCAATTATTCGAAGCATCAGTGGAACATAATTTTGTTGTTTTAAATACCGGCGCATTCACTAGAGTTAAATTAGTTGGAGGAGCAATACAGGAATCAGCTCCTGATATTACGTTTGTAACTTCTGATATAGCAATTTATTTTACATGGAAAGTTACGCATGAAAATTTAGGTAGTGATCATTTGGTTGTCATAAGTACCTTGCAATATCAAGATTTTCGTAGAATCACAAAGCGCAGAAATTTTAAAAAGGCTAATTGGAAACTTTATGGCGAGGCTCTTGATGGTTTTGATGATTCAGCTGTTAATGAAAATACCATTCAGGTTTGTTATGATTTATTCGTTGACAGGATAAATACTGCTGCTGATAAATGTATGCCTTTTACAAGGAACGGGACAGCTCCGACCCAAAAGTTTGTAGCTAAGCCGTATTGGTGCTCTGATATTTCTCAAGCCATTGCTGAACGCCGACTTGCTCTTAAAACATTCAGGAAAAACCCTACGACAGCTAATTATGACAAATTAAAAAATAAAATTGCGGCAGCACAAAGGGTACACAGAAGAATAAGAACACAAAATTGGCAGGCATTCTGTAGTGGAGTTGATGAAACCACTAAAGCTTCTGAAATGTGGCAGAAAATGAGGTGGATGAAGGGGCTTAAAAGGTCACATGTTTATGCTCCAGAAGAGAGCAAGGTTGAGCTATTGCACGCATTAGGACCTGACTTTGTACAAACATCTAAACCTGTTTTCAGCTCTAGCAACGCTCTTTTAGGATCTGAATTTACATACCTAGAAATGGAGAAGAGCTTGAAAAAGAAAAACACAGCTCCTGGAGAGGACGGCATCACCTATTCTATGCTTTATTATTTACCACTAGAATGTAAGTTATATCTATTAAAAATATATAATGTCATATATAAGTCGTCCCGGATTCCTAGTCAATGGCGTAATATTAAAGTAGTCCCGATTCCGAAAGGCAATAGTGACCCTAATTCAGTACCTAAACTAAGGCCTATTTCGTTAATTTCTTGTATTTGCAAAATTCTACATATTATGATTTGTAAGCGATTAGAATGGTTTGTGGAGCGAAACCTAGTCCTGTCTCCTATTACTTCTGGGTTCAGGAGGAACCAGTCTTGTTTAGATTGTTTATCCCGCTTAGTTTCCCAAATACAGATAGGATTTTCGAAAGGGCTGTCTACGTTGGCAGTTTTTTTAGACGTGGAGAATGCATATAACAATATTCTTATAGACCAGCTATTAATAATAATGGACAACTTAGGTGTAGGGCATATAATATGTAATTATTTCTGGAGCTTTTTAAATGAAAGAATTCTTAAAATCTGTAGTGATGAGGGAGGAGAACGGGACAAAATTAGGATAACCAGAAGAGGATTAGCTCAAGGAGATCCTATATCACCTCTTTTGTTTAATATTGCAACGCATAAAATAGCTTCAGAGCTGACCAATGTTTGTGCTTTACAATACGCGGATGATTTTGTTATATATGCACAAAAAAGAGATGCACAATTAAATGCGGTATATATTCAAAATGCACTTAGTTGTGTTGTTAGGTTACTCGATCAGCTGGGGCTTCAGGTATCCTCTGCTAAAACACAGTGTTGTTGTTTTAAGAGAGGAATGGTCAGGGAACAGATCCAAATAAAGGTTAATGATAGTAACTTACCTATAGTGAGTCATGTTAAGTATTTGGGTATGTGGCTTGATAGATCTTTGACATGGGGGAAGCACGTGAATGAGATAGTTGCAAAAACTACTAGAACTATCAATCTTCTGAAAGTTTTGGCGGGTTCTTCTTGGGGTCTCCATCCGAAACACATTCGAAGGTTGTATATTGCATTAATACGTAGCAGGATGGATTTTGGTTGTTTTTTGTATGATGCAGCTGCTAGGTCTCACTTATATAAATTAGATAAAGTACAGAACATCTCCATGCGTGTAATAGGTGGTTTCATTCGAAGCACGCCAATCCACGTCATGGAGGTTGAACTGTGCATACACCCACTTCATTTGAGACGTCACTACCTGGCTACAAAATACTGCTTGAAAGCTCGGTTTTCCTCTTCATTTACTACTAAAATTATAACAGAACTTAATAATTTGTGTGACTCTGGATACTGGACTAGAAGAAAAAAACCTTTGTTAGCGACGGTTTACGCTGAGACTAAATCTGAAAATATCGTTACCAAAAACTCTTTGTGTTCTTATATGCTACATGTATGGGTATCACAAATAAGTACGGATTTTATTGTCACCGAAGTGGAAGGTATAAATCAGGCCAAAAATAAATCTGACCCGAGAATACTCAAGCAATATTCCTTGCATATGATTAACGTGGTGTATAGGGATTGGTATCAATTGTATACAGACGGTTCTAAAATGAGTGACGGTATTGGTGCTGCAATTTTTGACCCTAGAAACAGAACAAGTGACCTGTATAAAATTAAGTCCAACTTAAATTCTATTATGTCGGTAGAGTTACTAGCGATTTCTGAGGCTCTATCTTTAATTCGCACTTTGAACTGTAGAAAAGTAGTTGTTTTTACTGATAGTCGTAGTGCTTTGCAACACATTACTCGATGCGCCTCGGATGTACGAGGTGCTTCTGTAGCGTATGAAATTCTAAAAAAGGCGTTATTTCTCCAAGAAAACGGTGTGGCCCTGAGGTTACAATGGATTCCGTCACATGTAGGTATTCAAGGAAATGAGGAAGCAGATAAATTAGCTAAGAAAGCTATTGAAATAGGTTCAGAAATTTATGTTATGCCGGAGATTTCAGAGATTTTATGTAAATACAGGTACAAAATTTTTGAAAAGTGGAAGTCGTTGTATGATTCTATATCGGTTAATAAAGGAATTTGGTATAAAATTTTACAAGAGCAGCCTGCATATGTACCATGGTGGGGTATGAATTGTAAACTAAAGAGAAAGCATATTGTAATGGCTCATAGACTACGCTCTGGGCACATCCCCCTTAATAAATTTAAATATTCAATGAAAATCACAAACTCGCCCAATTGTGACACATGTGGCGTCCTAGAAGATGTGCAGCATCTTCTAGTGGAGTGTGAGCGGAGCGAGTCTATAAGATCAGAGCTTAATGATTTGTACGATGTTAACCTGAGGGATACTGGTGTTATCCAAATTATTTTAGCCGCACCACTGAGTGTTGCGGCAGTAAAATTATTTAGATTAGCTTTTGATATAATTTAGTTTTAACTAGTTGTTTGTTATAATACGGGGCTGACTTAGTCATTCCAATGACTCAAAGTCCCTTAAAAATTAAGAATAAAAAAAAAAAAAAAAAAAAAAAAAAAAAAAAAAAGTACAATGTAACAGTTACTAATTACTTTACCACATGGCAAGTACAATAATAGAATATATTAAAAATTTAAAAATCTTAACTAATGGGAGGTATGAAACTGTTTTTTATTTTTCATCAATTGGTTGATATCCGGTTTGATAGAAGACATTTGAAGTCTCATATCAGGTTCGACGTCCAGTCTATTGCGATATTTTGTTTTCGTGGCTGCATCGGTTGAGAATCCTGTTTCGCACAAATATGTTGTTGGGAACGACAGAAGAATATTCAGAGCCATTCTGCCAAGCATTTGATATTCATCACGGATTCTGCACCAAAAATCGTTGAGAGGCGTCGTTTTGAACAGTGACTCCATACTTGTGTCTGATGACATTTCTAAAAGAGATTCATATATCTCGTTTGACATACTTTCGGGCTTTTGCAAGTTGGGTAAAAAAGGATTATGAATTCAGCTTCATTTTTGTATTCTGTTCTTCGGGAAAATACTTTTCAAAAGATGCGCGCATCGAAGTGAGATATTGAACCAATTCTTGAAACATTTCTGAGTCGTTATCGCTAACAAACTCACGGCAGTTATTTTGTTATAGGCCTGGAACACTGTTGTCTGTTTACCTTGCAATGATAAATTCAATTCGTTCAGTTTTGAAAGATATCTACCATAAAAGACAATCGGAACAACCAAGTTTTATCATACAAACGGTCTTTCAAATTAAAAAAAACTGTATCTGCTGAAAGAAATATTTGTAATCCGGCTCTAAGTTCAAATAGCCTTGTTAGCCGTTAAAGTTTTACCCTGAGACAGCCATCGCACTTCTGCATGTAGCAGCAGTGTTTTATGTTTGCTGCCATAATCTTCACACAATAATGAGAACAATCGGGATTGTAGTGGTTGTTTTTTGTAGACGTGCAACTAGTTCTTGTTTGACGTAGCTTGCCAGATCATGGATTCGCCGTGAAACAGTATCGTTTGATAGCAGTACAGTAGAAAGATGCTTTGCAGATTTTTCATCGAGCATACATTTTGTTATGTCTAACACACATGGCTTTATTAAATTCTCAGCGATAGTTTGTGCTTCACCTGCTTGTACAATGCGATAGCTAACTAAATATGATGCTTCCGTGGCCTTTTCATTGATAGTTTGTGTTACATGCATCATATTTTTTTGACTTTCCAATAACTGTTCTTTTTTACGAACAAAAAATTCTTTATTCTTGCTTTAGACTCGGGGTGTACAGTTTTTAAATGTCTGCGCAATTTGGCAGGTGCCATGGAACTATTAGGAAGCAGTTTACTACATAACATGCAGCGAGGTGAGCCGTTGGAATCAACAAATCCGAAACTGATATATAACTCATCATACTTCCTTTTTTCGTCTTTGAAACCGTGGAGCTTGACGTCGTGGCATCATCGTCTGGATCGGTAATTGCTGTATTCTCCGCGCGTACTGCTTTTGAACATTCAGCGTCATTAGAAGATGTCGTTACTGCGTTTATGAGACAAAGTTTAGTCCAAAGACGAAATGTACAAAAGATACAGTCAGAATACAGCAGGCAGTAGAACTTACAAGCAGGCAGCAGGCTAGCCAGCTTGTAAGTAGGTAGGTACGAACTTATCGCTCCGAACGCTAATCGTCAACTGACTGACGAGGCGCGACCCGCGATCGCCGCTTTTATACTTATTCCTAGACTCGAACTCGAACATTCTCAAAAATACTCGAGTCGGCGCCTTTGATAAACAAAACGCGGAAATACAAAAAAAAATGCGTTGTAAACAATCTCGACTTTTTGTTTTTGGAGATAGAGCCGAAAGTCGCTTATTCACAACTATAGCGTCTAATTCAGAGGCGGCTTTTATCAAAGGTTCGACCAGTGACCAGAGAGAGGTGTTTTGATTTTTTTTCTAAATTCTTGCGGAACCCCTACAGCGGTATTGCGGAACCCTAGGGTTCCACGGAACACACTTAGAGTACCGCTGCAGTCTAACACTTCAACATTGTCTTCCCTTTTCTCGTGCCCAAGATATACAAGCCACAAAGTAATTCAGGAAGTAGGTGTACGTGTATCTTTAATCTAATACCTATCTAGTTCACAGGCATTCCTACATTAGCTTAGAAATCTTTGCCTACGTTTAATGTATGTTCTTCCGTACTAACCTTTCATTTTAACATAAGTTTAATAAATCTACAGTTGCGATCAAACAGCGTTAGAGTTATAATTTCTCTTCCTCGGTAGCTCTAACATCTGTAAATAATAAATAAATACCTAAATTGGTTCATTAAGCCGAATCACTTCATGATATGGTAAACTAAATCTTTAATTAGAAGTTCCATGCTATAATTGTAGCGAGTTACAGTGACAATCAAGTAGATTTTGCTCAGCTATACACAAACTATACGGACTTTGTTACAGTATGTTCTTCTGCCACATCTTCTGCCTAAATAGTATCTATCACAGTTAGTCACCCTCTTGCTATATAGTATATGCTTAGGAATGACAAAAAATATATTTATTAAATTCCTAAAGATAAATAGTTTTTCGAGGTTTTCTATATTAATAATGTATTTATTACCTAACTAAGTCGTTCCAAAAATTAAATATGTCTAATATTTCGAAAATGGTAGCAAAAACCGTAAAAAAACTTTGACCGCTGTTTTCTCGAAAGTGTACTCGGAGGACTTACTGTGGTTATCCTACGTGCGGCAGCACTGGCACGACGTTTTAGCCTTGCTACGCACTTATTTTGAAGTTTTTACGAATAAACGTGGCGATCGGCGACGCACTAAAACGCGAATGACAATCAATGCAAGCAGCCGGACGGAGGAGTACCCGCACATAAACATGATTGTAGATATTCTGCTTTCAACTTTAGTGGTAGATTGGCGATACCCAACACGTATACTACATATTTTTTCAAATATATTCGGACGAATGAACGATATACAATGTAGTTTGTCATCTAGCAATTCATTCAGAATCAGAATCAATAACTTTATTTCTTTAGGCTTACAAAATAAGCACTTAGACAAGTCAAACTTAATACAATAAACATAGTTATTCAAATAAGAAATGAAGTGTTATTGATATTCTCTTCACTTAAATTTTTTGTCCACTAGTCGAAGAAGTGAAAAAGAAACCACTAGCACATTTATAATATCACTTATGTGTCTAATACATGGTTATTTTGCCATGGTGATTTTTCAGTTAATAACTTCGTCAAACTACTTTTAAAAGTATTTATATTATTGATGGTTTGTATAGAATAGATGATGGGATTTTGTTAAATATTATCTGTGCCATACAAAACATACCTACACGTAAGATCCTCGTTCTTAGTACGCAGTGAGCAATGTTGGAGTACTAACTATGTATTTTGCTAAGTTTATAGAGAGCATAAGAAAATGGATTGAGCCTTTTACACGCGTTATCAGTGTGATTCTTCAAATTAAGTTGGTTATCTACTTCTAGTCGTAAGAATGGCGTGGATTTTATTTGATTCATTTTTGTATCTATACTTAATTGTCTTTGCTAAATAAATTTTTAATTATTATTTATATCACAATCATAAAATTCTTTATTGTACACTACGAAGAAAACATTAAAGATAGACATTACATAAAAGATGTACAATGGGCGGCCTTATCGCTTAGAAGCGATCTCTTCAAGGAAACCTTTGGATGGAAATAATTATACGAATTTAAGAAAGGCAGGGATGTATCTAACGTTGTCAGAAATAAATGACTTTATAAATATCTAACAACAGAGGATAATATATGTATATTTACAATAGCAACTTAACTAAATGTATGAATGTAGGTGCAATATACCTAAATAGATACCTATTCATTTTTCTAAGAGGAAAAGTTCCTTGACACGAGCTTTGAAAACCGGTAATGTTGCTGATTATTTATTTATATCATCCAATGGGTGCGGTTACATGGCGGCTATGGTGCGGATATACTCACCTGGTAAGCGTAGACGCACTCCTGCGCGAGGTAGGCGCTGGTGACAGCGAGCACGGCGGCGCGGTAGGTGGTGTGCGTCTGTGCCGCGGCCGCACCGCGCCCCGCCCGCGCCCCCGCCGCTACGCGACAAAAGCCGCAGGCGCGCAGCAGGCGCAGGTGCACCGCCACGCACGCACCCGCACCCGCACTCGCACCCGCTCCCACACCGCTCCTGCAAATACCGACACACACTAGTACTCACTTCATGCTTTTTTAAAAAAGTGCTTCTATAACAGATATACATACAATTACAGATCCATTTCAAAGCTGTTGGTGCTGGCTAAAGTCCTTGAAAAGGTTGTTCACGAATAAGTATATCAAGCTCTTAAGCACTCTTTCATAGTTCAGTAGCATGGATTTCTTAAATGTAGGTCTATTGTTATACCAACCTTGTGACTTTTATCAATGTTGGCACCGATGTTGTCAGACAGTCGAGTGGACATAATCTGTCCGGACTACAGCAAGGTTTTTGATCGCATAGATCACTCTATCCTATTCGCGAAGCTCTGCACTGCAGGAATACGAGGTGATCTACTCTACGGTGGTTTACCTCATATGTTCAGGGTCGTTGCCAGGCTGAAGTCCTGAATGGTTTTGAATCCTATCCCCCCTTGATTACAGGAGTTCCACCAGGTTTGATCGCGGACCACTAAAATATAATATTTTTATTAATGACATTTCCTCCTGTTTAGCTCATTCTTACTTCTTCGATACGCAGATGACATGAAGATAATGAAGAATATAACCTACCTTTCTGACCTCTTACTACTGCAGAAAGATCTAAGTAACCTTTACGCTTACTGCTCCGTAAATAAGCTAGACCTTAACGTTCAGAAATGCTACTGTACATAATGTATATCCTTCCATAGAACTTTTCCCCCTTTTTCTTTTGATCATAAAATGGTGATTCGCTTAGACGAACTAACACAATCACACAATTATAGATTTAGGAATAACGTTGGAATCCAAATTATTATTTGATAAGCACATTGAAAAAATTACGGCAAAAGCCATGAAGACTAGGATTTCTCCTTAAAGTAACTAGACACTTCAAATCGCTGAAGACGCTAAAAATATTGTAC
Source organism: Eupithecia insigniata (assembly GCA_947859395.1). Lineage (NCBI taxonomy): Eukaryota > Metazoa > Arthropoda > Insecta > Lepidoptera > Geometridae > Eupithecia > Eupithecia insigniata. Next base: position 69,574 of record OX401995.1, on the reverse strand, counting down.
TGTGCACTAGTTAGGAGTAATCTAAAATACGCCTGCCAAGCTTGGAATCCTCATTATAATAAGTATACCCAACTGGAGAAACCACAAAAGAAATTCATAAAGCTTATTAATTTCGAACATAAGATTTTTATTCCGGAGTATATCGACAGCTGCAAACACCATCATTTGCACTCGTCGCTCCTCTCGTAGAACCACAGAATTCGCATGGGGGCCATGGGGTTGATCATCCACTCAGTTCGATTTTTCATATTCTGTACACTCAAAGGATCAAGGTCGGATCCACCGTATAATCGCTGTGGGCACGATGGGCATGCTCACACAACCCTAATAGGTAGACTTGGGAAGTCACATTTTCACGATCTATTGTGATCGATTAGGCTGATGATAATAAACGCTATGCCTTAATAAAATAAAAAACAATGAATCGTGCGTGATTTGGAACGCAGCAAAGAACCACGTTTTTGTGAAAAAGTAACGTAAGGTTGAATTTGTTATTTAAGTAAATTAATTAATTTAATGTAAAATGTTTCCTAGCGTTTAATTTAATTTGATATCCGATGAATCAGTTTTAAGTAAATAGGTCGGTGTAACCTGTGCTCAGGCACAGGGCGTCAAACCAAGGGGAGCGCAGAACTATGCCCACCTAAGATATATACCTACGCATCAACAATATTTTGATTGCATATAGACAAATAGGGAAGAAAATTTTGGCTTTTATTGTTTTTCTCGTCTTCGGCGCAAAAGCATTGCTATCAGGGGGTAATGCAAATATTGTTAACAAGACCAGTAACAAGATTTTTGCAGACTATCGGTTGTCTAAGAATTCATATACGATATGAATTCTTAGACAACCGATAGTCTGCTCAACATATGAGAAGGCATAAATAATGGCAGACAACTTGAAATTGATATATGTAGATCTCGAACAGGCCGAATATCGACTAGTTTTGAAAAAAGCTGATAAATGCCTTATTTTTTGTTTACTTGTTTTTTTAACCCTATCTCCGAAATTTGTCAAATTTATTGTAACTGTTTGGTGTAATGCACCTACTTAATTATGGACAACACGTCTGAATACTTATTACTTTTTATTTTATTTATTTTGATGCATTCTTCTCCGATATTTCTTAAGTTGTTATCCGGACTCTAAACTCCTCATCTTCGATGGTGGTTGAATTATTTTAATCATCTGTTGAAAAATGTAAGCAGGTCTATAGATTTAGTCATGTACATAAATGCCAATCATATAGTGAAAACGTTTAAGTCAAAAATACTGAGGATCTCTGGGGTATGTCAAACAAAGTACTAAGTTCAATTATAAAGGAAATGGCTTTTTCTTTGGGGTGTTTGGAAGCTGGGTGCAAATCCTTAAGGAGGTGTTAGTGCAGACCATCTAGAACATTTTGAGCCATATTTGTCCAAACCAAAGTCTGATTGTTTTTTAGGGAACTTTTACGATTTTTAACCAATATCCCAATTTTTTCCAATAAAGTGCTAATAACGCATAGTTTATATAGTTTATATTTTTTAATGTACTTTATTAGCCTAATGTGTGTAATTCTTTTAATGATATCAAATCATTTAAAAGCACCGTTTTTAAGAAAAAAATAACTCTCAGACTAATTAAGTTTTACAGAAAAAAAAATAGAAGAAGAAAAATGTTTTTTACATATATATGACATTAAAAAAAAAAAAATTGCTACAGGTGTTCAGACAATTTTAAAAACATGCTGAGTTATTCTTCTTTCGTTTAAGGTATCATTTACTTAGATATGTTTACAATTTTAAAGTTAGGGTGCCTGAACTATGTAGTTAAGGGTAAGAAATTAAAAATTTCAAGAAAATCAAAACAAACTTAATTTTTGCTCTAATAACTTAAGGCGAATTATAAGGGGAAAAGACGAAAACGACGTCTTTTTCGAACATGTATTTGACGAAAATGTAGATCGTGGACCTTTGAAATTTATATATCCGATAACACATATCTTAAAGTATTATGTGCCGGTTTCAAATGCTTGTCAGTAGTTATAGTAAGCACTCAGAAAAAGTTTAGAGAAACAATATCTTCAGGTGAATGAGCACACTTTTTGGCGGTGTGTCTTATTCGTTTACTACCAAACTCAGTATAGTTATTTATGTAGCTCGTATGCTTCAATTGCCGGTCCATTTGTTTTGAAATAAACTCAAAATAAGAAGTTTTAACGAAAAAACTATTTGCGCCTACTAAAACGTCTCTCTCCCACGAACGATTGCTCGCAAAATTTGATTAGGCAATGTTAGTAGTAACCGAGCGAGGGCGCGCGCTAGGCGAAGACGCGACGTTGCAAGCTCGATAGCGGCCGGCTCGAGTGCGAGGTTGCCAGACCAAACAAAACAATCGTGCCGTCGTCGTCTTCGTCGTTGTCGCAGCCGTCACGCGTTTTTCTTTTTGCATTATCATGCCTACATAATATCATCTGAAGCAGTTTCAAAAATAATGAAGTACCTACCTAATTGATTTTCTAAAATTCTGTGTTGTGATTTGTCTTTAGTATTTCTTCTCGAGTTGGGTTTTAGTGAAACAATAAGAATATGGGAAATAAAAAAGGGCTGAAACACCTCGCTAGCTACCATGCTACCTATATCTGAGGGCCGCCAAACACGGACTACTCGGGCAGTTAGCCATTGATCAACATACACGGACTGCTTCCGAAGCAGTTCAACTGCTCGAGTGGTTCCGTGTATGTGTGTATGAATGACTGCTCCAAGCAGTCCGTGTAGTATGGTTGGTATGGTGGCCCTTATAAATAATAATTGCTTAGTCCCCTAGTCAAGTTCTCAGGCAAAGTCTAATATCGATGCATCGATGCATAGAGTAGTGCTGTTACAGAGACTTATTATTACTTATTACTTATTATTATATATATATGGCTGAAGTGGCGATGGGCAGGCCATATAGCTCGTAGAACCGATAACTGTTGGGAAGTAAAGGTTCTCGAGTGGCGACCGCGATGCAATGCAACTTAACTAAATGTATGAATGTAGGTGCAATATACCTAAATAGATACCTATTCATTTTTCTAAGAGGAAAAGTTCCTTGACACGAGCTTTGAAAACCGGTAATGTTGCTGATTATTTATTTATATCATCCAATGGGTGCGGTTACATGGCGGCTATGGTGCGGATATACTCACCTGGTAAGCGTAGACGCACTCCTGCGCGAGGTAGGCGCTGGTGACAGCGAGCACGGCGGCGCGGTAGGTGGTGTGCGTCTGTGCCGCGGCCGCACCGCGCCCCGCCCGCGCCCCCGCCGCTACGCGACAAAAGCCGCAGGCGCGCAGCAGGCGCAGGTGCACCGCCACGCACGCACCCGCACCCGCACTCGCACCCGCTCCCACACCGCTCCTGCAAATACCGACACACACTAGTACTCACTTCATGCTTTTTTAAAAAAGTGCTTCTATAACAGATATACATACAATTACAGATCCATTTCAAAGCTGTTGGTGCTGGCTAAAGTCCTTGAAAAGGTTGTTCACGAATAAGTATATCAAGCTCTTAAGCACTCTTTCATAGTTCAGTAGCATGGATTTCTTAAATGTAGGTCTATTGTTATACCAACCTTGTGACTTTTATCAATGTTGGCACCGATGTTGTCAGACAGTCGAGTGGACATAATCTGTCCGGACTACAGCAAGGTTTTTGATCGCTTAGATCACTCTATCCTATTCGCGAAGCTCTGCACTGCAGGAATACGAGGTGATCTACTCTACGGTGGTTTACCTCATATGTTCAGGGTCGTTGCCAGGCTGAAGTCCTGAATGGTTTTGAATCCTATCCCCCCTTGATTACAGGAGTTCCACCAGGTTTGATCGCGGACCACTAAAATATAATATTTTTATTAATGACATTTCCTCCTGTTTAGCTCATTCTTACTTCTTCGATACGCAGATGACATGAAGATAATGAAGAATATAACCTACCTTTCTGACCTCTTACTACTGCAGAAAGATCTAAGTAACCTTTACGCTTACTGCTCCGTAAATAAGCTAGACCTTAACGTTCAGAAATGCTACTGTACATAATGTATATCCTTCCATAGAACTTTTCCCCCTTTTTCTTTTGATCATAAAATGGTGATTCGCTTAGACGAACTAACACAATCACACAATTATAGATTTAGGAATAACGTTGGAATCCAAATTATTATTTGATAAGCACATTGAAAAAATTACGGCAAAAGCCATGAAGACTAGGATTTCTCCTTAAAGTAACTAGACACTTCAAATCGCTGAAGACGCTAAAAATATTGTACTGTGCACTAGTTAGGAGTAATCTAAAATACGCCTGCCAAGCTTGGAATCCTCATTATAATAAGTATACCCAACTGGAGAAACCACAAAAGAAATTCATAAAGCTTATTAATTTCGAACATAAGATTTTTATTCCGGAGTATATCGACAGCTGCAAACACCATCATTTGCACTCGTCGCTCCTCTCGTAGAACCACAGAATTCGCATGGGGGCCATGGGGTTGATCATCCACTCAGTTCGATTTTTCATATTCTGTACACTCAAAGGATCAAGGTCGGATCCACCGTATAATCGCTGTGGGCACGATGGGCATGCTCACACAACCCTAATAGGTAGACTTGGGAAGTCACATTTTCACGATCTATTGTGATCGATTAGGCTGATGATAATAAACGCTATGCCTTAATAAAATAAAAAACAATGAATCGTGCGTGATTTGGAACGCAGCAAAGAACCACGTTTTTGTGAAAAAGTAACGTAAGGTTGAATTTGTTATTTAAGTAAATTAATTAATTTAATGTAAAATGTTTCCTAGCGTTTAATTTAATTTGATATCCGATGAATCAGTTTTAAGTAAATAGGTCGGTGTAACCTGTGCTCAGGCACAGGGCGTCAAACCAAGGGGAGCGCAGAACTATGCCCACCTAAGATATATACCTACGCATCAACAATATTTTGATTGCATATAGACAAATAGGGAAGAAAATTTTGGCTTTTATTGTTTTTCTCGTCTTCGGCGCAAAAGCATTGCTATCAGGGGGTAATGCAAATATTGTTAACAAGACCAGTAACAAGATTTTTGCAGACTATCGGTTGTCTAAGAATTCATATACGATATGAATTCTTAGACAACCGATAGTCTGCTCAACATATGAGAAGGCATAAATAATGGCAGACAACTTGAAATTGATATATGTAGATCTCGAACAGGCCGAATATCGACTAGTTTTGAAAAAAGCTGATAAATGCCTTATTTTTTGTTTACTTGTTTTTTTAACCCTATCTCCGAAATTTGTCAAATTTATTGTAACTGTTTGGTGTAATGCACCTACTTAATTATGGACAACACGTCTGAATACTTATTACTTTTTATTTTATTTATTTTGATGCATTCTTCTCCGATATTTCTTAAGTTGTTATCCGGACTCTAAACTCCTCATCTTCGATGGTGGTTGAATTATTTTAATCATCTGTTGAAAAATGTAAGCAGGTCTATAGATTTAGTCATGTACATAAATGCCAATCATATAGTGAAAACGTTTAAGTCAAAAATACTGAGGATCTCTGGGGTATGTCAAACAAAGTACTAAGTTCAATTATAAAGGAAATGGCTTTTTCTTTGGGGTGTTTGGAAGCTGGGTGCAAATCCTTAAGGAGGTGTTAGTGCAGACCATCTAGAACATTTTGAGCCATATTTGTCCAAACCAAAGTCTGATTGTTTTTTAGGGAACTTTTACGATTTTTAACCAATATCCCAATTTTTTCCAATAAAGTGCTAATAACGCATAGTTTATATAGTTTATATTTTTTAATGTACTTTATTAGCCTAATGTGTGTAATTCTTTTAATGATATCAAATCATTTAAAAGCACCGTTTTTAAGAAAAAAATAACTCTCAGACTAATTAAGTTTTACAGAAAAAAAAATAGAAGAAGAAAAATGTTTTTTACATATATATGACATTAAAAAAAAAAAAATTGCTACAGGTGTTCAGACAATTTTAAAAACATGCTGAGTTATTCTTCTTTCGTTTAAGGTATCATTTACTTAGATATGTTTACAATTTTAAAGTTAGGGTGCCTGAACTATGTAGTTAAGGGTAAGAAATTAAAAATTTCAAGAAAATCAAAACAAACTTAATTTTTGCTCTAATAACTTAAGGCGAATTATAAGGGGAAAAGACGAAAACGACGTCTTTTTCGAACATGTATTTGACGAAAATGTAGATCGTGGACCTTTGAAATTTATATATCCGATAACACATATCTTAAAGTATTATGTGCCGGTTTCAAATGCTTGTCAGTAGTTATAGTAAGCACTCAGAAAAAGTTTAGAGAAACAATATCTTCAGGTGAATGAGCACACTTTTTGGCGGTGTGTCTTATTCGTTTACTACCAAACTCAGTATAGTTATTTATGTAGCTCGTATGCTTCAATTGCCGGTCCATTTGTTTTGAAATAAACTCAAAATAAGAAGTTTTAACGAAAAAACTATTTGCGCCTACTAAAACGTCTCTCTCCCACGAACGATTGCTCGCAAAATTTGATTAGGCAATGTTAGTAGTAACCGAGCGAGGGCGCGCGCTAGGCGAAGACGCGACGTTGCAAGCTCGATAGCGGCCGGCTCGAGTGCGAGGTTGCCAGACCAAACAAAACAATCGTGCCGTCGTCGTCTTCGTCGTTGTCGCAGCCGTCACGCGTTTTTCTTTTTGCATTATCATGCCTACATAATATCATCTGAAGCAGTTTCAAAAATAATGAAGTACCTACCTAATTGATTTTCTAAAATTCTGTGTTGTGATTTGTCTTTAGTATTTCTTCTCGAGTTGGGTTTTAGTGAAACAATAAGAATATGGGAAATAAAAAAGGGCTGAAACACCTCGCTAGCTACCATGCTACCTATATCTGAGGGCCGCCAAACACGGACTACTCGGGCAGTTAGCCATTGATCAACATACACGGACTGCTTCCGAAGCAGTTCAACTGCTCGAGTGGTTCCGTGTATGTGTGTATGAATGACTGCTCCAAGCAGTCCGTGTAGTATGGTTGGTATGGTGGCCCTTATAAATAATAATTGCTTAGTCCCCTAGTCAAGTTCTCAGGCAAAGTCTAATATCGATGCATCGATGCATAGAGTAGTGCTGTTACAGAGACTTATTATTACTTATTACTTATTATTATATATATATGGCTGAAGTGGCGATGGGCAGGCCATATAGCTCGTAGAACCGATAACTGTTGGGAAGTAAAGGTTCTCGAGTGGCGACCGCGATGCAATGCAAAACGGAGCGTGGGAAAACCTCACACTCGATGGACCGACGATATCGTAGCGGTCACAGGGAGTCGTTGGATGGAGGCGGCTCAGGGCTGCTATTCGTGACGTCGTTTGGTGGAGGCCTATGTTCAGCAGTGGACGTGTACGGGCTGATGATGATGATATATATATAAATATAAGAGTAGACAAAAATTGTATGAACTGTATATTGAAAAACAACACAATTTTAGCCTGGAGTTCAAAGACAAAGTAAAAAATCGCTCAAAAATATTTAGAAAAGTTTGTCAAATGGCAAAATCAAATTATATTAGCTCTAAAATTAAAAACAGTGAAAATGTAATAAAATAACGAACGTATTGCACCATATCTAGCTTTTATGTTCAATGAATCTATTGATTGTGACGTTTTTCCTGATTTGATGAAACATAGTAAGATAATCCCACTATTTAAATCGGGTAGTAGGTCTGACCCCACTAACTTTAGACCGATATCAGTACTGCCTACATTCAGCAAAGTTTTTGAAAAACTTATTTTGCATCAATTGCTTAGGCATTTCAATGGCAATGACCTGCTACATCGTAAGCAATTCGGGTTTACTCGCGGCAGGTCAACTACTGATGCCGTGTAGAGTTGGTATCGCATATTTTTGATGCTTGGGAGAAGTCGCAAGATGCTTTAGGTGTTTTTTACGACTTGTCAAAAGCATTCGATTGTGTACACCATGGAACATTAATCAGGAAACTACATCACTATGGAAAATTGACACCTCTTCTTGCTACTTATTTGAGTGACAGGATACAAAGAGTTGACGTAAATGGGAAACGGTCATCGGGATCTGTAGTTACAATGGGTGTACCGCAGGGATCTATCCTCGGTCCTTTCCTATTTTTGGTTTATATTAACGACCTGCCTCATCTCGTTAAAAATAATCACGAGATTGTATCGTTTGCTGATGATACTTCCTTAATTTTCAAGATGATTAGACAAAACACAAATTATGACGGTGTAAACAATGCAATATCAAAAGTAGTCCATTGGTTTAATGTCAATAATCTTTTACCAAAACTAAATGCATTCGATTTATTCTAACAAATGTAAAACAAGTAAAGGTTGATATAAACGTAAAAGGAGAAACTTTAGACATTGTAGACAGTACCGTATTCTTAGGAATAACTTTAGACAGTAAACTTCAATGGGGCCCACACATAGATAAACTATCGAAGAGACTTAGTTCTGCAGCATATGCAGTCAAAAAAATCCGTCATCTTACAGACGTTGATACTTCTAGACTTGTCTATTTCAGCTACTTCCATAGTATTATGTCTTATGACATATTACTGTGGGGGAACTAGAGAATCCCTGCGTAATAAATTCAAAGAAATAAATATAATGACCGTACCATATCAATATATTTATGAAAACTTATTGTACACTCATAGAAATATCGATCGATTCCCTAAAAATTGCGACATACATAATGTAAATACTAGAAATAAGAATAAACTCGCTTTGCCCAAAACTAGGCTGCACAAGATTAGTGTATCTTTTAAAGGGCAAAGTATACGTTTCTAAAACAAATCTCTGAGTGACTGAGTTGCAAAAATTATCAATAAATAAATTCAAACAAACTATCAAACATATCCTTTGCAAAAAGGCTTATTACAAAATATCAGATTATATTGAGGATAAAAAAGCATGGGACGACTTTTGCTCCAACTCGAAATCTAAAAACCTAACAAGGTAAAGGTTTCTTGTTCGCTTCTTTACTTTACCTTAAAAAGATTGAAGTGAACAAAAAATCTGAGTGATCACTTTATTTCCTGTTTTACTTATGTAATTTTAATTTTGTGACGTGTCCAACAGTTCAAGTGTCCTATAAGGTCTAAAGGAAATAAAGCACTCTGATATTTGATGGTGGAGGGGTAGGTAAGTATTTTTTATTTGCGAAAATGTATAAAGGGATTTTATGGGACCTAGGGAAAATTCCGACTTTTCGAGATTTGCCCCCCTTCTTCCCCCCTCTAGTGCGGCTCCCAAGCAGAGCCATATTATTATTTTTTTATGGGGATTTTATAGAAGAGGAAAAGTAATTTGGAATGCGATAAAAATTTTGCCCCCTTGCCAACAAAAAATCCCTCCTTTTGAGATTGATACTCCCAGATGCCGATGTGATAGAGGAGTATCGATTGCGGGACCGTATAGAGGGTTTCTACTCAAATTGGAAAAAAATCACCCCACTTTCCCCAAAAAAAAACTCCCCTCTTTTTGTATCTCCCAAGCGAAGTGACTTGAAAGAAAATATTTTGTTGGGTCTTGTGGAGGATCAAAATAATTTCGAAAACAAAATGTTTCCCCCCTGGCCCTTTGACCCCCCTTTTTAATAAAAACTAAAATTTGGTCTAATTTTGACCTTTTTTTCATATATACCTTTTTTCCTATATTTGGATACCATGTTATGTATTTTTCTTATTATTACATAGTTTACCAACCATATTCTATCAAATGGTATCAATTGCCTACCTACTACCTTTCACTTAGAGAATATTTTTTCTTGCGGGCCATTAAATATATTAATTTCTTTATTTTTCAGTAAAAGAAGATTAAGGGTTCCGTTAAATTACTTCTTTCCAGATCAACTTACCACATCATAACTAGTTACCATACCAACCACTTACCTAGCACTGAAAACAAGGACGAATATAATTTTTTACACAAGATAGTGAATTTATATTATCATGCCGAGTGTTCTCATCAATATTAATAACTTCAACAAAAATAAATTTAATAATATTTGTTTTACTAAAAAGATATTTTGTGTAGTAATGTTTTAATCCTAAGCCTACCTATATTCATATACATCATATAATATTTTTAGACAATTATTATTCCTTTGGTCAGTTTCTCTCAAGGGGTATCTCTGATCATCATTACTCTGTGTACTGTGTGTACGTATGTACTACGCTAGTGCGCGCCATCTAACTGCAGTGGAGGACACCGCGCGCGCGTTTTCCTTGCTCCATAGATGGCGCGTGGTATCCCCGCTAGGCTGCCAAATGCCCAAGGTCATTTGCCTTTGTATACGCCTTAAAACTGATATCTAAAACGATATCCGAGTATTTTTTTGTCATACTGTGTAATTAATAAACTTACCCGAACAAAAATGTAGAGAAGGGCCTTACACAACTAAACAAAGGGCGCCCTGTGCCGACCAGCGGTGTACGATAACAAAGAATTTAACCTTGATTCTTTGGTTACACATTTGGTTATGATAAAGACAACTTCGATCTTATTGCCGATGCGATGTAGCAAAGTTGCTTTTTAAGTTTATAAATTCGTAAGTACCTGAGGTGGGTTGAATAGTCATGGATGGAATGGACCCCTCGTTTTGGTAAAGTTATCTCCCTCGAGTATTATTGTTCTGTGCCCTCGTCTCGTCACTGCTCTGATTTTGTGCGTTGCGAGTAGACGTGTTTGATTAGAGATTAAACTAACCTTTAGTGTAGTTCTATCCAAATTGTATGAGTTCATTCGTCCTTCTATATTTGAAAACATAGGTAGATTTTGAAAGTTGTGAAATATTAAAACTCATGATGGATTATATTGATAACCAAACAAAACAAATAGTTATTTCCCTCTTAATCATAACTAAGAAATTTAGTTAATGTTTCATCTACGTCAGTATTTTTAGAATTGACAAATCTCTACGATGAAATCTGGAAAAACCATTTAAATTGCTTTACACGGTGGTGTTACAAAGTTATTCTGTCAATGCTGACCAGCTCTATTCGCGGTCAAAGTGGCGGCATGTCTGATAAAATAAGCTGAGAGTATAATGTTATTTTTGTATCCAATTTATGAAATTCTTAAGTTGTTACTGGTAAACAGACTAGCTTCATTGTTACTATTTATTTAATTATGATATCGTCTTTTCAATTTAGGCTTGAAGAGCCTGCTCACGGCAGGTTTCTAAGCGATTTTTATAACATGGGATAACTATGGATATCTCCGATCCATATTTGAGCTGGTCCTGGAAGCGAGGTTTTAAATAGATCTTGTTTGTTTAATTTATTTTGCTTGCCGTAGGCAAATACATTGTCTAATTTTATTTTATTTATTGTCTGTAAGTACTCTAAGGTGCAGTTACCGACATTAGTATGGCTACTAATGTTATGATTAAATATTCAATTTTAAATTGTCATTAGGGAACCTTTCAGACGAAATTTCTAAATTAAATTATCTATCCCAGATTGAGTTATATATACATATTTTGGGACTGAGCGAAGTCTATAGAAGCCTTTGAATAGCCGAGTAATACGGTCATCAGAACCTACCCTTGATCAAAGAGTGACCAGAACGAACTGTACAGAGAACCGTTCTGTTAGGAAATAAATAACCATAGGAGTTGACGATTAGTACACATCAATAACCATGTTATTAAAAAAAATACTTATCCTCCAATAGCGACATCATACGGCTTAATTGAATTTTCACATATTGAAGCAATGTAGCGAAGACGGTGGCACGCTTCTTTTTAGTAATGCCGTCTTGTTATCTTGCCCCTTGCCCACAATGAACGTCAGCCCCGGGTGACTGTTGCTAACAGACTACAATTCGTCATTGCTCGTTGGGACTTAAATTGTATTGTATCAAAACAGAAAAGTCGTGAAATAGGGGAAACCAGGGTTGCATGGGCCAGCTAAGAACCATAAATATTGGTTTGTTCGTAATATGTTATAAAAGTTAGTCTGTCCGTTATAATTTCAAAATATATAGAAATAATATATAAAATTTATATTCCATCCCCAAGGCATTTACAGTGAATTCTCCTAAATCTAAAATACATGAGACACTTCTTAATACTATTTAAGGCCGTGTTCGGCAGGGAGCTTTAAAATGTTTGTCATAGGCATGTTTTTAAACACCCATTTAGTGTCTTGATGAATTCTCCGTGAATTTGGTATTTCGTTATCTTCGGAACTAGTACTAAGTACGACTAACTAGAAATAAGAACGAATATTTTCACACCATTATTGCCATAAAGATGACATCAGTTACATCAGTTAGTCAATCTTTTAGATTTTCGGCAAAGATCTGCAGGTCTTATAAAATTGCTATAAGTTCCACGTAACGTATTTTTCTGATTCTGAGATTGACCACTCCATTGGACACCAACAGTCGCCTGACCACATACCACCCCCTAACCTTATTTTGCTGACATAAGAAAAAACTTCAGGCAAGACGTGTTTTCCCTGATCAGGTTGACTGCGTTATCATTGGGTCTCCTTCTCCACAAACAAGGTTAACTTCCTAATAAAAAATCGTTAAGTTTTAAAGACATAATACTATCATAGCTGTTTGTGTGACACAGAGCTAGGGTATTTAAATCTCTCCATACATTTAGATTATTTAATCCAATCGGATTGGAAAAAAGGTAGAACTAACAATTCTGTCAACAAATTCTAGCACTTAAAACGTAAGTACTTTCTAACATCTGGATAATAGAAACCAGAAAATAAATAATTACTTATGTGCGTTTTTTAAAACCCAGTCAGACCATGAAGCAATTTTTGATTTATTTCAATATTGTTCTCGGAACGCTGATTTTAAAAATTTTGGTTGGAATCTGTTTTTACCATAAGGTTTTTTGTTTCTTAGTAAGAAAATTACTAATAAGGATGACGAATAACTGTTCCTGACAGGGTTCGTAATGAGAAATGGTTCCGCTCTCAAGAAGACTAGCAACGGTCTCATAGTTTTAAATAATATCTGGATAATTATTGGACTATTTGGTCCATAATTTTGGAAACAGTGTTCGTGAAGACCAACTCTTGACCACAATTATATCAGAGGATCATTCATTTCATTAGTAATGAATTTCCATTCATCGTAAAAACTGAACAGATGTCCAGCGGAGCTTAGTGGGTCTAGCGACCGACGCGACGCAAGGCCAGGGGCGGCTGCAAGCGCGGGGCGGCTGCCAGTGCCAGCGCGGGCTTCTGGTTTAAAGACTTGGCTAGCTTGTCTCTGTAATCTCATAATTTATTTATTTATTTTATTTAGATACAACATCAATACAGGTGTCCTTTTTTTTTGAGCCCTATGGCGATGCTAATTTAGGTTACATTGTCATTAATCTACAGCTATTATAGGAAATATACAATTAAACATTATATAAATGGATAATAATGAATTGTATACGTTGAGAAACACATTAGACGGCCACTTGATCCTTGTGTTCTATTGTAACAATCTAATAATAAGTTCACTTAAGCAAGTAAGCTCCATTTATCCCAGGGTATACCTAGCTACGGCGCATGCAGTTTCTTGGAACTCAATGTATGTATGAATGTATGTATGTCCAGTAGTTTCCATTATTTTTACACTAGCAATTTGTGTCCAGCGCACAGCTCGATTAACATAGGTATCCATCTTTTTATTCTTTTATGGTGTTTCAATAATAGATTTAAAATATTTTAGTCTTTTCTGCAATATGGGCACCTGCTTACTGTAATAGGTATACCATAATAATCATATACTTAGTATATAATTATAAAAGCACAAAAGAAAGCATCCTTAACAGATGGCCATGATATTGTGCAACGCATAAACCTTATCAGGTTTAAGTGGAATGTAAGTAGGTAAGTACATATTTTTCAACGAAGAGAAAATCCCTATTAGATGGCCACGACATTTTTTCCAAAATTTTATGTTAACCTTTGAGGTTTCGTAGTGTTATGGGTAATTTTCCCATAGGTACAAATATTTCTCAGGCAGAAGTTCATACAACTATGTACATAAATTATTCATATAAAGTGACTTACCTAATTTTGTCATAAAAACGAAGGTAACATTCCTTTCAAATGTACACAGTCGTCAAAATGTGAAGGAAGCATCCCCGAGAGATGAACACATCACGGTCCTTAAGAATTTTGGTCCTAGGTAGGTGTATGAACCATAATCTAATTTTGTCATAAAAAAATACGAAGGCAACATTCCTTTCAAATGTACACAGACGAGTGTGATTACGAAATCATGTGAAGGAAACATCCCCTTGAGATGAACACATCACGCTTCCAAAGCATTTTCTTACCAGGTAGATGTATGTACCATAATCTAATTTTGTCATAAAAACGAAGGTAACATTCCTTTCAAATGTACACAGTCGTTATAATGTGGAGGAAACATCCCCTTGAGATGAACACATCACGCTTCCAAAGCATTTTCGTACCGGGTAGATGTATGTACCATAATCGAATTTTGTCATAAAAACGAAGGTAACATTCCTTTCAAATGTACACAGTCGTTATAATGTGAAGGAAACATCCCTTTGAGATGAACACATGACGGTTCCTGAGCATTCTGGTACTAGGTAGGTGTATGTACCTACTATAATCTGAAGATGACCACATCACGGTTCCTGAGCAATTTTGCATTAGGTTGCCTGGAAGAGATCACTTCTAAGCGATAAAGCCGCCCATTGTACTTGTACTATGTAATATCTCTCTGTTGTCACAATGTTTGTGCAAAATTAGATCATGTACACCAGAAAAACACCATTACATAAATGGTGTTTTTCTGGTGTACCATAAATAATTTTTGTATTGTATTGTTTTATTAGATAGGTGTATGTACGTACCATGATCTAATTTTCTCATAAAAGAATAACGAAGGTACCATTCCTTTCAAATGTACTCAGTTATATGAAGGAAACATCTCCAAGAGATGCTGACGCTTCTGCGATGATCACGCTTCTTAAACATTGTTGTGAAATGTAGAAAAGAGGTTCTGAGGAAGTGTACTTAGGTGTCATCCTACCTTCATGTTCAGATGGCAGAGAGGTGAAATAATCACCGGTGAGCTGCTACTTTGTGAACAAATACTGTGACGTCTTTTTTCGAGTATTTCCTCCTATTTTTTCATTTTCCGGTGTAAAATAGTCACTGTTCTCATCGTTCTCATCACTGCGACGACGTTTTAGCCTTGCTATGCACTTATTTTGAAGTTTTTACGAATCAACGTGGCGATCGGCGACGCACTAAAACGCGAATGACAATCAATGCAAGCAGCCGGATGGAGGAGTACCCGCACATAAAAATTATTGCAGATATTCTGCTTTCAACTTTAGTGGTAGATTGGCGATACCTAACACGTATACTACATATGTTTTCAAATATAGAAGGACGAATGAACGAAATACAATTGAATTGAGATCTGTGCTGTGTTGTGTTTGTGATTCACCGTGTTCAGTTGTAGCTTTACGCTCCTGCACGTGTTGATTTTGGACTATTGAACTGATTGACATTTTGATTGTGTATGTGTACTTACTGCCATGGCGGTATTTACAAACCAAGAACAAGCGGATATCGTTTTTATGTATGGCAGAGCTGATGGTAACGGAGCTTTGGCACGACGTTTGTACCAAGAACGTTACCCGAACCGCAGGTAAAGTAACTTTCGATTCTAAAATTAGTTTAATTAATTGCCATTTTGATCTGTAATAGACGTCGCTAATAAATAATTTCATACATTTCATTTTCCTAATGTCCGTGTTTTCTACAACACGTTTCATAGGCTTTCTGGATCTGGCATCCATCACGCAAAACCTGGAGTAAATCCGGGAAGACATATCCCCGCCGATGAAGAGGAAATAATTGCAGCCTTTGAAGCGGATCCTACAACTAGCATCAGAGTTGCAGCGAGAGACTTAAACCTTTCGA
Organism: Eupithecia insigniata; assembly: GCA_947859395.1. Lineage (NCBI taxonomy): Eukaryota > Metazoa > Arthropoda > Insecta > Lepidoptera > Geometridae > Eupithecia > Eupithecia insigniata. The sequence goes on along the minus strand of OX401995.1, from coordinate 53,569 downwards.
TATGGAAAGTTTGGAGTACTATGCACCGGGAAAAAAAGTATCCGTTTCACGGTAGATGCGTGGAAGGCTTAGTAGAAACCGATCCTGGGAGAAGGATGCAGTTCTGCCGATTTATGCTCAACAGTGATATTGATGACGGATGGTTCCTAAAATCGATCCTGTGGACTGATGAGTCCAAATTTTCAAGAGAGGGTATCACGAATTTTCATAATTTCCATTAATGGGCTGACAAGGACAGCAATCCGCATTGGAAAAAACAGGTACAAATAAATGTTTATTCTTTTAATTCGAGACGTTCAACACATCTTTAACAGAATACTTTAATTAGAATGCATTTTTGTTTTAGGTGTCTTTCCAAGCAAAATTTGCAATAAATGTATGGGCTGGAATAAGCGGACAAACATTGATTGGGCCATACAGTTTACCTGATAATTTAAACGGTGAGAATTATATGCATTTTCTGCAATTCCATTTACCGGAACTCCTGTATGAAGCCGAAGTACCTATACTAAATACGGACAGGCCAATCATCTTTCAACAAGATGGATGTCCAGCACATTGGACGTTAGGTATCAGGGAACATCTCAACAACTGTTTTCCAGACAGCTGGATAGGCAGAGATGGGCCCATGCCTTGGCCCGCACGATCGCCCGACCTGACGCCGGTAGATTTTTTTGTGTGGGGACGGGCAAAGGAGCTCGTATACACTACCGAAATATCCACTAGGGAAGAATTACTTCACAGGATTGAAACAGCTTTCGCAACTATGAAACAGGAAATGCAGCTAAAAATCACGACGACAGAAGTGAGAAATCGTTGTCGTAAGTGTATACGCAAATGCGGAAGCCATTTTGAGCATCAGCATTAAAAAAAAAATCATCAAAAACTGTTTTTTTTTTATCTCCTTAAAAATCGATATTACGGACATTAACTGGTTCAGGCACCCTAACTTCAAAAATTGTAAACATATCTAGGTAAATGATACCTTAAAAGAAATAACAATGACTCAGCATGTTTTTAAAATGGTAGCTGTTGAACACCTGTAGCAATTTTTTCATTAGTTCATTTTAATTAGTCTGAGAGTTATTATTTCTTATAAATGGTGCTTAGGTTTAAAGAACTTATAAAAACACAGGGTTTACTTATAATGAGATACAGAATAACAAATTAATCTAAGTTTTACAATAATTAAGCTAGCCTCTGGTACCTAAAATAAATTATAACTAAACATTATCTAACCTATAACTAAATATTGTTTAACAAACCCAATGAAGGCCAATGAAGGCAAGCAAGAGGTGGGGATCTGGTTCTCTTGGGGTACCACTCCGCAAGCGGAGACGAGAACCAGGAACTTCCCCGGGAGCACTCGGTATACCCGTTGTGTCGCTACTCACCAACAGCTCGCCACAAGCTGCCCTGCAGGTTATTATTATTATTATTCATTTATTTCAGATCATAAAAATCCATACAATATTTTAATACACAAAACTTAAAACTATAGACAGCATTATAAAAAGAATTAAACAAAATGTCACGATAAATTTAAAATTGGATAAAATATATTACAAAATAAATTAAATATTATGAAATTAAATAAAAATTAAAAATTGGATCAGATGGAGCCCATCACTATCTGCATCCACCTATGTTGAATGGGGCAGTCTGCCCGTGCTACAATCATCTTTAGGATGCCGTTGCTGCTGCCTCGCGCACGCTGGCGTAGGGAAGCGACTTTCTTGCGTATAATCGCATGAAAGCCGTCCATGCGCGCCTCCGCGAACATCCCTGATGCGCTGCAAAAGCGTGGCAGCCGCATCAGCATCCGAAAGATATTGTTGTATTGGACTCGCAGAGAGGTGGCAGCCCGCCGGGTATATTTCATCCAGAGGCTGCTCGAGTAGAAGGACTGGCAGTAAGCCTTAAACAGAGATATTTTCACTTCTTTCGAGCAGCGAGCGAACCTGCGTGCAAGCATGTTACCCCGGACTGCCAGCGCTCTGCGCTCCCTTTCAATATCCTCGTCATCCTTTAAATCTTCGGTGACAATATGTCCCAGATATTTAAAACTCCTAACTACTTGTATAGCCGCACCATTGATCATAATAGACGGAACACGGACTGGTCGAACTCTACCACTATTAAACACGACGACTTCGCTCTTTTTAGAGTTATACTTCAGTCCATGTTCAGCCGCATATGCCTCACAGATTTTTATTAGTTTGCGAATAGATCCCACTGACGGTCCCAGCAGCACCATGTCATCTGCGTAACTTAGGTTATTTACCGCGACTCCGTCTATAAAGCAACCGGTGTGGGTACTGCTGAGTTCGCCGATGAGATCATCAGCATAGAGGTTGAACAGCAGAGGGGATGTAATTCCGCCCTGCCGCACCCCGCACTCCATGCTGTATGAGTCGGACAACGCACCCGCCCATCTCACTTGGTTTCGCTGGCCGTGATACCAGTTTTTCAGTATGGAGACGATATCAGCCGGCACACCCATCGCTCCCAGTCTGCACCAAAGCTTATCATACAGAACCGTATCAAAAGCCTTGGAAAGGTCGAGGAAACAGGCGTACACCGGCGTCTTCTTCTCCGTGTAGTATCTGACAGCTTGCTTAAGACATAAGATTGCGCTCCGTCGAGAGCCCAGCCCTGAACCCGAACTGGGCATCGTTTAGGTGGACGTGTCGTAGCATTACGTCATTGAGCAAGCTGTCAAGGATCTTTGCTATTATGGTAGCTACTGAGACGGGCCTATAGTTGTTCTTGCTCGACGCATCTCCCGTTTTGCATTTTACAATCGGTACCACAACAGTTTTAGTCAGCTCTTCGGGTAAGTACCCATGACACAAACACAGATTGTAAAACATGGAGAGCACGTGCGACAGATGAACACCCGCATGTTTCAAGTGCTCAATGCTGAGACTGTCATGCCCAAGAGATTAGCCGCGTTGCATATATTCAATCGTTTTTCGCACTTCCTTGGCTTTAAAACTTGTAGTTCTCTCGTGCATGAGAGTCCCAACACTGATCGACCCAGACAAGGTAAAGTCCGTCGGCGGCGTTACCCTAAAATGATCTTTAAAGAGATCAGCGATCATGTTATGGTCACTAATATCATTCACACTCACAGGGAGGCCAGACTTTGCATTCATTTTGTTGGTTTGTTTCCAAAACTGCTTGAAGTCTTTGGCCGTGTGGTGAGAGGCAAGAATGTCCATCTTAATCTGTTCCTGTCGGTCTTGACACCACTTAAGTTGTTTTTTAAAGGACTTTCTGCTCTCACACATATCGTTATAAACTCTACCCCTTATTTGCTTACCAGCTTCAGTCCAGACCAAAAACTTCAGCCTGGCCTCTCTGTGGAAACCCGCTAAATGTTTGTTCCATCCCGCAACATATCCACCTCTCCTACGCGTTCTCCCTCGCTCATAAGAAGATGCTGCGGCTTCTGTTAGGATAGTAACTATCTTAAAGTACATATCATCTAATATAGTTCTATGCTCCAAGTCATCACAAAGTCCGTCACAACAATGGGAGAGCTGTGCTGGAAAATCTATTTCTTTTAGTCGAGAGTTACATAACTGATGGTAATAATCAATCTGACTAGTGTTACGCTCTCCCCATATAACTTTATTTACAAACGATGTCAAGTTTAAATCTAACTTAGCATTTAGCTTACCTATATTACATTCCACAAAAAGTGGGAAATGGTCAGACCACTGCACCCCGTGCTCTACCCATACGCGCCCGATAGAGGGCAGCGCTGCGCCAGTCACGACACAGTGGTCCAACCACCTCGCACACCCGTGAGCCTCACTGACAAACGTATAGGTACCAGATTCAGCGCCTAACATTCATGTCTGCACACGTCCAGTTTTGCTCTGTACAAAAGTCTAGTAACTCATTGCAAAATAATTCATTTGGGTGTGCATTAAAATCACCCAATATATAGAAAGCATCCGTGTCTCTAGCATCCTCAATTACTGACCTTATTTTACTTAAACATTGCGTAAAGTCCGGTAAGTTCTCGTAACAGTCAGTAGGCATGTACGCACTAAATATTATCAAAGATCTATTACATAAATCCATTTTTATTGCTGTCAAACGCACATCATCGCACTCCACTACACTAACTGACCGAAATACTCTTTTTCTCCAAAGTAGAGCGACCCCCCCGTGGGGCCGTCCTCGTAGTAGTCCGGCAGTCGTGTCAACCGCAGAAGTCCCGGTGCCCCCGAACTCGTCAGCTATCGTTGTCAACATAGACAAATCATGCGGCAGCAACCAAGTCTCCTGCAGCGCGATAACGTCCGCCCGCCTGCAGAGACTTCGAACACCATCAATAGACCGCTTGAGCGATTTACAGTTAAATGAGACGAACCTACTGTAAGGCGTGCTATCCATTGAGTGCTATGAGATGGCCTCTCTCCAGCAGGCCCACGCTGGCGGTACTCGTTCGTCAGGTTTACAAAACGCCTGAACGATATTCCTTTGGGCCATAAACTAACATCGAGAAATGTTTGCACGTTGTCTTTGCTAACAAAAAACTTGTAGGCGTTGTAATTTCGCTCCCTAGTCATTTTTATTTTGATAGGAGATACTGTTTCTCGAGTTTTCGCCAGAATGTATTCAACAATGTCAGCCTCCGAAACATCTTTGTGTACATTGGTGATAAAGAGAGGTATTTTAGTTTCAGCGGCTTTAAATTTACTATTTTGCTCCAAACTGGCCTTTCCCTTACTCGTAGTAAATCTATTTCTCAGGCGCCTTCTCTGCACTAATTTCCACTCTTCATCCCTTTCCGGTACACGCCATAAACTTGTTGCTCTTCCTATCTCAGCAAAAGAAGGTTTATTTTTAGAAGACAACTCCTTTATCACTTTGTCATTCGTTTGCACATTTAAATTCGCCACATTTTTACATTGTGTCCCACTCTGTAAGGCAGGCCCTGGCTGCGACGACGTTGATTCATGCACATTATCTTCCGTGGCGGCAGCAATGGCAGCGGCGCAGTTACTCACCAGCGGTGGCCGCGCGCATTCGCGCTTAGCGACTATGTCGCGCGCTGTGGCGCTAGCGCCGGAGCTTGGCGAGCCGACACGAGAGCGCTCCGCGCATGGTCGGGTCGGAGTGGGTTCAATGACCGGCGACGGCGGGAACATTGACCGCGGCGGACTGCTTGACTCCGCCATAGACGCGAGTGCCATCGGCCCACTATTTAATAGATTTGCGCCGCGCGCGCGGGTAAATACTAAATGGTCGTAGCGATCGTGAATAGGGGTATCAACTATAGAGTCATATCTGTTAGAATGCAGCTTAACTTCCAGATTATGTAACTGTTCAGTTGTGACGTACGTGCTTTTGATACTCTCCATCTGCGCTTTCAGTAGAGTTATGTCCTTCAATAGCGCCGAGCAATCCAAGTGATCAAAAAGCACAGGAGGCAAACGGTGCAATTCTTTAGCCACAAAAACCGGTATCGACTCGGGATCTAGACTTTTAAGAACAGTTATAATATCTTCCACGTCTCTCTGTATCTTCCCCTCGCTTTTCTTCTTCCTTGTTATCTTCCGTATATTGGTAGTGATGGAGTCGAACAGAAGATTTTTCGACTTCTCTACCTCTTCCATTTTAAAAGTCGATACACAAATGCGCACCAAACTTTCTTCGTCCATGACATCAATTTTATTCGTAATAAACGCCAACACTTCGTCAATAACTACATTGCAACTTGCACATTTAACTGTGCTCGACGTCATGATTACGACAATTACAATTATGAAGTTGTTGATATAACTAAATATTAGCTAAGTAATTTTTTTTTTTATTCATGTATTGTTACAGAGTATGTACATGTTGTTTAACTTTATTTTTAAAGGCATTTAAATTAACACATTCCTTTATGTTATTAGGCAAATTGGTAAATAATGTAGTTCCCTCTGATAGTATTGTTTTTGTACCATAATTAGTACGTATTTAGCTACTTGTAGTTTTATTTTATTTCTGAAATTGTATTTATTTTCTTTAAGTTTTAATTTTATATTTGATTGAATGGAGTTTGAAGTAATTTTTTTAATTAATATGCAAGTGTTATAAATGTAAAGTTTCTCTATATTGAAAATATTAGTTTTATTGTATAATTCTTTAGTCGGCGTAAGATAGTCATAATGGTATAATACTTTAATTACTTTGTATTGGGTTCTTTGAACGGGGGTTAAATTTGTAGTAGCAGCCGTTCCCCAAATTTCTAATATGTGATTTAGCAAGAGAGTTATAAATAATGTTACGCACTGTTTTTGGTATACATTTTGAAACTTTGTATAGTGCTCCTAGTAAGGATTTTAGTTTTGCTTTTACGTGTTCAATGTGGTTTTCCACGTCAACTTGTCATCGATCCACAAACCTAAATATTTTTCAACATGATATTGCTGAATAATATCATTATTTATAACTAATGGAAGAAAAGAAGGTATTTGTTTATTTTTAGCCTTAAAATCATGAACGAAGTCTTTGATGTATTAAGTTATCTCTGATGCCTATATTGTGAAGCTTTTGGAGAAGCTTAGGGTGACTCACAGTATCGAAGGCCTTCTTCAAATCAATAAAAATACCTAATGCCAGATTTTTCTCATCAATATTAGTTTTAATTTTAGTAACAAGAACAATAACCGCTGTTAGGGTGCTTGATTTAGCGCGAAATCCATATTGTTTGTTTATTAAAAAGGCTTTTCCTACGAGATACGTATTAAGTCTTTTGTATATAATCCTTTCGAAGATTTTTGAGAGTACAGGTAACACTGATACTGGTCTATAATTGTTGGGATCGTTCTTATTGCCTGCTTTATGTATCGGACTAACTTTGGCTATCTTCAGAGAGTCCGGAAAAACTCCATTAGCTAGGCATACGTTAATACAGCGAGTAACAATTAAGTTTTTAATGCATTTGATTGCCTTAGTATTAATGCCATCTAAGCCAGAACTAGTGTTACTGTCCAGTTGATCTATTAATCTAGACACTTCATCGCAGTCACATGGATCAAGCTCACTTAGATTTATTTCATGTATGTAAGCCGGGTCGTATGTTAAAATTTTGCCATTATTAGTGTGATATTCAATCGGTATCCTACTTGCTAGATCGGCTCCTACTAAGGAAAAGAATTTATTAAACATGTTACAAATTTTGGGACCGTCTTTGATTATACCTTTATCTGTTTTTAGTTTAGGTAATGGTGAGCTGTCTTTGACTTTATTTAATGATAGTTTGTTTAGTGTTTCCCATATTTTTTTGGGGTCATTCGAACTGTCGTGGAACAAGGAATAATAATAATCCTTTTTTACTTTCTGTATTACGTTTTTTACTCTATTTCGTTCTTTGATGTAGTTATTGTAAATATTTGTATAGTTAGGATTATATTTTGTTATTTGCCATAAGTTATTTCGATTAGTTATTATGTTTATGACTTCTTTACTTATCCATTAATTTTGGGGGGGATTTTGAACTTTTATTTTGTTAATTTTACTACTTTCTATTTGTTCTAATAATATATTTTCAAGTTTTTCATAGTCATCATTTAGGTTTATATATTCAATTTTATCTATATTCTTACAGAGGTGTTCATAATTTATTGTCTGATATTTTATTCTTTTGTAATAGATTTTGGGTAATCTACTAATTTCAAGGTACATCTGCTTATGATCAGATAACGACGAAGTGATTGGTTATCTAAGTTTGAGTAAACATGTTCAATTATTGTATTAGTAAGACTCGTTTGACGCGTGCAGTACTTTTCATCTATTTTATTTATTAATGTAAAGCCATTTTCATTTATTTCATTTATATACTGTTTTACCTTTTGTTCTTGACTAAGTAAATCTATATTAAAGTCGCCAAAAATAAAGGACATTTTCCTTTTCTCTAGTTGTTGTGAAAATAAATCTAAGAAATTACGCAGGTTGCCATCTCCAGGCCTATAAATAGCTCCAATATTTAATTATAATTTGTCTATCTTCAACCATAAATAATGACAGCCGTCTTCAAACAACTGTATATATATATATATATAGAAACACCCCCTTTCCTCTTCTCTTTCTTACCATCTTTATTCTTCTTGTTATTGTCTATTGGCCTATAGTCGTAAATATGCGAGTAGTTAGGGATTCCATATAATCTGGCTTCATTTTCTGATTTAATCCAGGTCTCCGTAAAGATGAGTACTTGAGTAGTTTTAGCTATCGAATTAAGGATGCATTTTATTTCATCGAACTTTCCTGTAGTGCCGATACTTCGCAGATTAGCATAGAAGAAACGAAGTGATGAGCTGTGTAATGTAAGTTCTTGTAGTTATCCACTATATGGTGAACAATTTTTTTCATTTTATCGGTACTATTACCTTTTTGTAAATAGTTATTTATTAGTTTTTTTGTTTGTGTACATTCTATTTGTTTTTATAATTCTTGGTGTCCCGTTAATGTATTTAATTGTAAGGTCTTTTTCTCCATTGTCAGTACGCTTCTTTAGATCATCCCTCAAGGACAGCCAGTATTGTTTTTGTGTTGGAGTTTGGTCAGCATAAACTTTTATATTATCTGGTAGCTGTATTTTATTTTGTAGTAGTTCTCTCGGGGTTACTGATTCATTAAAGGACTTGATAGGACGACTTTTGTTGGGGTTGTACTTACACAAACGTATCAATCTTACTGGTTTAGGGCATGTATTATATATCGATGTTATAACCTTTAAAACCTCGCCATCATCATAAGTACGTCTCAGTTTGAAATCTCGTCCATTTTTTTCATTTATTCCCTTATTAATAATATTTTTCTCTCGCTCAACTCGGTCTCGTAGCTCATGAATGAGATTTTCGCTCGCTTTGATGAACGGTTGGAGGACTAAGCGATGAGCTTTCGGCGTTTAACTGATTTTTCATCCTGGACATATCGGCTTCCATATCATTAATTTTATTTTGGGTATTCTTATTTTCTGATTTAATGTCTTCTATATCTGTATTTATGTGTTCGAATAGTCGTGTAAAATTTTCCGTCGCCTGTTTTATAGTTTGGATTTCACTTCTAATCTCGGACATTTCTTCGCGAATTACGATTAGATTTTCATTTTGAGTTTTCCCAAAATCTTGGAAGAACGTCATCATTTCTTTGCGTAAACTTACGAAGTCCTGTTTAAGAGCGTATTCCTCGGTGCGCTCTTTACGCTTCCTCATATTTATATTTGTGAGTGTATCCTCACCATAATCGCCACTACTGGACAGGTTAGGCTCAGAACTTGCCAACTAGCTGCCGCTTATGGACTTGAACGTCGGAGAACGCTGTACGTTCATTGTATAATTTTATATATGTCTTCGTCACGTGAAGTAGCAGTGGCCGGAGCTTGCAGTGTCTTCGTGCGAGCGAGATGTAAAAATAAGAATAAGAGGCGCTACTCCTTACCCAGCCGGTGTGTTGAAGCGGGGGACGCTTACGCGCGCGCTGCTGTATGTTGAGTAGTAACACAATGATGTAAGTCGGAAATTGATTCACACTCGAAACTATACTTTACTGTTAGATAGCTTTAAGAACGATTTTGTATTATTCAGTACCTTTAATTTTGCGAAAAAATTTAACACACGTCTGCTTTCTTCTAAGGCCAGAGGCAGATTCAGAGTGCTTTAAAATGATTTGTTATCATTAAACACACATTAGGCTAATAAAGTACATTAAAAAAAATAGACATTTCCACTTAAACTGTGCGTTATTAGCACTTTATTGGAAACATTTGGGATTTTGGTTAAAAATCGTAAAAAATCCCTAAAAAAAAACAATCAGACTTTGGTTAGGACAAATGTGGCTCAAAATGTTCTAGATGGTCTGTACTAACACCTCCTTAAGGTTTTGCACCCAGCTTCCAAACACCCAATAGTTGTGTCGACACAGGAGTTTTTCCTGATCTCATGAAATAGGAGTTCGCGTCTCGCTCACACAGTGGACGCATCGTTACTGCGGCCGCTACCGTATAATATTCGAAACTTACTAGAAATTTTACGAAACCGGAATAGTATCCAGCATCAAATTGAAGCTTTTTAACGCCATCAAATAGTGAAATTATCTTCAAGAAACCTAAACTAAGAAGAAAGATTCAAACGAAAACAAAACTTGAAAAGTCGTTAACTCGCATCGTATTCAGCGGTGACTCACCGCATCAGCTGACCAGCCAGCGGAACCCGATAGGCCTAACCGCCGCTCGTCGGACATCGCTTCACCACATAAATGCAAGTAATACAAATACAAAATGAATTGTGCAACAAGATGTATCATATACATAGATAGGAAGAGGAGAATTGTTGTCTTGTTCCTCATGTAGAAGGACGTATTATTATGCATGCTTGAACATCCTAGCAGCAGCTTACATAGAAAATAAAAGCTTATGGTAAGCTCATGGCGCTGTCGTAGCTGTGAGAATGTAAATGTAAATGTGGAAGACGTATTAGAAATGATGACATACCAATAAGTAAGCAACAGCAGCGCCGTTTAAATGACACAATAATGTCAGTAGACGATTACGAAATACATGATAGAAGCATACTCGGAGAAACTGTAGACTCGAGAACACCGCAAAACATTGATACACAGGACCCAAATATCGATATTGATAGATTCAAACAGCTCCTAGATACGATGTCGTCGGTCCATCGAGTGGATGGTCTCCCATGTAGGGGGGATTTGCCATAATCACCACGCTTGGCAGGCGGATTGGTGATCGCAGTGTTGGTGTTTAAAAATACTAAGAAGGAAGCTGCTGCCCTTCCTCTGGTAGGCTTCCCTTAGTCGGCTCTTACGACATCCACGGGTTGAGTTGGAGGGGTCAATATTCGTACGCCGCGGCCCCACGGCCAAAACCACAAACGGACTATTATATCTGAAATAAAACCAACGGTCTAGACAAAAATCAATATAGACATATGTATGTACATAAGTTGAACTAACACAGAATACTGGACACATTACAAGAAGAACAAACGATTATTAGAGAAGACATCAAAACGATCCAGCACAAAAAGGAAAAATTAGAAACGGAACGCATAAATCTACAAACAGAAATCCAACAAATGATCCAACAAAAATACAGCAATGTCAACCAAATAAGCAAAGAAGAAAACAAGACTAATGTAATATATGGAATCAATGGGAATATCAAAAGGATATTGCCGATGCTTTCGATGCATTTTTCTCCGATATTCCTAAAGTTGTTACCCGGACTCTAAACTCCTCACCTTCGATGGCGGTTGAATTAATGGAATCATCTGTTGAAAAATTTAAAGAGGTCTTTATATTTACTCATGTAAATGCCAATTATATAGTCCAAACGTTTAAGTCTATTAATATCAAAAATACTGAGGATCTCTGGGGTATCAAAACCAAAGTACTAAGTTCAATTATAAAGGAAGTGGCTCCTTGTTTGGCCTATATTTTCAATAGTTGTATCGACGCAGGAGTTTTTCCTGATCTCATAAAATATAGTAAACTGGTTCTTCTTTTTAAATCTGGAAGTCACACTGATCCGGCCAATTACAGACCAATTTCAATACTTCCAGCTATAAGTAAAATTTTTGAAAAATTTATTCTCACACAGCTGTCCTATCATTTCATCCTTAATAGGCTACTCCATAAAAATCAATTTGGCTTCACCAAAGGTAGATCAACAACCGATGCTGGTACAGTTTTACTAAAGCATATATTGGATGCGAAAAACGCTATTGGTGTATTCTGTGACCTTTCTAATGCTTTTGATTGTGTAGTACATTAATTAGAAAATTGAGTCACTATGGAATTCAAAACAAGGCACTGGAACTTATGCAATCATATTTATCTGATAGAGTTCAACAAGTAGCTATTGGTAAAGAAAGATCTAGGGGCTCAAAAATTGAATAAGGCGTCCGGCAAGGATCAATATTATGTCCTTTTTTATTTTTAGTAGACGTAAATGATCTCCCCTTTTTAGCAAAAGATCTGTGTGATAAAGTCTTATTTGCTGATGATACTTCACTGATTTTTAAAGTTGACAGAAATAAATGTAATTATGACGATGTAAATGATTCGCTTTCACACGTACTAGATTGGTTCACCGCCAATAACTTCTTACTTAATGCTAAAAAAACAAAGTGCATTAAATTCATGTTACCAAATGTAAAAGAATTTCCAACTAAGATAATGCTAAAGGATGAGATTGTTCACTTTGTAGACTTTACTGTTTTTTTAGGGTTACATATTGATTCCACTCTTCAATGGAAACCGCAAATTGATGCTCTCGCAGGCAGACTTAGTTCAGCAGCCTATGCAGTTCGTACAATTAGATATATTACCGATGAAGATACAGCTAGGTTAGTTTATTTCAGTTACTTTCATAGTATTATGTCCTATGGTATTTTGCTTTAGGGAAAGGCAGCTGACATCCAGACTATCTTTGTTCTTCAAAAAAGGGCTGTACGCACAATTTATAAATTAAAGCCACGCGACTCTTTGAGGGAAATATTTAAAGAAATAAATATTTTGACAGTAATATCGCAATACATCTATGAAAATATAATGTATATGCACAAAAATAGAGATAGCTTTTTGAAAAAGTGTGATGTTCACAATAGAAATACAAGAAACAAGAACAAAATACACATCCCAGCATATAGATTACGAAAAGTAGGGAAATCATTTATGGGCAATTGCGTGCGCTTCAAATCAAATCAAATCAAATCAAATCAAATCATTTATTTGCTGTAATGTAGGTACAAAAGTTATTAATTAAAAATGGTATTTCCAATACATTACTACCTCATCGAGGCGTGCAAAATTAAGATAGCATGCAAATGTCACAGTAAAGTTTAGTAATGTTCTAACCTAGGTATATTGTAGATAATTTTATATAATGTCAAAAATCTTAAAGTAATAAGAGGATGTCAAAATTTATCTGTCATAAAATCGTTAATATTATAATAGCATTTGGTAATTAATAATTGTTTCAATTTAGTCCTAAATATATTGTCGTCAAGATCTTTTAATGATTTAGGTATTTTGTTATATATTTTGCATGACATACAGACTACACTTTTTTGTAGGAAAGCTGTTTTACTATTAGGTATTTGGAGTTTACTGTTATCACGTCTATTTCGCACTACAAAATCAGACTTGCGTGGGAAAAGATGGGGATGTTTTCTAACAAATAGCGCCATTTCAAATATATATAACGACGGAAGCGTTAGAATCTTGTGCTCAATGAACAAAGGTCTGCAACTGTCGGTAACGTGCAGGTTAAACATTGATCTAATACATCTTTTTTGTCTTTTAAATATGAAGTCTTTATTGGTAGAGTTAGCCCAGAAAATTATACCAAATCTTAGGATAGACTCTACTGTTCCATAATAAGCTGTTAGTAGTGTTTCTGTGTTAACAATGGAGGATAATTTATAGAGTGCGTAGGTAGAGCTACTTACTCGCTTACTTAAAAGTTCTATATGGTCTTTCCAATTTAATTTACAGTCTATTTGAATACCTAGAAATCTTGTTGATTCTACCACATCTACTTTACTACCATTAAATTGTAGGTCTATTTGAGGATAATTTTTAATTCTTTGACTAAAGTGCATTATGTTTGTTTTATTTATATTAATTTTCAAATTATTATTATTAAGCCATTTAATTGTTGATTTTATTGAATTATTAATGTCAAAATTGTAAGTATTTATGTCATCGCATTTTATTGTTATCGTACTATCGTCAGCAAATAAGGTCATTGGTTGATTGAGTAATCTAGGTAGGTCATTTATATAAATAATAAATAGTAGAGGTCCAAGCACACTCCCCTGTGGAACGCCAAACTGGATTACGCGCTCTAAAGAATGATACGGTGTTTCACATTTGGTCTTGATATCCAGTTTTTTAATCTCGGTAATTTGTCTACGGTCTTTAAGATATGAGCAAAGAAGTTGAGAAACTCTACCTCTCAGTCCGTATGCCTCTAATTTGTCAATCAAGATTTCGTGATCTACGCAGTCAAATGCTTGGGTCATATCACAGAACACAGCACATACAGGTGTTCTGTTGTCTATTTGGAAAACAATATTTTCAATGAATTCATATATTGCTAAATTTATAGATTTGTTACGTCGAAACCCTTTTTGCTCATTGCATAGTAATTTATGCTTTTCTAAGAAGGAATAAATTTCTTCGTATATATATTTTTCAAAGATTTTTGAGAAGACTGATAAGAGAGCTATTGGTCTGTAACTGTTAGTTAACTCTTTGTTACCTTTTTTAAACAATGGTTTTATAACCGCAAGTTTAAGATCATCAGGGAACGTGCCAGATGAGATAGTTAGGTTTATCAAGTAACTGAGATGAGGGCTTATTATTTCATTGCTTCTATAATAAGCTTCCATCTGAAGCAACTGAACTCCCTATTCGTAAATTTAAACAGTACATTAAACAAAATCTTATCAGGAAGGCATTTTACTCCATATATGATTACATCAATGATGTTAATGCTTGGCCAGATGTCGCTCCGTTCCGCACTGTCAGTAGTATGTAAGAAATTCAATGTTCTGTTTAGCTTTATAGAAATATTGACATGTATCTAAATCGCATTAAATTTAGATTTAGATAGGCAAAATAACAATATATTAGACAGTTAAGTGATAAAATATTATAAATGTGCCAGTGGTTTCTTTTACACTTCTTCCACTAGTGGACAAAAAATTGAAGTGAAGAGAATATCAATAACACCTTATTTCTTATTTGATAATAATAACTATGTTTATAGTATAAAATTTGACTTGTCTAAGTGCTTATTTTGTAAGCCTAAAGAAATATAGTTGATTCTGATACTTATGAACACGGAAATGACCTTAAACGAATAGTAGTCCACGCCTTGATGACGATAATGAACATCTTACAGGGTATATTGAAGATATTTGCAGACTGAGCAAAAGAGGAAATAGAAGACCTATAAAAGTAGGACTTATTAGCAAAAGAATGACAATAATATTATAATAACTAACGCTCGTCAGTTCAAATCTACTGGAATGTACGTGTCCAAATTCCTAGGCCAAGAAACCCTTAATGACAAACAAAACAAGAACTATGTGAAACAGTATAAAATGTATAACAAACTCGCGAAGTCAAACACAACCTTATAGTACTCTTTCACTTAATAATAAAACGTATGAATCACCACAGTTAGTTGCAAATCACTTTAATAACTATTTTGCATCCTTCGGTGCATCGAGCACGGCATACTTTAAGCAGGCGCAGGCGTGCGGTCGGCCGGTGCATTCTCCTGCTACTAACTCAATTAATATAACAAGAAATTATAGGCATAATTAAGAAATTAAGTAATAAAAACAGCTGCGGATCGAATGAGATTCCTCCTACATTAGTAAAAAAATACGCTTACGAACTTACGAATCCACTAGCTACGTTAATAAACCAATTGTTAGAAGAAGGAACGTTCCCAAATAGCTTAAAAATAGGAAAAAAAGCCACTATTAAAAACGTTTGTAAACAAGATAACCCCGTTAGTTACAGACCAATAGCTCTACTATCAACCATATCCAAAATATTTGAAAAGGCTATGGTATGGTATACCAGATTTATAGCTTGTTCGAAAAATATAACATTCTTGACAATATGGTTTCCGGAAGAACCGTTCCACTACTTTAGCAGTGTATAACGCTATAGTATAACTATCTACAGGAAATTTATAGCGTAATTAATACTAGGAAATACGCTTTGGTAATATTTTTAGACATGTCCAAGGCGTATGACAAAGTTAGTCACACAATCCTTCTACTTAAACTATACGGCATTACGGCTATGGAATCAGAGGTTGCTTACCAATGGTTCCAAACTTATTTAAATAATAGACAACAGTTTGTAGAAATTACCAATTACGACTTAAGAACAATTGCAAAATATCGTATCTTACATAAAAATAATGAATTACCCAATTCCTCAAGGTAGTGTTCTTGGATGTATCCTTTTTTTATTAAACAATCAATGACGTCCCAAAATGCATTAACACAAGGGGTATATTATTTGCCTATTTACAAGTGACCCATCAATCGACTATGTACTTATAAATACGTCTTTAGCGAATACCTATTGTGGCTTCATGACCATAAATTAGAAATAAATCTACTTAAAACTAAATTATCAAAGAACCCCTCTTGACCTAAGACTACTATCAAAACAACTTTCCATCGACGACACAAATAACTTTAGCCTGCTAGGAATAACAATTGACACAAACCTAAACTGGAAGGCCCATGTACAAAAAATCAATCCGTTGATATTATCATTTGTATATTTTATTACATTGCATGAATTTCGATGTTTTATTATTTTTATTGACTATTTTTATTTTAATAATTTAATTAGAACTCTTTTGCAGTGCCCTTACAGGGTGCATGTATCTATTGACATAAGCTATATTAGGTACCTAGGTCTAACCTGTACAAATGTACATGTAAGCAAACAAATTATATAAATATGAAATATAGTAAACTGGTTTCCAGTTTTAAATTTGGAAATCACTCGGATCCGGCCAACTACATACCAATTTCAATACTTTCAAAAAAAAAATCTCTCACCACACAGTTGTTCTCTCAATTCAAACCTAATAGGCTACTCCATAAAAATCAATTTGGCTTCACCAAAGGTAGATCAACTACCGATGTTGGTACAGTTTTACTAAAGCATAATTATATTGGATACCTGGGATAAAGCAAAATACGCTATTGGTATATTCTGTGTCCTTTCTAAGGCTTTTGATTGTATAGATCATGGAACATTAATAAGAAAATTGAGACACTATGGAAATCAAAACAAGGCACTGAACCTTATACAATCATATTTATTTGATAGAGTTCAAAAAGTATATATTGGTAAAAAAGAAATAAAATAAAATAATGTTTATTTCAAATCAAGCACTCCAAGCTCTTATGATATAATAACTAAATACTATAGACAATTTTTGCTTGGGCACCTACACTAAGTGGACTACAAGTAAGACTAACGCCTACATCCAGCAAAGTTTTTGAAAAACTTATTTTACATCAATTGCTTAGGCATTTCAATTGCAATGACCTGCTACATCGTAAGCAATTCGGGTTTACTCGCGGCAGGTCAAGTACTGATGCCGGTGTAGAGTTGGTATCGCATATTTTTGATGCTTGGGAGAAGTCGCAAGATGCTATAGGTGTTTTTTGCGACTTGTCAAAAGCATTCAATTGTGTACACCATGGAATATTAATCAGGAAACTACATCACTATGGAATAAATGACACCTCTTTGGATCTTCTTACTTCTTACTTGAGTGACAAGATACCAAGAGTTGACATTAATGGGAAACGGTCTTCGGGATCTGTAGTTACAATGGGTGTACCGCAGGGATCTATCCTCGGTCTTTTCCTATTTTTGGTTTAAATTAACGACCTGCTTCATCTCGTTAAAAATAATCACGAGATTGTATTGTTTGCTGATGATACTTCTTTAATTTTCAAGATGATTAGACAAAACACAAATTATGACGATGTCAACAATGCAGTATCAAAAGTAGTCCATTGGTTTAGTGTCAATAATCTTTTACTTAACGAAACCAAAACTCAATGTATTAGATTTATTCTACCAAATGTAAAACAAGTAAAGGCTGATATAAACGTAAAAGGAGAAACCTTAAAAATAGTACCGTATTCTTAGGAATAACTTTAGACAGTAAACTTCAATGGGGCCCACACATAGATAAACTATCGAAGAGACTTAGTTTTGCAGCATATGCCGTCAAAAAATCCGTCATTTTACAGACGTTCATACTTCTAGACTTGTCTATTTCAGCGACTTCCATAGTATTATGTCTTATGGCATATTACTGTGGGGGAACGCTGCAGATATTAATACCGTATTTGTGCTGCAGAAGAGGGCTGTTCGTGCTATCTATAACATGGGTCCTAGAGAATCCCTGCGTGATAAATTCAAAGAAATAAATATAATGACTGTACCATGTCAATATATTTATGAAAACTTAGTGTACACTCATAGAAATATCGATCGATTCCCTAAAAATTGCGACATACATAATGTAAATACTAGAAATAAGAACAAACTCGCTTTGCCCAAAACTCGGCTGCACAAGATTAGTGTATCTTTTAAAGGGCAATGTATACGCTTCTAGAATAAAACTCCGAGTGAGTTGCAAAAATTATCAATAAATAAATTCAAACAAACTATCAAACATATCCTTTGTAAAAAGGCTTATTACAAAATATCAGATTATCTTGAGGATAAAAAAGCATGGGACGACTTTTGCTCCAATTCGAAAACTAACAACCTAACAAGATAAAGGTTTCTTGTTTGCTTCTTTACTTTGCCTTAAAAAGATTGAAGTGAACAAAAAACAAAGTGATCACTTTATTTCCCTGTTTTACTTATGTAATTTTAATTTTGTGAAGTGTCCCAGAGTCCTGTAAGGTCTAAAGGAAATAAAGCACTTTGATATTTGACTTGTGTCGTAGGAACTGCATTCCTTCAGGGTACTAATAAGATTGTGTCGTAGGAACTGCATTCCTTCAGGGTACTAATAAGATCAGCCACAAACTAAAGTTACAATTTATAAAATCTATAAATAAATACAACTAATTAATTAATTATATTAGTTAGGTAAGATAAAATAAAAAATAGGTACAGAAAAGCCAAAAAGAAGCTACATAAAAACATAGTTATTGTGCTATTTATTTAATTTACACTACATATACACATATGTATACTAGAACAAGACACATATACGCTTACTATGCAAACATATTCTGGAAACTAAATGATTTGACTATGGAATTGATTGTACTTGTATATAAAATTATTATTTATCTTTTTGCTTTCATCATATCAACCCATACACGTCCACTGCTGGACATAGGCCTCCCCCGTACGACGCCACAAATAGCGGTCCTGAGCCGCCTCCATCCATCGACTCCCTGCGACCGCTACGATGTCGTCGGTCCATCGAGTGGATGGTCTCCCATGTAGAGGGGTTTTGCCATAATCAGCACGCTTGGCAGGCGGATTGGGCGTTTTGCTTTATTGAAAGATATTGTTAAGTAAAAGTAAATTACCTATTTAGATAACATTTCTAGATTAAACTATAAATTCAACATTTATGAAGTTAAGAATATAGCACAGTTATCAATTAGTATTTTAGTAACGATTACAACGATATAATAGAATAAAATTTTATTACGATTTACCTAGTAAATTTGACGACCTCTGTGGCGCGGTGGGCGAAGGTCCGCCTGCGACACAGGAGGTTGCGGGTTCGATTCCCGCTTCGGGACAAATGTTTGTACGATCTGCAAATATTTGTTCAGGGTGTTCTGGATGTTTTCTATGTATAATACAAAATATTTATCTATGTAGTGTATTATATTAAGTATATCAGTTATCTTGTACCTACCCATAACACAAGTTCTGCTTAGCTTGGGGCTAGATGAATTGTCCAGCATTATTATTTAAGCAATAAATTCCGAGTTCAATAATTATATAATTTAAAAAAAATTGTACATAACAATCCAGCATTAGTTTTATAGGAATTAGTTAATATTATTGTTATTTAATACATTTTAGGTACATACAACCTATATTCTAACTTTGAGTAGATTTTCCGTTCCATTGTAATCGAGTGTTTTCTTATTGCGTCTCTACATTGATATTTGTTTAAGTGGACCGGATCATTGATATATCTATTAACTTTGTTGTATAAATACGGGCCCAGGAAGAATTGTTGACGCTGTGCAAAAGCAGTTTTGCAGGCGGGGATTGATAGAATAAAGAAAAGTCTAGGTGCTCAAATATTGAATTAGGCTCAATATAAGGTATTTTTTTATTTTTAATATACCTAAATAATCTCCCCTTTGCAGCAAAAGATCTGTGTAATAAATGTTTTATTTGCTGATGATACTTCCCTGATTTCAAAAATAACTCTTACTCAATGCTAAAAAAACCAATTGCATTAAATACATGTTACCAAATGTAAGAGAATTTCCAACTAAGATAATGACAAAGGATGAGACTGTTCATTTTGTAGACTACTGTTTTCCTAGGGTTACATATTGATTCCACTCTTCAATGGAAACCGCAAATTGATGCTCTCGCAGGCAGACTTAGTTCAGCAGCCTATGCAGTTCGTACAATTAGATATATTACCGATGAAGATACAGCTAGGTTAGTTTATTTCAGTTACTTTCATAGTATTATCACAGATTAGGCAATGTTACTTCGTAACAGTATTATGTCTTATGGTATTTTGCTTTGAGGATAGGCAGCTGATATCGCAAAATGATAATAATAATAATGTGTTGGTGAGTAGCGACACCCCGGGTATACCGAGTGCTCCCGGGGAAATTCCTTGTTCTCATCTCCGCTTGCGGAGTGGTACCCCAAAAGAACCAGATCCCCACCTCTTGCTTGCCTTCATTGGCCGGTCTGAGTGAAGTCGCGAGAGATGCATCTTAGGATGTAAACTCGGGGGTGGAAGTGTCTAATGGCGTAATAACGAGGAAGCCCGCTCACGTCTCTTTGTGATGGTGAAATCGGGACCACACCTCTCGACACCCCTTAGTCGTTTGGACCGATGTTCTTCCTTTACCGGCATTTACGCCAACATTTTGAGGAACCCATCCAGCATTCGGCAAGCCACCGTCTGCCGCTTGTAACAGTATTGAGAGTATCTTTATGGCAGGCTTCCATAGTTTCTCCCATAGCCCAATTACCTAGTCACCACAATAACATGGCTTTTTTGTTATTTTCGTTTTCCTTTGCAATAGTCTGTACACCTGGCGGATATCATCTTCGGGTGTATCATATTGTGCAACCAAGGATGATACCCGCTATGTGTAGCTCTCGCCTTTAGATTAATTCTCATAAAGGGCCTCTGTGCTGTTGGCTTCGGCTCCACGCATGCCTCCCAAAGGACCGGGTCACTATATGGCCCGTGATCATGGAAATAATAATGTACTTACTAATAATAATAATTATGTACTTGTTAGGCACTCTGCCGTCGTCACTCCTCAAGGGCCCTACTGAAAACCAGCGCAGTATTGGACAATTAATTGCCCAATACTGCATAACGCTGAGATAGGGACCCTGTTTACCCCATTTTTAATAATTTTGTTTAATAGAATTCTACATGTTAATTTTAGACTATTTATTTATTGTTCTTGTGATTTGTGGGTAAATAAATATTTTTTTCTATATCTTTTATCAATTTATATATTAAAATCACCCGACTCTTTGAGGGACTGACCCGTCACAAGGGGAC
The DNA here is from genome assembly GCA_947859395.1 of Eupithecia insigniata. Lineage (NCBI taxonomy): Eukaryota > Metazoa > Arthropoda > Insecta > Lepidoptera > Geometridae > Eupithecia > Eupithecia insigniata. The sequence goes on along the minus strand of OX401995.1, from coordinate 32,217 downwards.
CTAGGGGCGTTTGGACACGGGGTCGTCTGGCGCCCATTTGGCAGGGTAAGGTCTCCGAGATGATCGCGGCGCATTATGTGTTTCTTGCGCGTCGCAAAGGGGGTGCTCCCCCGTAAATACTAATGTAAATACTAGTTCTCATTTTTCTGTAATTTAATTGTAGTTTTCTTTGTTAATACATTTTATACCAAATTATAAGGGAATATTATTAGAAAGAGCTTACATTTGATATTGTAGGCCGGCAGCAGAGGACCAGCACCTTGTTTAGAAGACGCTCAAGCGGTAAATAATAAAGAGCTCGTTAACTCGGTACCCATACCTAGCTACCTACCTATAGTAAATCAGTTCTCTAACGTTTATATAAATTCTTAATAGAGGCGTGTCGTGATAATAACAGGTTTCCGCCCGCGTAACGATCGAGAGATTAATTATAGGGGCGGACGACATCGGCACGGCGCGGCGCGGCCGACGGCGGTGCTGTGTGCGATGGCGCATTCATTCATTGTTGAATAGTCTATATTATCTTTATTATTTTCAATGGAAAATATCTTACGATCAATCGGAGCCAGCGAGCCGAACGAAGATGTCAGTGGCAGCTTGAGTGTGATATGGCTGTATTGTGAATTTATGAAATAGTCACTTCGAGCATAACTGTCCAACCATTGCGCGTTGTTGATCCGATCTGCGTAAAATTAGTTTTTTTTTGGCGCTTTTCTTACTGGCAGTCTGATGCTACCAAAATGATAGAGGCAGCAGTCAGGAACTTCAGAAACATGCCAACCCCAGATAAGGAGGACACGCAGTCTTCTGGTCACCGGGATAGGTGCAAAAGGCCATACGGCGGGTGTAACCCAAGAAAGCCCCAGGACCAGATTACATCACGAACGCCATGCTCCGCCATCTTCCACCCAAAGCGGTAGCCTCCGTCACTCGCCTCTTTAACGGGATCCTGAGGACCATACACTTCCCAGCCATATGAAGAGCTGGGAAGGTGATCATGCTTCCCAAACAAGGGAAGAATATTCTAAGACCCGAAAGCTACAAATCAAAATCAAATCAAATCAAAAATATTTACTTGTAACTAAACATACATAAATACAATTAAATTAACCTTTATTTAAATAAAAAATACAGAAGAAACTGTAAAAAAAGGTACTAGCTGACCCGTGCTCACTTCGTTGGACGGTAAACATTTTTAGTTGTGTCATAATTGTAGTGTTGGCATGTGTATAGTGTTGACAAAGTTGTGACACTCACAAATAACGTGGTTTGCAATAGGTAAAAGAATTTTCAAAATCGGCTCAGTAGATTCAGAGATTACCCCCTACAACCTCCAGGAGGGCACTGAGTGGGCCCACTGCGGGAGGCTACTGAGTGGGTCCCACTGCGGGGCATGTGGGGGCCCCACTGCGGGGGGCCAACTGCCGGCGGCTCCCACTTCCGGGCCCCACTGCCAGTGCCCCCCACTGTAGAGGCTACTGAGGTCCCACAGCGGGGGGCTACTGGGAGGGTCCCGTTGCGTGAGGGGCCCGACTGCTGGGGGTCCCCTCTTTCGATACCCCCCACCAACCCCACAGTGGGGGGCTCTCGGTCTTTACCGCCCTTGCACCGCGCGCCATCACGCAACGCGCTTGTCCGATTTCGGTAGCCGAAATACAAAACCGGTTAAATAACTAAAGAAAGTTTTTCGTTAAATTAACCTGTACCGAAATCCATTTGCGCTAATTAACCGTTACAACGGTAGCTGATAGGTGAAAAGAGCCCCATGTACCAAGTTTCATTTGAACTCATTGAGGATTTTCGGCGATATCTGCAGCCAAAAAAAATTATTTCTATCCCCTCTCCCAAGAGAGCCCTACTGAATTTCGGGATAAAAAATATTTAATATCCTTCTTTGTAGTATGAACTCAAATTGTGCCAAGATTCATTTCAATACATTCATTAGTTTCGGCGCCATGCGCTGCCCAAAATTTCTGTTCCATCCTCTCTCCCAAGGGAACCCTTCTTAATTCCGGGATAAAAAGTATTTTACGCCCTTTCTTGTAGTATGAACTCAATTTATGCTGAGTTTTATTTGAATTCATTGAGTAGTTTCGGCGTTATGCGAGGCCGAGAACTTCCATCCCCTCTCCCTAGGGAACCCCAAGAATTTCGGGATAAAAGTATTTTATGTCATTTCTCGTAGTATGAACTTAAATCATGTTAAGTTTCATTTGAATACATTCAGTAGTTTCGGCGCTACGCGCAGCCGAGAAATATTACTTTCATCCCCTCTCCCAAGGGAACCCTATTGAAATCCGGAATAAAAAGTATCCTATGTCCTTCCTCGTAGTATGAACTCAAATCCTGCCAAGTTTCATTTCAATACGTTCAGTAGTTTCGGAGCTATGCGCGGCCAAGATACAGACAGACAGACAGATAGACAGACAGACATGATGGAAAAAAAATCATTTTTGGCATGAGTATCGATAATAGAGTGCCCTCCAAAATTTTTTTATTGATTATATGTTCAATGTACAGAATTGGACCTGTTACAGTTTTATTATAGTAAGTATAGATAGATTGGTCTTAATCTTACAATTAGTTTAGTTACAAAATGGTCCCAACTCAGCTTAAGTATGGGACCGTTGTATAACAAATATAAAAGCGAAGTGTTATAGCTACTTTACAAAACAAAATAAATAAAATGTTTTTTTTTTTATTTTATTTATTTCTTTTAGGGAAACCATCAGCACACTATACTTAAGTGGGTAATACAATAGAAATTACTAGGCCATTTATAGGTATCCACTGATAGTAACATGATGGATATTTTTACAAGGTGCATTAGTAACAAATGCTATAGAGGAACATAGGCTCCTATGGTCTTTGGCTATAAGCCTCAATTTAACACATTTAGGTAATTACTTAAAGCTATCCTATTCTAGCACATTATTATAAAAACTGAGTAAAATAAAACGATACAAGAAACAAAACAAAAAGAAGATCACTCACATTCACATGAGAAAATAACAAAAAAAAAATTAAGTAACAATTCACATCCCTTTATAGAGGTAATATAAAAAGAAAAAAACGTAGCCAGATAAATATTAGTAATGTATATTCTAAAAATTAATCTATAATACCGTTTAGGGGAAGTTGACTTCATCAGCATACCAAGCAGGAACATGATTCTAGAGGTAGGTGAGGTGGTCAAAGGTGCATTTATTGAACAGAAAATTACCACCGCCAATGCAAACTCGGAGCATCACAAGGCTACTAATTATGTAAAATAACTATTTACAATTAGTAAGAATTTATCTATTGTGCGAAGAACAAATAGTTCAGTTTTTTTCTAAGGGTGGAAGTAGTATAATGCAAGAGGTCAAGGCCGTGAAAGTTCCGTTTTCGATTATAATTTTTACAGACCCGATAGACAAAAGAATGTTGACGATGATTTGTGTTAGCATGGGGAAGATAAAACAAGTTGCTACTCCTTGAAGTGCGTGACGGAGTAGAAAATTGAATTTTAGACAGCAGCTCAGGGCAATCAACTTCGGATTTGAGAATTCGCGACAGGTAAATCAGATCCGCATAGTCCCGTCTCATATTCAACGGCAAGAGGTGCTGCTTAGCACAACTCACATAGTAGTCCTCGCGGGGTATTTTCATTTTCAAATAAAGGAAGCGTAGAAACTTACGTTGAATTATACTATTTTTGTTTTCCTAGTGAATGTTATCACATTGCATTTAGCAATATTAAGATCTAATTTGTTGAGTGCACAGTTGGCATCCAAGCACTTAAGGTCGTCCTGAAGAAGTAATGCATCATTCTTACACGTGATAGGTCTTAAAATTTTCATGTCATCTGCGAATGCTAGTACTTTTGAGTTAGTGAAACATGAATCGATGTCGGAGACGAAGATAAGAAATAGTAAAGGACCAAGAAGCGAACCCTGTGGAACACCGCTAGGAACAGTCATCCACCTAGATGCGTAGTTACCCAGAACAACAACTTGGCTTCTATTGTGGATATTCTTATATCCACCTCTTGGTGAACCATCTCAGTAGGTCTCCCCTGAATCCAACCACTGAGAGTTTACAAATGAGCAGTTTATGGTCTATACGATCAAAAGCTTTACTATAATCAGTATAGACCACATCCGTCTGGTACCCACTATCCATAGCTTCCGTGAGAGCTTCATTTAAGAGGATTAAGTTTGAAACAGTAGACCTCCCCCTAAGAAACCCATGCTGTGATTAAGGAAGTGAATTTTGTAGAGAACTGTATACCTGCTCATAGACAATTTGTTCAAAAACCTTAGCTATGATGCAAAGCTTTGAAATTGGGCGATAATTGGTTACTTCATGTTTAGGCCCCTTTTTATGTACAGGTGTAATAAACGCCGATTTCCATAAAGAGGGAACAGTTCGTTCCGACAAGGATCTACCAAAAATAATGTATAAAGGTGTAGCTAGGTTATTCGCGCAGTTCACTAGTAACAGAGGGGGAATAGAATCTGCGCCTGCTGATTTATATTTATCGAGATTTAAAAGCCTCTTTTCGATCATAGGGGCACATAATTCTATACACGACAAGTTACAGTCTATGTTGGATGCTGTGGGCTGGGAAACACACGCGGAGTTGGTGTTTATACTATCAGGTGAGGAAAACGTTGAATGAAAGTATTTAGAGAATAAGTTACATATATCGGTACCTGATTTTGAGCTTTCATTATTGAATGACATTGTATTAGGCATGGATTTTGTAGCAGATAGTGATTTTAGAAATGACCAGAAATATCTAGGATTGTCTTTTATCGACTGTTCAACACTAGCGATGTAATTATTATAGCAATTTTCCTCTAACCTTTTAGCCCTTTTTTTAAGACAGTCTACCAACAAGGTATCCGCACGCATGCCGTATCGGTTAAACTTTTTATAAAATTTATATTTTTCTTTAAGGACTTTTTTTAGCGCAGGAGAATACCAAGGCCGAAACAAATTTGGGCGTACAGTTTTAGTGGGTACGTATTTATTTCGCAAATATTTAAGCTCGGCATAAAAACAGTCAACAACTGGCAACTGACAAATCTAAGGATTTATTAGTTAGGAGGCCATTCCATTAAATCCTAGACAGTTTATTATTAATAGCAGTATAGTTAGCTTTATTATAGCAATATTTTAACCTAGGTGCGGGTTTTAAGTGTTCTTTTATAGAAATATCAATAACAATGTTCAGCGCATTATGGTAAGCATCTATCGGCACGAGGGGTGCACTACAGTCTTGCACGGAAATAGGCAGGTTGGATAAAACTAAATCTAGAAGTTTACCATGTTTGTTATAAATGTGGTTATACTGACGAAGGTCAGTGACATAAAGCTCATCCAGGAGTTCAGTCTCCATCCTGCCCAGCCCGAGCGTAGAAATCGGCTGCAAGTAACTTAGTCCATCCCCAGGACTCCATTGGATAGAACTTAAATTAAAATCAGCCATTATCACAAATTTATCTAGTGGATATGCCGTCATAATATCGCGTAGGTTATTTAAATAATTAGTTAATTGTTGAGCAAAACTGAAACCATTATTTTGTTTACATAAGTAAAGAATGCCGATATGCACACAGCCTAATATGTGGGTGGTATTGCTGTTGATAGGATGAGACTGAATTGATAACCAAAAGTCCTCAGCACCACTCCGGCCTAGAAATCACGTGATAGTCCTTACGAACCGCTAACAATACTCCACCTCCCAGCGATAGGTCGGTTAAATCATATCTACGATCTCTCCGCCACACCATGTACCTATCATCGAATAGTTCCGCATCCTCAATTCCATCCAACCATGTCTCTGTAATACCCAAATTATTTAAACGCAAATTTCTGCGAAACACTGAAGTTTTGCTACGTAGGCCACGCACGTTCTGATAATAGCAGTTAAGATTGTTATTTCTAACATACATTGTTACTGTTATGCAATAACCTTATAGAAATATATATATTTGTGATGAAGTCAAGAATAATTGACATTACTGTTTGTAAATAATGTAATTCACGCGAGAACCAATGTAATACACTCGTACGTATCCGGTGATATTCATTATAGTTATATAATGCAATCCATAAACATGAATTCTGCAATAGATAAGACCTGACCTTGACCATGCAGGCCGCTGTGTAGGTACATTCAATTAGCGTTGGGTTTTTACCTAAAGCTTTGAAATGGATAGGATAATGTGAACCGATATCATAAGATAGGCAGCCGCTTCTTGGATTGCAAACTAGGTGATTGACTGAGGATGTGAATTGAAGTGAGTTATACTGTTTAGGCCTGTTCAGATAGTAAGAATAGGGCATAAAAAAACAATTCCTTAACCTAGGGTTTGTGAATGTGAATGTGAGTGACAAAAAAATAACAACGAAGTTGCTGTTTATTAGAAATGGTGAGTAGACTCGAGTTGTACATGGCACTTGCTACTATTGTTACATAAACTACAAAATAAGTACAGTCGGGACTGAAAATATGTAAACGGGAAATTAAATAATGCAAAGTTGAGCAAAACCACGCAAGTTACGAAACACTTTACACTAATTTGTTTAAATCGGCCTCGGATTTGATCGTGATCACGGGTGATGAATCATCCTTTCTTACGTGGATTTTCGAAAACTTAATCCAAATAAATTGGTAATCCTTATCTTTGGCCAACTGTTTTACTTGCGTCAGAAGCTTCTTATATTCAGGCGAGAGGTGGTCATTCACGAAGATTCTTTGGTTGTTGTTCTCGAACCCGATGTCCGACGCCGACAGTGATTTGAGTGAACGAGCCGAGGCTATGAAGTCTTTTTTCACGTATCTATTCAGGAAACTCACTACAATTGATTTTTCCTTGCTATTGAAAGTCGGAATACGACTCACGTAGTTTATTTGCGATTTAGCAACTTTGTAGGTTATACGCGCGCCAATCCTTTCCACAATATCAAACAAATCTTCAGACTTCTTCAGAGGCACTCCCTTTATTTCGATATTATTGAGGCGAGTAAGTTGATCTTGGTACAGGTCGTTACGCTGACACGTGTGAATCAGTGACCTAACTTCCGCTAGGTCACTCACGGATGCCTCAAGACACGTCACTCTCGATTCTGTATAATCAACTTTGGAGGTGCATTCCTGAACCGCTTTTATAACATTTTGATTAGATTCTTGAAGCTTACTGATGTTAGATTTACTTCCTTCGACGTCGCTCGTTAGCTTCGGTATATTAGCTAGAGCTGACTCCATGGAGTTCAGTTTACACTCCATAGAGTTGAGCTTGCCCATGACCATATCCAGCGAGACGGGCTCCGGAGTCTTGGATGATGACGCGGCGGGGGGGAGCAGGTGATCTTGAGGCACAAGATGAACATTTCCAGATAGCTTTGGCCTTCGCACCTAATCGCCGATATGCACTCTCTGTCACATTTGCACAGCCAAAATCTAAAAAGTTCTTGCACAATGTACACTGCACGCCATCATTAAAGTGGTCCCCGCACTTAGAGCAGATATTTATTTTGTTGTACGATTGCAGTGAGGAACGCAATACTCGTGAGGTAGGTAGTAAATAGCGATAAACTGATCTAAGCACCGTGCGTGCGTACAGCGGCTAGCGATGCGCGCGCGTGACTGAAATAAATATTTTATAATATAAAACTAAAATCATCTATAAACTTATTAGCTCAATTATTTCAATTGTAAATTCTAGTTTAATTTGTTTATATTATTTTATTGTTATTTTCTTTGTCTATAAACTAAAATGTAAGAAAATTATAACTAATTTGTAAACGTATGTCAAATAGCACTCGTATCATGTCTGAGAAATTCCTGCTCCTGCTGCCAATGAAGCAAAATTTTTTTTTACTTTAATTTAAATGTGAACAGACTCTTTAGCTGCCGCCCTATAACGCTAATCTCGTCCACGTCTAAACTCCTAGAAAAGTTCCTGATTCCCCACTTGCTTCTACACATCGCCCCCCGCCCAGAGCAATTTGGGTTCCGGTCAGAACACAGTACCACACTCCAACTGACGAGGGTACTGCATCACATCACGACCAAGTGAAACAAGAAAGAGCATGCGATCGCAGTATTCCTGGAAATAGAGAAGGCTTTTGACCGGGCACGGGATTGATCTACAAGCTCATAGAGTTGGGAGCTTCGACCAGACTAATCCGAACCCTGGACTCCTACCTCCAGGAAAGAAAGATTTGGGCGAGAGTAGAAGACCACCTGCAGCCGTATGGCCTTGTCCACAGAACGGCTGCTTGCTGGTGTACCACAAGGTAGCTGTTTATCTCCCATATGCTACTCTTAGTACATTAACGACATACCATGCCAAAACGGCGCACCACTGGCCCTATACGTGGATGACACGGCGTACCTCACCACCTCATTGTCGCCCGCCCACGTCCAGGTCAAAATGCAGAGAGTGCTTGACCAGCTGAAGGAGTGGCTAAGCAAGTGGAGGCTATCCGTGAATGTTGGCAAAAAACGCAAGCGGTAGCTTTCACTCGCAGAATTACCCAGAACCTCTCCCGTTTGGTACTCCAAAGCCAGGTGATCCCCTGGACAAGCTCCGCCAAATACTTAGGCGTAGTCATGAACCGATCTCTAAAAATGACAAAGCAGGTAATACGCGCCTGCAACGCCGCGAAAGCCAGAAGAGCTGTGCTGAGGCCGACGCTGACGGCCCCACTTCTACCACTCAGGATGAAGATAGCCCTATATACCACCTACATAAGGCCGAGACTGACTTACGCAGCACCAGCGTGATACGCCCTGACCTCGGAGCGCCAGAGGAGAAAACTGGTGGCATAGGAAAACCTGGCCTGAAATTCAAATAATCTGAAATTCAAATAATGAGGATATGTGTCAGGTTCTGAGCCACGGAAACTTTTCGATCAAGATAGAATAGTCCTGCAGAACATTACATTGGTCCCGACTCCCAAGCTGACCCGAATGCTATGCAATAAAAAAACCGATCTTCAAGCACTTCAAGAGTTTCGAGGCGCGATATTCAAGTACTACATAATTAATTTTTCAATTATGTTTTGAATGAATGCATTTGATAACTAAGTAACTTTATTTTAATTTGTCGCTATGTTATATTATGACCTTAATAAATAATTAAAGACCAAATCAAAAACCTAGAAAAAAAAAAATAGAAAAAATCTAAATTTTGAATATATGCTTGGTGTGTTGCGCGAGGCCCCTGCAAGAGCGAGGCCCCGGGCGATTATCCCGTTCGCCACCCCCTAAGGGCGCCGCTGGATATGAGAAATAGCCAATCAGAATCAATAACTTTATTTCTTGAGGTTTACAAAATAAGCACTTAGACAAGTCAATTTTTTTACTATAAACATAGTTATTATTATCAAATAAGAAATAAGGTGTTATTGATATTCTATTCACTTAAATTTTTTGTTTGCCCTCATTAGTACTACTATTAACTACATATACAGGCTCGTCAGGCAACTGCGTTATACTATTTATAACGGGATAAAAAATATTATATGCTAACAATTTAGCAATTATCATTTTGTTCTTTTTGGTTAGGTACATTGTATCCCTAGTCAAAAAAGTTTTACTAATAAACTTATTAGTATCAAAAAATTATACATCATGACGAAATGTCGATTTTGTTCTAGTAAGTCACTAAGTATCAGACCCATCCCAGCACCTAACTTATATGAGTATATCACAGTTTTCGGTGTTTGTTGAAAGTGGTCTAGATTTAAATCCTTAACCGGAGACGGCGCAGCTTGAACTGAAGGACCACCTATGGGTGCAATAAGTGCTGTATTGTTGCTAGTGCTATTATAGTGGGACTCGAGCGAAGGCAATGCCGCCAGCGATGCGGATGGTAACAACAGTGATGATGGATGCACCACCTCCACAACACTATCTCTAGTTAAAGAATTACAGTTTGTAGGTGCCATCTCGAAATCTGTTTGAGTACAGTTATGCCGTACTTCAACATACATACTATTGCTATTAACAATATCCTACATTTCCTGATTGCGGTCATTGGCTGTTTTTTGGGACTGTTTAATTTACATGTTACTTCATGAAGTGCCCTTTCTAAGCCTATTTCCTCAGCCATATAGTCTAAATCCTTAGAGTGGCGTCCTATATATTATTGAGAAGTTGTTGATTCTTAAGTTTTTTTGTTGACTTCATAATGAAGTTCCTTATTTTTACATATTTTTGAATTTTATTACTTTCTTTTATGACCGGTGTTTGGCTCTGTCCTTGGCCACATGGTGTAGTCAGAACATTGGACATGTTGGGATCAGATATCATGAGTTCTGTCTGTAGATCTAAACTACAAAAACTTGCTGAAGGCAAGGGCTTACACTCTAATTTATCAAGTTTTATTCTACACTGTGAAAGCTCCTGCTGTAAGTCCTTGTTAAGCTGCAACACCAGTTCATACGATTCATAACAATTGTCCACAGAACGCAGGCATGCAATATTAGGTTATGTACACGAGGCAGTCGTAAACGATATACATATGTATTTGTTAGACAATAATTATTGTAAAAAAAAATGAAGAATAAACGTCGGACATATTGGGTTATAAACATTATATTTTCTTAATTTTCATTGAGTAAATCAAAAATCCTAAGAATTAAAACAAAGATAGCTATTTATCTCTACTAAATTATAATAACATAGGTAATATATGTAGTTTACCTACATAGGTATTTAATGAATGCAAGTAAGACACTTCGGTCATTGGTAGGTACCAGGTTATTTAGTTTGTCGAAGGACCGCATAAAAACTGTAAGATGATTTCAATATCTGAAAAAAAAAACAGGTAATTAGGTACGTACCTTACCTACTAAGATATAATATCAGGACATTTGCGTGATCAAGTCATTTTGCGTGAGGGACATTTGTGCCAGTAAACATTTACTTATCATTACTATTATATCTTTTAAAGGGCAATGTATACGCTTCTACAACAAAACTCCGAGTGAGTTGCAAAAACTTTCTATAAATAAATTCGAACAAATTGTCAAACATATCCTTTGTAAAAAGGCTTATTATAAAATATCAGACTATCTAGAAGATAAAAAAGCTTGGGACGGATTTTGCTCCAACTCGAAAAATAACACCTAACAGGCTAAAGGTTTCTTCTTCGCTTCTTTACTTTAGTCTACACAACACACCAAAGCGACCGAAATCAAAATATTACTTTATTTTCATGTCAGTGTTTAATTTTAACAATTTGACCTTTTCTATGTGTAGATTTATTGTATTTACGGAAATAAATAATTTTGACTTTTGCCTGGGTTGCGGATTAAAAATTAAATAAGTAAATAATGTTGGACAATCCACACAGCATCATCTAGCCCCGAGCTAAGCAGAGCTTGTATTACGGGTACTAGATCACTGATATCAGAACACCCAGGACAAATTATTTGCGAATCGTACAAACATATTTTTCCAAGGTGGGAATCGAACCCACAACCTCCTGCGTCGCAGGTGGAACTTCGGTCGCCGAGCCACATCGGTCATCACTTATATAGTCACATCTTTAAAATTATCAAAAAGTAGTATAAAAGTGTCGCTTCCTGCTGTCTGTCTGTCTGTCCCTATGTATGCTTAGATCTTTGAAACTACGCAACGGATTGGTGATGTCCAGTTCGTCCCACCAGCTTCATCCCAGCAGTGGGACGAATGGGATATTAATAGTATGAATTAATTTATGCAATTTTTTTTATAGATAGAGTGATTCAAGAGGAAAGTATACATGTCATGTACAATGTAGTTTCAGCATTGCACCCTTGCGAAGCCGGGGCGGGTCGCTAGTCTATTATGATAAAAAAAGATAAATATGAAAACTAAGCAAGTGCTTTCAGCTAATGGCTTCACGGATAAAAGAGCTGATATCATGTTAATAGGATAATTCCGCTAATCTGCCAGCGCCGGTAGCGTCCTCAATACGCTGCAGCGTCCGACTGGTGGACATGTGGATCACTTGAGCTACCCTTAGATTGTTTGCAACAGTCTGCAGTTAGCTGAGTTGTTTCAGTTGTAAATACTAGTTCTATTTTGTTTGTTTGTTAAGTCGTTCGTACCGTGACGTAGGTCTGCAGTGTTAGCGGGATGACCCGTCCGGCGGTGGGACGCAGGGGGCGCTGCGCGCGCGCCATCGCCACCAGCAGCGCGCGCCGGAACCGCGGGCCCAGCTCGTGCCACCGCACGCTGTACAACGCGCCGCACACCAGCTCGCTCTGCAACACGCCGCCTGATGTACCACCGCCCCGCGCAACGCAGGGGGCTCTGTGCGCGACGGTAGCGCGGGCCCAGCGCGTGAAAGTGCACGCTGTACAGCGCGTCACACCTACCTCCACTGTCACCTCGTTGCCATAGTAGCAGTACAGCAGCAGCTCGGAGAGGATGCACGTGATAAAGAGCGTCGTGGAGGCGAACTCTATGCTCAGCACGGCCAGCTACAAACAGAGGGGGCGGTCAGTGCACGCCGTGCGGTCTCAGGCGGCAGGGGGTGGCAGGCAGAGAGGGGGAGGTTACGCACGCTGACGATCTTGTAGGCAGCCATGCAGAGGATCCAGCCGCCCACGCCGAACTGCACGAGCAGCGCCGCGCCGAACAGGCGCTCCAGCAGCGCGCAGCACCTGTACCAACAGTGGCACATCATTCGAGGCGCGGGAGCACTACATGAGCTGAATCTATCACAAAAAGAAGCCCCTGGATCCGTCGATCGCGCTCTACTAGGTACCTACTCGATTATCCTCTGGTAGTGAACGAGACAATCCACAAAAGACTCGTGGAGGACAGCATCGAAGTCCCGGCCCGAGCGCTCCGCCGCCGCGCGTGCGCGCTGCGTCAGCGTCTCGAAGCGCTCGCTGAAAGTTTATTCAGAGTCAGAGATGTGTCTCGAGCGGCAGATCGGCATCGCGAGGCATCCCGCCGAGCTCACCGCAGGATCGCGAGCTGCGTCTTGCACTGGTCCAGTATGGTCGCGATAAATGCATCCATGGACGTGTTGCCGACTGCCACCAGACTGGTCGCGTAGAACGAGTAGCACTGTACCGCCGCGAACCTGCACCCAGTGGCACGGGGGTCAATAGAAAGGGGCGACTCTCAGATATCACTAACGAGAGAGTATGCTTACGCGGCCGGGTGATTGTAGGGGATGCCAATCCAGAAAGGCACCTGCACGGCAGCGCCCCGCAGCCGACTTGCCACCGCCAGCGCCGTCCACAGCACGCAGGTCGCCTCCGCGCAGCCCGCGTACGCTGCCAGCAACCGCTCCGCACCACGCGCCGTCCGCGCCCGCGCCGCCACCGCGGCGCTACACGCGATGTTGAACAGCGGATCTGCAACAAACGTGAGACGCGCTTTACGAACCACGGCGCCGCCGACGCTGCCACCGCGCGCCGGCTCAGATCGTCCGTCCCCCTCCGCATCGTACCGTCAAGCGCGGCGCATAGCCGCTCCACGCACGCCGCATCAGCGTAGAATACGATCTGCTTGGCGACGCACGTCACATGGCACAGCAACACGAACAGCACGCCCGATAGCTTCTCCATGTCCTCCATCTCCTGCACACCGCACGCACACACATATACATAGTACATACACACATGCAGTAAATTAGTTTACCAGGCTCGTAGCGAGGACTGGATTTTGGGGGTTCAAACACCTCCGAAATGTTTAGCCAACTCACAGCTTGATGTTTATTTATTACTGTTATTACTTTATAAAGACGCGGTTCGCTCCGCTCGCTCTGCTCCTTCCCACCGCATCCAAAAAAGATTCCCTATCGCATCCAACACCATTTATTCAATATAAAAAAATTATTTCCACTTACATCCACGAAATTTTGTACAGTCAACATAAGCAAGGCTTCTTGGTTTTATTTATTTGTATCATGATGACGATGACGACAAACTTCAAGTTGCGAGTCTAAAATAATGCTTGGCTTTACCACAATATTCAATGAATCTATGAATTTGAATCAAACATTCTTTAAAGATATAATCATCTTTAATGATTACATTTGTTGTCTACTGAGCATTATTTAAATTTCATGTAGATATACATAGGTAGGTAAGTCTGACAGTCGCTCAATAAATGTCAAAGCACAACAACACACACGTATTTTCAGTTCCCCTCTATCCCGACGAAATCATCATAGGATCAAGCTTAGCTCCCTACAACCTTAATAGAAAAAAATAGCAAGAAATTCAAAACAAATAAATAAAAAACCTCAAGTTGCTAAGTTGGTACTATTCATATTTTACGACAATAGATTTAGATTCATGGTTTTAGAGAAGCTTGCAAGCAAAACTGATATTTTTTTATCCAATCAGAGGCAACTTTACCGGCTCTCTCTTTCTTTCTATTGCTTTTAAACAAAAATGCAGCTTTTTATCAGTAAGTCGGCCAGTTAACCTTGATCTATTGTGACGCGAAGACACAAATTACTGTGTGTTGTACCTGTGTTACAATTTGAGTGAAGAAGATGGTGTTTAGCTGACCCTGGGGCCAGTTTACTGATGGAATTTGAAATAATTGATGGTCTATCTAGTAAGTACAATACTTAATTTTTAGTCATCAGTAATAAAGATTACTTCCCATTGCATCCTAACCTATTGATGAAAAATATTTTCGTTCATACATTAGTTTTCACTCGCATCCATGCATAATTTGAGGTACAGTCAGCACGAGAATCTTCTGATAGTATATTATATACCTAGGCTTAAGTAGTAAGGTAGGGTACGAATACCAAAAATATTTAAGAACATAGGTACATAACGCAAATAAAAATATTGAGCGTAATTTTTATTCAGCGCAATAGCAACGTTGACTATCGAAGGTCGAGGGTTATGTTATGAGTTTGATACCCTATTTATATTATGTATGTTTGTATGTAGCCGATTTTTATGTTCCCACGTAGCGCTGAAACTACTGGTCCGATTTCAACAAGTGAGGAGTCGAATGATTCCCCTTAATAACCCAACGGTTATAGGCTATGTGACGTCAGATAAAAATGGGGGTCTAACGAGATAGCGGGGTCTAAGTAAGGGTTGAAAATGTTAGGAAATATGCTCGTGTGTGGCAAAGGCCTTTGTTTGTACTTTCCGTAACCGTTTTCAAACTTTTGTGAGGCTCAAGCTATGAACAAAAAGGTGTCAAAAATATATAATTAAAAACTAAAACCCGAGTATATAAAAGTCTTAAACAAGCGTTCACTTATTGTCTGCGCTGTATACGGACAGGTGTTGACGGAAAGATGGCCATTAGCTCACTGGTTTATTCGACGGTGGACACACATACTTATACATACATAACACTTTTCCCCCCTTACAAAGAAAAATGTTATACAAATCAAAAGTTATACATAAGTAGGATAAAGAAAATGCATATAGACCTCTGGTGTATATAGCCTCTGTTGGCGTTTAAGGGCACACTCTATTTTTCCAAAATCTGTATCATTGGGGAGGAAGCTGTGCCCTGATTCAAGGAATCTTAAGTAAATTTCTTCCAGATTTGGGTGATCGTTTAATATTATTTTGAGCATAAGCGTAAGTTTTATATTCCTATTTTGGCCGCCACAGGAATCGCTCCATAATATGAGGCGCTTGACGTTTCCTGATAGCCTTTGCGATATATGTTTTATAAGGCAAGAGCCCACCTCTTGTGCTCCTCTGCCTGCTTCTCCCTCTACCCACACATGACAGTGAACTTCATTATTTCCCGTGTGAATACTTAAGTTGTAGACTCATAGTTGCCTATTGTATAATACAATATTCGTCGGTATACGCGGCAAAGGTAGTTTTTTTCTAGATCAAAAGTGATCGTTTCAATAGTAGGATCAACCCGCTTGGTTTTACCTACATAATTCAATAAAAATATATTTTTGTGGGAACCATGTGGCTTGGTTCTGTATCGCAAAATATAAACATGTAAATACTTCCGATTTTTAAGAACCATGCGGCATGGATCTTTTTCGTTAATTTTGAAACTGTTGTTTGAGGATTTTTTGTGGGTTGGTAACTTTGTAGATTTATTACTTTGTTAGATGAAAGTTGTCAGATCGTTATAAAATTTACAGAGTGGATAGAAGAATTAATTTGCAATTTTTCTGTGTATATAACTCAATTTGGGCAGATGTGTGGCCTGGTTCCTTATTGCAGAACTAGGTCCATTTATAATATCACTTATGTGTCTAATACATGGTTATTTTGCCTATCTATACTTATAATAAAACTGTAACAGGTCCAATTCTGTACATTGAAGATTTTTTTTTTTTTGTACGGCACTCTATTATCGTTTCTGATGCCAAAAATGATTATTTTTCCATCATGTCTGTCTGTCTGTCTGTATCTTGGCCGCGCATAACTCCGAAACTACTGAACGTATTGAAATGAAACTTAGCAGGATATCAGTTCATACTACGAGGAAGGACATATGATACTTTTTATCCCGGATATCAATAGGGTTCCCTTGGGAGAGGGGATGAAAGTAAAATTTCTTGGCTGCGCGTAGCGCCAAAACTACTAAATGTATTCAAATGAAACTTGGCAGGATTTGAGTTCATACTAAGAGAAAAGATATAAAATACTTTTTATCCCGGATTAAAAGGCTAATGCGAAACTTCAGTACTCGCTTATATACCTACTGTCGTGGCGAAGACTGATACAACTTTGATCTTCGATATGGGAATCCGACAACTGACGAGACTGTCGACACTAAAAAAGTTTCCGCCATGCAATTCTACGCCTCGATACATTTTACCAATGAGAGAAGTTTTCTTGCTCACCTGCAAAGGTTTCGAGGTATGTTCAACCGTTTTCTGGTGTACGCTTACGCCAAAATAAAAACGGAGCGTTTGGTATACATCAAAACAAAACAAATGAGAGAAGACTGCGCGCTGAGAAATATGTAGATCTGCGAGACGCCATGAATCAAGATAGAAATTGTGAAGATTTACGACAACTGGTGATTCTTCCTTCCAGTTTTAGAACTGGACAAAATATGTGTAGTGCCCTATTCTCCAGTAGGTACTATCAAAAGCTTTTGAAGCGCATAAGATACCTAGGTTAATGTGGAGCTGTGTGACGTCCAGTCAATAAAATATAGGTATATGTAAATCTATACTATACTACATTAATAAAAATAAGTAAGGTTTGTGAGATTGTACGGGGTAATCTCTGAATCTAATTAGCCGATTTTGAAAATTCCTTTACCTATTATTAATATAATAACCACGTTATTTGTGAGTAGGTATTATAGGCTATATATAATCAATAACAACTAAAAATGTTTACCGCACAACGAAGTGGGCACGGGTCAGCTAGTCGAAATCTAAATTTAATGCGATTTAGATACTGTCAATATTTCTATAAAGCTAAACAGAACATTGAATTTCTTACATACTACTGACAGTGCGGAACGGAGCGACTTCTGGTCAAGCATTAACATCATTCATGTAATCATCTATGGAGTAAAAGGCCTTCCTGATAAGATTTTCTTTAATGTACTGTTTAAATTTACGAATAGGGAGTTCAGTTTCTTTAGATGGAAGCTTATTATAGAAGCGCACGCAATTGCCCATAAATGATTTCCTTACCTTTCGTAATCTATATGCAGTCGGAGAAGAATTTAAAGCTCTCCTTGAGATAAGATAATGGCCTGGGAGGATAGAACAAGAGACTGTACAAGAGAGATAGTCCAGAGGAGCACAAGAGGTGAGTATTCCTGCGATGTCGGATGGATAACCACTTGAGCTTAGCGCGATACTCGGATACACGGTCATATTTGCGAAGGCCAAATATGAACCCGATACTGAAATTTTGGAGGCGCTTAAGCTTGTTTAATTGGTCTTCAGTGAGGTCCGGATAACAAGCATCGGCGTAATCGAGAATGGGAAGCAGAAGGGACTGGGCAAGTGTAACCTTAGTGGAAGTTGGGAGAAAATTGCGCAGTCGCCGCAGTGAGCCGGCCGATGCGAACATCTTTCGGCTGAGTTCAGCCAATTGCGGACCCCAGGACTACTCGTTGTCTACAATCAGACTCAGGTTTTTGACGGATTTGCTGACTGGAATTGACACCCCGTCAATAGAGATAGGAATTACGGTCGTCATATCAACTTTAGCTAACTTCCTTGATGACTTGGGTCTTCCCGGGATACACTAGAAGACCGTGCGCTTTACTCCACTCAAGAATTCGCGAGAGGTCATCGTTTATTCTATTAATAGCTAACGTAAGGTCTGAAATTGGAGCTTGTTGGTAGATTTGGAGATCGTCAGCGTAAAGGTGGTAAGAACTAGACAAAGATAGACAGATATGGAGTTAATAAAAATTGCAAAAAGAATAGGAGAGAGTACGCTGCCGAGTGGAACACCAGCAGTAACATCACACCAAGATGACAATTTGTCATCGAGGCGAATGCGTTGCCGGCGACCAAACAGGTAACTATGAAACCAGTCAGTAACGATTTGAGATATGTTAAGAGAACGAAGCACAGCAGAAGAATGTCAAAGTAGACATTGTTAAAGGCGTTACTAAAATCAAGCAACGACAACACTGTCACAAGCCTGCCGTCCATACCCTGGCGAATGTCATCTGTAATTTTAGTGAGGGCCGACATAGTGCTGTGACCATGACGGAAACCAGATTGTAGAGGATTTAAGTGAGCGTTGATAGAGAGAAATCTGCTGAGCTGATTATGTACCAGACGCTCTAGCACCTTCGAGAGAAAGGGAAGAATGGGAATCGGTCTGAAATCGGAAAACCAGGAGGGTCTAGATTTTTTAGAGGAGGGATAATTTGGGAATTATTCCAAGTGCTTGGGAAAATGCTACTTGAAACGGAGAGGTTAAGGACGTGGACAAGGACATGAATAACATCGTCGATATTGGGCAGCAGCATATTACGACTTATGTTGTCATCACCGACTGCATTTGATGTGATTGACATGACGCTTCTCCTAACATCACATTCGGAACCTGACTTAGACAAAAGTGTGAGGTGGCAGGGATTGGCGATAGAGAAAGAGCTCGCAAAGTATTAGATTTAAGTATCTTATCAAATTGGGAAGACGTAGAGAAGTGAGTATTTAAGGAATCAACATCTATATCTTTGGGAAGTGTGTCGTTACGTGATTTGCCAACCCCTAGCGTTCGAAGAAACTTCCAAACTTTGGAAGGGTCTTGATTTTGAACAAAACTGTGAATAAAACGGCGCTGGGCGTCCCTACATACCTTGTTGCACAGATTTCGCTGCTCAATATACTTTGAAACGTTAGCTTCCGAAGGAGTACACTTAGCTTTAAACTAGGCCACGTTCTTGCGATGTATGACCTGTTTAATGTGGTCTGTTAGCCAAGGCGCTGGGAGATGTTTCAGTTTAATTTTTCTGAGCGGTGCATGTTTGTCATACAAGCTTGTTAGGGCAGAGTTGAATGCGTTTGTGGCGTACATCAAATATGAACGCACCCACACAACAGTACGAGTGAAGTTTGACAGTTGGTCTGTCCAACAAAAATGAGCTGAGAAACAGGTGGTTGACGGACAGACGCTGTGGACAGACGAGACAAAAAAATGATTTGAGACACAACAAGAGTTGGTTTGCTTCTACCGGTCTCGGAGATTCTTGGTTCTTGACTTTATATGTGATGTAATGATAATTAGTATGGTATCTACTATTTTAGGTGTTTCTCATGTGTTCTGAAAGACACTAGTTATAAACATTTTACTGTGCCTACCGGGTGTTCTAGTGACGGTGTTGAATAAACTTTCATTGGAGAGGACTGTGTTTTGGTGTACAAATACTCCCTACCTACCAATACTCCAAAGTGGTGACCCCGACGTGATATATGGTCGAGGTTTACCTGTAGACATGTCGCAAATTAGTGAAGTATCTGTACCTGGCATTACAACTTTTTTAAGACTTAATGAAGAATCATCAGAATGTAGTAATTGGCGAAGTTCGTCATCTTCTGTTTGGGAACTACATTTTGCTCACCTTTGATGTGTACAATGTCGGTAGTAAATTGTGAAGTAAACGACAACTGGTTTAATTGAACCGGGGCTAGTTTCTCGCGGCGCTGTTTAAAGGCGAATATTAAAGGCTTATGATGCGTGTAGATGGTTGTCCTTTGTCCTTCGAGAATGTGCCGGAAATGCTGTATACTTTCGTAGACAGTCAGTAATTCGCGATGGTATGCCGGCCATTGGCTTTGTTGAGCATCCAGCTTCTTGCTGAAAAACGCAATGGGCAGCCAATCCTGATTTATTTGTTGTTGCAAGCAAGAGCCAATTTGAGCGTTAGATGCATCTGTAAATAGACCTAGCGGTGCGTTATGGAGCGGGTGTACCAGTAGAGTGGCGTTAGCAATGCTGTCTTTTAAAACATGAAACCGTTGTTCGAGATTAGGGGTCCATGGAACAGAAACAGCGCCTTTCCCTTTTATGGGGGTTATTGCGTCGATGAGCGGTGCTTGGAGTTCAGCAGTGTGTGGCAGGAATCGGCGGTAATAATTAATCATACCTAAGAAACTGCGGAGACCACCCACTGTTTTTGGAAGGGTATACTCTCGAAGAGCCTGTACTTTTTCCGTGGGTGGTAGTGTGCCTTTTGCGTTTATGGTGTAACCCAAAAATGTAACTTCTTCTGCGCCTAAATGGCATTTCGATGGGTTTATTACAACGCCGTAGTCATTAAGCCTTTGAAATATTATGCGCAAGTGCTTGGCATGGTCATCTTTATTGCGTGAGTATATTAGAATATCGTCGATGTATGCAAAACAGAAGTCCAGCCCGTGAACAACCTCGTCGATGAATCGTTGAAATGTTTGTCCTTCGTTCCTTAGCCCGAAAGTCATATAGGGAAATTCGAAAAAGCTGAAAGGCGTTATTATGGCTGTTTTACATACATCGTCTTCATGTACAGGATTTTGTTGGTAAGCTTTTACTAGATCCAGTGTGCTGAAAACTTTGGATCCTGCTAAGTTGTGGCTCAAATCCCCTATATGTCTTACTGGGTACCGGTCTGGGATGGTACGCTGATTTAAGGCACGGTAGTCGCCACAAGGACGCCAGGTGTTGTCCCGTTTGTGAGCCAGATGTAATGGGGAAGACCATGGGCTTTTTGAGGGTCTTGCGGTACCACATTGTATCATATTCTCGAACTCCTTTTTTGCTATCAAGAGTTTTTCGGGACCGCGGCGGCGCGAACGACAGGAAACTGGTTGTCCGTCTGTAGTTTTCATATGGTGCACGGTGCAGTGTTTTACTGTTCGCGGTAGCCCAGGTGGACGGGTGATATTTGGAAAATCCTTCAGGATATCATCGAAGTGTGAATTGTTTGTCAACCCTACTGCTTTGATATTTGTTTGCTGAATGGATGCAATAGTGGCGGGGGCTGAGATACCTGTTTTTCCGTCAAGCAATCGCTTGTTTCGCAGTCGGGAAGCAGATTATAGTGAGCTAAAAAATCTGAGCCGATAATAGCAGTGTCTACATCGGCAATAATAAAACGCCAATTGAAGGCACGTCGTAGGCCTAGTGTCACCATAAGTTTTTATAGCACTTCCATTAGCCGCATTGAGACTATAGCCGGAAGCAGCCCCTTCAGTTTCGGACTAAGCCCTCAATCAAGGATCCTGCAAATAAACCTCCTGAAACAAACAAACCTGAATATACCACACGGTCCGGTCGTAAAGTCCATTTCGCCAGACGATTTGATTTATAATTTTCTTTTTTTTTGTTAAAAGCTTGTTTGGCTCTCTTTACTGCGTAGGGGGTGATGTGGCATACATCAAATATGAATGCACCCACACAACAGTACGAGTGAAGTTTGACAGTTGGTCTGTCCAACAAAAATGAGCTGAGAAACAGGTGGTTGACGGACAGACGCTGTGGACAGACGAGACAAAAAAATGATTTGAGACACAACAAGAGTTGGTTTGCTTCTACCGGTCTCGGAGATTCTTGGTTCTTGACTTTAGATAGATAGATAGATAGAAAACTCTTTATTGTACCACACAACACAAAATACATAGAGAAGGAAAAGTTGACAACAGTGAAGTACAAAGGGCGGCCTTATCTCTTTGAGCGATCTCTTCCAGGCAACCTTGGGATGGACTGCACATAAAAGAACAATAAAGACGGTGGCGTTAAGAGTTACTTATAAGAAATAAAAACAATAATAGTTACACCTACACTACGTACTATAATACCTACTTATCATAAACTTACATAAACACAAAAATAAGGTTATTCTAATTGTTACGCGGATAATAAATAATGTTGATGAAGCAGTTTTTTAAAGATAGGGAGAGATTTTGCACGTCTGATATCCAGGGGAAGAGCATTCCATAGACGGATAGCTTTTACAGTGGGACAGGAACTTCTAAGACGAGGGTTTCACAGGAACGCAAAGATAGAGAGTGAGAGTCGGAGAGGAATTTAAAGCGCTCCTTGAGGTAAGATGGGCTGGGAGGATAGAACAAGATACTGTACAAGAGAGATAGTATGTGAGTACTCCTGCGAAGTCGGATGGGTAACCACTTGAGTTTAGGGCGATACTCGGAAAAGGAAATATTTGCGAAGGCCAAATATGAACCTGATGCTGAAATTCTGAAGGCGCTCAAGCTTATTTAGTTGATCTTCAGTGAGGTCCGGATAACAGGCGTCGGCGTAGTCAAGGATGGGGAGGAAAAGAGACTGTAATATCGCTTATAACGAAACGCAACATGTGGCGAGGGAAGAACGGAACGTAGGCAGGGACCGGGACAACATGGCGGCACATACAGAAAAGCAGCAAAGGCTAACAAATTGTAAAACCAAACTAAAAGATTAATAAAAGTGTTATTGCCCAAATCGTATTATTTACTAAACAATACATGGCGCAGCCGACGGAAGAACCAAGCAAGAAGAAATAAACCAAATATCAAAAGGAATTGCATCAATATAAAATCTTCACGTAGCGTGGTTATGACCACGCCATTGACGTCAAACGACACGATAAGAGAATCATCACCAAGCCGTGCAGAGGAATTTGATACGATGGCAGGGGTTGAGTATCGAATGCCGACAGCCCTCCTGCTGGATTCGCACCACGATTTATTGCCACAATGGGTGAGATTCAAACAACAGTTCCAGATTTTTCTTACGGCGGCGGGCTTCGACAGACTGTCAGACAGCAGAAAGGTGGCCATATTACTCAATTGTGTGGGGTCCGAGGCGCAAGATCTTTATTGCAACGTGTTGCGGAACGACGACTCAGCTAAATATGAACAAATAATTCAACTTTTCGACGAGTATTTCGCTCCAAAACAAAACGAGCTACTGAACACATATAACTTTCACCAGAGAACACAGGACGAAGGGGAGATGTTCGATTTGTTCTACACAGCAGTTAAAAAACTAGTAAAAAACTGTAACTTCAAGGACCAAGAAGATAGAATGCTTCGTGACAGAATCGTGCTAGGAGTTTATGATAAAAATCTTCAGCGGAAACTATTGGAGGCCAATGATATAACTCTACAGAAAGCGGTGAACATGTGCAGAGCTTCAGAAATGTCCCGAGATCAAAGCATCCGGATACAGCAAGCTAGCCAGTCAGCAGCGGTAGATGCAGTCCAACGGCCAACAGCGCAACTCTTTGCAGACCCACGAACAAAAGCTAAGTACTCGTTCAATAGTAGGGAGTATAATTGTAAAAAATGTGGCACATGGCACAAGCCTAGAAGTTGCCCAGCTTATGGAAAAACATGCTCTAACTGTCATAAGCCCAACCACTTTAAAAAAGGGTGTAAATTCATCAATGAAGTAAATCAGGTCAACGAAGACAACCATGCACATAATTTATGACTAGTAAAAATATGTCACAGCATTGGTAATATCAAAATTAATAACAATGAGTGGATTCTTACCGTAAGAATAGAAAATAAGATGGTGGACTTTAAATGTGATAACGGGGCTCAAGTTAATGTTTTGTCCTTAATGGATCTTAAGAAAATTGTCGATGATGATACACCTAAGTGGTCTGAGACAAAAATAATTTTAGAAGCTTTTGGAGGAACACATTTATTTCCTTTAGGGAAAATAACACTAAAAGTAATAATGAATGGAAAGATTTGTAATACTGAATTTATAATCATAAAAGAAAAGGTTCGACCGATCCTGGGCTTAAGCTCATTAAGAGATCTTAATATTCTGAAAAACGTAAATAACATTGTTCACACTAACAAAGACGTAATTATTAATAAATATTACAAACTGTTTCAGGGTGTTGGCCAGTTTGAAAAACCGCTAGAGCTACGCACTCAGCCTGGGGCTAAGCCTGTAGTGAGACCTCCTCGCAGAGTTCCTCATGGACTAATGGAGCGACTCGCTTCAAAGTTGCGCAGCTTGGAAGATCAACAGATTATTGAGAAAGTCGAACAGCCGGACAGTTTTGTAAGCAATTTAGTAATAGTAGAAAAAGCGGATAAAAGTTTAAGAATATGTTTGGATCCTAAGGAACTTAATATGGTATTGTTGAGAAATTATCACTTAATTCCAACTTTAGAAGAAATTCTCACCAAGATGTGTAATAAGTCTGTATTTTCAGTGTTAGACTTATCAGACGGGTTTTATAATATAAAATTAACAGAGGAATCAGCAAAGTTATGCACTTTTTCGAGCCCCTATGGCTGCTATTCCTTTAAAAGGCTCCCGTTTGGTTTATCCATAGCTCCAGAAATATTCCAAAAATACAGTGAAAATACATTTGGAGACATTCCAGGAGTAGTAATTTACTGTGATGACTTGTTGATTTGTGCTGATAATGAGGAGCAACATGACCAAATATTAACGCAAGTATTTGAACGGGCTCAAAAATGTAATGTAAAGTTTAATTTAAAAAAATTTCAATATAAATTAGATGAAGTTAAATACTTTGGTCACATATTTTCTAAAAAAGGCATGAGAATAGATCCAGACAGAATAAAAGCAATAGTAAGTTTAAAAAGCCCAAAAAATAAAAAAGAATTGCAAAGAATATTAGGTATGATAAATTATTTGCGAAGGTTTGTAGCAGGATTAGCAGAAATTGCCACACCATTACAAATGTTACTGAAAAAAGATGTTGAATGGCTGGTTAATTGGGAATTACATGAAAATGCTTTTGTGAAAATAAAAAATTGTATAAGTAAAGCACCTGTATTACAAAACTTTAATAGTAATTTAACTGTGACTATTCAGTGTGATGCATCTAAAGAGGGGTTAGGGTGTTGTTTGATGCAGGATGGTATGCCAGTAAGCTATGCTTCAAGAAGTTTAACTTCAGCAGAGAAAAATTTCTCACAAATTGAAAAAGAATTGTTGAGTGTAGTATGGGCAGTTAAAAAGTTTCACTACTATATTTATGGCAGGAAATGTATTGTAGTAAATGATCATAAACCTCTGGAATCATTATTAAAAAAGGGTGTTCACGAAATACCATCCACTCGATTACAAAGATTAAAATTAAAACTATTAATGTATAACATTGAATTTAAATACCAAAAAGGGAAATTAATGTATGTCGCCGATTTACTCTCTCGTTCTTACTTGGATGAAACTGATGATGATGATTCCTATATGTATGAGGTAGTTCACTGTGTAGGTTTATCTTCGTATTTACAATGTACCGGGGAACAGAAAATCGAAATATTAAAAGAAACATTGAAAGATGAGGAATTGGTACAGTTATCAGATTATGTACAAAAAGGGTGGCCAGAAAAGGTTTGCAAAGTACCAGATTCTATTCAATATTATTTCAAGTTTAGAGAGAATATCACAGTTGATCAGAATTTCATTTTTGTAAATAATAAACTCATAGTTCCTAAGACTCTTAGATTGTCAATAATTAAAAAACTACATGAAGGTCATGTAGGAATCACGAAAATGAAACAAATGGCTAGGAACTTGTATTATTGGCCAAAGATGGATGTACACATTGAAGATTTTGTAAGAAAATGTTTTGTTTGCCAGACTTATCAAAATAATAATGCAAAAGAGCCTTTAATCTCACATGACATTCCAGAACTACCATTTTCAAAGCTAGGGGTAGATATTATGGACTTTAAGAAAAAATCTTACTTAGTAATTTATGATTATACAACAAAATGGTTAGATGTTAAAGGAATTCCAAGTAAATCTGCCAATAGTATAGTCAGTACCTTATTAGAAATATTTTCTCAATTTGGGGTTCCTTCAGAAATTGTGTCAGATCATGTACCCTTTGATTCCAGAGAATGTAATAACTTTGCAAAAGAATGGGGGTTTAAGTTTACCTTTTCAAGTCCTAGGTATCCTCAATCAAATGGAATGGCAGAGCGGGGTGTTCAAATTGCAAAGAAAATGTTAAACAAATGTTATGAAGATAAAACAGATTTTAGAATAGCTTTACTACAATATAGGGCATCACCCGTTTCTGGAACAAACTTTTCACCAGCCCAATTGTTAATGAATAGAAATTTAAGAACCAAATTACCTGTAACTTATCAATATTTGAAACCTACAATGAATGTAAATGTTCCGGCAGAATTTATAAAAGTTAAAAATAGAAATGAAAAAGCTTATAATAGAAATGTAAAATGTAAAGAATCTTTTTCAATAGGGCAAGATGTATGGTTCAAAAAAGACCCTAATAGCCAGAAATGGCTAAAAGGCCTAATAGTAAGCAACAATAATTTTAGATCCTATGATGTAATTGATCAGGAAGGAAGTAGATATACTAGAACCTCATATCATATTCGATCTCAATAATGTGTTGATCTGTCCAGGAAGGCTGAGTGTGAGGTTTTTCTAGGTTTAATGTAAGTAGTTAAGTACACTTAAATAAGTAGTTATGTTTTATGTACTTAGTTCCAGCATATTATTGGTTTTGGTACTTTATTAAATTGTATTGTAAACCACTAATGGTAAAAAAAATAAAAAAAAAATATATAAGGCAGTTTTTTTTTATTTTTTATTTTTTTTTTTTTTTAAAGGGATAGATGTAATATCGCTTATAACGAAACGCAACATGTGGCGAGGGAAGAACGGAACGTAGGCAGGGACCGGGACAACATGGCGGCACATACAGAAAAGCAGCAAAGGCTAACAAATTGTAAAACCAAACTAAAAGATTAATAAAAGTGTTATTGCCCAAATCGGCGTATTATTTACTAAACAATACAGAGACTGGGCGAGTGTTACCTTAGTGGAAGTTGGAAGGAAATTGCGCAGTCGCCTCAGTGAACCGGCCGATGCGAACATTTTTCGGCTGAGCTCAGTCAATTTCTGACCCCAGGACAACTCATGGTCCACGATCAGACCCAAGTTTTTGACGGTTTTGCTTAAAGGAATTGTAACACCATCAAAGGAGATAGGAGGTAGGGTATTCATGTCGATTTTAGCAGTCGTCCTTGAACTACCCACAACGATGACTTGAGTCTTCTTAGGGTTCACCAGAAGACCGTGCGCTTTGCTCTATACAAGGATGCGTGAGAGGTCATCATTTATTAACCTTATAGCTGATGTAAGATCATTGATTGGAGCTTGTTGGTAGATCTGGAGATCGTCAGCGTACAGGTGATAGGAACTAGACAAAGATTCTGATATGGAGTTTATGAAAATTGCGAAGAGAAGAGGAGAAAGTACGCCGCCCTGTGGAACACCAGCAGTGACATCACACCAAGACGAGAATTTATCGTCCAGAAGGATGCGTTGCCGGCGACCAAACAGATAACTTTGAAACCAGTCAGTAACAATTGGAGATATGTTAAGAGAGCGAAGCACAGCAGTAAGAATATCAAAGTCGACATTATTGAAGGCGTTGCTGAAGTCAAGCAATGACAACACAGTCACAAGCCCACTGTCCATGCCCCGGCGAATGTCATCCGTTATTTTAGAAAGGGCCGTCAAGGTGCTGTGACCGTGACGAAAACCAGATTGTAGAGGATTCAAGAGAGAGTTGCTAGAGAGAAATCGGCTGAGCTGATTGTGTACCAGACGCTCTAGTACCTTTGAGAGAAAAGGAAGAATAGAAATGGGTCGGAAATCAGAAAAGGAGGTGGGTCTAGATTTTTTAGGAAGAGGAATAATTTGGCCATTTTTCCAGGCGCTTGGGAAGGTGCTACTAGAAATAGAGTGGTTAAGGATGTGGACAAGGACATGAATAACATCGTCGAGAATGGGCAGCAGCATATTACGACTTATATTGTCATTGCCGACCGCATTTGATGTGATAGACAAGACGCTTCTCCTAACATCACAATCGGAGAACTGACTTAGAAAAAAGGGTGAAGTGACAGGGGTTGGTAACAGAGAAAGAGCCTGAAGAGTGTTAGATTTAAGTATCCCATCAAATTGGGGAGACAAGGAGAAATGTCGATTTAAAGAATCTACGTCTATATCTTTGGGAAGTGTGTCGTTACGTGATTTGCCAACCCCTAGTGTTTGAAGAAACTTCCAGACTTTGGAAGGGTCTTCGTTTTGGACACAATTGTGGATACGACGGCGATGGGCGTCCCTACACACTTTGTTACACAGATTTCGACGCTCAATGTATTTATTGACATTCGCTTCCGAAGGACAACACTTAGCCTTAAACTTGGCCACATTCTTGCGATGGATAATCTCTTTTATCTGATTTGTGAGCCAAGGCGCTGGCAGATGCTTCAGTTAAATTTTCCTTAGCGGTGCATGTTTGTCGTATAAGCTTATAATGGCAGAGTTGAAAGAGCTGATCTTGTCATCAGTAGTATCAGCGTTCTCTACCTCCGACCAGTCAATCTGTCGTGCATCTTCGCGTAGGCTTTCTACATCTATACCGCTAAAGTTACGTTGTGTGATAATTTTGGGATTTGCTTTCGGCGGGCGGATTTTATAGGACATGAATATTAGGTCGTGATAAGAGAAGGCGTCCGCGGGGCACTGCCCGTGCTTATGAACGTTATTGATGGAGGAGACAAGGATAAGATCTATTAGAGAAGGGGTACAATTTGGAAAATGGTGCGTAGCACTCAAGGGAAGGACGTTAAGATTATTGGAGGAAACAAGGGTTTCCAAACTTCGAGTCCGAAAGTCATGTTTGAGCAGGCACGTATTAAAATCACCCATGATGATGGTATGGCTGTATAAAGGGGCAAAGTCCTCGAGGAGTTTATCAAATGAGGAGAAGAAGTTGATGCGAAGGGAAGGGCTGTAATAGACCCCGAGAAGTACTTTGGTGTGTAAAAGACTAATCTCAATAACAAGATGCTCTCCCGCACCTGACGGAGGTGGTGAGGGCGACGTGCTCACTACAGAGTAAGGGATATGTGCACGGAGATATATGGCCACCCCACCGCCACCACAATGGACGCGGTCGTTCCTTATAAGCACGAACCCGGGAAGTGAGTATGATGTAGATGGAAGGGCAGGTTTCAAGAATGACTCTGACACTAGAACTGCGTCAATGGTTTTGAGATCAAATAACATCAGCATATCCGGGTAGTGTGCAGGAATACTCTGTGCGTTGATGTGCACAACGCTAAAGTTCTTAGGACAATCAGAAAAATGGGATTCTAGGGACTCGTAAAGAGTAGGAATGCTGCTAAAGCTGTCATCAGACGTGCAAAGTGAAGAAGATGGAAAAGATTTTAAGAGCCCATCTTCACAGTCACTGCTATTCATCAGTAATATTAATAAAATAAACCAGTAACTTAACTATATACATTTTAAACAATTATAAATTTTAAAATAGTATAAAAAACCTTTTACTATTACTTAGTCCACCTGCCGGTTGTGCCATGGGAAGAGATTTACAGTTTAGTGAGTTAAATCTAGGATTACTAAAACACAAACAACAATAGATAAGATAAAAAAAACAAAGTCATACGAAAATAACAATAATCTCGTAAAAATGTAAAACAATCTTGAATCCTCCCGCCTTAAAATATGAATAAAAGCCAAAAGTTACGAAGCCGTGTCAGATGTCAATTTGACAAGTTGATTTAAACTGTCTGGTCGGTCGGTCTGTCAGAGTTGGAAACAAAGTGTAGAAAAACAAAAACTATGCACACGTAGAAGATTTGTAGAAGATAATAAATAAAATGAAGGTGACTGGAAATAAGTTTTCTAAAGTTAAAGTTACGCAAGGGATGATGACATTGATGACTGATTACAAGTTGCTACAGACGACGGGAGGAGGATGAAAACATACACTACCAAGATGATGCCCTACCTACCTCCTAGACGTAGATGCGGCACGACGCCGACTTCTCTGCGCTGGAGCCACTTCTGCTGTCGTCTCCTTGGAGACCACTGGCCGAAGAGACGATCCCGACGCCCCCACCGTCGCAACCAACTGCGGCTGTCCAATCAGCTTCTGAAGGTCGCCCATCCAGTTCACTCGATGGCAAGCAGTACCCTCGCCGGCCACGTACACGTTGCCCTCTCTAGTCCAACATTTGTTGACTCCGAAGTGCTGCCTCGCCTTCATGAACACTTCATGGCGAGCCTTAGTAAGGAACTCCGAGAGGGTGATGCCAGTGTCCTTCAGTTGGGCTTTAGAGAACCATATCCTGTCCCGTAGAGAAACATCTCGCAGTTTGACTAGAATGGGCCTGGGTTGACTAGAGACAGCACGGCCCATACGATGGCACCTGCTGATATCGTCACTAGAGAAGGTGGTCAACTTTAGTTTGCTGCTTACCACCACGGTCAAAACTGCTGCGGTATCTTCCTTCTGCTGCTCTGGGATTCCATGAATAAGTAGGATTTTACGTATCCAAACTATTTGTTTTAATTAAATAAATACAGAGAAATTAATGAAGTTGTTGCCATTGGGTCTACCCTCGTCCGACTTTATATGTGATGTAATAATAATTAGTATTTTAGGTGTTTCTCATGTGTTCTGAAAGACACTAGTTATAAACATTTTACTGTGCCTACCGGGTGTTCTTGTAACGGTGTTGAATAAACTTTCATTGGAGAGGACTGTGTTTTGGTGTACAAATACCTACCAATACTCCAAACGTTGATCTTGTCATCAGTAGTACCTTTCATCGTTCTCTTCCTATTTATTGCCTACCAATTTATTTGCCGTGCATCCTCGCGAAGATTCTCCACGCCTATACCGCTACGTTGCGTAATGATTTTAGGCTTTACTTTTGGTGGGACGGATTTTATATAAAACGAATATTAGGTCGTGATAAGAGAATCCGTTCGCAGAGCACTGCCCGTGCTTGTGAACATTATTAATGGACGAGACAAGAATAAGGTCTAGAAGAGAAGAAGTACAGTTTGGGAAATGGTGCGTAGCACTTAAGGGAAGAACGTTAAGATTATTGGAGGAGACAACGGATTCTAAACTACGAGTACGAGAAACACGTTTGAGGAGGCACGTTTTAAAATCGCCCATGATTATGGCGTGACGGTATAAAGGGGCAATGTCTTCGAGGAGTTTATCATAAGAGGAGAAGAAGTTGATACGAAGAGAAGGGCAGTAATAGACTCCAAGAAGGACTTTGGTGTGTAAAAGGTTAACCTCAATAAGGAGGTGTTCTCTCACTCGTTCCTGTCCTGAGCCAGTCTTGTCCAGGTGGCGCCAGCGACGCACACGATGTCGTCCGCCCAGCGACGGCGCGGGCGCCCTGGTGCCCACCAGCAGTGGCGCTCCATGTATTGTCAGAGGTCCTCGTAGTATGTGCGGCCCATCGCCATTTCAGGCGACATGCCATTCTCGCTGCATCGATGACATTTGTTATACTGCGTATATCTTTGCTTCTGATTCGGTCTGTTAGTTTTAAACCCAGCATGCTCCTTTCAGCGGACCTTTGGAAAACTTGGATTTTGTTGATAGTCTCTTTCGCAGTTTAGCGTAACCAATAGGTGATTTTAATGTAAATATATTGGCGAACGATACGCAGAAACACGAGTTTAGTAAACTCCTTAAATGCTATAATTTTATGTATATGATCGATTGCAACATTACGTTTGTTAGAAACAATGTAGGATCGTCCCTAGATAATATAATAACTAACATGCAGGACGGCACAGTGGGCAACACTATCGTCGATCATAATGGATTCGGTCATGTTGGTTTGTTTTGCTCCTGTACGGTAGACTGCACTATACTCAGAAGCAAACAGCCGACCTTCCCCAATTTCTTTTTTTCTATCTGGTTGGTTCCCTTAGTCGGCTCTTACGACATCCACGGTGTTTCGGACG